>JAWNPQ010000163.1:1575000-2965833 GCA_035047465.1 Drosophila sordidula
GCTCGATTTTGATTTTGGTCTCTGCTTTGATTTCTGCTTTAAGTACAAAAGGCAATTGTGGTTCTGTTTCTGATTGCTTGCTGAGCAGCTGTTGCTGCTGCTGCTGCTGCTGCTGCTGTAAAAACTGTTGCTGCTGCTGCTGTGCGGCATAGACCATTTCCCTGGCCATGCTCTTGCCAATGCGCGCCTTGCGTGGCAACACGGCCGTCGGCGGCGGCTCGGTGCCCGTTAAATCGAAGGACTCAATGTCCTTCGGCTGCAACTGTTGCTCCTGTTCGTGGTCCTGGTCCTGCTCCTCCAGCAGCTTGTCGTCGCTGGCACAGTAGCTCTCGGGCGGCGTCGGCGGCGGCATCACGTGCGCCTCGTATTGCATCTTGGTCACCTGGGTCTCGATGTCGCTCTTGAGCTCCGTTTTGACCGGCATTTGGCACTGGGTGCCCATGTTGTTGGTGGTGGTTGTTGCCGCAGTTGCGACGGATGCAACTGTTGTGTTCGTTGCAGCCGTTGCTGTTGGCGTTGTAATTGTCATTGTTGTTGTGTCTTTGCTGTTGCTCTTGCTGTTGGTGTTGCTGCTGCTGTTGCAGTTGTTGTTGCTGTTGCTGTTGCTGTTGCTGTTGCTGTTGCTGTTGCTGTTGCTGTTGCTGTTGTTGTTCCCATTTTTAACTGGGCCTCTACTGGTAGTCAGCGCTGTTGTTGTTGCTGTTGTCGTCGCTGTTGCTGTTGCTGCTAAACTGCCACTGTTGCAGTTGCCGGCAGTCAAGCTGTTGCTGTTGCTGTCGTCGCTGCTCGGCATGTTGCTGCTGCTGTTATTCATAGCACACGGCAACAAACTCTTGTTGTTGCCGCTCGTCAAGTGCGTGGAAATGTTGCTGCTGCTGCTGTTGCTGCCGTTGCTGTTGCTACCAATATGAGGCCCAGTATGGACGTTTTTTGGACACGATTGTTGCATTGGACATGGACACTGCGGCGGATACTCTGTGAACGGGAGCGAAATGTGAGAATCGAATGCAGCTTTACTCTTATATATACTTTTACAGTTGATCTGTAGTTTTGGTTGGAGCTTTTTATTGGGAATATGCTGGAGATGGAAACTTGTATGCTATAGTATATATAACTGACATACTTCCCACATATTTACTATCTGCGGATGGTATATTTTTTAGCGAGCTTTTTTTGTAGTATACTAAACTGTCTATAAACAAGATTACAAACTCGAAATATTTTTTTTTATAATGAGAAGGCTCCAGTCGGGAGCGCACGACTGGGGGATACCCTGAACCCAGTGTTTATATACATTTCAACAAGAGCATTGAAATCTATATACAAACCAAAGCCCAAGTCCGTAGTATTTGAATTGCGTTTTTTTTTTTCTTTCATATATTTGCATATATGGGGCGAATGGAGATGGTATCCAAGATCCAAAAATATTCTTAACTTGCGTTTGCTACACTCTAACATGTTTAATCAAATTCGGTAGCTCTAGCTTATATAGTTTCTGAGATATGCTCAAAATCCGGGTGAAAAAACCGATAATTATCGATAATAAGAAAACGAGACGAGTTGTCGATGATTTGAAATAAACTTGATCTGCGTAGGGTGTACACGAACTTAAAAAGTCCAAGTTCAGATCTCTAGCTCTTGACATCTCTGAGATCGAGGAGTTTATACAGACAGGCGGACGGACGGACGGACAGACGGACAGACAGACGGACAGGGCTAAATCGACTCGGCTGATGCTGGTCAAGAATTTATGCACTTGATGGGGTCGGAGGGGCCTCTTTTTGCCTGCTTGGTTTCTAGGTTCGGGAACGGGATCTTGGGATTGGGAGGCGTGGCCTGGCTTGCGGCAGCGGCTGATGTCGGGCGGGTGGGCGTGAGAACCATACTTTTCCTTACCCATATACGGACCCTGCAGGCCGCGCGTGTAGCACTGGGCGGCGGCGCTGGCGCCTCCGGGGCTGTATCCGGCGTAGTAGCTGGGCGGGCCCGGATAGTGTTCCAGGTGCTGTTGGTGCTGGTGTGCGGGTACCAGCTGGGTGCCGGCGGGTGCGTTCGTTGCGCCGGCTGCGGCGGCGGCGGCGGCTGCGGCTGCTGCGGCGGCGGCGGCCGCTGCAATTGAGACCGGCTGCTGTTGGGGCGGCACCGCCTGCGCGGGCTGCGGCGGCAGCGGCGGCGGCGGCTGCTGCTGTTCGTACAGTTCGGGCGGCGGCGGATGCGGCGGCCCGGCGTGCTGATAATACGGATAGCGGCGATAAGCGCCCGGCGGCGGTGGCGGCGGCGGATGTCCGGCCGGATGTGCTGGCGGCGGCGGCGGCCCGCTCTGATAGACCTTGCTGGCGAAATAGGGCTGATAGGCGGGCGGCGAATAGCACATGACCTCACCCGGATACGGTGTATAATAGTTGGTCGGATATGCCGTCGAATAGTGCATCTGCGCCGCGTGCATAGAGCGCGGATACGGCACGCCCGGATGACCGGCAGCGGCCGCGGCTGCAGCCGCCACGGCGCTAGCGCCCGGATACGGCTGCGGCTGCTGCGGCTGCTGCTGCTGCTGCTGTTGCTGCTGCTGCTGCTGCTGCTGCTCAGCCTCCGCGTTGGCTGCAATCTGCTGCTGCTGCTGCTGCTGTTGGGTCGTCTGTGCCGTGGAGTCGTCCTCGTGCAGCTTCTTCACTGGCGTTGACGCCGCTGCCGCGGCTGCTGCTGCTGCGGCGGCCGCTGCTGCCGCTGCCGCTGCCTGGGCGGCTGCTGGCGTCGGCGGCGGCGCAATGATATGCGGCGAGATCAGCGGACCCGCCGGCTGATAGTAGCCTGCAAACGAAACGGTAAAGGAAGAGGCTGCGATCAGTAAACGCTTTCGAGATTCGAGTAGCTGCCAAGTGAAATGCGGCAACCAAGCATAAAGTGAAAGTTGGCCGGTTGGTTGGCCAAAAAACACACAAAAACAAAAAAAAAAAAAAAAAAAAAGCAAAATAAAAAATAGCAACAAAAAAAAAAACCAGTTAAGCGAGCCGCTTGGCCACAGCTGGTCGTGCAACAATCTTAGACTAGCATATAATATCCCGGCAAAAATAACCCCCCCCCCTCCCCCCTGCCCACCCCGCCCACACACACCCCAGCCCACCCCCTTGTGGCAGAGTTGCGTTTTTACCTCTTCCCAGCATGTGGGCCGCATACAAAATGTCGCGAAAATGATGCGCCGCATGCTGTTGCAAAAACGTAAACGACTCGGCGATGTTGGCCGCCAGCGCAGCCGCGGCTGCGGCTTCATCAACGCTGGCGGGCATCGCTGGCATCGCTGCCATTGCGGCGAGCGGCGACAGCGCCGATGAGGAGCAGCCGGAGGAGGAGATTGATTGTGTGGAGCGTTCCGTTTCGCAGGTGCCGCTGCTGCTGGTGCTGCCCACGCTGCTGCAACGTTGCTGCAGTTGTTGTTGCTGCAGATATTGCTGCTGCTGCTGCTGCTGCTGCTGCTGCTGCTGCTGCACGACTGTTGGCGGCGATATGCGCAGCGTTTTGAGGAGCTCGCCCGACAGCGGCAGCAAAGTCGGCGACTTTTTTGTGGTCTCTTTTAGGCGCATCGCGTTTGATTTTTGATTTTGATTTTGTAATTGTTGTATTAAAAATATATATGTATGTATATTTGTTTGTTGGTGTATATATTTATATATATATATATATATATATATTCGTGTGTATATATGTATAATATTTGTATATATGTTAGTTTTGCTTTTGTATATGTAATGTCAACAAGGAAGTTTCATTGTTAAGGCAACTATTTTTTACGCTTCTTCCAATTTTCTTCGTTTTTCTTTTCTTTAAATTGCTTTTCTTTTTTGATTATTTCTCATTTTCATTTGCTATAAAGAAACACACACACACACAATTTGATTGGTTAAGTAGATGTCACAAGGCGAGCGGCTCGTAAAACTTGCAACAAGGTTGTAAAATATTTTCATTTCGGTTTTTCATTTTTCACGTTACGCGATGTTTTTTTTTTTTAATAGCGCGCGGTTCTTTCGCGTTTTTTGTCGAAATTATTGAGTTTTGTGTGTTTTAAAGCGCATTTGTATTTTGAGCAGTGATCCATTTGAATTTAAAGTCATTAAAGCATGTCCAACTCCCTTAGGACAACTGACCTCCACGTGGTGAGCATTTTGTAAAATGAGTTTTCCCAACTGGCAACCGAGTGCAAAAGTCACCTGCTTGTTAAATAGTTAAACAGCCTGCGGGGGGGACGGCAGGGTATTCGGTCAAAGGTAGGTAAACACAGGCAAGCATATTTGTAAACCACTGGCCGACAGGTGGCGCCAACCTGTGGTTGACGGCAGTCCTATGCTAGCTGTATAAAGGTATGTCACTCACAACATGCGTGTATAGATGTGGGTGCGTGTGTGTGCGTGTACCATTGACTGGACTCTCACTCGTACAGCAACAACAAACAGCTGTCGACTTTTCAGCTCTTTCGCTCCATTGCCGTTGCTTGCTCTCTCCGCAGAAATATCGAGAAGCCACAAACTGAAATACACAACACACACACACACACACACACACACACACACACACACACACACACACACACACAGCCATGGACGACAAGCAAGTGTCGGCGCTGCAAGGCGTGAACATTGACGGCAAGCGAGCATCGCACAGTGGTAACAGAATCCCAATAAACGGGTTATCAAAATTCAACTTATTAAATGGTTCAATTTGTTGTGCACTGGCAATAATATCATTAAATAATTGCAGTGCTGAAGTGTTTGCGCATGATTTTGATGTGATTTCATTTGCTTAATCAAATGCTAATGGTCTTCAAAAACAAAAGATTTTTGCTAAAATCTTTTAATTTATTCATTTTCGATTTTGGCATTGATTTCCTACATATTTGTTTTTGTTTTAAAATGTATTGGAAATACATTTTATTTTTTTAAGACGACAACAAAACACAATAAATTAGCTTAGTAAGCCCACATATGTATATTCTTATTGTATTTAGTATTACGTTTAAGGTTTCGTTCAAAAATAAATAGTGAAGAATATTTAAACAAATGTTGTTCTCCATGAACACAATACTTTTACAAATATAAGAAAGAACGAGAAATAAATCCTATATAGATAAGTTGCACAGCAGACGATAAAGCTAATGTCTCTGTCTTCACAGTGACTGCATTTTATTGGTATGCCCACCAGTGTGCGGCGGCATGTTCAACAGCACGTACACAAACGCATCCAGAAGCAACGGTAACAACAACAAGAATTTATAACTTAAATCGTTACAAAAACAACAACGCATCACTCTGTACTTTTTCTGCTTGTGCTACTCCCACGACGCCGCTGTCTGCGCGCTGACGTCACGACAGCGCTGACATTCCCAATAACAATGATGCGCTGCTGTTGATGCTAACGATGACGTTCTGTCATCGCTTACAGAAACCGTCCCACCCCCGTTTCATTGAAACTTAAGCTTCTGACATTCGAAAGCTCTAAAGGGCACCGCAAGCAAGCAACTACTAAAACCAGAGAGTGCGAACGTAAGGAAGAGAGAGAGAGAGAGAGAGAGACAGAGAGAGTAAGTGCTGAGTGCATACGCACGCAGCGCATACTAAAAAGAAGAGAAGGAAAGAAAGCAGACAAACGAAGACTTTGCCATCGGTGGGCGGTCGGCAATCGTAACAGTTGTAGTTGGAGACTTGGTTAGCTGGCGGGGCAGGGCGGGGAATGTGGCATCTGAGTGCCGCTTTCAGGTGTTATTATTTAATGTCTGCAACAAAATTGTATAAGGAGCGTATAGATAAACAATTTGTCAAGGCATGCACTTGACCTACAACACAAACAAGGCGTGTGTAACTAGGGAGAGAAAGACCCAGAGGAGAAGAGAGAAGGTGAGAGAATAAGTAACTGCTAAGCACGACCAAGGCAGGCAAATCAGCATAACGTAACCCTAACTTTTCTCTCGCTCTCTCTATCTCCCTCTCTCTCTCTCTCTTTCGCTCACCACAAGAAATAGGGGCACAATATGTATTATGAGCGCCGATTTCGTTTTCAACGTTTTCTGCAATCCTTCAAGGTTGACTTTTTAATCAAATTGGCCAAACAACAACAACAACAATAATAATAATAGCTTAGCGTAACATAATCCATTTGCAGCTGCTTAAGTTAAAAGCCCTTTTACGTTAAGATATTGCAATCAAAAAAAAAAAACATGTTTTATGTAAATTTTAGGTAGAGCCAGAAAAACGCAAAATTTTGGGAAACAAATTTATTCTGTTGAAATATATATAAATATCTCTAATGTGATCAATATTATATCAAAATATTTTATAAAAAAAAAAAATAACAATATCTAAAATTAAAAATAAAAAACTAATGATAAACAAACAATTTCTAGGATTTTCGGATGCGGAATATATTGGAAATATTTTATAATAGTTGCAAATTTTTGGCACAAAAGACAATTCTATACATATTTTTATTGCAACCTTTAATATTATTGCAACCAAATACAAGATAACTATTACATAATAATATATTATAATAAAATAATATAATGTAATGTAATATAATAAATTGTTTTTATTTCGCCAAAAATCGCAACAAATTCAATTCGGTTCCATTTTAAATTGCATTAAAGCCATCTCTGCTGGGCCCTTTTAATTAATTAGCCCCAGCGAGGTTTAACCCTTGGAGTATTTATTTTTTTCTTGCTATATGCTAACCTAGTTAGTTATCGCTAATGGGCCGATTATGAATCACGTGAGAACTATATAATGAAAACGTAATGAAAGCAAACACTTGAGGCGGCAACACATGTAAGACACACCTATTACACATGCAGCAGTGGCAGGGGCGGGGGGCGGGGGGCAGGAGGCAGGGACCCGGCAGCGGGGCCGCTGGGCAATTAGCAGGCGGCGGCTTAGCCAATTAAGAGCCGTGATGGAGCGCAGGGGCCACAGTTGTTGGCATAACAACCAAAGTGAATAATTACGCACAATTAAATGCACGCAACGATGGGGCACGCATCCTCCCTCCCACCCCGCCCCTCATCACAACCGCAGCACCTCCCGCCATCCGCCCCCGCACCTGACCCTTTTAGCCCAATTGGGCACTGAGCCGCGCGGAACCTGCTCAGCAGCTGCACCTGTTGCATCAATAGCCAGTGGCTGGCGACGGCGGCGTGTGAAAGTCACAGCCTTTTGTTGCATCCACGTCGCTTGCGGCACCGCTGTACGGCAACTTTCTCCTTTCACAGCCATCGAACGACAAGCAACGGAATTTATAGCATGTATCGGATCGATCGCCGCTGGGTGAAAGGTAAAAGGGGCTCCAGCGATCGCGGCAACCACAGTGCCACACAGCGGCCAAATTGAGCACTCATCGGTTATGGGTGACCCAACAAAACCGCCCCCCCCCCTTCCCCTTGACCAGCCACCCAATGCGCAGCGTCAAATCCTAACTATGTGATTTAAAATATAATTTCACATTTTTTAAAAATTTGCATATTTCAATTTCAATTGAAATGCAAACATACTTTAAGTCTTTTAATATATATATAAACGTCTCATTATCATCAAAAGTCAATTCTAGGTTGGACCGTTTACAAAAAAAAATTGGATGATTGATTAGATTATGCTTGTTACAATGTAAATAAATTGCAACCGTTTGTGCAATAGATTTTCATCACATTTATATTTTAAATGCTCATACTTAATTTATTTATTTGTTTTGTGAACCATTTTAAAAACAGTAAGAAACATACTTTTAATATACACGGCTTAAAAAGTTAAAAATTTTTCAGAAATAAGGTCAGAAATGAATAAAATGTTATGTTTACATTAATTTTACCTTTTTTTATTAATGCATTTCTGATATTATTTTCTTTATATTTATTTCATATAATATATTTAAAACGTTAAAATGTATAAGCACGGAAAATAAATCTCAAGTGAAATTTAATAAAAGTTTTGTTAAACTTTTGTTGTTTTATCTACGTCAGCAACTAATCTACTATTTTTCCATATCAATGCCATCAATGCGTCGAACATAAAGCTCTAATAAAAACTGTTAACATTATTTGAGCAATAATTCTTCGGCAAGCAGAAGAAAACTCTTCAAGTTTACCTGTTGTTTTACTTTGGGCAGGTATTAACAACAGTTGGCATTGCGAATGTCCGACACAAATCCGGCAGCGCACATTAAGAGAGTAACAACAACAACAATAAGAACATCAGCAATTCATAAAGAAGATAAATGAACGGAAGCCGCAGCCAACAAAGGCCTCGAATAGTCCGCAAAGAAAAAAAACAACGAGAAAAAAAGGAAAGAATGGACTTAACTCAGTTATAAGCAAGCGGCAACAGCAGGCGGTGGCCGCTCCCCCCTCCCTGCCCCCCCCCCCCTTTACGGCAGCCAATGAAACTTGCCACAGACGTTGGCGTGCAGTCAACAGTAAAAGTCAAATATTGTAATTATGCAAAATACATAATTTACTTTGAATTAACAGCTGAAAACGAAGGAAGCGCAAAAACACGAGACAGAGAACGCGAAGGAACTGCGGCATAAAGTGATATTGAAATCGAGCAAGAGATAAGCAGAGGATGGGGCAGGGGCAGGGGCAGGGGCAGGGGCAGACGGCAGTTGCAACCAGCAACTGAGGCGTTGCCCAAATGCCGCTCGAGAAACTGAAATAAAATTCAATTAAATTGCAAGCGGGCCGGCCGCAACGCTTCGTCGGTCAACAGGTAAACAGCTAACAGGTAAACAACAACAATAATAATAATAACAACAACAACAGCAACTACAAAAAAAAGGTGAGTGCCATCCGTCTGCCTCACTTGCGGTTTTCTTCTGCCGCTGTGTGCGTGTGCATTGTGGCACCTGCCACAAGCCAACATTGTCAGCTGTGCCGGCTGAAACATGTGCGAGGATCGGGCGGCCACAGCCGCGGCTTCATCATCATCAGCCAGCTGCGAGATTGCGGCACCCGGAGAACTAAACGAAAATAAGGGCGAACGAAATTCCGAAGAAGTGGGCGTGTCCTGCTCCATTATTCACTTGATCGGCAAACGTGAATAAATTGGCGGCAACAAAGTAGCACGCACATATTGAGCGCTAATGCAGTACAAATATTTTATATAAATGAATATATTATTAATATAAATGAATATATTACTAATATTTACTTAGTATTTAACATGGCTGGAAAAACAATTCGCGGTTCGAGTCAAGGTTACGTTTGTGAACCTGGGTTTACACATTCACGTTTCCTTGTTTTTATTACGATTGTTTCAGTTGCCAAATGAAACAATTCAGTTAACTATAATTTCATACTTTCGTTTATCGAAATTACATTTTCAGAGCACTAAGAAGAGAATGTAAGAAACAATTTTTTGAAACGATTTCAACTTAACTTTTAAGAAATGCGTCGGCTATCGATTCGGTTCGTAGTGAGAAATAAATTTGGTTACCGGAATCGAACCGGTTTGACCCAAAACTGGATTGCAGCCTAGTTAATTTAGAAATGAATTTTAAATTTTTATTTTATTCAATTGAAATTGATACACATTTAGCGCCACTCAAGATATATAAAAGATGAATAAAGATCGGTTTATAGTCTTTATTTAAAGTCACTTTTAGAGGACTAAGTTAATTAATTTTATGTTATCATATTAAATGATAAGTCGGTAAAGAATCTTACGACAAAAAATAGTATATTCAAAAATTGTATATCGTCTCTCTGAGATCATATATAATCATCGAGTTCTTATATGTTATAGAAAATATTTTTAAATTAGCATCAAAGAATTATTAAGAAGTTTAGTATGAAATATTTTTTAATTACAGAAACTTTATTATACATTTTATGGTAAAATAAATGCCTAATTTATACGAATAAACAAATAGAGTTTTTACTTAGTACACACAACACATTAAGATGAATAAAATAAATGATTCCAAATAGATTTAAGCTTATCAAAATATGAAAATATTTACACTCATCAAATGACATGAATTAGGGACAATTTAAGTTGAAGAACTTGTGCTTATATACATCAACGTTGTGGAAATAAGATTGCAAAATAAATATTCAAAGTGCAAATGAATACTCGAATGAACTAGAAGACTTGTTGTTTATACTTTGTATATAGCCCCAAGAAAAGATTTACTTTTGTTTTTAATTCCATTTATTGTGCACTTTGCAAACGAATGTATTCGTAATTCATGATATTTTTGCACTGTCTCTCTCTCTCTCTCTCTCTCTTTCTCTGTCTCATTCTTCCCTCCTTTGGCGTAAGACAATTAAATGATTGCGCCCCTGTAGCGCAGACAGGTGCAAAATTGTTGGCAAGAAGAAAAAAAAAACAATTTGCCAAATAAGTGAGGAAATCAAATAACTTCGTGGGGGCGTGGCTAAAAGCAGGATGAGGTAGTTAGTGGGAAGGATGTGAATGAAATCGTATGGAATGGATGGATGAACAGTTAAGCGATGTTTATATATGAATGTTTATACGACAACAGGCATGGACACAACAATAAACAATGAGATGATGGTTAGAAAAACAACACAACAACAAGAACAACAACACTGAGAGACAGAAGACGAAGAAATGTTGTACGTTGACCAAAATACTCACACAGCGGCTGTCTGTCTCTTTCTCTGTCTCTCTGTCTCTCTCTCTCTCGACCTCTTTCTCTCACTCCCTTTCAATCTTTAGTGTCCTACTCTCTCTCTCTCCCTTTTTATTTTTTTTCATTTGTTGGTAGCCCCTCTATAAAGCTCGTTTCTTCTTCTTCTTTTCAACGAAGTTTTTTTTTTTTTGTTCACACACGCGATTTTTCACTTTTTCAGTTGATGTTTGCTTTTTGGGGTTTTATTTAAAAATTGTTAATTTTATTTATTTAAGTTTTTAAGCTGCAAAAGTAGTTTAGAGATTGCATGATTTGTGAGTGTGTGTGGATGTGTATGTGTTTGTGTGGCTTTGTGAGACTTTTAGGCCAAGTAAAAATCCACACGCAAAAAAAAAACAAACAAATAAAAAGCAAAATACATTTTAGCGACGCGTGACCATGAGATACCCTGTAGCTTAGCACATGTATGAAAATAAATATATATGTATGTATATGTCTTGAGATGAAAATGTATAAATACATACGCACGTTTTCACATAAATTTTAAAAATAATTTATTTATGCAAAAGAACCTAATTATTTAATTATTTTAATCATAATATAAATGTTGCTAATGAATTGATTTTTGAATTGAGTCCATGCCATGGCTGCTTTAACTATTACAGGGTATCTAATAATGTTGCCCATTTCGATGCGCGCTTTTTATTGCCTTTAGTTTTTATTAATGTAGTTGTTGTTGTCTAATATTATTGCTGCTCGTTTATGGCTCATATTTATTCATTAGCTTTGTCGTCGCTTTTAGTTATTTCATGTGCTTTGAACTATGCCAAAAACCAAAAATAAAAAAAAAACCATCTACAGAAAGCAAAAAAATGGAAAAAATAAAATAAAAGGTGTCGTTGGCTTGGAACAGCCTAAAAAGTCACTCCGCTCAAAATCAACTGCCTGCCAATCAAATTAACACATTCCAATTAGCATTTCGCGCACACACACACACACACATGCGGGAACACTCATACAATTGAATTGAAGCAAACTTTAGGCCAAGTCGCCCCAGAGATTTGGCTTGACAACGAATATTCGACGAAAAGTTTCCAAAATGTATGCAAATGCAAATTAACGCTGTTTAATTATCGATAGTCAATATCGATAAATGTTATGCCAGACTTGGCGACTGTACAACGCTTTCTCTCCTATATACAGATTAGATATGCATTCTAAGTATGCTGTATTGAGAATATTCTATATCCCTTTGTCGATAACTACGATTATTTTTTAATTAAATTTAATTGTTATGTATTTGTATTTAATTAGAACATAGGGAATGCAATTTTGGTCTCCCTTTTCACTAACTTTATAATTTTTATATTTAATGTATGTTCCGAACTGAAATATGGAGGTGTCGCCTACGTCAAAACTGAATTAACATCTCACTAAATTGCGAAATGTGAAACTAAAATAAATGAACTCTAACAAGCAGAGGATATTTGTTTTCAAAGTTTCTCTGAATCGAGTAAATATTGTGAAAACTGCATTTAGTTATATGACGCAAATTTTATCCAATTAAACTTTTCATAATATAATATCAACTTAATTAGCAACACTCTGTTGCGAAACGGGATATTCGGTAATGCAGTTTTATTTAGTTTTTTTTTTTTTTAAATTCTATACGGTTTCAACTTTGATATGACCAAAATTTTTGGAATTTGTTGAGGTGCGTGCAATCATAACAGCATTATGTGGCAAAGCTCTCCAGAACTTCGTGCGTTTGTGCTTGGTTAAAAACAAAAACACACGCACAAAAATTGCTCAAGCTCCCAAATTGATGAACTGCTCAGACAACACCCTATATGACGACGCTAACTAACTATTTATGCGCGTCTAGACATCAAGTTTGGCACTTTTAAAATTAATTTTGTATACCCTGTTCCCGTCGAAACTGGGTGGCCTAGGCTGTAATGGTTGCGTACAAATGTGACATTTGGAATATATATTCTACGATAAATTTAACATTTTTTACTTCGACATCTTGCTAAATATCGATTGAAGATATGGTTTTCTGAAGCATATATCGTAGATTATAAGAGATTATAAGTCACCCAAAATTGGTATGTTGGCTTCAAAATTGGAAAACTTTGAAAGTCCTGAAAAGCTCCTAAAGTTCGGACATTAATCCTAAAAATTATTCAAGCATATATTTTCCATAGAGGGGATAGAAGAAGAAGAAGAGTCGCTTAGCAAAGAGTATTTGTGCTTTTGTGCATGTATAAATGCAAAGCCAGCTCACAGCTGGCTACAGGGTAGCTCGTAGTCGGGCACTGCCGACCTGAGCACTCTCTATTTTTTTTTTTTAGTCTAGGTTTGTTTGTCGCTGAGTTTTTAGCAAAAAAAAAAAAAAAAAAAAAAACCGCAAGGTTGTTTTGCACACGCGATTTTTTATTGGCGGGTTGGCTGGCGCGTAAGTAGATATTTGTTTAGGTGTTTTATGGGCCAGCGAAACGGCAAAAGAGCAACAACAACAACAACCGCAACAACAACCAGCACACGCTCGTAAACTAGACAAGAAAACCCCCCAAGAAAACTCAGAATGCAAAACAAGGTGGGCAAAAAAAATAGAAGTTAAAAAAAAATTAATATTGAAATAATAATAATAAGTGTACAAACATTTAAAAAAGGGCAATCCAAAGTTAATCCACATGGTAAAATGTTCGTGCATTGTTGGGCGTGGCAAAAAGATGGTTGTTTAGTGTTCGTTGTAGTTGCTGTTGCTGTTGTTGTTGTTGTTGTTTGTTGCACACGTTTTGGCTGATGTTTTATTTGTTTTTGTTGTGTTACATTGCTTTGTTTTGTTTTGTTTTGTTTTGTTTTGTTATTGTTATCACATGTTGCAATCGCCTTTGTCTTTGTTGTTGTTGTTTCGCTAGCTGTTACGTGTTGTTGTGGTTGTTTGTCACTTGAGAGCTCAATCAACTTTTAGGCACCCACCCAAAATAGATTTCTATACAAAACACTCGAAACAATAAACAGACCGCGATCCATAAGATACGTACAAAAAACTTGCAACAAGAAGCCATCGGCACCTCATGACTGCTCAATACTCTGTTCTGAGAAAATAGACTCTGGGACGATTATTTTCTGATTTGATCTTTAGAGGAGATCGGTAATCAGAATTTCGTTCGCTGCCGGCCAATTTTGTTTTGCCTATCGGAAGCAATCACAATACGCCAAATATGCCCGACAGCACGTGCTGAACAGTGTGTAAAAAAAACATGAAAGTGTAAAAGGAGACAGAAGACATCATGTCTGGCAGTGTGGCGACAATTTGTGCATAAATCAAATTAGGCTGTCAATCTGCTGCCTGCTCTAAAATGTATCTGTATCTGTGGATGTGGATGTTTAGCTGTGTGTGTATCTGTATCTTCGAGTAACTTCGCATTAGCATTTGGGCTAAATTGTCTGCTGTATATGGGCTTTATATACTGCATTATATACGCTTAGTATATATTTATCGACTGGGCGAATTTTGAAATTATATTTCTTAATAGCACTTCACATTTTGAAGATACACTCTGTCACGCACACACACACACACACATGCACACTGCTGACCGGCCACTCACTTAAAGCGAGTTACTTTCTATGGCAACGCCTGTCGTGGGGCGGGGGGCGGGGGGCGGGGGGGCGGGTCGCGGCGTGCGCCGGCTGACGGAAAACATGTTTGGGTCGCCGTTCGACGCTTTTTGCGCTGGCTTCCGGTTTCAGTTGTTGTCGGCGGTTCATTATTGTGGCTCATAGCGTAAAGTAGCATTTGACGAATGCGATGCCGCCGACTGTAAGCGAATTAACATACGAAACTATGCGATAAAGCGTGGACTTGCCTACGATACCAGCCGCAAATGCTGCGCTACACTCAAAGAAACCAACAACAAAAACGAATTATTTATAGTTTTATTATATATGCTATTAACATCTGTTAAGTTAGCAGAATCATGTTAACAGCTGCGAGATGGGCATAACCTATGTTATGTTAGCATTAATTGTATATTACATTTGCAGCGCTGTTAAATGAAAATCACTTTTCGAAAGGTTATTCGACAGCTCGAACGAGAGAAAAACTATTCAAAACAACTATACAAACACTATACTAACGTTTATTTCATTTTTAACAGCTTCTATATTTGCATGTTTTATTAACAGCAGCTTATAAACGTCTTTTTAACTCAAATTGTGTCCTACATTAACAGCTGGTTAGTGGAAATTGCTTTAACATTTTATTTTCACTCGAAACTTTCAATCTTGCGATTGTTTTGAATGGATTACTATCAATTATACCATTGATATCATAAACTTAACAAGCTAATTCAGAACTAAATTATTCTTGATTAAATACATTTATTTTAGGCTGTTATTTCAAGGCTGTAATATTTTTAAAATCATTTACCTTTCATTTAAAAGTAAACAGCAGCAAAGGGAGAAATCGAAATAGTTTCCAATAAATAATAAATATGTTTCTTTTATATCTAAAAAAATTGTGATGAACCAAAGTTTTTTTTTTTGGCAGTGCAACTATAATTTTTCGCTTAGTGTAGTGCTCATAATAAGCGACGCGCTGCTATGCGAAGGTCACACACACCAGCAGCAACAGCAACAGCAACAACAACAGCAACAACAACAGCAACAATTGTGTCTGCCCAGTGGCGATAGTTGGCTTAAGGGGGCGTGCGACGTGGGCGGAGTTGCAGACAAAGGCGCTAACAAAATGTTCAACGCCGAGTTGATTTGCATTCCACGAGAGAGAGAGAGAAAGGTAGAAAGCTCTCACTCTAGCAGATGAAATATAAGAGTGTCGGCTCGGAATGTTTAAGAATTCTTAAGCTAAACTAGAAGACCAAGTGAGTGTACTCACAACATTTGCTCAGTTTTGGGTATTTTGGAATGAGTGTCATAGAATACCATTCAGACTTGCGCACATCAATGAATTGCATTCATGATAAGCCCTTAACAAGTGTGATGCATTCAACAGCAACCGAATATTATTCACAGCAAAGCAAATACATGATAATTGAATATATGAATACTATTATGGTAATTCACTTGCAGCAGCTCGAGTGCCCGAACTATAAATGCAAAGCCAATTGAATGATACGCTTTAGGCAAGTGTGAATAATTCAATAATGAATCTGAATAGTAGGCAAACAACAAAGCGCCACTTGACTCAATGTGAGTGCACTTTACAGATGAACAAATAGTCAACGATTAAAAAGTTACTGATAAAGTGAATAAATGCACAACATAGTGAATAATATATGAATATTATTAAACGAAATATTATGATTTGAATTGATTATCGAACCAGATACTCTTATGAGTAGGTGGATGCCAGGGTTGGTTTTGTACAATTACTGTTATTCTTGGTTTAAACCCATGTGTCGTTCATAATCCTCGTTTTTCACACCCTTACTTCGTTTATAAAAATATCGTCTTATATTTATATTATTTTATACTCTTTGATCATTTCTTCATAAACAAAACTACATATTGATTTAAATATGTTTTGCCTAATACTTTTTTTAAGCGTGAAATTCTATGAGACGAAACACGCAAACTGGTGCGGTTCAGGGATTGGTTCAAAATTTCAAAATAATAAATTAAATTCAAAAATAGTTCTTGGTCACATATGTATGTATGTACATATATTATATTTGTATATACTATATATTATGTTATGTTTTTGATTCGATATTGAAAACATATTTGAATGTATAATTACTTGAATAGAACTAATAACGCTGCGGTGTTGATCTAAACGCAGGAGCCCACAAGCTTTCGAGCTTACCAAATGGCTTTAACGACTCCCGATAATATCTACAAATATATGCCCGCATGCCCCCATATAGAGGGGGGGCCTCAACTTGCGGCTCTGACATTGCCGTGCAATTGCGCAGCACAAAAAAAAAAAAAGAAGAAAACAACAACAACAGCGACGGAGAAACACAAAATGCAAGCAGCAAAGGTTTAATTGCATTTCCAGTATTGCCGCAGATATGTCGAAGTCGGATCTAAATGGCATGGCTGCATGTTTATTTATGAGTCGATTTTGAGTTGACTTCGAGTATAAATATATATATACTATATATATGGGGGCCACTGGGTTGCGTTTAAATGCAAATTTGCCAACAGTTTCCCATAGACGAAATTATTATAAATTCAGCCTGGGGGCTGTCAGGAGACAGCAACTAGCAACAACAACAACAAACTGCCGCTCAAGGACATTTTTAAAGTAAGTCGCAAAATGTGAGCGAGCAAACAAGAAACGAGTTTCAAATGTCTTACAAAAAAAAAAAAACAAAAAAATTTTGAATAAAAAACTAAAAACGTAACCCTAAAGACCAGCTGAGAGCGATGTGAGTGTATGAGTGTGAATACTGCAATATGAATAACTGAGCAACGAACGGGACACAACCCTTAATTTCAAAACATTGTGAAACTGAGGAACCCCACAAAGCCCAACAGAAAAACAATCAAGAATATGAGGCGGGAGTTTTTCAACTTAGCTTGAGCTTGATCTCAGTTGATACCCTCTATCTTATGTAGGGTGTATTGGACTGCCTGCATAACCAATATTCAATTAATTGAACTACAGCTAAGATATTTGAAAAATATTGAAAAATGTTGAATTATTCAAATAAAAACTATACAAAATGAAACATTTATTTTGTGGGTTATTGCTAATTTTGTTATATTTTTGAGTAAAAAAAATTATTGAAATAAAACAATAATTTCAGTATATTTAGACAAAAATATATAGTATAGAGACTCCTGCACAAATTGAGAAAAGTTCTAGACATTTTGATGTATTTGCAAAATAATATTGCCCTAGCCTTTATGGGCATAAATCTAAGACGCAATTTAATGTATATATTTATATATATCGCTGTATATTTCATTTTTAGCATGTTCATCTGTTTTAAATGTTTGAAAGTAGTTTTCCTTCACTCAAATATATCGATTTAAGAGTCTATTTAAAATACATATAATATGTAATGTTTTTAAGCGACTACAAAATCTATTTATTTAAATTTTCTCTTTCCTTAAAAAAAAAAAAAAAAAAAAAAGCAGGGTATATGCTGAGTTAACTCTTTTATGTGTTTTATTATAACAAAGATCATTGTCATCATGATCATCATGACGATTACTACCAAGAATATAATTGAAGCAACAGCTTTTTGCCGTTTCTCGATTACGCATACGCGACAAGAGCGAGGGAGAGGGAGGGAGACGGCCAGAGAGGGCAGGTAGTAAGCAACGGTAAAACGGCTGGCAAACAAATTAGCGGCCGGCTTAAGTGCAATCCATTCATAAGCGAAGCAACTGAAACGGATAAGCGGGAGAGAGAATACGAATACGAGTGGAAAGGGAGAGGGGAGAAGGGGAGAAGGGGATAGGCAACGGGAATTGCCATAAGGATATGAATGAGTATGTGAATGAGGACGAGGATGAGCAGAAGAATGCCTCCTTGCTTACTTGCCTCTCTCTCTCTCTCCCTCCCTCTCCCGCCCTATCTCTCGTGCACGTCCTGCGCGCGTGCACGCAGGCAGGCAGGCAGACGGACGGACGGACGGACGGACAGACTGACTGCCGCTTCTTATTGACACTGGAGGCCTTGTCGCTGCCTTTGCCATGTGGCTCGAGTAACACCCGGCGCAGATGCTAAATAAGAAGCAGGAATTAAAGTGCAAAGGCTGCCAAAGGTGTGCAACAACAACAACAACAACAACATCGAGCAGCCGCAAAGTGAAGTAGGCAGCAGGAGAGTTTTGAGACTGAGACTCGCAATACACAGGCATACTTATGTACAAACAAATATCCGCCAAGTACTCTGTGGAGAGAAAACACATAAGTGCCCCAGTCGGCAGTGGCCGACGAGGAGATGCCCTGGCGTATCCTTGCATATATACATGACCCAAATGCATGCCACAAACTGCGCTCTTTACTGTGCGGATGTGCTTCTTCTTCCCCCACTTATAGAAATTAATTTAATAACGCTAGGTATAAAAAGAGAATAGTTTTAAAAGTGCTCCACTTATGGGAGACTCAATTATCGATGAATTTCATTAGGGAATAGAAGATGTCTCCTTCTACCCGTTACAAGCATTTTCACAAAACCATTATACCCTCTTTTAAGCATTTTCAATGGGAACAGGGTATGCAAGTACGAGCTAAACATAGATGCAACCAAAAAGCGATTTGAAATGAAACCAACATGAATATGAGAACTGATCTTCTTAATTCCCCTTAGTTTATATTTTCAACTGCAAGTTTATGTACATGCATATATTTAAATATCTCATTAGTTATATAACAAATGCAGCCCAACTGATTAATTCCATTTATTTTGATTCCAATTTAAGGATTAAAGAATGAAAGTTGAAGTGAAAAATATAATTTTTATTGTAACTAAACACTATTTTGGTTATTGCATTTTATTATAAATATTATAACAGAAATAATAATATAATTATAATAGCATAATAAAAATGAAAATATTATTATAACAATTAAATTCAATTTAACATTAAATTATGACAACAACATTATTATTTTAATTATAATATTCTTTTAACTATGGTTTATATAATATATAATATATATAAAGCTCAGGCGACCAATACGTTCTTTTTTTTTTGCGAAAGAAACCTTCTTCGATATACAAATGTTAAATATGTAAATCGCAAACACTTTGAATATATTTGTCATAGAGAAAAACTTGATCCTCAATCATAAAGAATATGGCTTTACAATAAAAAGTCACCTGCTTGTCTTTATTTCTCTCTTGTATTTATCAAGGTCTGATTAAATCAGGTATTTATTCAAAAATCCAATTGGCAATGCAGGCTTACATATGCATATATATATACATATGTACATATATAATTACTATGAATTGAAATGGCAACAAGAGCAACAACGAGTGATTTATGAGTGCAATTGACTGTTTTGAATCGGAACTTTAGGTATCTATAGAAAGAAAGACTCAGAGAAAAAAAATTAACAAGAATTTGATTCTAAAATCAAGTCCAAATTCGTATTTCAAGAACTTTGCCAAATATATGACTTAAATACAGTAAATCCAGTAAATGATTAAGAACATTTAATTTGCATTAAAAATGCATGTAAAAATTATTTGCACAAACGGTCGACTATGAAATTAATAATGACATATATTATTTGTTGAATAATCGGAATAAAAAGAGATTATTTTGAAATTTTTAAAAGAAAACGCTACGATTTTTTTCTTTTTCTCTATTTCTTAGAATTGATAAAGAATAAAACAAGATGGAGCAGTTATCTTTGGGTTGGCAAGCATACAATTCCCCTGCAGAAATTAAATAGACTTATAATTTGTATTGCTAATCTGGGTTTGAATAAGATAAGATCTCAATAAACTTTGCCATATCCATCGAGAAAAAACACCGCAAATTGAGAAACAGAGAAACAGAGATACAAACTAGTCTAAACTAGTCTACTAAGCCTCTCATCCAAATCAGACCACAAACAAATTGTATGTGGTTCACGCTTTGAACCAATGCCATGGCTTTAGGTTCGCTTCTTGAACCTGGTTTTTCACATCAATAAAGCCAGTTTTTTGCTTCGAACTTGAGTTCGTTGCATAATTTCAAATTTAAAAGGAAACAAATTTATTAATAAATAAACCAAACATGATCGTGCTTTTTTTTCCTCTTTATTTTACCCTTTGATTACGCTATGTGATATATGTATGTACGTATTCATATATGCTGGTGAAGTCGTATTAATTGAAATTTTTGGAAATTTTATTTAATAGAAAAAATCAAAACAAATTACTTCTGAATAATTGTAATATTTAGCAGAAGAAAATAAATTCAAGCCTAAAAAACACGCGCTAACAACTATTTTTACATATGTACATACAGACAAACATTCGTACATTTGATGTTATGTACATATTAATGTTGTGTTCTATTGCAAACTAAATAATGCTAAACTCTATTCATATTTCGCCGACACTTTGGAATGTGTTGTGGCTTTTTTGTTGTTGTCGTTTTGGCTGATATCGCTGCAAATTTAGCGGGAAAAAAAGAAATAAAACTGAAATTCCATTCATTATCAGAAAGCGACACACACACATACACATATATGTACATATATATATATACATATATATATTGTTATATGCATTTGTGTATTTGTCTGGACGTCTAATTTCGAGTAATTTCTCGTTTGAGCTCATTACAAACTTTTTTCTAGTTGCTGCTGCTGTTGCTGATGTTGCACGTTGTTCAGGATGCAAAAACAACAGCAACAACAAAAACTTGTTGCTTCTTTGGTCAAAAAGTGTACAGTTATTTAAAAAAAAAAATCCCTTGTTGCTATTGCAGCGAACATATAAAATTGCCAAATAGGCGATGGAAATTTTGTCAGGCGCAAACTTGTTGCGCTGCATATGTGTGTGTGTGTGTGTGTGTGTGAGTATGACGATCTGCATGTGTCTGTGTGTGTGTAACTGTGTTACTGTGGGCTTACTTTTAATTATTAATTATTTTGTTTTGATTTGTTGTTCTTAATTATTATGCACTTTTCCACTGCTTGCGCATTTCCATTTGTTGCGCACTTTTCACCCAAAAACAAACGGCAAAACACACAAAACAAAAACAAACTTTTTTTTTATTCGCGTTCGAAATGAATTTGCACGTCAGCGTCGTCAAAAACACACACACACAAATATAGGCACGTGTGTGTGTGTGCGATGGGGCGTATGAGCAACGGCTGAGGCGAAAACTTTGCCACTTTGTTGCGTTGCTGTTGTCTGCGCGAAATATAAAACAAAAACAAAATCAACCAAAAGCAAAAAAAAAAAAGGAAAGAAACACAAACGTCAAAGTAACGCGCAAAACTTTACACTGACGTCGCTGCTGCTGCTGCGGCCGCGGCGGCGTCGTCGTCGTCGCGTTTTGATGCGGTGTCCGCGCGTTGTAAGCGAGTCGACAGGTAGAGCAGCACTGAAACAGTTCGCGCTGAGCGCATCGCCTAAAAACGCCGCGACGCGACGCGACGCTACGCGACGGTAGCAGCAACAGCGCTACGAGAGAGCAGAGAGGAACCGAACGGGCAATGTGCGACACAACAACACGTTTTGGCGAGAGCCAGAGCGAAGAGTCTCGCACATTGCGAGAGCCAGCTGTATTGTTGCTGCTATTGTAAATGCCTTTTACATTGTGTGGTCCACAACGAGTAGTCGGTCAACTGTAAATGTTGTCCGCGTTATGCAACAACGACAACTACACACGAGCGATTCTGATTGGTCGCAGGATGTGCACCCGAACGCCCGAGCTAACCGAGCCGAACGATACGCTCTTGCTCTCTTACTCCACAAAAACAACACTAACTACTCTCGAGTGCTGGTCAAGAAATTGAGCGAAAAAAAGTCAGCCGCCGCCGATTTGGCTTTGGTTGTGGCTGCGGCTGTGGCTGTGGCTGTGGCTGTGGCTAAGGCTGCGGCTGCGGCTGCGGCTGTGGGCGGCCAGTTGCCAAGAGGAAGAAAGCGCCATTGTCGCCAATTCAATCGCAGTCGCCTTACGACATGAACACCAAAATGTCATCGGAGAGCCGTCAGCGTTATCATCATCATCAGCGTCAGCTGTAAAGGATTTCTGATCGTTTTGCGTTTGTCTATTGAAATCTATTTCTTATTTCGGGACTTTGCAAAAGTTAAATAAAATTAAATATTTCTAATGCTCTCTAACTAACCAGATTTTCAAAAGAATTACACACTTTTTTATAATTGTAAGTTTTTTAAAAATTGTGCAATATATAATTTTAGAGTATTCATAATAACAGACAACAAAATAAAAAGCACATAGGGCATACATAAATATATTTCATATTTCATTGTTTAATTTATTCATTGATTTTCCCATGTTTTTCTATCCCCCGCTCGATTTTAATTTCAATTGCAGTTGCAATATGTCCGCAATTTTAGTTAATTTTATTAATATACAGATCATACAATAAACATTGTTATTTCAAAATAATTTACCCAATTTCTGTTATACTTAGTTATAGTTGAGCATTTAGAGACTATTTTTTGTTCACTTTTTTTTATGAGAATCAAACGTGAGTTATAAAATCAAACGTATTTTCCTTTGTTATAGACAGAATAGGCACTACACAAATGGTTAGCTATGATTAGCTCACTTTGTATACTATATATCAATATATATTAAAAATGCTATAAAAATGACTAGACAATTGGATTTTGGCGTTATTATTCATGCAGCTTATTTCGCAACTTTTGAAATAAACGTGGTAATACAAATATTGAAATTTTTCTATGATGCGCCGAAAAAGTTTAAAACAATTTTGCTGTTGGTTCAAAGCGAGCGAAAGCGAAATGAGAATGCCCCAAAACGCACTACAAGTAAACAGGAAGTAAAGTAAGATCTGGTATCAAATCGATGTCGATGTTAATGTTGATGGCTGTTTTTATGTACAAATATAGGTTTTATATCTAATGCCGGCAAATGTCAATAATAGCAATCGCAACAACAACAACACGTACGAAAATCCAGACAGCAATTAGCGATAAAGCGTTTAAATTGTTTTTGTAGTTAGTGTTTTTTTTTTTTCAAATTTCGTTGCGTTTTGGAACGTTTTGCTTTGTTTTATACCCTCTTTTCAATGGCAAACAAACAGAACATTTTGTACAATTTGTGCACTATCTGTTTATCCAGAAACATCCAGTTCTTGCTGTCTTTTTAAAGCTACAGACTTCAAATTTGGGAAATATACTTGTTATATCAACTGTATAAATTAGGTATAGATTTTTTGTCATGTGCAATTCCGTTTTATTTAGTTTTGATCTACTCAAAAGATGACAAATTACAACGTTTTAAATCTCTGTGCAATTATTGTTATTTTCTATTCTTGGATGTGGGTTTGTAAATTTTGGTTTGAAATCATTTTATCATACCCACGTTCGCAACAGGGTATTAAAGGGCACAGAAGTGGGGACCTCCAATTCCATAAAGAAGATATACTGTTGCTTCACATACATATAAATTGATAGTGCCAATAAACTTGAAATATTATCATAGTTTAATTGAAATAAGCGACAGCTCCACCATTATTAACAAAGCCGATAAATATCGATTTTGTTGGCACTCGAAACACCAAACTTGTTATGTACATTATTGTATGGTGATATGATATCCAAAAAAAATTGGATATTCAACAAAAAAAGTTATTCAATAAAATAAATTTGAAATAGTGCGTAAAGCTCGAAGCTGAGTATTACAGGGTATCTATCGATCGAGTACTTTCGACTCGGCGAGTTTGTTTTGCACTGATTTGAAAGCAGCGCAAAATGTTTGTAATCCATTTGATTACTGCTGGCTGTTGTTGTTGTTGTTGTTGCTGGCGCTGTTGATAAAGATAAACTGCGCTTTTTCGTCGAACTGCGAATCTGTTTCTGGCTTTCAGTCGAAATTTGTTTAGTTCTTTGCTACAATTATTATTTCGCCTTTTTCTTCTTTGTCCCTCTTTCTCCCGTTTTATTTTTGCACATTTTTTGGTGATAAGATAAGCGGCCTTCTGGTGTTGTTGCTGGTGTTTTTTTTTTTTGTTTTTTTTTTTTTTGGTTTTTTTTTCGCCATACTTGCGAGAGAAGCCATATAAAATGGAATACCGAATACTGTAAATTGAGAGCGCGCGTGCCGCATATCCCCCACCGATAATGTTTGGGGACAGGAGCGGGGGAGTGAAGGGGCGAGGGGGAGCAGCGCACGCAGCACGGGACCGCTTAACCAGCCGCGAGTGAGTGTGTGACTCATGAGTATGTTAGTGAATACAGCGAGTCCATTAAAGGTGAATCATTCAACCAGCTATCCATCCATTTGTACATGTGTCCATCTATCAGGCGCGCCCTTGACCCGACGCCGTTGCATTTCTTTTTATACCCTAGGCCCATTCCAAATGTGTAAAAGGGGTATAATGCTTTTCTGCAAATGCATGTAACAGGCGGACTTCAACTTTATAGATTGTATAGATAGATTTACATATACGATATTCAGAACAAGTTTAACATTTTTTTTCGCTTCGATATCTTGCGCTATTTGGTTAATATCGATAAATATCGATATTAGGCCATGGTTTTCTTGGCATATTTCATAGACTAAAACAGCTAAAACCACTAAAATTGGTTTGGTATTTTAGATTATGTCACTTTTCACCTCACTCGTTTTTACAATAATTTAAATACGCTTTTTAAATCGTGAAAATTTAGCTTAGAAGTTATTAATGTATTTATTTTCCGTAGTGTGTGTGTGTGAATGTGTATTTAATGGCTAAAATAAATGTAATGACAGCGCGCAGCTGGGTTCAGGGTATCTCCTAGTCGGGCACTTCCAATGAGAGCACTTTTGCTTGTTATTTTTATACTCGTTCACGAAGTGAAAAGAGTATATTAAATTTGTGCACTATCCATTTGTCTGTCCGTCTAAAAATTGAAATTGGGAATATATACGCCCATTGAGGGCGTGTCAAGTCGTTTAAATCAATATATGTCTCTTAGTTTGGAAACTAGATATATACAATTTTTGCAGACAGATACTATTGACCTCCTCTATATATCGAACAGAAAAATTTTAGCCATTTTTTTTTTATTTTTTTAAGATTTGCTTTCGACTTTTTCAAACTGTTTTTATGCTGTGAACGGGTATTGCGCAGTCGGCTACACCCGAGCGCAACGTTGTGTACCTTTTGCATTTTTGGACATTAAGGGCAGCCCCGAAATGCATGGTGAAAGTCGGCGCTGGCGCTGCTTGTGTGAAAATGCTGGCCCACAACTTGCACGCTCCTCGGCCCCTTTTTTCTCGAGTGAGCAGCAAAACGGGGAGCGGGGTTTCTCTAGTGCATCTCGCTTATGTTTAATTTCTTTTCTATTTTGTTGTGTAGTTTGTTGGTTCGCCTCACGTTTTGCTAGCCAAAATTTTTTTTTTATTTTATTTTTATTTTTATTTACGTTTTTTTTTTTTGCTCTTGACCATGTTGGCAAACTTGTTTGAAAGCCTAAATGCGACAGCGTGCCTCTGCTTTTGTCTAACAATGAGCATAGTTAGAGCTGTAGCTACAGCTACAGTTACATTCGCAGATACAGATACAAATTTGCAGATACAGATACATTTAAAGAGCTGAGAGTGCAACGGATACTCGCGACTGGCGATTTGAAAGTGGACGCGACTGCGGACCTTGGAGAGCATCGTGAGATTTTTGGCACACATGTGTTGTCTGCCAGAAACGCAAAGCAGAACGGAAATGAAAAGTGGACGCACACGAAGCTAAACGCTGGGGCAACGCAGAAATAAAAGAAAATTGAGAGAGAGAGAGAGAGAGAGAGAGAGAGAGAGAGAGGGAGAGAGAGAGGGAGATAGGGCTGTGAGAGTGACCGAGAGGGACGGTTGGGGGTTTAATAATGTCAAAATGGTCACGCTTACATGCACATGGCCAGCAAATTGTGAACATCGCAAACGGAGGAGCGGCGTGAGAACGAAAGCGTCTAGGGACAACAGAAAATAGGGAAAAACGAAAAGCAACAACAAAATAAGTGCATACTATAGACATATATAAAATGAGGAAGCGTCCAAGCGTGCAAGGGCTTACCATGAAGATCGGCTGGGCTGCAGACAGGCCCAGGAGGGGCATTACAAATGATTAAATGATCTGATAATCAAATTTGTCGACTGCTGAAAGCCCAAAGGAGAACTGGACAAACGATCCAGAGGGCGAACTCGCGGAGACAACCAATAAAACATACAAAAAAAGCTTTTGTAGTCTTATTAACAGTTTCTTGAGTCAACTATAAGGTATAGTCAAATCCAAAAGACACAAGTGAATTTAATGTATTTGCATATTTAGATTTAATGTTTAACCCCGTTAAGAACAACGAAAACTTGCAATTAAATTTGCAAATATAAAAATGTTGACACAAAATCCTAAAATTAAACATATAAAAATAAACAACCTTTACCTATTGTTCCCATATACTCTGGGTATTTTGTTTAATTAAAATATTTTATACAAAGGTAAAATTTTTCCTATTGTTTCCATTTATAATAATAATAATAATATTTAAAAAAAAAAAAAATAAGAAATTAGATGTCATTAAACCGACTGAAAAGATTTTTTGCTTTTTATCTATTTGATATGGTATTAATGTATAAAATATAATAATTAAATATGTATTTACAGAAATGAATTACAAAATTAATTTTCGAACAGTTTTTTCCATTTGACAAAGGCATTGAATCTGATCGATTTCTAATAACTAAAATGTTTTGAACATATAGGTTTTGCGCTAAGTGCTCGACTGCTAGATACCCTTTATCAAGCCACATCAATGGAAGTAAGTGAAATATATTGATTACAATTCAAAATCAACGGCTGTCAAAACCATTCGCAAACGCAAACAAACTTTTTAATCAACGGCAGGCAATAACCGAAACGAATTTCAAGGCGAATCTGAAGTCGAAACGAATCGCGTCAGGTTCCCGTTGATTCAACTGAGAGCCCGAGGATCGCAACCACAACCAGATACGAACTTGGTCAGGTTGCGCAGCCTTGACACACACTGTCCAGTTTGACAAGGACACCGACAGGCGAACAGCAACTGGAGACAGTCCGGCGGGTGTGCTCGCAACCCGTCCGACTGCATCAGCTGCCAGCTCCCCAGCTGCTGTCTGGGTCTCATTTGCCTAATAGAACAATTATCGACGCCTACCCGAGTCCGGTGATGAGCTACGTGGGGCGTTGCATAAACCTCACACTCGCTCATTATGCTGATGATAATGTTGCTTGTAATAATGATGATGGCAAGCATTAACCGCGACAGCAACAAACAACAAACAACAACAACAACAACAACAACTGGTTCAGGCCATTCATAGACGTCGTCTAAAGGGATAAAATATTGCGCCTAAGAACGAGTATAAAAACAATAACAAAGCTTCGTTGTGTGCATAAATGAATTCATTACGTATACTGCAAAAACGTTTGAACGAACGTTTAGAAAATGCACATATAAACACTATATAAACTGTATACTCTTCGGGCTATGCCCAGGAGTGTAAAAAAAAAAACACGTTCCGTTTTAAGCACACGCCGAAACCCATGGAACAGGTCTGGAAACTTGGTTTATAAGGTTTATAAAACCCAAAAACATTACGAAAATGAATAGGAAAACAAGTTAGAACGGGTGTAACCGACCTCGCAATACTCATCTCGGTCTTAATTATTATTGGCCGAAATGTTCGAAAATGTTATAGATCTAAGCCGAGGAATACATATGGATTAAATTGAATTGCCACGCCCCCCGTGGGCGTACGAGCACATTATCCAAGTTTCATAGTATAAACTCAAATTACAATGTTCACGAGTATCAATATATGTATATATATATATATATATATACAAGAATCTGAATCTGTTGGAATTTAATTAATTAATTACCTATTAGTAATTAAAAATATAGGCAGGGCGGCGAAATTTAAAAGGGGGTTTTAATCAATATTGACTCAGCTGGAGACCAAATAGATAGATAGAGTATAACCTACTGGGGAGGGTCACCTAAATAATAATAAATACATAATACTTCGTCGTGTTGGGAGAAACAAAAGGCCACAGTTAATAAAGAAAATCCCTAGGGTGCTATACAACCGAGGAATACCTGTCAACTATATATTTAGCTAGTGTCCCGTTAATAAATAAATGAATTTCATATTTGTAGGTAAAATCAGATACCATGTGCGGCATCTAAGCATCACAATTGGCCGTCTCTACTGAAAGGCACGACTAAAACTTATTAAGTCCTCCATCTGATCCTCGAAATCGAAGTTGAAATCTTCGATATTGTCTTCCATAATGTAGCGACGTATGTCCTGGAAGTCGGGACCAACGTCCTGACAATCATCGCCCATATTGACCGGATATAAATGATTGTACATCCGGGACCGAATATCCTTGCCTGTCGGCATCATCAGCTCATGCTCGAGCATTTCTATATATCCGGCGTAAACGGCAGCCGTGAGAGCAAATTTTGTCTTGCGACGCCAACGAAAAATGGCATAACATAGCAACAACGTGGCCAAAATCATGCGGTTCCAAAATATCTCATTTATATCATTGTGGGAGCAGACAACGCACGCCTTATGGAAACCATACCACGTGAATACCATTACCAGATGTTGAACAAACACGCATTGCATTATATAGACGAACGACCAGAATTTACGCCAGGAGCCAAATCCCGTTTTCTGCTCAACCGTTGACGGATGCATCAGCAGAAGCAACACGGCGACTATGAACACCAGCGAGCTCATATCCGGGTCGGGACCATCCGGTGGCTGCCAAAAGGCTTCGGTTAAATGCGCGAACGTCGCGATCGCGAGAGCAATTGGAAGCTCATACATTTTCGAGGATTCGAAATTTTTGTAATTTTTAAGTAAAATATTAATCAAGAAGTGTATTTAAGCCGAGAGGCCAGCCCCTAACCTAAGCGAAGTCTACTGAGATTTTAATTCTCCTGCATAAGTGTATGTTAAATCTGGACGGAATATCTGGGGCACACTTTGTTTAAGCACATGGGAATGGGCAATCAATTTACACGAATGCCATTTCACAAGAGTTTTAAAAACGGCGAAAACACTTTTTATTAAAGCTGCAAATCGGGTTTGAACCGAAACAACATTTTTAAAATCACAGAATCATATCTATATTAATCTAAAATGATGAATAAGAAAAATAAATTTCAGTAGAACGAACAATTTTAGGAATCTTAGAAAGTTAAGAAAAACATTTAAAAAAATTGTAAAAATTGCTCTATTAAATTAAATCCTGGGTTGTGGAAAGCCAAGTTCACAAACCGCAGGACGAGGCATTGGTTCGAACCGTGAACCGAACCAGACCCCAGTTGGGATCCACATGGATTTCACACAATATATGCCTAGAATCCACAACATAAAATAACGTACAATTTGATTTTATTGCATTTAGGCTTTGTTGTACATGTGTGTTCCACATGGCATCCACAGTTGTTCCACATAGCCAACTCAAGTCAAACGGAAGGTCTAAGATTTGCTGGCATTTTGCTGGCTGCACGGCAAACAATTTGCCCTAACAAGCTGCATATGACAATGAGCCTTAATGGATGAGTTGGAGGGAATGGTGAATGGTGAATGGTGAATGGGAAAGGAGCAAGGGAAGGTGGCGAAAGGATATGGCTGCAGATGCCAGTGCACAAAGGCAGCCAAAGGACAGGCGCATTTCACGGCTCCTGACTGCAGTGGCAAAAAGGCAAATAAGCGACAAGGACGCGAAACGCAAAAACGCCAACGAGGCCAGCGGCGCTCAAAAATGTCAAGGCCCTTGGGCTCTGGTGGTCCTGGCAACCCTTTTTTGGCAAACGCCAACAAGGACAATAACAATCCAGTTAACGTTCGATGGCAAATAACGACCTGGCCCGCTCGAAACCGAGACTCTGGCAAGTTTCCCCCAAACAAAAAGTTGACCGAAATTTATATGTGATATTAACGGAAAGCCAAACTAGTTTATTTGATCGCGTCCATATATAATGTATACATATATTGTTATTATAAATATATTTACGATGGCTGATGTACATATGTATATATGTATGATATATGTCAGATTATTAAATTTTTGAAAAAACTTTTTGTTTTTTTTCACTTAACGCGCAAAATAATTTTCAATGTTTCCCATACAACTTTCTTTTCTTTTTTAACTATTTTGTAAGAACAAGCGAAAGATAATTATCAATAATTATAATTATCGCTGTATTGTCAAGAATTATCGTTTAATAAAACTTGATTTTTAAACGATTCTCCCTTTGGAAGCTATATGCTATAGTGTTGATATCGATTTTCTCTGCGATTTTTTGGTCTTCACAACTTTTTGAAAATTTTGAAAGGTATGCCCAATTATGTAATATATGTCATGTGTTTTTTTTTAAGCGATTTTTTGAAAGCTATGGAATATATTTGTTTTTTAAAACGATTTTTTGAGGGGTCGTAAAATACAATTTATTTTAATTAAGGATATAGGTATAAAAATGCACTATCTAGTGATCATCTGGGTTCGAATGCCAGGCTTGTTGTTATGGGGTTGTGGTTCTCCTGGCCAAAGATTTATAATAATAATAATAATTTCATTATAATCATCATCATCATCAGCCCACTGACAGTTGCACGTAAAAGTCTTGTTACTCTTGTTGCTGCCGCTGCAGCTGCGGCTGCGGTTGTTGCATCTTAATTGTGTTTGCAGCAAAGCACTTTGGCCAATCTGCGGCACAATTTTACCTGGAATATTTACACGCCAATTATTGTCGGTACAGGTTGTGGACAGCGTTCGCTAATCTCAATTCGCTCTCTCTCTCTCTCTCTCTCACTGTCTTTTTCTTTCTCTCGCACTGGCTCTTTCTCTACCAGTATGCCTATGTTCTGTTGCGGCTGCTGGCATCAACATTTGCTGCGGCTTTGCGTGTCAAATCAGATTTTGTAATTTTTCGTGTTGTTGCCACAACGCTTCTGTACAAAATTCTTTTAGCTTTGACACCTTCCAGCCAGTGTGTGTGTGTGTGTGTGTGTGTGTGTGTGTGTGTGTGTGTGTGTGTGCGATGTTTATCAAAACACCTAATGTAAATGCTGGTAGCTCTCGTAAATGGCCTGTTAATTGCTCACGGCCAAAATGGTGCACGCTCACAGGTGGGGAAATGGGGAAATGGGGATATGTGGGTGAGGGGGGCCAGGTTTCGGGTTCTACAAAGCGTTAAACAAATCCGCCATTCACATGGACAAACCGAGACCCCGAGCGCAAATGCATGCGAATTTTGTCGAATCAAACAGGTGCAGAGCAAACAAAATGGCCAACGACAGGAAACGGAAACGAAGCCATCAGCAGCGCCCACGAACCGCAAAATTGAAATGTGCGTGCAGCAAAATTGCGTTTCCAATGGGGACACAAGCACAAACACACAAACACACACACACACACGCACACACGCACAGCCAGTTTACCCACTGCACTATGGAGAAGTTAACCACCTTTCGCAAGATTTGAAAAAGTTTTTGGGTCAATTGGTTTATGTTCCTCAAATTTGTAGTGGAAATATTTGCCAGGCATGCATATAGTTGAAAACAAAGCTAAGCTATGTTTAAAATTTAATAAACATCGACCGAAAACCACAGAAGTTATACAAGAAACTTTCTATACTCGCTCGCGAACTGAACTGAAAAGGGTATATTGGGTATATTGTCCGTCCGTCTGTCTCTCCGAGTCTTGACTCTTTGAATATATATTCGCATACAGCCGCGTCAAATAAAGTGTTACGATTTTTTGACAACGCCCACTGGGGGCGTGTCAAATCGATTAAATATATATACACATTTTTTCCCCAGTTTTAAAAGATCACTGAAAAATAGAGTATGGCGCTGTTGTGCTGTTGTACTTTAAAATAAATTGACCTTAACTCGTAATTGATTGCCATACAAAGTACAAAAGCCACATAGCTCCCAAAATCTAAAGATGAAGTTTTTTCATGAAAACCTCCTTTGCGAGAAGTTTTCAAATTGACACACATGGCTTAAATCACGCTCTTGAAATATTGTGTACGAACCGCAAATATAAAATTGAATTGAAAATTGGCAACAGTGGCTTTTTGCTTCGAGTTTAAAGCATTTGCAATTTACCAAAAAAAAAAAATGCGCCTAATGTAAACCTGTTATTCTGTTATTCAACAGCTGTTATCTTAACAGATTTGGATACTGTTAGTATTGCTGGTATGTAACATTAAATGATGTGGTTTTTAAGAAGACCTTTTTGGCAGAAAAACGGGTCCTATTCCCCATAGTAAACTGGCCCAATTAGTGTTCTCCTGTGTGTGTGTGTGTGTGTGTACGTTGTGTCCTTGGCATCCCATTGGTTTGGCCAAAGGTCACTGTTGCTATTCTCGCTTTTGCTGCTGCCATCAGTTGTGCCTCAGGGTTGTTGTTGTCGCCCGGTGCGCCTCCCAAATGAATGATGGATGCAAATTCGATGCCATTGTTTCTGACTGCATCCAATCGAGCAACGTCCGTTCCCATCGCTCCGGCACTCAACCTTTTATTCGACTCATTTTTCGTTTTTCGAGTGCGTCAAAATTATTTGCGGTTTGTAATCCCAACCATTGATTTTTGCCAATCAAAAATTGATCACGGAAAACTAAACTCAAAATTGGTTGTTTGCATACCTGTTTTGTGAGTGGGTCTATATAGCATAAATTAAGTATACGCACAAAAACAGTTAGTATAACATCGATAACACATTTTAGTGTCGGTGCACATTGGTCTCCATTTTTATTTTGCACTTAAACGCACATTGCCAATAATTGCAAGGTGTTAAAGTAAAATATGCAATTAAAGACATTAAACTGTATAAATAAACGCTTTTTATGGCGAAAAATTAAACACAAATAACATATCGATGTGTGAGCTAAATAAGCTTTTGAATTGTTTTTTAATAAGTCTGTGGGTCAACTGATAAAATATATATTTAAAATTTTTTCTATATATAAAGAAAATGCCATAGTTGCTCAACTTTCATAATTGATTTCTTAGAACAAGATATGAACATTTTTTATATACATACTGCTTCATTAAACACCAAATTTGGCAGGTAGACAGCAGAGCTTCTCTAAAATTCGAGCTAAAAAACGAAAATTGAGAATTTTGTAAGCAAAGAATTATTGTCAGATTTAGAAATTTTGGGCTTACAAAAAGAAAAGAACAACTTTTTTGTCAATGCAACGCTTTCGAAATAGGATTTGAATTCACCCTTCGCAAAAGTTAAAAATAAACTATTCAAATGAAAAAAAATAAATAGTGTTTGAAAACAAAATTCAGAAAAAATAAGGTTGCACAGTGTTCTAAGATAAACCGCAAGAATTGTAATTTCTCTGAATCAAATTATGATCATTCATCAGCAAGCACAACAAAAATGTAATCTATTTATGCACAAGTGTGCGTGTGTGTGTGTGTATATATAGAATATATATATATATGCATATATTTATCTAGCTTAGCGGAGAGGACCCAATAAACTGCCCGAGCTAATCACTATGTCAGCTGGGTAACTCGACATGGGACATGGAACAGGTCACGTTCGCGTGCTGGCCAGGCTATCATGTCTCTTAAATTTCTCCCAGTTGCATGGATTAGCCCCTGACACTCCCCCCGGCCCCCGGCCGCAACCCCCCCCCAATGGTCGCTGCATCCAGCTCTTTGCTGTTGCAAATCCACACTCACTTTTTTATGTGTCACGTTGAGTTATTTTCAACGCGAATTTTCGAAATTTATTTGTCGAACATTGGCTGCGCCTGTGGCCAGCTGGGGACAGCAACGGCGGGCGCCCAGGGGAGCCAGAGAGGATTGTGTGTGTGTGTGTGTGTGTGTGTGTGTGTGTGTGTAGGGGGGGGGGGGTTCATTTTGTATTTTTCGATATATGCATTCCCGTTCGCATTCACATTCTTCTGACGCTGCGATTCTCTCTTCCACTGCATACGCGCTTCTTTATTTTTTTTTTATTTTGGTTTTGTTATTGTTGTTTTTGTGCTTTGGTTTTTTGGACATTGCCAGCGATGGCATTTTTGTGGCCTAAATGCAGACGACTGGCAAAGGGGGCCGAGTGGGGGATTGTTGCAATGTGTCAGCGCCAGTTGCCTCAATGAATCTGTTTACATTTTCCACTTTGATGTCTCTCTCACTCGCTCTCGCACTGGCGCTGTTCCTGTCCCTGTCACTCTGGTGAAATGTGGAGCTCTCGATGTCGATTTGCGTACATGCCACATGAATATTGAATGTGTGTGTGTGTGTGTGTGGCTTGTGCTGATAGCTGATAACAGCTAAGAGCTCCGAGCCAGAGCGATGCTAGAACAGCAGAGGAATAAAAAAGAAACTGACAACGGGCAGGCAAAAGCCGCCGCCCACTGGGGTAACTTTTTGCAAGCTTGCAAGCGATTCTAACACACACACACGCGCACACATGCTTGACCGAAAAGCACCGTTAAACGGTGACAGACTCAGCACAAAAAGCAGTTGCAAGCACCAGCAGCAACAATGTCAAACAAAAAAAAAACTCGAACGAGTTGCCAGCGCTGCCAACGACTTCTAATAAAAACCGGGACAGCAACAACGCAAGCGACGCAGCAGGAAAATTGTTCAAGAAAATTCTTATAAGAAATTAGCAAAAAAAAAAAAAAAAAAAAAAAAACAAAAAAAAAAAAAAAAAAGAAAAGGCAAAAAGAACAACAAAAACTGAAACTAAAACAAACAACGACAACGATGCGATTTTCTGCCGTTAGCTTTTTATGCGGCGCGCAGCGTAAAGCTCAACGTCTCGAGAGCCGCGTCAGTTCACAGAGAGTGCAAGACGGAGAGCGTAAAATCGGTATGTGAATAAGAGAGCGCGCGTAGCGAAGAGCGCAACAAGAGGCGCGACTTGGCGCTCGCTGCTGCTGCTGCAGCTGCTGCTACCCAAGGAAGACAACTGCACCGCGCAAAAGTCACATTAACACCCGACAAACGCGTCACATTTGATTTCATGCACATGGCGAGTCAACGAAATAAATTCATCTGGGGTATATTATGAAGTACATAATTCTTAATAATATTAATCAAGTAATTGTCGTTGAATTGTGTAATGAAGAATTCTCCACAATATATACATACATATTCCGCTATTTTAGGCTATTATAATGTAGATAACGTGAGGTTTGAATACATTAACAAATATAAAATATACCAAATTGCAGTCAGATACGAAGTTACTTCGCATAAACCAATTGCCAAATTTAGAATAGTAGCTCTTATTTCTTTATTTATATTTGAATACTATATCACGTCCTATATTCACGCAAATTGTTAACATTAGCGACGTTTTCATCGCCTGTGCCGACAAAGAGCATTTTGAGTCGCAATCGCAGTAACGTCGTCAGCCGGATGCTTTGCTAGCTTTTTCTCCATAGAATAAAGGCAGAAATTTATAAAAATACAAAAAGAAAAAAGAAAAAAAAAACAAAAACGTCAGTAGCAACCAAACAAGCGAATGCAGAGAGAAATACGGAGACGGAATGAGTGGGAGAGAGTACAAGAGAGGTAGGGGAGGGAAAGAACGTGGCGCAGTTAAAAAATTGCGTTGTTCATAAATCAGTCTCAATTAAAATTAACTGGAAAATGCAACGCTAATTAGATCTGCGGTCAGCACTTAGCTTGGGGCATTCCACGTCTGCGGCTATGTGAGACGCGCCTGGACCCAAATCAGGCTGCCGCACATACGGAACACGGAACACGGAACACGGAACCGGCCGGCACTTGAGCACAAAATGGGCGGGGCGGCGTGCCGTACGAAGGCATTTTTTTAATATTTAATTTTTTGTTTTGTTTTTTATTTCCTTTTTGTTTTGAGCATCTGTATGTGTGCAATTACATTAAATACAATCTACGGCATTTGTTTAATAACAATTAAAATAATAGCAACAACGAGCGACGGCAACCGAAACCAGCCGACAAACGTTGCGAACGACGAGCATGACAATAATTGCCCGTTGTTGTTGACGGCTGCTGACAACAACATGCGAAATGCCGACACAAACAATAACAACACAGCACACAGCAACAAAAACAAACAACAAAAAAAAAACGGTAAGAGCGAGAACGACGACAGCAGCAGCAACAATAACAACAACAACAAATTTCTATCAACAGCACGCGCGAGATATACGTTACGTATACGCAATAAAATTCACGGCTCGCCCGCTCATCGCACGATAAACAACACCATCATCATCAACGATTATCATCGTTATCATCATCATCTTCGTGCTCTAACCACAGACGTCGTCGGCATCGTTGCCGTCGCCGATTCGTTACGTTACGTTGTCGTCCCGACGTCTAAATGAGCACTAAAACGTAACTCGGCGATGACGCCGGCCAGCCGGCACAGACGCAAAAAAAATAAGGAAAGAAGAACAAAAAAAAATTAAAAAAAAATAAAATAAAAAAAATGTAAAGTAAAACAGCAAAACAACAAAAACACTATCCTTGCTGCACTCTCCGTGTGCGCTCTCGTGCTCGCTCAGCCGCTTTCTCGCTCGCGCGTTCTGCTGACGTTTATCAGCGGCTTGTAACAGAGACGCAGCAGCCAAAGGAAGCAGCGCCAGGCAGGACAAAACGGCAGCGCAGCGCGCTCTCATTTTCGCTCAGATACACATACAGACATATATTGATATATATATATATATGTGTGCGTGTGCGTGTTGGTGTGTGTGCGCTTCAGCATGGATGAACGAACGTCAAATAGAACATGTGCTAATGAATTATCAACTGTCGGCCGAGCGTAAAGTGCAAACACTCACGGCGGACATGGCGACGGACAAGGATAAATGAATGGACGAGGATAATAATGAACAAAAAAAAAAGAATCATAATACATACAACTACTACTATCGCACACACATGTATCTATATGTGGGACAATTCCAAATGGGTAGCCTACTTTATATAGCGCGAACGCGAGTCGGCACAATCAACGGCAAATGAATAACAGCTTAATGAATGAGTGTATTCACACTCAAACAGTATGTAAACGTGTCCTGAATCAACGCTTAAGCTGATTGACACCAGAAATGCAAAAGGCTTTTTGCCTCATAATTCTGCAGGCGTACGACAACAGTTGGCAAAATGAACGCGAATCAAGTGTGGCTGATTCGAATAAATGTTTCGAAACAAAAAAAAATCAATAATTCAATTGCATAAAACAATCAATTCAAGTACTTGCGTACTTTGGCTTAAAAATAGCGGTAACAAGAGCGAGTTCGCGTGTCCTCTTCCATTTTTTTTATCGACCAGAACAGAATGTTGAATGCTTATTCTTATGGGGTTTGAATATTTACACACTTTATAATTTTAACGAAAAACAATAAACACCTTTAACAATCATTAAATATACAGCAAGATCGTTTAAAGAGCGAAATATGCCCCAAAGAAACCTGAATACACATGGAATAAATATCAATTTCATAATTGCTATATTAGTGTTAATAACTTAACAATATGTTGTCATTTGTCAAATTGCATGTCATCCCGTTACTTGACAAGCACTTATTGCTGGGCACAATAATCGATAGGCATATTAAGTCTAGGTGCCTCTAAAAGCCAACTTGAGCTTGGCCTGTTATTAACTAATCGCACTAAATGTGTTATTTGAGTTTATGCAACAAGTTGGAGCACTCAATCAATTGTGTGTTTATTCAAATATTTGTTGTTTTTGGCAAATGTATATTTATTATGTAAATGGTCCTGCTAGTAAACATTGATTCATAGACATTTATATCATTTTATATATTTAGAAATTATGTAACTAAAATATACATATAAAATATGGTTTCTATTGGGCTTGGCTCGTAATTAACTCATATTAAAAGTGGAGTTTAATTTGATGCTTGACAAAATTATCGATAATCAGCGGTTACTGAGTGTTCTCTCTTGTTAACTCATCTTTCTTGGCATGTGATTAAAACTCATATTATAACCAGAGAATTAGACAAATTTGTATTATATGCTTGGCAAATTTAATATTTCTACAGTTAATGCTTGACAAAGTTATCGATAAACAGCGATTATGCAATGTTTTATATTGTAAATATTGGGCTTGACATGTGATTAAAACTCCTATTAAGAATTGAGCATTTAACTTGTAAATAAAGCTTGCTGGGCAAAAATAATATTTCTATATTTAGCGCTTGACAAAGTTATCGATAAACAGCGCTTATTGAATGTTTTCTATACTTCATTTTGGGCTTGGCTTGTGATTAACCCACGTCAAAAATGGAGCATTTAGGTTGTAAATATAGCTCGCTTGACGAATTCAATGATTCAATTGTTAACGCTTGGCAAAGCTATCGATAAGCTGTGGTTATTCAATGTGTTCTCTTGTTAACCTTGACATGTCGTGACATGTTATCAAGTCAGATGCAGGCTCTGAAAGTTATGTAGCACACTGTTGGGGGCGTATTCACGTAACTTTCTGTCAAATGCACGCGTATTTGCATAATTCTGTCTGCGTAAGACCCCTGTCTGTGTGTTATATGAATATATATATGCGTTTACGTAATGTGTGTGTCTGTACCGAAAGGTAAATGACATCAATGGAGGTTGGCTGGCTCCTGCGTCACTGACGCTGCCGACGTCGACGTCGACTGCGATTGCGATTGCAGCGTGTTTACTTTTTGCTTGCATTCTCTGGTCTCTGGTCTCGGTTTCCGTTTGCTGCTTGCCTGCTTACAGTTTCCGGCTGTGGCCAACACACACACACAGGCACAACGGCTGAGTTTCTATGCGCGCGCCTAAATATATGCAATGATTTTTTCCCCCAAGCAGCCCTAACAAACGGCTCAGAGACAAGCAGCGTGTGGAAACACACACACACACACACACACACACACACACACACACAAACACACACACACCCGCGTTGAAGTTTACAGCTTTGGCAATCTCTTTAATAACTAATCAGAGCAACAAAAAGTGGGCATTGCCTAGCAGCCATTTGGCAAGTTCTGCGCTGTGTTGAAAAGTTTTTGGAAACTAGAAATTGCCGCTCATTGTTTGCTGATAACTGAAATCAATGAAGGCGTGGCGGGGGCGTGGCATGGCAGTGTTCAAGTTCCTGTGTTTCTGGCCCTTTGCCAAGGAAATGAATTTCACTAAAATGTTTTATCAACGAAAGTCAAATGCTCTCTTCTCAAATCGTCTTTCAGGGCAAAATTTCAAATAAAATTCGACACAACTTGTGTTTAAATTGAATATTTAACATGCTTTTAAATTGTTTGTCTAAAGATTCAATTTACCATTAACATCAAATGAACAATTTAATGTCGCTTAAAACTGATTTTACAACATTAAATTCAATTTTACCTTCAACAGAAAAGTGCTCGAATTTTCTGTGGAATATTTAAATATTAAATAGCTGTCAAAAAAATGTGTAATGGAATTTTTCCATGGAGCACATTTTACATTTAATTCAATACATTAAATAGCTGTCAAATATATTATATGAATAATTTGCAAGGAAATTGGAATGCAGAGGAATTCGAGTCACCAACAAACTATCATTGTAAACATTCCGATTTCAAATATATAACGAAAAGAAATTGAAACAGAGAAAATAAAATAATTACAGCAATATATTTAAAATATTGTTGCCATGGAATTTAAAAAGTTGCTCACATTTTATTCAAAATGCCAGCTAAATATATGCTCTCAATACCCTCTCCTTGTTAGGGAGCCCGCAACAAAAGGGAAAATCAATTTGTGGGCCAACCAGGGGTTAAGTTTATTATGGAAAATATTTCGGTCTCTGCGGACCTGCGACTTACCGCTGGGATCGTGATGTGGCGGCGGCGGCCCCACCGGCTGCTGCTGATGCTGATGCTGCTGATGATGGTGATGCGGATTGGGCGCACAGAATGCGCTCGCGCCGCCGCCGAGCGTGGGCGGCGGCCCGGCGGACGGCGGCGGCGGATACGCGCTGGCCCTGTACGACGGCGGCGGCGAGCCGACGTCGCAGCGATCCGGCGGCACCGGCGGCGGACCGCTCGGCGGCGGCGGCGGCGGCGGGCCGTAGTGCCCCTGCGGCGGTCCGCCGTAATGATGCGGCGGCGGCGGCGCCCCGTGATACTCGGCGGCCTGCTGATAATGGTGGGCGTGTGCCGCGTGCGCCGCGTGGGCGGCCGCATACTGATGCTGATGGTGCATGTGCAGCACGCCGCCGCCGCCGCCCGCCGGCGCCAGCTGGTGGGCGTGGTAGGCGGCAGCGGCCGCGGCCGCCGCTGCCGCAGCGGCTGCGTACGACGGCGGCGGCGGGCCATGATGATCCGGCGGCATGTGCTCCGTGTGCAGGCCCAAATCCGGCGCATGGTACATCCCCGCGCTGAGCGGCTCGCCGGGCAACAGCACGTGCGTCGCCGGCGGCTGCACGGGCAGCGGCGGCGAGCTGTGCGCTGTGAACAGCAAAGATCCGGGGTCAAAAGCGTTAGAAAGCGAACTAAGGCATAGCGCCAGGCAATCCATTACCAGGCGAAAATAATGCTTAACCCAGTGATATTTTAATTTTGCTTGAATACCCGTTCACGTCGTCAAAAGGGTATATTGGCTTTGCTGTCCGTCCGTGTTGGAACTTTGAATATTCGATTGAATCTATCTATCTATAGTGCCCTCAGTTAGAATCCAAGACGCATCAAATTTTGCATACAGATTTCTGTTGACCTCCTCCGCCCACTGGGGGCGTGGCCATTCGTTTTAATCTACAAATCTCCCTCAGTTGAAAAACTAGACATACCAAGTTTTGCACACAGATTACTGATGAGCTCCTCTTAAGTTCGAACACAGAGTTTTTTCGATATGCCCACTGGAGGCGTGGCAAATCGATCAAATCCATATATCTCCCTCCGTTATGAAACTAAATGCAGCAAATTTTGCAGACAGATTACTGATGAGCACCTCTAAAGATCACAGAAACATTTTTTAAACACGCCCTCTGGCGATAAAAATCTATCTTCTGTATCTTCGGGTCGTATTTAATATCCAGAGTCGCCAAATTTACCAGCTGATGACCTTCTTTGTGTCTCAATGACCTTTCGGCCAAGCCCGAATTTTAATTTAAATCTTTTTTGGACTGTTTGAAGCTGTTCACAATGCTGTGAACGAGTATTGCGCAGTCGGTTACACCCGACTGCAACATTTGTAGTTGTTTTCAAATTATTGGGACTGGTAAGTGGACTGGTAACTAGGAAAACATAGATTTTTCAGATTTTTGGGAGACAGACAGCAAAGCCAATATACCCTTTGTTGGTTTTGTGAACAGTGAATATTACAAAACATATTTTTTTAAAGACAGTTTCTTACGATTACTATTACTATTAAATCGATGGTCATGGGTATGGCATACAAATTACATTAGTATATTGCTCTTTGGACTTGGAACTCACCCTCGCTGAGCCCGGAACTGGCGCCCGGTGGCAGCATGCTGGAGAGGGCGCTGAGTGGCGTATAGGATTTGGGCGGCTCCACCGAGCCGGGTCGCAGGAGGCGCTCCTCGGTGACGCTGGACTGGACGCGATACTGCATTTTGCAGTAGGCCTCCTGGGCGGCGCCATTGCTGGCGTTCACATAGACGCCGGTGATGGTCACATCGGTGTCCTGGACGATGACGACGCTGGACGATGTCGGTCGGCTGCAGTCCTTCGCATCCTTGGCGCTGCTCGAATCGCCCCGATAGCCGGTGGTCGTGATCGTTGTGTCCGTGTTCGTCTCCTTGGTCTCCTTGGAGTACTTGGAATCGTTGCTCTCCTCGATCATGTTGCTCTGCGGCTTGTTGCTCAACGCCGCATCATTTAGCTCCCGCAGCTCCTTGGCCCTCACCTCCTTCTCCCTGACCTCCTTGACCTCCTTGGGCTCCTTTTTGATGTGCACCTCGTGCTGTGCTCGACTGGCGTTCGCCTTCGCCGCCATCGATGTCTTCGTCGCCGTCGGCCGGATCGTTTCCAGCTCGTCGTAGCTCTCGAAGCTGCTGCAATCGCTGGCCAAATTCTTGTCCAGATGCCGTTCCACCTCGTAGGTGGCCGCCACGATGGCGCTGGCGTTCAGGCTGGCCATCCGCTTGCGCGCCAAGATGCCCTTGTAGTCGCCGATTAGCTCCTCGGTGAAGACGCTCTTCCGCTTCTTGGGCAGCTGCTTCGGCGGCGGCTTCGACTTCTCCTTGTCCCGCTCCTTCGGTTTCTCTTTCTCTTTGTCGCGCTCCTTCTCCTTGTCGGTGTCGTCCGGTTGCGGCGTCTCCGGCTCGTCGCTCTCCTCGGCCTGGGCCTTTTTGTGGCTCTTCTTTTTGGACTCGCTGTCCGTGGACGCTTGCTTCTTGGCGGGCGTCTTCTTTTGCAGCTTCTTCTTCTTCTGCTGCTGCAGCCGCTGCAGCTGCAGCTCCTCCGCCTCGCTGTCGCTGTCGAACTCCCAGTGCTTGCCCACGCCCCTTCCCCCGGTCACGTGGCGCAGCTCGCGACGCGGCTCCAGCGCGGCTTTCTCCGCCTCCGCCTTGTCTCGCTCTCTGTCCTTCTCCCGCTCCCGCTCCCGCTCCCGCTCCCGCTCTCGCTCCCTCTCCTTCTCCCGTTCCCGCTCCCTGTCCGGCGCCAGCTCGCCCTTGTTGTTGTCGTCGTCGCTGCCGTCGAGCGTTCGAATCCGCGGCGGCTGCTGCGTCGCCTTCGACAGGCCCAGCTCGTGCGCCGTCCGCGACTCGTTCTCGTAGAGGCACTGCACCTTGGCCAGCGCGTTCAGGGAGGCCATCCGGTGTCGCTTCGCCCCGTAGCTGCTCAGCTTCTTCTCATCCTCCGAATCGCTGCTCTCCGTCCGGGAGCTCTCGCTGCCCGCTGCCGCCGGCGGCGCTGCCAGCTTCGACTTGGCTGACGTGGGCTTCTTCTTGCCAGCGGCAACTGTTGCCGACGCAGCTGCTGCAACAGTTGCTGCTGCCGCTGCTGCTGCTGCCGCTGCTGCTGCTGCTGCTGTAGTTGTTGCTCCCCCTCCCCCTCCGCCTCCTCCTCCTCCTGCCGGCGTGGGCGTATTCAACTTCCGTTTGATCTGCTTCTTGGCGCCGCCTTTGCTCGGCTGCTGCTCCGACTGCGCCTCCACGGCGGCAACTGTTGCCGGCGCTAACGGCTCCTGTTTGCCGGCGTCCGTCGTCTCCTTGGCCAGCAGCTGCTGCTCGAGCTGCTTGAGCGGCCGATTGTCCTCGTCGGAGAAGTCGCGCAGCTCCTTCAGCGAGGGCAGCACCATCTTGATGGGCTCCTCGTCGTCCGACCCGGACTTGAAATCGTAGATATCCTTGGCGGCGCTCAGGGCGCTCAGCGCCGTCTTGCTGCAGGCCAGCTGCAGTCGCGCTTTGGCCGCTGACGTTTTGCTGTACTTGATTTTGGGCCGCTGTTTGGCGGGCGCCGCCGTTGCGGCCGTCGTTGTGCCGCTGGCGGTGGGCGTGGAATCAATGGGCGTGGGCGTGGGCGTCGGCGTCGGCGTGGGCGTCGGCGTGGACATCGGCGTCGGCGTGGGCGTTGGCGCCGGCGTTGACTGCACGCTAGGCATCTCCTCCAGCTCCATGTGCACCAGCTCCGTGTTGGAGTCGAGCTGGGCGCGCGTCTTCGTTTTGCCCGGCTCCAGCTCTGCTGTTGCCGGCGCCTTTTTGGCGCCCCCCTTGGCCGCTGCGGCCGCGCCGCCCCTGGCCTTGTCCTTCTTGGCCGGCTCGGTCGGCTGCTTCTTGGCCTTGGTCTCCTTGGCCACCTTGCCCGGCGCCTCCAGCTTGGCCTTCTTGGCCGACTGTTTGGCATCCTTGGACTCGCCTAATACTGCCTCCGGCTCCTTGGACTTTTCCTTATCTTTCTCCTTCTCCTTGTCCTTCTCCCTCTCCTTCTCCTTGTCCTTGTCCTTCTCCTTGTCCTTGTCGTTGTCCGCTCTGGGACGCTTCACGTTGGCCGGCTTGCCGGGATTTAGGCTGGCTATGACCTTGACCGCTGCCGCGCGCGATTTCGTCTTGACGTTCTCCGATATGGAGGACTTGAGGACGCCATCGCTCATGCGCTCCTCGCCGCTGGGCAGCAGATTGTCGAAGCCGTGTATCTTGATGTCCAGACTCTTCAGCATTTTGTTGATGGCACGCGCCTTCCCATCCTCCTGACGCTCCTCCGGCGACAGCTTCAGCGGCGCCGAGCCGGAGGCCTTCTCAGAGGCGGCTGCTGCTGATGCTGCTGTTGTTGTTGCTGCTGCAGCAGCAGCAGCAGTTGTTGTTGTTGTTGCTATTGCACTGGACGTCGTCGTCGCCTGACGCTTCGCTGTCGCCGGCGTCGACGTTGCTGTTGTTGTTGTCGGGTCCGTTTTGGCGCTCTTCTTATCATCCGCCTCGTCCGTAAACTTTTGCTGCTTGCCGCCGCTGCGCTTCTTCGACGTCGACGTCGACGTCGACGTCGGCGTGGCCGACGCTGCCGCCGTCGCCGTTGCCGCACCAACAGCAGCAGCAGAGCGCTGGACGCTGGAACGCTTCTTGGGACCCATTTTTGGTGCGCTGCCCAGCCGAGAGACTGGCGATATAGATAAAAGATATAAAAGAGCGGGGGGACGATTATAAGAGAATATAGCTAAAGACATATAAGCATAATTTCCCTTTTACACGACTTTAAAATTAACACCCGTTCAAAAGTTATAATTTTGTTTCTTTCTATTCGCATCCTTTTTATTATTATTAAATTATACTAAATAAAGAAATAATTTCCCAAAATGATGAAGAATAGAATTCTAGTGCTAGCACTGATCAGTGATCAGCAAAGTTATACCCCCATTTATTTGAAAGTTTGCAAAAGCAATAATAAAGATATTAAGTAAAATAATTATTTTAAATCCCCAAAAAAAAAAAAAAAAAAACCTGCCCACGCCACTTTAGTGATAATGCAGAAAATTATATTGAATCAAGTCTTATATTATTTTTTTTTACTTTTCCAAATCATAATTCGTTTTGTATAATATATTTAATGAGTTAATACCACATTTTCTTGGCTATCATTAAAAATATAACTAGATATATCCATACATCAGCCAGAGTTTTCGACACTTATATATCGATAAATTTATTTCTTTACAATACAGATGAAAAATACAAACAAAATACATGTATACATGTAAATACATATCCATACTACATTTATAATTTATAATATATTATTATTTTTTAATATGCATGTGTACAAAATTGACTCTAAGAGATTTGCATTTTAAAGTATGTCAGCGGAAATAGCTGACTCGGGGTTTGAAGCGACTTTCCACTTCACTTTTAATATTTTTTTCCTCTTTTTTCTTTGTTTTTTTTTTTTTTTTTTGGTTCAAGTGTCGGCGCGTGACAAACAATGAAAATTGTAGTCGAAGTTTCTACCCAGCAGTTTTCTGGCTTTGAGGCTCTTTATTAAATTGTGGAGAGCCCAACCGACACCGAATTTGCGGGAAATTTTCATTAAAGGACTCTTCCAGCGAAAATCTGTTTTATGTTACATTTTGTATTTTTAGGCGACGGAAATGATTGAAAACAAAGCTTTCAAAATGTTGTTGTCAGTAACAAAAGAGGTGGTAAAAAAGAAAACAAAATAAATAAACCAAGTTATTAATAATTTATTTAAACAACTTTTAATAAATTACAAATACCGTTACAACAATATGCAAAACATATTTATTTATTTGGTATAAAAAACTGTTTAGTTTTACACATTTTTTAAGAGCATGCTAATAATTGGAAATTATAAAGAAATAATTTAAGGTAATGAGAAATTTCCAAGCCAGTTTCCTAGTTTAGTAAAAAACAAAAAGAAGAAAAATGTTATTCAATTTTTAAAAGTTTTTAGTTGTTGTTTTGAGAGGTGTGGATAACTACATAAGGTGAAATAAGTAAATCAAACACATATTTGGTTGTTTATTCTACAAAATGCATTTCGTGTATTTCCTCCGTAATTACATTTATTATTTATAGCATAAAACACAACATAAAACCGATTCTGAGGTCGTCAAAGTTTTTGTCAAAAATCATGCAAAAATTGACAACATTTTTGACATGTAAAACTCTCGGATTCATAGCTCCCATATTTCAAGCTCTCATAACTTTGTCAAAACTGAACCGATTTTCATGTTTGATGGCATTTCTTTCATGGTTTGTCCTCTAGATTGATTCTGCATTTCAAATATATGCATTATTGAAAATCATCATACTCATTTTCAAAAAAAAGTTGTTTTTGAAAATTTAAAAATGCAAATTTACAATTTTTATCGATTCTGCTTGTCAGTAGTGTAGTGTAAGGGTAAAAAATGTACAAAAATTTTTACATGTTCTTGGATCAACAGCTCGCATATTTCAAACGCCCATATCTTTGTCAAAACTGAACCGATTTTCATGTTTGATGGCATTTTTTTTCATGGTTTGTCCTTTATCATGTACGTGGCGTGGCCGGCATATTTTTTCTGTGATGTTTGCGGGAGCTTTCCAGTAGTACATATTCCAAATGTGGAGCCTGTCATGTTATCGATTTGCCAGCCTCCCAGTGGCGTTCAATAGCGGCGAAAAAAATTGCGTTCATACGGACAGCAAAACGGACATTGCACAATAAACTCTTTTCACTTTGCGAACGAGTATAAAAATGGGCTATATATGTTGTGGAGTACTTTAATTAAACAATTGAAAATACTATTGGAACATTCAATAATAAGAATAGCCAGTGACAATAAGACATAAGAGCCATCATTTATGTATATGAAAGGTTGACTTTTTTATTATTTTTGATATTTTTATATAATTTTGAAAAAGAAATTAATTGAAGATATTTGAAGAGGAAGGCAAGTGTTATTGAAGTACCTATTTTAAACATGAATGCATAAAAATTTTCTTTTTTTTCCAATTTTCAATTGCTATGGGAAAAACTCTAGTTTTTACTGAGAAAATGTTAACAGACATAGACAATCTATTCCGAGGAAAGGTGGCAAAAGCTCGGTTGAGTCAAAGATGTAAAACCGTTATGCAAAATATTGGATGTAGTACAAAATATTAACTCTGTTTTCTATTTGTATGGATATTTCATTATATTTTTATTATAAAAAGCGCCTGTTAAAGTGTTTTTTTTTTTGTTCCATTTATCAATTTTAAAAAAAAATCAATAATTTGAGTGTAAAATAAACTTGTGCTATTTGTGTGACCATGGCTGTACACTGACAAAGTTCGGCTCGAGAGCCTGTTACAAAAACCAAAGATGAGAGCCTGACTAGATCTCTGTTTTAGCTAACACACACACACACACACACTGCGCACATTTGTGCATGTGTAAGCCTGCAAGACAAGCTCTAAAGCGCTGTGGTAACATGTACATAAATACATACGGAACAGTGGTGGCCATTGAAATGAACAACTTGACTTTAATTGGGCACTTTCGCCTAGTTATTTGCTGAGCAGAAGCCCGTTGTAAAATGTACCTCTATAAAAAATCGCTATTCGATTTAAAAATAAAAATACATGAAATTTTAATAAATAAAAGTGTCCCTAATTATATGCCCACCACTGTATATTTAACTTACGCTCTCTCGCACGCTTGCACTCGCGCCTTCTTTGGGTTGGCGGGCGGGCGCGCGCGCGCGCTCTCACTCTCGCTCGCTCGCTCGCTCTCGCTCTCTCTCGCTTGTGGTGCCTTTTAGGTGAGCTGGGAATACCAGTAACAGTTTAAGCCAAAGCCATTCCTGGGCATTGGCAGCAGCAGCGCCATTTGGTTGATCAGCCGCCTAGCGTAGGCGCTGCGCTAATGCGAGTTCACAAGCGTTTGTTTGTTTATATTTTAGTATTACTTTTTTCCTTTTTGTACTTAAATCGTTTTGCGATGTGTTGCTTTCAGTGCGCTTGCGCTTTTTTTTTAAGCCTATAAAATATGCAACACTTTTTTAGGGATTGAACATAAACAAAAACGGTAAACAAAAAACGCATCTTGACCAGATTTCGTCATAATTTATGCATTTGCAAGCGTTTTATGCAAATGCGTCAACACTCACGTACACACAGCAAACACACGCACACGCACACACACACACGCACACTTTTACATTCATGTAAGTTAAAAAGTTACAAGACATTTGTTTACGCTCGCTCAGCGCTTGCAGCGATGTGGCAACGCTGTGCACAGTTTGCTCACGTATACATACACACACGCACACGCACACGCACACTGGGCACATTGCTAAAACATCAACAAAAGAAAAACTGAAATTAACGCATCCAACAAACACACCCACACACACACACACACATACACGCGACAAGGAGATACACACTGGAGAGCAGCATTTGCTGGGCACTATTAAAAACTGGGCGCGTTTTTTCCCATTTATAAAATGTATGAATTTGGATTTGTGTTTTCCATGCAAGTTGACAACAACACACACACACACAGGCATATGTATACAATGCGAGTATTGGGGCGAACGCCCGCCCGCCCGTTTGCGTACACACTATAATGATGCAGGAGTGCTCTTATTGGAAGTTAATTGCCTTGCAGACAAGCTGCTTGAGATTAGTTGCATATTAACATTCAAATTCCACCAACAAGACAAAAACAACAACAAAATACACAAAAAAAAACAGAACAGCAGCAGCTGCCGTTGTTGCCAAAGCACACGCACACGCAGCCAAAAAAAATTTTAACGCGGACGCTCGACACACACGCTCACGAGCATCTTATCAGACTGGCGCTCTCCATAGGGATGGCTCATCATATCGATATATCGCCTACCGTGCGGCTGCTATGTAACAGTGATAGCAGTTGCCGCCTATCGATAGAGCTGATAGCCATCGTTACAAATAGATGTTACAGCACAAACGAATGTTAAACATACTTCTAAGTAGCCCAGAAATGCTATATATCCCATATTTGCATTTTCGAAATTCCTTTAATCAATGCGGTTTTTTTTTGTGATTTTCGGCGCCATAAAGGAATATTGCCCAACGAATTAAATAATTAAGAAATTCAATTTGTGGGCCATTGCCAAATGAGTAAATTTTGGAGATGAGTGTCAAATAATTGTAGATTATCAGTAACTCTTTGAGATGAACAGATGATCCTTTTTTACCATCGATAATTTTATTTAATTTGAAAATTTGTTTGGTGCAGAATAACAAACATAATATTAATACATTAATAAAATTAATTAATTATAATAAAGATTATATTAAAACTCATGGTCTGTTATGGTTGGTTTTATTTTATTAGTGGAAGAAAAAAAAAATTCATATTTATGATTATTTACTTTGTATGCTTATTCACAATATAAAATCCAACTCCAATCCATAAAATCATTTGAAAAAAAAAATATCGAAATTATTTCGGAAACAAAAATACGGAATTTAATATGGTTCATATCTCCTGAATACCCATGGCCCCTCATTCATGAAGAATAAGTTAAGAGAAATGCTGAATGAAGAGAACTGCTGAATAACATACATCCTGCGCTCTCTCTTTCACTAGCCTCTTACTTTACTCGCCTTTCTATGCGATTTTCAAATATCAAAGTAAATGAGGGTGAAATAGTTCTGCATTTTAAGCTGTAAAAAAAGTTTTTCATTATAAGATTAAGACAAATCGCAATTTCTATTCAGCTTCTTACAAGCTTGTGATATATTTAAACAATATATGACTTCTAATTAAATATATATGTAAAATAAGACAGATCAAGTTGATGGCCCAGTTGATACATTATTTACATATTTACGAAACTAAACGTCATATATATATATTGAATTTTTTCTTTCAGAGTTTTTGTACTGTTAGTAAAGCCTCCTTAGCTCTCTCCTTGACGAATTTGAGCTTGAACTTAGCGTATAATTCGGGGAGGAATTGGCTCCTCGCCAAAACCATTATATGAACACAATTTCTCCAGGGCGTTGAGGGCGGCGCAAAGCTCCTTATTGTTTGAAAATGCGTTCTTGAAGCTTCTGGCCACGTGCGAGACAACGCGCAGGCCCTCACAATACAAATTGAGCTCCTGCTTATCAAAGATTTCCGCCTCATCTTCGCCACTCTGCAATTTGCACGAATCCTCGTCCAATGTCCGATTGGCCAACAGTTCCGGGCTAACAAACGGCTCCACAATTAGATTGAATATGCCGATCAGAAAGCTGCCATTCGTCTTGTATCTCTGCAGGCCGTCGAGCATGTGCTGCAGAAAGAACTTCTCAGCCGCCATCGGCAGCAGGCTGACCGTGGCGACTTCGCCCAGCGCCAAATCCCCGGCCAAATAGAGGCCCATGCAGCTGGACACCATTTCGGACGTATAGTTGCGCACCAGCTCCGATTCGTCGACCAGCAGCTGCAGCACCAGGCGTATATAATTGCCAATGATTTCGACATCCTCCGAGTAGAGCACCTGCTGGACGTGCACCGTCAGGCGATCGAGCAATTGGGCGGCTCTGTACCGCAGATAGGCCTTCTTTTTGGGTGCGCCGATGTGCAGGGTATAGCGTATGAGTGGCAGCCACAATGATTGATACTGCTGCCGCATGCCATTCTGCATGATGTGGCGCGTTATGCAGATGACGATGCCCGGCTCCGCATCGAAGCCGCCGCGCTCGAGCAGCTGTTTTGTGGTCAGCTCCAGTTTGTTTAGCATGGCCAGCAGTGTATAAACGCTACCGGACATGCCCGGACTCCAGTGCGGACCGCGCTTAACCACGGCAGCGATTCGCATCACATGCTGCTGCACTTCCTCCGATTCGCGCAGCTGTACGGCCAGCGCCAGTCGTTGCGCTGGTATCAGCGCCTTAAAATACAGCACCACATCCGGATCGAACTGGAAATGCTTCACCTCGTAGCTGTCGACGAGTCCGCGGGTTTTACTGCCCCCGTTTGCCTGCTGCATCAGCACGTACAGCCACAAATCGATCTTCAGCTGCTGCAGCGGCGTCGGCAGCGTCTTCGGCCGCACCATCGTCCTAACCATCGGCTCCAGCAACTGTTCCGGCTTCTGCGTCAGGCGCAGCAGATGCAGGCCAAACAGCACATAGAACTTGGGCGAAATGGCATACTGCTCGCACAGCTTGTAAACCACCTCGTGGTCCAGCTCATAGATGGCCAGCAGCGAGTTGAGCAGCGCGACGCCAAAGTACTTAGCATCCTGTGCATCCATCATCGTCGCGGTGAGCACATTTACCAGGGCGTTAAACATGAATATGTCGTGCTCGTATATCTTCACGGCGGTTATCGAGAGCAGGTACATCATCGTGCTGATTAGTCGCACGTCCTGCCAGCGCGCGATCCGGTACAGTTCCAACAACTGCAGCACATAGCCGTGCACGGTATTCAAATCCGTTGGAAAGGTTCCATACTGCAACAGAAAGCCAAACGGGAAGAGTATTAAACAAATGTTGTTCATCAGGTCAAATTTAATCATGAGAAAGTACTTCATATAAAATCTCAAATTTTGACCGATCGAATGAAAGAAAACAAGTACAAACGTTGCGGCCGGGTGTATCCGACTCCCCAATACTCTTCACTCTATAATAACAGCTTAAAACAGTCGAAAACTGAATTATGATTGTTAGTTTGGAAATATATAGAATTTTGTAATTGTTGTGGGGGCGGGAGTGGGCGTGACCGAAATTTGTAGGCTTGGTCATCTGACAAATTTGATGAGGTTAGTTTTAAAATTGTGAAAATTATTTTTATTTTTTTTTAACTTTTCATTTCATGAACGAGTACAAAAGAATTCCGCATAAAAAACTATATAAAAAAAACTAATTTATCAAAATAATAAAAATGTATAAGCCAAACAATTTTTTTAAAAATTGTTCGGATGTCTTTTTATACCCTGTAAACCCATTTAAAAAGGGGAATGTAACGGGCAGAAGGAGGCAGCTCCGACCCCATAAAGTACATATATTGTTGGTCAGATTCAACAGCAGAGTCGATCTAGCCATGTCCGTCTGTCCGTCCATCTGTCCGTCCGTCTGTATGAACACGTCGATTTCGAAGACTACATTAGCTAGCTAGCTAGCTTCGTGTATACCATACGCAGATCAAGTTTATTTCAAATTATAACTCAATAGCTCGTCTCGTTTTCTTATTATCGATAATTATCGGTTTTTTGACCTGGCTTTTTGAGAATATATCACAGAAACTCTAACAGCTAGAGCCACCAAATTGGGTTCAATATGTTCGCGTGAAACATACGCAGCTGTCGAATATTTCGGATTGTGGTTTGTTCAGCCCTGAAAATGTCATTAAGGTCATGCTCTTAGTTTAGAAGATGTTCACGAATTTGGTTTCCATAGTGGGGGGCCAAGTCCCCAGACAGGGTACAGGGTATCCCTTAGTCCCTCACTTGTTTCAAACTGATTCGCAACGTGGTATTCATATTGACTTTGTTTCAACTAATGCTTGTCTCACCTTCTTGTGCTTGAAGTTGATCACTTTGAAGATCAAGATGATCCTGCGAATGCGCTTGATGGCCGTGGATGCATTCACGAAATTGGCCAGCACCTGATTCGCACGCTGGCGCGTCATGTTATCCTGAACGCAGCCGATTTTCGACAGGAAAGGCACAAAATCGCTGAGCTGTGAACGGAATAGAGCGCAGAGTTTATGGCCAGACTGAGCCGGGCGTTTAGTCAGTACTCACATTCAGGCTGGACTCGGCGCCCTCCATGGAGGACGGATAGAGGCGGCTGAGCAGCTGCAGCGTGGCCTCCAGTTGAACGGTTTGGCCGCCGGTTGCATGCGGCTCGGTGGCCGCCTTCTTGAGGCCCGCATGAAAGTAGTCAAACAGGTGCGGATAGCGCGTAAAGAAGATGCGTCCGGTCATCCGGTTGCGCACGTGCAGCTCGCCGGCATCGGTGCGCGCACGCTCCACGCCAAAGATGCGCACCATCAGAGCGGAGAGCATCAGAGTGGCGCAATTGCGTTCGGCCCACTCAACGGCGACGAGACTCTCGAGGGCGCACATGACGCCCCGGCCGATATACTCGCCGACCAGCTCGGCGAGATCGCTGCAGCGGAAGAGGGCGCGCATTATGTTCATCGCATGGCTGCGGGCGATGGCCGCCTCGGGGCCGGGGGCGCGGCGTTCGCAGACATCGAGCAGTAGGGACATGCTTCTGCTGAACGTGTTGTGGGTGCCCAGCTTCAGTTCGGTGCAGATGAGCGCCTGGAGCATGTAGGGCATGCCGGCGCTGCGACGGGTCGCGCACAGCTCCTTGCCGCCGATGCCGACAACCAGCTGCATGGCCTCGTCGAGCCAAACGGGCGGCAAACGGTTCAAGGCCGGCTCATCGCTGTGCCAGAAACGGCGACAGAGCAGCGTGAAGCCGACATACGCCTGCTCGAAGGCGCCGCGATGCTTGATCTCGGCGAGCAGCACCAGAAAATGTTCACCGATCATCGCCACCTGCTGCTGGCTAAGCAGATAATGTTGCCGGCGCTCCTGCTGCAGCGGCGCCCACTGCACCAGATCGCCCATAATTAGCGAGATCTCCTTGATGCTGCGCCAGCCGCACAGCAGCACCATCTGCGGCACCGTCGACAGCGTATCCAGCTCCGGTTTCGCCTCCGTGGCCGGCCGTGGCTCGCCCTCGGCCGACACGCCGGGCATATGTCCCTCGGGCGACTCGCTGCCCACCACGGGCAGCACAATGTCACTGACGTTTATGCAGAGCAGCAGCAGCTGCTCGACATATTCGCGCCACAGCGCTTCCTCGGCCAGCTGCTTCAGCTCCAGCTGCGAGAGCAGATGCCGACTGGCGAAGAGCAGGCCGTACAGCGGATTCGTCTTGGCCGCCGACGTTAGGTCGCTCTGCGCCTGGCCAATGCCGGCGCGCAGCCGGTCGAGGCACAGCTGCATGACGGCATAGTAGCGGGCATGGTATTTGGGCAGCACCATCGCCGGCACCTGGACCGGCAGCGGGTGCAGCACCTCAGCCGCCTGGCAGTAGACCTGCAGCTGAAAGGCGGCCGTTGCCGAGTCCGGCGGACGCACCGACTGCAACAGATCGAGCATTTCGTCCGGCCGCTGGCTGGCGCACGTCTGCATCTTGCCCAGCAGACAGGCCGCCTGGAGTTTGTTGTGCTCGTAGCTGTCGCGCAGACAGTGATCGAGATAGGGCATCGTCTGCGGCGGCAAGCGCTCCACCCAGGGCAGGCCGAGACGTGTCAGCATGTCGATGCAGTCGCGCAGCATGCGCATCGATAGCCAGCGGCGTCCATAGTTGGCCGTGGGGAACAGATTGAGGGCCAAAATGTTGAGCAGTGTGTCCAGGAACTGCAACAGCATGTTGTCCTCGCCAACGCCTGTCGTCGTCTCCTTCATCTGCTGCGCCAGATTCAGCTCGAGACGCTTCACCGCCTTCTGCAATAGGCCGTGACCAATCTGGCGCATATGGGCGTTCGGATTGTTCACATTGTTTTGCATATAGCTGATGATTGAGTCCAGCTCGAATCGTGTGTACGGCTCGCTCAGGCGCGGCGTCTCCACCACAAAGCAGAGCGCCAACAGGCGCGTATTGTCATCGACGCCAATGAGGGCCGCACTGATCTGTTCAATGTGCTCCACCATCAGCGATTTGACCAGACGCTGCTGGCCGTGTCGGCGTGCCGTCAACATCGCCGCCAATTTGCTGCTGAACGGCAGGCCACGCTGCTTGAGCAGGTCGGCGAGCACGCCCGTATCCAGCTGCACGGCCACCTTGATCAGACGCTCCACGGCCTGGAGACGCTCGTCGCACGGCTGTGCCGCCTTTATCAGCGCCGTGCACCACACGTTCCGCCAATCCTTGGGCTTCTCCTCCCTGTGCGCAACGGTCATCATGCCTGCAATAAGACAATCCCCATTTAAATCGGAAAACAATTTCATTCAATCGAAATTGGAGATTTGTTTTTATTTAAAATACAAATACCAATCAATTAGCATTTAATTAAATTAATTTAATTGTTGGCCAATTAAAATTGTATATGAAATATAAAATGTAATCAAATTAAATTCTAGATCAATCAAATATGATTGACTAACTATTTTGTATTTAATTGAATGCATTTATTAAGCTAAATTTGTAACTTCTCTTTCTCTTTTTATACGAATATCAAATACCTGAATTTTTTTTTTAATAGTTAATGCGTTTTTTCTACGAATTGATTTTAATCTCACCTGTCACAAATTAGAAATCGCAACAATGGAGATATTAATATATGTTTATATTAGTTTTACTTTATTTTCTATTAATGCATTTCTTTTTTTATTTTTCATAATATATTTAATGAGCTAAAATATTTAAGCACCGAAAATAATTTCTCCATTTAAAAACAGAATTAGGTGAATTTTTTAATTTAATTTAAATAATTTAAAAACCAATTTTGACATTCCGGATCCTATTTCAATATTGCATTTGATTTTATTTCTCAAGTAAATGGGTTTTTCAACTTAAATTGAAATATAATTTAATAAAAGAAATGTAACTTCATAACTTTTTGTGGAAAAGTTTTTATGTTGAACTGAAAATCGTATTAAATTTGGTGCAAGCCGCCCTGTTTAATTCCTAGTGGATTTTAAAGAAATTGTTAGTTAATTGCCAACTGTGATATTAAATAGAATTTGATTTTGGTTAATTTTTATATAAAGATCAACTAAACATGAACTGAAATCAAATTTCATTTAAGTCGCGTTCCAAAATATATTTCATTTTGGTTGAAAGAAAACATTTTTGATATGATTAAATATATAAAAAATTGAATTGTCTAGTATTATAAATTATTATATTTATACAATTAGGGGGAGAGAAAATTGTAACAGACTTACACTTGAATAGGGAATTGACACTGTCCTCCAGTCCCAGGTAGGCGGGAAACATTTTATCAAAGACACTGGGACAATTCTGGAGCACCGACTTGGTGCCCATCACCTCGACCAGCTGCTGCAGCATGAGGCAGACGGATGGGAGTGGCATGCGATGGCGCTCGAACTGCCCGTAGACCTGTCCAATGATATTGGTCTGTCCAGAGGCCTTGGCGTGCTGCAGCACCTGCTGCAGCATATTGGCGCACATGTGACGAATCGACTCAATGCTGCTCGAGATGTGCTCCAGGGCAAAGCGCATCAGCATGGCCAGTATTAGGCAGTACATGACCTGAGCGCGATCCTGCAGCTGTAAGACTGCCAAGGATTTCGCATAGGTGTTCAGATGCTTGGCCAGATAAACCAGAAAATTTGTAATATTGCCCGATGTCTTCACCTGCTCCAATATGCGTTTCAGTATGTCCAATGCTTGTGCCGCACGGGTGGCATAATCGTTCTTATGCAGTACCAGGAGCGACGCCGCCTTAATGGGCACATCGTTGAAGGCCGTTAGCTTCTGGCACTTGGCCAGATATTCGTCGAATTCATTAAAGAAGCGCGCATTGTGGCCAATCGATAGGCCAGCTATGGCGCGCACATCCCACGGCGTGTCCACGTGCCGGGCGACGCTCTCGGCCAACTCATCGATGAGCTTCAACTGCTGGCTACGCTCCGGCTCCAGCTGAGATTTGTACTCGGTCAGAAAGTTAACATGGAATCGCAACAGATTCTGAATATACAAATAAAATTCGTTGCGTCGTGTTGGCGATAGCTCCAAGCTCTGCTCACTGCAAAAAAAAACCAATAGCATATTATTAATTATATATTATTGTCATATCCTGTAGAATTGAAACGGTCTGGACAAGGCTATCTATATATCTATATATATATAAATCGCAATTGGCAATCATCGCAGAACCTAAAACATAAGGGCTGCAAGTTTGTTAAATTTTTTCTAGAAGATGTTATCCGCAAGCCCGAAAAATGGAGAAAACACACTTTTATGCGACTTTTCTATTTTCCAACCATATCAAACTTAAACTCAATTTCAAATATCTATATGAATTTTGGCAAAGAAAAGTTTGTATGGGTTAAAATTGTTAGCAACGGATTATTATAGGAACAAAGGAAGGTATAACATTGAATTTAATAAAATTGTATAGTTCGTTCTTTAAAAAACCTGCTGGATTTATAAATAGCATGCAAATGTAAGTACAAGCCGAAGCAAAAGGCTCTACCTCTTAAATGTCTTCCAATTTTGGGGCTAGTGGAGTGGGGTAATTAAAAAAGTAAAGTATTCTTATCTGTTTATGGTTTACGAGAACATATTAAACCAAGTTTGGTGGCTAGCTCGTATAATCTCTGGGCAGGATATCGACAAGATGGTAAACTTCTTCTACGTATAAGAGAATATTCAGAATTTCTTAAAGACTCAAACTACTTTAGTTTCTGCATTCATACAGACGAATGTTGTTGATCCTGATCAAGAATATATACACAATATGGATTCGGGTTCTGTCATCGTTTTTAAAGCGTAACGTGCACTCTCACATCTTCGACAATCCGCGGATGATCTTTCTTGCTGGCTCGTCAAGATAACTGAATGAAGTTTGGCTACATTTGGCTACAAAAACAATTGCCGGTCCCACTGATTGGGATGCATCTCAGCTGTGATGGTGGCCTACCTGATGGCCGTCCAGTACAGGCGCAGTGCTTGGGGCACCAGTGGTATAAACGAGTAAATCTCTTGGCCGAGCGCATCGCGGCCATAGCCGAAGTTGTGCAGGCAAGCGCTGATCGAGACGAACACATCGTTTAGGTAGTCGGCGTGCACAGAGCCAATCTTAATGGTGGCGGCCAGGTGGCCGAGTGCGTCACGTAGGGCTTCCACCAAGATCTCCTTGGTATGTGTGGGTTGGGCCCGCTTGGTGGTCTCCGCGTTCGAGAATAGCCTGACGGAGAGTAACGGTAAACGGCAGCTTAGCCAACAAAGATCAACAAAGTTGTATGCAGTTACTATACCTGGTGATGACACCGCGCACGGGATGCTTGAGGGGGCACACGAAGAGCACATCGGCAAGAAATCCAAACGACTGCGGCTCCTCGAAGATCTGTTTGATAATTGACATTTGTTTGGCACAGTTGGTGGCCGACGCAAACTTCAGTACATAGTCGACTTGTGCTAAACAACAACAACAACAACAAACACAGCGACAACGACACGCGAGCTCGCATTAAACAAACCAAAAAATTGCAGCCGCTTCACTGCGGCCCTGGAGGTACTCACATTTTTCCCATTTTAGCGGCAGCAGAATAAGTGCGCCGCGCATCTCGGCAAAGCGCTTCGGATGCGCGCACAACTTGAGAGCGGCCACGCGTAAATTCACTTCATTCATTCTGACTAACTAAACGGAACAGCCGGCAATTTGAGTAGAATAGCCATAAACATCGATGTCTTGAAAAAATCACAAACATCGATATTTTAGTTTTCAACATCGATTCCTTTTTACTTTCCTGCCATATCCGAAAATATCAGCAGTGGCGGCCGATCGTTGACAGTGTTGGAAATAGATGCAAACCGTTCTTTTGTAAATTGAAATTAATATAAATTTTGCATACCATATAGGTGTGTGCCAGTCACGGATTTTGAATCAGAACGCATGTGCAGCAAATCAGCAAAATCAGCCCATTTCTGACCGCAGATCCTCCTTAAAACTAAATAGAGTCTGTCTATATGCTGTTGTTCCTCAACAAAAACATATTTTTGTAACTGATGGATCTCTCTAAAAATAAAAGAGTCATTTTGTATACATATATATATTTGTATATATATATTTTTTTTCTTACTTTAAAAATAACGACTTTTTTGCAAAACGTTAGTTAGTCACGATTATCTCGTGACAGTCGATATCCTTATCGATATTTGAATTACAATACGCTTCGATAAATTCACACTACGATGCTGAACATAAAAACCGCGAATTAGATTTGTGTGTGTTGAGTGTTGCTTAAGCTATTTGAAATCGTTAAATAAAATTAAATGAAATGCGACCACGCCCAAAAAAGAACGCTGCCAAAAGCGCATCAAAGGCACAACCACAGTTAGATAAGAATGCGGTTACAGATGACACCTCGGCATTTCAAACGCCGGAACGCGACAACGAAACCGACTACGGCTTGGAGTTCACCACAAGCCGTTTGGCCGAATTGAACACATCGCCGCGTCGAAGCCGTCGTCGAGAAGTGAACACATCCAGGAACAGCACCGATGTCGAAAACCAGTCGCCGTCAAACACGCCAAGACAAACCACATCTCACGGGCGGCGTCCGCAACACAACAGCAACAACAAGAACACTGCAAATCAGCGTGTTCAACAACCGAAGCCAGCATCGAAACGAAAAGAGAATAGACCTGAGAATCGCATCAGAAAAATGAACCGCGAAATTGAGCGTTTGCAGAAGAGCTCCGGATTCATGATACCGCGATTACCATTTTCGCGTCTAGTGCGGGAAGTCCTGATGGGACAGACGACAACGCCGTTTATGGTAACGGCTGGTGCCCTGGAGGCCATACAGACCGCAGCGGAAATATATTTGACCCAGCGCTTCCAGGATGCGTACCTGCTCACCCAGTACCGCAGCCGCGTCACATTGGAGGTGCGCGACATGGCCATGGTGGCGTATTTCTGCAAAGCCTATGGCAATCTGTGAGGTGCCGGTTGGGTTTTATCATATTCTTTTATATAACAATAAGCTAAAGAAAAATGTTGCTAAGATGTATATTAAATGTTTAAATTTTAACTCGACTTCATTCCCTCTTTTTGTTCTAAAACTACATTTAATTACAAAATGTAAAGCACCCTGTGCTATAACTAAGTATAAATATCAAATTCGATTTTAAATGTAACATTAGATAAGTTGATGCAGCCTGAATACTTAGCTTAATATGCAGATTTTTATAATTTAAGTGAATATACGTTGAAATTAAATGTAGTTTATTGTGCCTAAATATGAATGATTTAAATTTAAATTTGTATTGGTGTTATACCTTGATTTAAATTTAATGTTAAGTTGACTTTGAGTTTTGTTAATTACTAAGCAAATAGTTGATAGAGATTTAATTTCGTTGGATGCTAATGTATAGACATCGACTAGATATGCTTTAATATAATAATGCATGTCGTTCCAAAATATATTTTCAATTGGTTGAAAGTCAAAAATAATCTTGAACTATATTCATAAAAACTTTTTTGATTTAATGAATTAATTACATAAACATATAATTTAAAAATTTAATTGAATTTTTATTTGTATTTTTTTTGTAGTAAAAAGATATTGCAATAATATATTTAAAATAAGGACAGATAATCTTTAAATTCATTCACTTGTAATACTATTATACGATGGTATTCACTGATTACCCAGTGTTATGTTTTATATAACTACTGTGTGGGAGAAAAAAAGTGTGATAAACTTACACTTGCATAGAAAGTTGACACTAGCCTCCAGTCTCAGATAGGCGGGTGGGAGCGGTATGTGGAACACCGTTCGGGTCAAAGGGACTGATATTGATATAGCTACCATAGGAACTAAAGTAGGTAGGCGGCTACCATGGCCTAAACGGGTGGCATTTTATAGGCCGTGTTTTTCCTTATTTAAAAAAACCAAGTTGGATAGCCTATAACTACACCCAATACTTTAAATAACTTTCATAAAATGTTTGGCAGATATACGAGAAAACATGATCAAACAAGTCTTAAGCAGGGACCGTAAATGATTATTATTTTAAGCAAGAAAGTCTTTCTTTGGAATAATTTTTAGCTCAAATCTAACATGAGTTAATAGGCAACTCTGGTAAACAAAACTGAGATTAATTTATATATTTCGTAAGTGAGCAAAACTAAGGATATGTTTTAATCTTGCCTCAATTCCCTTTCTTGTTTTATTTATGGTCATAATGAATACATTTGAGTTTTATTTTCATTGCTGAAAAACATTATTTACGGCCCGAGACTTAATAATATAAGCTAAAATAAAGCATTCCTGGTGTTAACAATATATGTGTTAATCTTTAAAATCTCGTCTGACCCTTTCACATATATGTACCACGACTTTCAGATTACAAGTTGCCTTTTTATCCGTGTTTAAGGTTTATTACAATGTATTCATCATCAATTAGAAACATACAAATACATGAAAATAAAATGCAATTTGTTTTGCATCGTATGCGGCAAATTTACAGACGGCGACCGCGACGACCGCCCTTCCTGCGTGTGGAATCGGATGGGATTGGAGTGACATCCTCGATGCGACCGATCTTCATCGACGAACGCGCCAAGGCGCGCAGTGCGGACTGGGCACCGGGTCCGGGTGTCTTGGTCTTGTTGCCGCCAGTAGCACGCAGTTTAATGTGTAGAGCAGTGATGCCGAGGGTCTTGCACCTCTCAGCCACATCCTGAAAGATAACACACCCAATGTTTAATGAGCATATATTATGTTGACATTATTTTCGATGATAAATCGAACCTGAGCGGCCAACATGGCGGCGTAAGGGGAAGCCTCATCACGATCGGCCTTGACCTTCATGCCGCCGGTGACACGTGCGATGGTCTCGCGACCGGACAAGTCGGTGACGTGCACAAACGTGTCGTTGAAGCTGGCGTAGATGTGGGCAACGCCGAAAACATTCTCGCCATCGCGAACCTGGGGTCCAAGCGAGACCTGAACTTCCTCTTTCTGAACTTTAGCCTTCCTGGGTGCCATTCTGCAGCAATTAACGACGATCAGCAACTGTTGGGAAGAAGCATATGTACACAGGTTCAACAATTTGTTTTCACACGCCTCAAGCTATGCACATGGCAGGCAGTTTCACACAGGCACACAAAAAAACCAAAACAAAAAAAATTTTGCCACTGCAGCGAAACAAAAACACGAAAATATTGTGAAAATCGGTGGTATTCATATTGCGTTTATAGTCGGTTTTGCGAATCATGTTTTTGTTTGCAAGTTATGGCTTAAAAACGTATTTTTCTGAATAAAAAAAACAAGAGAATGTCACAACACGAACCAATTGCGTGAACCGGATATTAAAAAAGAAGGCTACATAGCAGCTGTCAGAGCAGAGTTGCCACTTGCATTCACAATAGGCAGACGAGCTGTCAAAAAGTGCCCAAGGTTGCAACAAAGAATGATGTGCTTTAGAATATTGCACAACACACATGCAGCTGTCGATAGGTTTTTATCAAATTTGAATAAAGCATGAATACTATTTTTAAATTAGATATATTTAAAGCGTTATTTTAAAATTGTATTTTAAGTTATTAATTGTTTAAGAGATTCCCAATATAACACAATATTAAACATTTGCAAAAAATTTAAGAAATGTTAATAGTGGAACCGGGCCATAAAATCAATTGAAAAATTATGCGTTATTTGGGCTGCAGTTTATTAAAACACACATTCTTTATTATTTTTCTTTCTTGTTATTTTAGTTTATATATTTAAAAGCGCTTAACATGCAATAGAACTACTTAACAACGATAGTGACAACTATCGTGGCATTATAATGTATAATCGATAACTCCCAACTGCAACTGGTGCTTTCGATAGGCGGAGTCGGTTTTCTTCTTTTTTTTTTGTTGACTGTCACAAGGTGTCTCTGTGGACTCGGTACGATGTCGTGGGTGTCTGAATACCAATATACGTGTCTGCAAAAGATAGCGTTCCAGGCGCTGCAGCTGTCAGGACAGGTACCCCATCACATTGCGTTCGTTATGGACGGCAATCGGAGATTCGCCCGCTCCAAGCAAATTGATAAGATCGAGGGGCATTCGCGTGGCTTCACCAAGCTGGCCGATGTGTTGCGCTGGTGCCTCGACATGGGCATACGCGAGGTGACCACCTTTGCGTTCAGCATCGAGAACTTCAAGCGCTCCAGCGAGGAGGTCGAGGGTCTCTTCAATCTGGCCCGCGAGAAGTTCGCCAAACTGCTGGAGGAGACCGGCCGCCTCGACGAGCATGGCATTCGCATCCGTGTGATTGGCAACATCGAATTGCTGCCGGTCGACCTGCAGCGGCTAATTGCGACTGCCATGTTACGCACGGAGCGCAACGATAAATTGTTCTTGAATGTCGCCTTCGCGTACACATCCCGCGACGAGATCACGCAGGCAGTCGAGGCGGTGCTCCGGGACGACAGACCAGATGCCGATGGAGATGATGATAATGATGATGAGGCACTACAGCCCAACGATATCAACGAGCGGCTGCTGGAGGCATGCCTCTACACGCGACACTCGCCGCCGCCGGATCTGGTGTTCCGCACATCCGGCGAGACGCGTCTGAGCGACTTTATGATGTGGCAGGTGAGAGGCAACAGCAAAGTTATGATTCACCTATTTCTATATATTTCTAATGTCTTGCAGCTGAGCACGTCTGTGCTGTACTTTACGGATGTGCTATGGCCGCAGATCACCATTTGGAACTTTTTGGCCAGCCTTGTAGCCTACCAGCGCGACAGTCGGCGCCTGGTGCAATTTAGGCGCCAGGAGCGGCTTTATAGCGCACAATTGGCCAACTCCAGTGAATTCCAAAGCCGACGCGTACAAAACTTTTTGCATAAACTGGATGCTGATCGACGTAAATTGCTAATTGCGTTGGCCTCCAATTGAAAAGTTCGGCGAATTGTTAACTATATGTTAAATGTTGTGATAGCTTAATAAATTATGTGTAAATATATTTCAAAATATGCGCGCCTACTTGTTACTTGGAAATAATGTAGCCGGTGATTTCTAGTGACCAATATATATTAAATACAGCCTTGCTTCTTTTGTCAGCAGATGTTAAATATTTAGAAATAAAACATGTATGAATATTGTTTTTCATTTCGAATATCGCAACTCAGTTATTTATCGCAGTGACTAATAATTGGCAGTAGCGCTTACCACTCGTACGTAATGATGGTTACTAATTCACAAGTGACATCAGATTGTATGCAATAGTTATCGCACCGTGTTCATCGATTACTATCGCTTCCAAAATACGATAACACAATGCGCTTGCAACTCTCTTCTCACATTGGTGGTAATTGCTGAAATTACCATCTTGCAAAACTTTTTTTGTTGTAAAAATATATATACAAATACACAAGAAAAGTGATAGGCATTAGTTTTTCATAAAATAGTGTAAAACAAAGTACACTTTTAGTTAGCTTTAAAGTTAGTTTTCAGTGTTAAAAGCAATTAATTTCAAGCTCTAGCTCTAGTTTTCTTACACTAGGCGTGACGACGAAAAAAAAATCGAAAAAAAATACAAATTTCACTCGAAATCCGCATAGAAGATTTACACGCGACCGACCGCATAAAATCAACGACAAATATTTTGTATAACGTTTCAAAGTAGCTCAAAATTATTGAAAGTCAACAACTAACACGAAAATAAAGGGTAAGTAAATGTGCTACGATTTGTGCCTTTGTATGTGTACGTGTGTATACATACATATGTATACTGTGAGTGTGTGTGTGTGTGCCGTTCTGCGTGTTGCTCTCTTTCTGTTCTGTTCTTTTTTCCTTCCCTTTTGGTCGGCCGCTGGCGATGCTGTATTGATTTTTTTTGCGCGAATGGTGCGCCGCATTGGCTTTTTAGCGGTGAGGTGAGGCGGTGCGGTCGGCCGGCAGGGGGCGCTGTTATGGTACATTTTATATGCAGTTTATGAAAAAAAATAAGCAATAGCAACGAATGCGCTTCAACTGCAGGCGCAACTAAACTAATCAACACTTGAGTGCAATTCTGCACACAAAGGTATATTGTACGTATATACATGTGCATATGCATATGTACATACATACATATGTATTTATCAATGCTGTCAGCTTGTTCGGCTTGTTGTGAACCGGCGGATACCACATGACTCAGTCTGGATCCCGGTTCGGTTCATTCTTGCTAGAAAAACTCAATATAATTTATTTTAAATAGTTATGTGTACACATTTATGATTGTTGTTCACCTGTGCGTGTGTGCATATGTGGTAGCCATGTCACATGTTAACAGCATGTTGTTAACAGCATCGAGTCTGCAGTAATTTTTTTATTTGTACATAAACTAATAAACTGAACACTTGCATTGGCTGTAAAAGCTGCAAATGCGACATTATTTGTTGTATGTAGCGAACATGTTTATTTTGTTACGAAATGTAGAGTTGATGTATATACTGTGATGTGAAAAAAATGGGGACAGTGATGTACTCGAGCTTAATACGATGTTAAAGTAGGTATAATGAACGCAAACGATAAATAGCTTGTATAACACTGGAAACTCGTAGAAAAAGTGATTTGAATTTCTGAAGACAATGAAGTGAATGCATTAAAACAAACATCAAAACCTAAATTGCGCATTAGAACACCCAAAATAACACCAGTAGTAAAGCGAAACTTCCTTCTACTTTAAAAATACAGAGCAAGTTTGACCACTGCATATAAAATACAAGGGTGTCCCTACTATTTTTCACATTGCTGTATATGTATATGTTCTTCGTGCCTGTCTGCTTTTTCCATTTTTGTTTTGCCTATGTGTGGATTATGTGGATTAAATCATAGTTGAACTATCATACAAGAATAAAACCAAGTTTTAGTTTAAACTTTCGTTGTTTTTTTTTTTTTTTTTTTTTTGATTTATTTTTAATAAAAAAATAATTTTCGGTTTGGCTGAATTTTAGGGCAACTACTTTGGTTCATGATTTAATAAAATATGGGAAATTTGAATTCAAACATGATCGGTTTAAAACTGGCAGCCTTTGATTTAAATATATCTTGAACAACATTATGCTGCTTAAAATACAAAAACCTATTTATATAGTCGGATTAGGATATCAAAGAAAAACAGCAATCGTTTTTCGAGGAGCTATATAATATAGCTGATATGTAAGATATAAATAATGTATCATATGACCTGACTATTAAGGAACAATGTTCTTTTTTTTTTTATTGACATTCTTTAAACATCCGCCGGTTTATTTTTTTAATTCACTGTTATGATAAATCATCGATTGTTATGCGAGAAATAGTTCTGTAAATAGATATCATAAAAGCCCACTTTGAATTACAGAATTCTCATATTCAGCAGGTATCATATTTGCAGGAGTTATTAAAATGTATTACTTATATATTTGTAGAATGAAGGAGAGTATTCCGCTCAGTTAGCTGATTGGCATAGAAAATGTTTCTAACATGGCACCGTTAACAGTTTGCTGTTAACAGGGATTCTTAAAAATGTTAACTTGCTGATTAAATATATTCGTTTTGTGTTTTCTTACCAGGTGGACTTTAAAGAAGCGGCAGAGGAAAGCGTAGACAACAAAGCAGCAGCAGCAGCAGCGGCACACACACACATACACATACACACATCCCTACCGAACAGAGGAAACACACACGAATTGATCGCATCAGCAGCAGCAACAACAATAACATTTACAATGTACGCAGGCGCATATGCACCAAACGCTGGCGGCGTGCAGCAGCAACAGCAGCACACGGGCGGCTATTATGGCAACGGGGGCGGCGGCGCAGCTGCTGGCGGCGGCAACGGACCGCGCCACGAACGTCCCTACTATCCGCGCAATAATTTTGCCGGCGCCGCTGGCAATGCGGCGGCTTTAAATGGCGCCGGCGGCGGCGCAGCAGCTGGCGGTATGCACTTTGGCCAGCCGTACGGTGTGATGGCTTACGGCATACAGAATGGCATCAGCATGGGCGCCGGCGGTAATCCGTATCGAGGCAGCGGTGGCAACGCCATGCAGAACGGCGCATTCGCTGGCGCCAATGGCATCGCCTTTCAGGGCGGACCCCGAGCCAAAAATCCGAACTATACGCAACGCTATCAGAAGCCGCACAATGGCATGGGCAACGGTGGCGGCTATCCCGGCGGCGGCAGTGCAAATTACAATGCGGCCGCATTGGGCATGCTGTCGAAGGAGGAGCGCGCCGAATTGCAGCGCGAGAAGGCCAAAAATCCGGGACGTAATCTGGTTAAGCCGCACTGGGAGAATTTGCAGCCGTTTCTAAAGGATTTCTATATCATGCATCCGAATACGCTGAATCGCAGCGAACAGGCGGTGGCCGAGATGCGACACGAACTGGAAATAACCGTATCGGGCAACGAGCTGCCGCATCCGGTGGCCAATTTCGAGGAGTGCTCCCTTCCACCACACATCATCGATGAGATGAAGCGTCAGGGCTTCACCAAACCGACCGCCATCCAATCGCAGGGCTGGCCAATTGCCCTGAGCGGACGCGATCTCGTTGGCATTGCCCAAACGGGCTCCGGAAAAACGTTGGCGTACATGCTGCCCGCCATTGTGCACATTGGCAACCAGCCGCCGCTAATGCGCGGCGAGGGACCGATCGCCCTGGTGCTGGCCCCCACACGGGAGCTGGCCCAGCAAATTCAGTCGGTGGTGCGGGACTATGGGCACTTGTGCAAGCCGGAGATAAGGCACACATGCATTTTCGGTGGCTCCTCGAAGGTGCCGCAGGCGCGCGACTTGGAGCGCGGCGTTGAGGTCATTATTGCGACGCCAGGACGTCTGATTGATTTCCTCGAGAATCGCAATACCAATTTGCAGCGCTGCACATATCTTGTTCTCGATGAGGCCGATCGTATGCTCGATATGGGCTTTGAGCCCCAAATACGCAAGATCATTGAGCAGATACGTCCGGATCGTCAGGTTGTGATGTGGTCGGCCACGTGGCCGAAAGAGGTCCAAGCATTGGCCGGCGATTTCCTCAACGATTACATACAGATCAATATCGGCTCGATGAACCTGTCCGCCAATCACAACATACGACAGATCGTCGAGATCTGCAACGAGAACGAGAAGCCGCAGCGCATGGTGCGTCTGCTCAACGAGATCACGCCCACCACCAACAATGCGGCCAACAATGGCAACAAAATAATCATTTTTGTGGAGACCAAGATCAAGGTGAGTTTGCGTTGGGTTAAGATCAACATGTGCTGTGATCACATTTCCAAATATTTATACTCGTTCACGAAGTGAAAGGAGTATATTGGCTTTGTGCAATGTCCGTCCGTCTCCCACTGCGTGCGCGGCAATTTAATTTATTCTATATATCCCTCAGTTTTAAAGCTTAATCATTTCTAGAAGCGATATCTCCTGTAATTTTAGGTCTCGAGGCACTTTGCTTTTTTCTCTAAAGATCGAGCCGGCAAATCTCGGTCACGCTCCACAAATTACAAAAATCTATATTTGATAATATTTAAGACCGTGTTCGAATGTTTTAAGCTCATATTCTGCAACGTTCTAATGCACTCTTAGCAGTTATTTAAAGTATATTAACAAGAATTTAGGTATATCATTTTAAGCTAATACCCAAATATATATATTCAGCAGCTTTTAAAGCACATGCAAGCTCTATTTAGGGTTAGGATAGAATTTCAATTGATACAATCAATTGAAAATTATAATTTGCAAAGCTTTCCTTAAAGCGCATAAAAGCTCGCTTTATTATTTAGATTTGTGAAACCCGCTTTCAGAGCAAATGAAATCACTTGAAGCCCGAAAACCAGTTTATGCTGAAAGACGGTAAATTAAGCTCATACCAGGCCACTTTTCCTCATGTGATCATAGCACAATCCTCTGCGGGATCAGTCGTTAGCTTTCTAATCAACTACCATTTTGCAGGTGGAGGACATACTGCAGATAATACGCAGCGAGGGCTATACGGCCACATCGATACACGGCGACAAGTCGCAGAGTGAGCGCGATTCGGTGCTGAAGGATTTCCGGAACGGCAAATCGAATATATTGATTGCCACGGATGTGGCATCACGCGGCCTGGACGTCGAGGATTTGCAGTATGTTATTAACTATGATTATCCCAACTCATCGGAGAATTATGTCCATCGTATTGGGCGCACTGGTCGCTGCCAGCAGCTGGGCACGGCGTACACGTTCTTTACGCCGGACAATGCCAAGCAGGCGCGCGAGCTAATATCGGTACTGGAGGAGGCCGGGCAGACGCCATCGCAGGCGCTGCTCGATTTGGCGCGCGCCATGCCCAATTCGGGCAATTATCGCGGCAACAAGCGCTGGAATAGCAATGGCAACGGCGGCGGCGGCGGCAGTACGTCCGTCTATCAGCAGCGCACCAATCCGCTCAACTATCAGGCGGGCAACAGCGGCGGCGGCCCCAACAATGGCTACAACAATCGCGCCAGCTATCAGCAGCAGTATGCCGCTGGCGGCAGCAGTTATCAGCCGAATGGCGGCGGCGGCGGCGGCGGCGGTGGCGGTGGTGTTGGCAATTGGAATCGCGGCGGCGCTGGCGCTGCAATTAACCAGCAACCGGGTCCCGATGGCGGCAACCGGAATGGCAGCGCCACTTATCGTCCCCGTGCGCCCTTCAACAATGGCGGACCGCGCGCCATAATGGGTCACAATGGCGCCGGTGGTGGCGCCGGCGGAGCGGCCGGAGCGCACAATGCCGGCCAGCCCCATTTGGGGCAACAGGCCGGGGCATTTATGCCGCCAAATTATCGGGGACGTGGACAGTTTGTGCCGCCGAATGCAGCGGCCGCTGGCAGTGGCATGCCACGTTTCCAGCAGTTCCCCAAGCGTGAATACCAACAGCAGCAGCAGCAGCAGCAGCAACAACAACAGCAACAGCAGCCACCGCCACACTATCAGCAGCCACAGCAGCAACAGCAACAACAGCAGCAGCAGCAGCAGCAGCAGCAGCAACAACAGGCCCAGCAGCAGCAGCAGCAAAAGCCAAAGCAACATCCTGGCGGCGATGATAAGAACTTTAAGGAATATGCACCGACTGGTGTCAGCACACCGATGGTGCACTATACACCAGCCAACTCGCCGCCAATTGCGGCCGTTGCGGCAGCGGTCGCTGGTGGCGCTGGACGCGCACCGGTTGCGGCCGCACCGGGCACCGCATACATGTACGATGCGGCGGGCGTGCTGACAACAGCCGCGGCACCGGGCACCAATCCGTATGCCAGCCAATTCAATATGCCGGCCACGTACTATGCGGCCCAGCATCATCAGTTTGCGGCAGCCGTCGCCGGGCCCGGACCGGGCGCTGCCATTGAGCAGGCGGGCCAGCATTAAGATGGCACAAATTCTGTCTTTTTTCCAAGTCCAAAACTGCAAAAACAAAACAACAACAACAAAAAAAAAACAAAGAAACAAAACAAAAAAAGAAAATACAAAAAATACAACCCAATTAAACGCAAATACAAGAGATGCAACCAAACACACACAAGGAGAAAACAAACAAACACACAAGCACACACACACACAGACACACACACACACACACACACACACACACACACACACTTGAAGCACACGCGTAACGAATTAATAAACAGTCCGAATTGAAAATCGACTGGAGCTGGTCGTTCGAGTCGAGTAAGCCCACTATATATGCATATATCTGCGCTGAATTCATTGTAGATCTAACATCTGTGATGTAGAGGATGTCACTTTGATTAAGTCCGCTCGCCAAATGATGTATGCATATTTGTAAACTCGTGCGATTCCAATCGATTCAATTTGACAGCAACTGTTTTAACACCACACCACTGTTAAGTAACAGCAGCAGCAACAGCAGCAGTGGACGCAGCAGCAGCAGCAACGTTCCAATGGGCAGGCAAGCAACAATAACAACGCGGACACAAATGGCAACAATTTACGAGTTTGAAAGCTACACAAGAAACAACAAACGAGGATAACGAAAAAAAAAAAGAAGAAAAAAATAACAAAATTTGCAAAAGCACAAGTTACTCCCTATTTAATAACTACTTTCGTGTATATATATATATATACATATATATATGAATATATATGTGTATATATATATATACATATGGATTTTCATTTACATTGATATTTATTATTTTTCTGCTACACACAAACATTCACGCACACACACACACACACACACATAAACTGAGTTATTCACATGGCGGCAGCAGCAACAACAACAGCGACAATAACAACAAATATATGGGTAAGTAGAGACTGCAAAACTAAGCTTAATTTTGAGCTAACTCACGTGCTTTTTCTCTCTTCTCTCTCTCTCTCTCTCTCTCCCCCTCTTTCTTACAATCAAAACAGCCGCAAACACCAATAACAGCGCCGTTAGAACTGCCGCCTTGCTGTTAACCACAACATAAAGGCAACGCTCGGTAAAAGAACAGCAACAACAATTTAACTACTTGAAATACCAATACTAGATTATTAAGCACTCTTTCACGCGAGCTGCAAATTGCATGTTCTTCGAATGTTTAAGAGTTAAGTGATTATAATTTTTTTTTTTTTTTGTTCGTTTGATTTTGAGAATGTGCTAAATATTTTTGTTAACTTACACACATACACACACATGCACACATTTTTCATAATTCACACAATTTGTTATGCATATTGTCAAAAACTAATTTTAAGTGCTATACACACAAAGCGTATACATAAATATTAACAAAAGGAAATCCGCAACATCAATATATTTTAGTAATTTGTTAAAACACATACACATACATACAGACGACACACATACATAGAAACACACAAAAGTTACTAGAAAATTGTATGAAAAATGAGAAAAGAAAATTTTGAAAACCCTTTTCACTAACTTGGTTGGTATGAAATTAACGGTTTGCTTATATAATATATATACAACAATTATAAATACGAAATATATTCAATAATAACAAACTAAGCTAATAATAATACTAAAAAGAAACGAAACTGAAAATATAAGAATTCTGTTTTAAAATACACACACAAACACACATAGACACACACACACACACACTCAAAATGCAGCTACTCGTTTTTCGACGAAAGTGAAATTGCAAAAACAAGCTGAAAATTGAACTAAACAACTAAAATAAAAATGACGAGAAGAAACCCCAAATAGGGCAAAAAGCAGCGCTGCTTTGGTAGAAGTATGTAAACGAAACAAAAAAAAACAATGAAATATGTATTGGAAAAACACTTTAATGTTCGAGTAATATATATATAATAATTTGTTTTCTAATTTTTTTTAATATATATATATACTCATGCATATTTTTGCTTGGTATGCGTATCTTGAAGTTTAAAACCAAAAGGCGAACCGCGATTTTCTTTTAATTTATTAAATATTATTTTTTTTATCCTATTTCCAAATGCGTTAAATGGGAAATATTGACACTCAAGTTTTATTCTGTGTGTAACTATAAACTACAGATATGAACATTCGATAAACATGATGCTTTTTCAAAAGTTCTATGCAAAAAATAATACTGGAAAAAATCAAAAATATAAAATTAACTTTATTTCAAAACCAATAAGAAAATGTGTAAAGGAAAAGTATAGAAGAAAAAGAAAAAAGCCACATTCATCCATAAAAACAAGAACAATTTAATTCAAAATACAATGCGAAAACACAACCGAAAGCCATACACAACAAAAAAATAATAATAATACAGAACAGGAATGCATATATACATATATATACATATATCAAATTATTTCTCTTTTTTTTAATGTGTAGTAGCAGAGGTTTCATTTTCATTTGACATCATTTTTGCATCATATACATACATATACATATGTACGAAAATTTCTAAATTGGTAGCCTTAATTTTTGGATATCTCGACCGCCCGCACCGCCCCCGATTGGACAGTAGTATTTCTCGCCCAAATAGTAAATATATACCAGTTAATTAGTTAGCTGTCTTGGTCCAATTTGTTGCCCAGATCCTGTTGCCTAGAACTTAGCCTGGCCCAGTGTTTGAGCCGCAATAAGTTTGCTTTGCCTTCTGCCAAAATCGCAGACAAAACAACATTTAGTATTAAACAATTTTCTAAGTTCATCCTCAAACGAAAAGCAGTACAAAGCTAACAAACGAGAGAATAGCAATAAAAAAAAATAATAAACAAAAAAAATAAATAGTAGAAAAGCAAAAAAAAAAAAACGAAACAAGTTAAGCAGTGAAGAGACAGGACACTAAAATATGTTTAGCAGCAACATTTCTTTATATATGTATACATATATATATATGTATATATATAAATGGTAGGACAACAAAAAAAAAAAAAAACAAATATTCACACCACATGGATCTCCTTGTAACAAAAACTACATTTAAAAGAAAAGAAAATACATGCATATATATATATCTGTATATGTATATATATACGAATACCATAAGTGGAAGACATTGTTTATTATAATTATTATTATTTTGTTTCATTTTTGTTTGTTCATTATTATTATTTTTCCCTTTTGTTTGTTAAACTCTCATACGCTTAAATTAAATTCTTTGTTTTAGAAGCTGAAAACTAAATATTATTTTTTATATGTATATGTATACACAATGTTACTAAGTGAAGAAAATCGACCCAGGCATTGCCGGTGTTGTGGGCGGGCCCAGACCATGGTCCCGCCCGTTCCCGCCTGCTGTCCTAGGCATTTTTTTTATGCAACCGAATTGTGATGATGTGATAGACTTATAAAAAATACTAATTAATAACCAATTTAAAACGAAAAAACAAAAAAACAAGAAGTAACAGCCCAAGCCGGCAACGGCTGCACATATATGTTATGTATTTGTATTATTGTCATGTATATTTATATATATATATACTAAATATACTATATATATATATAGACAATGTCTGATGGCTATGCCAATATGCCAATGCTTTATGGCGATTAATATGTATTATGGATGACATGAGGCACACATTCTTTTTTTTTTTTTAAGAAATAAAACCTATTAAGCGCGATATTTGTATTGTATTACCTATAAGTTGTTGTGAAACACACACACATACACACACACACACGCATACACACATACAGAGTTAAACGAAACAAGAAGAAAACAAACAAAAAAAGAGAAAAACTTGAAACTCAAACTGATAAAATTTAAGCGTAACAAACTGAAAAGATGCAACGAAAAAAACAAAAAAAAAATTGAAAAAGATTATGAAATTTAGTGCAACTTGTAAAGTTGAAGCAAACCTTTGCTTAGTATCTCTCTTTCTCTCTGTATTTCGCTGTCTCTTACTTGCTGTGTCTGTCTCAGTCTCTCTTACCTATTATATAGCTATATATATGTGTATATATTTTTACAAATATATATATGTACATATACAAAGATGATATAGAACATATATTTTTGAAAGTATAAAAAATGCAACTTTTGAAAAAACCAAAAAATTGAAACAACAAAAACTACGTAACGTAACGTGACGTCACGTAACGTAACGTAACGCAACGCAAATGCAACGTATCGCTTCGTGTTTGTTTACAAAAAAAAAATAACAAAAAACCAAAAAAAAAAAACGCAACAAGCAGCCAAAATAAGATGCAACAAAATATGCCGTTATTATAAATATGTATTTTGATAATCAAAATGATTTGTGTTCTGTAAATGATTTTCGTGTGTGTTTTTTACTTTGCTTCAAGCGTATGTACATCTTATGTTACATCATTCATTTCGTTTATATGTAAACCTATATATATATGTATATATATACATACCATATGTGTATATAGACCTATATAACTACATGCAATACAATACAATACATACATTTATCAAAAGCCAGCCGCTGGTTAAAGAAGTGAGTGAAAATGCATTTATACAGTGCTGGCCGTAAAACAATTGACAGCGCACAATTGCCAAAAATGCACACACACACACACACACACACACACACACACACACACACACACACACACACACACACACACACACACACACACACACACACACACACACACACACACACACACACACCACATATGTAATCGCCAAAGTTAGATGCAGCTTTTGAAATAGCAGAAAAAAAAGAAAAGAAAACTTTACACAACCAAATTCTACAAGGCCAGTAACAACAATAACAACAACCACAAAAAATCGAAAGCTTCAGAATTTGTTGAAACAAACGATACTTAACAAACAAAAAAAACATAAAGAAATAACTTAAAAAAATTCGAATGCAGCATTTTAAGTGATAAGCAAAATTATATAAATTTTGGCTGCATTATATAGCTAAAAATCGTATGGAATGAAAATCGAATGAATGGTATATAGCAAAAAAAAAAAAAAAAAAAAAAATAAGAAGACGAAGAAGAAGAAGAAGGAAAACAGAAAGCGAAACCCCCCATTGTGATACAGTTACAACATAATACAAAAAAAGGAATGTGTAGAAATACGTAGATACATACGTTAAATGTTAACATTGCTCGTATCCGTAGAACATAAGTACATATGTGTGCATACATAAATACATACATACATACTTATATCGGCAATGACATTTGACGCTGACAATTGATCGATATATACAAGAAACAATTATTATTGTCATGAATTGTATTTCTCCAGGAAAGAAAACCTTCAAAACATGAACTTACTAAAAATATTTAAATAAAGTATAATATTAAAAAGCAAGCCAACAATTTATACAAACTAGTTTTAAAAAAAAAAAACTCACAACTAACACTCAGATTTACACACACACACACACACATACATACATACAAACACTTCTAATCACATGTATAAGCTATTTGGGTTCATTTGAATGGGAAATAAAACACATAAGAAATTTTCTTAATTTTTTTTTTTATATATTTGTTGTGTTAGCAAAGAAAATAAAAATATATGATAACAAAAACAAATACAATTTGTGTAAGCAAATGCAGATTCTTAGCCATTTCGAACGAGCGTGCATTTAGACATACATATACAGATACATACATACATACATTGTGTATGAATTTTAAGATTTAAACAAGAAAACAATTGAAACGTGTGTGTAGAAAACACGCTGGAAACGTGCGCAGTGGACAAAATGTAATTTGAAAAACAAAAAACAAAACAAAACAAAAAATATTGAAAACATGCTAAAGAAAACTTACTTATTTAAATGAAATGTTTAGAGCTTAAGAAAAACCAACAACAAAAAATGCACACACATTCAAAAATTATTATATATATATTGAAATATATATACATATATATATAAATATATATTTATACATACATATGTACACGCATGTGTATGTTTAATTGAAGTAATTCGATTTCGAGTTCGACATATGCAAGCAAATAAAGCAAACTTAATGTAACCAATTTATCTTACGTATATTAAGCGACACACATACACACAGTCCTTTAAACGGCCCCAGCCCCCCTTCCCCGCCTTCCCCTTAAGAGCCTGCACCCCTAGCCCTAATTATATAGAGATGGTCTGAAATACATATTCGTAAAATTATAAAATTTTGGGTAAACCTAATTACATAATTACATACAACTCATAACTATGTACGAGTATGTATACAAAGCGAATGATATCTATGTAATTAAACAAAACACTTTTAAACAATTGCGCATTTATAGTTCTTATTTTGGTTAACCAACGGTAAGTAATTTTCAATTGTTCCCATACAAACCTGCAAATATTTAGTTTCTGTATTAAGTAGTTATTGAAATTTGCTGTCTTCACTTACTATTTTTTATCTGCATCAAAACTGTGAAAAACAGCGTCAACATAACGGAGCTTAACTGGCTATATGCGATTTCATTATTATTTAAGGCATAGGATATTCTCAAGCTAACGATTTATAGCCTGAACCCATTGAAAATGGTTAAAATACGTATATAAATATATATATGCATATACTTTATATCCTGGAATTCGAACCCAACCCAAATACATAGTACTGCATGCTATGTAAGACATTAGTTAGGTAGTCTACTGAATAATTAAGTCATTTTGAGGTACTTCAGCAAAAAGAAGTTCTATAAAATGGGGTTCGAAAGCTCTTTCAATTCATGTTTGTTGCTCATCTACCGTCTAGTTACTCACCTAGTAGAAATCGAGTGCATATTTGCTGAAAACTCGAATTTACTAATATCTGAAATTAAAAATAAAAGCATTACTTGCACTTTAGCCCCACGGTTAATTTGTCCGCATGACAGCTAAACGCCGACTCTGAAGCAGAAAAGTCAAAAAACAATTTGCAATGTAATTTTCCAATTTTTATTTAAAATCTGCTGCATCTGTTTTCTTGTCGCATTTTATAATTTATACATAAATTTAACTGTTTTGTTTTTTGCATTATAACATAATTCGAGCTTGCTGGCTTATCGTGTTTATGTATACATTCTATATAATACTTTAATATAGTATGTATATATATATATATATATATATATATATATATATATATATATGCATATATATATATATATATTTTTATTTTTGCATTTTTTCTTATTTGTGTTTAATACATAATACTTGCATTTGATTTGAATGTGTGGGAAAATAACGGTCCCTCAATTTTTTTTTTAAATTAATTTTAAATTAGTTCTTATTTTTGCATTTTCATATTCATCTTTTTGTAAGATTTCAACGTGTTTTTACAAGATGCAGATAAAAAAAAGTTTTGTTTTTAATAAAAATAGATGCATTTCTTTAATAGCAAGCTGCAGCACAACTTTTGTGTTTGGTTTGTTTTGTTTTGTTTTGTTTTGTTTTTGCATATCTTACAATTGATTTTTAAAAAATATATATATATATTTATTTGCTTGCTATGGGTTTGTTTTGTCTTTTCATTTCTTTGCTTGTGACTATTGTAACAACATTCGGGTTATTATAAATTACAATTCATTAGTTTTAATTGCAGTTTTATGTTTGTTTGTTTGTTTATGTGTAAAATAAGCGTTATTCGCTTTTGTTTATTGTTTTTCTATGCTGTGCACTTCTCTGCCTTTTGTTGCTATGTATGTATATATGGCTATATGCTATTATTTATTTATGCTCAATGTATACGAGGTATTTGTTTTGTTTTCTTTTTGTTTGAAAATAAAAAATATGTTGCATATGAATCTTCTTTTAGTAACATTCCCAAACATATACATACATACATTTATACGTATCTACGACTTTCGAGAGATCATAACGGGGATACAGTCACAAATTCGATATCGAATTCGCAAACGGTAAACAGTGCAAAATCGCAGTTCGATTTTAAACGATATCCAAAAAAAAAAAATTTCCATTTGGAATCTATTCCAAAAATCCATAAACAAAATAGGCTGAGTTTATTTAAGGATATTCTCACTTGACCACAATTGTCTTAAAACTGGGAAGTTCTGGGTTTTTTTTTTAAAATTTGAATACATTTAAAATTACGTGTATGGCAAACATTTAATTGAGACAATGTTTGTTGTATAAATTGTATAATGAAATTTCATACGTGTATTCTGTTTAAAAAAATATATTGAACCGAATACAAACGTTATTAAAAAAAATATATAAGTCTTAAGTTTGAATATTTTAGACAACTTATACAAAAAAAAAAAAAGTAGTCTTTTGCAAGTCTTAAATGCACGTAATACCCAGTTGGGCATTTATCAATCCAACATAGTTACATAAGCTGATCCGATAATATAAATAATATTGTATGCTCTCAAGTCTTTATGAAGCTTCCTACGAATATGAACAATATCGCAAGAACTAGAAATATACATACACCATGTATGTGTTGAAATTGCTTAAAACGAATATCGAGTATGTATATTAAGGTTGATGTTCTTTGTTATTATAATGTCTTATAAAGTATATCAAATGTATATGCTTTTGTTTTTGTTTTGTAATGTTGGGATGTGTCTCTTTATTTTACAGCTAAATCGCTGCCTTAAGCGCTAATGATTGTTGTTGTTGTTGTTGTTAATGATGTAAAATTGAACGATTTCCTATTGACTTTATACATGATTTCTTTCAGAATTATGACTATTGAGAATTGTTAACAGTAAATGAGAAAAAGCAAATACAGGATTCTATTTGTGCCCAAAATGAAATGATTCTTTTAGCTTATTGTTATTGTACTGTCCTGTTAACAATATCGAATGCTGTTTGCGTTAATAGAAATGGCGTTTAGACGAAATTCGCTCCTGTTAGTCGGTTGATGGGGTAGGGCGCTACATGAAAAAAGTCATGTATTATATTACAATGTAAGACTAATGCTAAATCTTATAAGCGATACATATACAATTAAGGGCGGGTTAAGGAGTTTGCCAAATACAAACATACGTCGCATGTTGTTGTATACATATATATTCAAAATTAATATGTAACTGACTAAAGGCAAAAACATTAAATTTAAAAAATTATATAAATGTATATATATATATAGGTATATATATGTATATATATAGATGTATATATGCATAGCTTTCAACTGTTGCAGCTCATTGTTCAACGTCAGCATTTGGAGGAACCAATTTGTGGTGAAGGGGTAAACGGATTGCTTTTAAAGCGACGACGACGCATGTGTTTGTGTGTGTGTGTGTGTGTTTGAGTGTGTATGTGGGATTTAGAGTAGTACTTAAGCAATGAGTAAAGTCTCAACCGTCACGCTGCTGGCCTGGATTGTCCGTGTAGCACACACAACAACAACACACATGCCCCACAACGTTAGGCGAACTGCAGCGCAGAGCTCGGTTTAAGTTCTGGCTCACTCTCTCTCTCTCTCTCTCTCTCTCTCGCTCTCTCTCTCTCTTTCTATTCCACTCTCTGTCTTTTCTCATTTCACATATGCGTTAAGTGCAAGCGCAGCCAACAACATGGTTAGATTATGTGCGCCTGCTGCTGTTGCTCGGTCAGCTTGAAGGCCGCCGCATCGCTCAGCAGGTGGAAGGGCACACCAGAAGCTGTGGCCACCTCCAGTCGGGGTGAGGAGGCGGCGGCAGCTGCCGCCGCTGCTGCTGCTGCGGCCATTGCTGCTGCTGCTGTCGGTGTTGTTGTTGTTGTTGTTGCTGCTGCTGCTGATGCTGCTCCTGTTCCTGTTCCTGCTCCTGCTGCTGCTCCTGCTGATGCTCCTCCTGTTGCTGTTGTCGTTGAGGGGCTGCTGCTGGCATTCGTTAGCCGCTTCAGCTGTATGGCATCCAGTGGCAGATGATGCGGCAGATGATGCGCACCGGCCGTCGACAGGCTGCCCAATGTGGTGGCCGCTGCCATTGTGGCCGCCGCCGCTGCTGCGGCAGCCGCGGCCGCTGCGGCCGCTGAATTGTGGCCGCCGGTGTTCGTTGTGGTGATGGTGCTGCCCGCATGGGAGGCGCCGCGGCCCCGCTTGCGCTTCGGCAATATGCCCTTGCGGGCCATGTAGAAGCGTATGGTCGAGACGGGTATGTTGAACATGTTGCTAACCGTTTGAAAGGTCTCGCCCTTGGACACACACTTGGCGGCCTGGGCGAGCGAGGCCTCCGAGCGGCGCACACGCTTGTACGATGTATAGCCATCGATGGAGCTGTGCATCAGCGATGAGCCCGACGTGTTTGCCGACGTATCCAGATCGGCGTCCATGCTGAGCGAGAGGCCGCCAATGTGGCTGGTGCTGCCCACGTTGCCCGCGAATCCGCTGCTGTCATTGTCCTCGTCGTGCGCGGCCACATAATTGTGATCGTCCTCGATGGTCGAGTCCAGGTGATGTTGCATTTGCAGCTGCTGCTGCTGCTGTTGCTGGTGGTGCTGTTGCTGCTGCTGCTGCTGCTGCTGCTGCTGCAATAGCTGCACATTCAGTTTGTTATTGTTGGCCAAGGCAAAGTCCTCGTAGTGCTCGCTATAAGCATTCCAATTGTTGCTCGCATCATCGGCGGAATCATCTTCGGTCGGTGCATTCGAATTGTTCGAAGCGGCTGCCGAGGAGCCAGCATTTGTTTGCTGCTGTTGCTGCTGCTGTTGTTGCTGCTGCTGCTGCTGTTGCTGCTGTTGCAGCAGCTGCATCTGCAGCGCATTGTTGCCATTTGTCTGCTGGCGCTGTCGCTGCTCCTTTTGCTGCAGCTGTTGCTGCTGCTGCAGCAGCAACTGCTGCTGCTGCTGCTTGGCGGATAGCGCCGTTGTGCTTGTGGTCGTCGTCGATGTCGTCGAATTGGTGGCCGTGTCATCTGTCTCGTCCAGGTGCTGATGCGGCTGCTGCGGCTGCTGCTGCTGCTGTTGCTGTTGCTGTTGCTGTTGTTCCTGCTTCAAGGATGATGCCGCCTCTTGCGTCACGGCCTCCTGACGCATCTGCTGCAGCTGCTTGTAGTTGATGGCCGCCTCGGAGCCGTAGAGGCCGCGTATCCGCAGCTGTTCGGCACAGCGCAACAGCTGGCCCAGTCCCGCCTGCGTCACGTTCACCTCGCCCTTGTACATGAAATCAACCAGGGCCTGGATCTCCCACAACTTGATCTCGCTGGGCAGTATGATGACCGGATGCTTGCACGGATTCTCCGCCAGTATGGCCTCAAAGTACGTCGAACAGGCAGCCAGGACCAAGCGATGGCAGTGCACCTGATGACCCTCGCAGGCCAGGGTCACGTCCACGAATCTCTGGCCGGCCAACAACTGGGGAAACGCCGCACCGATGCTCCCCAAATGGCTGTTCCAGCGCACGCAAAACTCCTGTGTGGTGGAGCTCATCGTGGTTTTGTTGGTCTTGTTGTTTTTCTTATTGTTGCCTCGTCGAACTTCACCCTCCGGCCCAGTGCCCAAATCCAGCTCCGCCGATGGAAGCTCTAAAGGAAGCGCAGTGCGTGTTTAATTACCTAAAAAGAAGAAAAAGTGTTAATAATATAATAGAAGATTTTGTCAAAAGTGATTCAATGAATACGATCAAATAAGTAAGTGATCGAATGCATTCAATACTGAACAGCTCTGGGCAGGATTCAGTTCATTAAAGTTTTATTATTATTAATATTGATTGCTGCATTCAAATATTTCGTGAAATTTTGTTAAATAACAAATAGCACATTCATTTAACCAATCAGAGCACTCGATTGCATTCACTCAATACTCACAACATTTTATTTGAATGTATTCAAACTGTAAGTTTCATACGTTCCGTATAATATATGAATAATTGATGAGTATATTCACATAATCATTTACTCTTAATTATTATATAATTTTTATATTCACTGCAATAGTTCAATTGTTTAGAGTAGGTACATTCAAGCGTTCTAATACTCACTTATGTATTCATATATTTATTCAAATTTATTTTATGAAAGATTTAAGAGTATATTCACTCACACACAAATATTTTGTCAAATCTATTTGAATGCATTCATACCGTTGCTCAACACATAAATTTTATACATTCATCGAACTCATTTACGAGTATATTTATTCAACCATTCAAAGCACTCACTCCGTCGCACTCGAAGGCGCTTATGCATTCATACAATTGATTCACTCCATTCAGCGGCTATCAAGGACATTCCCTGGCAGCTACAACACACAATTAAATAATATCATTTTGTTGTTAAATTACTGATTACCCAAAGAAAACAAGTTGCCTTATTTCACGTTGCTGTTGTTGTTGTTGTTGTCTTCCTTACTTTTTAACTTTCTGGAACCTACGAACAAGCGCCAAATGAAAGCTAAAGTCAACTTAAAAAAAAAAAATACAGCCAAACTAAAAAAAATATAAAAATAATAATTTTTACAACCGAAATTATGCAAAATTGATTTTTCTTTTGCTCAAAAACAAAAAAACAGGAAAAAGAACAAAAAGTTGACGTTTGCTGCACACAATTTATAGTTTTCGCTTTACTCGATTATTATTATTTTTTTTTTGGTGATTTTCGATTTAGTTAAATGCGTCTGCTCTCCTTTTTGCAATGTGACAGCGCGTTGCGCAAAATTATATTTTGTACAGACTCCTGTCTGTGCTTAATGCTTAATGTAGTTTGTGCTTCTTCCTTTTTGGTATCTCAGTTATTACGTGTGTGTGTGTGTGTGTGCGTGTGTTGGTGTGCGTCTGCTGGTTCTTGTCTTGGTCTTTTCATTTTTCTTTTTTGCATTAAACAAACGCCAAAAGACAAAGAATTATACTGAAAAAGTAAAGTAATAAAAATCAAGCATAACAACAACCGACGACGACGACGACGACGATGAAGACGATGGAGCAAGCCAGGAAAGCGCACACAGGCAGCAGCCGCTTGTTGTTGTTATTGCGACTGACGGCGTGAGAGGAGAGCAGCGACCAACATTGCACTGTGGTTGGCAGAGGGAAAGGTGCAGAAATATGCTGCTTCGGCTGCTGCTTCGACAGAGCACAGCAATTTTGAGCACTTTACTTTAGCATTTTCGAAATATACAAAGGCAGCAAGGAAACAGCGAGCAAAGCAGGAACAACAAAAAACAAGGGAGCATGGCACTAATACACACACAAACACAGAGAGCAAGAGTGTGTGTGCGTGAAAGAGGGAAGCATAGAGAGAGAGAGAGAGAGACAATGCGTCTGCGCAGTAAGCAAGAAAATTAGCAAAGGAAGTTAAATTAAGAATCATAGTTGTTCCAGCTAGAGTTGCATCGAATCGTTCTGAAGCAGTTAAATTGAACTAGTCACTATACTGAACGAACGAAAGAGCGAATGCACTTTGTACCTCCCAAATTACAGTAAATCGTTCATTTTGTTCGTTTATGTCAAATTTTCATCCATTTATTGCCTTATGTCCTATTTGGCTAATTTTTTATTTTAGCGAGGCTCAAATAAACGAACGAGTTGTTGTTGTAATGCTATGTCAATGCCTATGTTAATTATTTTTACTAATACTATCTTTTTTTTAATATAAAAACCGTTTTCATTATACAGTAGTTCCAATTTGATCAAAATAATATTTCCCATTTTTGATATTTGTTTAATAAATAGCGTAATAGATAGCAAACGATAGAAAAATGTGCCGATGTTATTGCACCTGTTTGGTTCTCACTCTCCTTATGAATGTGGGATAGTGTGCAAAATACGAAGCAAGAGGTCGACAAAAAGGGACACAAATACACACATACATATGCATAAGGAGAAACGCCAAACGCAAGCAGCAAACTGTTGTTGTGTGCATCTGAGAGAACGAGAGAGAGAATGCACGCAAATAATACAACATATCCCAATCAGAAAGTTGCTAAGTACAATGCCAATAGTCTATTGCAATTGGTCTGATTTTGACCATACATATGTATGTAGTTTGTATATTAATAAATTCGGTTTTTTTCTTTCAACATTTGCATGATTATTCACATCCATATGTGAACCGTAATTTTTAGCGAACACGCTGCAAATTTGCAAGTGGTGTGAAAATAGTGCGCAGACAAAACAAAAACCGCAAAAACAAACTCCTTTTTTTCTGAGAGCGAGAGAGCATTGAGAGCACAGCACACGAACAGCCCAGGTTGCTTGCGCTCTCTGGTACAAGGAGGCCAAAGCAAAATTGGCACCAGCAATAAAACAACAAATTTTCCAGAAAAAGGAAACAAAAAAATAAATAAATAAATGACATACATATATACATATGTATGTATGTTGCACCGGAGAAGACAACGCCGCCGCGGCAACACAAAGGAGACTGTAACACAAAAATAGCATTAAAAGCGTGAGTAGAGAAACAACAACAACGTGCACAAGTTGACAGTAAAAAAAATTAAGTGCACCACGACAAGAGAAAGAAGTTGTAATATTTGCAGCACAATTTAAATAATTTGGGGGATGAAAACTTGTTTTTATTTTAGCATATTTACATGCATATACATATGTATGTACATATGTATGTAAATTGTATAATTTTGGAGACTTGGACTATTATACCGTTTCAAGGTTCCAATTCGCGCGCTGACTGCGAACTGACAATCTGCGCCAAAATATATTTTTTATGTGAATACGACCTTGTATACGAGATTTATGCATAATTTCAATTGATATACTGAACTTTTCGATATTCAGTTGATCAGTCGTTCTGAGCTTAGCCTGAAATGAATCACGAATAAATAACAAAAAATCGTTCACAAACAGCTAAATAACGGAAAGAGTGAATAAAATGACTTAATAAGATCATAACTTCAAAATTAACGGTTGAATTTATTCAACAAATTGAACTAATCCTCCACTCTAATGTATGCATGTATATTAGTTTAAAGACTTGCAATTAGATTTATCTATGTGGAAAATTTCCACAACAGTAACATTGTTGGTCAGTTAAAAAAAATCATTATTAGAAGGCAAGCGAAAACATAAACAATGCTCGGTCCATCTGAAATAAGTGCAATAAACACAACAAACATACACAAACACATGTCTATGTACGACATGTGCAGCAGTGCTAAGAGAGAGAGCGCTAGGGCTAAAAAAAAAAAAACTGCACTCCTAGCATTTGTGACGTCACAAATCCAGCGCCGACAATTTCGCTCTTAAAGTAGTAGGACTGAAATAGGCAAGCAACTTTGATAAAACCTGTTAATAACTTGTCACATACAATAACGATATCGGCCAGATCAGACCACTACATGCTATAGATCCCATATAAATAATAGGCTAAGCTGCACTTTCCTGTTCTTCAAGCTTATCAATTTTTAGCTTCATATGGGTTCTATACAAGCTATAATATAATATCAATGCAATGTAAACAAAGCACAACCCGAATTGCATTGCAATTGGCACGCAAATTTCCGATATTGTGACGTCACCATTTTAAGAGCTCAGAAGTGTTCGCATAACCTATGGATCTCTTAATGGTGGACTGAACTGTGCTTTGCGTAACGTCCACAGATCGCAGAGTCGTGGTTGTCGCTGCGGGAGACCATTGGAAAGTAAAGGCAAAAAGCGATTGCCACTAACATAACCAACAGCAGGCGTACAAATTATCGATATATATGCACATGATCGTAGCAAGCAGCTTTTAACTGCTGTTAAGGGCTGTTAATTTTGAATTTTAGAAAATCTTACTGGTCGAATTACAATTGCGAATTGCCTATTAACGTGAAATTTATAATAATAGAAATATTTATAAAATATATATATTTATATATAACTGTTTGTGTGGTGTAAGAGCTGAGCACCATGTTCAGCTTTATGTTAACATATTGTAAACACTTTTGAATAGAGTCACATTCCGTAATATAATACGGTTGTTTGGATGATTTTCGGTTTGATGAAAGAAACGAAATTCTATTAAACTTGATCGGCAACTGAACAATTTCTACATACGTACAAATTTATGTTAATGCTCTCCTGCAGCACTTGCCGGAATACGGCTTATTGTTTTTAGACTGCTTTTGCGAAACTTGCTGCACCATTCCAATAAGAAAACGCTGCAGGAGAGCAAATGAAAAATGCAAAGGCAAAATGTTGAAGAACGAGCGCGTGAGCGTCCTCTCCCTCGTTGTGCTGAGCGTTTTTGTTAAAGGAGCGAGAACATGTTAAAATAACAAACAAAAAACAGCAGCAGCAGCAACAACAATAAAGGCAAAGCGAGCAAAAGGAAGCACACAGACAGCATTGAGCGTGTGTGTGTTTCTCTCTCTCTCTCTCTCTGTCTCTCTGGCCATGCGTGTCTGTGTGGGCAAAATAAATCACAAGAGCTGCAAAAAAAGAACTAAATAAATAAGAAGCCGGGCGAAAAATTATGCATATATTTCGCAGCCTGAAATGAAGTTGGCAATTCATGTGGAGACAAAGGCATCAATTAAACAACAATATAAACACGAATCCAACACACACACGGCCATTTATTTATGCACATACACACAAGTATATTTTTTATATACAAAATGCAGGCAGAATATTTGTTTCTGCCTCGATGCGATTTATTTATTTGTGGCAGCGACATCGCCGACTGTTTATATTTAGTTGCAAGGATGTACACACACACACTCACTTACACTTACACATACACACACACACACACATGTGTATGTATTAACAATGTTTTTTGTTACCTCGCTTTGTATGCGTTGGGCGCGTGTTCGCCCTCTGCCGCCTGCCCACTGCCGTGTGTTATCCTTTGGCCGTTGCCTTTTGTTTAACACAAATCCTGCACAAATGTTTCGCGGTGCGCAGCACACAGACACACACAAACTGTATTGATTTTTCGCAATGTTAATGTTTAATAAAGCCAGCACAAACGCACACACATACAATACAAGCACACACACATACGCGCACACATACAGCAAACAACTTTTGAAAATGTTTCCGTGCGACGCGCAACGCGCGTGTTTTTTTTCAAACATCAACGAATGCAGTGGGAAAAGGCGCAGGCAAATGCTCTTTAACCATAAACAAAACATATATCGTAGGCAATTCACTTTTTTCTATGCGCTCCGCGTTGACGTCTTTCATACGGTATTGTGCTTTAAATGCGTTTATTAATTGCAAATTTAAGTATAATTTAGTTTGCGCACTGCCAAATTTTATGCACTACTCGGTTCGGCTTGGAGAGTTTAGGGATGAGCGATATATTTGCGTAAAGCAGCGAGCTTGGTCTGTTTCGGTGTGGAGTCAGATCTGTTAGGTGTGGAGCGGTTCTGTTCATGATTAAACCTGTTTATAACGATAAATTGATAAACGCTGCGTTAATTTGATTTTTTGCTGATGAATAAAATCCGATTTTATTGTTATTATTGTATTTGTACTTGCAAAGTAGTGGGGCATTCTGTTAAGTGCACCATCGGCATATCTGCAATGTCGGTGCGATTAGTGGCATTCGATTAGTGCAGCAAGACGTGTAAATCGATATATGTATTGCTTTTGGTGCACCCCTAACTTGCAGTGACCGACGTCGTCTCATTCATAATTTTTTTTCGATGTAATTTTTGCTCTTTCGTGTGTTTTTTAACGAATAAGAATAATGTGTTAAGAATTCAATGTGAATCGTATCGTCGTGTGTGTGTTCGTGCAGACGTGCAATTGTTAAACTTCAGCAATAAACTGGTACGCTTCCGCCCCCCCTAACAAAAATATCTAAACTTTCTGACGTTGTTTGGGCAAAAAAATAAAAAATAAAATAAGAATTACATATAAATTACGTGCACCAAACACTAAGGGAAATAGCGGCACGGACAACGCTTACAGAGAACGAAAACTGAATTTTTTTCTTGTAGTCCTCTGCTTATGTCAAAGTGTTGGTGGGCGGTGTTTTTCATGTTAACATCTTTTCAATTTTTTTTTGTTTATGTGGCATACGTGTTCAAAGCGTTCGTTCTGCGTTGTCGTTTGTTGGGGGCCCTTCACATTTGATTTTGCAGAACTTTTGCATTGAAATTGTTGTGAATTTAGCTGCGTGGCAAAAATCAATGCAAAAAGTGTTTTTTATATATATATATATGTATGTAGATATGTATATGTACATCGGCGAAGCAATTTTTTCACTGCTCACACGTACGTATGCAAGTGTGTGCATGAGAACTACAAGCGTTCAAGTGTGAGTGAGTGTGAGTAAGTGTGTCGGAGCGCAACTCAACATGGCTGACAGTGTGGTGAGCTATGAGGCAGCAGCAGTGTTGCCTCATAATTAAAACAATTGCTAGAGTTGCTAAATGAGAATATCTGCCTTACATTTTTGCTTCTGTTCAAATTTCTTTAGTCAAAATCATGTATTAGATATTTATATATATATTTTGTGCAATAAAATGTGGACACACTTGTGCGGCGCGCCGCATTTTGACATTTGAATATTTGACTTTGTCATGCACCAATACAAACGCACACAAGTCGCAACTGTGGTGTATTTCGCTGTAACACACCACAGGGTCCGCACTGTCACTGGACTCCTCGTTCTTGTTATTGTTGTGTCTGTCAGTGTTGTCGTTCAAGTCGATTCATTAATTTCTTTTCTTTTGTATATACATATATATTTTGTATTTGCCGACAAACGGTCGTTCGCAAATATTATGTGAAAAATTCAAGTGAATAATGCTGCAAATTGTACATAAAACCAATTAATTTATATTGCTAATAGAAAATAGGATTAAATAGGTTTTTGCCATGTTTTGGTGGGTGTAATGTGTGTGTGGGGAAAAACGTTGCCATCCGCAGCCGTTTTTTTTTTTTTTTTGTGCTTTAAGAGGCGGTGACTTACTTTCTAATGATAATAACAACAACAATAATAATATAAAAAACAAATACTTTGCAGCGCAATTAATACATATGTCTAAATAAATATATCAAATTTTTTGTTTTTGTTTTTTCTCTTCTATGTGCAGTTTTTGGTGTGTCTTCACAACGCAACGCGAAACGAAATTGTTGAAAATCTAAACCGAGACGAAGCAACAAAAGAAACCAACAACAGCAACAACAACGAACGACAAAAACATACAAAATAAGAAGCAACAACAAAAGTCAACGTCAACGTTGACGTAGACAACAGTATTTGTATTCTCTGCCGTTTCCTTTAACCAACACTTATCAACTAACCAAAATAAAAGTGCGTGTGTAAACTCTCCAAATCAACAAAAAAAAAAAAACAAAGAAGTGTCAGAGTGAACAACTCGAAACTCCAATCAGAGAGAGAGAGCCAAAATAGCAGACCGTCAAGATGACGCAACCGTTACCCATACGCTTTCAAGAGCATTTACAGGTGAGTAAATCCCAACTAGCTTACGTATAGGGTATTTGCTTACCGCCTATGACATATTGAGTGAGTGCACCTTCTGGTCAGATTCTGGCCTCATTGTGTAAAAACCACTTGTTGACCCGCCCGAGCCGCTCAGTAGGACATAAGACATAAGAATTGTTTAAAATTCCGATAAGAATACACGGCACAGTGGTAAAAGGGTTTGTAAAAACTATGTTGCTTTGTGTGTTTACCTTGCCTTTAATCTGATTCTATAAAACTGCATAGGAAAAGCTTCAATAGCTTTTGTTTGCTTACATTTTTACTAATGTAAATAAAGATTATACTTGTTTTTTTTTCTCTTTATTTCATATAAGTCAAATATTTAAAAATTATGGTATATCTATAAGCATATATTATCGAAGCTCGAGCCAAATATTATAATTGTTTTGCTTACACACTAGTTGAGGTGAAATTTCGAGTAAATAACAAAAAGCTGCCATTTTACAAGTACGTTTAGTATTTTTAATTTAGTATTTCCCCTACAGTTAACTTGAAGTCTGTTAGCCACTGTAAGTAATAACCTCAATGAAATTTCTTGGTAACAAAATCAGTCGAAACGTTTTGCTGCTGTCCGCCGCTTGCCGGACTTTTCAGGCTTACGAAATTGTCGAATGACTCACTCACACACACATATGTACAAGCCGGTGGACGCCTCTGCCATTGTTGTTGCTCTCACGCTCTCGTTGTTTATCGCCATGTCGCGCTGGGTTGGGTGTTTGTTGCTGATAAACTCGTCCCATGCCAAGTCGAACAGAAAAGGCAGCCAGTTGCTCCAATTGGAAGTTTCGCGCTCTCTCTTCCTCTCGCTATTTCGCTCAGCTTTTATCTATGGTGTGATTGCTGTTGTTTTACAGTTGCAGATGCATGCCAAATGCAACTGTTATGAATAAAAAAAAAAAAAAAAAATACAATTTCCCACACATGCTTATTATACGTACATATGTATGTATAGGTTTAAAATCAAAGAGCTTGCAGAAGCAGCAATCGCTGCCGGTGACAAATGCCGGTTAATACATTCACACAAGCAAACACACACACACACACACACCTGCATGCGGTGAAGTTGCTTTACATTCGTATTGGTGAACTGCTAAACCGGTTTCCCTGTAATGACGAGCTCTGCTTTTTTTGCTGTTTCTTTTCATTGCAAAGGCAAAGCTGCAGCGTAGATTTTAGTGTTTCAAGCGGCTTGTGTAATGTACAATTGTGTACAATTATTTTAGAGACTTGGCTGCATTTTGTGTAGCTAAGGGCGGAGTGGAGCAGCAGCAGCAGCAGCAGCAGCAACAACATGTTACGTTTTCACGTATTACACTCCCACTCGCTTTATACGTTATTCTGCTGTGGTGAAAATAAAACGCCATGTATACGCACACATACAAAAACCAAAGTCTGATATTCACCACAGTTTAGCATGTTGTAACTTAAGCTTAGCCGCTCGCTGTTGTCGTTTTGATTGAATAAATCAAAGACTCTTTGAACTGTTTTCTTCTCGTTGCTTTGTCTGTGTGTGTGTGTCGGATAGATGCACAAGTAATCAGATAAGGCAGTAATATTTACAGTTACCATGCGCATATGTATGTATGTATTGTGCTGCCCATATCGTCGCCAACGGAGCGTCATTGTTAATTTCACTTGTGTATCCATGTCAGAATGAAAGAATCAGCGCATTAGGGCGACTCACTCCATGCTCGAACTCTGTTTATCTAATCTTTGGCCTGATTATGTTCGCTGAGAAGACATAATATACCGTAATTTATGTAGCGTGAGGTGATTTTTAGTTATATACAGATCCATATTTCAGGTCGGGAAATATTAGCAGCAATTTACCCGGACTTAATATATAAAATGTCAATTTACTTACATCATAAGGATATATACATACGTATTGTTACGATGTGTTCTTAATATATACATATGTACATATGTCATACGCAAACCTTTGTATTTACACGCATTTAACTTTTAAATTGAAGTTCGATCATTTTTATATTTATTTATTTATTAATTTTTTGTGTAAATATGAGGCACCCTACTCGAAATCGTGGTCCACTGCGTTCACAGCCCAAGAGCTAAGCGGGGCGTGTAGACTAAATTTGATTACGGAACACGCACTAGACCGTTTTTGATGCGTGCGTATGTGTGTGTGTGTGTGTATCGTCTCTCGCACTAAGTGCGAAACGGCCATATGTTAATTTGTAATTGACATAAATAAAATAAACAAGTAAGAACATTGCATTCGGGTGTAACCGACAGCGCAATACTCGTTCGCAGCGTAGTAAAGACAAACAAAAATTTGATAACAAATTTAAAAAATAAAACATAGCGTCGTGTAGACTTCTCATGTGATGAAATTTAACTTAGATTGTCTATCAAGAATTATAAGCAATAGTTATAAATTCTACTTTGTATTTTGTTGGGGCGAGAGGGCGTATCCAAATAAGTTTCAGCGCGATCTTTAGATAATATAATCTAGCTGCATAATAGAGATAATATTGCACAAAACCCGATATACTCTTTTCACTTCGTGAAGGCGGGGAAAACGCTTTTAAGAAAATTAAAGCAAGCTTTACAAACACTCAAATATCGCATTTTACTCACAGTTCAACCAGAAATTGTTGTGGTTTTCTGAATTCGAATGCCTGCTTCTTTAATATTCTCCTATTTACAGCCATTAAATGCACTTTGTATATTGATCGATAATCGTTTTACTTGTGGATATATACACATATTCCAATGACACAACACAATTCCACATTTATTAGACGCCCAAAAGTAGACAACAAATCGATTGTAAATGCCAAATATATATATATATGTATATGTAGACAGATAGTATGTACATTGTACAAACGTAGATATACATGTATACGTTTTAGCAATTAACGCCCCCTCTTGACTTCTTTCTCTCTTTCGCTCTGTGTCTAACTTTGTCAGTGTTTAACTTTCTATTTTGCTTTCTAATACTCTTGTAGAGAGTATTTTAGCTTAGACACGAAATGTGTGGTGCAGTGTATAGTAAATGTGGGGCATATGAGAATTATTAAGTGCACTGATATACCCTATAATTCACTAATTATACTTCTCTTAGACCGAAGCTAACGGTCGAAAAGATGAAACATCTGCTTACAAGTTGTGGCCCATAATTTAACTGTATGTAGTTGTATGGCAAAATATGTATATTTGTCTAGTATATATCTGCTCTAATTCTGCAAACAATTAATCCAAAATCAAGTTAACTGTACACTTCTTTCACGTGTCTGCAAGTGTATTTAAACTTCGGCACACCGACGATGACGATGACGATGACGAAAAGGGTATAATGGTTTTGTGGATGTATGTAACGGGCAGAAGGTCGTATCTCCGGCCCCATAAAGTATAAGAATATATATACTTAATGCATCATTAATATCAGCATTAATAGCCATGTAAATTTTATCGATGATTATCTTATTTTTACCCGGTGTTTTGAGCATATCTTGGAAACTAAAAGAGCTAGAGGCAACAAATATGGCTTAATATGGTCGCGTAAAGTGTAAGATATATTCATACATGAAAAAAACACAATTAAAATACTAGAGACTTGCGATTTGGTTTGTATCTAGATTTCAATGCTCTCGTCAAGCCCTGAAAATGAATGCAAGGTGGTTGACAGTGCACAGTGTATCCGTTAGTCGCGCGCTCCCGCCTAAAGCCTTCTCACTTGTGCTCGTTAATCTTTGGCAACCAGAGAACAACAGTTCAACAGTTGGCAACAGTTCATATTTGTTTTTCTTTCCTTAAGATTAGCTTCATTGAAGCAATTGCATTAATTTAGTGATAATTGTTGATCTTGCTGCGCTATATTATTCCGTTAATATGCACAATATGTGCTAATATTTTGCGCTTAGCGAACTTCCTAAAATGCTGTTAGACATGTGTTCGTTTATTGATTTTGGTTTTGTTTTTTATCTATTGATTGGAGAGATAATTCTATTGCCAACACCTTGCCGCCCCACCCAGGGACTTTTGATTATCGATGAGTCAGCCAGAAGGGGCAACTAATTTTTGTTGAGATTAGATCAACCCATGGGTTGAAAAACAGCTATAAAATCAGCATACATATGTTTATATATTATATATATAGTATATATTTTTAAGCAACTCTTTGTGCATGTTTGAACTATTGATAAATGCTGCCGCGCTTCCTTTATACTTATTTTTAAAAGTAGAATTTAATTTATTTTTAATTTAATTTTGTTTTTGTTTTTACTGTTTCTGTTGCTTATTTTTATGGGGTGTATGTACATATATGTACCAGTCAGCACCACCAACAGCAAACAACAACAAATTACACTGAACTGATAAGTGGGGATTCTTCTTGTTGTATTTCCTTATCTACAAAGCAGCACTCCGATGCATGCAAGAAATTGTTGCTGTCGGAAATCTTTTCGAGAAAAATATTCAAAATTCTTATTCTCTCATTACTGTGGACGGCAGAAAGAATTAAAAATCTGCTAAGAGTTCCTTAAACTAACAAATGTACATACTATATTTAATAGATCATCATAGAATAGAATTTTATATAAATATATTTAATAATTTATATAGTTTATATGTATATAGAATGTGGATTTTAGACTTACATTGACACTTTATTTTAAAAGTTTTTGATTGAATTCGGCAAAAATAAAGTTATATCAGAAAATTTTATATCAGAAACTTGGGGTCTTTAATATGCTTTCGTCACTAGATTGTTACCTCGTTATCAGCTAACTTAAGTTGGCTTTAGAAAGATAAACTAAAAATATAACACTTATTTGAAAGAATGCGTAAGAGTGTGAGAAAATAAAAGAATTAGGTAATTATATTTCCAAATAAATATACAACAATTACAGTTGTTATTAATTGTTTTTATATAAACCACAACGAAATATAAAATTAAATCCTTTGATAGACATCTTATAGATATGAATTATATTGCATTGCTTATCTTTGTTATCTTAATTTTTTTATTTAAATAACGCATAATAATTAAATTAAAATGGCAAAACGCAATTTGGGGTATTTCTTTCCGTACAAATGTACAAATATACATACATATAAGAACAATTTCGCATTGTTGCTTTATTCGTATATTCTCTTTGTTTCATTGGCGTATTTCTTTGTTTAAGTGCATTGCATTTATAATACAATTACACACACACACACACACCCCGACACACATGTGTGTATTATTTGTACAACAGACGCCAAAAAAATGTATACATATACATATATATAATTTGGCTTGATTCGAATCTATCAACGATAAAATGATCAAGTGTTTTTATTTACTCGGCCACTGAGAGAGAGAGAGAAAGAAAGTGTGAGGGGAGAGCAAACGAAAAAGAGAGTGCTTAATCGATCGCAAAACCTTGAACTTTTCTCGTCGATTTACCAAAGTTTTGACCAGACGATCAGCTAGGGGTGTTAAGGGATTTTTCTGACAATTGCGTTTTACATTTTTTTTATTTGATTTTGATTTTAATTTTGTTGAGAGATTTCACAAGCAAAACTAAAGAGGGTGGCAGATCATGATTACTGATAATCATTTACGACTGATCTTTGGGTTCAGCTTCAGTACGTCTAGACGCCAACGTGAAACGTGACTACATATCCCTATATTTATATATAGTTATATTTATATACATATATTATTAGATTGTGATGACTGACTGACTGATTGATCACTGATTAGTGGTCAACGCACAAACCAAACCACAAAGGGAAAGCAAAGCCTTTTTTTTGTTTAATTTCTTATTATTATTTATAGAAAAATATAAACACATACTATATATAAAGACTTCCTGTTTTGCCGATCCAATTAACTTAACCCACGTTTTGAAATATCTTTGTAAAAGTTCATTGGCTCGTCACCCTTCGACCTGTTCAAAATTTTATGGGCGATAAATTCAACATTAACCGTCAAATTTCATGTTAATTTTTAGAAGTATCCTAACAGTCGGGTGTAACCGACAGCGCAATACTCGTTCACAATATCATAATAGTTTAATACAGTTAAGGTCGCTTTAAGTGTGATTCTTATTTTGGAAAAATATAAATTTTACTTAATTCGTTACCGTCATTTTTCGGCTCGATCCTTAGAGGAGGTCATCAGAAAACTTTCCTCCAAATTCGGGGATGGATTTTTGCAGTTTTACCCGCCCCCAAGATATATAGTGTTTTATCGATTTATCACGCCCACAGTGGGCGTCTCCCGATCATCAGTAATCTGGAGAGATGTATAGATGAGATCGAGTGGGCGTAAATCTAAACGATATCTCCAAAAAAAAGAAGATATATAATTTCGGGTATAAAAACGTATGCCTATTTTTGAATGTAATTGCTTTATATGGAAAGCTTTGTGCGTGTTTAAAAAAAAAAGGGAATGAGCTTTTGTTCGAAGAGCTAAAAGATATATGTTGTGTATATGTTTTATTATGCCAAACACAGCCTGATAAATGTTCTTCTAAATGATCGTTGCAGCTCACAAATGTCGGCATCAATCCAAACTCCTTCTCATTCAGCACGCTCACAATGGAGTCGGACAAGTTCATCTGTGTGCGCGAGAAGACCAACGACACCGCCCAGGTGGTGATCATTGATATGAACGATTCATCGAATCCGACGCGACGTCCCATATCGGCGGACTCGGCCATCATGAATCCGGCCAGCAAGGTGATTGCGCTCAAAGGTAAGCAATTGCAATAACCATTCAGTCGAAATCTTAAATTGATAACTTATTTCGTTTCTTAGCGCAAAAGACGCTGCAGATCTTCAACATTGAGATGAAGTCGAAAATGAAGGCGCACACGATGAACGAGGATGTGGTATTCTGGAAATGGATATCGCTCAATACGCTCGCCCTGGTCACCGAGACGAGCGTCTTCCATTGGTCCATGGAGGGCGATTCGATGCCACAGAAAATGTTCGATAGACATTCCTCGCTGAACGGCTGTCAGATAATCAATTATCGGTGCAATGCCTCGCAACAGTGGCTCCTGCTCGTTGGCATCTCGGCGCTGCCCAGTCGCGTTGCCGGCGCCATGCAATTGTACTCCGTGGAGCGTAAGGTGTCCCAGGCGATTGAGGGTCATGCCGCCAGCTTTGCCACGTTCAAGATCGAGGGCAACAAGGAGCCGACAACGCTATTCTGTTTCGCTGTGCGCACCGCCACCGGCGGCAAGCTGCATATCATTGAGGTGGGCACACCGCCCAATGGTAATCAGCCGTTTCCGAAGAAGGCGGTCGATGTATTCTTTCCGCCAGAGGCACAAAATGATTTTCCGGTTGCCATGCAGGTTTCCGCCAAGTACGATACAATCTATTTGATAACCAAATATGGATATATCCATCTGTACGATATGGAAACGGCCACGTGCATCTACATGAATCGCATATCGGCCGATACGATTTTTGTGACCGCACCGCACGAGGCCAGCGGCGGCATCATTGGCGTCAATCGCAAGGGTCAGGTGCTCTCCGTTACCGTTGACGAGGAACAAATCATACCCTACATCAATACGACACTCCAAAATCCCGATCTCGCCCTGCGCATGGCCGTCCGCAACAATTTGGCCGGCGCCGAGGATCTATTTGTGCGCAAATTTAATAAACTATTCGGCGCCGGCCAATATGCCGAGGCCGCCAAGGTTGCCGCCCTGGCCCCGAAGGCCATTCTGCGCACACCGCAAACGATTCAACGTTTCCAGCAGGTCCAGACGCCGGCGGGCTCGACGACGCCGCCGCTATTGCAATACTTTGGCATACTCCTCGATCAGGGCAAATTGAACAAGTTTGAATCGCTGGAGCTGTGCCGTCCCGTCCTTTTGCAGGGCAAGAAGCAGCTGTGCGAGAAATGGCTAAAGGAGGAGAAGCTCGAGTGCAGCGAGGAGCTGGGCGATCTGGTCAAGACATCGGATCTAACGCTCGCCTTGTCCATCTATCTGCGCGCCAATGTGCCCAACAAGGTGATCCAATGCTTTGCCGAAACGGGCCAATTCCAAAAGATTGTGCTCTATGCCAAGAAGGTCAACTATACGCCGGACTATATATTCCTGTTGCGTTCGGTGATGCGCAGCAATCCGGAACAGGGCGCCGGCTTTGCCTCGATGCTTGTCGCCGAAGAGGAACCGCTGGCCGATATCAATCAGATTGTGGACATATTCATGGAGCACTCAATGGTCCAGCAGTGCACGGCCTTTCTGCTCGACGCCCTCAAGCACAATCGTCCCGCCGAGGGTGCGCTCCAGACGCGTCTGCTCGAAATGAATCTGCTGTCGGCGCCACAGGTGGCCGATGCCATACTGGGCAACGCCATGTTCACCCACTACGATCGCGCCCACATTGCCCAGCTGTGCGAGAAGGCCGGCCTCCTGCAGCGCGCCCTGGAGCACTATACGGACCTCTATGACATCAAGCGTGCCGTTGTCCACACGCACATGCTGAACGCCGAATGGCTGGTCAGTTTCTTTGGGACGCTCTCCGTCGAGGATTCGCTGGAGTGCCTGAAGGCCATGCTAACCGCCAATCTGCGCCAGAATTTACAGATTTGCGTACAGATTGCAACGAAATATCATGAACAGTTGACCACCAAGGCGCTGATCGATCTGTTCGAGAGCTTCAAGAGCTACGACGGCTTGTTTTACTTTTTGAGCAGCATTGTGAACTTCTCGCAGGACCCGGAGGTGCATTTCAAGTACATCCAGGCCGCCTGCAAGACCAATCAGATCAAGGAGGTGGAGCGCATCTGTCGCGAGTCCAATTGCTATAATCCGGAGCGTGTCAAGAACTTTCTGAAGGAGGCCAAACTGACGGATCAACTGCCACTGATCATCGTTTGTGATCGCTTCGATTTTGTCCACGATCTCGTCCTCTATCTCTATCGCAACAATCTGCAAAAGTATATTGAGATCTATGTCCAGAAGGTGAATCCATCCCGTCTGCCGGTCGTTGTTGGCGGCCTGCTCGATGTCGATTGCAGTGAGGACATTATCAAGAACCTAATACTGGTCGTCAAGGGACAGTTCTCCACGGATGAGCTCGTCGAGGAGGTGGAGAAGCGTAATCGCTTGAAATTGCTGCTGCCCTGGCTGGAGTCGCGCGTCCACGAGGGCTGCGTCGAGCCGGCCACCCACAATGCCCTGGCCAAGATCTACATTGACTCGAACAACAATCCGGAGCGTTTCCTCAAAGAGAATCAATACTATGACAGCCGCGTCGTCGGCCGCTATTGCGAGAAGCGCGATCCGCATTTGGCCTGCGTCGCCTATGAGCGTGGCCAGTGCGATCGCGAGCTGATCGCCGTCTGCAATGAGAATTCGCTGTTCAAGAGCGAGGCTCGCTATCTCGTCGGGCGACGCGATGCCGAGCTCTGGGCGGAGGTGCTGTCGGAGGCTAATCCGTATAAGCGCCAGCTTATCGATCAGGTGGTGCAGACGGCGCTCTCCGAGACACAGGATCCGGATGATATCTCCGTCACGGTAAAGGCGTTCATGACCGCCGATCTGCCCAACGAACTGATCGAGCTGCTCGAAAAGATTATACTCGATTCGTCCGTGTTTAGCGATCATCGCAATCTACAGAATCTACTGATCTTGACCGCCATCAAGGCGGATCGCACACGCGTCATGGACTACATCAATCGGCTGGACAACTACGATGCGCCCGATATTGCGAACATTGCGATTAGCAATCAATTGTACGAGGAGGCGTTCGCCATTTTCAAGAAGTTCGACGTTAACACCTCGGCCATCCAGGTGCTCATCGATCAGGTCAACAATTTGGAGCGCGCCAACGAGTTTGCCGAACGCTGCAACGAGCCGGCCGTTTGGTCACAACTGGCCAAGGCGCAGCTGCAGCAGGGACTGGTCAAGGAGGCCATCGATTCGTATATCAAGGCAGATGATCCCAGCGCCTATATGGATGTCGTCGATGTTGCCAGCAAAGTGGAATCGTGGGATGATCTCGTCCGCTATCTGCAAATGGCACGGAAGAAGGCACGCGAATCGTATATTGAAAGCGAACTGATTTATGCGTATGCCCGGACCGGACGTCTGGCCGATCTCGAGGAGTTCATCTCGGGTCCCAATCATGCCGACATACAAAAGATCGGCGATCGCTGCTTCAGCGATGGCATGTACGATGCGGCCAAATTGCTGTACAACAACGTTAGCAACTTTGCCCGCTTGGCGATCACGCTGGTCTATCTGAAGGAGTTCCAGGGCGCCGTCGATTCGGCGCGCAAGGCCAACTCGACGCGCACCTGGAAGGAGGTCTGTTTCGCCTGCGTCGATGCCGAAGAGTTTCGTTTGGCGCAAATGTGCGGTCTACATATTGTTGTCCATGCCGATGAGCTGGAGGATTTGATTAACTATTATCAGAATCGTGGCTATTTCGAGGAGCTGATTGCTCTGCTCGAATCGGCGCTGGGTCTGGAGCGCGCACACATGGGCATGTTCAGCGAACTGGCTATACTCTATTCCAAGTTCAAGCCATCGAAGATGCGCGAACATCTGGAGCTGTTCTGGTCGCGGGTGAACATACCGAAGGTACTGCGGGCCGCCGAATCGGCGCATCTGTGGTCGGAGCTGGTCTTCCTCTATGACAAGTACGAGGAGTACGATAATGCGGTCCTCGCGATGATGGCACATCCGACGGAGGCGTGGCGCGAGGGACACTTCAAGGACATCATCACCAAGGTGGCCAACATTGAGCTCTACTATAAGGCCATCGAATTCTATTTGGACTTCAAGCCCTTGCTGCTGAACGATATGCTGCTCGTGCTCGCCCCGCGCATGGATCACACCCGTGCCGTTAGCTACTTCTCCAAAACGGGCTATCTGCCCCTGGTGAAGCCATATCTGCGCTCCGTACAATCTCTGAACAACAAGGCCATCAACGAGGCGCTCAACGGGCTGCTCATCGATGAGGAGGACTACCAGGGACTGCGCAATTCGATCGATGGCTTTGACAACTTTGACACCATTGCGCTGGCGCAGAAGCTCGAGAAGCACGAGCTCACCGAATTCCGTCGCATTGCAGCCTATCTCTACAAGGGTAATTATCCACTGTCTATATATACACAATATGAATTGGCGATGCTTGATTTTTGGACAATTTCCCTTATGTTATTTTTGATAATTATCAAAATACCCAAAACACTCAAATTTTGAAATCAATTCTCAAATCAAAAATACAGGGAAAAAAGAAATAAAAAACAGTGCTAAAAATGAAATCAATAGAAATCTCAACTCCTATTGTGATATTCAGAAGTTGAGATATAAATTATTTAACAGAAATATCACAAAATTCCGTTTCATAATTAATTAAGTTACGACAACAAACTCGGGTCAATTTTGATAAATATTTATTTATATATATTAATTATAATTAACTTTCTTCCGTTACATAATTAATTAAATATCCTTAAAAGAACTTGAGCGCAATTTGCAGATATTCGAGTCATAAATGTTTTATAAAGTTGAGTTAACAAGTAGGAAAACTGTCACTTAAAAAACATCGTAGATAAAAAGACATTTAATTGGCATTATTCCGCGTCGTATTTAATTAAATTGCTTTTTATATTTTATTTTATATTTATATCTATAACTCTTTGAACTTTGCTTATGGCAACAATTAACATTCATTTTCAACAACAGGCAACAATCGCTGGAAACAGAGCGTTGAGCTGTGCAAAAAGGACAAACTGTATAAGGACGCCATGGAGTACGCCGCCGAGTCCGGCAAACAGGAAATCGCTGAGGAGCTGTTGGGCTGGTTCCTGGAGCGCAATGCACACGATTGCTTTGCGGCATGTCTATATCAGGTGAGCCCAAGTTGAATTCAATATGAACGAGGTAGATAACATCAAAATTTATTTTTGCAGTGCTACGATTTGCTGCGTCCCGATGTCATCCTGGAATTGGCATGGAAACACAAAATCATGGACTTTGCCATGCCCTACTTGATACAGGTATATTAACTGCAGCCCCAGACCGGCCAACAAACAAACAGCAACTGATTTTTGCTCTCTGGATTTTAGGTGCTGCGCGAATACACCACCAAGGTGGATAAACTGGAGCTGAATGAGGCGCAGCGCGAGAAGGAGGACGATACAACGGAGCATAAAAACATAATACAAATGGAGCCGCAGCTGATGATAACAGCTGGTCCAGCAATGGGCATACCGCAGCAATATGCCACAAATTATCCACCTGGCGCGGCAGCAGCGGCCGCAGCAGCAGCAGCGGCAGGACGCAACATGGGCTATCCGTATATGTAGGCATCTCTCTAACAACATCAACAACAACAACAACAACACAATTGTAGCTGTAACAACAACAACAACAACAACAACCACCACCACAACAACAGCAGCAACAGCGGCAACAGCAACAACCACAACAACAACACTATAAATAACAACTAAATGTCCCATACATTAACCTTTGCATGAGCGCCAAAAACGACCAATATACCAATAATAACAACAACAACAAAACAACACCAACACAACAACAACATGCGTAGTTAAATATGTATACATATAAACAGATACATATATTAATTTTTTTGTTCATAAAGTTGAGCTACAAACATGTTGCATTTGACAGAAACCATAATTCGGTTAGTTGCTTGTTTTTTTTTTAATATTTTAGTCAAGTATTCGTTTCTTTTATTTTTTCAATTGTGTTTTTTTTTTTTTTATTATTCAACTTTTGAGAATGCTTTGAAATAGTCCACATTCTATGCTAATGCTGAAATCCAATGCATTTAGTTGAACATTTCAAGAGTTGAACTTTTCATTGGTGTTTGCCAAGCACATATACGCTATCTCTTTCTAATACGTGCTCCTTCTCTTTCTGTGTCCCAACAGGTACAAAAGCAACTAAACGAATGCGCCTCCCAATAGCTCCAACAACAACAATATCAACTTTAACAAAGCGAACTCGACAACAACAACATAAGCTTAAAAAAAAGAAAGTAAATAAAAAGAACAAAGAAACGTTTACGCTAATAACAAAAGAAAAACTAGTGTTCAGCAAAAATAAAATGGTCGTAGTTTATTATTATTATTATTATTATTATTATTAAAATTATTAAATTTTAAGCATAAAAAACAAACATAACGAAATCATTGAAAGCAAAAACACAAATACACACGTATAAATATATATATTTATGTATATATATACATAAATGCAAATATAAATACAAATTAAATAAATTCAATTTATTAATTATAAATTACAAAAAAAAAAACACCGGAGAATTATATACACGTGTGTATATGAATTATATATACGCAACATCTTATAAACGAATACATAAAACAACATGCATTAAGAAACTTTAAGAATTTTATTAAAATGCAACAGCAGGCACAGTTAACGTTTGAAATGTATTTAATTAAATTGGGCGGCAAAAGCCAAGAGCTAAAAAGAAGGGAAGAATGAGAGCGAGAGAACGATTATAAATTCATATTTCTTTCTGTTTGTTCTCTACACTTGGTTTGTCCTTGTCCAGTTTTGTCTAAACTTTCCCACACACACACACACACAAATACACTAATTATTACTGCTGAAAAACAAAATTAAATGAATTTGTAGTTGTTTGTATAAAAACAAAGAAATAACAGGAAAAACGAAACACTCACGAAACATTCTACTACTTAAAGAAGTAAAGATTTTAACTTAAAGCAAATTATATTAAATTTATGTGAAGTAAAAAAAAAAACAATTATAAAAAATAAAAGGCAAAAAATTATAAAAGAGCAAGAAAAAAAAACAAAGAAAAATCATTAACGTAGCACGTTAAAAAATAATTAAAAAGTACATTATATATAAAATATATAAATATATATATAATATAAATGCAACGTTAACAGATAATTTTAAATTTAGAAATTTTTGCGTTCCACAAAACTCGATCCACGATCCACACACACTAGTAAACTTTCCAATTCAATAACGAATCAACCAGAACTTATTGAAAGAAAAAAAATTCAATTCGAATTATTATAAGCAAAAACGGTATATAAACATAAATAGAGAATATTCAGAACATGACACTGCAAGCATATATTATTAATTTATCTTCGTTTGGTTTATGCGTAAATATAATTTTCTTTTTTTTTATTTAAATGTATATTTCATGCCTATTAAAGCAACTCGCAGTCGTTAAGGCATACGTAAAAAAATATATAAACTTTAATACCTAACTGAATAACTCATAATTATGATTCAAATCAAAACTAGAAGAGTGTCACTAATTTCTGTTTAAAATATATATACTTACATACATACGTATCTCCATATATTTCTCCATTAAATTTGTTTTTTTTTTTTTAGTTTTTTCTTCGTATGTTTGCATGTTGAATGTTTGATTTCATTTTGATATCGTTGAGGAGCGATGTAATGATTATGAATAAATAAATATATATATATATATACCGATCATTATTGTACTATTATGATTATTATTATTATTATTGTCTATTAATATTATTTTGTGTAATTGCTATTATTATATACATATTGAAAATATACAAAATATTAATTACATTTTAAACTCGATTTCTACTGATGGCTAAAGAGGAAAAATGTATTTGAAGCTAAAATGATTGAAATGGGGTTTTTTTTTTGGCTTATCATAATTTGTGATTTGTGTCAGTTTTTCAAATAAGAGTTGTTTCGTCAAGTTAACGCGACGATTGTGGAGCCATCTGACGGCAAATGCAGTAAGCTCGTTACGTTACGCGTAAACGAATAACGTGAACGCAAAGTGAGCGGTGTTACATTCGAGATTTTTACTCAAATGGCGTATATATCGATAACACGCTAAAGCAACAGCTCTGAAAACCGGCTGTTAAGTAAACATCCTCTCCAAATACTCAGCCGATTGTACCCATTAAATTAAAAACAACTACGATTGGTAAAAGTTTTAGTTGGCTGCTCCTTAAAAGTGTAATTGCTTGTCATACTTCAAAGCATAATTTGAATGAACAATAACAAAAATGCGCGCCTTGAAAGACAAACTTCGAATAGCAGCATAACAAGATATTAACAAGAGAATAAAAGACGTTATCGTGACATCACAAATTCATATAAATTGTTGTAAAATATTTTACTTGTATAGTTTATACCTTTATGAAAAGGATGGTTAAATATGTACGTTGTTTTATACTTTTAGAAACCTCCTACTATTATATATTAACAAAATGTTACGTTAGTTTTGATGCAATGTTATGTGTTGCGGAAAACAATCAAAAGTGACGTCACAAGCGCATATTCGTACGCTCTCAGAGTACGCTGAATAACGGCAGTGCGCATGGCGCAACCTTCGCTGACTTTCAACGTGTGCTGTTATTTTTTTTTGCTTCTCGGTTTTGTCTTGTTGGATTTTTGCCGTGAACGGACGACGACGTCGCGCGACCGACGGCCAACAATTGCATTTTGTTGACTTTTTTTTTCGTGTGTGCCGCGGTGTTGCGTTTGAAATACGCGTATTTTACTCGAGATCGCGCGTATCAAAATGGCAGCAACAGCCGCCGCCGCAGCAGCAGCCGAAATTATGCAATGAAGTGTGTAATTTTGTTTAAGTTCTTTTTTTATGAATTTTTTTTTTGCAAGTTTTCAACTGTTTAAAAAAAAACACATGTGGGAAAATAGATGTGTGTGTGCGAATTTGCAGAAACTATTCAAGAAAGAGCCTCAATCATAAATAAAAATATATATGTATATGTATAAATATAAACAACGCAAATATGCAGTGCAGTTACAGTTGTTGAAAGTGTAAGTGTGTGTGTGTGTGTGTGTGTGTGTGTAGTGTGTATGTGCCGAACTGAACGCGCCTTTGTAGTTGATGTCGCGCAACCAGTTTTTTTTTACGTACATATTCAACAAGTTTCTGCTAAAAACGACGGCGAGTGCATGCATGTGTGTGTGTATGTGTGAGTTTGGTGTGCGTGTGTGTGTTGTGTGAGCGAAATTTGAGTTTTTTTTTAGCAAATGAAATTAGTTGCAGCAAACGGAAACCAAAAAGTAACTGCAAACCAAAGTCAAATTGCAGCAATAGCAAAAAACTACAACAACAACAACAACGAAAGCAGGGCAGCAGCGGCAGCCACATGAATTTCGCTATAAATCTTTGGGGTTTATGCAGTGCCCGATATCACGAACAGCTACTAAAATATTTCAGCTGTTCATTGCACTTTAAATATCAAAAAGAGACAAAATTAACAAATTCACAAATAATAAATTGATAAAGTTGAACATATCCAAATTTGCAAATTCACAATTGTTTGCTGCAGTCAGCAATCCGGCAGTTTTGTAGACGAAATCATAAACTTAAGTTCGTGACTACGTGCTATGCATAAACGTAATTATGCCTTGACGTTTTCGGCGGCTGCAGCATCGGCAGTGCGTGTGTGAGTGACAACGGCATAGTGAGAGCAAGTGAACGCGCGAGCCGCTCTTTGCGCTGCTTAGCCATCGCACTCTCTTGCTCTTGCGTTGTTGTCGCTGCTGTTGCGCCTGTGTAGCTAAATGGCCGTTTGTTGTTGGTGTTTTTTTGTTGTTGCTGCTGTTGCTGGACTCTTCATACTGAGAATATGCATTTGAAAAAAAGTTAGTACTACAAGTACAATTATTTTTACTACATTTTGCTTGTGGCTGGCTTTGCTTGTGTGTGTATTTGCTTGCTTTTCAATGTGTTTTTAATGTGTTTGCTATTTTACGTATAATAATAATAATCGTAAAAAGCCATGCAGCCGTTTATTAATGTTAAATGTTATTGTTATTGTTTACACAGTCACCCAACGACATATACATAATTAAAACCATACATACATACATATGTTGTATACTGGCCAAACTGTTTTGAAAAATATATTATTTTTTTATATGTTTTTTGTTACTTCTCGTTTCGCTTTTTCGCTTGCGATTATTCCAAAATGGAATTCAACAAAACGTCATTTGCGATTTTCACCTTTTTTTTTTATATTATTTTGTATCATAATTATTAATAAGCAAACATAATTGTCTACCATATAGTTATGTATTCGTGTGTGTGTCTATGCATATGTGTGCGTATACACACATATGTATTTGCATCATGCTTTGCATTTTTCGTGTGTGTTTTTTTCTATTAATTTAAATTAATATTCCTTTTGTTTTTGCAGTGCCGTATGTTGTTCATTTTTTTTTGCATTCGTTCCGTTTGACAAAAAGTGCTTAAAAAAAAAAAACAATAAATTTTGTGCATATATATATATGTATATATATATATGTTAAATAAATAAATAAATATTTTGTTTGTTAATTTTGTTTTGCTTGAAATTATGAAGCAGACGCAACACAAAAATAATAATTACAATAATAATAACAATATTAATAATATTAATTTCAATACAAATACGAATACTAATGAGCCGCAGACAGCAAATACTAATAAAAAGAAATATCACAACAATTATAACGTAACGGCAACAACTACTAACAAACAACAACAGCAAAGCTACGGGGAAACGGCGACAGCAGCACCACCACCACCACCACCAGCAGCAGCAACAACAACAACAGCCGCAGCAGCAGGCAAATTAAAAAACAAGCACATTTACTTTGTGCGTCGTCGCTTTCGGCGCAACAATTCAAACGCCTCCCAAATCAATATCAGCAGCAACAACAACAACAACAACAACAGCAACAATAAGATTAAGCATAAAACAAATTTCAGCAGCACAGCATCAACAACAACAACGCAAGCAAAAACAACAATAAAATCAACAACAAAAATGGGCGGCGGCAAAGATATACGCCGCGGCCTGGAGCCATTGGAATTTGAAGAATGCATCGTCGATAGTCCCGAATTTCGTGACAATTTGAATCGCCACGAAAAGGAATTGGATCACACTAGTCAGCAGATCAAGCGCATTATCAAAGAGGTTAAAGATCTAATGAGTTCCGCAAAAGGTGAGTACACAACTGTTTATGTTATACATACGTATACGTGCGCTCTCTCTTTACGTTACTCCCGCGCTCTCTCACGCGATCTCTCTCTGTTAGTCAAGCGAACGCTAGCTCACGCATGAGAGCGCGATGTATGTGTGTGTGTGTGTGTGTGTGTGTGTGTGCCGACGCCTGTCAAGGTCAACCAGTAGCGCAAATAAAACCAACTAAACAATACACGAGCAACAATTTCTAAGTAGTTAGAAAAAGGGAAAGAGAGAAAGACCGCTCACAGAATATCAGCATGCACATTTGAACAGCAGTTACAGGCACACTCCTCTGCTTCTTGCTCTGCTGCTTACTGTTACTGTTACTGTTAGAGCAGAAAACCAATCGCATGCATTTCACAGATATACAAATGTATATCTGTATATACATATATATACATGTGTGTGTGTGTGTAAGTGCCATATAATTTATTGGACGAGAAGCTATTGCATGTTTATTGTTTGTTGCTGCAGCATTTACAAAACAAAAGCAAGCTACAACAACATCAATAAAAACAGCAGCGGCAACAGGTGCAGGCAGGTGTGCTTCTACATATACACACACATATTACACATTCGCTATTAGATTCATTATTATTGATCAAGCCAATGTGCTTTTAAAAGCTCGATCTGCATATACAGTGAGTCACAAAAGTATTCGTCCTTCACCATTTAGTGTAAGGAACCCCAATTTTAATCCTTTCAAGCAACCTTAGCAAGTGTTCATTTTAACAATTTTTGGAATTCCGCTTTTGAACCAGTTCTTTTCACAATTTCTATCATTGTGAATTATATTTTATTCGTTCATTTTCAATATTTTATGAAGCTTTCAAATTTACAAAGCACAAATGTATTATAAAAATAAAAATGTTAAATATAATTTTTTGATCAATTTTACAAACAGTTTTTGCCTTTGTGCACCCAGTTAGTTTTTTGAGTTTTTTACTTGTGCTACATTTTCAATGAAGCTAATCACCATTTGAGTCCTTTTGAATATTCTAGTTTATATAATTAACATTGTCGCATTCCACTGTACGGAGCTTCGTTTTTTATCAATCGATTGCACGCATGCTGAATCAGTGATCAGTGATTCACAACTAATTTATGGGCCACACTTGACCACACCCATGTCAAGTTCAAGTTGATCAATAAGTCTACTTCATTTTAAATATCGATAGTTGGGCCCAATCTTATCGATGTCCAGAATAACTTTTGCATACGATTGCGCACTGTACCGCTTATCATCGAATTGAATCGAATCGAGTCGAAATGAGTCGAATTGAGTCGAATTGAGTCGTGGCGGTCGACGTGTGTGCACGATAAGCATGCCGCAAGCACTTGACCATTTAGTTAACGTTGACGTTAACCTTGACAACGACGACGACTAATTATGTAAGCACGTTCAATTATACGGCGGGGATGTGGCACGGTTGTGGGTTCTATGCGACTATATCCGTTCGGACTTGGATTTCGCTTTCGCATAAGGCATCAACAAGTCGCATTGTGAACGGACCATAAATAGTTGGCGCAGCTGCAAAATTTAAAATATACCCTGTAACCGATAAAAATGCGAATATATATATAGTATGTAAATCGATCTGCCATGCCACCTGTCTGTCTGAACAATATGAACTCTGTGAGTACTCAAAGATCGGGGTGGTTTTTTTCAAGTTTTTGAAAACCCTAATCGAAAACCATTATTGGTTAGATCTCGATAGATTATAATTTGAAAGAGCTGGAGAAAGCAATTTTATGTGGTGCTATAAGTAATTAAAAAAAAAAATTTAAAAATTTAAATTCTACAAGTAAACATTTTTTTTAAAATTAAATACAAATTTTTTTTTTTTTAATTTCGATGCTTAAAAACAAAATTAAAATAAAAACACTTGAGCGGGACTTTGTCGAGTAAATGCCGATAATTTATTAAATAAGAGTTTATGCTGTATTAGATAAGTTAATCAAGAGTATCTTTTATTCAAGCTCTCTCGACTCTCGACAAATTCTGCTAATATATTAAATAGGAGTTTTTGTTGAATTTTGATATGTAAATGAAGGGGCATTTTATAGTCAAGTACTTTCGACTAGATAGCTCTTGCCTGTTCTAATATTGTTGCTGTCGATTGACAAGTCGGCTGACTGATTGACTGCCTGCTTGATTGAGTGATTGATGGAATGCACTGACAGGCGCAATTGCGTGCAACTAAAGTTGTAAAGATAATCAAATTGTTGTTGCTCAAAGTCGCAGCTCAACTGCACAACGAGGTGTGTGTGTGTGTGTGTGTGTGTGGTGGCAGCAAATGCTGGGGGGAGGGGGGGGGAGCGGGGAGAGGCAGAAATCAGCACCTCGCACATTTGGATGCCATTGAACGCATTCACCAAAAATGTGGCGCCGTCACTGTCAAAATCACAGTCCAAGTCCAAGTTTGTCTTACAGTCACACTTACACTCACGCTCATTCTCTGGTTCGTATTCGTGTTCGTGTTCGTGCGCATTCAGGTTGCCGTACGGGTACTCGTTTTTGTAAATGTTGCTCATTTTGTTTTCAGCTTTATTCAGCTTCATTAGCTTCATAAGGTTTGTCACCTTTCCATGTTTGCGCCATTGCAAATAGACAGACGGCCAAATAAATACGAATCAGCCATAAGCCGAAACATTGAGAGTATTAAGTAACGACTATCCGGATACCCAGTGAAAGGCATAAGCAACTAAATCGCTCACCCTATGCATTATACACATATATGGGTGAATCGAAACTGAGGAACATAAACAGTCTGAAAGAAATTGAACTGATATACATTCATATATATTAATGATAAATAAAGAAAAATAAAGAAAAATAAATAATAATAAATAATAATAATAATTATATATAATCGCTCGTGCCAGCAATTTTTTTTAAGTTTTTGTTCTTTGGCACTACATTATAGAGTATTCATATAACTGAAAAGAAAATCCCAATGGTATTATCGATAACTGAACTTGTGTACGCTTTTTTTAATCGAATACAAATGTTCGTTCTACAGCACATGTTGTTGGATTACGTGACTCTATAGACATATATGGGTCAATGTGACAAATTTGATTGGAGCAACGAGCAAGAATAACAACAACAAACAATCGAATCTGTTATATTCAGTTATCAAACAGCGAGGCCAGTTTTAAATGCAAATGCCGAAAAATTTCAAAGCGACCTTCTATCGTTGTTGTTGTTGTTGTTGTTGTCTGCTTCTCTGATTAGGCGTGGCTGAGAGTCTTAAAAAGCCGGTTATCGAAAGTGTTCTAGTTGTTATATGGCTGAAAATAGAATCGCGCTAGAGATAAAGCTAAAACTGGAGATTTGCATTTGAATAAATATTATGCAGCTGATCATTAAATTTTTATTTATTTTCCGTGCAAATTATCTAACAAAAAATATGCAAAAGCAAAACATCAATTGATAAACTTAAAGTATTTCAGAAATGCTTTTTCAGCAAATATTCGAATTTTTTATTCTGTATGTTTAATATAAAGAAACGTTTGTTTTATTATCATTTTAACATTTTAACCCCTAACATTGTATTACCTTAGAAGATAAATTTAGTTATTGTTTGGCTAGGTATATATTATGATCTACATCTGCTTGATGTCTGTATCTTGAGCACCTTGCCGAGATAACAATATTTTTGTTGATGTTTGTTTTTCAAGCAAACTTGATCGAAACAAATTACACATTTTATTGTTTTATTTTTAATATACAAAATCTTATCTAACTCTACGATAATTGAAGTAGGGATATTCAGCCATATAGGGTTGTGTATACCCTTCTCTGCCAAGCTTGTCTTTCACGTTTCGTATTCCATTTCAAGGAAGAATATTTATCGATAAGAAAGTTGAATCTTCAACGCATGCTCTGCGTGCTCAAGCGTCAGTTTAAAATCGAGTATGCCAAAACTTCAAAATACAAAATACAAAATACAAAATACGAGATGCAAAAAACCAAAGCTCAAACTCGGACCCCGCCCAAGCGCAAGCCCCAAAAGCGAAAGAGACACCGAAACCCCTAACGAAATTTTTTACGCTGACGCTGAGCAATCGAATATAAATGTAAACATTATTTGCACACACATGGGTGTGTGTGTGTGTGTGTGTGCAAAATGTTAACGGCTTTTCAGCGCTTGGGTTATGTGTGCATAAAATTTGATCGCCTGCTTGTTTGAAATGCGATCAATCTTTCGGCCAGCAGCGGCAAGAAATTTTCGGCTATATGTATGTATGTATATATAATTCTGATTATCCGGCGCTGAAAATAAACAACGCATCGTTTTTACATTTGAATTTGGTATGAATCATTTAATTTTTTTTTTTAATACCCTGTACTCATTTATAATGGAAAAAAATATTTAAAAGTTTATTTAAGTTTAAGTTTCAAGTCTCTAGCGACGAAATAAATTACGTTCTTACAGACAGACGGATGACAGACACCAAGACATTACACAAACCCAATCTACACTGTGTGGACGAGTGTGCCATTTCCGAGACTAGTATATGAGCTCTAAACTTGTAATGGACACTTCTCGTTTACCATATTTAAAGCACTTTATCGATAACTTTCAACTTTAGCCGTAAACGTAGCAAAATTCGTATGAAAATCGCTTCGCAACGCTTAGATAATCATCTCTATTGATTAACATGACGATCTATTGATTAACTTTGCAGCATCTAAAAAGAGAATTTTAAGATGTAAAAAAAAAAAAAAAAATACGAAATACCTGTACTAAAACTTTTCAAAACGATTGGGAAATAAATGAAAATAGTTACTTATGAATGAATGTTCCTAAACAAAAATAGCTGATTAAATTGTTTATCAAATTGGAAATACAAGGTCTTAATCACACACGTTTGTAAATCGAAATATAAGCAAAACTTGAAGAAAACAAAAATCGAATAGACTATCAGGGGAAATAGTGAATGGAATTGAATTGAATGAATTTTTCGATAGTGTCGGACTTCGATTGTATATATGTACTTTGTGCTTTGTTTAGTGTAGGGTACCTGCTAGTCGGGCACTGTCGATTGGAGCACTTTTACTTGTTTTGTTTTAGATCTGTTTTTTTTCTTTCTGGCTTTTGGCTTGAGAAATCGTTTTGCCGTCCAAAACCAGTTTCAGTTTGAAACGCCGCGGCTTATCAGCCAAACAGAGCAGCGACATTCTTCATCTCTCTTACTCTCTTTCGCGTGCTCTCTCTCCGTCTCTCGTTTTGGCGCAGAACATCAGAGAGCCGAATAGACGGCAGCAGAGTGAGACAGTGAGAAAGACAGCCAAAGATACAGAATGATCGATTAGCGGCGCGTTAGTTACTTTAGATAAGCCATAGAAGTGGCGGTGCTTGTTGATTGACAGGCACTGTACGCCCCTCCCCCTGCCCCCTTACAACATATGACGCACCCAAAGCTAAGACCGACGCGTCGATTTGTCTGACTGCGGGTAAGATACGATACGATCGTCATGGCCCCCATGGTTACTCAAATACGTATAAGTTTTCCTCTTTTTGGTTGTTTTTTCTTTTTTCTTTTAGTCAAGTTAATCAGCGCATTAGTCGATTAACTATTACAAAGTCCCTTTCCCCTTTCCTTTTAGCCCAAGTGGCCCAAGTGGCCCAAGTGGCGTTGTATCTCACAGTATTTTCTGCCTTTTTGACTGATTTGTCAAAAGTGTTTTTTCTTCTTATTTTTTGGTAAGTAGTTGTTCTGTGGCTGTTCGTGGAAAAAATGAACAACAAATAAGGCAAAGAAACAAGCTTAAACTTAACAACAAGATGTTACAGCACTCTAGTTCAGAGGGTACTTGACTGGGTGATACTCCGTATTAATTCATTCCTAAATAACCCCTTTTTGTTTATTGTTTGAGATGAATACATGATTTAAAAAACATAAAGTTATTTAGAAGTTATTTGAGCCAATATTAAAGGTGCCCTAATGCGTTTTAAGAGACCGCTAGACTAAATCGACTTAAACTCAGTTCTCTGACCTATAATATATACACATACATATATACAAATACACTGCAAGGTGAAGAAGTTGTATCCATCTGTATTCACAATTCGTGAATAGTCGTCACACCCAATTTAAATTGCCATAGGGTATACAAAAGCAATGAAAGTGACCGCAAGAAGTCGCTGAGCGAAGGCAGAAAATAACACGTGAAGAGCTCTTAAGATTTTTGTACTTATTTAGCAATTTATGCCAGATTTTCGGTTTCTTCTTGTTGTTTTTTCTGGTGAGTTGTTTATTAAGTTAGTTAACTGCCCACACCTGACAAATAGCGTATATGTGGCGTATCTTTTTTGCCTTTTGTGCGACAGGCACGAAAACCGATTGTTTGCGTCATTGGTTGCTGTCTGTTTATACCCTGTACTTATTGAAAATGGGTAGACCAGAGGGTATAATGGTTATTTTATTTGTTATAGGACTTCTCCTAGTTTGTATTCTATGTAGTCGATTTGAGTATCGTTGCATTGATCAAATCAATGTGTCACTGGTGTTTAATATATCGATATTTATCGAATTGGCAAATCGCGACTTGTAAGGGTCATATCGTATAAATTTGTATGTTCTAGTTTCATAGTTATCGATTGTATATCGATCGGGAACAGTTATGGCTTACAATCATTGTAATTTCTCATGCTCATAGGTATTTAATATACGCAAGAAATCAATGCACTTATCGTCGTTTTCTCACAGTCATCGATATTTGTATGCTACTTATCGACACCTAAGGCCACTTGATCACTGCAGCAGGGGCTTCAAAGCGGAATGGCAAACCCCGTTGAAATTCTGCCCCGGCACAAAGCCAGGTTAAATATTTACTTAAACGATTTGATCTATATACAAATACAAATACTCGAAAATAAATGTGTATCAAATTTGCGAGTGTGTGTGTACATTTGTTTTTTAATTTTTGCACTTATCGAATTTCGCACTTGGGCAGTCATATCGCTTGAGCTTAAAGTTTCATTTGCCTTACGGCAGCATTATTTATGATTCTGTCATAACGACAAAACTCTTAACTCATATGACAGGTCCGCAAAAGCTGTTGGCTAAAATGGTCGCAAGTTTTTGTTGTTGTTTGGTATACTAAATGGCTTCCCTAAGCGCTAAGAAACGCGAAATAAATATGTATATGAAATGTATTCTTATTTCAAAGATAAGATAATTACAATCTAAACCTGAACAAAGTTCTAGATATTAAAGACCACCAACAAAAAAAAACTGAATTTGGCCAAAAAGAATTCCTTTGTGAAAGTGAAGCACTAGTTTGGTTGTTTGGATCACCCAGCAACAATTCAAAAAAAAAAAAGTCACTTCTGCGAAACGATAAAAAGTATTTTTTTTGCTTTTGAAGTTGCTAGCACTTTGTTGCTGGGAACTTTACACAATAACTATGTGAAGATAGATGCTCAGCGGATGCGCAATAAGATCAATGAATATAAAAAAACAAAAGAAAAACTGCAATGAATATCCTGAAGCTTGCTTACCTTTTATTCAAACGGTTTGTGACTCGTTAAACATATGAATTCATCAAAAGATGTATTCTGCAAATACAAACGATTTAATTTCCATTTTAGGTGTTCCTCTTGGCAAATACAAACAAGTTTACTTCAGTGTTATTTTGTATTTCTGCTAAGAGACATTAAAATTAGAACGAGTTGTATTATTTCCTCTTTAACTTTATTTGTTTATATATTATTTGTTTTATATAATGTACTCGATTATTTGATATTTCATTAGCAGCAAACAAAAAAGAAGAGATTTTCTTAGTTTCAGTCGATGGTTACTTTCTACACAACACATTTTAAATTAACAAAAATACGACTTGGCATATTTGTCGAACTGGCTGCAAAAAGCGCAGAGAAATTGCAACACGGAAAATAGATTTTCCACTTCAACAAATTTGTTTATTTTTAAATAAGAAATTCTGTCTAAAAAAGAAAAAAATTATAAAAAAAAATGTGCTCAACTCTTGAGTAAATTTCAATAATAGTTTTTGCTGAACACAAAATCAAATATATATATTTTTATTTATACTTGAAAGAAGAATTAAGTTCATAAACCCGAAAACAATTTAAGTCAGTATTTGTTGTGCATTTTTGTGGTCAAATACAATGTTGTTTTTTTTTTTATAAAATTTACTTGATAGTAAACGATGATGAAATCTGTGCACTACAAAAATTCTTGTAATTTTTGTACACATCAAGTTGTTTGTTTGTTTTACTTTTCTGCCAGTGCCTCAGTCTCAGTTTCGATAAGATTTTGGCTCTGCCTTGATGATAACAGATACTTTGTTCTTCTTTACCGGATTTATCATCATCGCATTGTTAATGAAGCGCTCTCTTCGCAAAGGCATAAAAACAAAGGCCCCACGCTAAAAGCTAATCAAAGCTGAGAGCAACAGCAGCAACAACAACAAGTTCTCTTAATGTGAAAGTGACAAATGCTTTGGGCAGACATAGAGTGAGATAGAGAAGAGGTGAAAGAGAGAGATGGACCGAACCGGGCATAGTTTAGCTTCACCTGCTACGTGATGAATGCCATTGCCGATCATCATCATGTTGATGGTAATAATAATAATGATGCTGTTGATCTTGTGTTAGTCATCGTCACCCAATACCAATCACCCAAATGATGATCACTGATGATGATCATCATCATCATCATCGTATCGTCTTTAGTGGGATCCGAAAGCCTTTGGCTCATAAATATTAAAAGCCAAATAACAAGAAAAACCATATGACTCCACAATCTCTGGCGGCCACGCAACGAACAATGGCCAGAGAGAAATGATAAAATAAAAAAACAAAATATATAAATATAAACAAAAACAACTGAAGCAAGAGAAGAGAAGAGAGGAGAGGAGAGAAAAAAACCGATACAGTCACACTAGAAGAGGCAGACACTTGGAATGATAAAACCTTACCGATGTCAATAACACCGACAACCCTTTGCCTTGTCCTTGGTGCCCCTTGGCCCCGCCTTTTGAGCGCATGCAACACCCCAACCAGAGTTGTCGGAGTTGTCGTAAGCCGATTTGTTGCAATTAAAACGCATAAAATATTTGTTTATCCGTGCCGTAGACGACAATTGATCATAAGCCCCCTCAAAACCAGAGAGTGCAGTGCAAGTGTGGAGTGTATGGCAATGAATGTTCGTTGTAGAAACTAAAAAATGTAAAACTAAATAAAATAAGCTAGAACAGTTAACGAAATTGAATACGAAGCATACGACAGATGTGCGTCATATAAATGTACTGAATTCAATATTTTATTGATCGTCCCTTACTGGTGTTCGATGTTTCTCCAGATGTTTATAGGCTTTCGAATGATTTTGATTAAGATTGAAAAAAAATAAAGTTTACTAAAGTATACTAAACTAAACATGACAATAGACTTAAAGCTATAAACAAAAACTAATTTATTTAAACATAGTTTTTGTTAAGTATATATATAATAAATACTGTGCAGATTATATATAAAACTTTACTTTGCACATTCCTAGCTTATTAAATAAGTTAAGACATAGTCTTTTTATAAAAAAAAAAATATCAGTTATATATGTTAAAGTTGTTTTCTGTATTCTGTATGTTGCTGATATATTTGGATCGTATTGAACGAGTTAACTGTGTCTTAGATAGTGTTGTTCGAGTTTCTGGTTTGGTCATGTTTGGGACGATTTGACATGATGGTTTTGTGTTGGTCGTGTTCGGTTGTGTGTTGATCGTGCTTTCGTGTTAGGTGAGAAAACACGATATGTGTCCATCTTCATTAATTTGCAGCATTGAGCAAATGATAATGTTTTGTTTTAGTATCTTTATTGTACTCGTTCACGATGTGAACGCAAAAATGTCGGCCACTCCCCTTCCTGCATCCACAAATTGCAAAAATCGATATTTTTCTAAAATAACATGCCTTTCAGAATCGGTATTAATGTTGTTTTTTATACTAATTGTAACAACCACAATCGATTAAAAATGTGAATTGGCATTTTGAAATTTTGAAAAAAAAATTTTTTTTCGAAAATAAGTAAGGGGTACATGCTTTTTTGAGCAAAAAGTTCAAAAACAATTATTTTTAATAATGCATATATTTGAAATGCTGAATCATTCAAGAGGACAAACTATGAAAAAAATGCCATAAAATTAATGCCATATGAAAATCGGTTCAGTTTTGACAAAGTTATGGGCGTTTAAAATATGGGAGCTATAGATCCGGGAGCTTCACATGTCAAAAGTTTTGTAAAATTTTGCATGAGTTTTGACAAAAAATTTGAGCCCCCCCGAATCGGATTTAATGTTGTTTTTTATACTAGTTGTGATATTAAGCAAAATTGTATAAAGAATATAACTACTGAGTACTGTGAACGAGTATTACGCAGTCGGTTACATCCGACTGCAACGTTCTTACTTGTTTTTTGTTGATTAGTTGTCACAATTGCAATCTTTTATCCACAATTCCAGTGGCTTTGAGCCAAGGTTACTAAGAGCAACGAAGTTTTACTTGTAAGTCTAATCAGCAAACCAAACCAGCAATCAGGCAGGCAAGCGGCTAACTAACTGCCTAAAAACTAATTTAATTTTGTGATTTCAATTTGTTAAACAACAACAATTAAATTTATTATACGAATGCGGTGACATTCGCCTGACTACCGGACAGAAATTGTTATTACAGGCAAAACAGAGCGACGGCCAATTATGGCATGCGAACGGATTGCGACTGCCACAGTTGACACACAGTTAGTTCGCTTTGACAAGAGGGTGTACAAAGAGCGAGAGAAAGGGTTAAAGCACACAAATACAAAATACAAATACGTAAACATCATTTCGTAAACCATATGCCAAAAGCAACAGCGACAACAATAATAACTATTAACAACTGGAACAATAGCAGGTCGACGCAGCGATACTCTATCGAAACATACGAATATATCATAGCTATTCACTTTATATACTCTGCAAATACCCTATTTGATATATGTGCATACATAGATATTTTTGTCCACTCTCACTATGTTACTCTAGACTTAGCTAAATATACTCTTGATAATATTAATTTAAGTTTTCTTAGATCACGTATGAAAAGAAAAATTTAAAAAGTATAAAGTAACAGCTGCAAATTGTATGTTAACAGCTGTATTGTTATCAATAACAGAACTGTTGTTTCGCCGCTCATTACATTGATCGGTTTCAAAAGTACTAATTGTACTAATAACATTAGTAATAATTTGTTTTTATTATTTGCATCTAAATTGCAAGTCGTTTTTATTGTTGATCAGAGCAAAAACACAAATATAAGTTCATATAGTAATAACAACATTTAGTTCTTCATTTAGAGCGTCTAATGTTTATAATGTAGTTTTTAGTTTCTGCACAGTTCTAATATCAAAAGCTTTAATATCGTGTGCTTAAATGTTAAAATCTTGAATTTCTTGTTGAACGAATGACTTACCAAAAAAGGGATGTACTGTAAAAAAAAAGAGGAAAAGAAAGATGCACACAACACTATGTTAAAACAATTTTCTTGTAAACAAGCAACAACATTTCCGCATAAGATACAAACACAACACCAAATCTCTGGGAATTTGTACTTACATCTTTCTCCATGTTGTAAGCTGGACGTTTTGTTGCTCGTAAAAACTATTATTGTTGTTGTTGTTACTGTTGATGTTGTTATTGCTATTGTCATATGGGCATTTGTGAATTATAAAATTTCATAGTTATTTGAAAATTGTAAATCACGCAGCCGAAATATTTTTATTAATAATAATGGTCATTGGTAAATAATATGATGATATGGCCAGAAGAAGGCTAACAACAGATGCGTGCAGTTCGTGCCAATAAATGAATGTTTCAGCACTTGAAATGAAACAAAAAAGAAAATGTATAACAACAACAAAAACAGAAGAAATGTATATAAACGTATACAAAAAGCATTTGTAAAAACAACAAGCATGAATTCCAAATATGCCGATAAAGGGCGCTGACGCAAATGCAATCGAATAATTTTTATAAATAAATCACATTTTTATGCAAAGAAAAGCGTGCTGAAAGCATATGAAACAATTGTTTTCAGTTGAATATTGTAGCCAGAAATTGCAAAATACATTTGCCAGCGTTGAAAAAAACGTATACAAATAATAGAGACAATTCATAAAACAGATTGTTCGATTTTCGTTCTAGTGTGATTATCTGCAAGATTGTCATGTCTGCGTTTTTCTTCATAAGTTTTAATTATTTTGAAAGAACTTCAGATATTTCTTATTTGTTAAATTGATAGATTGATAACGTCAGGCGCATTCAAGAATCATTATTCTTAACAGTAGTTTGTAGCTAATATAGACTCAAATTAGATTGATGAAATGATTGATGAAGTGCACGGGGAAAATATATGGTAGTACATTTATTTAAAGATAGCTAAATATACAATAATATAAATATATATATATATACATCGTATTAGCTTAAGTTAGATTATATGCAAACGTAAATCATAATGTTAAGTTTAAGTTATAACATAAGTTTAAATATAATCCAAAACCGAATTTAAAATACAAGGCAATAGTTTGCCATCTACAATTGATCGATACACATAACATCGATAACACGATCCAAAGAAATTTAATAAGCTATTTAAATGGCTGAGTGGAATGCAAACAGCTATAACTGAGCAATTAGCCCAACACTAAAATATAAATAAATACAAATATAATAATAATAATAATGCAAATAATTAGTCTTATTGCCGCCGGTTTTGGACTTGTTTGCAACGCCCACTGTACGATGCCTTGGTCATATATGTACATATGTGCATATATGACATATATATTTAAATGGCGAAAACAAATGCATTTTGAAAATCAACTTATGGTACATACAGTTTCAGAAACTAATCTGTATATATGTACATTTATACATTTACGTCTATTATGTTCGCTTGTATGCACAGTATATATGTATATATATATATATACATACATACGAATAGCCTCTTGTTGTCGGCATTTGTATTTTGTCGCGTATTTATTTATTTCTCATCTTGTTTTCATCACGAACTTCAGCCGCACACTCGCATAGGCAGTGTGTGTTGTGTGTGCCTGATAATCGCAAGTGCAGTTGCTTACACACAAACATGTCAGAGCCGCAGCATCGACGTGGGTGCGCCATCCACATATGCCCCCTTTCACGTACCCTCCATGCACAACCTTTACATCTCCCACTCCTCACCCTCACCCCGCCCACCCCCACCCCCACCCCCACTCGCGGCGCGGCCACTGCTTCTGCGCGCTGTTGAACCCCAATACGTGCCATTGCACAAAATGCAAAGTTTTCACCGATTTCTTTCTTTATTTTAATATATATACATATGTACATATATGTGTATATATGTTTTTATTTTTATATTACTTGTATATTTTTAACTTTTTCATATTTTCTATATATTTTTACTTGTTAGTGTCTCCGCATTCGAATCGTGGATTTATGTATCATTGATGGGGTTTACTGTGTGCTTCCTTTTACCTCCAACCAACTTGTTATCACCATCTTCTGGACTTTGTAGTCTTATCTGGTTGTTTAAACACGAAACGAGCAAATTTAGTTTCAAGTTTACAAGTGGTTGTCATTGTGTAAAGTTGAGTCGTAAAACATTGTTGCGTGATTCACTCGGTTCTTTTTTCTTTTGTACTTATCTTTTGCCTCTACTCTGTTCCCTACGGCTAATAGAGTATATGGCTTTCTTTGTAGTGTCTCAATAGTTGCAATTGTTGTTTCAGTGTTGGCCGTTGAAATAAAGAATTTTTATTTTTGATTATCATTGAACCAAAGACTTTCATTGTCAGTTTTGCGCACTTTATCACATGCCTCAACCCAAAGTTGCAGTTAATAGCCAAACAGAGTATCTAACTTCTATATCATATCAATTTCAATACTGTGCACATCATTATTGATTACACTTTTAATAGAAACCGTGTAGAACACATTTTCTTTATACCTATACTCGGAATATGTTTTGTATAGAATTGTAATATAATTCCTTTATGAGCTAATGTCTTAGGTAATACAATTGCAATACGAGTTGTGTTGTAAATAGAATATATATATGTATTGAAATCTAAAGCTGAAAAGCTTATCAAATTTATTATTGTATTAATGCTCTAATTGATCGGCTTGAACTATCGAATGTTTGTCTAAAAATAGACACATAAATTCGAGAGGATTTTAACCTATATTCAATAATTATTTATTCAATAATTAATTAAATTCTTATTAATTGAAGTTTAAATCATTTTAAATCGACAAAGTCTCAACTACATAGATAGTAACAAGTATCTTCATTTCTTAGTTCTTTTTTTATCACTGCTCTCGCACTTAGATGCTGGCATGACTTTTTTATATATATATCCCCTAACAAGAGCAAACCAATTCGGAATTATTGGGAAATTCTACACTTGTAACAAATACATACAAAATAAACGGAAAAAAAAAACAATGAATAAAAAGTGCTCAAAGATCTTGTCCGAAATGCAAGAAGAACACGTCCAACTACAAAAGCCGCAATTATATTGACGTCAGTGGGGAAAATCGCTCCCATGGCACACTCAGAACCGTGCACACACTCACACACACACTCACACATATGTTGTACTACATGCAAATAAAACAAAATAAATTTCCCCAAGTGTTTTAACAATTAACACTTAATTTAAGTAACGTTGCGATTGTAAGTGTTTTTTTTTTTTTGGAGCGACCTTCGCCTTTTCTACAACAATGATATTAAGCAAAATATATAAAAGAACAAAAAAAATGTTCAATGCCCATATTTCCGCTCCACAGCAAGAAGAACAACAACAACAAACACAATTTACCTTTTCTATTTTTCAAATTAGTGTAAAGAGCAAAAGACGAAAGTACAAAAAAAAAAAAAAAAAAAAAAAAACACAAAATTGCCCCATTTCTTTATATGCTCACTTAAAAGCAGGCAAAATAAAATAAAAAACAAAAGTAAAACAAATTGAAACAATTTTTTACATATATTTATTTTGTTTTGTTTTAAAATTGGCCAGAGAGAAATTAAAAAGAATGTTAAGAAAAATTGTCGTTTAACTAATGCCCTGTAATAAATAATTATTATTTGAATAAATATAAAACAAATTTCAAAAGTGGGAATACATAAAGGAAATAAACACAAATTGAAGTATTAATAAATATATGCATTTAGGGTTAAGCCAGATTTAGCCCGATATACCCGCTGTTAGCCATTTCCATAACTGGGTATGCAAACTAAGATGCGAGCAAATCTAAACTAAATTTAAATGTGCGGCTGGCAGGCGAGTAGCGCGTATCTGCATGCATATGTTTTGACTCAAATTTGGCGCAAAATGTGTGGCAACAACAACAAAAGCAGCAGCAGCAGCAGCAACAGCAACAGCAGCAACAGCAACAGCAGCAATCAACAGAAGCAGCCGTCTCCGGGTCTGCCCCATAGGCGATGGCAGCAGCAGCAGCAGCAAATGGTTTTGAGCAGACGTTAAATTCTTTTCGGCTCGTGCGCTTCACAGATTTTTCCCAATGTGTACGAAGTGTTTAGCGTTATACCACGATATGATATAGCAGCACTCACGCTCCCACTCCCACTCGCCCGCCCAGCCCCTCGCTGTTTGGCGGCATTCTTTTATCACACATTGGACCAAAACAAAAAAAAAAGTAGAAGAAAGATATATAGAAAAAAACGTTCCTCGGTATATATATGTACGTTTGTATATCTGTGCATTTGTGTTCGCTATTGTTGCTGTCTGCTCAGCGCGGTTAACGGATCAGCGGGTACTTGGTACTTGCTGTTCCCAGGTGGGCATTGGGCTCGTATTGCTCGTATTTATAGTACAAAACCATACTACAACATTTCACACTTACATACTTCGTTGATCTCATTGATAGGGCAGACTTATAGTAATACAGTTTGTAATGATATTGGAATTTATATGCAGCTGATATTTGGTACGGTTCCAATATAGTTAATATAATTATTTTTTTTTTTATCAATATTAATAGTTTTACCCTCAGTGTAAGGGTATTCAATTTTCTATATGTCACAGCATATTGCAGCTTCTCATAGCTGTTCTTTCTTCTTTCGAACAGTTTCGTTTTTATGGATTATATCACATACACAAACGCATAAACCACCTATAAGACTCTTAATATGTATCTTTATTTTTAATGGAATATTTTAACCATAAATGATAATGGATATATTTTTAGAAATATTGAAATGTTCCAATATTATACAGTTTATGAGCTCATGCCTTCATCATATCAGCGAATGGCCAAAAGAATCGCATATCTTTCTAATATGCCTATTGCTGTTTGCTTGGCCCAAGCTAATAGCTTATATATTTGTATATATGTATTTAGTTCTCAAACATTACTACTTTTGGTTGGCTGCACACACAGTGTGCCACAGCAACGACAACAACAACAACAACAACAACAACAACAGCAGCACCAGCAGCAACAAGAACGATCACAAAAGGTTGCCCTAGTTTGGGCATGACGCTGATGTCACGGCATCGAAATGCCCATGACTTTTATTGTATAAAAATAGAGATTATAAAACTGAACTATGAGTTGCGCAGATATCAATTGTAAAAACAAAAGTGAGAGTTATAATTTGAAAAGAAGAACTCACTGGTGGGGTATATTCTCTACATAGATATCACACAAATATATATATATATATATATACTTGAAATCAAGACTTCTTGAAATTACATTAAACATCTCAAATCGATCATCAAATTAATAGCTGATACGTGTTCCATACACAAATTCTGTATCTGTATCTATTTTATTTCTAATTTATGTTAATATGTTAAAACTATTGTTTATTCTATTTTATATTTTATAGATTTCGATTATTATATATTGTATACCAATTTCAAACAATGAGTGTGCATACATCTGATCTTGAAAAAATAATGTGTATACCCATTCTCTATCCCTTTTTTGTACTCCTTGTGTACCAGTTTTATACCCTTACGTATTTTAAAACTACAGGGTATTGAAAAGCAGCTGTATACTGATTTATGTTTAATTGTTAACTTTAATCTTTGAATATGTTCATGAATGTTTGTATGTACATATACATATGTACATATGCCAAACTGAATTAGGTAAATCCTTGACAAACACAAAAGTGAAACAACGCCAACAACACACACACACACATTTGTATGGGCGTAGACTGTTTGGTCAGCCAAAAGCCAATACTATATAAGCATATGTGAATGTATTTACATGTGTGTATGTATGTGCAATATCTGTATAAATGTGCTGCATCTTAAACGGGCGCGCGTAGGTAATGTCAACGTAGATATTCAATCTTTGCCAAATATAGGCAAAGTTAATTAACTAACTCGAGGGAAAAAACTTGGAGTTTCGCTGTGCACAAACCAAATTTAATAACAATAAAAAAAAGAGAAAAGATAACTTTTAATATCTGCTTTTTGTTTTTGTCGCATTTGATAATGTCATCGGCATGTCTTACCACTTTTGGTTTTGGCTACAGTGTGACCTACTAACTGTTTTGCATAAGCCAAAGGCAACGTAGGACAGCAATCAACAAATCAGTGGGTCGATTTCTGGCTATAAATACGATAAATGTACATTTTTGACTGGTTTCTTATTTTTAAATATTTAAGCCATGCTATAATTTAAACATTTAACAGAGACCTCTTTGAAAATTTCTAATAATTTATACAATTTAACTTATGTGTTTAATTCTGTTGTGCATTTTATCCTATAAGTCTTAAAATTTAAAAAGGGAACAGAATTCGTGAATTAGACAAAATTTTTTCAGCTTATATTTTTTTTTGGAAATACAAAATTCATGTTTATATCTTTTGGAGTCTATTAGTTGTGATAAGGTATATATATAAAATCTAGTATGTATAGGCATTTTAAATCAAATTTGTACTTTGTATCGTATTGCATACAAATTGGATGTATGTATATAGTACATATACTAACGTTTTTATTACGATTTATTTATGTACGGTCTTAAAAACATGTGAACAAGTCTTTATTATTTTTAACCACGGCTTCAATTTGTCCCCTTTTTCAGCAGTCTGTCAAGTCGTTTAACTCTTTCTTCTGCTGCATACGAAATCCAGTCAAATGCATAAACCCAAATATCATTTAAGGTGAAATCTAGTTAACAAGACGACAAGAGAGACGCGCCACATACATAAGTACACACAGTCAACTGGCACGTCGAGACTGTTGCTGGTGACGAGAGAGGGGGGGCCAGGGGACTAGGGGGCTGGGGGGGGGTGCTTAGGTTTAGGCACAACCTTCGATTGGGTGAAGGGCAGCTACGGTAGTTGACCAAAATAATTGCAAATGAAATTGAAAAAGTAAAAGTGCTAAGCAAACAGAAAACAGAAAACCAGTCAAGACAAAAGGCCAACTTAACATTCAAAGCGTACCTTAAAGTTTCACAGTTGCATTCATGTGCAAATTAACTTTCAATTAGTTACAACAACAGCAACAACAACACGAGCAAAACTATAACAGAATTTTGTATGAGCCAGTGCCGCTGGGGGGCATACATACAACAAGTCAACAAGCAACACCAGAAAACCACACCAAAGCACACAGAAACAAGTAAGCGTGCCCCAGGCGAAAAGGTCCGACTAAGAGATACCCTCTACACAGCGGCTAATTCGGCTTTCTTTTTTATATATGTATACGAAACATGTAATCTACGAGATATGTTAAAAAAAAAGAGTAGTGAAAATCAAAAACAAGCGATCTTTGATAAACGGAGATATTATCGTTAAGTAAAATATGACAGACAAGAATTAAGAGGGCTAGAAGGTCAGACGGATAGAGGTGAATATGGATGCTGCCCAAAAATGGTTACTCTTAGTGCCTGTTACATACATCGACACAAAACCATTATACCCCTTCTTTTTTTCTTACACATTTACAATGGGTGCAGGGTAAAAAAAAGCACCTTAAGAAACCCCACCATATCCCCCCAGCCACCAATAAACCCAAAAACCAAGCAACAACGCTCAACTGCTGCTGCACGACAAGTGCGCCAAGTGCCAAGTTCCAAGTCGCAGTCGCAGTCGCAGTCGCAGTCGCAGTCGAAGTCGAACTCGAAACTGAAGTCGAAGTCGAAGCCAAAACCGAAGCGATTGTGAATATTGCGCCAAATTTGGGTCATTTGCAAAGGTTGATCGAGCGGCAACGGTAACGCTACGGCAATTGACTACAAAAACAAAACCAAACAAAACACGAAAAAATAACGAAAAAAAAAAGTGAGAAAACGAGTCAGAATGATCTAGGGGAGAGTGCTCGAATAACAGATACCGCGCACTCATCATCATGGCTTTTCTACATTAATTCATAGTCTTCTACTTCTTAATAATATCAAAATTAATAGTTTATAATCTGATTAAAGACGATGAACACCACCATGCTGAAAATTGGACTTAATAATTAAATTCAGAATAAATATTGTTACAGCATTTTTATACTTAACTGAAAACCGTCTGAACTTATTATACGATAATTCATGAAAATCACGAAAGTCAAATATATTTTGAATTTTCTTATCTGTTTAAGCTTAAAAAATGTTTAAAAATCTGGCTTAAACCTGCATACAAAATTTCTTGATCAATTCTATTACTGAACAAGAACAAGAAAAAGATGTTGCCCATTCGTGGCCAGTTTTAATGTGGGTATAGGGTATAAAAAGGCTGAAAAATCAACTCGACTTGACGACGTTGCAAACAATTGTAAGTTGCTGCTGCCGCTGCTGATGCTGTTGTTGTTGTTGTTGTTATTGTTATTGTTGTTGTTGCTGCTGTTGTTGTTGTTATTGTTATTGCTGTGAGTCATTCGATTGTTACCAAGCGAAACCAAACCGAGGAGACTCGAACGTGCGCTGAGGCTGGAGATCGCGAGAAAAAGAGAGACTTGAAATGCATGAAAACGGTCGCCGATCGATGACAATGAATGCGCCATAAATTTGTAATTTCTTACTTTCTTTTGATCGGTTTCTGATTTTCGTTGTTGCTGTAGTAGCTTGTTGTAAATTGCTGCTGTGTTTTTTTTTTTTTTTTCTCAATCCGCCTTTACTATCGGATGGACGGCTATTGCGTGTTTTGGGAGTTGTTCTGACTGGTCAGCAGATAAGGCAATGTAGATAAGTAGAACATAAGTACATATAAAATATATTTAGCTCTAGCGAAATGATAATGGCAAGAAAATGTTGACCCTGAGCAATGCACACACGCACACACCGTCATGCTTACTAATTTCTTTTCGTTTTCATTTGGCTGATTTTATAAATGCTGTTTAATTTCTACATCAATATCAGCAGTTAGGACTTGGCAAAAATTTTGTTGACATCCGGTGACGCAGTCGTTAAGCTAGACACACACACACACACACATACGTACATACAAATAAGGCATATCAATTGTGTTTTCTTTTTGTTTTAGTTTGTTTTTAATTATCAACAGACAAAAAAAATACAAAAAAAAAAAACACTGCATTGAAAAATATAATAAATACATTGTTGCCTTAAAAAAATTGTACATATAAAAAATATAAAATCGGCATTGTCAAGGTCGTTGTGGTTATTGTTGCCAGATAGAAAAAGACAGAAACCGAGTTTGTGTGTGTGTGGGGAGAGAGAGGGAGAGAACAGAATTTTGTTTGACAAAAAATATCGCTCTCATTGAGTCACACTTAAAGTCAGCAAATTTATCGCTTGACTTAAGTAGATTGCTCTAAATACCGTTTCCGTACAAGTCGCCAACAGTTGTCGAACTTAAATTACAATTTTAAAAATTTTAATGAAAGGAAGCTGAGTAAACACTTTTAACTCGTAGAATAATCTTTATTTAAGCTTAGCTTAAACTTGTACATTAAACTTTTGTATACAGTAGTATGTAAATAAAAATATAATTGCCATTATATTGTATTATAATATTATTATATTATATATTATATTATATATTATATTATATATTATATTATATATTATATTATATATTATATTATATATTATATTTTTATTTATCAAGCCTCCTATCGGAGGTTTACCGTATCCATGTCCGTTTGCCCATCTATTTATCTATTTATTTGTTAACTGGATCGCCGTTCTATGCGATTTTCAAAAACTTAAGTAATGCACGATTTGTTCATTACTTTCTAGTAAAGTGTAATATAGGCAAGTACCTCTCTGGTATAAAACTTATCCGCTTCCTCGATTAACATAAACTGTTCTACTTCTTTCCTAACCGGATCGTCGTTCTATGCGATTTTTAAAAATTCAAGTAATGCTTGCACGATTTGTTCGTTATTTTGTGGTAAAGTGTAATTTAGGCAAGTACCCCTCTGGTATAAAACTTACCTACTCCCTTACTAGATTGCATATTTTCATATTCGCCTTTGCACTCTCTTTTGCTATCTTTTCTCTTGCTCTTTCTGGTACTTGTTTTTCTTTCTCGTAGGTTGTTGCAGTATTCTCTCATTTGGATTTACTTTATTAATTATGTTGTCTCTTTTATATTGTTGACATATTATATACATATGTATTAATTTTGTATATTTATTTAAATCCATTTTTTCTTTCTATTACAGGTAAGATGATGAGAATTAATTATCAAATATATAACTACAACAAACAAGCAAGTATTAGACTTTATGTTAAAAACAATAAATAAGGGATTTAAAAATTTGTTATAAATCAAAAATTGACAATATTATACTTAATACAGATAGTAAAATAAATAAGGTCACATTAAGTCTTGATTATATATGAAACTTCAATGAACAGCTTTATTCAAGAAAGCTCAAGTGTTTGTTATTTACTAAATACAAAATGATAAATGTACGAAAAGTTCGCTACTGTTCTTTAATTTGAACATAAACAAAAACTTGTTGCAAATGTTGCAACTTGATGAAGTTTGGTTTATTTGTTTCTCTTGACATTTGATTGACTTTTGTTATTGAGACTTTTGCAACGGCAACAAGCTCAACAAAAACAAGTAATTAGCATGCCACATGTCCGCCCAGCTGTGTGTGTGTGTGTGTGTGTATCTATTACTGCGCCAAATACTACAAAAGTCAACAGGTTGTCAGTCAAGTGTCTGCCATTGCCTTCCTTTTATCTCTGGCTATTTTCTTGCTTTAGTTCACTCTGGCTCTCCTTCTCTCTGTCTCTTTCTTGCGCTCTGTCGTCAGGTGTTTGCATAGTGAATTACAACTTTTAATTAACTTTAAATTAATTGCACAAACAAAAGGCTGCTTTATATATATATATATATATATATATATATATAAAATAGAAAGAAATATATAGCGAAGAGTTAATGGTAGACAAAAGCATTCGATTAGCAGATACCCTTTAAAACGATGACAAAGCACAGGGCTCTATTTAATAGTCAACGGAGTATATTTTGTATAATAATTATTCATAAATTGTATTATGAAGATTATATATTAATTTAAAAATTTTATTATTATTGATTTTATTGGTATAATTATATAAAGCAGAGATATAATCTAAGTAGGGTATGGTAGAAATATCGTATTTTCTGCGATCACCATGCTTCAATGCTAATCAAGAATAGATTTATGTTTTGTATACACAAGATAAGGCTCGAAAATATCTTGTATTGACTATAGCGTGCCCTTGAACAGCTTTATTAGGGTATTCAAAATCAAGGAAAAACACACTTTAAAGTACTTTTCTATATATGCGGATTATACACACACAAACACATCGACTTAGTGGCTATATACATTATGTGTATGTATGCTTATTTTGTATATGTATAATATATCTTATGTGGACTTTATCAGCGCTCATTACTCTTAATGTTGTTGTTGTTTGTTTATTTATCGTAGCGTAATGCGACTCGCTATCGCAAAGAATGCCCTGATGGTCTGGCGGAGATCTAAAAGAACACAAAACAAAATAAGCAAAGAGCAGCTTGCTGCACTGAGCCACAGATTAAAAACCCTAAACCTAACGTCTCACTTTTGTGATTCAGTTTGCGTTTGATTTAGATTTACGATAAAGTGCGCAGAATTTTAACGAAAATTTTGTCAAAACGATTAGGGGGTTAAGTGGATTTTAAAGTTGAAAGTTTTCTTTATTAAAACTATCAAAGTAACCTATGATTTCTAGACAGCTGTAAAACGAAGCATGTAATGCTGCTTCTATTTTTATACCAAAAACTTCAAGGCTGGGAAAGTTATTCGCCGGAAATAGATCCAAACTTTATTTAAAGAACCAGTTTCCCAAAAAAATTCCGAGACTCTGACGCGAAATAAGTCATATATACAAAAGAACAGGCAAAATTGTTGTTTCATTGTTTCAAATTGTTTTAAACCGGGAGCTCAACCACTTACAATTTTCTTTAGGTTTGCAGTTCAGTTCGCCATATTGATAAAAATAAAGATATACATATTATGTACAATATATGTTATACCAAAAAGCCAACTTCAAAGTGTTAAATATTAATTTGTTTATAATAAATATTATTTATTATATACTTCTCGGAAGTTAGATTGACTAAATTGTTTGTAGAAAGCAAAAGTAAGTAAATAATACACAGGCATTTAGGCAACGAAACAACGAAAACCGTACTTGGAATCGTAGGCTGTTTTAATAAGAGTTGTATAAAAAATAAAAGCAAACTCCTATTAAAACTAAACAGTAATGAGTAAGACAGATGCATTGTTGGTTCTTTTCAATTAGAAGACACTTGGCTGCTGCTGGTGTGATAAGGCGGGCAATGGCAAATACTTTGGCGAGTGGAAAGAAGAAGGCGATAAGGTACCTAAACGACTACTTAACTTGGTCAAAGTGGATTATAGATCACATAGAACAAGTGCATTGACTTGGGCGGCGTTTTGAACTCTGCGTCTCGACAAACAATCCGAACGATTCTCACATACGCCGCAAATACCTACAATACAAATTCCAGACATTATTGCGCTTTGCATGCAAATGTTGCCAGCTTCGCTAGACGTAAATATATATAGTTTCTGTGCCAGACAACAGCGTATAAATACCTGCACAAGTCGTAGATATATGTTTGTCTTTGAAATACTTAAGTCTGACAAACTTCAAAACTATCAAAGTTCTGCACTTAACGCAGTATAACATGATATAATATTTTATATACATTTTTCTTACTTACTATTACTTAAGTAATGTGAAATAAAGTATTATAATTTATATATTATATTATATTGTACTTTATCACACTTCACATACTTTACAATACATATTTTTATACTCGTTCACAAAGTGCAAAGAGTATATTGGGTTTGTGCAATGTCTGTCTTGCTGTCTGTCCGTATGAACCCAATTTTTTTTTGCCGCTATTGAAGCTAGAGACTTGACACTTGCAATATAAACTCATATATATCCACGTCAGGCAAAGTGCTAAGATTTTTGTGCCACGCCCACTGGGAGGCTGACAAATCGATAACTTGATGATCGCAAATCGATAAAAGGTGAATATTTCCCACAATATTAGAGCTATAGTCACCATATTTAATATGTAGATTGCTGGTGATTCCCACAATCGATTCAAAATAGAAATTCCGGTTTGGAAAAAAATTGTTTTCAAAATGAGTAAGGGTACATGCTTTTTTCTCAAAAAATTCAACAAATTTTTTTTTTATAATGCATATATTTCATAATGCATATATATTTCAGAATCAATGTAGAGGACAAACTATGAAAAAAAAAAAAAAAAAAAAAAAAAATGCTATCCGACGTGAAAATCGGTTCAGTTTTGACAAAGTTATGGGTGTTTGCAATATGGGAGCTATGGAGCCATGGATCTATATTAAAATTGTTGTCAATTTTTTTTTAGAAAAAAAAATGTTTATCTCCTTCAAATTACTTTAAATATTGTATACTAATTGTGACAACCACAATCGATTAAAAATATAAATTTGCAATCCTTTTTTTTTTTTAATTTTATTTTCGAAAATGAGCATACTGTTTACTGTCAACGAGTGTTACACGTCGATGACGCCCGACTGCAACGTTCTTACTTTGCAATTGGACTTTATAATTGGAATATCTTTGCAACGCTCATATTATTTCTTCTTAAAATGCTTCGGATTGGTTTCGAGTGCTTTCAAATATAATGGTTTGCTGAATCAATTGATTGCGCTGAGTTTTTGGGTTTGACTACGTCTCTTGTGACTTTGAACTCTCATTTTGCGGCTGACTTATGAGTTATTTATGTATCATATTTATGACAAATTGATTTTGAGGGCGGTTTTGCTGCAACAATTGCCACATTTCAGCAGTCGTTTGTGTGGTATAAAGGAGAAGGGGGTTGGGTTGGGGATTGAGTGGTTTTGTGGAGGTCAAAAAACACTGCAACACTCACACAATTTGCTTCGCAGCTTGGCTCGGCTTGGGCTTGGGTGACTGGTTGACTGGTTGACTGGCTGACTTGCTGCCAGGTTGCATTTCATTTTGTTTTGGGTTGCAACAAAGCTTTTACGCAATTTTTTAATTGATTTTGACGTTGTTGTTGCTGCAATTGTTGTTAATGTTGTTGTTGCTGTTGCCGCCGCTGCGTTTACCTGGTTGCCTCTGCATTGCTGCAATTGTTTTCCTGCTCGAAAATTACAAGCTCATTTTCATTTACATTTTACCACTTACCATTTACAATTTCTTTTTTCTTTGTAGTAGTTGTTGCTGTTGCCTTTAGACAAGCCGTTACGAATGTTGCTGGCCAGACTGCACGCGGCAACATGTTGCAAGCGCTGGCAGCAACATTTGCCGGTTCTACGTGCGCTGAAATTTTCGTGTGGCAAGCAATTTAAAGTTCAATGTACAACAACAATTGCAAACTGCGTTTTGTGGCTAAAACTCTACTGATGTGCGTGTGTGTGTGTGTCAGTGTACATACATTTATATGTATATATATAGCGTATATGTATTATGTACATATATCTGTATCTGTTTTTAGTGTGACGCTGTCGTGTGAGTTGCAATTGTTAATTAAAATGCAGCAGCAACAACAGTGAACAATAGAAAACATTGGCCAGGCTTGGATTTCAGTTTCCCACACCACACGTCAATAAAAGGGCGCCAAGGGGCCAGCTGAAAGCTGTATTCAAATGCACTGAGAAAATTAAAAAGCTCTGTCAGTTTTATCAGGGTTATACCTAAGGCCAACATTAAGGTCTTTGCACATTGATTATGACAGCTAATACAAAAAGCAAACTACATTTATTTGTAGAATCTAAAAGAAAAGCTTACGTAAGTTGCTATATTTCACGTGCAAGCTAAAATAAGAAAAGGTATAATTTATTTCCTAAAAAGAAACAAAAAACAGGTAATTTTTGCGAATTAGTTTTCTTTGTTTTTGTTATTGTTTTTAAAGTTTTTTTTTTTACCGAAGCACGTAAAAAGGTAAATTTATTTTCCTTGTCTATATTTTAGTTTTTTCCCTTATTAGTTTTTTAAGTAAATTTATATTTGGTGTTCATATATAGCAATGTCAAAGAGGAAACTATTTGAATTTTGAAACCGATTATAAATTGAAGTTGATTAAATGCACAATTGGAAGTTAAATCAAAACTAAAAATAATTTAAATTGTGAGGCAAATGATTTTAATTCTTTTTTTAAAATATCGTTTAAACCAAAAAGAATATCAATTTTGGTGTGAAATGTTTTAAACCTGCTTTAGCTTTAAATTGATTCCAGCCTGTACTGGTGTACCATGTAAACAAATTTAAAAATAAATTGCATTTGCCACCAGGAGTTAGGTCGATATCAGGATTCTCTACTGTGTAGAGTCTACAAAACCTAAAAAAAAATATATATTTAAATGTGTGCTCAAAATGGATAACTCAAAATTTGTTCCAAAATTGATGATGACGAAACTCCCCGATATTTAGTTCAGTGTAGCAAATGCACGCACCCACAAGCATATTTGTATGAGTTTTAGTCGCTGCAATGCATCTCACCTGTTTCTTTCGTTCTCTCTCACTCTCTCTTTCCGTCGTCTTCTGGTTCGCTCTTCACCCTAATAGCAATTGCCATGCAAAACTGAGCAATTAATTTTGCAACCGCGTTTTCTTGTCTGCGTGTCTGCGTCATTAAGAAATACTGGCGTCTGGGTTGGGATTGACAATGGGAATTATGTAGGTGAAGGGGAGGGTGGGAGAGAGGACACACAGCTGGGTACGGCGGTCAGCTGCAATGGCCCGTTTGATTAACCTTTGACTTGTTGCAAGAGTTTCAGTTGTACTTTGTATTTAATGTTAATACAAAATAAAGAAAACAAACAAACAAAATCAAGAAAAACGCATTATCCAGCTTGTATTTGAAATTGTAGTTTAGTAATGGAAATTATTAATGAAAGGTAAATAAAAATAATGAATAATAAATTAAGCATGTATTATGATTAAATATGAAAAATGAATCAAAAAGAAAAATGTGATTTATATCGCAAATATTATAGAAACGGCTATCTTGGGCTCATTGTAAATTAAGGTGACTTAATATGATCGTATTTTTAAGGTATAACATTCTCATTTGCTTCCATGGCAAACAATTTGCCAAAATTCGTTTGTTTATATACTCTTACAGGAGGTAATTACGGGGACATTTACAATTTCTTGACAGATTAGCAAACATTTCAGTCGAAAAGTAATGGCATAAATAACTCTTACTCTGACTCTTAATTCACAGAAAACTATGACCGCAATCAAAACTAAGAACTTTCAGTTTCTTTATGCTTCATCATTATTGTGTGAATCAAATCGAATAAATGAAGAAATGATGAATAATATTGATCCCGTCACATTTTAATATTAATTTATTTAATACTTATTTTAAACATACTTGATAATGTTGCAAAACAGATAATGTTGCATCTGTCAACAAAAGTGAGTTAATTCATTGATACTTTGTGAAAAGAGTATTAAAACTTCGTTACTTTTCGTTTTAGTTATAATTTGAATTTTTTTTTTCTTGTCTGTTCTTTTTTGAGATGATTATGCTCTAATTGAGCCATAGACCTTGGCTTCTATTCATTCGTTCTTTCAACACTTTGGGCCACGATCGCCAAAGGCCGCAGAAACAAAGAATTAATAATGAAGAACAAACTACAAAAAAAAAATGATATAAGAAAAACAAAAGAAAAATCAATTTGTTAAAATGAGCACACCAAATGCAATCGAAATAATTATGATAATAAGCAAAAAAAAAGAAAGAAAAAAAACAAAAACAAACCAAAAAAAAAAAAAAAATAAAACCACAATACTAACGAAAACAAAAGCAACAACAGGCAAGAATGCAGCAGTGCTTAGAGATTGCCAGACACATAGATACAGATACAGATACATTCAAAACAGTTGAACCAACTGAATGACAGGCTGGTCAGACAGACAGGCAGACAGACAGACCGCTGGCATTAGAGCTGCTAATGATCATAATGAGGTTTGGCGGTGGCGTCGTCCATGATGAGGTGCAGATGAGATGAACTAAGCTGAATTGTAGATTGGCGATGTGGGATGGGAGATGGGACGCATCGCCGGCGCGACGTTGCCATTTGAGGCAGCTACTTATGCGTGTCATGTGGCAATTATGAATGAAAATGGCCGACTAATTGCGAAGTGAAATAGTCAAGCGCTGAAGAAGAAGCAGCAGCAGCAGCAATAGATGATGAAGGAAAAGCGGCAACAACAACAACGCGTCGTTTGGCAAAACAAAAAAAAACAAAACAGTATCTGCCAAGATGCGTGTAACAAAATGTGAAGGGGGGAAGAGGGCAGCTGTATAGTCGGCTTGGCTCACCGTTCGGCTGAGGGGCTGCCGGAGGGTAGTCGGTTCAGTGCGGTCATGTGTGCAAATGTCAAAGTGCCGCGCGACCCGTCAATGGAGCCAACGGCGAGTCGCCGAGAAAGCCAATGGGCGAATAAAAAGCGCAAGTTAATTTTATGCGGATCGCATATTTTTTTCTTTCTTATATTGTGTTGTTTTATTTTTTTTTTAGTTGCATTTTAAAAAGTATTTTTGTTTTGCTGCTGCTGCTGCTCATTGTTCAATATTCAAATTAGAAACGGACAACAACAAGCTATAAGCTCTAGTGTGTTATCTTTTCACTTTTATTTGTTAGAAGCGTTGACAATTTTTATTGTTGTTGTTTGCTCAGTTTTTCGGAATTCAAGTTGTTTGTTTTTTAAATTTCACTTTTGCTTGGAATTGTAAAGCGCTCGGCGAGTGAGAGGAGTGGAGAGAGCTTAGTGCAATTGTTTGCCAAGATTAAACACTTTAAAAACAAAGGGCAACAAATAATAGTAAAACCAATGGAAATATGTTTCGCAAAAACCAGAGCATTGAGTCACCATATAGCATTATATCGCTGATTTCAGTAGTAGTAGTAATATATATATAAATCGATTTAGGAATAGTTGCTAAAGATTTAAAATGTTTGAATTCAAAATGAAGTCGTATTTGCTAGACTTAAATATATGCTCGTAATTAGACTGCAAATGTTGCATACAATTTTCTGTTTGATACCCTTTACCCATTACAAATTTGTAAAAACAGGAAAAATGCTTTTTTAATAAATAAATTATTTCTTGTTCGAAGTGTTTTTTTGTAAATTAATAAAAAGAAATGTTGTTTGCCTAAGAATATAAAATATAATGTTTTCGGATTTAAAAAAATTAACGTATTGCAATCGTTAATTTTTTTTTAAATCTCAGTTTTTCAAATGTGAAGTAGATACACATTTGAAACACACTTAATAAGAAGCTAAGATCAGCTAAGATTTATATACTATAGATAGGCGTGCAAGAATGTTGTTTATGTGTATTGTATATAAAAATATCTTTCATATTTAAAGTCAAAACCAGCTCGGTTTTTATATAGTCCAAAAAATAGTTGCACATTTAGCCAAACAAAGAATGATATATATGAGAGCACGCGACCGTACCCAAAATGCCTTTCCTAGTTCCAGCAGCAACAAAAACATCCGACCCCCAATCGCGACTCGCAGTGTTTATCAGTTTATAATCGAAAACGATTTTCCACATTGGCGCATTTTGGCCGCCAATACAGAAGTGCAGATACATAAACCAGAGGGAAGGGGGAGGGCTGGCCGCTTCAATGGTTTGGGGGTACGAGGTGGACTGTGTAGTGTTTGTGTGTGTGTTTGTTTAGGGTGGGGCGAAGCATTGGCTTTGACATTCGCTTGAAAATGAAAACACAGCTCTAGGCGGCGTCTGGATTTCGCTTGCAGTTTTGTATCTTTTACGCAATGCGGCGGCTCTCACAATGTCAATGGTTGTTTTTTAATTTTTTTAGTTTTAGTTTTTTGCAGTTGCCTAACGTTTTGTTTTTGTTGTTGTTGCTGTTGCTGTTGCGTACGTTCATTGAACGGTTTGGGTCATTGGCATTGATTGTTGTTGTTACTGTTTGTTGGTAACACTCCGTTAGAGTCGTTGGCCATTTTGCCATGCATGACCTAATCCGCACTCCATTATTTGCCATAATTGTCATCAGTTTTATTGCACATGGGTCCCGCTATGTGTCTGCAAACCCCCACTGAGAGATATACCACATGACACATTTTAATTGAGTTGAGTATGGAAAGCCAACAATAGCAAAGATAGGTGTGCTCGACCTACGCCCAACTGTATAAGTGTATATATATTTATATATATTCACATAGAAGTGCACTTCGCATCGTCGTCACCATCCAGCCATTTATCCCCATCAACATCATCATCATCATCATCGTTGAGTAAACGTCATTGGTGTCTGCCCCCAATCAACTTAGTGTGCTGTATATATTTAATTTCTGTACTTTTATTCTCATCTTGTCTGCCTTCTTTTGCTGTCTGTCTACACCTTCAACCTCCAGGTTCAGAGCACCTCATAACGGAAACAAGCAATAATATACTATACACAATATACAATACTCGTAGTTCAAAAGCTAATAACAAGTAGAAAGCCAATTTCTTACAATCGTCATATAAGAAACTGAATCTTGAATGCCCTTACAATTTATTGACATTTAAAATTAAAAGCATTTAATATATACAAATTGATAAAACAAAAACTGTTTGAATGCCTACTTGGCAGTTAAACGCTTTGTTTGCTTACTTTTGAGTTATTTATGTAGCTTATTGCATTAATTTTTGTCATTCTGCGCAGCTTTCGTTACAGTTCTTTTAGGAAACCAAGGATATTTTAATGTCTGTTACCACTAAATGAATACTAGTGTTCAAAAATATCAACTGCGCATTTCGCTAAGTAGATTGTCTTGTAATTTGCGAATTATTCTTTTTTATTTAAAAAAAGATATAGTATTTGCAACCGTTAACAGCAGCTTATTTTGCTCTATTTAGTTAACTGATAATATGATATAAAAAAGGGCAACAAGCCCAGCAGCAATTTTGTAATACCCTACATTAGCCAATGTATACGCCCAGAATAAGCGCTATGGCTGCTGTCAGCAGTTGACAACGAGTGACAGCACTGGATGACTTCGTTCTCTCACTCTCTCTCTTCCCCCAACTCTCGCTCTGTCGCTCGCTCGTGCTCATGTGTGTGTGCGTGTGTTACTCGGGGCTGTCACTAAGTCTGACAGTGATGACGAGATGCCGACGATTGTCGACTGCAAAAACTCTCTCAAAGCAACAACAACAACAACAACAACAACAATGAAACGGAACAGAAAGTGGATCAAGCAGCCAACCTTTTGGGCCTGTGGGCAGCTCGGCTGCATCGCTGTTTCTGCTGGCGTCATTGACAGTGCAGGGCAATTACAAAAATTAAGTAGCCGCCAAGTCGAGCAATGTATTTATCCGGAACCAATAAATAACATGTATACGCCCCATCGAACGTTCAGAGCAACACATTTATAGATAAATACCAGAACATACCCACACTTAAATTGTATGTATTTATGCATATATACATATGCATTTGTTTGTGTCTCTGTTTGTACTTGGAAAGCGCAATTAGGGAAAAATTGTGCTATTTTTTGTGTCAATCAGCTAAAAGAAAGTGAAAATTGTTGAAAGTGCTTTGCATTGGGGCCCTGCAACTATAGGTTGCGTCTTTCTTGTTCTCGTATTTCGAATTTGTTGAATCATGGTTTGATTACGTTATTTTTATTTGCATACGCTTTTTTAAATGACTTTAGAGCTCTTACTTGGTATAATTTCTATTAGCAAGTCGCAGTGCTAATAAGTTTTGATCTAATAAATGAAATTAGATTAATAACTGACTTTCTTAAAAACATATTTCTTAGAATTGTTAAAATTGCGTTTTAAAGATATTTTAAAGATTATAAAAATGATTTTAAAAATTATAAAAAAGATGTGAATCAAAAAAGAAAAAACCTCCAAAAGAAACTATACTTAAAACATTTCAGACTGAGAGGAATACGAATATATAATTCATATTATAACTAATTTATTATAGTTATGTATATAGTTATATTTATAATACAGTGTTTTATTGTATGTTTGCTGTACCTGGATGTTGTAATGTTTTCTAGTTAAAGTCCAGTTAAATTTTAAAGTCGTAGTTTTTTTTTTTAGGTTTTAAATAAATTTTTTAATATTCTACTCTAGACAGTAATTATTTGTAAGATTTATATATTTTGAATAACTTATGATCTTTTTTTAAACCCTGAAATAATTCACTCGTGCTTGCAATCACAAATCAAACAACAAGAACAAACAACATTTTTAAATGTTATCTAATCTTACCAAATTTCTTGTTTATTGTATGATTGAAAATATTTTGTGAGAGTAAAGGCACCACGATAATATTTTGTGAGATTAAAGGCACCACGTAAAAGAGAGTATTAAGCAGCCGAGAGCTGCCGATTGTTTTCTTAAAATTTTTTTTATGGCCTGCACCATGTTTGCACTCTACTAATAGCCAATTTAGAATCGAGCTGCACTTTGTCTCTATCTTTCAATTAGATCCTCAACTGCCTGTTTTTAGGCTTTTTTCTTTCTATTTTTAATTTTTATTATTTTTTCGGCTTGGCCTTTGTCGGTTGTTGCAAGTTCTTGTGCGCACAGAGGCTTATGCAGGCTGCAACGTCGTGCCGTACTTAATTACGCCTAATTAGCTATGCCTCCGCCACCCCGCAACTCATCACTGGCCATCGCGGTTCGGCCTGAAATGGAGGTAGCCTAGCCGAAACCAATTAGAGCACAGCTTAACAATTTTCATCAATTGTACGCGGGTTGCGGCGCTAGACGCTTAATAGGTAAATCCAATTAAAAGTTCTTAAAAAATAGGAACAACAACAACAGTACTTTGCTGCCAAAGCGCAGCAGTAAAATGAAAAGTTCATTTAATTTGGCCACACCATAAAGTACACACACGCACACACACACACACAGAGTTATGTGTGTACATCTATGGAGAGCAAATTGTATGATGAACCCGAAAAAAGCAACTACCGCTAATATAAGTAGATTACAAAAGAACCGTTGATTCGTTAGTTCTTTCATAATGATAATTATAGAAAAGAAAATGAGAAAAAGCGAATAACAAAACGAAAGAAAATTATAAAATTATGATGATAATGATTAGACAAGTGGAAAACAAGTGGGCATCGACTTCTCTCGATGCTGTCGCCTCGGGCAATGCGCCCAGACATTGGATTCTATCTAATTTTTGGTGTCAATTTACACGCGTCAATCAAATGCGCGCACACACACACACACACACGCACACCCATACTCGAAAATAAAAAACAAACAAACGAAAATCAAATGTAGGCTACAATTTTACAAGCGCCGACAACACACACATAAACAGACCATATAATAATACCGGGAGCAATGACATATGTACACCATGCTGAGCTATAGTCCCCGCCCCCAATCCCCCTCCCTCAAATCCCGACCATTCATAGTGCCCCAGCCCCTATGCACACGCCCAATACGTCGTCTATCTGTCCATTTGTCTAAACTGTCTTAACTGTCGCTCTTTCACTCTGCGCCTAGCCAAGAAGTGACAAGTTATTTTCGTTTATTATTTTGACATGTTGTGCACTTGTGATTTAAACACGCACACACACACACACACACACACATACTCACACACACATGATGTGCCGGCAAACGGAATCTAAAGATAGTCTTCGTTTGACCGAAACATTCAAGCAAAATATCTCAAACAGAAGTTCAATGAAACTTTACAATTGTTGTTGTTGTTGCTGTTGTTGCTATTGTCATTCTTGTTGTTGGCGCTGTTGTCAAAACCCTGAAACTAGTGTGTGTGGGTTTTTTAAATAGAGTCATGTGCTTGGAATTATTATTTTTTTGTGGCATAAACTGCGTTTGTAATTTGTATTGCGAAGTTTTGCAAAATTGTTCACACTCTTTCCTTTCGATAGTGTGTTTATATATTTATTTAGAAATGTATGCATATACCTGACACACCTATCGATTAGTTATTATCGGTAGTTCTTTTGATAGCTTTGCACCACTTTTCGGTTTCGGTTAATAAAATCCGATTCACATCTTACTTTTTTTGTCTTAAAAACATTCAATAGGATACAAATCTAAATTATATTTCAGTTTGATTAGATAATAAGTTGTTGTGAGTTTGAAGTCTCGGTTTAAATAACTACAATATTATTGTACGAGATGCGAGATTTTGTTGTAAATCAGATAATAGATTTATATATACATATATATTTAACTAGGCGGCAGAACAGTTCACAATTGAGACATATTAGCTCAGAATATTTTTTGATATTTATTTATTAATAAATATCGATTTTAATAAATGGTTTTTATTTTTTAAATATCTCGAAGATTATAATTTATATTATGTTCGCCACATTTTTGTTATATATAGTTCTCGTAAAGCATGTACAGATCAGTATCTTACGACAGCTCGTGTCTGGGTATCTCCTAGTCGGACTCTGCCGACTAGGGCATTCTTACTTTGCTTATTTTAATTTTTTTTTTGTTTTTTTTTTTTTTTGTAGTTTTTACTCGTATCGCAACCAGATCAAATTTATTTTGGTCTTTAATGGTTTATTTATGTACGCATCATCAATTCGAATAATTTTGAATAATATGTTAAGCAATTTGAATTGACTTTTGCCAAAGCGTGGGGATCGATCAAAAGGATTTTTGCTGCTGCGGATGGTTTTCACAGTTCCTTTTTTCATCTGTGTTCATTCCGTGTTTTAGCTTTATTTATGATGTTGTTGTCTCTTGTTGTTTTTGTTGATGATGATGCTGCGTACAGCTCGTTGCGCGTGTTGTGCATTTTTCATAATCACTTTGGCAGTGCGGCAACGCCCCTTTTTGCATTAAGGTACTGCCAAAGTTGTTGTTGTTCCATACGCTGTGCACAATGCAAGCACGAGTATATTGGTTTTGTGTGCCCGTTTGTTGTATTTTAACGCTGTAGATGTTGAAATTAAATTCAATTTTGGGACAAAATTTGTAATATTTTACGGTTAAACTTATAAACTCCTCTAAAGGTCAAACAAGAATTAAGTCAAATGCCATTTAGGATAACAGTCTTGCACCCAATAGGCCAGCAGATTCATTGTGTACACAGTGTACCGTGCAGTCGGTTGCAGCCGACTAAAACGTTCTTACATGTGTATAATTTTTTTTTGCTGTTATAAGGTTCGCTCTCTTTTTTGTTTTTTGCGTGTGTTTGCTGCTGCTGCTGCTGCTGCGTGATGCATAGTGTGTGTGTGTGTGTGTGTGCATTCCACAAAACGCCGCGTGGCGTTTGACAAATGACAATGACGGTTGACGGTTGACGGTTGGTCTTGGCTGGCGTTGCAGAAAGTTGGACCCAGCCCGAGGGCGGCTGCACTTTCGCAATGACTACGCAGAGAGGCGAGAAAGCAGCAGCAAGCAGCAGGAGCAACAGCGGCTGTGGCAGCCGCAGCAAACACAGTTAAGAGCCAGACTCGGGCTAACGGTTTATCAGACGACAACGGCAACAACGCCGACGATGCAGCGATGCGTTAAGCAGCCGCAAAACAAACCAAAACACAAGCCAAGAATGCTCTAATCCAGAGTGCTTGCTAAGAAGATACCCTGTAACCAGATCCCAAGTACCCCCACACGTAACATGAATATTTGTTACTCAAAACAAAATAAATAAATATCTCAGGGACATACTTGGTGACATGTCTGTCACAGCGTCATGTTAGAGTCTAAAAAGAACGAGTGCAAGAAACTAGATTTGATACGTGACTGTAAATCGAATATGAAGATGTTTAAAAACCTGAATTAAATTTGTGGTTAACAATACTTTTGCACAACTTAAGACCCATTGTTATTGCCCATTGGCTGCAGGGTATGAAAGTAAAGAAGCTAACGCGAAACATACGAAAAACAAGTCGGAACGTTCCAGTCGGGTGTAATAGACAATGCAATAACAACCAAATAATGTCTCCTAGCGGTATTTGTATACAAAAAATATCAATTAATAAAAAGCTTGCAAAAAATGTTCAATAATGAATGTATAATCAATTTAGACAACAAATCATTACCAAAATGCACCACACATAATAATCAGTTCAGTTTTAACAAAATTATGGAAGTTTTAAATATGGGAGCTATATATCCAAAAGCGTTACATATCAACGTTTTTGTCAATTTTGATCAGTCTGCAAAAATTTGGTCTATCTAGCTTGTAAACTGGCTTGCAAACCAAATATACTCTACTTTTTTCACTTCGAATGAGTATAAAAGGAAACAAGAAATGCAAATCAGCAAATTAAAGAGTAAAATGCGCATAATGCGCAGCAATATGAGAGATAGGTGGGAGTGGGCGAAGGTAATCGACTTTAACTGCAACTTAAGCTTGCACCCGACGAAATACTAGACTAAGTATATTTATAGATATTATTTATTACAAAAAAATATACGAATATTTGAAGGGAATAAATAATCGATTAGGTTTCGAATTTATTACTCAAGAACTCAAGAAAATATGAAAAAGTCGTAAAAGAAAAAATTTGTTTTTTAATCTCCATTAAATATCACATTATGTTCCTTAAGAGCTTTAAATATTGTAAAGTTCACTATACTCGGGTTAAACCATAATTGTGACTATTCACTTATTCAAAACCACAAGATATATATGTATATTTATATGTCTCTTGTCTGCCTCTGAAACTGGGAATACTAACGTCTACCGGCGCTGGCAACATTTGCATGCAAAGCGCTATAATGTCTGGAATTTGTATTGTTGGTATTCGCGTTGTATGTGAGGATCGTTTGGATTATTGTTTGTCGAGACACAGAACTCAGCTGAGCTGAGCCAGTGCATTGACTTGTTCTATGTGATCTGATGGTATAATCCACTTTGACCAAGTTAGGTAGCCATTGAGATACCTCGTCGCCTCCTCAACCCCGACTCTAATTTTATGTATTGCTTTATCTATCATTTTTTTGTTTGTCATGTTAAATCGTGGCGATCCAAGCATCTTCTATATGCTGTTATGCTAACAATTGCGCCACAAAGAAAACTAGAATGTTGTTCCGAAGCAGTTTTCCACAGAACTGCACAAACATATTTTTTTTTTATATTAAATAAGTTTCTCGAATTTTAAACATTCTTAGTATTTAAAACTAACTTGATTCGATAACTTGTTGTAATATTGAAGAGAACATGTGACAATCCAAAAACTAAGTGTTATATGAAAAGTATTTTCTAGAATAGTTTCTTAGCTAACGTATTATGCACTTAGGACCCACTAAACATTGTTTTGATGTAGACGGAAATAATAAATGTGATTAGACGCAACAATTTCCAATTAGAATTATTACTCGATATGTGTGGACTTATGCAGAATTGGTTAATCAATTGATTATGTAAAATGAATTGTGTTTAAGTGCCATGCTGATTGTAAATGTTGATAAACAAAGCGATAATAATTGTGTGGCTCGGTGGGTTGATCATTGATTGCCTTATCGATTGAAATGTATTATTAAATGTAATATACTCTTATAATGCTAACCCGCAACGATTAAATTTCAATTCTCTGGACCGGCTAACTCTATATGCGTAATAAATACGCTCAAATTAATGAAACAGGCAATAAAAAAAAACATACACAAAAAGAAAATTACATAAACTCGTTGGGCGTGTGTTTAAATTAATAATTTTGCTTTATAAATTTTTCATGCAATTTAAACTGAAATTATGCAATTAATCAACAGCCGCCGGGCCAGAACTTGACCAGAGCAGCAGCTAAACCGTGTCCGCTGTCTGATGTCATAAAACTTCCATAAACCAACTGAGCGACTCTTGGTGCTGGTTGTTGTTATTGTTGTTGGTGTTGGACCAAGAAAAAGCGTGCATCAAAATAACGAGTAAACCCCCAACAAAAATATCTGCAAATGTAGGCCAAAATAAGAGAAATGACCTTAGCCATGTCGAACCATTTGTACCATGCCAAAAACAAAAAGCAACAACAAAAGAAGAAAAAAAATAAAATAAATTTAACAAAAATAACATCCACACACACACACACACAGACAAGTGTATGTTGTGGACGACGCCAACGTAGCTGCCGCTGCGCATGCGCAGTTGCCAAAACTAAAAGTCGGAGACTGAGGTAGAACCAAAGACAGTGGCCGATTTCTTCGACGAGTTCTTTGCATCATTATACCCTGTGCTTGTCACAGTTGGATGGGGTGTACTCGGCAAACAACAAATAACTATATAATCATATAAACCATTTTTATATACTCAAACCAAATACTTATCGGAAGCTAATTAAGTATGTAAAGTAAAGTTAATATAATGTATATTAAGGATATATATTGTAAACCTAACTTGCTTATCATATCGATAAACATATAAAGAATATGCACCACATAACACATACAAAACAAGCATATCTCATATCTCAAATAGCAATCCTGTTTTTTCCACTCTCTCATTGTATATAGTAGGGTATCTTATAGTTAAACTCTACGTTTCTTATATCTTGTAACTTGCCAAAGAATCTTTTGCTGCCCATTTGTTCTTATTGTTTTGTGCGTGTGTGTTACCCACACACATACGTAGTGTACGTGTAAGTATATATTTCTTCTCTTTCTTGTGTCTGAGCTGCGTTTCGGATGCTGCGTATGTTAAAATCTGGATTTCAGCCCAAAGTTGCCTTATGTGTGCGTGCCTGACCCATTTAAATGCTTGAGCTTCTCTTGGCGCTGAATTTTATGCGTATCCAAGTCGTTGAAAGCAAATCCAGTGGGAGACACTCATTGGTATTCATAACGAGAAGCTGCGTATTCAACTGCGATCATAATTACATATTTACATAATTGTATTGTTCGCATCTTTAGTCCTTGGTTAAAAAGCTAATTCTGTTTATTTGCATCCATAAAGATAAACGAAAACTATTTGAAGTTTTACAATAAAAGAAAAAAACACATTTTTTTCTGCACATTTCATATGAACAATATATAATATTGTATATAAGATATAGTTAGCACAATGTTTAGTTCATGGGTTAGTTTCACATTATAGATATTTAAAAATTAAACGAATCCCTTATATACATTTTTCGGGGTCATTAAAACAATCTGTAATACCCCTTGAATTAGTAGTTAGAATGGCACACAGCATTTACATGCTTATAAATTGAAAGACGAATAGAATTCAATTTCGATAGTCTGATAATTAACACACACATGTAAAACAAATTATCGAATAATAAAATAGTTTTTGACTGATTAAATTCGGAAAACGTTACCAGCGAATTAGTATCTACACAAATCGTAACGAATTCTAAATAATCGCATTAAAGAATGCCCATAAATTACACCGTACTCAAAAATATTAAAGTATTAGATACCCTTTTCACACATTTATACACCAGCTTCTTTACTTTCATGCTAAATGTATCTGTCTATTGAATAATTTTGCATTTAAATTTGTGAATTTTGTGAAAGATAATTTTTTGTAAACATTATTTCTCTTATTTTACTTTTTTATTTCAAATTTGGAATCAGAAAATTTGAGTTGAATTTGTTGTAAAGGGTAAATAAAAGGCAAAACTCAGCTCTCATAAGATTATCTATCGATCTATATAGGTATTGAAAGTGAAAAACAATGACAACGCTTGACTGCGCCCGATCTTACACCAGATATAGGTAGAATCTCAAATTAAAATAAAAAAAGAAATAAAAAAAAAAGAATAAAAAAACATAAAACTGTTGTTTGTATGGTCGCTTTTGCGGTTAACAATAAAATGTGCATAGCTTTAGCTTTGATTTTCGATGACCTTGAAATGATTTACATGACAAAGCCGCGATATTAGATAAAGGCTGTAATACAAAACATACATACGAAAACTTTATATATACATATATATATATATAGACGTGTATATGTCGGATTAATCACTGACAAGTGTAAGAATCGAAATGTGAAATCGATCAAAAACGTTCAACATTATAATCGTTATTATAATAATAATGCTAATAAATATGCATGAAAAATGTTTCGCCAGGTTGACGTGAAATGGTTTTTTTGTTTGTTTTTTTTTTTTATTATCGTAAATGTTCCGAACGATAAAACTTTCACCTACAAATCAGACACTAAATGAATTCGTATAAAAAACACTGAAGAAAGTTTAGAAGCTTTAAATCGTCAGAAGAAACAAAGACCAATAACACGTTAGAAAGAAAGAAAGAAAGAAAGAAAGATAGGGAGAAAGAAGTCGAAGTAGAAGAAGAAAAACAGCAGCTATCCTTAGCTGTGCGGCCCACTCATTTGGTTTATGACTTATTAAACTTTTTTATGGTTTTTAATCAAATGACAAGCTATTAAAAATTGTATGACCATCAAAAGCTGACAAGCTATACGAACAAGCCGGCCACAGACATATGTATATGTACATTGATATGCGTTTACAAGACCGCTGGATTTATGGTTTAGTGTGTGGTTTATCAGCGTGTCTAATTGGCCATTCAAATCGCATACTTACTAAAAACTTCAAGCCGGGTTCAACAATCCAGCAATGAGTCGTTCTACATGTATGCATAAAATAATACCCGGTCACCTCCCGACTTGACGTTTTAATGGCCATTGTCACACTATAAACGTATAATCACCCTGCATATCCTGAATGATCATATTGCAAAGAGGATAATATTGACTGACAAAAGTTGCCGTATATGATGAGAAAAGAAAGTGTGTTCGTTTGGGCACTAAACATTAGCGAAGCGAAAGAAATGAGTAATTAATGAAAGTGAAAGTGGATAGGAAACAATGCGAAGGAATATGTATGATGAGGATGGTACAATTTCTGTGTTAAAAATTGTGAAAGAAGAGATATATCAACATGAAGAAAAAGTAAGAAAAGTTAAGTAAAGATGAAGAGGAAAACATATTTTTTTAAATAGTTTCAAATATGCTTAAAATTTATTGAAATTGAAATTAATACTTAATAAAAAATACCGATTGAGCATATGCAGATATGCATATAATATAAAAATATAATATAAAAGCTAGGTAATATAGTTATATAGTTTAGTATTATATACATCTTTATAAAGCTTAAAAAAAATTTTTTTTGGTGATCATTTTCTATGTACCTATTTTATTCTATATATATTGTTACTTTTAAAACTTATCTAATTTTGAATTAAAGTAAAAAAATGTATACACATTTGGGTTCCAACATAGTTGGAAATACTTTTAGAATGCCAGAAAAATATCCCTATTTATTTCGATTTCAAAATATCATAAAACCATAGAAACTTTAAAATTAGAAGTATGTCAACATTACACATCTGCTAAATTAATTGTGTTTTTTCCCTGCTTGCAGTACTTTCCACACGGATGAAACAATTAGCCATTCTGCTAAATGATTTCAACTTTGAGTGCATTGGCACCGCACAGACCGACGACGAGAACGTCATTTGTGAGAGCCTAAAACGCTTTGGCGCCATCATTGGCACCATTGAGGATGAACGCGAGAAAATGGTGGGTAGTCAAATGGCATATTGTATATATTTATAAATATGTGCGTAATTATGGTACTTTACATTTGCAGTTAACTCTTGCGGATAAGCATATTATTGAATCGCTGGAGGATTTTCGCAAGAAACAAATCGGCGGTGTCAAGGAGAACAAAAAGAAGTTTGACAAAAAGACAGAAAAATTCTGTCAGTCGCAGGAGCGTTTCTTAAACATGTCAACCAAAAAGCCCGAAAACACGATACAAGAGGTGAGTGCACGTTTAAATCTTAAATTAAATTTCATTCACAACTGTCAGCAGACAAACACAATCAAATTGCGCTCAAGTTTTCGTTGCTACGAGAATGCCAACTGAAGTTGTGCCAAAAACGTAGGCCACCTCCGTACCCCGTTTTTCATTCTCTCTGCACTTGATCCTAGCATGTCTGCGCATTCCAGTCACGACTTTGGTACACGCCCAAAACTAACACCAATTTCCCAACCCTTGTGTGGCCCCAACTGTGCTCTTTCGTCTCCTCGCATTTCCACTACTTACACAATGCACATAGAAGACTTTTATTTGGAAAATAAAAAAACGTGGCAAAGTTCCATGACCTACGTCAAATTGCATCAATATTGTGTACAGGTGACATTCGAGTTAGGCAACCCAAACCCAAATCAAATTGAAAAGGCAATTCGAACAGGACATAAATATGCTAAGCGACATATTATATGCATGTGCCTAAGCCCGACAGAGCGAAGCTTCCTGCTTGCTGAAATTCTTGGCCCTCTGCCGAATTCGTAGTCCGCATTTTTTTAAAAGACCTCAAAAGCATAGCATACAAAAATGTTAACATGACAAATGAAACATTTTCTAAATACAACTTTCTGTAAAGTTTATAAAGTTAATAAAGGGCAAAGTTTTAAAGAAATATAAAAAATATTCCTACGGGAACCGGACATAAGCGGTCCTGCTCTCTATATATGTTTGTCTTTTTGATTGGGACGCTGAAAGCTGAATCTAGGAGAGTTTAGAACTTTTCTTGAATTTTTTTAGAATATTATCACAATTTTAAATTCGGGGTTAAGTAAACTATATGACAGAGAGAGCATCGTTTGGCCTTATACAAATATTATATAAAATGCAATCAGACAAGCCAGCTTAAGCAATCTTCACTGTACATGGCCAACGAATTCGTATACACAATGTGGCATGCTAGCGTTGCATTTGCTGCTATTTACTCTGCCCTCTAGCTGGTTCTCCTCGCTGGGTGGACTGGACTTTTGCGGTTGGTTTGGCAGCCAACTTTAACTGGCACAGCATGTAATGTTCCTGTGTGTGTGTGTGTGTGTGTGTGTGTGTGTGTTTTTGGTGTGCGTGTGTGTGGGCGTTTGGTTGCCACAGCAGCTACATGCATAATATAAAAGTTTCCTTTTTTGGCCACAAGTTGCCCACATCCGCATCCCTGACCTGCGCCTGATCCTGGCTGAATTACTGTTACATTTTAGCTCGGCCAGACATGCGCGCGCCGAGCAACCATTTTGTGGCCAGCACGTTTCCGGACATGTATTTTAGAGTGTATATACACTCTAAAAAATAAATGAGTCTATATGCAATTAACTGAAATGAGTTTGGAGGAACACAATTTAAAAACAAAAAACCCATTAATGAATAATATAAAAATTATCTGCCATAAAACAAGTAATATTTTGGCATTTGCAAATGATTTTAATGAAATTAAAACAAGAATACATTCTTCTCTTGTTACAAGGCACATATAATAATATTTGAAATAATAGGGTATATTCAAAGTAGTTTATTATTCGCTCTATGAAATATTAAATACTGGAGGACCCCCGTAAAGTCACTGACCAATCTGTCTCTTTGACTCATCTATATTATTTTTTTTTCGGGAAGGGTCAATAAACTACGGCGGACTGTGTGGTCGGTCGCCAATCCGATTTCTGGATTATCTGCTACACTTTTGAAATGCTTTTGAACTTTTCAATGATGTTTGGCTACAAGCGGCAAAGTAAACACAGTTAAATTTTTGTTCCTCTTGCAACGCGGCACGCACACGAAATGCGGCCAATGTAAACAGGCTGCTGGCCCCGGGCCCCGGGCCCCGGATGGTCTCGGTAAACTAATAATGATGCATTCATCCCCAACCTAGCCAATTCCATGATGCCACCGCATTCAGCGGCGGCATTGACGCCGGGATGAGCAGGCGGCAGCAGTTAATTGCATATTAATGTAATTGCCGTGCAATTGGCACGCGTTCTTGGAAAGACTAGCCAGATGCAATTGGAATTGGGTCGAGTTTTGCCGCAGCCTTATTCATTCATGAAACTTGGCCAAATTTGACGGCCTTAATAAATACCAACTCATTCATTAGAACTTACTGTATATATTGAACAAATGCTTTTCTTTGACTCAGCTAATGATATAGTGAGTTATTAACTTAAGCTGCATTTATGTTAAATAACCAAGGGAGAGAAAGCTGAGTTTTTATCTTAAATCGGTTTTTTATAATAAAAAAAAAAAAAACAATATCAAGTTCAAGATATTTACTGAAAAAAGTGACCATGGAGAACATCAGCATATAACATAAAATAAATAACTCATCTGCCCTCTTTATTTAGGAACCTATTTAGCTATATACTCAATGGTCACTTATTAACAACTTTTGTTGCTTGACTAATTCATTTAACGCAAATCAATAAATCAACTTTAAGTTAATCACATTTGAGAAGTATGGCCTACTGCATGTCAAGCCATCAATGCCACTTTATCAATAATGCAAACCAACATTAATCGACTGACTGACCGAGTAGAGTTTTGTTTGTTATACTCGTTCACAAAGCGAAAAGAGTATATTATGTTTGTTAACATTGTGGGCGTGGCAATACGATTTAATCGATATATCTCTTTCAATTTTAATGCTAAATAGACCAAATTTCTGATGACCTCTAAAAATCAAGAAAAACCACGAAAATCCATATCTCCCATAATTTGAGAGCTATAATCTGCAAATTTAAGCTTTTTTTAAGCTTTTGTGCTTCAAACGAGTATTGCTCAGTCGGTTACACCCGTGTGCAATGTAGTTGTCTTTTGCCTCTTTTTTGTTGCTCCCCCTACAACCACGTGGTCGTTAGGCATGTATAAGTCTCTCATTTTTTAGTGGTTAGCCCCAAATGCCAGGGACCCTGGAAACGTGTCAAGCCCCCAACTAAAGTCAATCAAAAGTCTTGTCGGGCTACTCAATTGCCAACGTATTTTTTTTGAACAAGCAATAAGTGCACCAGTTGGCGGTGAAGTTCGAGCAGGAGCCGGAATGTGCTGCAATGCGTGTCACGTGGCCCGTCCGCGTGCCGCAAAGCTGGCTCGCCCACACATGTACCTGTTTCCATATCCTGGCTCGTTGTTGCCGCCTATTATACAACCCCGGCCCACATTGCCCCCCGCGATGGTTTCCATGCCGGCCGGTTGGCTGTCTGTCAGACGGTTCTGCATAAGCACCACAATTTGTTATCAGTCACGCTTTGTTTTCATTGTTGCAACCCCCAATCCCCAACCCCCAACCCCCAACCCCCAAACCCTAACCTCTAACCGCCTAACGCAGCGCCCTTTATGCGGCTCATTTTTTTATTTCTTGTTTGTTTTATTTTTGTGCCTCTTAGCTGCGGTATTCTTGGCTCGTGTCTTTTTGCGCTGAAACTTTTTTTCGCTTCAAAGTTTGCTAATGCGCTTTCCCAGCGTGTCTTAGAAGGGTTTAGCATCAAAAGCCTATTAGGGACTACTGACTAAGCCTAGCTACAGCCACAAAGGCTTAGACAGTTATGAGCTTTGGGCTATAGTGTTGTATGAACTTCCAACAGATCAGTTGTGCATTTAACTGCTTTAATGCCATAAATCCCAAAAAGTTTATTAAAATGCTGAACATTTAATAACGTATGCTGCGTGATAAATATGAAACAGATATTAGGCTTATGTAAAGGCAAATCTTGAAGCCTGTAATTATTTATGTATACCGTATTAAGTTTCAATACATATATGTATATGGATACAATAAAATCCAGCCAACTATTTTATCACGATTCTATATAGTAGACAAAATTAAAACATTTATTCAGCCAAAAAAATATATATTTGTTAAGTTATTTCTCAATAAGTACTTCAAACTTGCTTGAAATTAGTCGCATATTTTTATTCAAAATAGGAAATATATTCCAACGTACGTTGGAATAGTCAATAGCTATGTACTCAGAAAAAGTGCTCAAAATATGGCGGAGACCGAGATTCTAATTTAAAAAAAAAAAAACAATATTTAAACACTTATGTCCCCAAAGATGAAGGAAATTGTGTATCTTCATTGTGAACGTTTTAAAATATAAAACTGAAAAGTAATATATGCATTAATATATATATATATATATTTATTTATATTCTTTTTGGTTTTCATTTAGTTTTTTTGTTCGGCAAGCTTGGGATCCCTAAGAGTTTTTGACTACTGATAACGTGTATATAGAAGGAAAGTTTTGCGTAGATTTATCTTTAAATTCGTTAGTTCTTAGGATTGAAGTTGCTTTCGATTAACTTTAAGCAACTGTACTTCAAGATGTGCACATATTTCTGAGACTTGAGCTTCTTCGAGGTATTTCCAGCCTCAACCCCTGTTCCGAGTTTGCCCCCGCGCTCGTTAAGGTAATGTGTCGTCTGAGACCAAAGGATCTCAGCTTGCCTCCCTGCCCCGGAATGGGGGATGCGTAGGTGTGGATGTGTATATGTATGTGTGTGCTGCCTGTGCCTTATCAAATTTTACTGTTGCAGTTTTTCGTTAGCTGCCTTCGCATTTGCCGGCTTTTGTTCAATTTCACAATCACGCAGAAGGGTGCAAAAATGCTCATCGGATTGCCCGGCGCCCGGCATCCAGCACCCGACAACCGGCAACCGGTGCCCGGTGGCCAACGTGGGGGGTTGGGTCGATGATTGGGGGATGGTTGTGGGTCGCTTGCCAAGTAGAATATCATTTTCTTAAGCTGCTGCAGGTGCAGGCGAGCATTGTGTGCGCCGGGATGCGAACATTTTCCCTGGCAATTTCCGTTTTGCCAACGAAGCTAAATTAATGGAAATTGTTGGCAAAAGCAAAGCATTAGCATCGGCTTTAAGGCTACCGTTCGAGCTGCCCACGCAGCAGCATCGCTGGCGAACGTCAGAACTGGCGCCACGAAATTTGGCAGCAGAGAATTCAGTTCGTGTATCTGTATCTGTACCTGTATCTGGAGCTGTAACCGTAGCTGTGTATTCGTATATGTATCCGCAGGCACAAAGGAAGCTATCATCTATATTTAGTTACGACCACGTTCGCCGGCCGCCAAATGTGGGCGAAAAGTTCAGCCAGTAGTCCAATTATTTGGCCCACGCAAAAATGCCAAAACGATGCGTTTCTACCGAGGGGTTGCGGGGTGGCTTTAACTCACACATACAATGCATGTATATATGTGTTTGTATATAAAGCTACATATATATAGAGCTGACAATATAATACATACGAGCTTTTAAGCTCAGTTCATGGTAGAACTTCGACGATATTGTGCTATTTATAGCAATTAAGCCATCAATCGATATGTTTGTGGCACACAAATTTATTAAAAATACAACAAAAAAAATGGATAAAATATTGAAATATCTAAAGTATTATTTTCTAGCAAATTTAATAATTTAACAGCAAGCGATAGTTAAAATCGAAATTATTATTTACTAGACATATATTAAAAACAGAATTCGATAACTACAAGACAATCGATAGTTAATTAGCTAACCTCGTAGGCGGAGCTTTTGTGTGCTTTCGTTTCTCTATGCCTGCGAAAGAGAGCCAGAAATAGAGCGAGAGAGGGAGAAAGAGAGTGAGTCGGCGCGCGCAGCACATCATGCATAAAAGTATGCTAGGTTAAGTGTGTGCAGCTGGTGTGTCTGTGTGTTTGCGTTGGTGTGTGTTTGTGTGTCCGTCTCTGTCTCTGTGTGTGTGACCACTGCTGTTTGTTATTGTTGACACAAACGACCCTTAACTGTCGTTTCTTGCAGTTACTACGACTTGCAGCCGCAACAAGAACAACGTGTGCAACACTTGGACTGTAGCATGTAATTTGCCACTTTATCAAGTGCCACAGAAGTGCACACATGTTCCTTGTTTGTTGTTTGCGGCTCTGCACTTTAACTGATTGAATTACTCGACATACGCACGTTGTATGCATATATTATGTATATGTATACAAGTTAAATATATCTTTGCCCTATTATTAAAATGCATCTCCATTGCCTTATGTCAAGAGCAACTAAAAACGTAAATGATATATTGAATTCCATTTTAAAGCACTTCCACAAACACCCAGAAATCTATATAAAAATACTACTGAATTTTATATTGCTTGTGAAAGTATGATTTAATTTGGTATTCTTATTATTTAAATAAAGGTAGAAAAGTTAATTATGTGGACTGTATAGAACATATAGTCTGTTTTGAATTTGATAAGCTTTAAAACAAAAGCTATTTTATTAAAAATAAACAAAAATTGGTTGGAAAAGCTCAAACCTATAAATCCTGTGACACAATTTCATGCGAATTTTCGGCGAATATACCCCATTGTTTGCGAGCAAACTTATCTGGGTATAAAAGGAAGCTAGGAAAAGCGCAGGCGCTCTCCCACGCACTGGAGGCCACAGCTGCCGCTGGTAAGGGACCTGGCGCTGGGCGCTGAAGCTGAGCTGCTGGTGTTGTGGAGCTGTTGTTGTTCCTGTTACGTTGGTGCTTTTTTTTTTTGGCAAATCAAATCGAAAACCCGCCAGCAGCGACAATAGCAACAACAAATTCGCGCAGCATTTTCGTGTGCGCGTCGCACGCTCAGCTTCCACCAGTATGTGTGTGTGCGTGTGCGTGTGCGTATGCGTGTGCATGCGTGCGTGTGCGTGTGGCAGAAATGCGTGGAAAAACAACTAAAAACTAAATTTAATCGACACACGGCAGCAGCAGCGCCAATAAACCAATCAACCAGCCCAGCAAGCAGAACACTTCAAATTCATCAACAAAAAAAAGAAAATATTTAAAACTTGAGTTGTATTCAAAAAGAAATAAACAATTAAACATATACCAACAAAATGTGAAGATTTTCGCGTGGCCGCCCAAAAGCATGCTATAATAACAACAAAACAAACAAAATATGCTCAGCTATCAAAAAACAAAAACAAGTGCTCCAAGGCGTCGTCCTGCCGCGCTGCTTTTGCCCGTGTTATTTGTGTCAAACTTTTAAAAGGATCTGCGCTCGTTATTTGTTGTTTTGTTTTTGTTGTTGTGTGTGTTCTTTCTTTTGCGGTCAAACTATTATTATTATTGCTAATTAGTTGAAGTTTCCAATTAGCAGTTTATTAAAGCAAGCAAACGGTGTAAATTAATTATTACAAAATGCAGTGCGCGGCATCGGTTTGCATTTGTGGTAGGTGTTCTAGATTAGCTGTTAAGATAATCAAACTTAAGCGTCTGTGTGTGTGTGTGTTCCACTAACAGGTGTTTGTGTGCAGCTCACACACGCATTTGCTGGGTCACAATGTGCCACAAACTGGAGCAAGTCTAACTAAAACTCATAACTTATATATCCTGTTATATTAGCCAACAAATAAGAAATGTCCTAAATTCAAATATTTTTCTTTTTTTACATTTTATCTTTTTTCCTTTTAAGTTTATATTTTTTTCTAAATTATTTGAACGAAGTTATACAAACGATTTATCATCATTAGACTAATTTAATTTTAATTAAATTATTTTATATTTAAAGTGTTGACACAAATAGAGGACTATACAGAATATATATTTTTTATGATCAAGAAAGATCTACTTTCATATTTCTTTGCTATAACAGTTAAGAACATACAGATAAAGATGCACTTTAAAACTTTTTATTATATTTTTTAACTAAATTAAATATCATTAGACAAAAAACTCAAAAATCGGATGCAGTTAATTAAGATTTGTCAATAATATACCTTTCTATAAGTTAGTTATTATAAAAAAAATCCGTTTAGTCGGAGCTTGCATAACTTCACATATAAAATTCGGAATTAAAGAATATGTAGAATGTCAAAGCTCAGTTCTTGTTAAAAAGTTCAAAAGTTCACAAACTGTCAAATGTCATATTGCATGTATTTATTCTATAGAATTTGCAAATTTGAGTTTCCTCAAAATTTGGGCGCATCAATTGCGAAATATCAAAGTTCAATTTAAACCAATTTGCAGACACACACACATGCACCCACTTACATATACATACATACATAAATCAAAAGGAAGCTGCAAAATGCTAAATGTCATTTGTTACGTGCCAATGCGTCGCATATATTTTGGGTGGCACTGTTTTTGTTGTCGTCGGAATTTGGGCAAGTGAGAAGTTTGGCCAACGCTTCGGTGTCTTTGTGTGCGCGCGTTGGCGTAATGAAGAAAAAACGCGCGCAGACAAACACACACTCACTCACACACACGCACGCACACACACTCAGATTCAACCTACGCACACACCTGTGCACCGGAAAACATACGTAAATGCCGGCCAAAAGGTCACAGTGCAACATCATTGCCAATTGTCTCCGGTCAATTATAGACTTACATATATATATATATATATATATATCAGTTATTTCACAAGTATATGAATACCAACGCATTTCCGTTTCCGCCCATTTCTTCCCGTTCACCAGGCCGATGCCAGTTTGGGCATGCATGAACGAGAATACATTCAGGAGTCGCTCAGCTATGTACTGCGCATCCAGGAAGTGCAGGAACGCATCAAATTTGAATTCGTCGAAATACTGTTGGCCTTCATATCCGGCTGGTTGGTATTCTATCATACGGCGCATGAGCAGGCCGAAGATCATCGCGACTATCTGCAAGATTTGAGGCACAAAGTCCAAAAGGTACGTCATCCTCGTTAAATTATAATACAATTACCATTACAAACAAAATACAAATAATAATTATCAATACAATTTTGTTGAACAACTTCTATTTTAGACTCGCGAAAATTTCGAGGAAGCTCGTGAAAAGGTCACAGAACTAAAGACCAAGTACATGGAAAAGCGTACGGTAAGTTATGCCATTAAATACAATATTAATATTTAAGCTAATTAAAAAATGTCGTTTTCATTTACAGAAATCCGAGGAGATTTTCACAAAACGTGGCTATTTATTTTTAATGGAAAAGAGTAAGTTTTTTTATGAAAATTGAAATAGCGGCTAAAATTTAACTCGTTGGCAATGAGGCAGCACACTAACGTGTTGATTAAATGCGTATATTAATCATATTTACATAAAAAACTGAAATTAATTTACGTTCTCATAAACTTATCTTCATATGTTCGATATACCTAGAGAAAAAAAAAATTAGAAAACATTTTTATGTTCGCTCATGTTTGTTCATAAGAACTTAAATAACGTTTTCTTTAATAACACCTTCAAATAAATATTTAAATAGGGGCTATGCTGTAAAAAGTTTTCAGTTTATTTAATACCTTTTACAATCCGCTTGTTTTAATATACTACAAATTGATTATCTATCCGCCGAACTCTGACAAAATCGAAAGGTTAATCAACATGTTAATTAAGACATACATTCAAAGGCAAAGAATACTTTGCATATATATATTGTGTATACCTCATTGTCAAGGAGCCTCGTCTCATTTAAATGTTAAATGTTGTTTTATATGCTTACTAGCCTAACCTAATCTAACAATAAATGTTTTGCTCTTTCCACACTTACTCGTCTGTCAAAACTATCGAACTAACGATCTATACTTTCTCCGTATTTATGCTTCAAATTATTTACACGCCATTTCTCCATACTAACACATTGCCAATTATTGATGGGTCTACTCTTATTGTGTGTATTTTTGTTTTTTATTTATTTCTCTATCGCAAAAACAAAAACAAACAAACTATATAAAAATCCCTCGTATTTGGGCAATTCTGTGATCTATTCCGTGTGCTTTTGGTACGAACTGCAACTGTGACTGTGCAACCAAAAACCAAAAAAACCACCCAACCACCAAACCACCAAACCACCAAACCACCAACCAACCCACCCAACAAACCACAACCACACACTGATCTCAACTGCCTGTCAACTGCAATCTGCAAACTGCAAACGATTCTTAGGTTCCCTTCTGAAAATCTCACTTTTAGAGCCTTTCAAAGCAACATGGACGAAATACTATTGCACATTCAAGAAACAGAAGCGCGAGTTCACAATGCTCCAGTTCAACCAGATGAATCACAGCTTCACGCGACCCGAGGCGCGTGAGGACGAGAAACTGACACTGTTCTCGTGCCAGCGTCGAGCCTCCGAGTTCGAGAAGAGATTCTGCTTCGATCTGACCTTTAAGGAGAAGCCGGGCATTGTGTACACATTTCAGGCGCTTAGCGAGAAGGATCATCGCTCTTGGCTGAGCGCAATGGATGGCACTGAGCCGGTAAGCATGACCCATGTCCATCTAATAGCTGAATACAATACATTACCGTTGTCGTTGCAGACGTATTTGGTGCCCGGCAAAATGAAGGCAAATGAAGCATATCAATTGGATGAGACTGGCTTCATATTTGTGCGCCGCTGCATACAAATCCTGGAGGGTCGTGGTCTCGAGGATGAGGGCATTTATCGCAAAAGCGGCGTCGGCACCAAAATCAACAAACTGCTGGCCCTCGGCATGGAGCGCAAGGAAACGGAGGATGTTTTCACCGATGATAAGTATCGTGATCTCATGGAGAGCAACACCATCGCCAGCGCCCTCAAAACGTATCTGCGCAATCTGAACGAGCCCCTCATGACCTATCACTATCACAGCGGCTTCATCGAGGCAGCCAGTAAGAGTCCATTCACCCAACTCATCCCATAGATCTCAATCCTAATCCATGACCTTCTGACCCGCCACCACAGAGAAAGAGAGCCTCCATCAGCGTGTCAACGAGGTGCACAAGTTGGTCTACAAACTGCCGCAGCCGAACTTTGAAATGCTGGACATGGTCATCAGGCATTTGACTGAGTGAGTAGTGAATGAATCAATTATAATTGAAATATTTAAATATTTATTTGTCTACGTTCATATTTACATGCGAAAATGCAAATAGTGATAGGTTTACCGCAAAATAATTAATACCTAGAAAGCAGCTTAGGCAAACCCCATTGACTAAAAATCCACTCAAAAATGTGTGCAATATTTAAAAAAAAAAATTTAGATTTGTGTTTTTATTTGACTTCTATATATTTATATATATTGTTAATAATTCAGTATAATATACTATAATGGAAAGTTCAAAAGTATAAATTGTAAGGAGTTTTTTTTTACTTTTGAACATTTATATTCTATTTGTCTGATCTTCTGCAACTATATGTTAGCAACTTTTATCAGAGTGAGTAAAAATAATATTTAAATTCGTATTAAATCAAAGCAGTTCGTGTAAAAAAAGGAAGCGATTAAAAAGAGAATTAGGTGTACATTTAATATTCTGTTTAAACGCCTGCAAACATATAGTTTACCATATCGCTTTCATTGACTTTCAGAGTCTCGCGCAAGTACGAGAAGAACAAAATGTCTGTGTTCAATCTGGGCGTGGTGTTTGGGCCAACATTGCTGCGTCCGCTGGAGGAGACGGTTGCCGCCATACTGGACATCAAGTTCAACAACATTGTCATCAACATACTCATCGAGAACTATGAGCGCATTTTCAAGAACGATCCGAGCAGCGGCGTGGCGACGGCCGTGAACGCTGCTGTCACCGGTGCCACTCTGCATCCCAGCAGCGCCAGTCCGCCGACGAGAATGCCGCGCGCCTCGCAGGTGGGCAAGGCCGCCTCGACAGGCGGTGGTGGTGGTGGTGGCGGCGGCGGCGGCGGCGGCGGCGGTGGGAGTGTGGGACGCAGCTCGATGTATTCGCCGCAGCAGAAGGTGTATCGCGTGGTGGCCAAATCCAGTTACCCGGAGCCCACGATGTCCTCCAGCTTGCAGAATATTCCAAATGGCATGATCTATGCGCACGGTCCGGCCAGCGCGAGCAGCAGTACTCCGCCAGTTGGCGTCGCCAACAGCAGCACGAACGGCGGCGGGGCCAGCTCCACGTTAACGGTATCATCGCACGCGACAAACGGCGCTCGCCCGGCCCAAATGGGCAGCATGAAGAACCTGCACGCCATGACACAGAGCGATATCGGCGGTCGTCGCAGCGGCTCGAACACGGATGCGGCCGCTGCCGTTTATGGGATACTGGGCGCCGGCGCCGGCGCCAACACCAATGGTGGCACGGCGCTGCAGGCGCATCACGCGACGCCGGCAACAGCCACCAGCAGTCTGCGGCACACCGATTATCTAATGGCCACGGCCACGCCGGTGGCACAGTCGGCCTCCAGCAGCCACATCTATACGAACGCCAGCAGCAATCGGCTCAGCCTGAACAACGTCTCCCCGCCCACGGCCGCCATGCGCAAGGAGCGCCAGCTGCAGACCTCCGGCAGCAGCAGCGCCGTCAGCGGCCCACAGCAGCATCCGCCCGTGCAGCGCAGCCACTTTGGCTACGGCCAGGCGAAGCACTATTCGCCCGTGGCAGCTGCCTCCACATCCAGCTCCAATGAGAGCGTCTGCGATTCACTGTCCTCCAACAATGGCCTGGTCGGCGGGGGTGGCGGTACGGGCGGCGCTGCCCTAATCGCCGGCGGCGGCACCAGTGGCAATGTGACGCGTCTGTTGAACGCGCGCAGCTCGATTGATTATCCGCCAATCACGTCGCAGGCATCGTCACTCTCCACGCTGCTTGGCTCCACCTGCGATGACATTGTGACCGCCACCGCCGCCCCATCCATGATCGGTGGCACCGGCCTGGGCAGCCTCAGCGGCAGCGGCTCCACCAACGAGAGCGCCGACTACGCGCCAACCAAAATGCATCGCAATCGTGACATCAACCAAATCAAGCGGGATCTATCCGCGGGCACGGCGTAAGTTCAACAGTTGATTGTAGAACGAACTGAACAAAATCAAGTCGAATTGTGTTTGCCCTCATCTCAATAAGTAAACTCGAAAAGAACGTTGCAGTCGGGTGTAACCGACAGCGCAGTACTCGTTCACAGTATAATAATGTGACTAGCTCTCAAATTATATATGGATTTTTGCGGCTTACCCGCCCCCAATATATATATTGGGTAGTATCTAAAAACATTTGTTTACGATCCTTAGAGGTCTTTAATAGTCTGTCTGAACAAATTTTATGCATTTAGCCTTAAAACTGAAGAAGATATATAGATTAAATCGGTTTGCCACGCCCTCAGAGGTCTTGAGAGGAGGTAATTTGTCTGAAAATTGATCAATATGCATTTAGCTTTAAAACCGAGGGAGATAAATAGATTTTGATCGAATTGCCACGCCCCAGTGGGAGTTGCCAAAAAACGAGCGGACATTGTACAAACCCGATACAAATATAAAAATATATACCCAAATGTTTAAAAATATTTATTAAAATTTTAATAGCAGCTGTTCTATTAAATATTGTATAATTGATTTTTTTCGCTTACTAACATTTATAGAGTCAACTTTTTACTTTTACTTTTTATACTCACAAATTTTAAATCCCTTTGCAGACGCGTCCGTACTTTGTATGCCTGTATGGGCGAGAGCGAGGGCGAGCTATCCTTTGAGCCAAATCAGATAATAACCAATGGTAAGCGCCTTAATATATAGATGGACTTGGACTCTTAAATAACAGTAACTGTTGTTCTCTCGTCCGCAGTGCGTTTCTCACACGAGCCTGGTTGGCTGCAAGGCACGCTGAATGGCAAGACGGGTCTCATACCCGAGAACTACGTGGAGCACCTAAAGCCATACCACTAGAGTTTGCATTCTGCATTTGCCGCTCTTACCCCAAATCCCTCCTTTTCCCATAACTGCGTTTAGCCTAGTAGTGTAAGTCGAATTAGCCTAGGGCCCTACATTTTTAGGGCGCCATCCAAAATCGCAACTGTAAAATTGTATAAAAATGTAACTGAGAGAGGAAAACGCAACAGCGGCGCAAATATAACTAATGCTTAAACGGATATAGTTATGTATGTATAAATGCATATGTATATGCAAATATATATATACACATATATATATAAATACAATTTGCTAATTTTAATTATTAATCTTAATAGTAGCTGTAAGCCTTATGTGAAGTGTTAAGTCTAAGCCATAAAAGCCACCAGTTTACTTTAGTAATATACTGCAACCGATAACAACAAACAACAAACAACAAAAACAAAACAAAAATTGAAATCGTTACGAACCATAACCACATATATAACTACAACAAGGTAAAGCCATCATATATGCATATGTATGTGACTACCATAAATTAGCGTCGGGAAGATGTTAGTTCAGAAAATTTCAATTTTCAAACAAGAAATTGTATAGAGAAGAGATATAGAAATCGATGTAAGAGTTGGCAAACGAGACGCACAGAAATCGGCAAAGTTAAGAGTATAGTAATCAATATGCAACAATATCTATATCTATACAAATATATGCTTACATATGTACTATATATACAAACATACATATATATACTATTAAATACATTTGAAAAGTAAAAAAAGGAAAAGAACCCCCAAGTAACGGCAAAAGTTAATTAATTTATTGTTGTACGCTTGTATTTGTTGCTTAATTATAAACAAACTTTTTTTTATTTGTATACCTTTAAATGTATATAATCTTAATCATTAATGGAAAACAAGAAATATTAATATATTTAACTGTACATTGTACACATTTGCACACACGAAGAAGCCAAGCAAAAAGCAGCAATTGAATATTTCAAAAAAAACAATATATATATATATATATATATATATATATATATATAAATATATATATATATATTCATATATTTAAACAACAATAAAAAATAAAAAAAACAACAAAACCCAATTTTGTAAAGAAGAACATTTACAATTGAATGTAAATCAAAAGCATATGCATTTACAATTTTTGTAAACAATAAAACAACTAAGTATGAGCGAGATGACATTTAAATTGAATTGGTTTGTGAGGCAACAAGAGCAGCATTATAAACGCAATAAAATAAGATCCTCGATTTTTATAGCAGTATATGTATGTACTTATATCTGTAGATCAGTACTCATAGAGTCGTCCATTTACTCGCTGGTACAGCACACAGCCTACCGCCCAAATAAATACATTCCACAACTAGCTAACCGACAAATACAACCCAAGCACAACAATATATACATATTTAGAGTACTACCACTTACAGTTTCTCAAATGGAGCGTGTCCAATGCAATGGAATAAAACTCTAAAACTAAAATTCAACTAACCATATCAAATGCACAACGACATGTGTCGAGCGACTGCAAAACAGTTAAAGCCCGCATTATAGAAACCCACCAAAATCAAAAACATATTTAACAAGAATATAACCCAAGCATTCCAATAAACAAACACACACGCATCGCACACACATTAATAATAACATATACATGTTTATTTAAACAAAATATTTTTGTTAACATGTTGCCAAAAATGAATAAACAACCTGCAAAACAAATTAATAATATAATAAAAGCATATTTATGAAACATAAATATTACATAAGTCCTCTTGTTTTCTGTACAATTGGGATATACATATGTATGTGTGCACAAAATATTCTTGTTGTGGACAATATAGCATCGGAATAAAGCATGATATTTACAATAGTATATAGTATAAGCTTTAAAATGGTTTAGGATTATGGATTATAGGCCCAACAACGGCGTAAGTAATTCTTGTAGGATTTAGCTTAGGGAAGCTAGATCTGGCAAGAGCATAACGGGAGCATTAACTTTTAATACTCAGATCCCATTAAAAATATATATTCTTGATAACGAGTTGAGTCGATTTAGCCATGTCCGTCTATCGTCCGTCGTTGTGTGGACGCAACAATCTCGGAAACTACATGAACCTTGCGACTGTAGCCATATGCTATATGCTATACCATACGCAGTACGAGTTTATAAATTTTTCGGTATAATGCACCGTTTCACTGATATCGATAAAAATCGATTTTGAACGTTGGTTTTCTTAGCATATCTTGGAGAATTGGTGGCTAGAGCCGGATATTTGATTTTAGAAGCCTCCCCCGCTCGCTACTAGTTTGTACGTCGAATTTAATGCTTTAGTTACGCACTAAAAATTGCATTAGGATCATGCTCTTTATTTAGAAGTTATTAGAGCACTCTTGTTTTTATATTACAATGAGCAGTTTTGATGCGGTCCAGTAAAACCACCGGCAAGGCAGCCCTCAGGTGAGAGTCGCTCAAAATTTGCAGGTGCAGCAGCACATGAATGCAGCGCTCGTTCTCAGAATTAATAAACAAGGCAGCGCGAGAAAACTTGACTATATCGGCATATGGCCAACGAGAATGGGGCGTATGTGGTTCAGAATTGCTCGCCATTAACATATGCATGTACATATAGCATTTATAAAAGTAGCACAAGCCGTCCAGGTGTCCCAATGTCTCCTACAACACCACACACACACACACACACACGCACACGCACACACGCACGCACAGTTAGCGTCGGCGTCAGTGAAAATTTGCAGCGGCGTTGGAATATGACTTGCACTCGCCGTCGTAAGACAGCTGTTTGCTGTTTGCGCTGAGGTTGCCGCCATTTGCTGAGCACAGCTGTCGTCAGCTAGTGTAGCGTTGCCACCTGGTCGACAGAAACACGTCCAATGATATTAATGCAATTGACCTATAAATAGCATTTTGTTAATTGCATATTGTGTGTGTATGCTGCATTGTAAGTAAAGTGAAATTTTAATGGGCACTCGAATCACTTTACGTTTGGCGCCAAAATAATTTCCCCGAACATAGTGTAAAGCTGTCTGGCAGCCCCATAACTTCCCGCCTTTTTATTGGGTGAAACTCACAATTTTTTTGTTAATACAACGCAGTGGTGCCGTGCATGCTTACTAAACAACAACAGTGCTGTTAGATAGGAAGAAAAAAATACAAATAAATAAGACGTATTTGCAACAATAAATCGCCGTGTACAGTAAATCCAGCAAACTCAATGCGCCCGTTGCGCTGTGAAAAAGTGAAAAGTTCTGTCGTCGACGTTCCGTCTTTGTTGTTGTTGTTGTTGTTGCTGCAGTCGCTGTCGCGCACTCAGTTACCGAGGTAAACCCGCGGCCGCGCCCGCTGCTGTCAGCAGCAAAATTCAATTCGAGCCAAAATAGTGAGCCAGTCGCATTCTCATTTGCGTTCAATTTTAACGACAACAACAACAACAACAGCAGCAGCAGCAGCAGCAGCAGCAGCAGCAGCAACAACAATGAGCAACGATGCACAAGAGCAGGAGCTGGGCGCCGAGGTGGTAACCAGCGCCGGCCCCGCCAGTGACAATGGCCTGGAGACGATGCGATTTGAGAATCTGTGCCGCGATCTCAACATGGATCGCCAGACCGAAATCGAAGCCTACAGAATGCTCAACGAAGTGCAGAAACATTACTCGTTGGAGGTGCGTACGTAATGTGCATAAGTACATATGCACATACCGCTGACATACACAAACACACTCTCATGCACAAATGCTAACACATAATCTACATACACTACATTTGGTTTGCGTTACAGGGGGACATCTTGCACTGGTTTTGTTGCTCGCTGTTCACCGCCTGCCGTCAATCGACCACGCCCACGGTGGGTGGCCAGGATGCGGTTGTTATGGGCAATTGTGTGCCATTGAACAATTTGCTGCGCAGCTGTCAAATGAGGTGAGGTCCTGTGCTGCAGTTGTTCGTTCCTCGATTGACCTGGCCCCCTCCTGTCATCTCTTTCAGCATCTACGCGTTTAAGCAAAAGATCAAGCTGTGGTGCGACATGGCCAATCTGCCACTAGACTTTATACAACAAATGGAGGAGCTGGAGCGCAAGTTCAGCATCACATTCACGCTCTACAAGCAGTACAGGGTGATCTTTGAGCAAGTGTTTCTCTGCCCGCCCAACGAGAAGAAGCACTCGAAATACAGGTGTGTGTGTGTGTGTGTGTGTGTGTGCTGGATTTTGTTCTCCTTACGTTGTTGAACATCTTAACGTCAATTCATTTTAGCATTAAATGCCCCTACATCAAGCTGGACGACATCTGTTGGCGCCTATTCCTGTGCGCCAAGAACCAGAAGCCAACGACGACCCTTGATCTGGTCACATCGTTCAATTTGATGATGTGCTGCATTGATCTCATCTACGCCAATGTGCTGGCCGAGAAACGCACTGATCTCATCAACCCGAACTTTAAGGGCCTGCCACCGAATTGGAATTCGCCGGACTTTGACGAGATCCAGGCCCGCAATCATTGTATACTCAAGCACTTCTGCGAGATGACGGAGGAGGCCAAAGTCTTGAAGGCGACCGTCTTCAGCAAGATTATGCATAGCTTCTTTCAGACGAACGTAAGCATCTGGCCGTTTCTAGCTGGCTAAGTCATAAGTCTAAGTCTATCTGTTCATTCTGTATTGCAGACCATCTTGGGCAAAGAGGACACATTTCTCGGCCTGATAGCCAATAAGAACTTTGAGCGAAATCTGAAATCTCTGAATATTAGCTACGAACAGTATGTGCTTAGCGTTGGTGAGTTCGACGAGCGCATATTGGGCGCCTATCAGCTGGACATTGGCGAGCACAGCAATCTAAATGAGCAGGCGCTGCGTCCGCCTGTGACGCCTCTGACACGCAAACAGGACTTGCCCGCTCAGCCCGTGATGTCCGAACCAGTTGCCAATGCCACCAACAACGTGAAAAAGCTGAGATCCCTTATCAATCGCTTAATCGAGCCCACCGATTTTGTCAAGTATGTTGCCCACGACGGTCCATCAGATTTTCAGCTTTCATAGTCATCTTTGTCATTGCAGAAAGGCTGTCGAAAAGGGAATTGGGAAAATGCTGAATACCATAGAAGAAATGGAGCAAAAGTTTCTCGCGAAATATCCAAGCAGCGAGGCTAAGAGTCGATTTTGTTTGGCCAAATCGCTATACTTTTACCTAACTGATCACATACTCCGTGCCGAGATTCAGAACAAGCCACAGATTGTGAACAAGATCTCATTGGACATCTTTAATGTAACCCTGATGGCCTGCTGCACGGAGCTGGTGCTCGAGGCCTACAACACGGAGCTCAAGTTCCCTTGGATTCTGGACTGTTTCAGTATTAATGCGTACGAATTTCATAAGATCATCGAGATTGTTGTACGACATGGCACTCGCGACGGCTGTCTAACACGCAGCTTGGTCAAGCATCTTAATTCCATCGAGGAGACTTGCCTGGAACGACTGGCCTGGCAACCCATCTCGCCAGCCTGGAAGATAATCGGCAATGCGCCCAAACCGCTGCCAACCTTCGCCGAGGTGAATGCAGATCAAGCTGCCGGGCCACTGCAGATATTTCTGCGCAAGGTCTATCTGCTCGGCTGGCTGCGTATTTCGAAACTGTGCTCCGAGCTAAATCTGAATGAGAAAAATCCTGATAAGATCTGGACCATATTTCAGCATTCGATAACACACATGACTCACCTAATGCAAGATCGCCATCTCGACCAAATCATAATGTGTGCAATATATATTTATATAAGAGTAAGTATGATATATTTATTTATTCAACGTGTTATGTGGGCTGATAACCCCATCTTGACATTTGACTTGAATTGAGTTACAAGATGAGTCGAGCCTGGTTAAGGTTTATCTGCCTCAATAGTCATTTAGTTGGAAAAGGTATATTTATCTAAAGATATTATATACACTTGTCGACAGACTGTACTCAGGCTCAGTGGACGTTCCGTTGCATATTGCGCCTCCGCTCGTTTTCATGCAAGCCCTTATTTTATTTGTCTTCCATCAGGTTACGAAATTGCAGGAGTGCAAATTTAGTGACATTATGCGGGCCTATCGCAATCAGCCGCAGGCGGTCAATAGTGTCTATCGCGAGGTGCTTATTAGCGTCAATGAGGATGGCGAACGGAAGTACAAAGATATTATACATTTTTACAACTTTACGTATGTCCCAGAGATGACCAAATTCTGCATCAACTATCTCAATGAGAGTGCGGACGTGAGTAGCCAGCCCATCGAATTGTTTGCATTAACCTTTCAATTAACCCGATGCTTTTCAATTATCTCATATAGAATGTGAATCTACTGCTGTCGCCGCATCCCATCGAGCGCACAATGTTGCCCAAGAAGCTAATACCCACCCAGTCACTCTACGTAACGCAAATGCCCAAGAATGAGATACAGCAATCGCCGGATCAGGATGTCTACGTCATCAACTCCAGTCCGGCCAAGGTACGCGACACGTCATTTTATTTGCTTTTGACATCAAACTGAAACTCAACTGTCTCTTCGATTTCCCCTGTGCACAGAAACTGGAGGACATGAACAAAAAGGTGCTTGGTACCGGAAAGCGTATGTTGCGCTTTGGCGATGACGCCGGTCTCATTGCCATTGACACGAAGCGACTACGGAGCGATCTGCCGCCGCATCTCAGGCAAAAGAAGAATGATGATCGTAAAAACGAGCGAAAGTAGACAAAACACAAGACAGGAAGCTGGGGCAGGGGTATAGAATTTGTGGGGGTATGGGGGGAACAGGGGGGATAGCTTTCATATTGATTTGCTCCAACTGTCGACTCGCTCTCGGGCCGACCTGGTAGCACGCATAATATGAAACTCATGCTGGAGGTATGGCAACTGCCACGTGGCATATGCAATGTTATTTTTATTGACAGCTACGAGCGCTTATCATTTTACTTATTGTTTAATTTTCCTTTGTTTTTTTTTCCTAATCCGCCATTTTAATTTAATAACGTATGCATCTTTTTTATATTTTTTATTGCAAGTCAACCATAAATATCTATATATATATATATATATATTTATATATATATAGAGCTATATACATAGCTGCATATACACAGAGTTTTTTAACGTGTATATTGCATGTATGTTCTAAAAACTATTAGAAACTCTACAATTTTCAAGACACTTTAGTAAAAACAAACGTATCAAATCGCCGACATCAATATCAGCTTTTTGTGTTGATGTTAATATTTAACGACCATAACAGCAACAACAACAACAATTAGCCTACTTTAAGCAAAAGCTAACACACTATAAATCAACAACAATTAGAACAAGTAGAAAATAAGTTTTGTGTCAAGAAATCGCTGTATATTCATATACATGTCATGTATGCATATATGCAAAAAATAAAAAAAAATCTTAAAAAAAATCTTTTTCGTAATAAATTTAAAAATGTATTATTAAAAATCCTCCTAAAAGTCGGTAGCTTCACAAGAATTATATTTTTCTTTTTATCAGTAGTTCATATGTTTCTATATCAGATAGATCATTTATAATTTTGCTTCACAAGATATATGTATGTTTGTTGTTCTCCACCCAATATCTAAATACATTTCGCAGTTTCATGGTAATTGAAAAATGGTTTTTGTTAAATGCTTGCCAAAGATTTATTGATCAGAGAACGATTTGGTTATTTGTGTTAAAGTGTGTTGAACGATATCGTTTTATTGTGATACACAGATTGGTGATAAGGTTAACTCTCCAGGCGCAGGGTGCCAGCGAGGAATGTGAGGGCGCTTCGCTGCTCCGCAGTGAGTGAGGCGCCACTGAGGCGTTTCTGGAGCAGGGAACCGCAGGTAAAGAGCGGCGCCGACTGCTCGGGCACAATGCGGTAGGCAACGCGCCGCCAGGTGCCGCTGACCACGTCCAAGTGGGCCTCCAGTGCGTCACGACAGGCCACCAGGTCATCGGGCCGCGCACGCCCCAGCATATGGGCCATGGCCAGGCAGAGCTGCTGCTGCAGTCCGTCGCGATGGTTGTACTCCTCGAACGTGTCCAGCGCATTGGAGCGTTCGATGGCCGCCAGCAGTGAGCGCCACACGGTGGCATAGTGCGCCCCAAAGTCTGCTCGCTGCTCGATCTGCAGCAGCACGGCGGTGGCATTGATGCGCACCTTGAAGTTCGCGTGCTGCACAATCAGCTGGCTGAGCGCCGCGAAGAGCGTGCCCGCCAAGCTGGCGCTGGTGGCGAAGATTGCACGATTCCGCACCAAACTCCCAATGGCATAGCAGGCGTTCCACTTGACCTTGGCGCTGCCCGCGGCGCGCACACAGTCGAGCAGCTTGGTCATGGCCCGCTGCATGAGTGCGTGCCCATCGCCAGGCAGCAGACGCAGCAAATTGCCCAGGGCGCGCACCGCATTGGCGCGTACCTTGTCGTGGTCCCCGCACGCCTGGACCGCGGCGTCGATCAGGCGCGCGAGCAGCGCCTGCGAGACGCGCTCCTTCTCCTGCTCCTCCAGCACAGCGGGGCTGGGCGCGACGAGCGCATCGCTGATGTTGCCCAGTGCCCAGGCGGCCTTGATCCGTACGGCCAGCTGACTGTCGCTGGTGAGGCGCAGCGCCAGCTCGGCCGCATGCTCGACGAACACTAGATCGTCGCGCAGCGTCGGATGCAGCACATAAACGGCGAGCGCCCGCACGGCCGCTGCGCGCACCAGATGGTCGGCGGCATCGTCGCTGCTGCAGCCCAATAGAAATGCCAGCAAACCGGTGCGCTGCGCCTGGGGCAAGCGCTCGAAGCTGCAGCCGCCCATGTTGGACAGTGCATCGCACAGAGCGCTGCGCAGCGTGGCCGTGTCCGCCTCCGTGTAGGCACCATAGATGGCCGGCAGCATGCGCAGCCAGAAGTTCAGGTGCTGCTGCTGCCATTCGCCCCTGCTCTCTGGCTGCTCCGTGGCCAGACGCGCCATCTGAAACCCAATGGCGTCGAGACAGCGCGCCCCATACAAACGGACATCCCACGAGGCGTCCGCCAGGGCGCCGCCCAGCACATCGGCGAGTCGCGCCAAGTGCTCGCGCAACAGCCCGAAATGCGTTGTCATCGCCAGCAGCACCTGCAGGCACTCGACGCGCAGCGGCGTCGCGCTTGCCGGACAGTCCAAGTAGCGCAGCACCAGACGCAGCAGCCACGAGTTGCGCGGAATGCGGGCCCTTGGCAGAGCGATGCCGGGCAGCTTCAGCTGTGCCTTGGCTTCTGTTTCTGTTTCTGTTTCTGTTTCGGGCGCTGCCGCCGCTGACTCCTCTGTCCCGTGCTCCTCCTCCTCCTCCTCGCCTTCCTCTTCCTCGTCGGAGTCACAGAGCTGCTGAAACTGTTGCTCCAGCTCCTGGTGGACATGAAGTCGCGGCGATGTGTGGTTCATGGTAACAGTGCGACGCTCGCTTAGGGGCAGACCCACGGCACAGGCCATTTCCTGGGTGAGGCGCGGCGTTGCCACCAGCATTTCCATGACCAGCAGCGCCGACACTTTGACGCTGGTATCGACATGGCGGGTCAGCATTTTTACGTGCGGCACAAACTCGTAGACGATGCCCATTTGGAGCTGCTCGAACGGCGTCGCCTGCACCAGCACCGCCAGGCACTTGAGGCACTGCGTCAGCACGGGCGGCGCATACTCGCGCTCCAGTATGCCGGTCAGCTGGCGGTACGCCTCCAGCACACTGCTGGCCAGGCTCATGGCAAACGGCGTATAGTTGCTGGGCGCCGAGGCGCTGCTCGCCTGGCTGAGATACGGCTTGGAGCCGTACAGCAGCTGGGCAGCCAGCTGCAGCGCCAGCGCTCGGCAGCGCACGTTGCCATCGCTGGCGCCAATATACAGTAAATGATCCTTGGCCTCGCCAGCACCGTCGCCGGCGCCAGCCACGCCGCCGCCTCCGCTGGGAAAGAGCGCATGCCAGTAGCCATAGAGCGTGCGCCGGGACAACTGTTTGGTCACGGCGCTCAACAGTTGCAGCGCTGCGACGCGAACTTTAACTTGGCACTGGCGCTGCTGCTTCTGTCCCGGTGGCTGCTGGCCGGCACCATCCGAAGTGGGCGTGCAGCCGCCCTCGGAGTCGCCGCTGGGTGTCCGACAGCCGTAGTCGTTGCTGCCCAGCAGCAGTAGTTGCATCCGATCACCGTGACCCACGGTGCTGGGGCTCTCCTGCGAGTTGGCATTGTTCCGCTGCTTGGTCAGCGAGCGCATCTTGCGGGACTTGACCCGTCGACCGGCCGCAGCCGTGTTATGGTTGCTAGCACTTGAGAAATCCTCCTCATCCGGCCCATAGGCGGCCGACTGCTGGGCGGGATGCACTCGATGGGGCACTTGGAACATCGCCTTCGGCACTCCCTCCTCCGCTCTGCACCTCACGTTAACCAGTGCGAGCCCGAACAGCTCCGGCGCATGCTGCTGTGCATAGTCCGCATGCTGTGCCGCTATCTTCTGCAGCAGCTGCAGCGAGTGTGCCGCCAGCATCGTCAGGTGCTGCTGCACCTCCGCGCCGGTCATCCTCGTCCAGCGCCCATCGTAGTGCGTGTGCAGCAGTGCATTGGCCAGCTGGGCGCTCTGCTGCAATTCCTGCGCCTGCAGCTCCGCATTCGCTGCACACAGCGTGCTGAAGAGCTTGTCCTGGCACATTACCAGCAGCACCGCGGCCTCGACACTGCTCGGCAGCTGAACAGCGGCCAAGCGCGGAAAGTAGGCGCGTGCCGTGCCCTCGGGTAGCGACTCCAGCAGCGACAGCAGGCAGCGCAGCGCATTGACCGAGCATCGTTCTTCCACGCGCTGCAGCAGCCACTCGAGCAGCGGACGTGTCTCGCCCAGCAGCTGCTTGCGGTTGAGGACCAGCTCATTCAGCCAGAGCAGCCATGCGCCAAGATTCGATGAGTCATCGCCAGCCCCGTCACCCGCCAGCGCCTCCTCAGTCAGCAGCTGTGCAAGCTGAGCCGACGCATTGGCGCCATATGGCCCACCAGGCGTCTGGGCGTCGATGTCCCGCAGAAACTGCAGTTGGCGCTGGTAATGTCCTTGCGCTTCCGTTGAAGAGCTGCGCGCGCCACTGTTGACTGTCTGTAAAAGCACCTCATATGCTTTTCGCTCCTTGTCCATTAAATATAACTGTTCGGCTGGTTTTAAGATTGGTAATATCATATCGATGTATCGATATTAAGAGCCAATTTTTCAGTTTCTGTAATTTAAGAATTTGGCACAATTTTTTTACTGATGAAGATGAATTAATAAATTTAAGTGAAGTCGCCAAATTCCTGCAGAACACAAGTTTTTTCTCAAAGCTCTATTTTCTATTCAGAATGGAGATTGTCAATAAGTAAAAATGTATTAGGGAACACTGTTAAAAGCAAACAGTTTTTGTGGCCTTAGGCCTAGAAGTAGAACAATTTTAATTGATTTATAATAAAATTGAATAAAAGATTTTAGAGTTGAATGTTTAAATTTTAAAATTTAATAAGTAAATAAATATGACCAATATCGATACCAGAATTGCGATTTAATCGGCGATCGCAGGCTTTTAGCAATCAGCGCTTTACAACACTATGAATTCATTCCGCACTTTTTAAAGTATTCGGCCAAACAAACACAGTACTTGCAGAGTGCAACATACATATTTTCAAGAGTTTTTCTGAAACGACTTCTTTATTAACCATGCAACAAAATTTAAAGTATATGTATAGGATTAGACAGTTTTTAAAAACTAATAGACCTGTGTACATGGTATATAATTATTGTATAGATTTAAAGATATATGTATGTATATATTTTTAGTATATATATTTTAAGTATTTTTGTAATTGTATAATTCTCATTTCATACTCTTCTTTTGTATAAATTCTGCTCAGCAATAATTCATTGTATAATCAATCCATTTCGAAATTCGCCAACAATTGTGTATACAAGTAAAGTGCATTAATCACGAACCAATCCATTGGTCAATCATACATCATATATCATACATCATACATCACCATCACCACTGACAGCACCAACAGCCTGGTCTGCAAACATACATAAGTAATCCCTGAGCAATTGCACACTTAGTAAAATAACACGCTGAACAACAGACCAACACCTTGAACTTGAATCAAATATTGGTTCGTGATAAGCTTATGTCCTATAACTACTCACATATATATAAATATATTTATACACTCACATACATATTTATATACCTATGTGTGTATATGTTCTTTTAGGCGGGCTTCCAGTATTTTGAAAGGCGTTAAGTTAAATCGTCTTGCTTCATTATTCGATTTTGTACAATTACGTAGTCTTTAAAACACATTGCCAAATGTGAGCTTGTTATTTGCAAGTATTCCATATCATATTATAGTCGTGTTATAAAATATTATATAGTAATTACATGATGTATATATAGGTGGTTGGTCTACCTAAAGCAATGACCGCCATAAATACCGCATATAATCATATATATGGTCATATATAAGCGATTTGAGAATTAATAATTTCCATTTGAATCTTTGGCAAGACCGCAGATATTGATCACAAGAAACTTATTCTTTATCGATTACCTTATTCTAACAAGGATTTTCATACACTACAACTACAATTATCGTATATAAATCCGTTTGATAAACTCAAGTAATGCATTAAAATAAATTAAATTCTATATACTTTGTACAAAATTTGGCTAATTTTGGAGCAGTAACTTATATGGGTGGTAGGTAGGAAGGAATACATTATGGTTGGCTCGAAACTCAATAAGATTTAAAATTCAATTAAAATGGAATTTCTGTGGGTTACCATCAATTATTGACTGATGGTTCGTGTCCTAATTAAGTACGTTAAACAACTATTTTCTTAGAGCCGTTAGCTCCACATCGGCTTAGGCTTCACTTAGCTACTAGTTTGTAAATTATTGGAGTCATTTGGATATAGGTTAACTAAAATCGCATAATAATGACAACCGGCTGCCAGCACCACAAAAAGATGCCAAATGGCGTGCGCCATGGGAATAAGGCCATCTGACTTGAAGAAGACAATGCCCAGTATGTAGAAGCCTCCGCCAAACTTGAGCTGCGTCATACCATTAAAATGATGTCCCGTGAGCATTACAACAAGCGCTGGTCCCAGGCCCATTACAATATAAAAGAATGTCTCCAGGCATTTGTAGCGTTCATGATAGAGCTAAAAATAACCAAAATAAGGATGACAGCGTTAGGCACCCAAGCCAATTTATTAACCTGCTGATAAGCAATTCCAATTGCTGCCATAAGCCAAATAATCCATTCCATGCAGAACAGTAACGCCGAGTGATTCGTGTTCTCCAGCGTCAGCCAGGGAAAATATGAGCCGGCAATAAACACATAGATCATAGCACGATCGCAGCGATGCAAAACATTCTTCAGACTCTGATACGTTTGCCAGCCAAATGCGGGCCAAGCATTGTAGTTTTTGGGCGGCCTAAAAGAGCAAAGCGTTAGCAAGTATATGGCGTTTGTGAATTTGTAGGCTCACTTGTGTTCGGCACAGTAACAAGAGCAATGAAAGAAGGTGGAAATTGTGAACAGCATACAGAGCGCGGAGCCATAGACCCAGGACACCAGATACTGGCTGGAGCTGTTGGACCGCTCGAAGAGCTTTACGACTGCAAACACGGCGGGCACTATCCAAATTCCATGGGTTATAACATTAGCCACCTGCTCGATCTTTGTCGACGGAATGGAATAAAAGACTTCATGTTGATGGATGTCTGTATATATGTACTTAATATAATTCACCTCTGTGGGTTGGTAGGCACAGCCGGGCTTGGCTTTTGCATTCTTCCATTGAATATTCCGCAATTGTAATTTGAGCTTTAAATTCGATCGAATAATGCATTTCCATACGTGGCTAAATAGATTATCCAGAAACGAGTATTTGTTTTGTATGTCCTGCACAAAATTGTTCATCGTTCGCACCCAGCTCGCTCTTCAGCTGGCCCCCAACTCGCCGCACTGTGGATAAGTATCAGCAGGTTTTTGGGGGATTATTTTTAAGTACTCACTGCACTCGTTATTTAATGTTTGATGTCTATTGATATATTACTCGATTGATAATAGCCCAGAAACAAAACCAACAGAACAAAGTAAATAAGCTCCCGGTTGACTGACAGTAGAAACTGATAAACCCAAACCCACTCCCAATTATGATAACTATGTAATTCGGTATTGAATTGGGCTCTTTATGTTTATAACTTGATTGTTTTGATTGCTCGCCTTATCAAACACGTCGCGACAGCAGACGGTGTCGAGTTGACTTCGGATTAGCTGTATTGGAATTTGATAAGTTTATTCATTAACGGCTGTGAACATTTTTATAATCAATTTGTTTACAAGTGGACGCTACAAATGATCCCGCGTTTGATCTAAAGTGGGTATCAAATGTAACTCATCCGTTCAAACGGATCATGTTGACTTTTCTATGCATTGTGTATAAAATGTTAGGAATGGTAGCAGTTGTTTATTATATGGTTTGAAGGTCTGATAATGTTGATCCTACCAAACAATAGACTTTGCTGAAACAGGAAACTAAGCTAGATTAAAGTAGAGTATTCAATGAAAATTTGTATTGAATACATTTGCCTTTTCTTCTTTGGTTTGGTACATTTTTCGGAATTTGTACAACAATTATCGGGCAATGACTTTTAATCACTCTTAGAACGAACTTCTATATGTCGATTAAATACTTGCATGCTATAATTGCATCTTTGCAAGCGTGTGCACTTTTACATATTATGCATTCATTCATTCAATCAATGTTGGCATTGTTGTCATCTTATCAAGCCAGTTAGAGAGACGGACGCGACACGCTCTGTGGCTTAATAGGGGGCTCAAAGTCCAAATCGGTCGTTGGGGCAACGAATGCCTGCCAGCCTTGTATCGACAACAGATTATATCCAATACATTGATAGAGACAGACATATGCATGTGTATATACGATATATGTAAATACATCTTCGACACACTGAGGCACCTCTGCCCCAAGGTCAGCCAGCAGCAGTGCCGCCCGCTGTTACAGCTCGAATATAGTTGGGTGCCGCGCAACCCACCCACCCCCTGTTCGAAAGTTTGGCATGACAACGACTGGGCAACAGCGTGGGCATCATCTGTAGTTGTTGTTTCCTGTAACTTTGTTGATTTGTTGCACTTGAGCCCAGTTTGACATTCTGATTATGAATTATGCATAGACACACACACACACACACACACACACACTCTTACATAATATAATACATGTACGGCGACCGGAGTCCACCTGCCCGGCAACGTCCGCCCCCACAACCCACCCCAAATTTCAATTAATTTCTACAACGAACATGCTAATAGGTATATAAATAGCCCAATAAACAGCGGGCGGGACAGGCTTAGTTGGGCCTTTGTTTGTTGTTCTTGTTGTTTATAATTAGGTATTGGCAGACAAAGATGGACATATATATGTGCCTATGTACGTCCCCATTGTTTACACGGAAAAGTCTCTAATTCAATTTGCAAAGCGTCGCCAAGCCTGTGTTGCCCAATTTGTTGTTGTTGTTATGCCCTCTACACAACAAACGAATTTAGAACTATACAAACACACACACATTTGTATTAGCCGATTGACGGCGACGCTTCCTTGCGCGTTTTATTATAAATACATATGCACTTAAGATATACAGCGCGCGCAATTAAATTCTGAATGCAATCTTTATTTATTCGAGCTTACAAAATTTTGTTGTTGTTATTGCCACTTCTGGTTGTTTAATGTTTAAAGCGCTGCACCTTATGCTGCGGCTATGGGTATTTCTGTTTGTAAACTGTAAATACATTTATGCTTTTATGCTTTTCTGCGAAGCGATTAGTATAGCTATCGATGAATGAGCAAATCGATACCAATTTCATTTCGATGCTGCATAGGAAATATCGCAAGTAAAACGGCGCGTTACACAGCACTAGAAAATATCGAATTTAACTATAGCATTGTTTGGTCACTTACACAGTGTATTCTCCAAACGATTGAAGCAAAAATTCATTATAGCAAGTGCTATTTTGATTGCAGCTCATTTGCAAACATCCCGATTTGAATATAAACATTTCTTTGCAATTCGTCCCAAATAATTTGTGTGATTTGCGATGACTTATCGAAATTTCTGATCGATGCTATTAGAGATGTTAAAGTATCAATACCATAAACAGCTGATCTAGCCAAATACGTAACCGGTCATTTTAAAATACAATGAGAAATTGTAATCATCTCACTGTTTTAAATATTTGAAGATGAGCAAATCATGGCAAGAATCGATTAAATGGGGCACCTACTTCCAGGCCGTATTATTTCATTTGTGCGCAAAGAATGAGCTTCAATATAATTGAAGCCAGCTCAAAGCTTTGAAAGTTGAAATTTGCAGGACACGAGCACAATAATAGATAAAATAAAACAGAATTACAAGTAAGAATGCTTCAGGGATGCTTTGCGCACTGCATTGATATGTTGGTCATTACGGGTTGTAACATAATTTAATTCATTATTTTCTTATTTATTTAAAACAAATCAATCACCTATTTTCTTTAATGCAAGCGGTAATTTAAATTATGTTGCTAATATAATCGCAAAATGTAAAATATGTTAATGTAGATAAGATGGCCAGAGCGGAATGTACTATTAGTTTGAATTAGTGGCGGTCAAATTAAAGACAGGGCTGGATTACACCTGGCAACTCAAAGCCAATAGAGTTGCTGCTGATTTTGTTACAGTTCAGTGTTCGTCTATCGCTTTCGATATCGATTTCTCACCGCTTTAAAAAATTGTTAAGCATCGTCACATTTAAAAAGTCTTCGAAAAAATTTGGTTGTATATTTTGATTTAAAATATGTTTGGGCCATAGTTACTTTATAAAAACTATGTACACTTAATACTTTTTTTATACCCTGAACACATTGAAAATGGGTAACTACAGGTATAATGATTTTTGCAAATGTGAGTAACTTTTAGATAAAAGCATCTCCGATCCCATAAAGAATATATTCTTGATTATGACGACTAGTTGAGTTGATTTAGCTAAGTTAGTCCGCCCGTCTGTATGAACGCAACGATCTCAGTCAGTAGCTAGTATAAGAACTAGAGATTTTAAAACTAAAATGTGTATTCTCTTAAACTATGTGGAAAATGCAATGCAGGTTTTTTTATACGAAAAAATCATTTATTGAGTAAATTTCTTTTCGTTTTTCTTTTTTTCACATGTTCACAATTTTTTTTAACATTTTAGCTGGGTTTGCCATTAGATTGATGTTGGGATATTCAATTTTTGGTTTGGTTTTTCTTTTCATTTTTTTAATTTTCGTTTCTTTGTTATGTAATGCAATTGTGGGTGTACAATTTTTGTTTTCTGGTATGTTTGAATGTATGTACGTTTGAATATAAGTAATATGTAAGTATGTTTAATGTATTTTAGCTTGTTTTTGTGTTGAATTTTCACAATTTGTAAGTGTTAGTGTTTAACAATCAAATACACCAAAAAGGAAAATGTTTAGTTGACTAAATATACACATATATGCGTATTTATTTTGTTGACATATAAGCAGACCCTGGGAACTGGCCAGAAATTGTTTCTTGGACACCTTTTTTGTAGTTATGTATGAGTGTATGTATGTAAGTACATATTATGCACGAAGGTGCAGGTCTGGCAAATAAACAATTAATTTCTTTGTTAATATTTGTTAATATTTAGTTTGCTTTGAATCTAAACTATGACACAACTGACACCGAGAAAGCTTTCTTATGGATTAATATATATGAATTTTTTTTTTTTTTTTGGTTTTTTCGTTTTTGTTTTTTTTGCGTGTTTTTTGGTTATTTTCTTTTTCCGTTTGGTTTAAATGGCAGATGCAAAACATCCAGAGTTGGTGTAGATGCATACATATGCATGTTAGTAGAATGGACATATGCATGTATTTATGCAATTACGCATGTACATATGTCATCCATGGAACATTAGCTCCGATGTGTTGCACTTGATTAGTTGCAATTTAGTTAAGTTCACAATCAAAACAATTATATATGTAATTAAATAGGATTTTCTTCATAGCTTTTTCTTTGTATAGGAAACAACGAAAATGGACGCAAAATTATTGTTATTTGTTTTTTTTTTGTTTTATTTTGTTTCGTTTTTTAAATATGTTACTATATGAATTTCTTTTTGAATTTTTTTTATCTTTTATATTTGTATTTTGTTTTCGTTAAGTGACCCATTTTGCTTTTATGTTTATTTAGCTATATAGGAATATGCAAAACGTACACTTAATATAAATAGTATTGTTACTAGTATATAAATGCAGCTCTAAAACTTGTATGCCATTTCGGTTTTTAATCGCCATTCAAATACATTTAATAACATTTCTATAGAAATATTCAAAGCTGAGGTAGTTTATTCATTTAATTTTTAAGTTTATATTTTCTTTTTGTATTTTAAGTATACTTTAGTTAGTAGGTATTGTATAAATGTCTATATAAATGTACTTACACGCATTTTGTTTTTGTTTTGGTTGTGTGTACTCAGTATTTGATTTTTGCGTTTGCGTTTTTCTTTAGTTTTACTCTTGCAGATACACATACTACATATGTATTAAATTCCTAATTTAGACAAGTTTGCTTTAGGTAGAAGAGGGTTTGAATTTGGGCTCGTGGGATAGCGGTACATACATATATCGAATACATACGGGTACATATATACATATACATATATATGCATCATATTGAAAGCGTTTGGCCCTTATACGCATTGGCATTATTTCGAGGTCGGTTGGTTGCGCGCCGCTGTGAAAACGATGGGAATGGAACGCCGGAACATTGGAATTGAGCAAACTGAAAACGTTAACGTAAATCGAGACCAAAAGCGAAACAAGGATATTTCCATAAACTGAACCACAAATAAAAAGAAATAATATGCATTCATTATTGAAATAAAAAGATCAAATTTTTTTTTTTTGGTTTTTTTAATAATATTTTACTGTTTTTTTTTTTGTTATATTTAAAATATTTATAGATATTTAGCTCTGTAATGTAGATACAATGTACAATGTAGATACATCATGTCGTCTACATCAGCGTAGATTAATTATGTAGATTAATGAACTTAACAAGTACATGTAGACGACGAAAAAAAAACGTTAAGCTACAGATAGGTACTTTAAAGATAATTAAAGTAAAAATAAAAATATTGTTAAGTGTTATTATTTTTATGTTTTTCTGTTTTTCTCATTTGTTATTTTAGTTGTATTTTTATTTAAATATTTTTGTTTTTTTTTTTCTTCGATTATGTATTTATGAATTCCTACGTTGCTCGCCAAATAAATGCTATATGATGGTTGGGGGATGGGTGGAAGATCCAGCGAACGGTTTTAATTAAAAACTACTATCACACAGGCAAACCGCTCGCTTGATATTTTGTTTTATATTTCTTTTATTGTTGGGGAAAGGGGTGAAAAGTGATTTGGGTGAAATGCACAACAAAATGGCGTAGGTATTAAATGAATTTCTATTTAAAAAATATATGAATAAAGAACACCAATTAAAAATTGAAATTATTTTATAAAAGCTCTGGATATTGTAAATATATATTTTTTATATGCAAGTATATTTTATATGGTTCATTTGTAATTGGTTAGGATTTATGCGTGAATATGTCCGTAGTGTGTGTGTGCGGGTATGTTATGATGCCCAAACTAATTGACCAATTGCCATTTATTTTGAGTTTTTTTTTCTTTTTTCAAATGCAATAAACATAACGGTAACTAAATATATGTTGTAGCTCAGTCTCCAGTTGATTACCGTATGAATTTATTACAAATTAAAAAAAAGAAAGATAATATTAAACACAATATAAATACATTATAAAGTTATGCTCAAAAATGCAACATATACATACAAAGGAAAAATAAGCGAAACAAAATTTTAAAAAATGGTTGCTATTTCCGACGTTTTCTTCTTTAGATATAATTTTTTGTTTCGATGCACACCACATATATTTCTTGCTGCTGCTGTTTCAATCTCTTGCAGTGAATAAGCCTATTTTATAGCCACTTGATTAATAGGAATTACGCAAAAGCATTCATATTATTTTTTTTGTGTTGATTGTGTTGGGGTTGATTCTAATACATATACATACTAATTTGGATGCACATTGAATAGATTCTGTGTACATTGAGAGAATTAAGTTTTGGGCTCGCTTTATATGTGTATGTATGCATATGCGAATATACGTGTGTACAATATATCAATAATCATATCATAAAGTATGCATGTAATTTGTGGGCGTCTTCTTTTTTTTGCAATTATTTTGGTTTTTTGTATTTTTTTTTGTTGTTGATTTTTTTGTTTTTTTTTTTTTGTTGCGATATTTGTTTAAATTTTTTAGTACATGTAAACGCTTACGGCTGACAATTGGTTTCAGTTATGTAGGTTTTTTTTCTCTTATTTTCATCGTTCTCTTGTATGTATGCTTATATGCTAAAAATATATATGTATAGTATTTCATAGTTATTTCACTTGCGTTTCATTTTATTTAAATATCTGAATAGTCATATTGTAGTTGTTTCTGTTGATGTTGCTGTTGTTGCATTGACAACAGTTATTTATGTGCACGTTCCATGCCACACGTTTCATATTTCAATTTCAATTTGAATGCATTTTAGTACAGTTGTGTCGTATCCGAGGAGTTATTACTGTTCTGTTCTGATCTGTTCTGTTTGGTAATGATCTAATCTGTTCTAACTTTGACCTATCTTCTTGTCCAGTTTTGTTAAATTTTTTTGTTTTTATTTTTATTCCGTTTTATTTGCTGCTGACTGATTTTGCGTCCAGTTTTTCTTTAATGTGAACCAAAAAAAAACACAATGTGAAACAAAATTAACCCCCAATTTACCGTTATGCTGATATTTTTTGCTTCATAATTTTCGATTTTATTTTATTTTATATTTTTATCACTTTCTGGCGTGCTGCTTAGAGTTTCATTTGAATACCATGCTGTATCGTTATTCGTTTAGTATTTTTAGTATTTCACTTGCTTGTTTTTAAGAAATGTGAGTGGCGGCTTTGGGCTATTTGCTGCTTTGCTCGGCTGTTAACTTGCTTTGCGTGTCGTTAAGCCTACTTTAAAACTCGCTTTATATCGTTATTGTTATCATCGTATAAAAAGTGTTTCAGTTATCAACTGTTCCCTTTCAAACTTTCACTCGCCTAACAATTGAAAACAAATTCTATGTTTAAGAAAATCCCTAAATTCTTTTTATAATAGAAAAAACAAAAAAAAAATAAATATTGATTTGTACTCACGATGTTTGTACCGCTAAAAACTTTATGTAAATATGTAAATATATGTATATAAAAAAATATGCCCTTTTTAAAAAGTATCTTCCCTTTCTTTTTTTTTTTGCATTTTTCAAGTGCATTTTTTTTTAAATTTTTAATCATTTTTTGTTTTTTTTTTCAAAGAGTACAACTTTTTAGGTTTACGTTAAGAAATTAAAAAAAGTATTTAATTATATGCATATTTATATATATGTATATATATATTTATATGCATAAAATAAATAGTAAATTGTAATCGCAAAGCAATTTGTTGTTGAAGTTGTTTGTTGTTGCTGTCAAATCAAATGTCAAAGTACTTTTGAAGTCTGGTGTGCTTGTGTGTGTGTTTTCGGTACACCTTGTTTGCAAGTGTACGTGTGTGTAAGTGAATGTGTGTATAAAAATGTACATCGAAAGCATTTTATAAAAATAATAATTTTTTTTAAATTTTCGTATTTTTTTTTTTTGTTTGTTTAGTAATAGTTTAAATAGTTGTTAAATTTTAAAACGAGTTTATCACACCTTAAACGTTATCAGTACTTGGCACAACTTACAACACAAAAAAGTACTTTTAGAAAAATTAAATTTTAACTTTCTTTTGCGGTTGTTGTTCGTGTGAAAAGAAAAGAAAATCGCTTGGTTTGTGAAACGTTCTGTCCTGGTCCTGGTCCTGGTCCGTGTGTGTATGTGCGTGTGTAGATAGTGTGCTTATGTTATGTTTGTCTGTCTGTGTGTGTATTAAATACAAATGAACTTGAAATAATTAAAAATAACAAAATTTTGTAAATCAAACGAAGGTCTTGAGTCTAGTTCTGAAATTTATAAGCCAACACCCTGCCATATTCCTATGCTAACCGTTATAAGTAACAACTGTTTTTGCGACCCGACGCGTAACCTGGCAACTATACCCAGTAGGTTTAGGGTTGTCGCCATGCAGCACTGTCGTTTTATCTTTTTCTGTAATTACAAACAATTTCACATACCAGCGTTGATTTCGTGGTTGTAGTTGGTTTCTTTTCAACTGCGAAGTTAAAATTTAATTTTCTTCTACCCCTTTTATCCACATTTACTGGTCTCATCATCGTACTCCTCTCTTCTCTCCCTACTACTGCTGCTGCTCGCTCTCTCCACCTGCTTTAATAACGATATAAAATAGCCTCTAAATACTAAAAAATAATTTCTTTGCTGCTCTCTAAACTTTGCTCTCGCTGTCGTTTTCAACGCGCACGCTTTCACTCACATCTTGTGATCTTGTCTTCATCAATTATGCTTCATACATCTTTTATAATTATTATTATTATTATTATTATTATTTCTTAATAGTGTTTGGTAAACCCCCCTTTTCTTAAACAGAGCAATTAATAGTCAATAGTTAGTTAGTTAACTCAACCACTCTGCTCTCTCGCTCTCTCTCTCTCTCTCCCTTCCTATCTTTTTCCTATTCTCTTTTCTTGCTTCAGCATTTGGAATTTTATGCAAAATAAAAACAATGCAAGTTCAAAAACATTGCCATGTTTTTCTAGATTACATTTTTGGAATTTTTTAAAAAAATTCGTTTTACGCTTTTTTTTGTTGTGTTCGTTTCGATTGTTTTTTTTTCTCTTTTCTCTCTTTTCAAATATATATAATATATATATACATATATATATATTTATATATAAATAAAATGCTTGGGCATCATCACCAAGCATGCATAGGTCATTTAGGTTCGCTATATAGTAGAATATAAGTATATGCTCTTTGTATTGACAACTTTGGACATTTTTCCTATGCGCTACGCAAACTTTAAGACGCCACCGACAAAAAAAATAATAAAATTATAGATATTTATATATATATGTATGTATATTAAAAAAAAATACATTCTCAATTATAACAAAACAAGTTTTCTTTACGCATTTTCAACATATATACACATACATATGCATATATAAATATTTATAAATATTAATGTTATGCCTAGAAAAAACTCCTTTTATATACACTTGATAATAACCCCCTTCCTCAAGCTTCACAAAAGGTCTATTTATATAGACTGTATAGGTTTTCTTCTCCATTGATTTTTGTTTTGTTTTTTTTTTTTTTTTTATATTTATATATAGGAAATACCATAACTTTAACAATTTTCACTTTGTTAATTCCTTAATCGGTCTGGTGGATCTGGATCTGGGTCTGAGTCTGAGTTGGGTCTGTGTCTGGATCTGTGCATTTGTCTGCGTACTTTCATTTTGGCATAAAAAAAAGCTTGTCTCCTTCATCTTAATTTTCATTCGTGCATTGGTGTTTCCACGACATCGAACAATAGTCGAACACTGTTGCAAAATCGTCAAATCGACTATGCTTTGGTCTACACTGATCTCTTGTTTTGCTTTCTTTATTGATATGCCTTTTAGTTGAAGTTGTTACTTTTGGTTTTGCAGTTGATGTTGTTTCTGTTATATTTCTGTTTTTTGTATATGTAGTATGAACTCTTCAGGTTTTTCATTGCTTAAAAACTATCATAATTATATTTATGATTCATTTTCCATTCATATTTTTGTTTTTGTTTAAAGTTTTAGTTTCTTCAGCTTTTGTTTAGCTCACACTTTACATATTCGTTAGGATTACTCTTTTGTTTAGATTTTAGTTTAATTTTAACATTTGTTTGATTTGTTTTACATTTATAATTTGCTTTCTTTTGTTTTTTTTTTGTTTTTTTTATATTTTTGTTTTTGTTTTTTTTTTTTGTCATATAAGATAATGCACTTACATTGAGGTATTTTAATTACTTTTTCAATCTTCATCAATAGATCTTTTACACATGTTTCATTCTTGTTGTTATGTTGTATATGTATATGTATGCCAAAATATGTGTCCTAAACTGTCCTAAAAAGCTTGTTTGCTTTTCTGCTGTTTCTGTTGCTGTTGATTCAGTTTTCGAATTTGATACGATTTTCAATGTTTTTCTCGCTAATACGAAACAAAATTTTTGGTTTTTTTTATTTTTTTGTAGCCGAAATGTTGATTTTTGTTGTTCTATTCTGTTTAAATGCACGAATATAACAGTCTAAATGCAAGTGTTATACAATCAAAAGTAACGCAAAAACCGAGCTGCTAACTTTCTATTGTATTGTAATCTATATTTTACATTTATGTATATATATATATATATATATATATATATACATATATATATATACATATATATATATATATTTTTATGTAAATAACTAACTTAATACAGTATGAAAACAAACAAACAAATGAAAATATGTATTAATATATCTATGTAAATATGTATTCATGAATGTATTTATGTACGCTTGTATGTAATGTTAACAAAAAAATAAAATAATAATGTAAAAAATGTAATAATAAAACGTCACGTTATTCTATTTTATGTCTATTTCAACAAAATTGGGCTATTGTCTTGGGTTTGTTTGATTGTTTGTTGCTCCGATTCAGTTACTTTAGTTACGATTTTAGCAGCTATGGGAAAAACTGTTATTCACTATATGTATATGTTTTATGATCTATGTATGTTTGCTGTTTGTTTTTATTTTATGTAAAAGAAAAAAACATTTGTTATATGTACATAGTATGTACGAAAAGACAACATTTAATCTATGAAAAATCTACAAAAAAAACCATGGACCGCTTTTTAGCCAAACATATTGATCATGACATGCTTATCAGGCGATCATATAGATCAAAATGCTTAACCAAAAGGGCCACATATGGAAAGCTATGTGTAATTTAGTATACCGTTGAGTGTGTGTGTGTGTATGGGTGTATGTGTATGCGTGTGTGTGTTGTGAATTATAACAGCTTGTTTTGTTCCTATTTCATTCCTTTTTTTTTAATATAACTTTTTATGTAACACTTGTTGCTCGTTCTTCGTTATATAAAAATTAACATTTCAGCACCGTTATTTTTGTTTTGTTTCAAGGCAAACACATTACAATGCTTTCACGCTCTCGCGTTCTTGCTTCTCCTTTCTCTCCCTCCCTATCTCTTTCATTTCATCTCTGTCGCTAAGTTCGCTCAAACAATATTAACAATTCAGTTCTACGTATATTCTCGAAATCTCAAATTCTCAATTCCCGAAAACTATTATACAGCGCTGTATACCAACATTGCTTGCTTGGCGTTGGTTGAGAGACAGACACAACTAAATTATAACTATATATTTTGTACGTCTATATATGTGTATGTGTGTGGGTGTGTGTGTGTGTGTGTGTACATGAACCGTTATATGTTTAATTTGAGGTATGCTACACATGTGCTGCACCTATTCTCTGCTTGGCTTGGCGAATATAACAGTGGATAGCGCTGTCTGCTAAAACTGAATAAACGCTCCTATGGAAAACTCTTATTTCGACCCTCGAATTGAAAACTTGCGTGTCGTATTTTGCGGTATTTACGTTTAGCTTCAAAGATTCTTTGTTTAATTTACAGGTTTTTCATTTTAGTTTGTTTCACTTTTCTTTTGGTCTGGGTTAGGTTAAGAGACGTTTTAGTTTAGTTTTTCTTTTTCTCATTTCTTATGGTTTCGTTTTTGGAGAGGTGGGCTGAAGTTGACACCTGCTTGCAATTTCAATGATCATTTAGGAAATACGAAAAAATAATAGTAGTAAATCTAGTAAAAATAATAACATAGTTTTAATATTTTTGTTCTGTTTTTTTTAAGCCGCTGTCGTCATCTGATTTTGTGTTTTTGCATACAATTTACTGTTACAATTTTCAAATTCTCAAATGCAATAAGCTTAAAAAAAAAAGAAAACAATTTTATAACACACACACAAACCAATTAATCATTTGGTTTTTTGTTTTTCACTTTGCTTGTTTCTTTTTCGTTTTGTTCACTTAATGTAATGCTTACTAAAAGTGATTTAAAAAAAATAAAATAATTCATAAAAAAAAATTTAATTTTACGTTTCTATATATAAAAAACGAATTTGCTGCTCTTACGGCTTAATTTTTGAATTTGTTTTTGTTGATTTTTTTTCTTTTTTTGCTTGTTTGTTTGTTGTTTTTTTTTTGTGTTTTGTTTTGTTGTTACTTTTTTTGTAGTTGTGTGTAACTTTCTTTCCATGTTTTGTAAATATTTGTATAAATGTGTATTGGTTGCTGCGGGGGCTGCTGCAATTTAGCTGTTGAACCAGTTGTTGAATGTAGCTTTCCTTTGCATCAGGCATAATTCAAGATTTCTTTAAATGACAGCGGGTTAATAAAAGTGTGTGAGTCTGTGTGTGTGTGTGTATGTGTGTGTAGATATAAAGTAGTTAAATTAGATTTATAACAAAGGATCGGCGGCGGCCAAAATGATACAAAATTTGTTTATGGGCAGCGCAGTCACATCGCGAAGGACAACAACAATGCAAACGAGGCCGTATAACAGCTTAGCCGTTTAAGCAACGGCAACAGTTTTTTCGTTTATTAGGCTTCTGCAACTGTTATACAAGAGAGAGAAAGATGATCGAGCTTCTAGATGCAACTGCTGCGTTCTCCTGCTGCTATTGTTGTTGCTATTGTTGTTGTTGTTGCTATTGCTGTTGTTGCTCTCTCTCTTCGATTGCTTTGCCTTGCTGGATTTTCGCTGCGCTTTTGATCGCCAGTGCCAGCACTTGAGTAGCGGCCATAATGATCAGAGGTGTTGTTGTTGTCGTTCTTGTTGTTGATGTTGGAGTTGAGGGACGAGAGTTGTGTTGCCTGATGAACGCGTAATTGAACGTTAAAGAAAACTGCCCTGGCAAATCCGAATGTAAGTTTAAAGCTATTGCTATTATTGTAATTGTTGATGATTTTGTTGTTGCTAAAGATGTTGTTAAATTTGTTATTAAAGTTGCTTGCTGTTGTATTTGGGTTGCCCCCCCTTCCCCGCGGCTGCAGCTTACTGCTGTGAGCTCGCCAGCTGCTGCTGCTGCTGCTGCTGCTGTTGTTGCTGCTGCTGCTGTTGCTGCTGCTGCTGCTGCTGCTGTTGGGTGGCGGCCGAAGCGTTGCCGGGCGGCGGCGACGGCTGCTGCTGCTGCTGCAATTGATGTGAGGACGCTGTCGACGACGCCTGCTGCTGGTGATGCGCAGGTGGCGCCGACGACGACGCCGCCGACGATTGATGATGCGATTGCGGCGGCAGCGGCTGCTGCTGCTGCTGCTGCGACGGCGACTGTTGCTGCTGCTGAGTCCCACTTGGCGCAGCACCGGCTAGGGTCTGTTGTTGCTGTTGCTGTTGTTGTTGTTGCTGTTGCAATTGTTGTTCTTTGGCAGCTTTCTGTTTCTTAGTCACTGGTGGCGGATTTGTCGATAGCATCATAGCGCGAATTCGCCGCTGTGCGGACTGCAACAACATGAACATTAAATCACAATTACCAACAAATATTTGTACAACAGTTAGCCCCCCCACATACCTGAACGCTATAGAATGGCCCAATAATGTGCACAGGTGTTTCCTCATCGCCGCCTGAAGGTGGCGCCAGCGCATGCTCTGGCAGCTTAATGACGCTACCCGTCACACGTTGCAGCTCACGGACATTCTGTCCGCCCTTGCCAATAATGCGTCCGACCTGAGAGAGAGGGGAAAAATAGTTATGAGTACAGCGGAACCTCGACCGACCACAATGCGGATAATAATCGCCGCAATTAAAAGAGGTCACAAATAAGCATAAAAAACAAAAAAAACAAATTATGTGCATATATAACAAATGAGAAGACATTGAAATTTAGGTAAGCTCGGTAATAAAATGTTTAATATTGAATACATTTGAATTGCAAAATCAATCTAGAGGACAAACCATTTAAAAATGCCATCAAACATGAAAATCGGTTCAGTTTTGACAAAATTATGGGCGTTTGAAATATGGGAGCTATGGAGCCGTCAAAATTTTTGCCGATTTTTAGCATGATTTTTGACAAAAAAATATTTGACCCCCTCAGAATCGGTTTTAATATTGTTTTTTATACTAATTTTGACAACCACAATCAATTAAAAATGTAAATTGGCATTTCTAAATTTTGAAAAAAAAAAAAAATTTTCGAAAAAAGGTAAGTGGGGGGGGAGGGGGTAAATGCTTTTTTTCCCAAAAAAATTATTTAAAATCCAAAGTATAACCTGCGTATGCTTCACGCGAACATATTGAACCAAATTTGGTGACTCTAACTCTTATGGTTTCTAAGATATGCAAAAAAAAAACCGGGTCAGAAAACTGGTAATTATCAATAAGAAAACGAGACGAGTTATCGATTATTTGAAATAAACTTGATCGACGTATGGCGCATACAAGAACTTAATAAGTCCAAGCCAAAGACACGGACGGACATTGCTAGATCGACTCGGCTGTTGACTCTGATCAAGAATACATATCCTTTATGGGGTCGGAGATGTCTCCTTCTGCCTGTTAAATACATTTGCACAAAACTATTATACTCTGTTTTACCCATTTTCAATGGGTTCAGGGTATAATAATTACCCGCATTTATCCGGTCCAATAATTCTTTTTCAATTCCGACTCAGTTTTTGACTAGTCATAATCAAACATGTACAACATTCTTTTTTGTACAAAGCGTTAAAAATAACTTTAAGGCGATCATTATTAATTTATGGGACCCCCTCCCTACCGATCGTATAAATAGATTTTACCAAATTCATTTAACCTAGCTTTGAATATATTATCGAAATTGAAATTGAATTCTCGCATATACGACACACACGTGTCCCAAAAAGTGATACACACCTGGGAGCTGGCGACGAGCAGCTCGACGGTGAGGCGTACATCATCGGTGCCGCACATGAAGCCCTCCTCGCGCATCTTTTCGAATATCATGTACTGCGCCTTCCACTGACCCTCCGGTGTGCCAACAATCGTGACCTTGCGCTCCGTTTGTTGGTCCAGCGGCTTGTCGGCGTCGAGGGGCGCAATCTTGAGGGATGCGCTCGAGAAGCGCATTATGCTCCGTATGTGCGATCCCTTGGTACCAATGATTGCCCCAACGGCATTATTTGGTATATACAGATACGTTGTCTCCTGCATATCGTTGGGGAAGGCCGGTGGCACCACGCTGGCCGGTGTCTTGGACATGGCAAAGCTTTGACACGAGGGGAACGGCATGCTCGTGTTGAAGACCATGCCGTTACCCGGTGTCGACATCATTGCCATGGGATGCAGACCGGGGAACATAAGGCTCTGAGGCGCCATTGCCTGCAGATCATTCTCATAGCTTTGGCGTAGCTTGGTGCTAATTTGGTTTTCCGCGCGTGACATATTCTCAATCAGGCCCTTCACCGTGATGATGCGCTCCAGGTTGAAGCTGTTAATGTCATTGATAGAGCTAACGGTTATCTTCGTGTCCGTGTCCTGCATGATGCGCTTAATAGTGTTTCCGCTCTTGCCAATAATGCGACCAATTAAATTATTGTGGGCGAGTATCTTCAGGCAGATCTCACTAGAATTTCGAAAGAGATGATTTTGAGTAGATTTTAATCAATAGAAATTATATAAGCCATTTAACTAACCCCTTATTTGTGGACTGTGCCTCCTGTTGCATAACCTCCAATATGCGCTTGCACGCGTTGGTGCAGTTCTCCGGATTGCCATAGATCGTAATGGACTTCTCGAGGGAACCAACGTTCTCTTTGCGATGCACATCGACACGGGCGCGACTCTGTTGTGTTATGGTCCGTATGGTGGTGCCCTGCCTGCCAATGATCGCGCCGACCATCTCGCTCTGTACCAGTATGCGCAGCGGGAAGTCCGCCTGGCGGCCGGGTCCCGGCATTCCCGGATACGGATTGCGCTGATTGCGTATGCTGCGGCGTTGATTCTTATCCAATTGCTCCGCGTGCAGTTTACTGCCCTCGAACTCGACGCCGTTCAGACCACCAGCAGCTCTAAAGTAATGTGCGCGAGGCAAGGGGGGAGGCGCAGGAAAAAGAGAAGACAAGAAGAAGAAAAAGAACGGGGTGAGACGCAACTCTAATGTGAACGAACAGTTGGATGATATACATATGTATGCATTGTGTTCTCTATGTGTGTGTGTATAGATAACATTCAAGTATGTGTGTATAAATAATGTAAACAATTTGGACCAGCTCAGATCAGATCAGATCTGATCAAATTGGATCAGATCAGATCAGCTCAGACATAAATACAACAAGCAAAGGTAGCTACAAAATAAATTAAAAAAAAAAAAAATAAAAAAAAAACGCCCTAAGCACAACACACAAGCCCCGCCCACAGTCACAGCCAAGTCCCGCCCGCTCCGCCCACCGCCACGCCCACCTCCAAAGGCTCAGACAGTCGGATGCGATCCACTTAAAGTCAAATTGCAAATTACTCTACAAATCGATGGTAAATATACATACATACATATGCATATTTATAGGTTAGAATTTGGATTATACTAAAATATAGCTGGCAAAACAATCGATAATTATCGATAACAACCGTCGATGGTCTCAGTTTTGCTTTGAATTCGTTGTGCAACCTAATGCATATGTTTTGGCTAACAATACCGCAGCCATCGCGTTTTATCGATAACATATCGATCACTTTCCATTTACATATATAAATATATATATACAATTTAATTAGTACTTAACGCGAGATTTACACAGCGTTTTAGAGCCATAAAGGGGGATGTTTGTCAAATCACGTAAATCTAGTGTTAAGTACGAATATTTCATTTATATAAATATACTTAAATATTATATATATATATATATATATATATATATATATATACATATATTATATAAATACATTTTTTTTAGATTATTCTTTAGATTGTTTTTCTATTAGCTATTTGTGTTTGATTTTTGTTGGATTTGTCGTATATACCTTTGCGCCTGCTCAGGATTTTCGAATGTTATATGTACTGTTTGAGTATTTTGATCCTTACTAGAAATAGCCTCACATTGTTTGACGATGCCATAGGGCTTCAGGAGCGGTTCGATGTCTTCGAAACGTGTTTGCAGCGGTATGCCGCTTATTAAGATTTTTGATGTCGTAACACTGTGAAGAAAATAGCGTAAAAACACACACAAAACAAAACAAAACAAAACAAAGAGAAAAAAGAAGAAAACAAAGAGATAAAAAACACAAACGAAAAAAAAATAGAAGAAAAAAATAAAAAGTATTACAAAAGTGGCAATGAAATTGATTTTTTTTTCATAATATGAACAAAAAAAAAAAGAAATTGATAAAAAAAAATTAAGTGAAGAATGAAAAAAAAAAGAGAAAAGGAAAAGAGCAGTATGTCAGTAAAAAGAGAGTCAGCAGCGCAACTAACATCTATACAGCGAGATAGCGAACGTGAAAATAAGAGACTTCAAGGATTCTTTTTGATTTTTTTCTTAATATATATATACTTTTTTTTTTTTTGTTTCTTTTGCATTACAGGGCGTGGGAGGAGCTGTGTGCAGTCGTGTGGCGATGAGGATGCAACAAAAGATTCAAATGGGAGAATGTGTCAAATCACAAACTCGCGAGAGAGCTGAAGAGAGAAAGCAAAAAGTTGCGAGTGTTGTGCAAAAAAAAAAAAAAAAAAAGAAATCGCGTAAACGTGACCAAATTGAATTCTCTAACATATTGGAGGCGTGACAATGAGCAATACTTATGCATAAATCGTGGTTAGGGCGTTTCGTTCATTTTTTATTCTCCCTAATATAACATATGTACATTAATAATAAAATCAATAAGTAATGTTACATTTACATTTAAGAGAGAGATAGAGAGAGAGAGAGCGAGAGAAAGCGAAAATATATAAAGTTCAGAAATAGAAATTATAAATTACTATGTACATAAAAACACATGTATGTACATGTGTATGCGTGCATAAGAGAAGCCCAGACAGACTGATATTAGAGAGGGGTAGACAGAGTGGGAGAGAGCAAGAGAGATAGAGGGTGATAACATCCTGTTTGCCATAACGGCATCAACTGCAGACAACTGAGCGAAATACTAACAAACTAAAAACTAAAAACAACAAACACAAGTAAGAGTGATCTAGTTGGTTATGCCCGACTGGATATACCCTGTTACCTGCACTCAACTTTGCACTCATAAACACACAAAATATGGAATATAATTGATCGAGTTGTTCTTTTTATATGGTATAGGAGAATATACTATATGTTTTGAAGTCTCTTGCACAAAACCAGTATCCTCTCTTGTTTACCCATTAGCAAGGGGAGCAGGGTATAAAAAGTCGCTTTTTGGCGCTTGGCGACAACGAACAACAACACGAAACAGTGAATCAGACAGCAACAAGATCAGCAGCATTGCAAAAATCTCGATCGACTGCTGCTGCTGCGACTGTTGTTGGTTGCCGCCATCGACTGGAATGTTGCACATTTAATATCGTGTTTATTTTTCTTGGAAGTAATTTCACTCCAGTCGTCGTCGTCGTCGTCGTCGCCGCCATCGTCGCCACTGCCGTAAAGCCCCACAAACAAGAACAAATAATAAAAACAAATGAGCAGAGAGAGCAGTGCATGTCGAAGTTCGAATACCCTTGCTGCATCAAGTTTTTCATACTACGATGCATTTTGAATAAATGCACAAATTACATTTTGTGATTTCTCTTAGCATTAATTTTTCTGATTGTTGAAAGAGAAAATTTAGAACAAATATTTAAGAGAAAACGTTATATAAAAACATAATAAAAATTAAGAATTGGGTCAAATGTTTGTTGCCAGCTTTTAGCGGCCAAACCGTTTCAATATAAAATCTGAATGATTTTTCTTTAGAAGAAAAAAAAAATACATAGGATCTCGGTCCACCCATTTTTTATTTATTCCCATTTTTATTTATTCCCTTTTTTAATTAACAGGCTTTCAGCAATTCCAGCGAAAATCGCAGCATGTTGGCAACTCTATTTTATGAATGAAAGCGCGCGGCTGGCGATCGGATCGCCGAGAGAGAGAGCAGCAAAGGGAGGAAAGGAGATAGCGGAGTGAAAAAACGAATTTACAATGCAGTAAGCAAAGCGTGTGTGGCTGTGTGTGTGGAGCCGTCGAATTGAGTTGGTCAAACTGCCTGTGTGCAGACGCCGCAAAAAAAAAAAAAAAAAAAAAAAAAAAAAAAAAAAAAAAAAGTTTCACATGCCGGCCGCCTTCTTCGGCAGTAGACGCATTCCATTGTCACTTTTGTATTTCTCTCCGTGCCAGTGCTGCCCATTCTGCCTTTTCCCCGTTAAATCTGGCTTTTTTTTAAACACAAGTATGGCTTTTTTATGTTTTGTGATAAACGTATACTCAAGGCGTATATTTAAACAATTTAATGATTTTACAAATACAAGAGTGGTAATTTTTCGAGTAATTGAAGCAGGTATACAATTGATATACAATTAAAGGCAAAAAAAACCATCGAAAACAATGTGTATGTTTATATGTTTGTGTAAGTATTGTATATGTATTCTTGAGCTGGGTCGATAGACTTGAAATCCCGATTCTATATACCCTTTTTTTTGTTATCTTTTTCCAATATACCAACGCATATTTCATTCTCAACAAGAGCTTAACTTGTTGCCTGTTAACCTGTTTTTTTTTTATTTTTATCTAAACCTAGCTGTTATCTGCTGTACAAAAATTGGCAGCACTGCCGAGTCGCTATCTTGTTCTTCCTATTACTATTACTATTCGTGCCACATTTGTTTGTGTCTGCGTCTTTTATCCACACATATGTATAGTTTTGTATGCTTGTGTATTCAATTTTTTTGCTGCTTGTTTTTCCAGGAATTAAAGTCAAAACGACAACGAAAAATTTGCTGTCGCTGCTCTTCTTTTCTTATATTTTTTCAACTCGCTGTGCTTGTTTTCTTTTTTCTTCTTGTTGTTGTTGTTTAGTGTAAGTTTTCAATCTGAGTAGTTGACGTCTTTTCGCTTGTTTAGCATTTTCTGACAGCGCTCACTCTCTCTCCCACACTGCGAAACTGTTGCGCACAGTTTGAAAAGCACGGCGCTTGCGCCACATGTCACAAGCATGTGTAAGGCAAGGGTGTTGACTTAAAACACACCACACCATAACACACCACACCACACCACACCACACCACACCACAAATATGCAAATGTCACTGCTGCAGTTCGTTGACGCCGCATCGCGTCGCCTCGTGCCCAGCACCAATAGGAATTTGCACCCAACTCACTCGCACTCTCGCTGAGCTCAGTTTTGTGTGGGAGCAGAAATACGTAATTGTAGACCTGTCCCAAAGGACAAACGTATATATTGTATATTGATTAGGGTAGACAGATCCAGCTAGTCACAAGTTTTTGAAGCTAAAGTCCCACAACACATAATAATATTCTATGTGACTCTCCCCCTCCCCTCCCACTCTCCCACTACCCCGTTGTCATGTCTTCTTTTAAATTGCATAATCAACCTTCATGACCTTTAAATAAATAAACATATACATTGGTGCAACCCCCACATATTGCGACACAATCAAGAAGACCACCCAGACGGTTTATTACGTAGTAAGAGTATTACGTAGTCGCCATATTGCGTGGGCAACACGTTTATTTGAAGTTAACATGTGACTGACGCTGACGCTGACGCTGGCGCCTCTGCCAAACAGCAATGCCCTCTGCCTGCCACGCTCACAAACAAATACACACACAAACACATATACACATACACACAGGCACCTGAGCGCGAGCTTCGTTTTTTGTTATCAATGCACGCGGCCCTTTTGCGCCTCGCAATCAATATGCTTCAAGCATACACGCATACACGCATACACACACACGCACACACACACACGCACGGACATGCACACACAGTCAACGATACGACGTCATTCTTTGCGGCTCTCATTGCTTTGTTTATTTTGGCATTAAGTACGAACGCATACAACGCCATGTACATATCTACATGTATTGTCGTTATCGTGCACACATATGCATATATGAACATATGAACACATACATATAGAAAGGCGTTGCTCGCCGTATTTTCACCAATGCACCCATACACACGCACACACGCACGTGTTACATCGTTTAGCTTTTCATACCCTAAACCCATTGAAAATGGGTAAAACAGGGTATAATGGTTTTGTGCAAATGTATGTAACAGGCAGAAGGAGGCATCTCCGACCCCATAAAATATACATCCTCTATTCGTCCCATATACATATGCAAAAATTTTAGGAAAAAACCCCAACTCAACTACTACGGACTTTTGCTTTGGTTTGTGCATAGATTTTAATGCTCTCGTTAAGCCCTGATTTCATTAAGATCATGCTCTTAGTTTAGAAGTTGTTCACGAATTTAGTTTCCATGGCGGGCGAAAAGCGCAGTAGTGCGTTTGTGTGTGACTTTGTGTATGTGTGTATGAATGCAAGGGGGTAGAAATGTATGTGAGGACAGTGTACAGGGTATCCCCTAGTCGGGTGTTCCCGCCTAGAGCCTTCTCACTTGTTGTTGCTAGTAATGTTGATTTATAGTAAATACGTATATTTATTTATATGTATCTATATACATATATATATAAGAATCTGCACATGTATTTGCCTGTGTGCACGTTTCGTTGCTCGTCTTTTCTCCCTTTCTTTTAGCTGATTTTATGAATGAAAGTCTTCCTGCTGTTGTTGTTGTTGTGGCTGCATTTGTGTATTTCTTTTAGAATGTTTTTATGTACTTGCTTTTACATTTGCATTGGCTGCAACTTGAGTCATATATATATACTATATACATTATATATGTATGTGTATTAAATCGTATATATATACACACACACACATACATACATGCAATTTAACGCATAAAGCGTCGTATTTTATGACGTATCGGTATGTGTGCGGGTTCGCCCGTTCCTTTGCCAAAGCATTCCACAAGTTGCCGCGACGCCAACGTTGGCGTCAGCGTCGACAGCGCAAGCAACCGTTAGTTTTCGCTGTATTCTTTGCATTCATTTTTCTGCTGTATTCCTTCTTTTTACAAACTGTTCCCATTGAAAATGGGTAAGCAAATGGGTATATTGATTTGGTGCTGGTTTATGTAATAGGCAAAAGCTGCTACGACTTGACTATATATGTATATTCTCGATCCGGACGGCTAGAGACTTGAAATTTCAAATATTTATTCTACTACACCATATAAGCAAAAAGAGTAGATCATTTATTTTGAATAACTCGCGTCATTTAATCGATTAGTTAACTAATTTAAGATGCTAAAAATAGCACAAAGATCGCACAATAAGCTTAGAAATTAGTAAAGGGCATGTGTGTGTTTGCCAGGACATATGAGTGCATACAACGGCAGCTCGCCGCTGCGTACGCAGTATCTCCTAGTCGGCCACTTCTGACCTGCGCACTTTGGTTTTTTGTGTCTCTTGCAGTTTTTCTATTTTTCGTTTTTTGCAGCGGTTATCTGTTGCCCACGCCCAGCACCCAACAGCTACGCCCCCAGCCCCTTCCGCCTAGTCAAAGAATGTGTCTTTGTCCCCATGTGGGCATGTGTGTGTGTGTGTCCATGATTGCATACACACACGCACACAAACTTGTTTCAGGCAACAGTTGCAGTTGTTGTTGTTTGTCGCTTTGACCTAAATTGGCCTCACACGAATATGCACATAGATGTGTGTGTGGCTTTGCACTAGTGTGCATATTCACATACGCACGCCTGCATATTTTTATCTAATCCCCCCACGACTGCATTTAGTATTGTTGTTTTGTATTATTATTATTGCTATTATACAAATAGGTCGCTTACAAAATGCCACATTGCTGGGCTGGGTTGAGGGGGCGTGGCAATTGTAATAAAAATAAGAAAAGATGGGGAAAAAGCAAGATAAAGGATTCCAATCGCACCAGGGCGTTAAAAATAGCTAAAAATGCATCTCAGCAGAGACCAGTAAAATCTTTGCAGTCCCGTTACATTCCACTGGAAGTTGTGAGTTTGTTTTTTTTTGTAATTTGATTTAATAATTTAATTGATAGTGAAGTGTACATGCACACAAAATATGCTCAAAACTAAATGTATATCGGGCAGTTATGGAATTTTTTTTAATATTAAGTATTCCGTAAAGAATCCACTAACTGAAATGAATTCTTTTTTCATTTCAGTTTTACCAATAACATTAAACAACATAATATATATGTATTCCAAGAGGAAGTTGAACTATCTATGATAATGTACATATTAATCTGGCCAGAAGCTACGAAGTTGTTTACCAACACTAAACACATTGGGGTTCCTCCCGACTCACAACTTCCGCTCAATAACGGGCAACGAGAGAGCAAGAGACAGAGAGAAAGAGAGAGTAAAAAAAAAACTCACCGATCATAAAAACGTATGAATTTTGTACTTTGCTGTTGATGATGGTTATAATAATGATTGCTGCTGCTGTTGTTGTTGTTGTTTATATTGATTCTGTTGTTGTTGTTGTTGTTGTTGGGGGTGGGGTAATTGCTGCTGTTGCTGCTGTGCATTTTTAGTTTTGTGTTTCTGCTGTTTCTGCAATTTCGTATTTGTTTTTTTTTCTTTTGCTTGTTTCACGCTCTCTTTCTCTGCACGCCAACACTTTTTCTCTTCAACAATAATGCAGAAGAAACGTCTGCTCTCACTTTTTCTATTTGCTGTTCTTTGTTTAGCCGCTTCTTTACTTTATAGAAAAATCAACTCAAACTAGAGAAGAGACAGACGCATGAACACATTAAAACGAAGCCACACACACAGGCACGCACGCAGATTTAAGAGAAAGCAAATACAATTTATAACGGCCGCGCAACAGCAACAGCAGCAGCAGCAGCGCTCGTAGATTTCATGCACAAACACACTCACACACACGAGCGTAAACGAGGCAGTAAGCGAACGAGCGAGCTTCGTTTGCCTTAGTCGCGCTCTCTCACTTGTTAATCTCACACGCAAAATTTGTGCTACTGATATGATTATGATTTTATTTTGTGTCGCATTCGTTGTTGTTGTTGTTATTGTCGTTGATCTTTTAGCGCTGCTGTTGCTTCTTGCTGTTATGTACATATACACATGTATATTATTTTTTTTTTTTTTTTTTTTTTAGTCACGCGTATGGGATCTGATTTGCTGTCTTGTGTGCTACCAATTTGTGGGCGATGAGTAGGAGGGGGGAAGGAGTAGACAGCGCAGCAACAGAAATGCGACCCAAGCGCTGACTCACGAAAAACCGCAATTTCAGGCGGACACAATTTGCATGTGCTAGATGATTTATCGATAGCGGCTCGGCCGCTTATCGATAGTTCTAACATCAAAGTTTGATTAAACTATTTTCAATTTGTACACGTACACACATGCACGTCTGTGTGTGATACGTGTCTGGCTAATTAGCAGCAGACGCCGTTGAAAAAAAAAATAAATAAAACACATACTGTTGCCGCCCCATTCGCACTGTTTACATATCTACATGCAAGTTTGTGTATATGTGCACACAATATGTAGGCGCATGGGCAGCATTGGCAGCCGCAGAGCAAAAACAACACTGTCGTTATGCAGTGCTGCAAATTCGGCTTAACCGAATGCTGCCGAAGTGAGCGATTTGTACGAGTATAAGAGAGAAGAGTTCAATTGCATTCAATAAAAAAAATACAAAACAGCAAATAGCAGATCAATTTTGCTCTCTCAAATGTGAGAGAACAGAGCACAGACTCCGATTAATGACTACACACACAAGTCAGAGTCGAGCAAAGTAGGTCAGTTTACGTGCTTGTTGCTGCTGTTGTTGCTGCTTTTGCTTTTGGGCTGGGCGCGCGCAACTAGTCAAAGAAAGGCGCACATGCCTTTCCATACATGCGGTACAGTGGTACCGTGGTACCTGTGTGCGTGTGCCTCGCTGAAATTGATTTTTAATGTCATTCGTGTTGTTTGATTTAAGCGCTTTTTATCAATAATTGACGTCAACGTCGCAGTCGTTGCAATTACTAAGCCAAAAGCAACTCACGAGAGCAAAAAAATATGCCACAAACACACACACGCACACACAGACGCCGGCTTGTCATAGCCGTTAAAACGGTAAAAAAAGAAAATGTGTCAATTTTTTTTTTTTTTTCATAGTTTGTCTCTCTCCGTTGTGCATGTGCACACACACACACATAGGTAGATGTGTACTTGCATAGATAAAGAAGAAAACGGCGACGACGACAAAAAAGACTTGTAAAAACTACGCAAAACTACGAGAAATAAAAAAACGACACGACACTTTTGTCGTGTCCATATGTACTTGTACACATACATATAGCGGAGTGAGTTTTTTCTATTTTCTATTTGACGGTCTTCTAACATAACAGCACTCACTTCTCACAGCTTGTTTCTGTTTGTTGTTGTTGCTCTAATATGAATATCACTTAAAGCTTTAAACTAAATATTTCAAAGAACACAACGCAGCACAATTTTTTGTTGGTTTTTTTTTTTTGCGCCCACGACGACCAGCGACCGATGACTATTACAAAAAAAAAAACAAAAAAAAAAGTAAAAACAGCACGCAGCAGACACTAACACCAACAACAGCAGGCGTAAAATATTTTATAATTTTTGCTGTTGCGTTGCCGAGTCGTTGAATTTGTTGTTGTTGTTGTTGTATTTGTATTTGGTGTTGTTGTTTCCCAACTACGTCGCGTATTTCCGAAAAAGACGACCGCAAAATGCAAAGAGCATTTAACTACTGAAGCTAAAACAGGCAAACGACAAAGAGCAAGGCGCAAAACAACAGCGGCGAATGGATGGGACGGTAAAGCAAAATCGCAAGTTGCCGCGCGTTGGAGCACCGTTAAGAGAGATAGAGTGAACAAGTGAGCGAGCGAAAGAGAGGAGCAGCCAGCCGGCTACGCGACTGCAAAGCGACAATAAACGCCATTTGCTGTTGTTGTTGCTGTTATTCTTACTTGGGATGTGTTCTTGTGTTGGTGAAGCAAAGGCAAAGGCAACATGATTAGCGCGCAACACTTGCAAAAAAAAAAGGGAAAACGACGTGAAGCAACAGCAGCAGAAGTGTTGTTGGGCATAAAGTAGGAGAAATTCGAATACGCGGTGTTGCCAGATAGGGTCATTTGACTTATCAGGTAAGCTGCATCTGGGAGCGCTTTAACGTATTGGGCCTCATCTTTAGAAATCATATTCAGATCTATTATACACATGTATGTGTTTGTAGATCATACATAGTCATGTATGACTGCAATAAATTTTTCAAATTTAATAAATTTTCCAAATGTACATATGTACATATGTACATATAAATGTCATTTATAAAAAATATGAAAACCCTAAAGAATCACACTAGTTCTTATAGCGCCAACATTGACAGATGTGACAACTCTGTTGTCAAGTGTAGCGCGACAAAAGCTTAAATAAAGCACAGAACGCAGCAGTAGTCTTCACAAGCTACAGCAACCGGCGCTGGCGCGACGCTCGGTCTCTCGCGCGCTCTTTTTTAAATTGTTGCGCTTTTTCACACACACACACGCGTAGTCACTCAAGTGTATGTATGCAAGTGTACATGGAGATCTCTCGCCAAGATAAGTTGTTATTGCACGCGTTCGCTCTTTCGCTTTTATTATGTGTGTATGTATGTACGTATGCTTTTTCGTGTTCTGTGCACGAAAAGTGCAACAGTCAGCATTCAATTACGTCACGCATTCGCATTGCATGCGTAGCAATAAGCGTGTGTGTGTGTGCTGCTTTGGTTTGACAGCAGCAGCGGAGACGGTGACAGCGACGTCGACGGCAGCGTGAACGCCTCAACTATTTGTTATTTCCGGTCAATTATTGTTGTTTTGTATATGCATACATACACACATACATACATACATATGTATTTTTGTTTACGGTGACGTCGACGGTGCTAGCGCCGGCCGATTCGTGGATATGTTTGCCAAATGAGAAAAATTAAAAGTAAAAATATAAAAATATGTTTGGCAACATACTTACATACATATGTATGTACACATAACTATGTATATACGTACACACGTATGTTGACCACAAAAGCGGGCAAAACTCCACAACTAAGTAACTAAAAGAAATACGGTAAAAACAGTTGTAAGCAGTCGAGCAGGCAACAACCGCTTAAGGTTAATAAAAATGTCGACTTCATTTCGGCAGTTCAATGACCTCAATAAAAAGCAACAGCAGCAGCAGCAGCAGCAGCAACAACAACAACCGACGCTTACAGCCGGCTGCTGGCCGCCCTGGTTAGCTTTTGATCGTAAATTGCTGATAACGCGCAGCGCAGCAACAGTAGCGAACAGCGCTGCGACGTCGCCTAAAACACACAAGGAGCAGCGCAACGCAGCGCTCGCACACGTGCTCAAAAGCTCCTCCCAAACAGTATAATAGATAGATCGGTACTTGTGTGTGTGTGCATGACTGATTATGGGCAGCACTGGACGATTGCTTTTGTTTTTAATGCAATCTAAAGCTCCTCCTCTCTCCCGCACAAACATACTACAAATATGCATATGTACAGAGACAAATAGTCTGGTCGCAGTGCTGAGCTTTTTACAGTGTCCTGAAAGCTATTGAAACGGCAGCTGTCACAAAGTAATAGTTCAAGAATTCTTTGCTTGCGGAGGGAGTACAAAAGCCAGCGGGCGGCAATGTGGCAAATTGGCCAAGTTGCAAGACACGAGCGGACATTCGGCAACCCTTCATCTTGTCGTTCGTTGCAGTGAAATGCTTTCTTCCCTTATCAGTGGCCGCGTCCTCGCTAGGTGCCCCCCCAACAGCAACAACAACAACAACAACAATAGGTGCAATAACAAACAATGGTCGGGTAACTGCTCTACCTGTTCCTGTCCCGCTGCAGTGCGTGTCGAACGCAAGGATCTGCGCGAAAAGGGTTCGCCGATCGTTGCGAATGCAGCTGCTGCTGCCGCTGCCGCTGCCAGGAAGAAAGTGATCGCCGCTCAACCGGTGAAATAACGGTAGAAGAAAGTCGAAAGCCGCCGACGGTCGTATGTTTCCAAAAAAAAAAAGGACTTTGCAGGAGTCCAGGCGCTGCACGCGACAGTTGGCCAACAAGCGCGCCAAATACCTGGCCCGACAAAGAAAGGGCGAGCGAGCGAGCGAGCGAGAGAGAAAGCAACAGAATCGACCAAATTGAGACATTTTAAACTTACAAAGGTCTTCTAATTAAAATGGCCAAAAGAATCCCTAATTAAAGACCCTTGAATATTAAACATATTTGTAAGTGTAAATTATGTATCAACTATTCCAATTGGAAATATTTGCTAGTAGGATATTGTATTGGCAAACCAAATTTAAATTCTTGTAGATCTGTCAGATCTTTTTCCATTGTTGTTTTTTAATTATAAAAAATAAACAAATTAGATTTGCTTAACTTTGACAAGCGTTTCAATTAGCTGTGAGTCACTGTATGCGCACTTTAATTTAATAATCGAAGCCCTATCGACTCGGCTGACCAAGCAGATCATCATTATCTATTATATTATAACATTTTAAGGTTTTGTAATGAGAATGAAGAAGGATGAGAATATTTGTACTATCTAATCAAATCAGACTCTAAAAGAGGTAGAAATAATCTAGTGAAGCCCCAAAATTTCTGATAGTAAATTTTGTGACAAAAGCTATTCAACTCAGTATATGAACAAACGAAAAAATAATTGAAATTAAAAACTTTATTTCATATTTTTTTACCGACGTTCTTTAAAAAAATAAGTGCTTTATAGCTCTTAAAAATTGCCTTTCAACAATTTATAGAACATATCTGTATCTTCTGTGATTTGAAAAATGTGGGGGCCTCAATTTTAACGTGTTTATTTTAATTTTATCTGCCTGGTGGAGTTCCTTTAAGGTCCCAACGACCCCATTAGCTCAAATACTTTTCCTACATGAGTACATTTTTCAGTTATCGATCGGTGTATAACGGGAGTTAACAGTGATACTATCCTATAATGCTTTCTATATTTAATTTGCCCCATTTTATTATACACAAATATAGTATCGGTCTAATATTACTATGCTACGTAGTAAAAACAATGCATTTGAATTAGTTCACTTTATCGAGCGTGCTCTGTATACATGTACATACATACATATGTACATTAATACATATAAATTTTTTTTTTTTTTTTTTTTTGATATTTGTAAGCCGAATCCGCAACATCATAATGATGCTCAAATAAGAGCAGCCGCGTCGTCGTCGCAGAAGGGCCAGCAACAGAGGCAGAGGCAGCGGCTGCGGCTGCGGCCGTGGCAGCGTCGGCGACAGCGACGGCGGCTGCGGCTTCGAAGCGCGAGGTACAGAAACTCTCTCGCTTCTGTTTCTGCTTCCTTTGGCCTGGCCTGGCCATGCGATTTTGCTGCCCGGATCTCTCAGCTCTGCTCGGCTTCGGCTTTCGGCAGCCGCATTCTTGAAAAACTAAGCCAGCAGTAACACGAATCTGGCCACTGCGCCAGTGTGCGTGTGTGTGTGTGTTTGTGTGTCGTTGAATTCTTGGAAATTTCTAATGAACACAAACACAAAAAGGAGCACACAAAAATGTAGTAGAGAACAAAAAAAAAAAACAAAAATTCAAAAAAAAAAAAAAACAACCAAAAAATAAAAAAGAAAAAAAAACGAAACCGAAATAATGTGGATCAAACGCACGCTAAATGAGTACAAACAAGCGGAACGTGAGAAGAGCCATGAGAATCACGGCACACACACACACACAAACACACGCACCGACATAACATGAGTATATAGTATATGGCTATATGGATGAGGGCATGTGCGCCGACGCAGAAGACGCCGCATGATATGCATAGAAGTTCGCGCGATACAGGAAACAAATGCACAGGCGCGGCAGAGGAGGGTGGAGAGAGGGGTAAGGGGGAGGGGGGACGGCGGGTGTTGTCGTTAAGAAAGGGAACCCACATTAGAATTAGCCCCTCAATATAAGGAAAATTGGAATTGGTAATAGAAATGATCAAAAACCTTTTAGAATACAAATATCTAAAATTATTATTTTACTATTTTACTTAATTTTAAATATAAAAGAAATATACTTTTTCAGAGCACATTTTTAACAGATAATTTTTCTGATCTTGCAAATATGTCAACTTTATATTTTTGTTTAATATTGTGCACATATGATTTTGCCAAAAAGTGAGTCTACTTTTGGATACATCAAAAATCTTTAGTAGCTCTAATTTGTAAAATAAAAAACTTTGAAAATGTAGACAATAGAAATAATTCATAAATTGGACGGTTCTATATAATTGTTATATGGAAAGGTAAACAAAAGTGAATTGGCATATCTTTTTTAAAATCTATTAAATATTAATTCTTAAATATTCTGTGCGAATATAACGAGGCTGGCTAAAGTTGCTTTTATTTATATAAATAAAACAGCTTTATTATTTCGTATTAGAAGTCAATAGTAAAATATTCACATTCTTCATTAAACAATTTTTAGATATTAAAATAGCTTAATGAATAGAAACATAAATGCTTGGGATTAATAAATTAAATGAATAAGACAACCTTTGACTTTTTGGTTTCAAAAAGGTTACAAAATAAATGAATACAGATAGACGGACAGACTTTTCATAGCAACTTATATAGAAAATGTTTTATATACACATTCGATTCGGCGCGTATTTAGCGATGGTTAAATTGTTGGCCAGGGACTATGCCTTAAACTTTCGAGATGCTTCCCACACATTTTATGTAGGCGCCTACGCAGGGCGCATTAGGGCAGGGCAGGGCAGGGCAGGAACGGCATTGAGGGCCGCGTTAAATCTAAGCTTTGCGTTGCTTTTGCTTTACCTGCTTTTTGACACACACACACACACACACACAGGCATTCACACTTACGCCCGCATGGCTGCCGGCGACTACCTGGTCTGTGTCTGTGGCCCTGTTTCTGGGCCTGGGTCTGCATCGAAATTTGCATCCTGTTTGGGCAGCAACCAAAAACTCGGCGTCCTTCTACTCTTCCGCTGGGCAACAAGGCAACAACACAGCGAAGCGCACGGCCGTGTCGCATATGGGACACGCTCTTTAGCCGCCTCCCCTGCCCCATGCCCCCCGCCCCACCCCCCTTATTCCGTGAGCAGTACTTGATTTCATTCAAATGCCCATTTGATGGTAATTTGTTTTTTTTTTTTTTTTCGTATTTCATTCTATAAGTCTCGCCCCTGCCCCGCGCTCTACCAACCGTTTGGCGTTTGATCAATGCGAAACGAGTTTGGCTTGAATAAAGCGATTGAGAGTGAGAGGGAATGCGACGGGGGTGTTGCTTGAATGAAGTATAGTAATGCAGCTGCCACACATGGCGTATGCGTAATGCGGCATATCTGCCCCCGTCTACTCCTAAGAGTGCTCGACTAAAAGATACCCCTGCTTCTTGCCTAAAAAAGCAAGCAGTCAAGGTTTATAACTTGGGGGGTAGGCAGGATATTTAATATGAGTATAAACTGCCAAATATGTATTTAGATAGGGACCCAACCCCGAAAACCCGTCCCCCTGCCTACGCTACTGTATATTGGTAACGTGAAATAAACTTGAACTGAGTTTGCCCAAGAACAACTGATTTTCCCAATTATGTACGCCTTTCCTAGCTCTTTCTCCTTCTGTCCCATATTTAACGGTTACAGGGTATACAAAAAGCACTCGCAGCTGTCGCTTGCCTGCCAATTTGGCTGTCAATCACAAGGACGTGGCAAGGAATCGATTCGATGCGAATCAAAGATGAGGCAATATCAAAAGCTAGAGCAGCTATCGAGGCGTAAGAAGTAGAACGCGATACGACTAAGGCAGAAGAGATACAAAGATACTACACACACACACACACACACACACACACGCACACCACTGCGCCATGTGACGACCAAAAGGGCAGCAAGTAAAGAGAAATACAAGTAGGGTGAATACTGCGATTAGAACCTTGGCAGCTAAGGGTGCGCCCTGCCAACTGCCTGCCGGCTGGCTAGCTCCCCCTCCCCCCTCCCCCTCTGCCAAACTTCCCGCCCAGCAAGACAAATTGGCAAACTCTTGCAGCTCAGATCTCAGCTACTCACATCTTCAAGCTGCAATCTGCAATCTTCAATCGCGAAGCTGTTTTTGCAAGTGAATAAACATTAGAAAAAAGGGCAGCAGCCAAATCCTTCGAATAATTAAAAATGAAAAAAATTTCTAACAGCTAGCGGCATGAGGAGTCGATGAGGGGGGGAGCGTGGTGGTTGCCAGGCTGGCGGAAATGTGAGAAACTTGTTTCGCAATTTGAACAGCCAAAGGAAATAAGGAAAAAAGGCAAGAGGGGACCCTAAGTATCTAAAGCTCAACGCCAACTCAGGCGACGAAACCTGATTACAAACACACGCACACACACACACACACACACACACACATCTTGAGAGATCGTAGTGGCGGCTTCTGGGCAACCCTTTCATAGTGAAGCATTTTCTAAGCAGCCTCCTGAGCATGTTTTCTTTGACGGATTAAACGGAAGGCTACAGAAAAAGATTTCGACTGCCTTTGCCACAGCTTGTGCGTGCGTGCCTGTGCGTGTGTGTGTGCGTGTGTGTGTGTGCGTGTGAGCTGCTTTTGCGTTTTGTGTTTTCTTTGGGTTTCTATTAGAAATTAGTAAATGATTTTTCCCCCTTTTTTTCTTTTCTTATTTCATTATATTTTGTTGCCCTCTCATGCACATGAAACGCTGAGACATAACGTCCACGTTAAGCTTAGCCGTTGTCGCAACAAGCGGCTTAACAAGCACTCATATTGCGTATTCGCCAGCGCGTACGCAGAGCTTTTGGATTGAGCTTGAGCTTGAGCTTGAGCTTTCCCAAAGCGTTGACAAGCTTTAGCGATATTAATTGCAAATAATCGATCAATAGAACTTTAAAATATGTACATGCTAAGAAAATTATGGAAATATTTTGTTACAAGTAAAGATCACTTGATTGATTCGAACATGGTCCTATTGCAATTGCAAATATCAATTAATGTTGATCATGGCTTATTTAAAAGCTTCTCATTAAGTGCATTTATTTAAAGCGTGATCATTACTATAAATATTAAGTGCAAGGTGATCATAAATCGCAGGCAGCTTTAAAAGCTGCCTTTAATTAAAAGTTAGTGGATGTTCAAAATTTGAATAAGGTTGATAAGATTTGAAATCGAGGTTTAAGGTTTTTTCATAACAAAGTGATCATTGTAGAGATGAAATTAACAAAATTAGTCTGTCATAGTTGCCAAAAAGCTTTTTATAAAAATATTTGTCTGATCATTGTGCATTAAAAACATTTTTCATAGCGTGATGATAGAGAAATTATTCAAAAGTGATCATGGAATACCAAATGTCGCTAAAGATTCAATTTTAAAATCTTTTCTTAAGCTGATCAAAATAAAGCAGGGACCCAAAAAAAAAAAAAAAAACAGTGAGGCCATGAAACTGTTAATTTGAAAAATCAACATGAACATAGTTTGCCACCGTAATTTATTTCTATTTTATGCAGGTTTCTCAAAACGAATTAAACTTGTTTTAATAAAAGTTTGCCTGCATTTTTTTAAGCTTGTGATTTTAAAAATTAAAGTTACGAATAACTTTTACACATAGTATATTACTTTAATGAAAGAAGTAAAAAGCGACACTTATTGTTTGTCTTTAAAAATGAGATCAAATATAAGAGCTTTTGCATAATTTTGAAATCAATTTTAAAATATTATTGCGCAACTTATAAATATAGTTTAAAAAATAAGGATTATTAAAAAGCGGAGATCCAATGCAGATTGGGCTCAAAAGTTTTTCCACGTTGAAAAACGATCAAAGACTACGCAATGGAAAGCGGTTCAAAGTTCACTTAAAAGGAGCTGCACGTGCAAATGCACCTTCGTGAGGTTCTCTATCGTGCTGGTTAGGGACCTCGTGCTAGACTCTCGATGCTCTTGTTTAGTTTTGACAAGCAGATAAACGCACACTCACATTGGGTGTGAGTGTGTGTGTGTGTGTGTGTGTGTGTGGTTCGTGTAGTTGGGGAGGCTACCCGGCGCGATACGATCTTGCCGCCGATGCGAAGGACATTTGTGAGGCAGAGGCAGAGGCAGAGGCTGAGCCGGAGCCGTGTGTATCAAATTTTCTAATTTTTTCTTTCTCTTTTTTTTTTCTACTTATTTTTTGGCAGATCCTGTTGTCGAGGGGTGAAGCTGAGTGCTGTGGCGCACAGGTAGCGGGTTAGCCGCTTGCAGCTAGTAGCTGTTGGCTGCTAGCTGCTAGCTCCTAGCTGCCCCTGCAGCATGTGACAATGATAATAGTCCTCGCCGATCTGGTCGGCTCGGTGTTTACTTACACCACTTGAGCTTAACTCGACGGCGCGGCTGGGAGAGTTGATGAGGGTCGAATTCGCTTGAGATGGGTTTTTTTGTAATTGTGTGTGTTTTTTGTTTTTTGTTTTTTTTTTTTTGGGTTTTGGTTGGTGCGCATATCGGGGCTCATCTTTGGGTCTGAGAGCTTTTTTTTTTGCGCCGTGATATGCCCAATTTATCACAGGAAATTAGCTGCTATTTAGCAGCGTTGTATGTTCAAAGGAGGGCAAAAAGAAGGCTGGCCAGGAAGCCCAAGGTAGGCGGTCAAATAGCTGCTCTAGCTAGCCTCATCCGCAGCCGCAGCCGCATCCTCAGCTGCAGTCTCAGGCAGCGGGTGTGCCACACACAGAGGCAAGCTTCTTGTTATTTGGCGTGATAATTTGTGCAATTGTGGATCGCCGAGCCGAGCTGCGAGCTGCGAGCTGCTTCCCCTTCCTCTTGCCCCCTCGCCTGTTCGAGGGGCAAGGGATCGCCCTACCGAGCGAGGGGAGGGGGTTCGAGTTTAGGGTTACGATTTAGGCTCAGGCAGCGCGTGAGCGAGGCGTAGCTAACATGTCTTGGCGCCATTTTGTAAGACTTCCTAAGTTGTGTTCAAGTGTATGTGTGTGTGTGTGTGTGTGTGTGCGTGTTCTAACTGCCACGGGTGGGCGTTTAAGCCCGTCCTCAAGTGATTCCATTCAATTTAATTTAGTTTACTAACGCCTTCCTATTCAGCTAACAACAATTAGCTGTGAATTGGCCGGCCGGGCAAATACAAGGCTTTTAGCTTTTCATACCCCGAACCCATTGAAAATGGTTAAACAGGGTATACTGGTTTTGTGCAAATGTATGTAACAGGCAGAAGGAGGCATCTCCGACCCTACAGACTTCTAGTTTTCCGTGGCACGCGCAGATCAAGTTTGTTTTTATTACTAAAATCAATCAAAAGCTACAACCTTAATTTTTGAATCATTAATCATTGAAGGGTGAAGAATCGCCGTGCCTATAAAGTGTATATAGTGAGACCTCGTTTTGGTTTCCGAGCTGTTTCCAGTTCAGATATCATTTCTCTTCTCATATCTAATACAAAATAAGATATTCATAATTTATTAATTTATTACTTTAATTTTATCCGATTTCATACGGTTTTTTTAAAACCCATACTGCACATATAAACATATAAAACAAACTGTTTTCGAAGAAGCAAAAAAGAAAAAAAAAACAATAGAGAAAATAAAAACTTTTTTTTCCGAATTTAGAGTTTAGATCAAACCGTCAGACAATATTATATCCTAAGTATATATAGAATTCAAATCACACGAAACAGGCTGTTATTGGGCTAAGATCAGAATTACAAAAAAAAAAACACAATAATACCCACTAAACATTGATCTTACATTCAAATATCATATGAAACCTTTGGTAACTGATCCCAAACTTTAAAAGGAGGAAGAAAACAAAACACAAAAGTTTCTTATACAACAGCTTAAGAGCTTTTTCCTTATAGCGACACAGATTTACAGATACAAAAAGCGACGCAACAACTACAGAGGGGGTTTCACAATTATGGGGTTGGGGCGGCATAATACTAGAGGGCTCTACTAAAAGCTTATACACAGTTAACTACATATGTATGTGTTTCGAAAGAGGAGGCGACACATTATGCATGGGGAAAATGATAAACGATATTACGGTAGGGGTAGAGAAAAGGGGGAAATATGCGGGGAAAATATGTAGAGTGGAGTTGTTCTTTTTGTTTTTAAATTCATCTTTTTTAGGGTTTCTCGTTGTGTTTAGGGTAGGTTAAGTTGAGTTGAGTTGAGTTAAAATAGGGAATTTGATAAATACCTTGAGGTGCCAGCACCTTCCAATTGCTGCCGATCCAATGGCGGATCGAAGATTTGCTCGCGATCCTCTTTTGATAATTCCAAATCGGCGAATTGATCCAGTTCGGAAGCCATCTTTAAAACTGTACCTTCTGCTTCTTCTTTAGCTGTGCTGCTTTTTAATTGGTTGCTTGACTTAACTTTCTTTGCTTTGAATTTGTTTTCTTTTTTTTTTGTCTGGGGTCGGGGGGTACGTTGTTGCAGGGGTCTTGTTTAGAGTTCAGCTCGATTTTGTGCAAAAAAATATATATGCATATACGTTTATAAAATAATAGCAATTTGTGTTTCGTTCTTTAACTTGATTTCGGTTTCGGTTGTGGATTTTTGTTTTGTTATTGTTGTTTTCTTTTAAATGTTGATCTGGCAACTCTATGGCGAAAAAATTGAGACACGTTTCGCCGTAGAAAACACTTTAAAATTTGGTTTTATATAAGTTAGGTTTTTGTTGTTGTTGTTGTATTTGTGTTTGACAAAAAAAAAAAAATGCCAGCAAAGTTTTCGCAGAGTGATTTTGGGGCGTGGAATGCTTCAAAGGACTTTCGAATTTTGGCGCTTAGTTTTTGCATTGACTCATGTCCTTGACCGTGTTTTCTTTTTTATTAATATTATTAATAATTCTTGTTGTTTAGCCTTCGTCGTTTGGGCAGATATCGAAACAAATTTAAATATTTGTTTTTTTAACTCGACAAAAATATCGTTTTAATTTAGTTATTATTGTTGCATTGCTCTTTTTAGTTTTTTCGTTTTTTTAAATATTCTTTTTGTATCTTACCCGCGCGCTCGGTTTTGTTTTTCGAAAATCCCTTTTTGTAATTACGTTATTTTATTTTTTGATGTCTTTTTCAAACAATTTGCGAAGAAAAACTGTTGCTGTTGCTGTAAAGGCCGTTAAAATGTTGTCCGAATCGAAAGAAAAGTAGTAAAAGTTGTCAATTTGGCCAAATGGGTGAAAACCTGAAACATAAGAAGAAAGTAGAAACATCAATAAGGCACGAAAAATGCCCTAAAAACAAAAAACAAAAAAAAAACAAAATAACTACATGTTGACAGTTAATTAAAGCAAATGTAAATGATAAAAAGCTCTCTCTCATACAGCTTGTTCGCTCAGTTATGTTAATGCTCTTTTAAATTTATATTAATAATTTGTGTGCGTGTTTGTTTTTGTTTTTGATCATACAAAAATGGCAGACAAGCTGGCAAGGCCATACGCGCACACACACACATGTTGCGTCTCAATGCATGCGTGTGCGATGGCAATATTAAAACATGGCAGCTTTGCTAAAGCTCAACGATTGACCACCCACCTACGCCAGGCGCCATTTGCAGGCAGCGCAACAGCTGTTACAGCGATCACAGGCCGGCCGGCCGGCCGGCAAGCAACACGTTGCGACATGTTTGCTAACCAACCAGCGAGCGAACAGAGCTTTTTGCTTGTGCCATCAAAAAAGCTAGTGTGGGCGCACTGCTTGCGTCGACGCGTGAGCGCGTGGGGCCGCATTCGCATTAGAAGAGATTTATGTAGCGCGAGAGAGAGAGAGAGAGAGAGAGTTAAAAGAGAGAAAACTTTGCTGCTGCTGCCGTCGTCATGTTGACGACTTTGATCTTGGCCCGTGTATTCGTGTGCGTGCGTGCGTCGGTGTGCTTCGCTTTTTGGCAATTGTTTTTGTTGTTGGCACTTTTTGTTTGTGTGGTGAATAAAATAGGCGAAAAGCAAATCACGCAAGAAGCAAAAAAATAAAAATAAAACACAAGTGTGCCCAAAAATGGTGAAAATTTCGTGCTGTTTTACTAGTCTTTTGTTTGTTTGCTGTAAATGCTGTTGGGCGCACAATTCATTATTTATGTTTTTGTGTTCCGCTTACTTCGCTGACTGCACTTGTGTATTTGTTGTTATTGTCGCCAGCTGCCGCTGCCTATGTTTGTTGTTCTACAATTTTTGCGCAGATGATGTCAGAAATTTTTTGTGTTTGTTATTTCTTCATTGACTTTGTGTTTTGCATTTGTTTTTGACTTTGCAGCGAGCGTTTGCTTTATTATACATTCGCATAGATTCTGTTTAGTGTGTTTTTTGAGAAAGCGAAATTATGTAAAAAAAAAAAAACAAACTGTGTTTAGTTTTTTTTATTTGTTATATGTTTAAAACTGTTTTTCGTCACTTGTTCTAAGAAAATACGGTAAAAAACGCAAAAAATAATCTTGAAAATACAATTTTTTACAAATAATTTTTTTTGCTGGTGATTGGGATTTGTGAAAAAAAAAAAAACGCCACACAAAGCTGCGGGGCGGCAAACACGCGCACGCACGCACACACAACATACAACAAATACACACACACACACACACGCACACGAAAAATATGCCACGAAAAAAAGCAGCAACATCAAAAAAAAAAGCGCAAAGCTGCTGCCCCGCCCCGCCGCTATGCTGCCCAACAACTATTCCCGCCGCCAACGCGACAACTGTTAATGCGATGTTGTTCTTGTTGTTGTTGCTGCTAATGATTAAACGTAGCCAACAAGTACAAGTTTAACGGTATTCAACATTTTTTTACTTTCTTTTTCAACAAATTTTTGGCAAACTGTAAAAAACATTGCCATTGCACTAGTATTGGTATGCAGGCACGCACACACACATATGCGTGTGTGTGTTATTGGCTTTGAATGAGTTTTTTGCTTCTCTATTTTATGTTCGGTTATGTGGGGGGAGGGGGAGGGGGAGGGGGACTTCGTTTGATTTGAACGTTTTTATTTTTTTTTTTTTTTTTGGTGCGCGCTCTTTATATTATTTGATTTCTTTTCTTTTTTGCTTGCTTACGTTTGGGAACGAACGAACGAGCGAACGAACGAGCGTGGAAGAAGCAGCAACAGCAGATCAAGATCACTTTGCGGTTTCTCGAAAATTGAAAATGTATGAAAACTATTTACGAACAAGCACAACAGAGGAGAAAAAAAACAATGAACGACGGCGACGACGGCGACGGACACACGGTTAATGCATATTTTAACTTTTGCGTTTATTTTCTTATTTTTGTATGCTCTGGCCTTATGCCGAAAATATTGTGTGCCAATAATGCTTTTTTGACGACCTTCTTTCTGCTGCGGCGTTCCAAATACAAATGACGGAAGGGAATTGTGCTTCCAAATACAAAAATGACCGAACGAACGTGCATGCGGCATTCTGGTGGCGCAGCAGCAGCGCCAGCGCCAGCAGCAGCAGCAGCGTCGTTGGCAGCACAGCACAGAGAGTGAGAGCGAAAGAGAGAGAGAGAGAGACAGCGAAAAAGAGCTACCTAACAGAGCACCGAGTGCGTAACATTAATCACTTAACAGTTCCACTCAAGTATTTTTTGGCCGCCAACGCTCTGCTGCTGCCTTAGCCGAAATTCCTATGCTTTAACACACACACACACACACATACATACATACGTACATACGTACACATACATATGCATACACACAGCGGCAGCACGACGGCATCGACCGCGACCGCAGCCAAGCGAAAGACAGCAAGCCCAACACAAAAGCAATGTGCGATGTTTTCGTGTGTGCCCCTCGCTTTGCCTGTGTGTGTGCCTGTCGCTTTTGCCGAAATTTAATGAGTGTGAGTGGAATGTGAGGCGGAGTGACTTTTGTCTTGCGATAGCTTCGGCTCAAATATTCAACTCAACTCTCTCAAGTAGTGATAAAAGCAAACAAATTAGAAAACTAGAAAAGTTTAGGGGAATAAACCAACAACAATTAGGAAAAAAACGAACAAATTTGTAACATATTATAAACTGCTCGATTGAGCCAAGGAACGAAAAGTGGCAGCGTGTGCATAGATACATACATGTATTTGAAAGCGCAATTAGAAATTCAATTTTTTTTTTGCATTGACCAAGATCAACAACAAAGCCACTCGGATTCAAAACTACGAATCAAACTCAGACTCAGACTCAGACTCAGACTGTGACGCGGAGCCGAAATGCGACTCAGAAAGGCGCGCAGCCTGGAACTGGAACCGGGAGCTTTGGCCACGCTCGCAGCAGCTTGGGAATGGAGTGCGCTTGTGTGTGTGTGTGTATTTCAGTTAGTGTGCGTGTCAGTGAGCAGATGCCTGGATAACGTAGCGCTGCCGCGCTGCCGACGTTGGCGTTGCCAAAAATTGAATGCGGCGACGACGACGACGACGACGGCAACGACGATGGCGGCGCTTAAGCGCTAAAAGGAAGAAGGAAGCAGCAAAGGAAGTGAACTGCGAGCACTGTGCTCCGAGCTGTTAGCACCGAAGGCAAACTCAAGCGAAAATATACAAACATAAATATGTGCATGTGTATCAGCAATGAACGTACAAATACAGAACTGTAGAAAAATGGAAAAAAAAAAATGTATTATGCCATGGTCGAGTGTAATCAACCAGCAGATACTCTATGTTTGGCACACAGCATAAAAGAGCGTGAATTAAATACATACATATGTATGTATAATTAAACCTACGCTACAAATTGTACATTTTAAATTCAAGAAGCATATTATAAGGAGTACATTCACGCAGTTACACAAAAGAATTGACAGCGCCAACTTGTACAGGGTATAAAAGAGCAAACATGAAATACGAATGCGTATTCGGAAGACCAACAAATCCAAATGAGTGCAAAAGGACAGCTTAAGAGCAGCAGCAGCGACAAATTCTAGATTTTATCTACAGATATGCACACGAACAAACATACGGACGTACAGTACAAATTATATACATAGATATCAAGTAACTTAATACGTACACATATGTATATAAAGTAATTGATGAGTTATTAAAATAATCGATTCTAATTAGAGTGGACCAAGCGAGACCAAGGATGTCCGAAGGTTGCCTAAGATTATGGGAAACGCAGAGAAACACTTGAATCAAGTAAATTAGAAATTTCCTAATCTGAGAATAGAAATATTATTTTTCAACATATGCTACTTTATTTTGTTATTGGCTCAAATAAAGGACTCAATCTAAGAGAGGTTGTAGTTATGTTTAAAAAGGATTTGCGTATGTTTCAATTGCAAAAATGGTTGCATTGAATATTAGCTATTTAATTAAGTTTGTAAAATAAGTAAACAGAACTAATTGATATCTATTGAGAAAATTACATTTAAGCTTAATTTTTGTATTCAAATATTTAAAAATGTAGCGAGAAAGCTAAAACGCAAATCGGGGTACAAAAAGTGAACACGAGTATTAAATTAAATAAAATATAATATCTTATTTCAACCTATACTTTTTAAATGTAAGAGAGTAATCACTTTATCAGTTTAAAACCCCGCATTTGGCTAGAAATGTATTTAATTTATTTACTAGTTTAGTTCTTTCAAAAATCAAATACATTTCCTCACTGGATATACTTAAAAATAACATTTTCTAGCTGGAAGTATCTTTCAGGACTGTTTTTTAATAATGTTTAAATAAAAATTAAATCAATAGAAAATACTACTAAAAGCTAAAAGTTAAGTAATAAAGGAAAACTAAAAAAAATGTTAAGAATTCGAATTTTTGAATATATTTGTTACAGAATATTCTGAAATTTTGTATGGGATTTTTATTTAAAAATATATATATATAAATATATATATTAAAAGAGACTATGCCTTGCATACAGTTGCAAACACAGATCTATCTATATAGGCAGTGTATAAAAAGTCATGCAGTTTTTATTATTTTGTCCATGCCAGTGAAAACTTAAATGTATTTCTCCCACTTTAACTCAAATAATTGAAATTTTCATACACACACATTTTTTAAGAGAAGTTCTAGATATGAGGACAATACTTAAAATTTTTTAATTAATAAAACAAAACAATCTATATAATAAACATCATCAAATTCAAGCAAAAGTTGAGCTTTGCTAATATTTCTAGTTGCTGTTTCTATTGAAAAGCAAATGTTAAGCAATTTGTTTTTAAAGTAAAAACGCTTTAAACTTTGCTTAATGCGCGAACGCAATCAAAAGGACACTTGAGGAGCTTCAAGGCCAGACGCGAGCCAAGTGCAGGACACTTGTTGCACGTGTAACTGCATACGTGCACCCCGTGCACCCCGCACACAGCGCCCCTTGCACTCGCCGCTAACCTCGCACTTTCTGCCACAGTCGGGGCCAGGTGCAACAAGGGGACGCGCCAAGTGGCAGCAACGCACGCGTCGCAATCAAAACAAAATCAGCAAGGAGCAAGGAGCAGGGTCCAGGGGTTGCCTTATATATATAATTGTTGCTGCTGCTGCTGCTGTTGTTGTTGTTGTTGTTGCTGTTGTTACCGCATTGCAATTGCAGTTGTTGAAGGTGACATTAATTGACGTTTAATGGGCAGCAGCTACAAACGAGGGGTGGCCAGATGCAAGGCAAAAGCGAACGAAAGAGAGTGAGAGAGAGAGAGAGAGAGAGAGAGAAAAGGAGTGCGAGGGAGAGGGAGCACGAGCTTGAGTTTTATTGCAGCCTTTACGTCACAGGCGAGAAGCCAATTAAAGCTGAAAGCTTTTCATGCCTTTTTATTTGCCAATAATTCAAGACACAAAAAGTGCATCCTCTTTTATGCCATTGAAAAGCCTCGCGCCCAGGGGTTAAAGGTTAGGCTAAGCGGCCAAAATGGGGTTGCACATTGCCCAGTTGCGCCTGCAGCAGCAGCAGCAGCGGCAGTGCAGCTCGGGGCCAGGGGATTAAGCGTGCAGACCGTGCAGAGGGTGCTTCCTGGGGTAGTGGGCGCTGCTCTGGTGGGCGTGCAATTTGCATGGTCATGCAGTCGGCAGTCGGCAGCGAATGGCAGACGAAAGCGAAGGGCGCGTCTCGTGTCGCCAGATTTTGAATCCGGCTGCGTGTTGCAGTGGCAGCGGCTGCACCAGTTGTCGAGCAGGGGTTCGTATATACTGCTATATATATGTATAACATTTGTGTGCGTGTGCACAACAAGTGCAACACAAAAATGGCGCGCGCAGCGGCAACTGCAGCAGCAACCCTGCAAAGTATGCAATAAAAAGCGGCGTGGCCGGACTTTATGTGTTTCTGTGTGTGTGTGTGTGTGCGAGAGAGAGCCGACAATAGGCCTGCCACAAGCAGCCTGCGAATGGCAGCACTTATATTTATGTGCGCGCTCTCTGTGTGGGTGTGCGTTGCAATGCGAGATGCAATGCAATCATCAAAGCACACACACACACATACACACACACATACACGGCCTGCCAAAATGGCGACATGCAAAAAGCTGGTGCGGTGAGACGCTGCCAAGCAGAGCTTTAGCCACAGATCAGCTTAAAGTTGGAGTGAGAGCGCAAGCGAATGGCAACACTCTTATATTCTCTCGCTCTGTGTGTGTGTGGGTGTGCAGTGCATTTGCATATGCTCACTGCAACAAAATGGCGGCGTGTGTTTACCAAAGCTTTATGCAATAGATCAGCTCAAAGATACGCGCGTGAAAGAGACAGTGCGTGTGAATGAAAAGCAGCAATTGACAGGAAAAAAGCAGTCGAAAACAAAATAAAATAAAACAAAAACAAGTAAGAATGCTTTAGAAGATACCCAATGTAATTATTGCATAAGAGAGAACAACATAACGTAATACAATTTATACGAATTTTCGTATTTAAAAAAACGAAATTCCTAAAGAAAGTGTAATGCAAAATTCAGTACTACATTTGGGTCTTGGCAGGCATTAAGAATGCTCTAGTCGAGAGGACTCGACTAGGAGATACTCTGAATATAACTTTTATGTTTTTTAACTGATCTTTTTATCAGATAAAGCTTTAGTTGTGATAGTCTAGAAGCTAAGCTTAAAAAATCTGAGCTAGTTGTCGATTTTAATTGATTTTAGGAGAACTAGGTAGGTTATCGAACATTTGAAATAATCCAGTTTAGACGGACTCGAGAATATACATAATACAAATAAACTTAAGAAATTCGTTTTTTCTTGATAGTAAAAATACATTGACATACTGTCTTCTTCTGCCTGCCCAATCAATATACCCGTTTTACCCATTTGCAATGGATTCAGTGTATAGAAAACAATTAAATAAAAACCAGTGTCTATTGTGCGTGTCGTGTGAACAGACCGAGAGCCAGTGACAGTGACAGGATGAGAGGGGCCAGAATAGGGAAGCAGGACCAGGAGCAGGCCCAGGACCAGGACCAGCAGGACGAGTACCAGTTGGCAAGCCGGCGCACACTGAATAAAACAGGACATTAAACAATTGCACACGAAATGGCATCAAGAAAGCAAAAAGCAAACGGCACAAAGTACAGAGGCCGCTCACACACACACACACACACACACGCACACTACAGGCAAGTAATTCAATAAGCTTAAACGGGCCAGGCGAGGGGCGGGGATTCCTTTTAGGGGCAGCCGCTTTGTTTAGAGGGGAGCACAGCAGTCGCTGCCAGAACTAGTGTAGGTACAACATTATATAACTGAACTATGCAAGCGCGTGCGACAGGGACAGCAAGAGCCGTATCGTCGGGCTGAAGCTGCTGCCTAAGCTTATTACGTGCAAAGGACGCGAGCGCGTCCGGCTCAAGGACAACCGCATATTGTAGCCTGAGGTACAGTTACGTAGCCAGCTGCAGCTGGTGGCACAGAGCTTGGCGCACTGATCCCATTAGCGCGGCTCCACACGGAGGGGATGGTGGGGGGGGGGTGAGGGGTGAGTGGCTGTAATCCGAATTGCCAGACAGAGCTGGCCACACTGGCTGGCCGATTTCCGCGTCTGTGGAATGCGCGCCCTGTGAAATTCTAATCTAATTTTATGCTGTTTCAGCTCTCCCACTCGACGCTCTCTCTCCCTCTCTATCGCTCTCTCACTCTCACTGCGATTTTGCGGCTGTTGAACTTTCGAATTGATTTGAAAACATTTTTCGCGTTTCCATGCGGCAAAGGCCGAAGCAGACGCAGAAGTTTGCCGTGCTGACTCCACTTGAGAATGCATTAAATTTAGCCATGCCACAGACGCAGCTATGTGGATTAGAGACGAGCGATCGCGGCGACTACGAGCGGGGCGAGGGGCGTGTTCGCTGCCAGACAGCTTCAATTCATTCATGGCACGCGCCTTCGTCTCAGTCGACATTTAAAATAGACGCAACTCCCGAATGCGTCCTCCCCGATGACTCAAAAATAGGCAGGCAACAGCATCTGTGCAACTGCAACTGCAACAACATCTGCCCTCCCTCCCTCCCTCCTTCCCTCTCTCTCTCTCGCTGTCTCTCGGATACAAAGTTGCAGTTACATTTACTTTGTTGGCGCTTCTTATTTCCGTATCTGTTACATAAAAGCAACTTCAGCAGGTCACAATGTTTTCCCGCCTTAAATGTGCCTAGAGTCCCCTAATTAAATCTCATTCGCTTTCTTTGTTGATCTGATGTTTATTCATGAAACACTCACAATTTTCTCAACCGGATATGCATGCGTACACACTTAATTCTAAACAAATAAGATAATGAATGCCCTAGGGAGACCTGGGGTTGCTCAACTAGGGGATGTCCTAGGGCCAGTGAAAATGTGTCTTGAAAGAAATTGTTAATCAAGGAAAATTCCTGAAAACTAAATTGATATGAAATTATATTTATTTATTTATTGCACAACGGAAACTGTCTTAAAAACTATTATATGCTATACAAGCTACCCTGTCTCTGAGAAAATAAATCCTATTATCTTGACTTTTTTGTGTATATGTAGTATATTACAAATAAACAACTTTATTATTATTTATTAATATTTATTTATTTATTATAATAATACTTTATTATATAATATTTATTAAATAAATAATAATAATTATTTTGACAGACATATTAAAACTGAACAAATTCAAACGAAATGAACTCAATATTGCATTTTGGAATATTTTTAAATTAAATATAAATTGTCCTTGCTTTCAAAATCGCTAAAAAATAGTACATAAATTAAAACTAACATATTATTTAATATTTGTACATTTCTTAGATTCTATTAAAATATTGAGCGATTTTTCTTTTTCTCTGAGATGACCGTTTTAGGCAATAAATAAATAAATTACAAAAAAGAAATTGTATAAATCATAATAGCTACAAAGAAAATCTTTGAATGGATCCGTTCAATCTTATACCTAAAAAGCTTGAGATGGGAAAACATTGTAATCACAATCCTATATTGCTTGATTAAAGAGCTATGATTGATGGCATATATGATGTATGTATATATATATATATATACATATATGATGTATAATACATGTATAGGCCAGCGTCTGGATGTCTTATTTTCTTTTCTTTTTTTTTTTTAGATTTGTGGCAGTTACAGTTACTTACAGATTCCCGCTAAATGAGTGATTGACCGACTGTTTGTCTGTTGATTGATGCTGATTGATGACTGATGCTCTGGGCTTGGCTATTGGTGTGTTACACAGTGTGTTTCAATGGCAAGCCAGTTAAAAGCAACTCAACAGATTTCCAATGTCTAGTATCCAATATCCAGTTAATATATATACTATATATATAGATATATATATATATATATTTGGTAACTCTAACGTCGCGGCATCAGCTGTGTCAGTGTCAATTATCTGGGATGAAACGAAGAGCACCTTGTGTAAGTATGACGAATTCCCTTTGGTCAAATATCGATCACTGGTGCGCTGCTGCTGCTGCTCGGTCTTGCTATTGGGGACTGGTTTCTCAGTGGTTTCTAGGTCTTTTGTAACTCTTCTGTTTCTAGTTATGGGCCCACTTTCAATTTGTTTGATGGCTGATTTGTATGTCAAAAATACGAGCGCCGTCTAATGAACCTGATCGAAAATGGGCTGTAGCTGTATCTACACACACTCACACACACATACACACACATATATATATATATATATATATATATATATATATATATATATACATGCATATATGTATATATATATTAATAATATTTATATATATATATATATATATGTATTTATATTTATATATATATACACATATGTATATATTGCCTATATGGACGAATTTTAATTGAGAGCCGAAAATTGTATATGGAAAAAAACGACAAATGTTAGAGAATTGCTCGGATTGGATTTTGTGGTGCTTAAATACTTTTTGGATTTTTATTTTGGATAATTTTTGTTGTTGAGGGAGAAAAATTGAAACTGACGTGTGAAATAAGTTGATGAATTATTGTTCCTGAGCGTTATGAAAACTGAAATTAACAACTCTGCAAATGCTGTCTCAGTTTCTCGAGCAACTGTTCAACACCAGCATTCGAGCAACTGTCCCCAACACTGCCAGTGTTGTAAAACGTGCGGGCGCGCATCTTTAATATGATTGATTTTTTATGCAAAAAAAAAAAACAACAAAAAAATGTGAAAAAGGGAATTCGGGAATTTTTTTTTGGTTTTTTAACAGGGGGGGGGGATGGCGGGGGAGACGTGGGGCGCTGGGGCATATTGATTTTTGCGTAGGTGACAAAGACCGCTCGGTACAACAGAATCAGAAACAGAAACGGAACCAGAATCGTTATGGGCATGGGCATGGTGGGCATGGGAATGAGAAAGAGAGCGATGCTCTGCGGGCGCCCGTTGAGCTGCGTGTGCGAGCGAGACAGCAGCAGATGCGTGAGTGCGTAAGACGCCGACGGCGTCGGCAACAGCGACGTCAGCGCTGACGCCGCTGCCAAAGAAAACTGGAAAATTCTTGCTTACAATTACATATAAATATATAGAAATTGTTTAATTTCAATTTCGGCTTGAATTTCGATTTGGGTTTCGGTTTCCGTTTCGCTTTGCTTTCGCTTTCGGTTATCTCGTTATCGTTATCGATATCGCAATTGGTATTGGTATCGATATCGCTTTCAATATGGGCCGTTCGGGGCGCCTCTTTTTCACTGAACTAGCCGCTGGGGACTGCTTCACTTTTGTTCACTCTTCCACTCGACAAAAAAAAAATCAGATATATTTAACAAGAACGGAGCGATAGTGTCCAGATTCGGTTGCGGGCTATATTTCTTGATTTCTGCTTGACGCTTCTGCTTCTGGCTGGGTTTCGGATTCGAGAGCTGAGAGTCGAACGAACGAACGAACGCGCGGCACTGCGACGAGTAAACTGGCAACGGCGCTGAACTGTTTCAATGAAAATGTCTGTGGAAAATCCACGCAGCAGCAGCAGCAGCAGCAGCCGCTGCGGCCGAGCAGCTGCCGCTGGCAGAGCTGTTGCCGTCGCCGCCGTCGCCGCCGCCGCCGCCGCATTTTTCCTATCCAGAAACAGTGAAAGTTGTGCGTGTGTTGTTGTTGTTGTTGCTGTTTTTGTTTTTGTCATTGCGGCGGCGTCAAATCAAAATGGCTGACATGTGTATGTGCAACTGTGCGTGTGTGTATGCGTGGCTGGCTGTGTGTGCGTATGTTAGCGGCGTCTATCCGGCCGTTTATCCGTCCGTCTGCTTACCACGAGCATTTCAAAGTCAGAATTGGAGTCCGAGTCGTAGGGCAGGCGTTGTTGTTGTTGTTGTTGTTGTCGGCTTAGGCCACAGTGCCCGCAAGCAGTCGACACTCACAGTAATTGCAGAAATAACAAATATTATTTATATATATGTATATATGTATGTTACTTATCAAAAAATTCATTTTTGTTTGTAGCACAGTGTTGCTCAGAAATTTAAATCATTTTTTTTTTTAATACTCTTTTATAGACGTAAAGAAATTCTAGAATTAAATATGAGGTAAATATTATCATTATTTACAATGTTAGATAACAAACTATAAAAGAATGTATACGGCTTTTATTGTAAGTTAGTGAGCTAATCGATGCATATACTTTTGGCAGCCGCTGTTTCAGCTGTGTTGACCTGTGCTCCTCCATTGGAAAAAAAACACAGAGAAAAGTAAAAATGAAAACCGCCGCCAATGTTCCAAACGGATAACCGAATATTTTCCATGTGAATGGTTTGGCATTTGCTGGCTGCGACGCCAGCAGCGACGCCAGCGGCGACGCTGACATTGACGCAGCCGTGGCGCTGGCTTACACGGAGAGCGAGCCGGAGCGGCGCACACAGGGTGAGAGCGTGAAAAGCGAATTTCCATTTCATGTTTGTCGCGAAAGGCAACAACTGAAGAGAAAAAGAAAAAACAAAAAACGAAAGATGAAAAGAAAAACGTGAGGAATGAAATGAAAACTCGAGGAAAACGAAAACGCAAGGAAAACTGGCTACAGGGGTGGCAAAGGCAAGTGAAGCCGTTGCCACTGCCGGCGTCGACGCCGACGGCGACGTCAGCATTGGCAGTGGGCAGCGGCAGCGGCAGCGACAGCGACAGCGGCTCTCTGAGTTTTTAGCTGCTGTGGAAAATACTACGGAAAATTCAGCTGCCTGTCTGTGGCTGTGCGTGTGTGTGTGTGTGTGTGTGTGTGTGTGTGCGTGTGCGTGTGCTTGTGTGCCCTTGCCCGGCAGCGATGTTGACTGTTGAGTCGCCTTACCCGAGAATCCGCTATGATTTTTTTTAGCAGGCGTCGAAGCACTCAAAGGAGCTTACAGTTGATGTTCGAGGACAGAGCAGATTGAGTGGATTTACCTGTGCGCACGTGGGCATCCGCCCACTGCCAAATTGTTTCGCTTCCCGGCCTCGGCTCCGAGCTCGCAGCTCGGAGCTCGGAGCTTGGAGCTCTCAGCTATCCTTCAAGTGAACCTACGCAGTGCTTGAAAATGTCGCCGGAGCTCTCTGATGCACTGATGCCTCTTAATGCACATCAGAATATCAGAATTTATCCCGACTGGAGGCCGCATTAATGCGAATTCGCTGGAAATTCTGCTGCTGCTCATATGGAAATAAAAAAGAAAATTATTGTTTTGACCTTCCATTGCCTCCACGCGACATATAGAGAACTCAAGCGGAAATTGGATTGCAACAATTGGCTCATTGAAATCGGGTTAAGTTTACGTGCCGCGTTCTAAGAATTGGTAATTGCAAAAAAGTCCTTGAGGCGAAATCCTCTCGATAATGAGCGCAAACTGCGGCACATTTGTGTCTTATAGAATAATTTGACATTTGACTTGGATGCCAATTAACTGTAGGTAACTGTAGTAGGCGTAGTTGGCAGTAATTTTCAATAAATAAAGGTATGTCCACAATCTGCCCACTTGGCTAATTAGATCAATTATTTAGCGAGGACGAACAGAAATGAAATCATTATTAGTTTTTGTAAGTGGGATGCAGTTTTAATTGAGATGACTTTGGTAGTTGAAGAATGAAGAGGCTTAATTGTGTAATTGGGGCTTTTGGGGAAACATATCCTCTTAATAATAGTAATAATAATAAAAGTAATAAAAACAAATAAAAATAATAATAATAACTAAAATAATAAAAAAGAATTCGTTATAAGAATAGTAATTTTAACAATATAAAATTCCTCTTGAGAACCCGATTATACATTGGTTTTTTATTATTTTTTTTACACTACTTTACCTTTAAATATCTATGTTTTTTTATGGTCTTGTACGTTTTTCTTTGGCTTTATCATGACTTTTACTTTTTTGCTGTGATTCGTATATTAAATAAAACAATTCAATTTTTATGATTTTTATATATTAATTTATTTTATAAGTTTATGTTCAGAATAATAAAAGTTGTAGTCAGAAACTTAAATATTTGAAATAAAAAAAACTTGAAAATTTAACAACGTTACTTTCAAATAAAAAAAATATTTATAATATATTTTTTTCTAAGTAGTGGTTTATGATCCAAAAATGCAATTTCCAGATTTCAGCTGGTTCGCTTCAAAACCGAATGGAATTGCGTTTGTTTTCAATGAAATTGAATTATTTGTGAGATCTCTCAGTTCTCTTCTCAGGTATTTACGCTTCTCTGCTTGGGTGGTGCCCGAAACTTGGACTGTGACCTTGCAACGAACATTTTCGGCTGCTTCCTCGACGTTTCCATTAACGACGCCTTGCTAAATCCGATGCGCACCCCGAAACTTGGCACTAGATGTGCCGTTGTTTGTTACCAACTCAGTCCAAATACACAAATGCAAACACGCACACAAAGGGAGAGACACGCACAGAAATTTGTAGACCCTTCCCATTCCAATATGCTCGTTTTGAACACGTCCCGTTTCCAAATTTTGGCCGCGACTTGCGTAGTTTTTCAACCCCAGGAACGGGTGCAAGACTGATGCGTATGCTTGGAATGTTACAGGCGACGCTACCCTGGTCCGGAACCGGGACCGGGCCCTACCCCAGCGACGGGCTGGCAGGGAAGCAGCCAAACAAGCAGCAAACAACCACCCACCCCCGGGGAACTGGCGCATAGTGCGTAGTTGGATTCGAATTCGAAAACGCCATTCGAAGCGAGTGCACTGCGATTAGAGAGCGCGCCAAGGCAGTCCGCTGCGCCTGCCGTTAAAAGGGGTGCAGCCCCCACACACACACACACACACACACACACGCACGCACACACGCCTGTCTAGTCGGTCTGGCCACCACCCGTAACTGAGGCCGCATCCAGTTCGAGGCTGAGGCGAGTGTCCCGTTACGCGCGGCCATCTCACTCGCACTCCGGCCAGGATCGGAACGGCTGCGGATGATAAACGGTCCCGCAGCCTCCGCAGCCTCCCCCTGGCCGGCATTGTTGTGCGAGCCTTTGATTCTTTTTCTTTATATTTTTATTATTATTATTTCATTAGATTGCAACCCTCATGATGTGACGACGACTGTGCGTGTGCTTTGTCCCGTGTCCCGTGTCCCGTGTCCCTTGTCCCATGTCCCTTGTCCCGTGCCGGCGCTCTACGAAGTGCGTAAAAAATGTTTGCCAACATTTGCCAATGTCAAACTGGCTTTTTAGCTCAACTCGTTGTGGCACAAACCAAGCACACAAATTTCTCTCCCCGGCTCTGAAGCTGATGTCACTGCTGGGAAACCATCTAATGGATCCTCCCGATACTAGTCCTGCACTCAACAGAATGTCACGTCTTAACTTTCTCAAAGGGATTGTCTAGGCAATAACGATTTACTCTAATTTAGACAATTAAAAATTAAGTTTGTACAAAATTCATAAACTGAGGCGTTTAAAATTATGAAACAATTGAATAAGTTAATATATTTAATAATTATTATATATATACATATATATATATATATATATATATATATATATATATATATATATATATATATATATATATATATATATATAGAGTCAACGATCACACTCTTAAGATTAAAATCCTTATTTGAAGAAGGTTGTTTATAATCCGCAACTTTAATTTTGTATTCAATTATAAAGGTTCATTATAATCCTTTTCAATACGGCACGAATTCTTTGTTCTTATTTATATTTATTATATACGCCTATATACAACAATAAATATATAGTTATTAAGTAATTATTGAGATCGATTATTATAGTCGAAGGAATTTTAAAATAAGAAAAAGTATGTTTGGAAATTTCACAATGTGGAGTTACGTATTCGATCATATTTATGTGTTCACATATTGCTATACAGAATAATGATCCTCAGAGTTAGTATGCTGTGATCCTTAGATATCGCTCAATGTCCGTGTGTAGATACTCATATATAGATCAGTATGTTGATCGCGAGTCCGTTGTTATAAAGAGATTTACGGAGATCGCCCAATGTAATAATAATGTAAGAAGATCCAACGATCGTATTTAATGTTTGGCTATCATCACGATCCTTTAAGGCTTATCTTGGCGAGGATCGCTCAACGATCGCATGCAGGTATTCCCATTTAGATCAATAACTTGATAGCGGCGGAGAAAGTGTTTGCTTAACGGGCGCAGGATGATTGACGATCATCACGATCGCTGGACAATCTGTTTTTGAGATCCTTGGTGCTATCGATCGTTGGAGCCGACCTCAATGTGCTTTTAATAAGTTCTGCTTAAGCTATGAATATTTGTTAAGGCTGTCGACCGACTCGCGGCTGATTGGACGATGGCAATCTCACGCAACCGGGAACCGGGAACCAGGAAGCAGGACAGCAGCCTGTTAGATGCCACTGCCAGTTGCAGTGGCCGAGGAAAGGTGCCTAAAGAAAGCGTGTTGCATGCAACATGCAGAAGTAAGTTGGCATTTTGCTGGCCCCTGCCCCCCTGTTCCACCCCCTTCTCACGCCTTAGCTGCCACATTGTACTCAATTCAAATACAATAACGATGTAGCTAAAGGGGAGGGGGGGGGGTTTGGCCAACAACAACAATTGGCAAGTGTTCGCTTACTTATCAACGTCAGCATCGGCTATCTGCGACGTCAGCTGCACCTGCGCACCACTCGGCACCACTCGGCACCACTCGACACCACGAGCCACGCCAATTTTGTTGGTTTTCGCTGCGTTTTTATTTATTATACTCCCCGCCTGAAGTGAAAAGAGTTTATTGGGTTCGAAAGCAATTTCTGTCGACGCTATTGAGGCTAGAGACTTGACGCTTGGAATAAACACTCGCTTATGCTCACATCAGATAAACAGTTGGGATTCTTTGGCTATGCCCACTGGAGGCGTGGCAATTCGATTTAATCCATTTAATTGTTTTCATACAGATAACTGAGGATCTCCGCAGCTTTAAAGCTAAATATACCCAATTTCCCTATCCAAAATTCTAGCACTAGAAGATAATCAATCACTTGGTATTGATGTATATAAAACTGAGAATTGAAGTTGGCTAAGCTGTGAACGAGTATCGCGCCGTCGGCGACACCCGACTGCCGACCCGACGTTCTTACTTGCTTTTTTGTTGTTGTGGGGGTAACCCCTTAGCTGTTAACGGTTAACGGTAATGCGGCTCATTTTCAAGTGCTATTTGTTTGCGGGTCCCTTTCAAGAGCCACGAAACGGGCCGGGCCGGGCCGGGTCGGGACGGGGGGGGGCAGAGGGAGCCGCATGTGGCAGTCACTAAATGCAGCAGAATCATCGATGGGCGACAGGAGTCAAAATACGGCTTTGGCCACGCCTGCTGCTCCTCTGCGCATGCAACTTGATCCCTGCGCCAGTTTCTCATAATTATCATATCAACGGAGAGCAAACAAACAGAAGACCGAGAACAGAAAAAAAAAAAAAAAAAACGTTGCGGCCAAAAGGCGAGCAAAAACAACAAAGCACACAAAGTGCGGACAGCGCGAAGGAGGCGAGCAGAAATACAGGAATGAGGCCGAGATCAAGGAGCAGCCGGAGCCGGGCCGAGCATTGCATTTTGTGCATAAGTGCATAACGCGTGCCGGCAGCGACGCCGGCGTCGGCAGCGTGCGTCAACCCCTTGTTGCAGCGTTGCAGCCTCCTTGAGCGCGTGCCGCGGCCAGGGCCAGGGCCAGGGCCGGAGCCGGAGCCGGGTTCCAATTCATGTAGGACGATGTGCAATCTGATCTTTAGCTTGGCACTCTCAGCTCGCTGTCATTGTTGTTGTTGTTGTGGCTGCGCTTTTGTTGTTGTTGTGCGCTTTTGCATATTGCTTGTGTGCATCTTAATCAGCGCTTAATGCGTTGTGATTACATAATCGGGTCGGGGCAGGGACAGAGACAGGCACAGGGATAGGCACAGGCACAGCCAAAGGACAACAGCAGCAGCTGTCCTTTTTGACCTAAGCACGCGCCGCAGCGGCTGTAACTGTTAACGGGCAACCAGTTAAAAGCTGAAGCTGAAAGCTGAAACTGAAACTGAGCCCGATCAAGCAATTATGGCCATGTGGACACTGGGGAGCAGCAGACTTCAAGGGGGGGGGGCGTGACTGAGGTAGCGGCATGTTTATGCCAATGCGTTCAATTAAAATGCAGCAGCGCAATTAACGTGCACATCGAGTGATCAAGCAATTGATACCGCAGACAAAATGCTGATCAACAGATCATTAAACGGCCCAAACAGATCATTAAACGGCCCGGCCAAATGATGAAGATATCAATGGGGCCGGCCAAACCGTTCCAAATGGGCTGAATGGCAAATTAGGCGAAAAGGGGGCTCAAGTTCGACTCTAAACGCTTTTGAATACTATTCTGGCGGTTCCTTTTCTTTTTATTTTATAAAGTGAAAATCAACAAAAATCAAGTGCAATTGTTTACACATTTTCATTAATAAAAAGAAAATGTTCAAAATGTAACCACCAGCAATGACAATTTCATTGTTGTATAAATATTTGTTATAGTAAAAATAAAGCTAAAATATAATCTAGCCTAGCCTGGGATTCGAACCGAAATCTTCGATATTAGGTTGCCTTAATGACTCCGATCAAGTGGAATAAACTTTTGTGTTTATTACCCCTAGTTTTTTAAATATTTCCATTTCAAATGAAATACCTTAGCTTAAAGACCTTCCATTCCGATCTCATCTGGCACATTCTGGTGTTTTAAGCTGTGAGTCCCGATATTTGAATGGGTCTCGACTAAATACTTTCGTCTCGCTTCGATTTTTAAAATTGTTTTGATATTAGAAATCTACAATACGTAATTTATACAAAAAAAAAAAAAAAAACCATTCAGCATGTTAAGCACCTTTATTTTTATTTTTAATTTACGACAAATGAATCTGATTAGCAAATTATGAATTAGGGTAAACATAAGAATTTACATTCAGGAATTTGAAAAGGGAACCTCCTTGTAGATAGCAATTAAATAAAACTACTGATTTCCACTGTTTCTTAAATTCTATGAAATTTGTGACTAAAAATAAATTAGACATAATATTGATATAAAAGAAAATACGTTTTCATAATTATGACTACTAATTGAATAACTATTACTAGTCCTTTTATACATTAACATATTTGAATTATTTCGCAAAATTTATTAGCCTGAGAATAATTTTCCGAAAACTGCAAAAATTAATTTAATTTAAATAATTGAAAAAGTTGTTCTCTATCAATTTAGCTTTTACGGTTTGAATGCAACTTGCGAATATTCTCTGCGGCATTTATGTAGACGCCGCAACTCACCGAGGGGGAGACGAACATATAAGTATTTTCGATTCGAATGCGCATCCCCCTTGTTTTTAATTCCCACAGAGTGTTAATGCGAATTAATTAGGGCTGTAAATAGGCAACGAAATTGCGGGCTTTTAATTGGCCAAACCAATGACAATTGCAGGCTCCACGAAGAGTTCGATCGGAACAGGCCGGGCCATCTGCAGGCCACCCAAGAGCTCAGCGCCCTGGGCGCTCATGCTGATTAACGCCAGGAATTAACGAGCATTTAGTTGGCCAAAACAACAACGTTAACGGCAACAAAGCTGACTGAGTCGGCAATTTCTGAGGCTGGCAAAGGCGAGCCGACAGCGACAGGACATTTGTCCTGCGCTGCATTGCGTTGCGTTGCATGTCTGGCGGTCATAAAAAATTCATATTTAAAATGCATAACAATGAGACGCGAATAAGGAACGTGAACGGGAACAAAAAGCGAGCGGCACGCGAGGCTTAGACGACGTTAGGAGGCAAGCCAGGAGCACCCACTAGCCGAGGGGCGGGAGGGTTGAGCAACGGGGGGATGGGGGGGGGGGAGAGTGAGCCCTGAGCCGAGGATCGGGGCACCGTGCACCTTTTGCGAAATTAAGCTGGAATTTTGAGTGTACCCCGAATTGGCACGCGCGCTGTCCTCGCTGATCCTTGCACTGCTTATCCTTAATTTCGTTTACTTTTTGCGGCCCGGCTGTCGTCCCGTTGGCCGGTTGCCGTCGCCGTCGCCGTCGCCGTTGTCGTTCCTTTGCATTTTGCTGGACAGGTGCAAAAACTCTTTTCTTTTATTTTGTTTTTTGTATTATTTTTATTTGGCTGTTCGGCCCTGTGTGTGTTTTTCGGCGCGTCTGTCCCTCGACTCGGCTCCCTCTTGCTTTCTCTCTGCCCCTCTCGCTCACTCTCTCTCTCTCTCTCTCACTCTCTCTTTCTTTCTCTCGTTCGTGGCCGGCATTAATTCGCTTCTTTATTTTTCGGTAATTGCCGAAAATGTTCCGAATGAACGAGCGAATCCTCTTGAACCCATTCCCGTCGTCGTCGCCTCCGCCTCCGCGGCCAGTCTGCGCCGCGTGCTCTGATCCTGCAACAGCCGGATTATGGGACGGCCAGCCAGCGTCAGAGGACTGCGCTGATCCTTAGCGCTTGATTGCGATTTCACGTACCCCTTCCCATTCCCAATCCCGTTCCCGTTCCCGTTCCCATTTCGGCTGTTCGCATATTTGCGGCCCCGACAGCCGTGCGATCATTGACTTTTGTCAGGCAATGTCCGCCTGCACTGCCCTGCCCAGCCCCCTGTCTGTTTGTCTGCCGGGCGCGGCAGGGTCCTGTGCAAGGATAACGACACCGCTCGGCGAGTTCTCGACTCAGCACTTGAAATTGCCACGGCAAATTCACTTTAATTATTTACATTGCAGTGACAGAAATATATTTGGCTTAGACGTACACTCAGAGAAACACGCTGTTGTACCGTTACGTTCCTCAGCATTTCTAGAGAATTTGGCTCTTAAATATACTTAAATTAACTGTGAGTTATGCTTGATTTTATAAGCCAAGCAGCAACAAGAACAATATTTTGGAACTACGTATAAAATGTGAATTTTCGTATTTATTTAAAAAAGATTTTCCAAATTCAGAGGAATATTTGGGTCTTACATTTAGGAATATATTGAATTGACAACTGAACAACGAGAATCAGAAACCGAGGCTAACCTATAGATGTGGTGTTTATCATAGGCTGGATTAGGAGGTACCCTGAATACCGCAGGTGGGTTGGGGTTTAAATCCTCCATCTAAATATATGTATATTCTTCCAATATCCTCATATTAACGCAAGTGATCTTACAGTGCTTTTTAAAAGATTTTTATATACTTTATATTGTAATATTGTTCAAAATATGATCTTCGTTTTGTTTAAAAAAGATGTAGTTTTAAAGCTGTGATGCTGATCAAGATTATACCTACCTAATACAATAAGTTTTAGTAAATTTATTTGCAAATAAACTTAAAAACAGAGTTTTTTTTTTAATAGTAAAAACACTTTATTGACATACTGTATCTACTTTATATTTGCACAGAACCATTATACCCTTTTCAGCTATTTTTAATTGGTTCAGTGTATAAAAATAGTTAAGATCGATTTTACTATATCCCATACTTTAAATATTAAATAACAATAAAAAATAAATATGTAACAAATTTGTAAATAATAAAAATATTCTTGATCTATGAATTTTGTTCAGTTTCTTCGTTCAGCACATTTGATAATTCATTGCGTTGCCTGAATACCCCTAACAAATACATGCACACAAATGTGCATACATATTTTCATCTTGCCATTTGTATTTATTTGTGTGTGTGTGTGTGTGTGTGTGTGTGTGTCACACTATAATGGCGACAGCGTTGGTGCTCGCAATTTCAATAATTTTATTAGCAGAAACGTAAGAATCGACGATTATCAACGTCAACAACAACAACAACAATGAAATTGGCACGCGTTTTACTCACTCTGCGTCGGCAAAGCAGTGTGTGTGTGCTCTTGTCTGTGTGTGTGTGTGTGTGTGTGTGCGGGACAGCAGATGCGCAACAAATTTAAATGCTAAAATACATACTTACATACATGTATAAAAAATCAAAAGCAAAACGAAATTCATTAATCTAGCAACGACAACAGCAACAACAAAGAGCTGGTAGACAGCGCCAACGAACGATTGGGTGTGTAAGAGAGCATCGGAAAGAGAAAGACACAGCTGGCAAAATATCTTGCTCTTGCGCTCTCACAGCACCGTTGGCGCTCTGACATTGGCGCCTACTACTATTCTGCTACCTTTTGCAAAGCACAGCAACATTCGTAGCAATAGCAGCGGCCATTTTTTTAGCAACAGCAACAACACAGCGATGTCCAATCGGCAAACGCAACGACGCCATTTACAACAACAACAAGCGCAAGCCAAAGTGCAATTTGCAAGCAAAAAAATAAAAAATAAAAAACAAAAGCGAAAGCGAAAGCACGTGCATTGCTCGCCTCTCTGTCGCTCCGCGTGTGTGTGTGTGTCTGCGTTCTATGGCAGAGAGCGAGCAAGACTGACTGCGATTGTGGGAGTGGGTGTGGGTTTTTTGTGTTCGTGTGTGAGTGCCGCCCAACGACCCTTGGTTGGTTGGCGGTTAAGCTGGCAATTCTTCATGCATTTGTATGTGTGTGTGTGTGTATGCAAGTCACATGCATGCAAATACATGCGTACATATGCATGTACATGCCAAAGTAGATATTTGTGCATTGTGGGAATTTGGTATGTGTTGCTCTATAAGTAAAAGCTTTGGTGACCGTTATTTACAACAAGATTGACTCGTTTTTTTTTTTATTGTTTTTTGTTCGTTTTTGGCAGCTGAAAAGCCGGCCGAACTTGAACCCAAATCCGATTTCAGAAAATTTAAACCATTTGCAAGCAACAAAAAGATTTTTGGCTAATTATGAATAACAAAGGCGCCAACCGGCAGCGGTCATCTCAAAGCCCAAATAGCCATTCCATTGTCCATTGTTCAAGATCTCCGTATGGCGACAGCTGGCTGCAATGGGCACCGGGACGCCTGAGCTTGGGATGCTGTGCGGCCGGCGCTTCACACCCTGGCTGAAGACTAGTTACTGCCCGGCTGACCAGTTGTCCGGTTGACCGGCTTCTTCTATGGCGGCCTGTCCTATTGGCAGCTGTCTGGCACAGCAAAACTAGAAAAGCTTTTTGTTGTGCGTCCTTTTGTTCGGCCTGGACAAATAGCTAGCTCCCATTCATGGCTGCATAAATATGTCTGCTTTATGCATCTGTTCAGTCGGTATATTTGGGCGCAAAGAAAGAAGTTTGCTCGCCCTCAAAGATCGGAAGGCTTTTTAGGGCGCTTTTGTATTTCGTTTGATTAAAGTTTGTTTTGGGACGTGCCAGAATTTTGATGCTGCGTGTCGCCATCTGGCGGCCTTCGTTAAGTCAACTGATCTTCAACTTCGTTCGTTAAGCCGGTGTTTGTCTTGGCTATGTGGAGCTTTTTACAATGTAACTTATGGTTGGGTTCTTAAATAAGCTTTTAATTGCACCCCTTGCAAGCAGTGCAAAAGTAATGCTTACACTATGCAACAGCGAAAATGCATTCATTCATAGCCTTGCAATATGGGCTGTATAAAAACACCAGTTGGCCTGAATATAAACACCTAAGTGATTTGGTTCGCTTTTAGTAAATTGGCCAATTCCGATCTGAACATATACATACGTATATTGCCTAACTTCAGATGCAGCAGAATTAATTCGCTACAAAAACGAATTTCTATATTAAAACGAACCATTTGCGGAACTAGGACCCGAACTGAAACATTTTTTTTGTATATCGGTTGAGTTTTGGAAAATCTTCATATGGTTTTAGCTGCCAGACGACATTTTGCCTCTATGTCTATATTATAAGGCTACAAACTGGTTTTGAATTGAACTGGTTCGAACACGGAACTCCAGTATTTTCATTAAACCTTAAAACGAACCATTTGTTAAAAGAATCAACAGAACTAGGACCCGAACTGAAACATTCTTTTTTTTTTTTCGTATATCGGTTTAATTTTGGAAAATCTTCATATGGTTTTAGCGGTATTTTGCCTCTATGGAACAAAATGACGTGACCATATTTGGCAGTAATAAACAACATTTGGTCTATACATAAATATGTATTTCTTAAGTGATTTATTATTATGAAATCGTTAAGCTAAAACTATGCTTACAAGCTAATGTGTTTGTGGTCTGATCTTTACATGCATATTAATCCGACTAACTTATTGATATCGCGCAATTACTGCCTTCTGACTTACAATCGCTAGCTGTTAAAATAAAGAAAATATGAATTTCTATGTAAATATTACAGCACTCAAACAGAATAAATTTACAAGTTGAATCTAGTTGTCCAGTGTTCATGAACAAATATTTCCTCTAGGTTTTTTACAAGTTAATTGCTTGTTTGTGTTTTTCGTTGTTCTTTTCTTTTTTTTTTTTGGGAGGGCAGGTGCGGATTGATTGACCGCCATGCATTTTTTTAATGTATCCCGTTTTAAGGTGTTTGTATATATATATATATATGTGTGTGTGTGTGTGTTGTATGTATTGTGTTTTTATTTGTGAACGTGTAAGTTTAGACACTCTGGCAATGGCTTTGACGATTCCAATGTGAACGGTTGAATACACTTAATTGTCGGTGTATAGAAATATATTAATAAATATACACAAAATATTTATGTGTTGGTTCATGTGATATGATAAGTAACTTTGGAACCGTCCCGAACAAGTCTTTGCCAGAGTGTTTAAAGTGATCTTAGAATGTAATGATTGATAATTGAAAACAAATTCTCTTAAAAGATAACAGATTAGTATTAAGGCTTAACGTTATGTTAATTACGAGAAAATAGCACAACAGTTTTGTTTGTGTCTTCAATACAATCGATGTTGCGACACATTTGCCAGACGCACGCCACAAAAGGCAACGTTTTTTTTCTTTTGTTGTTTTTGTTTTGTGCGTTTGCTATATTGCTATTCCTGTTCCTGTTGCAAGGCCGACTATTTGACAAAGGCCTCGGGTGGTATTTTGCCCTCCTTGAAGAGTTTCTCGAACACATATGCGGCATGATTAAAATCCCAATTGGTCTCCTCCAGGCACCTGAAGAATGAAGCACACAATCATGTTAGGATCACATTCTACGGTAAACTTGCCGTTGCACGTTACTCACTTGCGGCTCCAGTCTAGATTCATTTGACTCTGTGCACTCATGGCCTGGACCATTTGCATTTTTGTGGCATCACTGGTCGTGGCTCCGCCAGCAGCCGGCGCTGGACTCAGGGCGGGTGGGGTGGCCAACAGGACGGCGAGGCGGGGATTACTGTTAAGGCGGCTCTGAAGCGAGTTTTCGCCGACAGACGACCCACCTGACGGCGGAGCGGCAGCGGCCGGCGCTGGCTGATGCTGCGATCGCTTAAATTCGCGCGTCTGGTCCGCCGTGGCGCTGGTGATGAAAATGGTTTCGTTGCGAATGCAGAAGCCCGTGTTTTGCGGCACCACCACAAAGGTGCGCATAAAGTGGCGCAGCTCGTAGGCCTGCATCGAGCTGGGCGTGGAGCTGCTGGCATCGCCGGTTAGCTCTTTCAGCAGGCCCGTCACCGTAAACACCATCATCTGGGGCTGCATAAGGAAAAGATGTTGAAGTGTTTTTTATTATCGTTTAAGTGCATCGAGTATATTGGGTTTGTGCAATGCCCGTCTTGCTGTTCGTCCGTCTTGCAATATAAGCTAGAGTCACCAAATTTGGCAGACACTGATTACCTCAGCTCCCGCACCCACTACATAAATTACAAAAATCGCTATTAAAAAAAATATAATATTTAAGACCGTCAATTTTAAGCTGTTTTTACTGTAAACGAGTATTTCGTATATTGTGTTAATTAGTTTGGATCTGCAACTGCTGCTGCTTCGACTTACATTGTAGATGGTCAGATCGACGGTGAAGGTGCGTCGCTCGTGCAACGTCCGCGGCCACTCATCCAATGTGGATACGCAGGCCAGGCGGCCGTTCTTCAATAGCTTGATGCGCAAATCTTCCCGTTCGGTGCTGACAATGCGGCGGAGATTGCGATTGAACTTCCAGAAGCTGTTCAATCTGTGCATGGATAAATCTCAGTCGAGCTCTAGTCTCCGCTATCGAATGGAGACTTACCTGCCCGCCTGGCTGACCGAGGGCATTGACATGGAGAGCATTGCATGCTCGTGGTAGGCGTCCAGCAGCGGCTGGCGATTATCCGAATCGAATATGCTAAAGTACTGATCCAAAAACTGGCGGACAACCTCGGCGCCGGCGCTGTCGCACAAAAAGGATGCCTTTGCCGGCGGCAGGACGGCCGATTCGTTTAAATCAAAGTGAACCTGTGGCGGCAACGCTTCTCCATCCTGTATTGATCGACAAATTGTTCATTTAAGAGTGCAACATGGCTAAAACAATAGTCGGTTAGTGGGAACTTACCAGCTTCAACAGTTTGGGAAACTTGCGTCGTACTTCGCTGTAAATAGTTGGAGTTGCGTCCGTTTTGTTGTGGCATTAGTATGGTGTAGTTGGCATACAAACACACGCGCACACACACACACGCACACCCACACACACATCGATTAGTTAAAAAAATATGTTCATTAATTGGGTTAATTATGCATATTTGTGTGGCCGTTTCAGTTCAAATTGCCGCATTGCCATTTCGGAATGCATTTGCCGCTCGGCTCGCATGAATTTACAATAAATGAATAAAACTATATATTTTCAAAGGCCAATATTGCTTTTGGGCGCTACTAAACAAGCAGTTGCAGTTATTATCAGGGCGTGTTGTCAATGAAAACGCTGCGTCTCAGAAATTTAGCAAGGGGGCCGAACTGTTGGGCAGCACATGTATTTTGCATTTTTCTTTTCATTTTCTTTTTGCAATTTTTTTATTTCATATTTTTTTTTAATTATTTGTTTTTCTTCCTTTTTTTCTTTCTTTTTTATATTTTCTTAGTTTGTTTTCTTTTGTTTTTTCAAATACCCTTGGTGTTGTCGCACAAAAGCTCACTGCTGCGGCTGTGTAGTTGCGTAAGTTCGGTTTGGGTTCGCGTCGTAGATTCGGTTGTTTGCGCGCTGCATCCGCAGGCAGAGCACGCGCCCACTGCCAAACAACAACAGAATTGAGTGGCCTGCAGTAAAACGCTGTCGGAAAGCTTTCGATGGGGCCGCCTTCGCCAGCATGTAGTACGTGTTGTACGCGTTGAGGTCGTGAGGTTGTGGTTGTGCTCATATAGATCGTAGTGCAGTCGAAACGTCATAGCAGTCAGTGTTTGTCTGCTTGGCGCGCGCACACCCATATCCCAGCAAATAAAGCTGCCGACATTGACGCAGCCGCTACCGCAAGTGCAACAACAGCAACACAACAGCGCGACGCGATTTGTGGCTTGCAAAATGGCGACAGCCCACAATGGAAACAGGCCGCGCGTGCGCGCCCCTCAGCGCATGTGTGTGCAATGCGTGCGTATACGGTGCGCGCGTACGTCCCGTGCGTTTATGTGGGTTGCCTTGTTCGGGCTGGCGATTTACTTGCCGCCCGTCACATGCAATGACGGCGCAAGAGAGAGAGCCCAACGCAGCGGCGTGCCTGCCTGCCATAGTGGAAATGCAAGCGAGCGAGTGTACAGTGTTGCCGTATCGTCAAAAGAGCAGTCGGTGTGCGTTGTGTGGCCAGCTTTTGAGACGTGCGCTTTCTTGCATTTTTGCTTGGTTTTTTTCTTTGGGTCTTTATTTTTCATTCTTTTTTTTTTTTTTTTTTTTTTTTTTTTTTTTTAATTTTTAGCTTTTTTGTTTTAATTTTTTTTTATATTTTTCTTTTATGTTTTTTTTTTTATGTTCACTGCCAACAGCTGGGTTCCACTTTAGTTGCCTGCATCATGGCGGTAATTAAAATTTTCGCGTGCCAACAATTGCATTTGCCTGCTTAGAATGCCGTGAAATGAAAAACAGCGCGTGGGACGGACAAATGTAATAGCCAAAATGACTTTGCGACAGTTTGAAACGAACCAAGCTGAACACAGCAGAATAGCGTTCAAGGAAGAGGATAGCTAAGAACAAGGCTTTTGTTGACAGGACACGATCCCCGTGTCCGCACAACAATGATGACAACACTTAGCCCAGTTCCCACGTTGCTGGCTCGCTGGCTGCGCTGTCGCCGCATCCTTTAGAAAGCAGGAGCAATAATAAATTATACCATAATATACCTGACAAAATGCTGCGGATCCTTGTAGCGCAACCGGCACGGATTATTGCGCAAGACCAGCTCCACAATCGACAAATTGCGAAAGACCAGCAGATGCGCCAACGACGGCAGCTGAAAGCGGGAACCAAAGAAGAATGTGTTTATATATGCAATATATAAACATGTATATTTATACTCCGATACCGAAGGTAGAAGTACATGATAGACGATCAATCATGAAATATGGGAGCTATGGATATTTACATGATTTTTGACAAAAAATTTGACCCCCTTAGAATCGGGTTTAATGTTGTTTTTATACTAATTGTGGCAACTTCAATCGATTAGAAATATAAATTGGCTTTTTTAAATTTTGAAAAAAAAAAAATTTGTCGAAAATGAGTAAGGGGGGAGTAAAGGATATTTTATCAAAAAAAAACCCAAAAAATTTTATTTCCAATAATGAATATATTTGAAATGCAGAATCAAACTAGAGGACAAACCATGAAAAAAATGCCATCAAACATGAAAATCAGTTTTGACAAAGTTATGGGGGTTTGAAATATGGGAGCTATGGATCCGAGAGCATGGTTTTGGATAAAAAATTTGACCCCCTCAGAATCGGTTTTGAAGTTTTTTTTTTTTACTTTCTAAACATACGCACCTTGTTATCACCCAGATAGAGTATCTTGAGGTGAGGCAGACGCTTCTCGGCACCCTTGAACGATTCCATGGTGGACATGTTGTTGTCATTGAGATTAATCGCCTCCAGATCAGGTATATTTTCGCATATAATGTCCAGCGCTGTCGACATGACGTTCACACGAAACAGCGGGCAAAATATGGGCTTGAGGTCCGTATCGGCGTGAAAGCGGGACAGATCGAGTGCCTTGGTCTGCACATTATACCGCTTGGCCATGACCACCTTCATCTTAGACTTGAACTCCTCGTCGATGGTCACCAGCGGAACGCCGCTGCGCACACGCGGCATCAGCCGAAAGCCATCCGGCAGCTGGGCGTGCCGCCCCAGCTGCTGTATACGCTCGGCCACCTCAAAGTCATCCGTGAAGAAGATAACGGAATGCCGCTCCGAGCGCCAATATTGCGGTACAAACGCGTGCGGCGACATTGCCGCCAACAAGGCGCGCAGCAGAACATCCTTGCCATAGATCTGGCCATTTTGTATCTATGGGTTTCCACAATTCATCGGCAGATCAGATAGAATGCAAAACAAACGAAAAATGAGAAAATATTTGTTGTTCATTAAAGTCAAATTCAGGCACAATTGCGCTTATAATAAGCATAATATAAACTATAATTGCAACATATGCTGACTACAGTTCACATTCGATATAATGAATTGTAAACAAGTTGCTTGCCATACGAGAAACTATCAAGCAAATATATACACAATAGAAGCGATAATATGTAGCAGACTCAAATTTACTTAGACGAAAAATACAAGCAAGAAATTTGCAGACGAGTGTAGCCGACTGCACAATGCTCTGTTCACACTGCAAAAAAATAAGAAGGGATTATAATAATTGGGTAAATCTAACGCCTAATACATATGTATGTATATCAAAATATATATTACATATTATGGATCGATATTGAACCAACCCAGATATATACCCTTTTCTCACTTTGCGAGCAGAGTACGAGAACGACAATTGCAATCTTCGATAGCTGGATTACTGAAACGAGCTAATGAGCGTTACAATTTCCCAGTTATCGGGCGAACCGTTTATTTTAGTTTTATTCAACGCTATATTTTTGTCGCTGTCGTATTTATTATATTTTCGTTGCTCATTATACCGTGCTACACTCCCAATTACTCAATATTTGCATACCAATTCCGATTTTGACTCGGTGACTGGCCTAGAGGCCGTCTCTCTTTGTGTTTTAATTACTTTTGGGTGCGCTTATCTTCAAGTGTCTATGATTTAATTATGAGCATTTTGATTATGATTATGACGCAGAGGCACACACACGCACACATTTATTTATATACACCCACGCACACACACACATTAGCTTGCCTTTTACTCGTAATTGCTTTGGCCTTTCCTTAAGTAGATCTCTGTTCAGGAATTAAGCACTCCCGTGGCTCTTACATATTTTTCTTTATGCTTTTGTGGACATCTACATGTGGGCATATGTATAGAACCAGCAGCAGATTCCTTAGTGCAGAGGATGTTTCTTATATACAATAATGTTTATCAAAATCACACCCAATGATAACTGTATCGTATAGTTTATATAGTCCATACGTATAGAGTGGTGTCACACTCAGTCTAGCGATGAATCCGTTGTGCTCATTAGATAATAAGCAGTTAGAGTGCTCTAGTCGAGGGTGCCCGACTATGAGGTACTCTCTGACTCTCTCTTTTCATAATAAATAAATAACTTTTATATTTGAAAGCATTATAGCTGACATATAAAAGAAAAATAATGCTGATTAAAATAATAATAATTAGCTACTTACTAATTAGCTATATTAATCTGTCGATTTTGGCAAATGGACAAACATGCAAATGGATAAACCGATGGATGGCTAGTGAGTAATAACCCCCTATTTACAGGGTATCAAAAAAAAAAAAAAAGAACAAGCTGTATATGGGGACCCATTCATTTTCATTTTGCTGCGCATTAATGCGATAAATTTATTTATTATGGAGCATTACTGTTCGTTCATTACGTTTACCACTCATTATGACTTTTGGACACTGTCGATACTCTAGTCTGCCCCCATGTGAGTGGAGCTTAAAATCCTTACGCTTTTCCAATCAGAGGGCTTACCGATTGATTTCTATTGGGAACGCCAATTACCGACCGGGGTGCTAGCTGTTAATTGGGGGGTAGTCTTGAGTCGATTGATAAGGCTCACATGAATTTGTTAAGGTACTAAAATAAGTACTGAATTAGTCAGTAAACTAGGGGGGCGATCTTATATGGCAATTAACTTTAATAAACATTTGTGCCTCTATTAAAGAAATTCTACTTGTTTACGCTTGAAGATCGGTTCGGCTATCAGACCCCGTTGGAGCAGTTTTTGTAGCTATGAAAGTTTTGCTAAAAAAAAAATCATGACTCCTATGGGAAATTTGTGTTGAGCTGCGACTGCGACTGCGACCGAGAGCGAGATTGGGAGCGGATGGGTGGTTGGGTGTACTGTCGAGTGAGTTTACTTGTGTGCGTACATTAAGCAGTATGAATCTACAATATACGCAAATCCCGCTTTTGTGCACAACAATGAGAAATTCGAGCGCACTGAGACACATGTATTTCTAGAATTGATATGAGTGATGACGCCGACGCGTCAGCAGCAGCAGCAGCAGCAGCAACAACAACAAGAGCAACAGCAATGGCAATGGCAACAGTAATGGCAGTAGCAGCGACGTCCACTCCGACAGCGACGGCGACCGAGACGGCGACTGCGAGTTGGCGTCGTCGATTGGGCTGGCTAACAAGCGCGCACCGGCAAACGCAACGCCATTCGCTAACAGCCGTGCGAGGTTAAAGCAACAACACAGAAAGCAAAGCAAACCCACCCACATACCACCCACGCAACAACAAAATGGGCAGCTGTTGCTCAAAGGATTTGGATGATAAGCGCTCCTGGAGCCCCGATGAGACCAAAAATGGCGTAAGTACAATGTCAACTTAATGCCAAAGCGCAATTTAAACTCCATATCGATTTATATACATACATATATAAATATATATATTTACATTTGTAGAGCACCACATCGACCATCATAGCACAGCCCATGGACGATGTGGGCAGCACGGGAGTCTTTACGCTAACGCGAACCACAACAACGACAACAGCAGGGAAACAACAACAACAAGAACTCACAACGGAAAAACCAATAAACACAGCTGATGCTGATCCTGATGTTAAGCAGTAGCCCCCCCCCCCCTCTTCAACACTCCCTAACTTTTAATCCAGTTCCCCAACTTTTTTCATTTACTTGCTTTACTTTTCTTTTCTTTTTTTTTTTTAAATTTAATTCCACACTTTTGTTAACTAAGTATATATGTACATACATATATAGTATATACACATATATATAGATATATATACTTTTTTTTTTTTAAAAAAAAGAAACATTTGTGACATGTGTGTTTGCTTGGCAAGAGGAAGAACCAGTGCGTGTGCGTGTGTGTGTGTGTGTGTTTGAATATTTTGACAATGAATAATCCGTATCATTGTTGCCAGCCATCGAGTACTGTTATTATTATGAATTATACTCGTAACATGCTCAAAGAAAGCTAAAAATGCTTAATAAACGAATAATTGAATGCGATTCCAATGTTCGTTCGTTGTCAATTCTTGTCTAAAAGACAAACTGTTGTCAAAACAAACGAAATCCATGCACATAAATTTTGTGGCCCAGGAACGGAGACGAAACTCGCCGGCGCGATAACAGCCGTAAAACCCCCGGACACCCCGCCGGAGCCAAGCTGCACACGCATTCGCGCATTGCTCGGCGATGACATCAGGCCCTGATGCCGCTCTTGTTGCACAGAGGAGAAAAAAGAAATATAAGAGAGAGAGAGAGAGAGAGAGCCGCAAAAGAAAGAGCAGGAAATAACTATACCAAACCAAAAAAAAAAAAACAAAAAAAAAATTTAAACAAACACATACACACACCCATGAAGAGGTTTTAGGTTTATTCTGGGCGCTCCATGACTCAGTTTCTTACGAGTTTATGTGCCAATTCTCCCATTGGGATTTTCACGCAATCGGTTTGGCCTAGACGAGAAACAAAAACAAGCTAAAAATAAGGTGACTAAGGCGGCACCTTGCCGTTTGGCACGTGCGTTCCGATATTAATGCACTCACCGTTGTTCCAACTGCACTCAATAGCAATAAAAATTATAATAATAACAATAACAATGCCAATCCTAATGCTGTCGCATCAATGCTAGATGCGGCCCCATACTTTCCATATTGCAATTCATTCCCCGATTAACATATTATATTAATTAGCCAATGCGATGTAAAAACTGCTATTTAATATGCAAACAGTAAACCAGAAATAGGAATCTTATTAATAAAATAAACTTGTATTCGTTTCGAAATCATTTACAATTTCATCAATCTAATTGAAAGGAATTTCCTGCTTTGTCAATGTAAAGAAAAGTCATATTCGCATTCAGCTGTTTAAGGTCGCCGAGAGAAAAAAAACATAAGTTGCATAAACAAATTGTTTGCCAGAGCTGCTTTAACTACTGCACAATATATTTGAATATTTCAGTTTGCCATCTTTCTGTTATGATCTCAGAAAATGAGACTTGAACTTTTCGACTTTAGAATCTTCTATAACATACGCAGAAAGAGTTCATAATTTTTCTTTCTCGATATCTTGTTCCATTTCATTAAAATCGGTAAATATCGACTTGGTTTTTTTTTAGCATCTAACAGAGACTGTAGTAGCTAGGCCCACCAAATGTGGTTTTGTATGTTCTAGTAAAGCATACTGATTTGAAGAATATTTGGTTTTTTGGAAAACTTCGCCCAGTTCCCCCAAATTAAAAAAAATACGCAATTCAAGTAGAACTGCCGCGCTGTGCTTTCTATATACATTTAGCTTCGCTTTTCAAGTCCTGGAAAAATCACAAAGATCAAACGATTAATTTAGAAGTTATTCACGAATGAATAAACTGCGCAGATTGCGTCGTGCGTTTGTGTGTGTGTGTGTGTGTGTGTGATTAAGTGTATGAATGAATGAATGGGTGCTGGAATATATGTAAGGAAAGCTCGCAGCTGGGTTCAGGGTATCTCCTAGTCGGGCACTCCAGACTAGAACACTCTTGCTTGTTTTTTCAGGAATATTAAATGAAATAAATAAATAATTTAATTGCACGTTCCATTCGAAGCTAATTGCACAGTGATAAATCAACGGTTTTTTCAACGGCCGCGTTGCCATCCAAGTAGAAGACAAGAGGGCATGTCATACACGTCGTCATACACGTCGTCATACATGTCGTCATACACGTTGCAAGCACTATTTCAAAGCTCAGCCCAAATGCATGCAACAGATATGCTTTCAATTGAGCAACAACAAAAAGTGCTGCGTAAAACTTAAAAAAAAAAGTAACAAAAAGCTAGAACCAACCAAAGATAAGATTGTACACAAAGTTATTACACATGTGCACATACTTATACATATATATACACAATTGACTACAAGAGTTTATATAGGGGCGAAGAATTTGCCAGCACATTTATGTATGTCTGCACACACACACATATACGAACACGCATTTATACACGTACACACATGTGGACAAATGCACATGTACAATGTCCACATAGAGTAGAACAGAAATTGTATTATTAAATCAAGCAACAAAATAAAACAAAACCAAGCCAAACCAAACCAAACCAAACCAAACGACGCAGAAAAAGCAATTAAAGAAATGCAAAACGAGGGAACGACATGCATATATATATATGCACATATACACATGTGCACACATGTGTGCGTGCATGTATGTCGATAAAATAATTTGAACATCAACAAGAACGACCCTAAAGTCAAACGAGGAACAAAAAACAAACCGACTCAATAACGACGCCCCGGGTATCGTGGTCCGGCGAATGGGCGGGCACCGGGGTTGGGGCTTGGGGTTGGGGTTGGCGCTGCCCGACCCAATGCTAGACAACAATAACAACAACAAAAATGGAGCGCACTCCCGCGCCCGCCGATCGTTAGGGAGCGCCGCGATCGACAGATAGACGGCAGCAAAGTTAAGCTCGTGCGTCGTCAGTGCAAACGCGACCCTCCGACGAGCTGGCAGCCAGACGATCAGCAACGCGCACCCAAAACCCAAACCCAAACCCAAGCCGAAACCGAAACCGAAACTAAACTATCAAGCGTTCGCCAGCAATCGCCAGGAAGGCAATCATGAACTGCTGCAGTGGCTTGGCCATTGTGCTGCTGGCATTGGGCGCCTTGGGCGCTGGGGCTCTGCCCATGGCCAACGAGGAGGAGCTCGTGTCGCTGGACTCCGTCGAGCAGGCGCAAACGCAGACGCAGACGCAGGAGTTGCCGCACATACTGAAAATCGCGCCCAAAAATGAGAACGCCGATTTGGAGGACCGGAGCGGCGTCTACGATACGATAGTCGAGGAGCTGCGCGCCGCCGGCGTCCAGACATCGGTGCAGCAGCCGTTGCAGACACTCAGCTATAAGGAGCTGACTCGTCTGCTGGCCCTTTGGCACATGACGCACGGACGCAACTACTACGAGGCAAGCGAGAAGCGTGCACCGCCGGCTGCTTAATAACAGGCACGAGCTATGCCAATTTATTATTTTTTTTTTTTGAAAAACTTTATTACTAAGCAGGAGCCTTTGTTATTGTAAAGTGCGATGCACTTACTAAAAAGAAAAACAAAATTACGAGTAAAAAAAGAAATAAATAAAAAGACGCATGTTTCTAAGCAACTGAACGCTGCTTTGCCGCTGACATGGACTCCTGCCACCCGAGACCGGGTGCAGTGGCTGCACGGTCCGTGCCGCTCCCGCTCCCACTCCCGCTCCCGCTGCTGCAGCTGCTGCCGCTGCTGGTGTTGGTGACAACGACGCGCGGCATTTGGCGGCGCTGCAATCGCTTGGCAATTGGCGGCACGAAGAGATCGTGCTTGATCAGCGTACAATCGACGTCGTGGTAGATGCACCGATTGTTGTCCCAGTTGAGAGCCGCAAAGCAGCAGGAGAATAGCCAGCCGCCCAGGAACGACATGAGAAAGCCGAGCGGTGCGTACCACATGTAGCTGATGCGATACAGGTAGAAATAGTCCGTCTCCGGTTGCGGATCGTCAGCAGCGCTGGGAGCTGCGAATTGCGCGTCCGATTGCAGCAGAATGTCGCGGGCATAGCTGCGATTGATGGGGCAGCCGGCAGTGGACATACCCAGGCTGGGTACCGGCGGCTTCGGCTGACCGAAACCGATCCAAAAGGATACGGCCAGCGAAAGCAGCATGCCGGCGATGGCGCCTTTTTGATTTGCCCGCGTCACGTACATGCCCAGGGTGAAGAGGCCCAACAAGGGGCCGCCAATGATGCCAAAGATGGAGAGGGCCGCCTGCAGCAGGCCGCCAATGGTGCCAGCCAGGAAGGCCATGCCGATGCAGAGGGCGCCGTAGAAGACGGAAAGCAGCTTGGAGTACCACATGGTCTGGCGGTCGTTGAGCGTTGAGCCAGCGCAGCGACGCGCCAACGGCTTTAGGTAATCCTCTAGCGTAACGGCAGCCAGCGAGCTGATGGCCGTGCTGATGGTGGACAAGCTGGCGCAAAAGATGCCAGACACAAAGAGGCCGGCGAGGCCGCTGTAGTCACCCATGGTGTCCACCACAAAGAGCGGCATAATCTGATCGCGCGAATTGACGCGACCCTCCTCCAACGGATCACAGTCACGATAATACCAATAGATGCACAGTCCGGAGAAGCAGGTGCTGAAGCTCAGCAGGCACAAAATGGGCAAACACCACCAGAGGGCAGCGCGCGCCGAGCGCAAACTGCGCACGGCGAGCAGGCGCTGCACTTGCGCCTGATTCACGCCGTAGAGGGTCAGGTAGGTGGCACTGCCGCCCAGCACTTGTGTGAACCAGGTGTGCCGTGTGGTTGGGTCAACGCTAAAGTTGCCAAAGTCAATGCGTCCATTATCTAGCGCCGCACGCCAAATGACATCAAGACTGCCCGCCTTGATGCCCGCACAGATGATGACGCTGAAGACGGCAACGAACATGAGAATCGACTGGTAAATGTCCGTCATCAGAACCGCCTTCATGCCACCCAGAGTGGAATAAATGGTGCATACGACGCCAACGATCAGCACCGAAAAGATCTGGTTGAGGCCAGTGACTGCCTCCAGCGCCAAGGCCGGCGCATAGACAACAATGCCCATGTAGAGAATCATCTGGATGGTGAAGGCCAGCGAGGCGGCCAAACGGGTCGCATAGCCAAAGCGCAGTTCCAGGTACTCATAAACGCTCGCCGTTTTCAGACGATAAAACACGGGCAGGATGAGGTAGGCGGCAATGGGCGTCGATATCACATAGGATAGGTTAATGATGACAAACATGGTGCCGTACTGATAGACCTCCATGGAGAGGCCCAGTATGGTGACCGCCGACATGAAGCTGGCCATCAAGCTGAATGCCACTGGCGTAACGCCCATGGATCGATCGGCCAGAAAATATTCCGTTGTGTTGTTCTGCTTGCTGCCCACAAATCGATAGTAGAGTCCGATAACTATCGAAATAATAAGGACCACGGCCAGGATGGCATAGTCCCAGGCACCCAGAGTTGCCATTATTTCAACGGGCTGGCAGCACTGTCACAACTTGAATTCGAGAGAGAGAGAGAGAGCGCTCGCGCTCGCGTTGTCCAACACTGAAGATCGACGCCGTGTTATTGTGCGCTAACTGTTAATTTCCTTGGCATTTAGGCGACAGAAGAAAACAACAGCAATATTTGCTTGTTGATAAGCGCCGGCGATAATACGGAAGAAAGTCAAATATATGTTAAATTAGCTCTTGAGATTCTGCCCGCTGTCTGGCGATGTTTGGGGAACTCGCGCGCGACTTTAACGTTTGCCGGCCGTCAATGAAATGTGGGCCAAATACGAGCGTACAATAAAACCAGAACTACTCTGTGTAGCGGCTAAAAGGAAAACGCACCGGTCCGCGCTGCGCGAACGTTTTATAGCTTCATCGGGCCGCCGCTGAGAGATAGCAGCTTAGCTGGCGACAATACTCATTACCAGCACTTGGGACACACGCTGTGACCGTTTGGTCACCATCGATGCGGCACAGTGGAGCAAACTTTAACATGCATGTTAAATTTCAATAGCAGCCTAGCAAAGCGAACCCGAAACTCGGGTTAATCTTTTAGGTGTAAACAAAATATCTATGGCCAAAAGTGAACTTGTACAACTTTACATAGTAATATGAGCTTAACATGATTAATTTTCTATAAATATTAAAAAAAAATATTTAATATTAACAGCGTCACTTTATACCGTGCTGTTAGCTAGGAACTTCGGGCCGTCGGTGTTTAAATTATAACTCAAATATATTCCCTTCAAACTTAATCTAAGCATGTGAAATAAACTGTACCCCATATCTATATACAGATTTATATATTTGCTTGCGTAGATTGTAATTGTATTACGCTTGTATGGCAATATTCTTTTACTGTTGACTACGAATTTTACGACTCAAATGAATTAATAAACTAAAAGTCAGGCGGCCCAAAACTAACTGCCAACTAGGCATTCCAGTCAGCACTTGGACAAGTCATGTCAACAGCTCTTCCAAAATCTTGCAATGAGATGTTTCGCCTATTATACGTTTGTAATCATGTGTCACGCATTGGATAGTTGGGCTCTATGATCTCCTATAGGGTCAGTCGTCTTGTTTCTATGTGAGCCCTAAGTTCACGGTAAAACCCGACATTGGCAATAGTCATTTATTGCTGGCAATAATATGATAAAATATAACTGAAATCGATACAGTCAGTTTTCTGCACTGTTTATAATCGATACATTAAACAAGTTCTGTAAATTAGTAATTAATTTCTCGTAATAACGAAATACATAAAAAAAAAAACGCGACATTTTCATAGACATTTTTTTGTTCCAGAATATTTCATCTTCGGCGTGCCGAGAATAAATGCTATATTTAGTTTTATGAATCTTACTGTCAACGTCTTTGGGTTTATCGCACAGACGGTTTTATATCTATACTTGGACGACACGAACAGGTGGCGTATAAATGCTCAGAGATAAGCAAACAAATGGTACCGATTATTAGGAAATGATACGCAGAAAACAAAATTGTTTTTAAGGATTGGACATTAAGAACGACTTAAGATTAAAATTTACAATCAATGGCTCTTCACTAGTAACGAAAATTATTTTACAAATAAATCTTTGATTACCACTTGAATCAAGTCTTTACCTAGCATTAAGAGCTAATGCTGAACAGTAAATCTCGCATACCCTAATTTTTTGGGCATGTACAACCTAATAATGTGTATACATACAATCTTGACCAATAGTAAAGATCAAGTTCAAATAAACATGCCGGATAATGTACAAACTATTCGTGACCTATTGTACTTTGAACTTGCTATAGTCGACTGAACTGAAGCATTTAACTGCTATATCAAATAACCAATTGAGCTATATAATTAAAACATTGTTTGGCTAAAGTATGGATTGCAAGCCAGGTTTGAACCTGAAGTTCCAATATTAACAAAAGCATAAATCCATACATTTCCCTAAAAATAAAGTCAAACTTATACTTGAACCGAACCATTTTTTTTTAAAGATTAGATTAAACGAAAGGACGAAGGATGACGTTAGTGCAAGTAAGGATGACGTTCCAGGGCTAAAACTTGTTTCAGTTAATTTCAGTAAAACGAAAAAAAAAAAAACCCAAAAATATATATTGCCTGATATCAGGAGCTATATAAACAAGAACTTGCGTGAAGATATTCTCCATGCGTATTAAAAGTAAATAACAAAAATTAAGAGAAAAGCGAATCAACGTTCCTATAATTAAAAATTAAAAATAATATTTTGCTTCTACACTTAAATTGTGGTTCTAAATAAAACCTGGATGCATTGATGTGGAAAACCAGGTTCACGAACCGAACCACCGATTATTGGAATTACAGCCCAGTAGGAACTCACGGTTTTTGTATATATATGCATATAAAAGCCAAATATGTTCTATTTTAAATAGCCAAGTCTAGGACGCACTTACCGTCACTTGATACCAGCCAGCGCCATTGGGCACCAGTTTGCCAAATTTGCCGCGTGGAATGGGCGAGCCGCGGCGCCGCGAACTGGGACGGTCCTGGAAAATGTGTTGAAAAATGATTAGCTGCTGGGTCGGTTGGTTGGGCACAAAACGAACCTTTATTGTGGTTGTCATTTCGCTCATGTCGTCATCCTCATCCCAGCGACGCAGATCCTGCAGCCGCAGCTTGACGTCGCTTTTGTGCGGAAACTGTGAGGTTTTGAAGCTGACGCGTCGCTTGTTCCGATCCTTGCGCCGCTGATGATCGTCAGCATCTGCAATTAAGCCAAGCGCCAATTGTTTACTGAGCAACAATAATAACAGCACACCGATAACCTACCATCGTAGTCTTTTAGCGCGGAGAAGCGCGATCCTCCACCGCCGCCGCCGCCGCCGCCGCCATTGCCAGCATTGTTGTTGTTGTACCGCTGACCGCCGCCGCCGCCGCCACCGCGCTTAGGCATTGCTGCACACGGTTAAATAAGGGTTAACTGAGTAGCACACAGCGACAGAAATAATAAAAACAAGGTCTTCTGGCTGCGCACACGTTGCAAATTGTTGTTGTAATTGTTGGTTCTGTTTGCCTCACGCGTAATTTGTTATTTGGGGCAAAACTGACGGCGCTGAATACGGAAATGGCACAAACGATTTATGTATACAATATGTCCACAAACCGTCGCAGGCAATCTATACACGGCCAAATGTTTAAAGAGCGCGAATTTGCAACGCAATTTCATGAAATTCTCAGAATAGATGTATTTGTATTTGTAAGGTTGACAGATGTCATGACAATGGCATACTGGCGTTACACAGCACTGGTAAATGCCAAATTCATTTAGTGTTACACAATACCAAAGGCAAGCAGCATAAACGATGTGGCAACGCTGCCAGCCAACAAATAGTCAGAATTATATTATTCGCATTTGCTTTTAAAAAACATACGCGACAAAGACCGGCTGCTTTTCCCACAAACATGTCGTCGAACCGCAAGTGTCCCTTTCACGTTAGTGTGGCCCAAACTGAGGATAAGTTGGTGCGTAATTTAAGCGATGTACTGAAGCGCTGTGCGAGTCAGGCTCTCGAAAATAATAATACTTTCCGTGTTGGCCTTTCAGGTGCGTATTTAACTTAGCATGCACATGCACACGTACGTATATATTGCACGTGTGTGTGTGATAAGCTCAACTTAAGGTGACCTTGCATTACATACACACATTCAATAACTCGAATCATAAAGGTCATTCATTGACGTTCAACAGGTGGTTCGCTCGTGCAACTCTTAACCCGCGCACTTGAATCTGCTCAACTGAACACGCAGTGTTGGAAGTTCTTTTTCTGCGATGAGCGCTATGTGCCGCACGATCACAATGAGTCCACCTACTGGGCGTACAAGACACAAATGCTGGCCCAACGGCCAGATATTTTGGATGGCCAACTCATCAAGGCCGATACGACAAAGTCACTGGACGACTGTGCCAGTGATTATGCGGCACGCATCAGAGAAGAGTTTGGTTCAAGTTGTCCGCAGTTCGATTTGCTGCTGTTAGGCATGGGCCCAGATGGACACACATGCTCCCTATTTCCGGAGCAACCTTTTGTGCTAGAGGAAAAAAAACGTATTGTTATTCCCATACGTGATTCACCAAAACCACCGCCAGAGCGTATAACATTTACCCTTCCACTGATCAATAACGCCAAAGACGTCGTTTTTGTGGTAACGGGTGCCAGTAAAGCGGATGTTGTCAAGGTAAAAACAGCGAAAAAGCCAGTTATTGGTTAGGCAAACCATTGATATTCATATATTGTTTGTTATTTAACAGCAAGTATTCAAGGACATGGATAAAAAGTTTCCCTCAGCTTGGGTAGAGCCCACACATGGCCAGTTGACATTGATTGCGGACAAAAGCGCCGGAGAAGCGTTTTCTTCTCAAGGATGTAACTGTCCACATAAAGCAAAATAAACTTTAACTATTGTAAACTCTCTAATAAAATTCTAGTGATGTTGGCAATTCAAAAATTCTTTTCAAATACGCGCGCTGCTCTAAGCCCTTATGCAGCACTAACAATGCGCAGGACGCTGCCAGATATTACAATACGTCAAAGCGCTGCCAGACCTGCGCAATATTTTCAAGCATGTGAGAATGTAAGAAAACCCACACACACACAAAACCTGTGTTTCTTGCTCAGGGCTGTAGTTATCCACATAAAGCAAATAAAATTTTTAATTAACTGTTATATATTCTCAGCTAATAAAATTGTTTTGTTTGCGTTGGCAATACAAAACTTTATTTTAAATGCGCGCGCTACGTAAGTTTCATGCAGCACTAGCAATGAGCATGACGTTGCCAGATACTGTGCTTATATTACAATCAGCCAAGTGCTGCCAGACCAGTGCAATATTTTCATTCAAGTGAAAATGTAAAAAAAAAAACTCAAACATTTACAAACACCCACAAAACAACGCAATGCCGCGACAATAATTGCAAAACTGTCGCCACAACTGAGACATTTACGCACAACGACGCGGTTGCAATGCCTGACAGCTGCGGCCAGTTCGACGCGGAGCGCGTCTGTCGCGTTTGCCTGCGCGAGGTGGGCGACTTCTACTTCATCTACGACGAGACGCCCGTGGAGCAGGGCGCAAACATTGCCCAGATACTTAACGAGTGCACGCGCTACACCTGCGAGCGTTATGACAAGTTGCCGCATCACATGTGCGACACCTGCATCAAGGCCGCCTGCCAGGCGTACCGCTTCAAGCTGGACGCGGAGAAGGCCTATCGCTCACTGGTGGCCATTCTGGGGCGCACACCCGTTCCCAAGGCCAACATCAGCGAGGTGTGCACGCAGACAGACCAGGTGCCCATGCTGCCGTGCGGCATCTGCAACGATCAATTTCTCAACATTCTTGAGCTACGACTGCACCGCAATCACCAGCACAAGCACATGGAGCAGCTCAAGTGCAAGCTGTGCGACGAGCAGTTTCAGCAAATACGCCAGCTGCGCAACCATCTCGTGGAGCGGCACAATCAACAGGCGGCAGCGCCGTTGCTGCGCCGCCGCCTCGAGTGTCGCGTCTGCCAACGCTCCTTTACGCGGCGCGATCATATGCTGCGCCACATGCGCACCGAGCACAATGCTGATGGCCGGACGGGTCGGCTGGTCCGGACGCTGGCCGAGCAGCAGGTAGTTCAGTCTGAAGCGGCCTGGCCGCCCGTCGACGAGACGACCATGCACAGTGGCGACGAACTGGAGTCGGCGGCCGTGCTATTCAACGAGCCGGTTGCCTGCTCCGACGATGATGGGAACGTTAACTACGAGAGTGGCTATCAATGCCATACGAATCCCATATCAAGCAACGAGGAAGCTGACGACGAAGACGTGCATGCCGAGGCCAAGGAATCGCTCTGGCTACACATTAAGCCAGAGCCGGAAGCGGATGCGGATGCGGATGCGGATCAGGAGCACTGCCCGGCGCAAGTGCAGCGCGAGAAGCGCCGGAAAAAGGCAAACATAAAAACTGCCGACCACACTGACACGGAGGACGAGCATGAGAGTGTAGATAAGCAACAAACTACGTCCACTGCTTTGACAGCAGAGGTTAAAGGTTAGTTTAGTAAGGGAGATAAATAGATTTGCATTTTTATTTTTAACGGACGGATATAACCCAAACCCAATATTCTCTTTACACCACCTCACTGAGCATGAATATAAATAATTTACGGGGTCGCAGAAGCCAAAATTGAATCTAACAGCGACTTCTGATTTTGTTTTACAGAGGAGCCGCTGGTAACCGGCGGGGAGCAACAATTGTCCATAAAACAGGAGCGGCAGCGCGTGGACAGCGTTAAAGAGGATGAGGACGAAATGGAGGCGATAACAGCTCACGTTTCGCATAGTGCAAATGAGGATGACGACGGGGATGCATTTGGCAATGAGGAGAGCGACATTGATCAGGACGACGATGACGACGACGACGACGATGACAACGAAGATGAATACGAACCGGACGCCGACCTAGATGCATATAGCGAGGATAAGTCCCAGGTGGCCCAGGTGGAAATCGTGCGCGAGTATCTGGAGAAACCGACGGGTGGCAAGCAGCGGCGACGTCGACGCAAAAAACCGAACGATGCGGAGCCAAATCCGGAGAATCGCTGCGAAATCTGCATGCGCACCTTTTCCCGCCATTGCCATTTGTTGCGCCACAAACTGTCGCATTTGGAAAAGAAGCCGCACAGCTGCCCGCACTGCCCGAAGGCGTTTGCGCGCAGCGATCATTTGAAGGCGCACGTCCAGAGCCTGCACGGCAACAAGGAGCACAAGTGCGTGCTGTGCGATGCGGCGTTTGCCCGCCTCGATGCCCTCGAGCGGCACAAGATGAGCAAGCACAACGGCGAGGGCCTGGACGCCAGCAGCGAGCTGAAGCTGCAAATGAGCGAGCACACGTGCGAATATTGCGCCAAGCGATTCTCCAGCAAGACGTACCTGCGCAAGCACACGCTGCTCCACACCGAGTTCCTCTACGCGTGCAAGAGCTGCGACGAGACATTCAAAGAGCGCCAGGAGTTGCGCAGCCACGAGAAGACCCACACCGGGCAGCGGAACTTCCTTTGCTGTATTTGCGGCGACAGTTTTGCGCGCAACGATTATCTGCGCGTCCATATGCGGCGGCACAATGGCGAGAAGCCATACAAGTGCCGTTACTGCGTCAAGGCATTTCCGCGCGCCACCGATCTTAAGGTACATGAGCGGTAAGTGGACCCAATTGACCCGGTTCCGGACCTCCGGCAACTGCCAACTAACTTAACATTTGTTTCGCGTTTCTTGCGCAGCTATCACACGGGCACCAAGCCCAATCTGTGCAACACGTGCGGCAAGAGCTTCCATCGCGCCTACAACCTGACCATACACATGCGCACCCACACCGGCGAGCGTCCCTACAAGTGCGACCAGTGCTCGAAGAGCTTCAGCCAGAGCAATGACCTGAAGGCGCACATACGCCGCCACACGGGCGAGCGCTACAAGTGTCCGCACTGCGATGCCTACTTCCTGCAGCTGTACCATATGCGCAACCATTGCCTCAGTGCGCACAACAAGCACATTGAGACCAAAACGGGGCGCCTGCAGCGCACCGGGCTGCTGGACGAGCCGAATCACTCGCATCTGACCACTGTGGTCATGCCGCCGGCCCGTTTTCAGCAGTCAACGCCAGACGCACAGCTGCCGGCAACGACGGCCCCGCCAATTGCAGCGCCAATCGTTCATTCGCCGGTTGCGTACAGCACCGCGTCGCCAGTGTCCGTGCCAGTGCCGGATCCTGCCGGATTTGTGGGTGCCGCGAGCACTGCAACAGCCACGGCGACGGCACCCTTTGGGGCCTTCAATATAGCGCCCGTGGTGATGGGTAAGCGCACGCCGTTCCAAACGATCACCGGATCACCGGCGAACGCAACAACTAATGCCATCCCTTTCCGTTTGCTCTCTCCCTCTCAGCGCACCTCATGTACAATCAGGGCGGCAACAGCCAGCAGAGCAACGCCAGCGGCAGCGAGGCGGGAAAATAGCCGAAGCTGCCCGATAAGCAATGCCCAAGTGGATCATCCAACTGCTATTCCAAGCCTACGTTAAGTTTATCTTGTATATATTGTACCATATGAAAACACGCTTTTGCAACGTGAACATCCATATATAGTGAAAATCGGTTAAGAGCAACGTTTTATTTTTGAAGTGAATGCGAATGTAAAGCTAGGCGTTGAGCAAACTCTTTTCTACCAGTGAAATAATCGTAGTAAAAGTACTAAATTAATATTTATAACTGTTTTTTTTTTTTGAATATTTTTACTTCGCGCAATTTAAGTGCGATAAACATTAGTTAACACAATATCACGAAAGCTTTCTTTTATAAATGAAGTTCGTCTTATAGATATCGAATAGTTATGTAATTTTGCCTTGTACATACGTAATCATATTAAAGAAAATATAAATGTGTTTGTCATTTTATTATTTATTTGTTTAACAAGATTTAATAACTAATGGCTAACATAAGTTGGATTCGCAAACATAATCTTTAATTATTAGCTAATGTAACTTATTGAATATTGCCCTGGCTAAGACATCACAGCGTGCATATCGTAACCTGCGATTGGCACCCGGTTTCCTGTTTAATTTAATTTTTTTTAAATGTGGACCAAATTGTATTCCATGGATGGCATCTCTGATAAGCATACCTAGTTTGGGATCCTCATGGTTAATGCTCGTAGATGGTGTCATGGGGTTTTGAATTTTTTTTTCTTAATCAGGACAAGTTAAGTTGAAAAAGTTAGTCCGTTTTTATGCAGATATATTGATGGACACTGATATTGATATATGGTTATGCTATTGATGAATGGTTGTTAACTTATGCTATCAATTTTAGTATAGACCAAGCTTCACAATGATAAAAGTTGTGTACTTAATATGCACAGGAATCTGTCTATATATACAGACAAGGCCTTACTCTAATAAATGTCAAAACACAGCAACGTTAAAATAATATCAAAAGAACATAAAACAAGCACATTGAGTATAGTTAATATAAAGTAAAATAAGTACATTAGTTATAGTTAATCTCATTTATTGAGCTTGGGCTGCCACATACGGCTGCGCCGTGGCTCGGGCAGCGCCATCTGATGCACCTGCTCATCGGTCAGCTGCAATGGGGCATACGGCTTGTTCTTAATGTTGTAACGATTGCTGGCCAATGGCACTTGACGGTAGGACGGTAGGACGGTCCGCGGCAACTCGGACGATCGCACAGGCGGCTCAAACTTATTGTAGTTGCAGACGTCCTCGTTCTCGGTCTCAGTCTCGGTCTCGGTCTCGTCGCTGGTGGGCGGATGCACGCGGAGCGCCGGCAACGGGCCCCTACTGCGCCGTTTCTTGCCGGACGCAGCAACACTGCGGCCCAGACCGGAGCTGCGGCGCAGTGTGCTCTCCAACACTCGCACCTTCCGCATCGGCGACTTGGTTGCCTTCTGCTGCAGAGTCCCTAAGCGTTGGCTCGTCTTCCGCAGTGCCGGCGACGCTTTCATCGCGTTCAGTGTTTTCATAAGGCTTCTCTTTGCATTTGGCGTCTCTTCCTTGACGCCATTATCGGCGTTGGGCAACTTCCTCTTCTGCAGATTGCCGGTGGTCTTTGCTGCCGAGCTCGTCATCGACGATAGCTGCATATTGGAAGGCGTCTTGCGCAACGACATTGTCGATAGAGACAATGCCGACATGTTTCTCAACGCCAAGGGCGTGCGTGGAGCTGTCGACCCAGGTGCCGGTGGCAGCATCTTGCCGGTGGTCGACGGAGCTGTCCCTCCCTGTTTGCGAGCAGAACTCTGCTGCTCCTTGGCCTGTCGAATGCGCACCCAATCCTCGGCCATATGCTCCAATATGTTCTCCCCATGGACCAAGAAGGGGCAATGAGCGCGCATCTCATAGGCTTGCACCAACTCGCTAATCTGCTGCTCTATCTTTGGCAGCTTGGTGCCGATGGCCTTGCGCTCGCGCTCCTCCTTCAGCAGCTGCCCGCCGCGATTGTTGAACCGATTGGGTTCGTTGGTCTTTGCCTCCAGAGCCTCCATACGTGCCCAAATCTCAACGCGACTAGCGTACAGCTCAAAGATCTCTTTGTTGCTATTGTAGAAGCTCTTCAGATCATCCAACTCCAGCTCGTGCAGCTCCAACAAATCCTCGGTGTAACACTCATTGTAAAAGTTGGAGAAACGCTTCCGCTCCTGCTGCGACTTCAGTGTAAGGTCCCACCAGTGCTTAATTTCTCGCCGCAGCTGATCGATGAAGGTCTTCAGGTTCTTGCGACGCAACTCCTGGCAGCGCTGCAGCTCCTCGTTGAGCACGTCGTAGGTCGCCTGCGTGTACGCGTCGGCCTCGCGCACCCTGCGCATGACGTACTCGTCCGACTCCTGGAGGCGCTCCCACAGCACGTGGATCTTCTCGCGCATATCGTCGATGCGTTCGCGCAGCTCCAGCACCTGCGCGGCGAATTCCTTCTGCATGAAACGCAACTTCTCGAAGATGTCTGGCGTGAGGCTCTGGTTTGCCTGGCTGAGCAAGTGCTCATCCGCGGCAGTCTTCGGCCGCATGCCGAGCAGCTTCATGTCGTGCTTGATCTGACTGCGCAGCTGGAACAGCTCCTCCAAGCGGCGCGTGCGCTCTGCCCTCAGTTGCTCGAGGTGATTGCAGAAGGAGCTCATCTCATCCGGCTTTGGCAGCGGGTCGGCCAGCAGAGGCAGCGGCACCTCACCCAGTTCCTCGCACAGCTGATCCTGCTGCAGAAGCAGCTCGCAGATCTCCACCTGACGCATGCGCAGCTCATCGCGCAGGTGCTCAATGCTCTTGTCCAGCTTCTTCAGCCACACGTTCAGCGGCATGTCCTCCGGCCGTTCCCCAATATCCAGCTGCTTGTGCAGCAGTCGCTTCACCTCGGCGGCTTCACCCCGCAGCGCACTGATATCCTCTTTGATCAACTGCTCCTTCTCGTCCGACTCGGTCAGCAGGTCGCCGTAGAAATTCTGCACGCCTTCCTCCAATTTGTGTTTTAGCTCCGTGCAATATTGCTGATCGAACATGTACGCCCATTTGCTAAATAGCTGATCGATGCGATCGCTAGTTACAGCCAGAATTGTGGATTTTGTTGATGGCTGCTCTGCCATTTTTACGTATTCATTAAAAAATCTTGTCAAAATTGCAAAATGCCAAGCCAAAAATGGACGCCAACATCAATTGAATATTTCGGTAAATTTGAAACACAACTTGAAGTTGCCACCTATTAAAAAATACTATCTGTTAATTGAGAAGCAGCAGTGTAGAGTTTGAAAAGCTGGCAGCGCTGTCCAGTTATTTAAAAGTCAACATAGTGACGCAATGTTCTAAGCATTTGTTTGCCCTTATTCTGGCTTAGTTTTTGTTTATTAGGTTATTCCAAGTCTTTGCGTCCATCACGAACGTGAGAAAATTTTTGGTTTTTTAATACCTTCAAAACAATATGGTTTCTGCTTAAAAAATCAGCACAATTATCTAAATTTCCACTAGATGTCGCTGCGCAGTGTTTCACACCTCTGCTCACTTAATAAGTATTTCGAAAGGGTGGCAATATTATTTTCTGTTTCAAATTTACTGATAATTCGTGTTGGCGTCCCCTTTCACATTAGCATTTGGAAATTTAAATAAAATACAATTAATGAATACATAACAATGGCAGAACAGCCATTGACAAAATCGACAATTCTGGCTGTAACTAGCGATCACATCGACAGTCTATTCAGCAAATGGGCCTACATGTTCGATGATCAATATTGTCTACAGCTTAAACACAAATTGGAAGAGCGCGTGCAAAATTTCTACAGCGACCTGCTGATTGAGTCGGACGAGAAGGAGCAGGTGATCAGGGATGATATCAGTGCGCTGCGGGTTGAGGCCGCCGAGGTGCGGCGACTGCTCCACAAGCAGCTGGATATTGGGGAACGGCCGGAGGACATGCCGCTGAACGTGTGGCTGAAGAAGCTGGACAAGAGCATTGAGCACCTGCGCGATGAGCTGCGCATGCGTCAGGTGGAGATCTGCGAGCTGCTTCTGCAGCAGGATCAGCTGTGCGAAGAACTGGGTGAGGTGCCGCTGCCTCTGCTGGCCGACCCGCTGCCAAAGCCGGATGAGATGACCTCCTTCTGCAATCACCTCGAGCAACTGAGGGCAGAGCGCACGCGCCGCTTGGAGGAGCTGTTCCAGCTGCGCAGTCAGATCAAGCACGACATGAAGCTGCTCGGCATGCGGCCGAAGACTGCCGCGGATGAGCACTTGCTCAGCCAGGCAAACCAGAGCCTCACGCCAGACATCTTCGAGAAGTTGCGTTTCATGCAGAAGGAATTCGCCGCGCAGGTGCTGGAGCTGCGCGAACGCATCGACGATATGCGCGAGAAGATCCACGTGCTGTGGGAGCGCCTCCAGGAGTCGGACGAGTACGTCATGCGCAGGGTGCGCGAGGCCGACGCGTACACGCAGGCGACCTACGACGTGCTCAACGAGGAGCTGCAGCGCTGCCAAAAGCTGCGCTGTCAGAACCTGAAGACCTTTGTCGAGCAGCTGCGCCTGGAAATTGTGAAGTGGTGGGACCTTACACTGAAGTCGCAGCAGGAGCGGAAGCGTTTCTCCAACTTTTACAATGAGTGTTACACCGAGGATTTGTTGGAGCTGCACGAGCTGGAGTTGGATGATCTGAAGAGCTTCTACAATAGCAACAAAGAGATCTTTGAGCTGTACGCTAGTCGCGTTGAGATTTGGGCACGTATGGAGGCTCTGGAAGCCAAGGCCAATGAACCCAATCGGTTCAACAATCGCGGCGGGCAGCTGCTGAAGGAGGAGCGCGAGCGCAAGGCCATCGGCACCAAGCTGCCAAAGATAGAGCAGCAGATTAGCGAGTTGGTGCAAGCCTATGAGATGCGCGCTCATTGCCCCTTCTTGGTCCATGGGGAGAACATATTGGAGCATATGGCCGAGGATTGGGTGCGCATTCGACAGGCCAAGGAGCAGCAGAGTTCCGCTCGTAAACTCGCAGTTGCGACTCCATCAGCCGGCGGCAAGATGCTGCCCCCGTTGCCACCGGGTTCGACGGTGCCACGCACGCCCTTGGGGCTTAGAAACATGTCAGCTCTGTCATCGTCAACGATGTCCTTGCGCAAGACTCCGTCCAATTTGCAGCTATCGTCCATGACGTCCTCGGCGGCTAAAACCACCGGCAATCTGCACAAACGAAAGTTGCCCCCCTCGGGTAATGGGGCCAACGCTCAGACACCAAACGCAAAGCGGAGTCTGATGAAAACGTTGGGCAGCTTGAAAGGATCGCTGCGAGTGCCCATTTCGTCGCGCCCAGTGGCTGTTCCACCGAAGCCACCAAACCCGAAAGTCAGGAAGGTGCATGTGCTGGAGAACACGCTTCGCCGCAGCTCGGGCGTGGGCAGGCGCAGCATGGGCCGTGCTGCCAGAAAGGAGCGAGCTAAGCTGCCAACGCCAGGCATCCGTGTGCAGGCACCGTCCAGTGAAGAGGAAGATCATTTTATAGCCATTGAGAATGCCTACAACGACACGTACGACACATTCGAGAAGTCCATTGAGCCTGCAGCACGCTCCTCGATTCTGCCACAGGGAGTGGACTCCTCCTATCGTGCTCATAAGCTAAGAAAGCGTTTATAGATCAAGGAATCAAGCTAATGCGGCCTTACTTAGTTTGAAAGTCTAAGAGTATTATTTTTTTTTATCTGTGTTCTAACTTCAATTATTTTAAATATATAACTGTTTGATAATGTATTACACATTGCTGTTGGCGCTTCGGGGAGCTTTCTATATATACTATGCCTATATTTGGCAATTGGCAAATATGGAAATTAGATTTGCAGTGCGGATTAAACTGCTGGAGCAGTTGCCACCAGTGTTGCCAACTAGCTATCACAAAAACCACAGCAATTTTTGCGAATTTTAAAAATAGCTTGTTCCCTTTTGAGCCTCGGCTCAAAACTTATTTTAAATATTTTGTACATTTTAAAAGCGTTTTATCGAATTTTTTAATTCTGTTGTGTGACATTTTGTCTCCTACCAGGAAAAGGACAGATTCGTCAGGCAAAAGTCTAAATTGGGAATATAGTTGCCGCCATATTGAACTGTTAAGCCCGATTTCAATATTACGCTATAGAAATTTATCGAAATGCAATCGATTCTTGTGTTAGCAGTTCAATAGATTAATGTATCGACGTTTTGCAATTGGTGAATTTTTTAAATGCTTAGAATAATACTTATAGTATATTTCAAACGTTGTACATTTCAAATTGTCAAATTAAAAATAATGTTTCTTATTAAATACATATCGTAACACAACGAAAGATATTAAAATAAATTAAGTAAATAAAGCAAAAATAACAACTTTTTTTTTAGTTTTAAGTGAGAAAAATCGAACATCGTAAAAACATCGATGTTTGAAACAAATTTAGGAACATCGATGTATCGATGTTACATTGATGTTTAGTCCAGCACTATTTCGCGCGTTTTTTTGTTGACGGAGAACGCATTTGCAGTTATTTATTTACGCTAAGTCTGTTTCGATACCCAAATTTAAATCGCAAACATGAATATTCCCTTTGAGCCGCGCACTGTCATCAATGGCGGCATGCTAAAACAGTTTGCCGGTCAGACCGTCAGCATCATGGTGCGTGTGGAGAGCGCCGCCGGCGCAACGCTCTTGGGCCACAGCACGGATAATCACAAGCTGCGCATCAATCTGCCCAGCGAGCTGGGCGCGGCGGAGGGCGCCTGGGTGGAGGTGATTGGCATTCCAAACGCCGGTGACACCATACGCGCCAAAGAGGTAGGAAAAGCATTCTTTTGTCGTGATGAAATCGTTGCTAAATATCTCTCCACAGGTCATCGAATTTGGCGGCGAGAACATCGACTTCGATACGGATAGCTACAACACGATGACCCAATTGCTGAACAACGTTAAGCAGTTCTATCGATATGGCTAAGCCAAGGGGCAAGCCAACTAGTTTTTAAGATCGTCGTTCCCCCTTTTTTTTTTGCTTTGATATACACAAAAGCTATTTTCCAAATAATTCAACATATGCATTTGCTTTATTGGGTTTTGTGGGCCCACATATAAAAAGGCTATCTATCTAGTGAATTGATTTTCAACAGCTGTAGAGGCAACGGAGACAAGTTTAAGCGTTGGCTATTGCAGCACAGCCGCGTTGGCCACCACGCTGGGGTTGTTGACCACCTCGCCGAGAGAGTCGAGCACCTCCTTGCGATAATCATCGAATTCGCCGTCAATCTCGTTGATTGTCTGGTCCTCGATGACGTACAGCGTGCAGCCCGTTTCGCGTATAAGGCGTTCGTCGTGAGAGACAATGATGACGCCGCCCTCATACTCATTGATGGCCTCGGCCAGGGCGTCGATCGATTCAATGTCCAGATTGTTGGTCGGCTCATCGAGAATGAGTACATCGGGCGCACTAAGGCACAGTTCGGCTAGAGCGACGCGCGCCTTCTGGCCGCCAGACAGATCCTTCATTTTGATGGTGTGGGCATGGCTGACGAGGCCAAAGGAGCCCAGCGCCTTGCGGGCCTTCTCGTGCGGCAAGTTGAACAGACGCTGTAGATATTCAGCAGCCGATTCCTCGGCAGTCAAATGCTCGCCCGAATGCTGATCAAAGCGTCCCACATGCAGGCGATGATTCTTGCGCTGCTCGCCCTGCTGCGGCTCCAGTTCGCCGAGCAGGAGCTTGAGAAACGTTGATTTGCCCACGCCATTTGGGCCCACAATTGCAACACGACTGGTCAGATCTATGCCAAAGTCGGCTTTAACGAACAGCGGCTTGTGGCCATCGAACGCAAATGTCACATTGTGCACGCCCAGAATGGGCGGCTGCAGCTGTGTGGGCTCCGGGAAGCGGAATTTCACAATGTACTCCTTGGGTCGGGCCAAAAGCTCCTGCGGTCCATCGTCCTCATCCTGTTTCTGCTGCTTGGTTTTGTTCTTCTCCTGCTTCCGGGTCAGTGACTCTTTTTGCTTTTTCTCGGCCGCCTTCTTGGACTGGCCGTGAGCCTTCAGCTCGCGCAGACGCTTCTCCTGCTTCTCGTACTCCTTGATCATCTCACGTCGTTTCTGTACGTACATCTTCTTGAACATGGAGTAGTTACCCTTGTAGTACTGCAGCTTCTTCTGGTCCAGATGTATGATCTCATTGCACACATTATCCAAGAAGCTCTGGTCGTGGGACACAATCAGTAGCGTCTTCTTCCAGCCCTGCAAATAGTTATCCAGCCAAATGACAGCATTCAAGTCCAAATGATTTGTCGGTTCGTCCAGCATTAGCAACGTTGGCTCCAAGTAGAGAGCACGGGCGAGCGAAACACGCATACGCCAGCCGCCGGAGAATTTGTTTGTTGGCCGATCCTGCATCTCCTTGCTGAAGCCCAGACCAGCCAAAATGCGACGTGCTCTGGCCTCGGCCGAGTAGGCACCAATTGCTTTCAGCTCAGCGAACGTATCGTTCAGCTCCTCCTGGACGCTCAGATCGCCGCCGGCAAACTGCTTTTCCAGCTGTTCGCTCTTCTTAAGCATCTCCGTGCGCTTCACATCCGCCTCCAGTATTGTCTCAATGGCCGTCTTGTCGGTGGCAACCACCTCCTGTTCGCACAGCAGCACATCGATGTTGGGCGGTATGGCAAACGCGCGCGTCGCAATATGACGGAGCAGTGTTGTCTTGCCGTGCCCGTTGGGACCAACCAGGCCATAGCGACGCCCATGGGCAATCAGCAGATTGGCATTTACAAACAAATCGTTGCCTGAAATATTTGATGTGAAGTGAAGTGTTGCGATTTCTGGTGAAATAATTAACAGCGCACTCACCTTTGGCCGATATCGTGAAATTTTCAATTTTGATGTCAACAGCATGCTCCAGGGCTGCCTGTTGGCCGGCGCTCTTCTGCACCTGCGACATGGTAAAGTTATTGTCCAGATCCGAGTGGCCGGTACCACCCTTTTTCGTCATCAGCTCCATTTGCCGTTCGTATTCCTGTTGTTTCTTTTGCTTCTTCTTCTCTTTATGCGACATTTTCTTTTCCTTGCTGTCCTTGGTGTCCGCATTTGTGTCAGCAATCGACTCTTCGGACACGGGCGTGGTCGCCGTCTCCTCGACTATTGGCTCCGGCTCGGGCTCAGGTTCTTTCAGTGTGATGGCAGCGACCTTTGCATTCAACGTCTCCTCTGGCTTGGTCTCTGGTTCGGGCAGCTTTTTTAAGGCTTCAATCGGCTGATCCACTTCATCATCATCACTATCATCTTCACATTCATCGTCATCGTCATCGTCATCTTTATCTTCATCGTCATCCTCATCGTCATCATTATCGCTCATTTCGAATTTGTTCTTTTGCCCTTGCTGCCGCTTTTTCTTGGATTGGTTTACTGCCGGCTTGACTGGCTCCTTGTCCTCTGGCTCCTCTTCATACTTGTCATCGTCCACATCCTCATCGTCGTCGTCACTCATTGCAAATTTATTCTTTAGCTGCTGCTGCTTCTTTTTGTTTTTCTTGGCTGCCGGTTTGGCAACAGCTACATCCTCTTCCTCCACATCTTTCTCATTATTATTGTCATCATCATCATCATCATCATCGCTGAAACCATCATTCGCCTTCTTCTTGTTGTTCTTTTTACTTTTCTTGCCCTGCTGCTGTTGCTTTTTGGGAGCGGGCGCCGTCTCCTCATCCAATGCATTGCTAATGACTTTTGGCACCAGCTTCGGCTGCTCCTCATCCTCGCTCCAATCGTCGTTTCTCTTGCCCTTCTTGCCCTTTTTAGCAGCCTTCTTCTGCTGTTGGGCCTGTTTGCTTTGCGAGGACTTTACGCTTTCCAGATCATCGTCCTGAATGGGCAACTTGTTGCTCGTTAGGGATTCGTTGTCACTGGAATCGCCGCCGCCACCGCGTCTGCCTTTTTTGCCCCTTTTCGACGCAGCTTTCTTCTCGCTGGCATTCACTTTCTCCAGCTGCTCCTCTTCGTCGTCATCGAAGCGCTCTTTCTTCTTGCCTTTGGCCTTCGACATGTCCGTGCGTGTGTGTGTAGGGTGTCTAGTGAAGTAATAAAAATATTATCACAAATTCGTAGGCAGTTTGATTAGTAAACGTTGATGGTTTACGTTTACGCTTGCGTTGCTGTTGCTGCTGCTGCGGCGGCGGCTTTCACGTGCACAGCTGGCAAATGTGCCAAGTGTGGAGCTAAAGAAAGAAGAAGCAGAATAGCACACGATGATTTGCTGTTGGTGTGCGAGTGCGAGTGCGTGTGCATGTGCATTGGAATTATTATCGGAATCGTGATGTCATCGTTTTGAGCTGGTTCACAGATGAAACGGATATGTCCTCTGTGACGCGGTCACGAATTGATGTACAGCTATTTGCAGTATGCATACATATATGTGTGCTAATTTTAAATATAAAATTTAGTACATTTTAAGCATCAATTGTTGTGGTTGCTGTGATCAAACGGAACTAGTTAAGCCGTCCTGTCGTCGAATCCGATAAGAGAGTGCGGACATATCGATGTATCGATACGTATTTTTTTTTATTTGCCACAAATGTCGCCGAGCTACATAATTGTTTAATAAACAATTAATCACTAATATAAACAAAATAGTGCAAATAGTGCGTGTGATATTCGAATTAAATGAACGTTCTTTCACTTGATTCACTTGGAACTGGTATACACTGTCCGGGGAGACTAACAGAAACAAAAACAACAACGAAAACGAAAACAATAATAACAACAAAAACAACAAAAAACTAGAGCCACAACGCAAAGGAGATTGAGATTCGCAACGCAATCAAAAAAAAAAACAAAAAAATTCCATAAAACGGAAAATAACATACGCTGCCTGAGCGTGAGTGGACAAAGGGGAGGGGGCCGCGCGCACAGCCCAAAGGTGGTTAACAGCAGCAGCAGCAGCAAGAGAAACAACAACAACAACAGCAACACGACAAGCGAGACCTTGAAAACTTTAAAGAAATAGCAACAAAAAACTCAAAAATATTAACGAAAAACGCAAACAGAGCCGAGCGCACAGAGGCAACAACATCGGCCGCTAAGTTATGGAGAGTGACAATTTTCCGCAGCGCGTCAATTAAAAATTACAATACAAAATCAAATAAATAAAAACAAAAAAAGCAATAACAAATGCCTGAAGAAAAGCGAATTCGAAATCGAATTCGGGGGCCGTGAACACGTAAACGACGTAAGAAGCAAAATCAAAACAAGCTAACGCTTTACACCAATAACAACAGCAGCGCCTGCACACACACACACATAATATACACTCTTTCACACACACACACATACACACAAACACACACAATGGCCGCATTAGTTGCAGCCACAGTTATGACAGCCGCCGCCGTCGCCGATGGCGAGACAAACGACGCCAGCGGCGCCTCGAACGGCCGGGAAGCGCGCAATCTGGCCGAGAAGCAGCGTCGAGACAAGCTGAACGCCAGCATACAGGAACTGGCCACAATGGTGCCGCATGCGGCCGAATCGACGCGTCGGCTGGACAAGACGGCCGTGCTGCGGTTCGCCACCCACGGACTGCGGCTGCAGTACGTCTTTGGCAAATCGGCGACGCGGCGTCGTCGCAGGCTGATGGTGAAGGGGGTGGCCCCGGGCGCCGGCGCCGGCGCCGTCAGTGGCAATGGTAGCAATGGTGTCATCGCTGCCGAAACGCCGCAATTGACCGATACGTTGATGCAGCTGCTCGACAGCTTCTTCCTAACGATCACCTGCAACGGGCAGATAGTGCTTGTGTCGGGCAGCGTGGAGCAGCTGCTGGGCCACTGTCAGTCGGACTTGTACGGCCAGAATCTGCTGCAGATAACGCATCCCGATGATCAGGCCCTGTTGCGTCAGCAGCTAATACCGCGTGACATCGAGACGTTGTTTTATCAGCAGCGTCGCCAGCAGCACTCGCAATCGCAGTCAACGTCGGCCAGCGATGACGACGACGACGACGAACTGGACCAGCTGGAGCTGGACCAGGATCAGGATCAGGACCTGGAACAGAACCAGGAGCGCACACGCACGCCCAGCCCGCAAACAATCGCCCATTTGGCGGCCATCGATGAGCGTCTGCGCGCCGATCGACGCTGCTTTACGGTCCGCCTGGCGCGCGCCTCGACCCGCGCCGAGGCGACCCGTCACTATGAGGTGGTCAAAATCGATGGCTGCTTTCGGCGCAGCGACTCGTCGGTGACGGGCGGCGCGGCCGCCAACTATCCAATCGTATCGCAGCTGATAAGGCGATCGCGTAATAACAATATGCTAGCGGCAGCAGCAGCAGCCGCCGCCGCCGCCGCCGCCGCCGTCGCAGAAGCAGCAGAAACGTCGCCAGCATCGACAGCGGCAGCAACGGCAGCGTCGACATTACCGCCGCCGTGCCTGCCGCAACACGATGCGATCGCACAGGCGGCGCTGCACGGCATTAGCGGCAACGACATCGTCCTGGTGGCCATGGCACGCGTTATGCGCGAGGATTCCACCTGCCTGAGCCTCATGTGCCGCCAGCCGGAGCCGTATCAGCTGGAGTACCGTACACGGCATCTCATCGACGGCAGCATTATTGACTGTGATCAGCGCATTGGCATCGTGGCAGGCTACATGAAGGATGAGGTGAGTGGCCCTCAAATCCCCGTCCATCATAATAATCTAATATTTGTAATGTACATTTTAGATACGTTCTATAAGTGGCGAAAAAAAACCATTGCTAATAAGAGTAAATACAGTGGTCACTCGCTATTTAGAACTATATACGAGATAGCATGCTTTAAAATATCATTTTTAATAGTTCTCTGCTTTTAAAAACTTGGCGGTTGATATTAAGCGGATTAAAACTTATAAAATTCGAATATTTAATATTCTTACTAGACAGCACTGTTTAGATAATTATTTTTATTGCTTCTCTGATTTTATTTAAAAATAAAAACAGAGGAAAAATAAGTTACGGGAAAGAAAAAACGAGGTGGAACAGTTCTCAATAGCACGGTTGAGAGATCGAGAGGTTACGCACAGCGCACTTCTGTTCCAATAGTCTTACGGTGACGTCACAATTTCAATTTGTGCTTTGTTTGCATTGCGTTTAAATTAGCACGCACTTAATTGCTGGCTTGTATAGAATCCAAATAACGCAACAAAGACTGTAATTAATAATTATAATTGTCTTGAAAAACCAAAATGAGTGATTTTTTATTCGCTTATTGCTTGGGAGAATCCTGGTCTACGCCAAGTTTTTTTAAGATTTGTATATATCTCTAGGCATTATACTGATTTAAGTGTGATATTCTATATAAACATATTATATAACAAAATATTTAATTTGTGTCGAATAGCTAAAAAAACAAACCTAGCAGATTTCATAAAATATTTAACATTTAACTCATAAGCCAGCCATAAATAAGTTTATTTCTATGCATCATTTATACTGTTTATAGAAGGTAGATTTGTTTAGCATAGTCAAATTTTTTAATTTATTAACAAAAATGTACTGTAAAAAAAGACAGACGAATAATAGGCAGACTAGGCTATTGGCTATTCCACCCTGATGTCCTGTTCCTGAACTTGAACCCAAATTGAAATCTACTTTCTTTCAAAATTGTTTAGTAGTACGGCAATTTTGAACCGCTAACTGAAAAATAAATAACAAACACATCAAAAGAAGACTATATATAATTTTTAAATAATAAATCAATAGATTTATGAATAGAGGCAAAAATATTTGCTGAAATAATACCCATTAACATTAATCAAAGCTGCTTGTGAACAGAAACTCAAGTAAATTTATTTATTTTGTGCCCAGCTTGCCAAGTTTAAACTAAGTTAGCTGTATGTAAATAAGTAAATAATTAATTTTGTGTACTACAGTATATACCGCTTATATGAAATGATTATGTAAATGCATTCCGGAGTATAATATAGAAAATGTAAGCGATAATCGGATTAACGAAAGTGTTGCTTATATGCAATGAATTGAACGCATTTTCGCTGTGGCATATAGGCGGTACATACTGTACTGCATTTGCAGGCACATGTACACTATATGACCTTAGCGTAATACATGCACATGAGATTCTTTCTAGTCGTAACTCTTTAAATACTAATAACTACCTATTGCGCACTTGCTTCGAACGCTATGCATTATTCATCCACATACATATTTCTCATTCGTATTGTAATTATTGCAGGTGCGCAACTTGAGCCCGTTCAGCTTTATGCATTTGGACGATGTGCGCTGGGTGATTGTCGCGCTGAGGCAAATGTATGACTGCAATAGCGACTATGGCGAGAGCTGCTATCGGCTGTTGTCGCGGAATGGCCACTTCATATACCTGCAGTCGAAGGGATTTCTCGAGATTGATAAGAGCAGCAACAAGGTGCACTCGTTCCTCTGCGTGAACACGCTGCTGGACGAGCAGGCTGGCAAGCAGAAGGTGCAGGAGATGAAGAACAAGTTCTCCACTATTATCAAAGCCGATATACCCACGCATACCAGTCCCGATCTGCCGGCCTCCAGGGCGCCACAGCAATTGGAGCGCATTGTCCTCTATCTAATTGAGAATCTGCAGAAGAGCACGAATGGCAGCGCCAGTGGCGGCGCGGATGCGACCAATGGTGATGCCAACATGGACACCATGGACGATATCTGCTGCAGTTCGCCGGCATCCAGCAACACCACGCTCACATTGGAGGAGCAGGCGCCATCGCCCGCACAGTTGGCATTGGTGCCGCCGGCGCCGGGTCACGTCAAGCATTCGATATCCAAATCGGTTAATGTGGTCAATGTGACATCGGCGCGCAATCTTCAGTACCAGCAGCAGCAGCAGCAGCAGCAGCAACAGAAGCAGCAGCAGGAGCAGCGTGAACGCAGCGGTGGAACTGGCGGCGTCATACGTCAGTCGAGCTGCTGTCTCAGCGAGAGCTCCACATTGTCGCCGGCGAGTGCGAGCAGCTTGGAGCTGCCGGATGATGCCAATAGCAATACGTCGCCGCCACCAGCGGCAGCTGCACCGCCACGCGTCAGTGTGCTCCAGAGGCTAATGTCGACGCCGCCAAAGGCACCATCGGTAGCAGCGACGTCGTCGTCGGCGTCTGCGTCGGCGTCACCGTCGCCGCCAACGCAACTGCACGCAGCGCTGTCCAAGACGCTGCGCAGCCTGGACACGCAGCTGACAACGCTCGGCGAGGAGGCGCAGACGCTCTACAGGCAACAGCAGCAGCAGTGCAACGCCCTGCTGCCGAAGTTCGAGCGGCAAATGGACGCCATCATGTTGGAGCATCAGATGCAGAAGCAGCTGCTGGTGAACATCAAGAGCGAGTACGATGCAGCAGCGGCGACGGCGACGGCGTCGGTGACGGCGACGGCGACGGAGCAGCCGGGCTCGTCGCATCAGCCGGTTTCAGTGATAACCAAACAGACGACAACGTCCAGTGAGAGTGACGGCGGTCAATAGTGGGAAAATTCAAAATGCCAGTGTTGCAAGGCGCGCCACAAAGTGCGCGACAAAGTCAACGTTTTCTTTGCCTTCGGATAGCTACAATGTTTATTTATTTAGTCTAAATAGCTCAGTATTCAGTGCACGGCTGAAGCTTTGGCTCCCCACCCCCCCACAAACCCAATCTTAAGACCCAGTGCGATCAGAGTACAAAATCATATATTGTTTTAAGTAAATCTACTCATTAACTATTAACAGGTTTTAACTTTTGCAAACCACGGAAAAAACAAATGAAAAAAAGAATACAATGATAGAGTAGTACAGAAAGAAAGAGACGGACAGACGTAAAGAGAGAGAGAGAGAGAGAGAGAGAGAGAGGGAGAGAGGGAGGGATAAGAGAGAGATTTTAGCTTTAATGTATGGTAACATACCAACACACATACACACACCAACACTACAACACTTTAAAAAACTTGGCATGCTTATGAACTTCGTTCCCTGAACACTAACCAGTAGTCTCTAACCGATCTGTTTTGGCAGCAACAATTTAATGCTAATGTCTCATAATTAATACTCAATACCCAATGAATTAAACTAACCAAATATCAGCCACCACCAACCCAAGCAGGCACTGGAGTTTTTATGCTGAGCACTGAGCTATAGGACCCACACACACACACACCCACACACACACACACCTATATATATATATATATATAATATATATATATATATATATATATATATATATATATATAGTTACAGTTAACCTTTTTATTTATATATTGTACATATATATACATACATTTTTTGTTTATTTTCTTAAATGGCATGTGTATATATATGTTGTTTTTTTATATTTTAAACGTCGCTCTCCCATCTCCACCAAGTTTGTTCAGTTTGCCCCTCGCCTACCCCCACCCGACCCCCCTCCCCCTAGCTCGCGCAGCCCCAACCATCTGCTCAGGCAAACATTGTTTGTGCTCGACTCGATATGGTCATGTCCATGTTTCGGTTTGTCTTATCAGTTAGCACCTTTTGTTTAATAGCGAAATTTTTGTGTAGCTATTATTAACCACAATTATTATTATTATTATTTTTATTTCATTTTTGTTTGTATGTACGTAGTGAAGCTTTTGTTTTTGGCTTTTTTTCGTCTCGTTCGTTCGTTTCGTTTCGTTTTTTTTTTAGTGTGTAGCCTAATTTTAATCATAAATTAAGAGAAATTGTAAAATTTGTTTTATTTTTATTTTTTGTACGAGTTGTGCTCTTAAAACACTTTTGGGTAATGCATAGTAAATTCAGATATGTACATACACCAGTACGTGCACATGCGTGTATACTGTATATACATATTGATGTTTCTTCTTGTTCTTTTTTGCGTTGTTGTGTAGATTTTTTGTACAATTTAATTTTAAATCAAAATAAATAATAATGATAATAATGCGTTACAAATGTTAGCAATTAAAAACATAGCCTGTAATCTAATAATAAACAACAATAATGATTAAACAAAATAACGTAAATAAAATAATCATCTACTTGGTTTTCTTTCTCTAATAATGATATCCAACAAATGTTAGTTAATGGTTTTTGAAGGTAAGTATGTAATAAGCTGTAACAATTATACTTGTCTGCAAGTGTACTTTTATTCTTACCATATCTTCTATCGAATTCCGATTGATTGCTGAGTTTATATACTCTGTTCTGTTTAAATCAATATCTCCCATACTGTCAGTTGTACTTATTTTTTGGGATATCTTAAACAATTCTGAACAAGACTCTTTGACACCTATTGGACTGGACCTGTAATTGGAATTGGAACCAAATATATATACATACATATCGGTTAGGAGTTTTCCAAAAATCAAACCATAGAAATAATATTTATAATATCGAGTAAACTTTGTATACAGTTTATTTATTTATTATAATTAATAATTAAAATTAAAGTGACGTTTTTGTTTACATTGCATGGTTTTTCCTTTTTTGGATTTTTTTTTTTTGTTTTTTGGCCTAAGATGAATTATAATTTTTAGTTTTTATATTTAATTTAACTTTATGTCTAGATGAAGATGCATAGATGCAAATGCAAATTTATTGTAGTGAATTTAAGTGGTAAAGCCCATAACATACGTACAAGTAGCTCTCTGCATGATTCTCACATATTTATATACATATATTATATAAATAATATATATATATATACATATATATATATATATATATATATATATATATATATATATAAGTGTTAAGGTATATATAGGTATATATGAGTACGTGCAGAAATGTTAAGTACGGTACCCTTTGCTATTGGGCACCAAAAATGTTATTGGAATTAAGAGTTTTCCTTTAATTTGAATTTAACTATTTGTAAAGCCGACGAAAATTTTATTTAAAACTAAACAAGAAACAAATTGTATACAAACTAAACGCGTTCTTCAAATATTATTCTATACAAGGACATATTTATACTGTTTGTACAGAACAAAAAACAAAAATGTTTGTATTACATATATACGACTGGATATTTGATGACTAGAATTGATTATTATTTTTTTGTAAGGACTATATCGATACAAATAACTTGGGGAGAATTTAACGAATAATCAAATGAGAATTGCTCTTGCTTTATTTTTTTTTGTTTTTTTGTTTTAGCAACACCTTTCAGGTACTTATAAAATATTTTCGTTTATGCGTCGTGGATTATGTACCATATGCGTAATCATTCGAGTAACTATATATATATATATACCGATATTTATACATATATATTTTTGCGTAAACATATAAAAAAATGCATTAATTCTATGAGTGTGTAATCAAGCATTTACATGCGTGATTAATAATGGTTGGAGATCATGTCCAGTTCCAAATCCAACTCAATTTGTCTATTGCTCCATTATGATTGTGTCCTCGGCCTTGACATTGCCCGAGTTGATGGCCTCCATTGCCTTGCTAAGCAGCGTGGCATCCTTCAGGCTGACCACCTGGACCAGCTGGGGTTCCTGGCCCGGTCCGCCCTGGATCATCATTTGGTGCATCCCAGGCGATACGGTAATGGTTTCCAGCTGATCCCCATTTTCCACCTGCCAGAACCGGAATAGATACAAATTAACATTTAATATAAAATCATGTAATGCAGTAAAATATATAATTGGGAAAAATTGCATCTTTTAAATTACAAGCTGGTTGTCATTTTTTCTCGTCGGGCACCGAATAATAAAAAATATGGAAAATCATACTTACTCAAAATGAGGCAATAAAAAAATTAGCAATAAAATCTGCAGACATTTTACAAAATATATGAGCTGCTAAAAAAAGAAGAAAATTAGATGACAAATTAAATGTTGAATATAATATAAATAAATATGAAAAAATAAACAAATAATCGAAAATATAAAATCACAACAAGAAAGGATTTATTCAAGAATTTTGTTTTGTTTTCGCTTCATTGCATTGTTTACACATAATTAAAATTTGCTCTAAAACAACTATAATAATAATAATAAACATAATCAGTAATAAAAACTTTAAACACAATAATAATAATAATAATTGTAATAAACATAAAATAATTGTATGTGCTTAAAATCTGGCCACATGACTTTGACAATATTCACAATATTTCACTTAAATGTTTGTTTCTTTTAATTATTAATATATTTTAACTAGCTCAAATGGCATGTGGGCGGTTCAATTTGTTGTTTGTTTTTATGTTAAAATAATTGCTACATTTTGAATGCAAATTGGCTACGTTGGACGAGTTCAACAATATGACTATCTTTTTTGGTTTGTTTGTTATTAGTTTTTCTTTTTTATATTTTACAATTTACAGTTTTTTTTTTTTTTTTTAACATTTGATAGCGTCGCAAAATGTTATTAAATAAAATCAAAATCTATAGCATTCAAACTCCCTGTTTGCTAAATCAACTACTTAAAAATAAAAACTAAATAAAATATTTGCATAACATTTTTCATAGATTGCACAAAAAAAAAAGGAAAATAAAAATATTAAATATTTATGAAATCAGCTGTTAAACTAAATACGTTAATATTTGGCTTGTGTTTCGATTTAATTATTATACATTTTGGATTCATGCACGAATGAAAAACATAAATAATAAACATAAAAAAATTCTAATTATTCCATAATTATTTGTTGTTTTTTTTTTGTTTGTTTAGGAACTTGACAAATTCAATTTTATGCGTTTCGTTTTGTATTACTTTTTGGTTTCAGTTTATCAATTATCAACAATTCATTTTTGTTTTTCTTTGATTTTTGGCTCACTTTAAATTCAAAGTGGTGGGGGGGGGGGAGGTGGGAGGGATTAGTACGGTGTTTATATGTATATATTTCTATACTTAATGATTATGCTATGTACGGTTAACTAAGGCAATTTATCGGTTGTTTTTGTTTTTTTTTGATGTTAATTGGTGTTTGCGTTTTGATTTTTGGTATTCTTTGTCGGCATTCACATTTGTTTGTTGTGTGTGTGTGTATGTGTGTGTGTATGTACAGCTACGCATGTCTAAATGTAAGTAAAAATGGCAAGTATCTGTGTGTTTTTTGTGTGCGTGTGTGTGTGTGTGTGCATTCAGCGCCGCTTTGACTAGATTAGATACGTGCAATGGGAGTGGGGGCGAGGGTTGGGGCTAGGCCGTAACGTCTACTCCAAATGCTCCAATTTAATTGTTTTCGCCGGCAGCTGCAGCTGCAGCTGTGCGCTGCTCGCATTTGTCAGACTGGCGCTGTCCACGCAGCGTATGGCCGCCGCAGCAGCAGCGGCAGCGGCAGCAGCAGTGCTGCTTGATGCCGCAGCAGCAGCAACCGTTGCATCGCTTGCGTTTTTGCGAAGATTCAACTTGTTGCCGCTGCTGTTGGCCTGCTTGCGGCGCTTTTGCGCATGGCGCCGCTGCGCAGTCGACGCCGCTGGCGCTGTTAAAACAATGGGCAGCGGCATTTTTATGCTATTGTTATTGTTGTTAATATTATTACTATTGTTGTTGTTGTTGTTGTTGTTGTTAGTAAGCATGCTATTATTATTGTTAATGATATTGGTATTCGCGAGATTAAAGCCAGCGCTGGCATTCAAATTGCTGCTGCTGCTGCTGCTGGCGCCGCCGCCCGCCGGACTTGCGGCCCAATAAAAGCGAGTGCCGGGCGGCGCTTGCAGCGTTAGCGCCGGCTGTTGTCCGGCATGTGGCGCTGCCGCTGTGCCGCTGGCGCCGCTGCCCGCGATGCGCCGGCTGGGCATGGCGCCAGCGTTGATCACGGAGATGCCCAGCAGCGGAGCTGGCGCAGCAGCCGTGCTACTGGCGTTGTTGTTGTTGCTGTTGCCGCGCGTGGCGCTATTGGAGGGGGTGTTGGAAGTGTGGCTGTTATCTACCTGCATGGGAGTCAGGCACATGGTGCCATCGCTGTTCGTCTGCAACTGCTGCATGTTGGCCATCACCGACTGGTACATGGAGACGGGCACCGATATGACATTGCTCACTGAGACCGGATAGCCTAAAATGTTTTAAGTCGTGAGTGTGTGCTTAGGTTATTGTTAACTTTCAGTTCGCTCACCTTGTCCATCCTCGGTGGTGATAAAGATTTGACCATCCTGCGCTTCGGTTAGATCGACAGTCATGTTCTCGTGGCCATTGACATCGGCGAGACTTTGTACCGTTTGAATGGTGGCGCCGCCTTCGCCCTGATGCAGCTGCACAACAAAAGTCAAAATAGTAATGTTAATACTCATGGCAAAATGTAAAAAAAAAAAGCAAGTGAAGGGTTCTAGTCGGGAGCGTCCGACTAGGGGACGCTGTACATAGATTTCAATCCTCTTGCATTCATACATATGTCCAAAATATCCGAAATGTTCTTATAGTTCTTGAGACACGCTCAAGAAACTGAAAACTATCGATAAGAACATGGAGCGAATTATCGACAATTTGATCTGTAATCTGTCTAAAACATTTTAATATATCTACCTTCAAAACTGAGGCAAATACATGGATTAAATCGAATTGCCACGCCTACAGTAGGGGCAGCTGAAAAATCTTAATACTTTATCTGAAGCACGTATACCTGAGTATATATTCCAAATTATACGTCTCTATCTTTCATAGCGACGAAAAAAATTGCGTTCATGCGGAAAGACAAGCGGACATTGCACAAATCAAATATACTGTAAATAAAAACTTACCGTTGCCACGCCCTGCACTTGTGCCGTTGTGCCATCGGGTAGAGTTATGATTGGATTGTTTGGGTCCACCTGTATGAGAGATACGGTACCATCGGCGTTCTGCGACAACACAGTTTGTGTGGTGTACTGTTAAGTAGATGGTAAAGTGCATGTTAATAAATAACTCAATGTTAAGCGAACGATACGCTACAGCACAACAGAAAACAACGAAGAAAGAAAATAACGGAATGTGCAGAAAATAGAAATAACAAGAAACAGAGCGATAAATAAATGCAATGCAATAGAAAATATATATATATAAGTTTTTCATTTGTGTAGTGGTCGTTGTAGTGTGTGTGTGTGTGTGTGTTTGTTGTTGCTGTTAATGTGTGTGTTTCGAGTTGCTGAATTTAGTGTATTTACATGTGTGTGTACTTAGTTTGGGGTTTGTTGTGGGCGCATGAAATGAAAACCTTAATAAAATGATGCTGCAAACGAGAAAAAAAACAAAAAAAAAAAAAATAACAAATAGCATATAAAAATGTATAAAAAATTATAGAGAAACGTAGTTAAAATTAATAGTTAAAACATAGGGTTTAACATACACATTTGCTTATATATTTAATATAAAAAAATGTTTACAAAATGCAGTTAACAAAGCTTAAAAAAAATAATATCACAACAAGAATTCAAGAAACAACAAATAACGAAATCGCAGGGTTTGAGCATTATGCACGACACATTCAACAATTTAGAAATCATATACGTTATAATCATGTAGCGCAAAGTTATTTGAATTGAAATCGGGTTTGGATTCATTACTAATCTTGAAAGCTGCATTTTTAAAATAGTTTTCTTTTATGCAGCAAGTACGATTTCTACTAAAAAAGCATTAAATATGAGTTAAAATATTTGTCTATAAATTCGTGCTGTTTTTCAAAGTTCTGCAATTTAATTCATGCGTATTACGATTTTTGTAAATTTAACTCATCGATCGGAAAATAGTTGAAATAGTTGGATTAATACATTAGACTTTTAATAAAATGTGAATTTTTTCTCCTAGCTTATTTGGCTAAAATTTCATTTTTAAAATACATTTTTTTAAGACGTATTAGGTTGATTATTTTTATGATTGGGAATCAGCAATTGAAACAAGGATTGATAATAAAGATTGATATTTTCCTATTCTATTTGGCTATAGACTTGATTTTTAAAGAACATTTTCGTAATACGTGCTATCGTACAAGTTAAAATTCCACCCCCTCTCAAATTTATTTTAAAATGATTACAACTATTAGTTGAAATATGTATCCATTTTAATAGAAACACTTGGTAAACGGTCTACGTAATGGGCCTACGACAAATATTTGATAAATGCAGTCTTCTCTCGCAATTTGGCTGGAAGAGAACTGACCAGGTCGTGCATAATACCCGGTGCTGCCTGCTCGATTGGCTCGACGAGCCGTAAATGTAAAGTTTGACTAGTTTAGTTACAAGTTCAGACAGATTAGTACGAACATCAACGTCGCTCAGCGTTATGGGCTCGATGCAAACTTGCGCATTGGCTATCTGTTGGGCGGTGACGGTCTGTGCGGCATTCTGGGATTGCTGTGCAGCTGCCGCAGCGGCAGCCGCCGATGCACTTACAGCAGCCGCCGTTGTCTGCACGGCGGTGGCCGTTGCTGTGCCGCTCGCCGTTGTCAGCTGTATTGTCTGCGGCTGGGACTGGCCAACGGCCTGTATGTGAACCGTATTGTTGCTGTTCTGATGGTGCTGCTGCTGGAGGTGGTGGTGCTGCTGCTGTTGCTGCTGCTGTTGCTGCTGCTGCTGCTGCTGCTGTGGCGCTGGTGCCTGGCATATTTCAATCTTTGTCGATGCCGGCAGCGTGGCCGTTGTGGTCACATGCTGATTGTTCGTGCTCTGGATGATCGTTGGCGCCGGCGAGTTCGTTTGAGCCGTGTGCGTTGTGATCACTGTGCCAGCGCTGTTGATCTTCACCACGTTCACCTGCTGTGGCTGCAGTCGATGTCGTTTTGGGGGGTTGTGTGAATTAATGTTATGTGTATTAGTTAAAGTACGAAACGTGTGTGGCGAGTGTGATGGGAACCCGTGTTTAAGCGTTTAAACGTTAACATTGCTTATAGGTAATATAACCGTTTGTTCGCTGCTGCCGTACTTACTTGGCTGTTGTTGGTTGTGCTGGTTGCCGGTGTGACCGTTTGCACCGTTTGTATGGTGGGCGTATTGGATAGCTGCTCCATGTCCTCGTCCTCATCGCCGGACTGCGAGATCAGTGCGTTCACCTTGTCGTCATCGTCAGCGAATGTGGGCAACAGATCCTCGCGCCCGTGATATTTGTAGCAATTGATCACGATCTTGCGCAGCGCATGCGTCCAGCTGATCTGTTTTGGTTCAATTCAAAGGGAGGGGAGATTGGGCGAGAGAGAGAGAGAGAGAGAGAGAGAGAGAGGGGGGGCCGATTAATAAGACACGATTCAGCGTTACGGGGCGGCTGTTGAACACCCACCCCACCCACCTTCTGCTTGTCGTCCTCGGAGCGGGCATCCATGCGCACATTCGCCCAGGGCAGCTCCTTGGGCCACCATGGCGGCCGTGTCGACTCCCTGCCCCAGCCGGGCTTGCCGCGACCCGTCGAATACTTCAGCATGAGCGGTATGAAGGCGCGCAGCTGCGCCTGCGTCATCTTCTCGACGGGCGTCGGTATGCCGTCGATGACAAGGCCGGGCAGCTCGAACAGCGATGGATCCTCTTGGGGCGGCGGCGGTGCCTGTTGCGCCAGCGCATTGTCCAGCTCATCCATCACAATGTTCTTCAGATTGCGCAGCACATCCTCCAGCGGCTTGGCGCCAAACACTTTGTAGCTGGTGTTCGGCTTGCCCGGCGTCGCCACCAGCACCACCGCCTGCTTGCCCACACGGCCGGTGAACTCGTAGATGATGCCGCGCAGTTTGCGCAGCAGACGATTCTGTTGCCGCTTGCGGACCGACGGATTCGTTTCGAAGCAGTGCGGACGTTTGCGCTTCTTTGAGCTGGCGATGGCTGCTGCGGCCGCCACGCCCACTGGCCCAGCGGCGGCCAGCTGATGGGCAACATCATCGTTGGCCATCGTATTGAGATCACCGTCATATAAGCTGCCCTCGCTGCTTATCAAATCATCGTCCTCGTCATCGGTCGCCAGACTCTGCATATCATCGTCGAGCATCTCGATTTTGTAGGTGGTGCCATTGCTCTGCCCGCCGGACGACGATTGCGCCTGTGAACCGCTGCTGGTTGTCGTTATTGTGGTCACATTGAGGCCACCGCTGCCGGGGCTGTTGTTGCTCCCGCCGCCGCCTCCCCCGCCGCCGCCGCCGCCGCCACCACCGCTGACGGTCGCATTGCCCGTGCCGCTGGTGGTGACAACAACATTGCCAGCGCTCCTCTGGCTGCCAGCCGGCGCCACAACCAGCCGATAGCTTGTGGTGGCCAGCTTGGTGGCTGCTCGTGGCAGTGGCGGTGCTGTTTAGTGGTTCAGCCGGTGGTGCTGCTGCCCTCGTGCAATTCGGACTTGGACTCGGCTCCTGAGCTACGTGACTCTAATCGCATGCGCAATGTGAGTGTGTGTGAAGTGATCTGAGGCCGCTGAGGGAGATTCAGAGGAAACAAATTATATATTATTAAACAGTTTTATTTGTTATTATTTTATTGGCAAGCAAGTAAAAATGTTTTTCGGCTCGATCTTTAGAGGATGTTATCAGACAATTGTCTGCCAAATTTGGTGACTCTAGCTCTAAAATTGCCGGCGATACGGATCTCAGCAACTTACCCAACCCCAAGCTATATATTCAAACGTTTTGCCACGCCCCACGTGGGCGTCGCAAAAAATTAAAACACTTTATCTGATATTGGTGAACAAAAGTACACATTCCAAGTTTCAAATTTCTAGCTTCAATGGTGATGAAAAAATTTGCGTTCATACAGATATTCATTCATATAGTAGAATCTATATTTGAAATTGCAAGTGTCTACCTTTTTAAAGTTTTTAAGATCGCCTCGTTCATACTTACGGACGGACGGACGGACATGGCTAAATCGATATACCGCAGTTTGCCTATTTTTCAAGGGACCCGGGTCTTTATATTAACTATATTATTTTCAATTAAAAACTATCAATTTATTATATTTTTATATTTTTGTTTATTTTTTAATTATTATCATTAACTACAACGATATTTAGACAGGTTCCGTTACGTTAAGAAGTTTTGTGAGCCCAGCAGAGGACCTCATAGAGAGTATAAAAATTCGGTTTGCAAGACGCAACACATTCATCATTAAGTCACTAAAAGTCCCTTTTGTTACGTTTATTTTATATGTATCTTTAAGAACTTCGCATCAATATAACATTAAATAAAATATAAATATGTATAAAATAAAAATTCGTATGTATTACGCTCACAAAATGAAGTATTTTTGAGATAATTTAATTTTCTTCAAATTAAGAATAATTAATATTATTTAATATGCGAGCGATCATTGTAAATGATGATGTTGACGCTGTTTCTAACCTACTGACGAGAGGTGTGCGTCGCACAGAGTAAGTACACAACAGCGACAAAATAAAAAGAATCAAAACCAAAAAAAAAAACCATTACTGATAAGCTGTGAATGAATCAGGTCAAAAGCGCGCATGCGCAACATTCGAGAACAACAAAAGCAACAATAATAACACCAGCAGGAACAACAACTAATTACGCTATACACACAAACACACACACGCACACACACACCAATGAATATACAATGAATTAGTATGAACAATTTGTGTTTGTGTGTGTTAAAGCCCAGCGAATAATTTGAACGGCGGCCGCTGATTAGCGACGCCAACGAATAAAGTAATGAATATGTGAATAATGGCGGAGGGGGTAACAGTATAAGAAAGCACGGAACAGTACAGAACGGAACACGGAACGTGAAACAGGAGTAGTAGACAATCATGCCCATTTCAAAATCGCCTTGGTTTTATTTAATAGGTAGGTCTTTTTAAAAATGAGTGTTTTTTTTGGCTAAAGTGTACGATCAATACATAAGACTTTATACAGCTACATACTTTATCTATAAAGCAAAGCTATATCAGCTATATACTGTTCAAAAGTAAACGTGGGATCCCCAGAGTTAGGTCGATTGTTTTTGTTCACGACTCGAAAGAAATAACACACAGTTCACTGCAGGCAAAACTATTTTCGGAAGCTTTTTTAATCGTTGAGCTTTTTCATTTTTTTGGCTATGCATCCCTTAAAATTTAATAGCAGGGTGTGCAGTCTGCGCTTTCTTTTTTGAGTTGTTTTGTGCCAAGCTTGTTAGTACATATTCTAATTGGGAGTCCACTTGGGCTTCGGCAGTATGGTATTCTAATTGTTGTTCCAATTAGGTATTCACTAGCACTGATGCCCTTGACATACACACATGCATAAACACAAACATCCTCCATCTCTCTCGCTCTTGGCATTTAATTTGAATTTTATGCAGGTTAAAATAAAAACGAACAACGAAATTTGCAGCAAACTTTTTATATAATCATTAAATATGAAACTATAATGCGCATACTCAGCAGGTTCGCGTAAAAATTCCCTGCCAAATCCGCCCTATCCCCATCACCACCTCTCTCCCACTAGCCATATATAATATTTCTATATATGTACATATGCACACATATCAATATATTTAGCGGCCGCTGCACGTGCGCGTTGATATATATGTTTATATTTTTACTTTTTTTTTTTTTATTTTTAACGAAGTTTGCACTTTTTTGTGTGGCAATTATTAAAATTTATAACAATAATATATCAAATATGAATTTTTTTTTTTTGGTTTAATTATTTATATATTGCTTGCCTTTTGCTGATTTTCCGTTTTAACGCACTACACAACACACAGAAACAAAATTCGAAAAGAAAAACAACAACAGTTTTTGTTGACCTTATCAGCTTTTTTCTGTTTTGAAAGCTTTTTGTTTTTAATAGAGTTGAAGCCGAAATTGAAATTGAAATGTTTAAATTTGTAAACGCACCGCTCAACGTGTTAAAAGAATATGATTACAGTTACAGTTCGGGTTCGAGTTGAAGTTTGTTGTTATTGTTTGCAGTTGTGTATCTTTGGGCTGACGCTGCTGCTGCGCTGCCTTTTCCGCCTGCCCAGTTGAAGTTCTATTTGCGTTTGCTCAGACGACGACGACGCGGCGTAAACTGACAACGACGACGATGGCAACAACAACAACGACAACAACAACGGCCAGAATGTGTAGCAAAAGAAGAGGAGAGCAAACGACACGAGCGACGAGCGACCACACTGCGCCAAACCACCCCACGGATTGACGCCGTGTGCATGCATTTTCATTTTCATTTTTGGTAGCGACGCGACGCAGCGGCAGCGACGACGCAGGCGGCGGCGTCGACGCAGTTAAAAATCAATACTGCGCCCATGCGTCGACGTTGTCGCTTTGCGTCACATGAGACGGCTGCCACCAGGCAGGCGGCCAGTGAGCGAGTGCGACAGAGATGGCCACACAACGTGCTCGCCCTGTGCATGTGCTTATGTATGCATGTGTCTGTGCTGAGTTTCGTTTTTTGTTGTTTTTTTTTTTGCTCTGCCTTTGCTCTATGGACTCGTCTTCTTGTGCTTGCGACAGAGCAGCGGAGGTCTGCATGTGAAAGCTTTGCGAAAGCTGCTCTCGCAGGTTGAAAGCTGTCACTTGCATGCGTGCCCAGCCTAACACCGCTTCCTCCACCCCCACTGTAAGGAAGGGAGACGGCTATATATACATCGACGGCTGTGTGTGTGTGTGTGGGTTCGTCTGTGTATTTGCGTCAGTCATGTGTCTGTATAACGTGTTTGCATGCGAGACGTCAGCAAAAAGGGCTGCGCAGCTACCCCCTATAGCGAAGCAGAAACATCCCCCATGCTGGCACTGTCAGCAGCAGCAGCAGCAGCAGTAGCTAAAAAACCAACAACAGCGGCAATAACAACAACAGCGCACGCAAACGCATTGCGCTTGAATAATAATCGTGAAGTTTTACGCTGACGCTGTCCTATGCTAACCATTATGAACATATGGTTACGCATGCACTGCTCGCGCCACACACCACCCACCACCCACCACCAACACGAGCGTCAGCACCACCCTAGGAACAACCCCTACCACAACCAAAGCACAACATAACAGGAACGCGGGGTAGTTGCGTCGGTAATCTCGTTTCACTTGCGCGTGCCAGGCAGACTGCTGGATATCTGCCGGGCACACGGTTCAACAGTGCTGGGCGCAAAAACTGTGCTACACTTCGAATACCCAGTCGCACTTTCAGTGTGACCTATAATTATCATTTTTTCAATGCATCTTATGGTATAGGTCTATAAGGTTACGTTATAGATTATAACTATATCCTACTCTAATAAGAGACAAATGTAATGTAAACTTGTATATTGTGCTCAACTATTTTTTCACTTTCGAATTGTTAATATTTTAAATGGAGTATCCTTAGTGTCAAAATGTATTATCAGACATTTCGGGGCTTCAATATGATTACGGCACTAGATTGCTTTTTATTTGATATAAGACATTTTTGGCTATTAAAAAGCCAGAGCACGTACTTTCGACAACTAATCAGGAGCATGGCGACCAGAGTGTCATTCAAATATTTGGAGACTTGGAACTTGGAAAAAGCACAAGAGAATGAAGAAAAATTATTGATATACAGATTCTACAGTTGGCTATCAGTAAGTTATCTGGGAACACAGATATTTATAATGAAATCAGTTCCGAGGCTGAGTTAATGTATATATACAGAACAAACTTATAGCAAATCCAAAATCCATTCCCTCAATTGATTTGAATTTGCGTAAAGTTAATCAACTTTAGTTGATTCCTTAATACAATTATGCACAAAGGAACAGCTAAATTTTCAAGCAAATTAATGGCAGCATTGTCATAAGAATACCTTTGAAAAAATATTTATATACCTGATGTGATTTGGAAACTGTGGCGTGTGAATTTCAGCGGTTTTTTATTTTCCCGCCAAAAGGGTTTTTGATAAAAATCACAGAACATATATTTCTTGGCTAATGATAAAAGAAAAAATCAACAAACTTTCAGAAAGCTATCTCAATGCCTTCCTACGCGTCTACAAACAAGATTATTATCTCATTTGGGGAAACCCACGAAAAATGAGATAACTTTAATAACTTTTGAACGGATAGAAATGAATGAGGTACTACTCGGCACATCTGAGAATAATACCTTTCGATCGGTATATAATTCGATCTGACGGACTATAGTAACTGATTTTCAGTTCTTTGTGAATATACTGCTGGTCGGCTTTGCAGACTTCGTGATACTTCGGCAACAGCACGGACTTTCCTTCACTGGGATAAATATAAGTTCTCCGTGTAACTAGCACAGCAGCTATGCCTATTTTTATGACCTGCACTGTATGCGGCTCGTGTGATTTTACTGTTGTTGGGTGGTGCGTGCGCAATGTTTAGATGACTTTCCGGTTTTTATATACAGACATTAGCATACATATATATATTTGTGCGTGTGTGTGTGTGTGTGTGCGTATGCATGTGTGTGATAAGAGTTGCGCGAATTTTGGTTAGGCGCGCTGAGAAGCATGCTACAAGGCTTTACACGGCAGTTATATACACACACACACACACAAACACAAAGTGGTGTAGATGTAAGTGTGACCAGCAATGCGTGAATGTTAACGCTTTAAATGCGCCAGGCGCCATATACACACATAACAATAATAAACAATTGTCTTATGTTTTTTTTCGCTATACATTTAATGTGTTGTACAACAACAATATTCATCAAAGACAGCATTTAATATGGCAGCAAGCCAGACGAAAATTGCATGCCTAGAAGACACGAAATGTATGCAAATGCAAATACACATGTACAAGGGTCACACTTGGCGCCTGCGCTTTGGTCACACTTTTGCTGTTTTTCTATTATCGGGCTAGCTATTTATATTAGAACAAAAAAAAAAATAAATAAAAAATAAATAAATAAACGAAATGAGAACGCGCGCTCTCGCCGTGTGCTGTTGTGGTTGATGTGTTTTCTTTAACGAATAGTATTATATATGTATACACAAAAGCAATTTGTTGTTGTTGTCGTGGTCGCCGCTGCTTTCAGCGACTTGCGCTGCTTGTCTCGCATGCGTTTGTGTTTGTAAGTGCATGCGCCCGCCGCCTAGAATCTATTCTTAATACATGCACACGTATGTTTGTAGCTATGTGTGTGTGCACATATCTCCCACTGCGTCAGCGCGCTCACCGCCAAAGCACACACAGGCACACACATATATATATACATATATACAGAGTGCGGCGCGCTCCACAATATAAATAATCGATAGCTATTGTATTTCCCGCTCTCTCGCAAACGAGCTTCTGCTGCTCTTTTGCGCGCTCTCTAACTCTCTCTCTCTCTCTCTCTCTCTCTCTCTCTTTCTCTCTATATGTACTGCACACACACACGCAGCTTTACTAAAACAACGACGCGATAAAGTAGATGAAACAAAAAAAATAAAGAAGAATAAATAAAAACGTACAAAAGCAAAAAAACGTAAGTTACGCATGCGGCGGCCGTGGCAGTGGCGACGGCGCACACACCAACACCTGCACTCGAAAGCAGCAGGCAATGGCCAACGCATGCCCCGTTAAAATGCGTTATTTTGCACAGGCAGCGAGCAAAACAAAAACAAAAGAGCGTACCGTAAATGAGTCAAAGTAGTTGTTCCCAATTGGAACTGTACTTGGTTGTACTGGGTACATGTTCTGCTTAGAATATGCGACCCACCCCCATAAACAAGAAACCTGTGCTCAGCTGCACAGTGGTGTCCAATTTAAAGTGTATGGTAGATGTGCTCTCACTGCTGCGGCTGCTGTGTGTATCTGTCCTAAATTCAAGGGTGGTCTGCGCTCAACAACCCCCATACACACACACACACACACACGTACGCACACACGCATACATGCAAGCGTACACTTGCATACCCAGGCAAAATATAATTCTAATTGGAATTCGTACTTGGAATTGGCATAGAAAAGAGAACAGCAAGAGTAGAAACAGCAGATGAAAATAGACCCGTCGACAGTTACGTGGAATCATGTATTACGCATACGCCATGTACGCTTATGCGTATGATTTGCATCCCGCTCACCTTTCACCCCCCACCCCCTCGTTACGTGCATTTTCTGTGAAATTGTGATTATGTACAAACATTCAACAGACATATTAGCCAACAGATAAAAAAGTAAGAACGTTGCAGTCGGGCTTAACCGACTGCGCAATACTCGTTCACAGATTAAAACAATTGAAAACGGGCTGTTGCCTAGGAAAAATATAGATTTCGGTTTTATCGAATTGCCACGCCCCCCGTGGGCGTATTGAATAATTGTTTGAGCGATCTTTGGAGGCGGTCATCAGTAATCTGTGTGTCACTTCGGAAACGAGTAAGAACGTTGCAGTCGGGTATAACTGACCGCGCAATACTCGTTCTCAGTATAATGGCAACCAAAACAAAAAGTCTAGCAATTTTTTTTTCACATCAAAATATTACCAAACTGTTACCAACTGTTAGACAGCACCCTTACGTTATGCAATAAAAATTATGCACCATTGTTAAAAACCGAAAATGTTCTAATAAAAATTATGTCTTCGGCAAAGTTCCCATAAAGGACGTAAAAAATAATAAATAAATAGAAATAAATAAATAGACAATGAAGAATATGGGTAAAAAAATGTTGCTTGTAGTATTGATATTTAGAAAATATCTATTTGTGAGGGAGGCAGTTGGTGCAGCCAAAAAATGGTATACGGGATCTTTAAAGGAGGTCAACAGTAATCAAATGTTGTGCATCTAGCTTTAAAACTAAGGTAGATAAATGGAGTTTAGTTGTAGTTAGTTAGATTGGCCATGCGCCCATTGGGCGAAGCCACAGATTAAATTTCTTAACACTATTTGACGCGGGCACACACTTGTAGGCGCATATGGAGAGACGGACGGACATTGGATAAGCCCAATATACTCTTTTCCCATCGTGAACGAGTGTAAAAACGTTGTACAGGGAACGGCGCATGTTTGAATTACGGACACTCGCAGTAGAAATAAATGTTATGGCCACAGCGCCGCTGCCAACGCTGCCCAAAAGCAGCAGCAACAACAACAGCGATGTGTGTATTTGTTGGTTTGTACACACGCATGTACCGCTAGACAACACAAAGGCTCAAACGGATTATCTAACAAAAGTTCCTGCACACACACACGCACGCACAAAGGGACGCCATTTTGTGCGAATGCGCCTTGCTGTATTTAATTAGGCTTTACACACACTGTTTATGGAGGAGACGCGGGCGCAATGCAAAATTTATTTCGTTTTTCAGTTTGCTGTCAATTGGATTTTGCGTGAAAAACTTTTCGCTTACTGCGGCTGTCTGCTCTGAAACTTTTGCGCTGCGCGCACACACACACACACACACACACAGGCACGGGCACTCGAGCTTTTTTGTGTATGTGTGTGTTTTCATGTGGCTGGCGCGGAGCAGGCCCAGTGCGAACTTGCAGTGGAAAATCGAAAATTCTTCACGTCTGCGTCGCGCTCACACAGCCACACACGTACAACTCACATATATGTATAGGTGTGTGTAAATTAACATATATATATATAAATAAATTTACACAAATATGCATTAAAAGAGAGAAAATAAATATTAATTGTTACGCACCTGCGTTTAGAATATGTTCTCAATTTGTTGTCGCCACAACAACATCCAAAGTTGGGTACGCTTGTGGTTTCTCTATTGATAACATACACATCTGCATTTGCATGTATGTACTGTTTATGCACACACACACACACGCACATTCAACGATTTGGCAACTGACAACAAAAAAAATATACACACACGCGCGTTGGGAGTCGCGTTCTCGACGCCGCCGCCAACGTTGTTGTGGATTTGATGTTTCTTGGGTACGCCGCTGCCGCTGCGTCGTCCAGATTTATTATCACAGCGGCATTTTACATTTGCGCACTGCTCTTGCTTCGCTTTTGTCGTATTCTTTTGTTTTATATGTATGTTTTTCTTTTTTTTTTTGTTTTATGTTCTAGCTCTAAGAGCCAGTGCTGCCCAACAATCGATGCCGCTGTCGTTGGTATCGATGACTCTGTTAAACGGCAGACAATGATTTTGAATGTGGAGCGATGCTGTTACATGTGGAGCAGTTCTATTGCAATAAGGAGCAAAACTGTTAACAGACTGCGCTTAAACTAACAGCGCTGTGCGGCGCGCTATTCAAATTGCTTCCTGTATTCTGTATCCTTGTTAGCTGGTTTAATTTGTTGATTTACAATCACACGTAAGCCCTTCACAAGGCAGCTAGCAATATCATATTGAAAAGTAGCTAAGCACGCCAAATGAGGGACTCACATGCAATGCGTCCACACAATCCGAATAATTACATGATTTGCACAGTACTGTAAGCACTTGAAAAAAATGGTTGGTTATCATTTTGCACTGTTCATTTAATTAAATATATTTTTTTTTTTTACTTGCTGCTCCTCGTCGAGCGTTTGTGGCAACAATCCGATGTTTACTGCAGCCAGCTGAGGCAAACGGAGGCTTTATAGAACGCAGGCGACATGCGCCGGCTTCATATATATATGCATATATATATATATATATGTATATATATATATATATTGTATATATATACATATATATGTAGATTAGGATAAACGCTGATAACATCCCAGCCACAACGCTAAGCTACAAAATGTTTCTACGAATATTTCTTCACTTGTTGCTGGACCACTGCCCGCAGAAAAAAAAAATGAAATAAAAATAAATAAAAAAATAAAAATCGCCTTCCATTTGATTATCGCTCGAGAGTCACCCACACAACAAGGTTGCGAGACGGCACCAACTTACAATGGGATAACGAACCCATTTTGGTGCCACAATATGTGACTCCAGATAAAAGAGATTTTAGCGCATTTTCCAGCTCTTTAAATTCATTTGAAATTTTCCAGCTCTTTGACGAATCATATTTTTCAAGAACATTATTTTTAACAAAAGGGTTTTTTTTCTTTGTTTTTCATTGCATTGTGAAATCGACATAGCCTGTAAACTTAACATTGCTTGATTATGTTAACATGTCAACCGTTTGACTTACTTTTAATTTCTGTGTGCTAGTTCGATACCTTTACTAATTAAAAATAAATTAAAATAAAATTAATTTTTGCCATTGATCCGGCCGCGAGCATATAAAATTGAGTTTCTTTTGATGCTGTTTTTATCATCTCGTAGTTTCAGTTATGATACATACACATGCACATATGTACATACATATATGTATATGTTGCCGTTAGTAATTAGCATCGCATTCTGGTCACTGTTCCCGTTATCAGCGCCCTGGCAAACGTCACAGCTTCCTTGGCCAGCTTCCACTAGCTCGGACTCGTGTTTATCGACATCGTGAGTGTGTGCGACCGTTATAAATTGTCGCACACTGTTTACTCGCAACTCGGTTCATGTGGGTTCCACAATATGGTCCCCTATAATGCGTATATTTAGCACAGCATAGCCGCAAAACTCGCACACCAGCTCCAATATGCTGTCGAATGTCATGATATTCAATCTGATAGTCCGCAATGAGTAAGCTCAGTCCGGCGTATATATTAACGGCATTTTTGCTTTATATAATTTATACCAAACTTCATTAAGCGGCTTTTTTTTCGATTAACGGCGAACATTTTTTTCTTTGGTGTTTTTTTTATATGTTTATATATGTAAGCAAAAACAAAAGTCTTTTTTCCATAAAAATTTCCGACATTTTTCGGCTCGATCTTTGGAAGGTCGTCAGTAAACTGGCTGCTGAATTTTGTGTATTTAGCTTCAAAAAGGAAGCTACAGTACTGGAAAAAATAATAGCAACGGCAGGTTTTTTTTTTCCAAGCTTGCAAATGTTTTGTGATATAAATTTTGGATCATTAATTTGATATGCCTTTCTTTTTAATGTTTTGAAATAAAGAGAAAAGTCTGGTTGCTTATAAATTCAAGTGGCAAAGAAAATTAATTTAATGTTTTGAGCGTGAAAAAAAAAATTATTTTTTTCATTTCAAAGCTGTTAAGTGAAAGATTTATTTGGTTGTCCTAACACGATTTTTCGAAATTTCGATTAATGGCCTAATGTGAAGTCATTATTGGAAACGGCATTTCTTCCTCGGCGTATTTCAGCATTATGCACTATTGCACATTGTTCCTTTGTTCCTATTTATTGGCCCAATACCCGAAGTGTCAAAACACACCCAAGCCAAAATGTTGCCACTACTATACTCAATGGGTTTTTATTGTTTTTATATAGCATAGATCTGGTCACACTTCCTGGCTTGTTGTATTTAATGTAAAAAAAAAAATATATTTTAGAAAATTAAACCCAACATTTTTTTATTAATAGATTGCCTAAATACCTAAACAACAGGGACGAAAAATAAATGTTATACCATGATATTATTATATTATATATTATATATTATATGAAAAAAAATTTGAAAAAAAATTGCTCATTTTTTTTTTTTATAATTTTTCGATATAAATTAATTTCAACTCATATTTGTCAAATATCATTTAAAAGTTAAAAAATAACAACAATTATAATAATATAATATAATAATAATAATAATAATAATAATATTTCTTTGAGCAATGTAATGAATGTAAAATATTAATTAAAGTGCAATTTGTACGTTAAAAATTATAAAATTTATTTAAAAATGTGTTTTAATTGTTCGATATATTTAAGTATTTTACAATTGTATAATACAAATTATATCATATGTGTGTATGCTAAATTGTTGTAAACAAATTAACAGAAACATTTTTTTTTAAACCATTTTTATGCACATATGTACTTATTACTATGATTTTCAGGGGTTGATTTGACGAATACCGATTCGTACTCGATTCCAGAATATTAATACTGAACCGTAATCAAATTTCTAGTTGGAAGTATTTTGAACATAATTTAGTACGGTATCTTTTGTTCTGTTGTGAGAAAAAAATAAATTTAAATATATAATAATAATGAAACAAACAAATAGCATTACAGCATCTAAAGATAAAGCGGGCGTAAAAAATTCACAGCACTATATATAAAAAGTTTATATATATAACAGAAGTTTTTACTCTATATGTTTCATAGCAAATTTAATTTTGAATTTAATCACATCTAAAAGACTTTTTTCTTATGATTTGCAGTTCGCGGAATTTGCATGAATATAGTTGTATCTATATCCGAAATGTTTTCTGTGACAGTCTTAAAGTTTTGGGAGCTTATCAATGTTTTTCCCTTTCGATTAAGCGTGTACTATTTTTAAAACGCCAAGATGTTGGCCCACAGTGCCATTTGATCCCAGCATCCTTGGTCTAATTATAAAAGTAATTGTTACGTCCGAGCCAATTATGCCAATGTCTTGTTACCCGTTTCGCTTGAGCATAACTCACATACGTAAGCATCTTATTTATATCTTTATCTGCGTCAATTCACGCACAATGGGGGGCGGGGGTGTATCCAGGATTCCCGGTTGGGGCTCCGCTTCAGTTACAGGTTGACGTGGGCAAACGGATTCGAAATGCGCAATTATTAACTGGGGCTGGGCGTGGGCGGCTGCGGGGGCTGCTGCACAAGTGCTTGGCCCGACTGTCGTCGTACGTAATCATAAGCAGAACAACAGCAACAATCACAATATGAACACCTCGCCGAACCACCGGCCGGCCCGTTATGCACTGCGTATTTATGACGCACAATTTATTGGCTGCACATTCGTAGGCGTTGCGCGCGTAACGCAGCTAAGAAGGCAAAAACAAAAAGGACAACAACAGTATGTGATATAAGCGCGTCGACGAGCAGCTCCGCGCCGTTCGCTGCCCAGATTACAATGGCGCGCTGCCGGGCGCCTCGAATCGGTTTCGATTTCGGCTGCTCCTGACAGTTGGCCGTGGCCCCAACGACGGAAAAAGGACAGCACACGCACGCAGGCACGTTTTCCAAGCGTGTGCCAGCCAGGCTGGCGAGCGACCCAACGACCCAATAACCGACAACCCCATCAGCTGGTGGCACGAATGAATACTACGTCCCACACACACTTGCACACATTATGTTGCTCATACGCAACGTGGACGTGTCTGCGCCTGCGTCTGTTGTGAAACCGACTGGCCCGCTTGGCCTGACTGCTGTCCTCACCAAAAGCAAGAGCATATTCGTTGGCTAGTCCGACAAATAAGTAACATTTTTGAAAGTTTTATTACATTTACAGCAACAACAACAAAATACAGAAATAAAAAATATTAAAAAAAAATTGAGAAAATTATAAAAGTGCAGTTTCCAAGAATTCTAAAAAACGTTGAGTTGTGAGCCACGAAAATAATAAAAATAATAATAGTAATGGTAATAATGACAACTTTATAATAACAATAATACAAATCAAAATACAAATAAAAATAACATTAATCCCTCAACTAAATGTTTGAAAACAACAATCAAAATACTTATTTCAACCAATTAAAGCACCTGGATACAGTAAGAAAAATTCGCAATTCTTGTTGTTCTTTTTATTTTGATTTTACTTCGTGTATGCTTTTTTATTTCTATTGAAATACTTTAAAATTTGTCTGTATTTTGATGTAAATAACGTGCATACCCGGAAAAAATAAAATCTGTTCACCAATGAACAATCAAATATTGGCTTTAATTCTGTTGTTTATATTTGCTTACATGTGCTTTAAACATTCGTTGATTGCAGTGTATTGACGTTTCGCTTATGCCCTGCGATACGGGCTGTAACCTTGAATTTGGTCCTTTTGCATATTGTAAGCTTTTTTGTTTGGCCTTGTGCTCATGTTTTTTACTGTCGCTGTTGCTCACACACACACACACAGGCACACAGACACACCGACGAATTTAGAGAGATAGTACACACCCCTTAAATATCCTATTTATCGTTATGAAGCTGCTACTATTGATTTTTTATTTTTATTATAATTTTTGCGGGTTTGCCAGTCAGACCCCTTTTTTCTTATCAGTAGCGGCAAATTTTTTTTTTTTTTTTTTTTTTTGTCTCTATATACAAACACAGCGAAATATATATGTATATGTGTATATTTATGTACTTGTGCGCATAATATATTCCATACAAGTAATATGTACGCAGCATACAAAATACAGCGGAGTTCTGAATAAACATTGGCAGTGTTGTAACAGGCAGCTGGCATTCGCAATGTCAAAATTGCCAAGTTGCGTTTTGTATTATGGAGCTTAAAGAAGGGAAGCACAGTTGACACTGAAAAAAATTATTGTGAACTACAATTTACAATTTTATATTAAAAGTATAATTTTTACAATAGTATAAATATATTGGTTGTGAATATAAATAAGACTCTGATTGTGATTTAAGTATTTGTGTAATATTTATTCATTTATTATTTTTGCAGTAGTTTCTTGTTATTTAATTAAGAAACCCTTTTGTGCTCTCTACATTTTCCCATATTGTTGGCCGAAATTATAATATTTAAAAATAAATTAGCAAATAGTGCAACCACTTTGTAGAGAATATATATCGAGTTTACCACCATTTGGCTACCATGGATGAAAGCGCGGTGCTATAATTTTAATTATTTTTTTTCCCACCTGATTTTTAACGCATGCGCAAAGGATTTCAATTGAAGCATATGATAGGAATTTTAATATATTTTATTACTTATAATATGAGAGTAAATTTGTATTTCATGAGGGATTATTAATCTCCAAGCAAATGGAAGTGTTTTCCGATTTGAACTCTCTACATTTACCTATATGGTTGGCCAAAATAAAAACCGTTAAAAATAAATTAGCAAATATTGCAACCACTTTGTAGAGAATATATATCGAGTTTACCACCATTTGGCTACCATGGATGAAAGCGCGGTGCTATAATTTGAATTATTTTTTTTCCCACCTGATTCCCAATGCATGCGCAAAGAATGCAAGCATTTTGCTTATCGCATCCCAATTGAAGCATATGAAAGGAATTTATGTATTTTATTACATATAATATGACAGGAATTTTATATTTCATGCGGGATTATTCATCTCAAAGCAAATGGCAGTGTTTTGCGCTTTGCACTCTCTATATTTACCTAAATGGTTGGCCAAAATAAAAATAATTCAAAATAAATTAGCAAATATTTCAACCACTTTGTAGAGAATATATATCGAGTTTACCACCACTTGGCTACCATGGATGAAAGCACGGTGCTATAATTTTAATTATTTTTTTTCCCACCTGATTTTTAACGCATGCGCAAGGCAGTTCAATTGAAGCATATGATAGGAATTTAAAATATTTTATTACTTATAATATGAGAGGAATTTTGTATTTCATGAGGGATTATTAATCTCCAAGCAAATGGAAGTGTTTTGCGATTTGAACTCTCTACATTTGTCTATATGATTGGCCAAAATAAAAACCGTTAAAAATAAATTAGCAAATATTGCAACCACTTTGTAGAGAATATATATCGAGTTTACCACCATTTGGCTACCATGGATGAAAGCACGGTGCTATAATTTTAATTATTTTTTTTCCCACCTGATTCCCAACGCATGCGCGGAAACATGGCGTACGTTCAAATTACCGTTTGATCAGCGTTTAATGCTTATCTAGATACGTTGAAAGGTTGAATAGATATATTCGTGTAAACCGGGCTCCAAAATACGATTTATTCCATACCAAAAATCGTAAGGACGCTGTTCACATCCACTAAAAATTGAGCTAATTATTGTGGCAATGCCCACTGCCATCCCCACAAATCGATTTAACAGTGACTGTTAACAGAGTAGTGCGCAGTCGGCTCTAACCTCTTTGTAATTACAGTTTTTTCATGCCCAAAAAATGAATTGGTTTTCTTTGTGTTTATTCGTTTTTTTTTTAGGTTTTTTCTTCTTGTTTTACTCTTCAATAATTACATTTATAAATATATATATATATTTATGTATATATATTTGTGTATGTATATAGATGTATATTTATGTATGCATATGTATACATATGTATTTATTTTAATAATTGTTAAGGATATCCATCTGCAGATTTTTACTACTTCTTTATAACATTTACTGGGCTCAGCTACATAATTTTTTTCATAATTACTTGCACATACTTACACACAAATTGTTAACTTTAAAACTTAGAGTAACTGAAAAAATATAAAGAAGCCGCAGAGAAGATGAGAGGATACATATTAGTGCTAGAATCTAGTTTTTAAAATAACGAGGACAAGGTATTCAATAAGATATTCCTGGTATTTTGTTCTGTTTTTACTCATCGTTTCTGTATTTGTTTTTTATTTGATTTTATTTTGTAATTCACATCAATAAAATGTAATTTAGAAATTGGAGCGGCGTATACAGCGGACACAACCTTAAGCATCAGATTAAAGTACAAATCTAAGTATACGTAAAAATATATAATATAATAGGTGTATTATCGAGTATGTAGCAAGTAATTGAAGAACCACTAGAGTGAAAAGTATTTGGTATTTGCCTTAATTTAGTGCCAACATTGGCGCTCTAGTCAATTCTATGTGGCCTTGCTTTTATTTCCAAAACGTTTTTGTTAATTGGCGCACTGTGGAAAGTTGAAAGTTTTCACAATTTTGAAAATTAGTTGTTGAGCGAAGCCAAAGTTTTGGTAATTTCTTGAGTATGGCGAACATAGAGTCATAAAATATGTATTTAATATTTGAACAAAGCTTTCAGCCACAGCGCGCTGCTCAACTAAATAAATCACAAACATTTTAGCTATAAATTTGTAGGATTTTTGGGATTTAGGTATAATATTGATAATGTAAGTCGCACGTTACTAATGACATAGAATACGCAGAACATTGGCTTTCTTTAGTTGTTAATGCCCTTTGCATAAGTAGATTTAAGTACTTTTGTAATGTAGGTATGCATAGTTTTGTATTTTGTTTTTCAAATTTATTTTTGCTTTTATTTTATTTGTAAATACACACAAATGTCACATGAATACGCACTACTGTGTATAAGTATTATACGAACTGGTTTCGGTAATTACATAAATTCACTTTTTTTTTGGTTTTGTTGCATATCGATATTAATAATTGGTATTCAAGTTTTGACTTGAGCTATATTACTTTTTACTTCTCTTCATATAAATATAACCTTCTGCTCTCAAATATTAAACACTTGAGCCTTGCTTGACTGGTGATTGTTGTTTTTAAACGACATATTTGCAAAGATAATTCATTGTAAATATATAGTTTAATGTTTGATCTATTGACCCTAACGCCAATTCCAATTGTACTGATCAAGACATTAACTTTTCGATCTAGTTTCCATGTTGTATACTTATTAGTATTGTTTAATTGCCTATTAATATTATAGCCCGGTTAAAAAAGGGGGTGTTAAAAATAATGTACATCGATTTTTATGGAATGCATAATGCTATTAAATATTTGTCGATTGAACTGAAAGAATTTATATATTTGTATAAGATATTTCACAGTAGCATAACTCTACTACTTTTTTAAAAATTATGAATGCTAAGAAAATAAAAAAAGGTATGAAGGTAATGGAAATAAATGTTAACAACTTGTTTTCATTTGACACCAGGGCTATAGTAAAGTTAGGCATTGTACCCCGAAGAACGGTTGCCATCTGATGTATATTAGTATTTTAAGGGTATTGTTTATTATATGGTAATATATGATATTTAACACAGACACATACACAGACACACAAAGTAGTAGTTGCATATTTTCTAAGTAATATTGATAGCTTTAACGTGCTCCAGCAGCCCATTGGATACAGTACATGTCATATCATTAAAGTCGTTTTCTTGTATTCATATATGTATATATACATATATATATCTATATATACGTATATATATATATATATATGTATATTTATATATCTATATAGTTTTCCCTTCTCATTTAGTTGCTTTTTGATTCAATGTTTGCCCTTAGTTTCATTTTGTTTGGTGTTTTCATTGCATTTTCAATCTTAACCCTTTGTTAATAAAATCTTTTTTCTTATTATGCTTGCCTAGCTCGCATAATTAACCAACTACGATACGATACATGCTAACATTGATAAATATATAATAAAGAAAAACAAAAACAAATAAATTTAAAAAAAATACAACTCTTAACAATTTAATATACTTTGCATTTGCTTCAATCTTCCACAGACGATACACAATCACGAATATTTTTTTGGGAACACGCACTCTACTCTATAACGTTGGCAATCTACAACGACACACACATCGGATGGGGTGAAAAGAATGCTAGGAATTTCTATGGGAATATGGGAATAGTGCATTCCCTTAACCTGTATAGGGGATATATATAGAAATGTTTGACAGGTTAGTGAAAAGTGTGCTGATATTAAGTATGTGTATATTTAAGATATTTGGTTTTTTCCTTTTTTTAATCTTATTTCTTCTTGATGCAGCATTGACTAATGCTTCATAAATAGCTAGAGCCGAGTACAGGATATCTTCAACTCGAGCTTTTAAGAGGCTTCGAATAAATCTAATAAAATTCTTTGCCTAGTGGTCTGCACTGAGACTCTTGAAAAGAAAATGAAAAATTCCAACTTTCAGTATTTGAGAAATGACTTTTTAAGCATTAATAGGACTCAAAAATAAAACAGAACATTAAGAATGTTTTACGCTTATTTCAACTTTGAAAATTCTTGTAATGAGTATTTTATACTTAATTCAAGAATGCTGATCTTTTCATGCAACATAAACCGATCGTTTTCGAATCAGGAATCGGTGCATACTTAATTTAAGTATATCCAAGAATGAAATGTTCTTGAGACACCGTTCGAATTCGATCCTGTCTAGTTACATGGATTTAGAATGGCGCTTTTTTCTGAGTGTATGTGTGCACTACTAGAATCCATTTAAGTATATATTATGGTTACGCAAACACAGAGACACAGCTAAAATACTTTTGTTATTTGCCACAGGAGCGGTTCAAGGACTGCGCTAATTTTGGGCGCAATATTTTGCATGTTTTTTTTTTCTTGAGTTCAACTAGTTTAATATAGTTAAGTTAGTAACTGTAGACATTGGGTACGACAAAGGTTTTTGTTGCGTGTTTTTGTGTTGTTATTTAAGTAACAAACAAACAAAAAAAAAATGTAAATATCAAATTACAAAATTGAGACAATTTGTAATTTTCTGGCTTTGGTCAAGTTGTCGCGTTTAGCTTCAGATATTGTCATGTATTTACAGATACTTGTGCATGTATTGTTTGTTGGGATTGCCGCTTCAATTCATTTAGAGATGGTGTACATATATATATATATATATATATACATATATGTAAGTTATACGTGTAGAAATATCTAACATTAATATTGGACTTTTGGGGACCTTTAACTACAGCTTTTGCTTATACATATCTCTTGTTAGGGGTTATATTCTTTGCGTGAGCATGAGAGAGAGAGAGAGAGAGAGAGGGGGGAAGAGCGTGAGAAAAAGACAGAGCGAAATTTGCTCGAGATAGGTACTAAAGTGATTAGCAAGAGGTACACTTGAGTCGAGATTACATAAGATCGTGAATACATAAGTGTTAATCGTTTTATTTGTGAAACATTGAAAACCATTTGTAGGAGACCGTTTGTTCAGTTTCAGTTTCGTAGGTTCTTCAGGTTGCTGTTGTTTTTTTTTTTTCATTTTTACTTCTTGTTTCTCGCCGCTTTTGGCTTAGGAAATTGTGCAGGAATTGCGCTTGGCGCCCAAGCTGCGCTCCTGGATGCGCTGCAGATGCTGCAGCTGCGCCGGCGTTGGCGTGTGGGAACCGTGGGCCCCGCCAGCGGCACCGGCCGATGTTGAGGCCGAACCGGCGCCGGAACCGTGCGCCGTCGCCTGTCCGTGCGCCTGCTGCTGATGGTGGTGGTGGTGCTGGTGGTGGTGCAGCGGTGTTCCCGGCCCATTGTTGCCAATCTGCTGCGGCAGCGACTGGCGGCGGCGACGCAGCGCCGGGCTCAGATTGTACGTTATTTTGGCCTGGGCGAGCAGCTCCTTGAATACCTGCCAAAAACAATGCTATAGCACTTAATTAACCGCAACTGCCAGCTTCTCACCTGCGTGATGTTGTCGTTGTTGGCCGCCGATGCCTCCACGAAGCCATTTTCCCAATCGACAGTTACCACCGATTCGGTTGTGGCATATTCCACCTGCAAATAACAACAGTTACACCATATATTACACAATCGAGAATCAACATCAGGCAATGTATATTTAATAGAGTAATGTGATGAGTAATTAAAAACAAACAGGACAGCTCTAATGGAGAAGTGCCCAACTTGTGGCTACCCTGTACCCAACCGTGAGAACGTTGCGGGCGGGTGTAATCGACTGCGCAATACTCGATCACAGTGTAATTGTAAGCTGTAAATTTGGCAAAATAATCCCCCCTGGCCGTATTTTTATTCCGTATGAACGGAGTTATCTTCGCCGCTATTGAAGCCAAAGACTTGAAACTTGGAATAAAAACTCCTGTGTACCCGCGTCAGACAAAGTATTACGATTTTTTAGATACGCCCTCTGGGGGCATGTCATAGAGCTAAATACAGCACAATTTGCAGACAGATTACTGACGACCTCCTCTGAAGATCATAATTTTAGGAAAGGAGGAAAAATCTATATTCTTCGAAACTAACAGTAATAACTTAGATCGTTTTTGACTGTTTAAAGCTGTTATTATACTACAAATGAGTATTGTGCAGTCGGCTACACCCGACTAAGTATATACGAAGTTTCAAGTCTCTAGCTTCAATACCAACGACAATTTCACCCACAAACCCAATAAACTCCTTTTATTTTATGAATGAGTATAAACATCGGTGCAAAGAAAGTGTTTCTTGAAGAAGCTGCAGGCACATTTTTGTAGATATTAAATAAGTTAAGACTATCATTAAGTTGATTTCAAAATTGAATTGTATCTATGTGAAATTGGTATATTATTTTTGAAATGGTATTTCATTAGATTATTAGAATTATTTGAGCACATGAAATTCCTGGTCAAAAATTCAATCTAAAATATCGAAAGGCTATGTTTTCGATATTTCCAATTCTTCCAGTTGTAATACTCATGTAATTAAAATTTACTCTTATGTAATTTCTGGATTTAAATAGGGTTTCCACAGGTATAAACCTGATCCAATTTACCCTTACTATTTTAAGAGTAAACTTAAATTGAATAATTACTGAGATAAGGTTAACATCGGGGCTTAAATCGATTCTGATCGATTGCAAGAAAATGGGCAAGACATCGGAAATTTCAAATGTGCTTAAACTCCCACCTAAAGTCTCTTTGCTCTTTGGTTAATGCTGATAAAACGAATTTTGATTTTACAAATAAATAAATTTATTGATTATTAAATGTGCACAGGGCGTAACTGAAAATTGAAATTCAATTATCAAAATTAATCCGTTGAAAGTGTTTCAATTTTGAAAATGACAGCTTATCGAATTGTTGACGCTGCGAGCGAAATGCAAACATAAGTTGGCTGTGAGCTTAAATTCATTTTGGGCATGGCACTGGAAATTTAACCACAACTACATCTACTACTGACAGCAATAGTTTAGAAATACTCTGAAACCAGCACAAGCATTAAACCAATAAGCATGGATAAAAGGAACAAACTGGCGCCAATTGGCTCGGAGCGGGCCGAGCGTCTGGCAGCGATGAACAGCCTGAACATCAATCTCAGCCCGAACAAGGAGCCGCCCAATGCGCCCGCGGAGTGGCCGCGTGAGCCCCAAATTGTAAGTATGCCCCCCGAACTGTCCAATGGCAGACGCTCTGATTTGTCGATCACGCCCACAGCCGCAGCCGCAGTCGCAGCCGCAGTCGCAGTCGCAGTCGCAGCAGCAGCAGGAGGGCCTGCCAAGCGCCGAGCTCGACGCCTGGCTGCGCTGGCAGCGCGAACGGCAATTCGAGCGGGAGCGGCAACAGCAGTTTGAGCCGTGGCGGTTCACTGAGGACCAGGACGATCCGAAGTCGCGCGGCGAGCAGAAGAAATCGTCGGGACAGAAGGCGGCGGTGCCGCACAAATCGCCGGCGGCGAAGCCGAAGGCGCCCATCGATCAGAAGCAGAAGCTGACGGTGCAGCTGATGCAGGCCCAGCAGCAGACGCGCCGGCTCGTCCAGAGTATTGACCAGATGCTGCCGGCGCTGCCCAATCGGCAGCTGTTCCAGCAGACGCTGATGCAGCTGCGCCAGTTGCATTTGCTGTTGAAGCGCCAACTGCATTGGCAGCTGCAGCAGGATCTAGCGCGCAATCAGATGGCGCCGGGGCAGCCGCAGCAGACGCAGCAGTCGCAGCAGCCGCATCAGGAGCTGGCAACAGCAGCACCAGCGGCAGCGGCGTCGGCGTCGGCGTCGGCAACAGCATCAGTGGGCGGACCTGCGCCAGCACCACCGCCACCGCCGCCACCACCGCCGCCGCCACCGGCACCAGTACCAGCAGCCACCAGCTACATGCATGCGCCGCCGCCATGGCAACATCCTGGCCAGCAATGGCTGCACCAGCATCAGGTGCCGCCAGCACAGCAGCAGCAGCATCAGCATCATCAGCAGCAGCAGCAGCAGCAGCACCATCAGCAGCAGCAACAACATCAGCAGCAGCAGCAGCAGCATAATCAGCAGCAGCAACAGCATCAGCAGCAGCAACAGCATCAGCAGCAGCAACAGCATCAGCAGCAGCAACAGCTTCAGCAGCAGCAACAGCTTCAGCATCAACAGCATCAGCAACATCAACAGCTTCAGCATCAGCACCATCAGCAACAGCAGCAACAGCAGCAGCTGCAGCTGCAGCAGCAACATCATCAGCTGCTGCAACAACAGCTGCTGCAGCAACAGCAACAGCAAATGCAGCCGATGCCGCCACTGCAGCACCTAACCAACATGCAACAACAGATGCATCCGTGCACCGCAGTTAACTTCAAGCCGCCCGTCTTCCTCAACAACGGGCTTGTGGCGCCACACGCGCCGCCGCAGGCGCCGGGCAAGTTTCGCATTTGGTATATGTCGCACAATGCGTTGCCCCATGAGGTGGCCGTCAATCATTGGAGCCTCAAGCAGGCGGATAATAATAGCTATTTCAGCAACAACAGCAACATTTTCGATAGCACCAATAATATCAACAACATGTGCAATATGCAAAATAATCACAACGGCAACATAAACGACAGCACCAGCAATGGCAATATCTGCAACATTCAAGGTAATAATATGAATAATAGCAACAATCACACCAGCAACATCAGCAACAACGGCCACAACACAAGCAGCAACACTGCCAACAACAACCACAGTGGCATGAATATTCCCACTTGGCCAATAAACACAAACTAAACAAACGCAAAAGATAAAAAAGACAAAAAGAAAAAAAAAAAACACCGCTAACGAAAATCCAGAACCCAAAATTAACAGAAACATCTACATTTGTAACGGGGACATGGGTGTAAGCAGCGAAAATTACACCTGGGCACACAACACTCATATCTATAGACATCAATATCCATATAGAAAAAGACAAAAACCAAAAAAACATCTGAATGAAATCATCACACAAAATTAAAATCCAATCGACAGAATTTATTTTGTTCCCAATTTCCATTCCTGTTCACAACTATAAGGATACTATAGAAAATAATTCAATAAAATCTGGGCATCAAAAGCCAATTAACATGATCAGATTAAATGGGCGAGGGTTGCATTAAATTGGCCAAGAGCGTTCTCCCAATTTGGTAAGTAAGCAGCACTAAGGGAGAATTCGAAACGCAAATATCTCAGAACCTTTGGAATTGGCGAAGAAATTTAACAAAAAAGTAAGAACGTTACAGTCGGGCGTAACCGACTGCGTAATACTCGTTCAGAGTACACAGTAGTTATTATTGTGGTAGTAGTAGCTTTAATTATTTTCAAAAAAGAATTAAACTTAAATGTAGAATCAATCTAGAGGCTAAGCCATGATGAAAATGGTAAACATCATGAAAATCGGTTCAGTTCTTGTTCTTGCAACTACGGATTTCTGGAGCTGTACTTGTCAAAATCTTTGTCAATGTTGGCATGATTTTTTGACAGAAAAATCGACCCCCTCAGAATCACTTATAAAGTTGCGCTTTATACTAATTTAAGTACCCGCAATCGATTAAATATAAAAATTCGCGATTCTGAATTAAACATTTTTTTTTTGTTTCAAAATAAGTAAGGGGGGAGTAAAGGGTATTTTTCGGAAAAAAAATCAACAATCATCATTTTCAAAAACGAATTAAGCTTAAATGCAGAATCAATATAGAGGTCAAACCAAACGTTGTTATTTATACTATATATATGTATATAATACTGTATATAACTATATAGCCACAGACAATATGCGGCAGATTGGTCGTCACAATTCAGAGTTTCATGTACAAATTCAATGATGTTGAAGTAAAAATCGTAGTGAATTTCAGTAACAGAGGAGTAGAAATGCGATAGGAAAACCCAAATTTACCATGGCATGAGAACAATACCAGACGCAGGCAACCCAAAGTGATTGACCATTGAGCGAGTCCTTTATGCGTTTCGGTATTATTTCTTATCGGCATAGAGACGCACATAGACGTCTAAATTGCGGCGGTAAGTGAAGAAAAAAAATTAAGTGAAAATAAATAATAGTCAATGGGGAAGCTGACAGAAATGACAGAAAGGCAAAAGAAAAAGAAAGAAAAGGAAACTGCTGACTGAAAATTTTTTGGTTTCGCTTTTTTTTCGTTATTTTTTGGGGCTAAAGCAAGTGCAGTAAAAACCGAAACACAAGGCGAACGAGAGCGAGAACCGAATTGTACTAAACCGAACTGAACTAAACTAAGCTCGAGCCCAAGCGAACCCAATTCTTCCAAATGAACAAACCCAAGGAGCAGCTGAAGCAGCAGCAGCAACATAAAAAGGCAAAAAACGTGCGTGCGGCCAACCAGTTGGCCCACTCGGCCCAGCTGGCAGCTTTACATTTTGGCCAGGACCAGGACAAACATTGGTTTTAAAATGGCCAACAAACTGTGTGTCCTGGCATAACCTAAATACATAGTAAAAACCTAAAGCGCCAACAAAAAGTTAAGTTCACTTCGTTAAACAAAGAAGAAACTCTGAGCGGTAGATGGAAAGGTGCGAGAGAAAGGGGAGGTAGCAAAAAAAAAAAAAATTAATACAAAAAAAAAAGAAGCAAAAACGCGTCAGTTTGCCGCTGCTGGCGATGCGCAATTTGCATTTTTATTATATTAGAACTCGGTGAAAGTCAATACACCCAAAAGAAGACACTTTTGCCAGCGAGTATTGTCTCGACTATTGAAATTGACAATAAACTGCCGGCTTTACACACCCTCCGCCCAGTTCTCCCTCTTTGTGATTGTGTGTGTGTGTGTGTGGTAAAAAGGCACGCAGCAAAAAGGAGAACATAATGAAATATCAAGTATACGCCAAGTGGACCAAACACTGCCAAACAACAACAGGAAAGTTAGAGATAAATTAAAATTGAAATTTCTAAAGCGCTGCCGAGAAAAGAGAGCACAAAAAAAAAACAACAAACTAAACTAAAAAGGGTTGGCTTATTTCAAATTGTCGCACGATTATATTTAAAAGTAATTTAAAATTATATTGCATTTTATTTGACAGTTGAGAGTGATTTATTCTGGCTCCGTTCACGCTGTGTTGCTTAACTGGGTAAAGGCCGGTGGCTTAAACAAATTTCAGATGCCAGCGTTCGTAGGAATTCCAATTTTGGAACAAGTCACGTTTTAGCGAAACCGACAACTGAATATATGGCATCTTTTATATTGATTTTCCATCAAAAAAATATAGATATTTCTCTTCGATTTGAAAGATGATTGTTATAAAAAACAAGATTTTAATATTGTAGACCTGCTATAAAAAAAGCCATTTAATCAATTCAAATTGAGCCTGAAAGTTTTTATATTTAGTCTGCGTCACTTTGATAACAGCAATCCTTTTTTTGTTTTTTAATCAATTGATGCAAACAAGCTTAAAGGCCATAAGACAAAATCAATTTCCCTGTAAAGTAAAAGTTGAACACAGAATTTTGATAAGTTTTATAAGCCTTTGCTTTCAACGGTTACGGTATAAAAAAGGCTATTGAAAGGGAAAATTGGCAAGCGCAATATATATATATATAAATATATTTTTACATATTTTGTTATATGCTGATCTATATATATTTCGCTCCCATTTGATAATAGTTGGAAACGTAATTGATTTTGTATTTAGTTTAAGATTAAAATTGAAAACAATTGACATATAAAGCTCTCTATAACTTTGTCAAAACTTAGCCCTTCCACTTGCTCAGTTATGAACATATTTTGTGTTCAAAAATTAGTATATCAAATTTATATTTAAATCGCAAATTGAAATTTGATCAATCAAGTCAAAATTGCTAAAATTTGTAAGGCTCTCCGAATTGAATTTCGTCACACCAGAAATTGACCGCTAGGTGGCGCTGCTGTCCACGGTCCAGATGCAACGTTCTTTGTTATGTTTTTATTATTTTGCATGTGTACAAATAATGCTGGGCTATATGTTTGCGTTATTATTATACTGTAACTGAGTATTGTGCTATCGGTTACACCCGACTGCGAAGTTCTTACTTGCCGAGAGAGCTTAAAAAGAGTAACAAAAAATACAAATTCGGTATAAATTTAGAATCACTTTTACATGAAAGTTAGAGCGTTTCATTTCAAACTCAAATAAATGTATTTTTTTTGTTTCGATAAAGTTGTTTATGAGCCACAAGCCAAATGGAGTTTTTTAAAAAAAAGATGGTCGTTCCATACACAGTCCATGGGTTGGGAAAAAATCCGTTTAATACGATTTATACAGGAATTGTGCACACTTTAAGTGTGTGTGTACTTTGAGTACTTTAAATTGAGTTTCGAATCTCTAAGCTGGCCGCAGGGTAAAACACAGCTGCGCTCTGTCCGCCCAAAATTTGCATAAACTAATACGAAATTCCATTTGGCCATTTACCCTAACGATAATCATTAAAGATATGCCAAACACAAGTCGTGTGCACATCTTCGTGGTATTACTGAGTATTAATATACTAGTAGTATATATATATATATATATATATATATATATATATATATTTATACGTACAAATATGTATATATTTTTTTCTGCTCTTGTTCTCGTGCTTGTTGTCAAATGAAACAAAATGCGAAAAACGGCAATAAACTGCGATTGGCAAAAGTTTGCGTCAAATGATAAAAAGCGTACGGGAAAGTTCAAGTGGGAAACAAGTAATTCGAATATGTGCTACAAACATACATAAACGCGCATATAGTTTATATTCAAGTGATATACAGACATACATATTTATGAATATATACAATGCATATATAATGTTTGAAAGGTATTGGACTGGGGCAGTACAAACTTTTCGTTATGCAATTTTAGCTGTATGAGGAAATTTTAAGTTTTGCTAGTGAACAGTGGCTATTCACATAAGATAAATAAAAAGTTTTTCAACTTTATCAGATGCTCTTTATTCATTTAAGTCAAACTTTCTTTCTTTAGTCCAATAAAATACGCTAGAAACTTTTAAATTATTTGGCTTGCGTTTCAATGGTAGTCTAAATTGGTTTTTCAATAAAAATATTTTTTATTTTTAATCTAATTTTAATTGATTAATAGTATTCATTAATCTGCGTATATTTAACGAAGTTATATATATTCTTATTTATATAGTTTTTTTTAACCTATTTTTAATAAGTAAGTAATCCAAATATGTACGTTAATTTTTCTTTTAAAATCTGACATTTTGCCATAGAATGTTAAAATATCGCCCATAGTTAACTGCCAGCTGGCATTAGTGCTCCTTTCTGTTTCGTGTTGCATACTTTTGTGCGCTTTCTTCTGGACTCTTAAACGCTGCACTAATTATGCAAAAAATTCAACACGCTTACAAACGCTTTCAACATTTGACATTTGTTCCATTTGGCGTGACTTTCGCGCTTAGTTTGCACTTCATTTGGGTGCCGGAGTTTCTACATTTTAATTTCGTTTTAATATAGTATTATACGCCTGAGGATTTTAGTACCCTTGTGTCTGAATAATGCTAACAAGTTTTAATTTAAGGACTGGCAAATGAATTTCAGTGATTTTGCTATCTGCTGAACACGCCAATAAAATTAAATAAGTAAACTGGTGTAATAAAGTTCTGTAAGAGATATATAAAAATCAAAATGATATATAAAGATACGCGAATATTTTACGGGGATCGACTTTATTGAACACTTAGGATTATATCAACCAATTTCGTCAAAATCGTTAGGAAATTTGATCAAAAACAGCAGTGAAAAGCAGAGAGAGACCCAAAATGCTTAGAGTTGTTAAAAATATGGGTATTTCCCATTTCAGCACACTAAATTAAAGACTACTTGCTGTTCTTTTATTTTAATTAAATTTAAATAAAATATATGGAGTAATTGTTATTATTGAGCTGTTACATAAATATTCTGGTGCAAAACAAATATTCCAATTTTTTTAAGAAAACAATGTATTTTAACTGTATATAAAAAATCGTATATTGCAGCTAATCATTTGTAACTTAATTAGTACACTTCAAGTTTGGGCGAGTTTATTTATAAATTGACTGAAAAAAAACTAATCTTCCTTTTAAATCCAATAATAGTGAGTATTTGTTTGATTCTTTGCAAAAAAAGAAACAAACTAATTAAAAACATATTATGGATATATAAATTTGATTGTTTTGCCACGCCGCCAGGGGGGGTCCAACAAATTTCGTCAAATCCGTCAAAATCCTTGCTACACGACTACACGACTCTTTTGGTTTCGTGAATGAGTATAAAAATTACATATCTGCGGCTTTCTAAAGTGTCAGCCAATTGTTTAACTAACTTTGAGGCAAGTAAAAAAAAGGAGGTAAAAGGCAAATGCCTTTGGCTATTTGTTGGCTAAAGTATTTTACTTTGGCAGCAATTTGGCGCTGAGGCAGAGGCAAAGACCGTAGCCGGAGCCGGCTCCGGCTGGAGTTTCTATCGTCATCGACGTTGTCCCCGTCATCATACCCCGACCCGCAACCCAGCTGGTCACGCTTCACAAACTTTACATAATTGCTTGGGCCGAAACAAAAGCAATTTGCATAGCTTATAAACGGGTTACGGTGTGTGTGTGTGTTGGTGTGTGTGCGCTGTTTATTGTATAAACACTCCTTTGAGTGCTTTTGCTAACAACAATTAAATCAGTTAAATTGTGGTTGTGGTTGTTTTTGTCATTTGGGCCACAAGGCGCGCTGCAAATTAAATGTTAAACACACACAAAAATAATAATAATCATAATAATAACAATATTAATAATAATAATTATAATTACATGACCAGCACTCACCTCGCGTAGCTCACCATCCTCGGCCAGTAGATCTACTTTATTGCCAACAACCACAATGGGCACCGCTGTGGTCGCCTTCGTCTCATGTATCTGATCTCGTATAGCCCGCACCTCCTCAAACGTGGTCGCATCGGTGACATCGTAAACCAGAATGAAAGCATCTGCCGATGATATGGATAAGGCGCGCATTGCTGGGAACTGCAAGAGAGATGTGAGATGCGGGCACAATTTTACCAAACCAAATAACAGTTAACAGATAAAGAGTGAAGGCAGAGAGCGAGAGGGAGAGACTGGAGAGCTAGCGAGTGGATAAAAAAGTGTTGAACAAGCGGCTTAAATTACATATAAAATGACGTTAAAAATTTGCATATTATTATTGTATTTGCATACACACACTCGCTCGCAAACACACCCACACACACACGCCTGCGAACACATTTATGCACATATTTTAATAATGACAGACAGATAATAATGTAAATTTTTGTTAAACGTTTTAAAGGATTTCGCGTTGCGTCTTTTCTCCTCCCTCCAATTGTTGTCAAGTTGCAAATTAAACTTCAAATTTGCTCATTGAGTGTGTTCCATCTTCTTTGTGTGTGTGTGTGTGAGTGTGTGTGCACCCATTTATTGCATAATTACGTCATATACCAGCAGCAGAAAAGTACCCATATTAGTATATAGATACTATGCTTTTCTCAAATAACAGTTGAATTCTTTTATTCTTTCTCTGTAATAAAAAAAAACAACAACAAAATCAAAAAGCAGCTGAACTTCAATTTCAACCAAATCATATTTATGTATATGCAAATATTAATGAAAGAATTCTTATGAAATTTGCTAAATTTCAGCAAGCAAATTGAAAAGCAAGTGAAAAGCCAAATCTTAAATTAAAAAAAAAAATAATGGGTCAAGCCAAAACTTTGCAGCCATTCCTATAAATTAATTGGTTGCTTTTTTAATGCGATTATAATAAAAAAATGAATGTTTAGTTTGATTATTTTTAAATTTGACTTAGGTTGGGTTTTAAATGACTTAAAAGTGCTAAGAAAAATTTAATTATTTCAAAAGTGAAGATGAAGCCAGTTTAAAAGCGATTCCAGAGAGTTTCGATCCAAGTCCTACAGTTTACTCAAAAGCCCACAGTGAAGCCTGCAGAGGAACAACTTTGCTGTTATAATGTGCCCCACATTTGTGACACGCCGGTGACCCGGCCCTGAAATCCTTTAACTGAATGGTCAACCCCTGTACCGCATAGGCCACACAAATTGCGAATTATGTTTTAAATCTTTTAGCAGCAGCCACCGGCATAGGGCACACGTATAGAGCGAACTTGAACAATGCAGGGCAATGTGTCTGCCGGGAGATGGAACGCACTTTGTGGACTCAATTAAGTCAATTTCAACCATACAAAAACACAAAAAGAGAAAAAAATGAACAGAAAACGCAATGCAATGAAGAGCAGTTATCATGGCGTGTGCAGAAGTTGAAGATACCTCTGCACGAAGAGCAGTTGAGTGGCTTGTTTTGAACTTAAACTGAACTTAAGCTTAAATGTTTAAAATGTAGTACTGGAAAACTATGGTTTTATGTAGTACTGTAATCTAAACACACAGTGTGAATTTCCCAAATTTTTGTATCATGCTACTAAATATTGAAAAATAACTTTACAAAAATAAAAAGCTCAGTTATAAAGAGAAAACATTATTTATTATACTTATTGCCGAAATGAGCAAGGAAAATTTATTCAATTCATTTAAACCTATACTAAGTTGGTGTACGAAAATTGGTATTTTGTAAGTCTATTCATTAAGCGCAATCTTTCAGCGGGTAAGACCTCAATGCAATGCAAACCAACGAAAACTTTAACTTAAAGTTCTTTCCTTTATTTTTATTAACATTAAATTCAGATATTTAATTTTTGACAACCGTTTGTAGTTTTAATACAAACATTAAGAGAAGTTTTACATTTCTAAACGAATTGGGTCTATTTATTTTTTTTTTTCTACTAACCGTCTATTAGATTATTTTACTATTTTACCTCCCAAGCGGGAATCTCTAGCTGCGACTTGAAAAGTTTTTACATCGGAAGTCGCAAAAATAGATTTTTGTCGTGAATTGTTGATTGTAATTTAAACTAAGACTTTTGTGAAAATTGAGGAAATTGCTCATTTGACTTTTGGAAGAAACCAAAAGAATGTTCCCAACTTTGCCACACATTTTACATTTTTATGAGCACAAAATTTAATTTAATATTTAAAATTTTGCGTGGCAGCCATATTTTAGGCAGCTTTAGTAGTATTCAAAGTATTAATGAACAAATAATTTAAATGAAAATTATTCACACCTTTTTGCTGAATACAGATAAGTGGAGAAAATTTGGGCATATATAGATAGCTAGTTCTTCCGATGCAAAATTAGAAACTCTCTGAATGTTCATAAATCGGTTGCACAAATGAGAACACAACAATTTATGCAGCGAATTAGAATTATATCAGATACAGACATTTGGGAAGAGTTGGGGGCAATAACAATGGGCTGTGGTGCCCTGTCTGGTGTCTGGTGTCTGGCTGCTGCCATGTCGCTGGCTCTATTCTTCTGTCTATGTGACGTGAGCTCGTTTGGCTGTCTGGCAACCAAACCGCAACATTTTGGCCAGGATCTGGCGTCTGCTGCTGTTTGCTTTCGTCTAACACTAATGACTTGCAGAATCATGCGCTCTGCAGCTGGTTTCGAATTGAATGCGCGCAAACCCCCCGAACTACAGTGGCAACCTTAAGTCTAGTCCCATGCCCTGCTTGCAGTTTGTGCTCTTTCTAGCTGTTGCTGTTGCAGCGGCCGCGAGTTAATAAAAAGGGCAGCCATCGAAATGTGAAAAGCATGGAAAATGAAAATCCAAATGAAAAGAATAGAAGCCCAAACAATAGCGAATAAAAGCGTCGGCTACATCTGCCCCGAGCTAGGCCCAGGTAAGCTGCGTATTGCTGTGTTCACATGCCCCACACGCTGCTTGCTGCCACATGCCACACAATATTCATCCCTGACCTTGCATTTGGCTAGTTGTTAGGTTGAGCGGTTTCTATAGATCTTAATTATATATTGGGTATATTTATACATATAACATTTTTCAATTTTCCACGGTTTTTCTATAGAATTATTAGAGTGTGTATATAACTATTTTTGAACAGTGTAAACAGCCAAGTCGAATATGATATAGATATCATATAGCTGCCAATACTTTTTATACAACATTTACTTTGCTCCTATTATATTTGCAATAAATCATCAAATTTTCATTACTTGCCACACCTATATACATATATATATATATATATGTATATACTTTGAAACATATCACATATCGCACAATTAATATCATGGCTACAGGCCATACAAAATGTTGGGTGTCACACCTTTAGGTTTTATTAATGTTAATAACAATATATTTCTTTGCTTATTTTCAGTCAGTGGTTGAATATTTTTGTTGGTGCTCCGAAGGTCAGGTAAAATAAATTAGTAGGGTCGTAGTCGTCTGTTCACCTTAAATTGAACAAAACCATTTTCGGCTTGGGTTTGGGCATGATTGACTTCTCCGTAAACCGTTTGGGTCTAAAGTCTAGTTTGTAGCACTGTTTATAATATAATTTCAGAGCTGTAGTTGTATGTAACCCAACTAATTATATTTTATAACTTTCAGGTTCATAAAAATATATGCAGTATAAACTCTGGTTTTAAATAAGGACCCGCAGGCTGAGCCAATATTTACGTGTGCATTTCGCCAGTTTCTGTGTTCCCACAAAAGCGTGCCTGTGTGAGTGTGTGTGTATATTTAAAAGCTGTTTGCCAGCAACAAAATTAAATTAACATACCGTATAGATATGTATTAACTATGTTAAGGTTAACCAATTTTTTGTGAACCGACTTTTAAAATGGGTAAGAGTACTCTAGTCGGCAGTGTCCGACTAGGAGGTACGCTAAATAACATTGCATACATTTCTATGCCATTGCATTCATTCATATATACATACAATTACACATTTTCATGTTTTTCATGTTTACCTCCTGAAATATTGTGATATTCCTGATCTGTGAATACTTCACGAGAACTGAACCAAAATTCGTAGCTCTAGCTCTCATAGCTCATATATAAAATCGGTTAATGTTCCAAAAACTATAAATTGAACCTTGAACTGAACCAAACCTATGCCCGAATCGAACCACTGTCTCTCTTAAAATGGTTTGGTTTATTTTCAAAAGAACGTTACATTCGTTACAATAAAAATAAAACAGAAAAGATGAAATAAATTTACATAAATTCCTAAAAAAAATATTTGTTCCTATTAAATTGAAAATAGAAGGCTCGAATATGAAGGTCAGGCACTGATGCGAACGGTGAATCGAACCATCGACAATTTAATTTGCTTGGGCTTGCACTCAAGTTCCTGCTTGCATTGGATAGTTAATATGGAATATGAATTTCTCGTTTCTTTTTAAATCATTGAATTTCTGAGAAATAAAAGGTATACTTGATTTAAATACAGAACATATTCTGGTCGAGCTGCCGTGATTTGTGTACTTTAACGTTGTGTTATTTTTGGTGCTGCAGCTGTCAGTGTTATTATTACATATTATATTATTGTATTGGCTGCGGCCAGAGTGGAAACAGCAGCAGCCCGAGCAGATGTGTGCAGTAACAGGACCAGCATCAGCATCAGCAGCAGCATCAGCAGCAGCATCAGCATCAGCATCAGCTGAAACAACGGCTGAGTACGCGTTTGGCAAACCTGTCCATGAATGACCCATTTTTATGCACACTCAACCGGGACGATTGGCAGGCAGACAGGCAGGTGGCAGGCTCATGCCAAAAGCTATCTTGTCCTATCAACTCTCTCTGTCCCACTCGCTCTGTCTCGCTCTTTGTCTTTCTCCACATGTGGCGCAGCGGTTTCCGCTCGTTACATATTCAGAGACAGCTTGGCAAGCCAAGGATAAGACCGCAAGGATGGCCCGAATTGCTGTTGCTCCTTTCGCTCGGTGCGTTGGGCATGTGTTTTGCCTCTTAATTTCTCAATGGATTCGAAATTGTAGCCACTTGTCGGGCTGATTGTGTGTGTGCCTTTTACTTTCTTTTGGTTGTTTTTTTCTTATTTTTTGGTGGCATCTTTCCAATTTGATTGCGCAGAGCAACAACAAAAACAACATAAAGAACAACAGCTGCTGCAACCTTATGGTTTTGGCTCCAGCTAACGTTAAATGCATTTGTCTCAAAGTTAGCCTTTGGCTTAACTCGATTATTGGCTCTCAAAACTTGAGCTTTGCCATTGAATTTCAATAAGAGCAGCCGCAAACCTAATCAAAATTGTGCACACACACATACACAACTTAACACACACACACACATGCAGGTAGCTTTGGTCAACTGCAGAAAAAACAAAACTCAAGAACTTTCAAATTTGTTGCAAAAGCCACTAAAATATTTTCTAATTTCATTGACACCAAGCAGCAGCTGATACCAGTGTGTAAAGTGTGTGTGTGTGTAAATTTTTGTCTTTTTATCACTTATCCAAATGCTTTTTGTTAAATTTGATTTTAACTTTTCTATTGGTGTGTCAATAGTTTCCATAACCCTGCACATATAAATTTCCCACTGGTGAGGCCCCCATTTATATAGAACTATATGTATTTTAAAAATACTCTGTGTGCTATCTGACTCTTTGGTGCTCAATGAATAGTGCGAATTGAAGCTAGATTTTTCCTTCTTGATAGCATTGAGCACATTGATGGGGTTTTAAATTTTAAACTTTAATTTTAATTTTATATACTATATTTTACAGGCCTTATGCGCATGCCCTATTATAAGCCTTAAAGTAAATACATATAAAATAAATTTTATCTTGCTTTTATTTCAAGTAAAAATATGCAAAGCTTCATTTCAAAGGGCCCAGCAACATTTAGATTCGAAAAAGTTTTATGTTTTAGTTAATAATAGGAGCCAGAAACAAAATTGTGTAAATATTAAATAAGGGCATGACTAGTTAAATTAAGAAGTTTAAGCTTTACACAGTGTTAGTGTTTTGTAAATTAAACTAAACACTTTTAATTATGGTATAAAATGTGCAAACGCCTAAATACGTATAATGACAACCCTTCTACATGGATTTTATTAATATATATAAAAACATTTAAAGCCCAATCTAATAAGCGCTGTGCACTTCACAAATTTTTATAATGCGACCTCATGTCTAATAAATAATAGCATAGTATAGTCTGTGTCTGTGAAATGCTGTTATAGTTAAAACACACACGATGAATATTAATTAAAAACAAGCGAGGGTGTCCAAGTCAAAAGCGCTCGACTACGCGATACTCTGTCTAAAGGTCTTATGTATCAATCTATTAGCCCGTATTCTTGTCATTATTTTTAATATAGGCTTTATATATTTATTTTAAAGCTTAGTTTAGGACAACGCACATAAAATAGTTTAAATTGTTTATGGTTTTAACAAATACATTTTTTTTTAAGTTGTATCTTTATTTTCAGAAACCTTTTATACCCATTACATGCCATAGAAAATCAATTACACTTGCGATAAAAACAATTCCATATTAATCAGCATAAAAACATATTTGAATTGACTGGTAAAAAAAAATGTATTAAAAAAAACGTGAAATGAATTGAAAGCAAATTAATAACAACAGCCTAGGGGTAGGCCAGGGTAAACAGTGTGGCAGATAAGTACGCCTACACACAGATAAAAAATATGTAACTTTGGGGTCGCATTTCCGTTACGAACATTAAAGCAAATATTTACATTGCTGCCTCATATTACTTTTAAAATAATGCAAATGTCAGCGAGGTGTGAATGAAATATCACCTGAATTTAATATATTAATTCTGATGACTGATGATAAAATGATGCACAACAGAAAATCATTACTATTTAACCACGAATCTCCTCTATCGTTAAAGTCTATAAGTATTCTCTGCAGAGATAGAGTCATTTTCTTTTCATGTTTTTTGAAGTAATCGGTTTGCAAAAATGACCAAATTTATTAATACCAGCTCGAAGCTGTTTATCTAGTGACAAAAAAGTAGTTGCGTTTGGAACAATGGTCCACATATAGAGTATAGAATACGACTGACCATTAATTGAATTTTGTTGCGTGGGCTAATAAAGCGCTATTCATAAAATATCCAGCGGATGTTATCTGTTTGCCTGAGCTAGCAAAAGAAATAACTCATACGCACCGAGCGCTGTTGCTATGGCTATGGCTATGGCCTGTGCAACTATTCGCATAATGGCCGCCAGCATTTGTGCTTAGCCAGTGGAAACTATTGCCACTGCCCCCTATCCCCCAGCAACTGCCGTCAGACACACCCGTTGGTCCAGCTTCAACAGATGCAGCAGCTGCTGTGGCGATAAGCGCAGAGGCAACGGCAGCAGCTGATAACCTGAGTCGCATGTGTGCGTGTGTGGTTGTGGTTTTATTTGGTTGCCACCGCACAATGCAGTTTACTGCGGCTACTTGGCTGAAAATGATTGCGCATACGCGCTGTATGCCCGCCTGAACTACAAACACAGCAACAACGCGAATTTATGGTCGCCGAAATGAGAAAAATGCGCTGAGCTCTGGTCCAATTGGTCACCGGATGATTGTTGACCGCAAACACGATAATTATAAAAAAATATTTACAATTTATTTAAAGCTACTTTTGCATTTATATATAATATAATAATTGTTTAGACGTTTAACCTCAGCGGTTGAATTTAAATTCAATATTATGGTTATTTAAAAAAAAAACACAATTATTTTTGGACTATGCTCGAAGAGAAGAGTGCGTCTTCTCTATAGTTTGTTCAACTGAAGTGAATTTTATAAGGTGTCATTTTGGGCTGTGCTATTTAGTAGATGTAGTATTAGTTTTTTTTTTTTACCTGGGTATTTTAAGCATATGAAAAATAAATAATTTTTCCTATATTTTTTCATTGTTAAAAGTTCCTTATTGCTTTTTATAACATGAACACCATATTCAGAACAAGTGTATCATTTCCTTTGTATTGATAAACATCGTATTTAAGATAAGGAAATACTAAATAAACTGTACTTTACATATGTTACATACATTTCCACTAAACCTTGCTTATCGCTTTTCAAAGGGTACAGGGTATAAGATAGTATATGTATTTTAACTGTATGTTTTACTGATAATAATAATAATAATAATATTGATTATAATTTAAATTTGGTTTCGAGTCGGCTTAATTTTTTTGAAAAAACATGCCAATAACGTTTATTCGACATTAAGGACATGGCCGTAAAATCTTTGATTTTATTGCTATTTTTGGCCATAACTTAAACACATTCCGATTTGCAAAGGACAAATTCCTTAATACATAACTTTGCCAAGTTCATAAAATGTTGGTCGAGCTTGCTGCTCAAGTTGGAAGGATTATACGGTGGCATTTGCCAATTATTAACGTTATAGAATTAATCGTCAGATAAAGTAATAAAAGCTCAAAATTTTCGAATTAATTAGCATATTGCTGAAGTACTTGAAATAAAATGCAAACTGTCTTCGCATGTTCATGGCAAATCAATAATCGAAATAACTATTGGGGCTAGGCTCTTTTCATATGTCCATTTTTACGAGACAGCTTTAACTAGATGCTATATTTGATGACACTGTTTAAGTTATAGACACTCCAATCTCATCATTTGATCCTAACAAGGAATGGCCTGTTTTTAGTGGAACATTTGGCAGCTGAAAGCCGTTTGCCTGTGCCCCCAGACCAGTTGCAGTCTCAGTCCCAGGGCAGTAACTAAATTATTAGCCATTCGCAGAGGTCTACCCATACAGACACACACACACACACACACACACACACTAACACACATACACACATGTGCAGACACACATGGGGTAGCTGCCACTATGCAATTTATGGGACGCTCGTCGTCGAGTGTCTGCGCCCTCGGGAATATTCAACACATCATAAAATTTATGGGCACTGCGTAAATGTGTTAAAATTTTATGCGATTTTTTGTTGTTGTTGTTGTTGCTGTTGTTGTTAGGCGAACGAGTTACGGTAGAAGACAATGCAGATCTGAGTTAGAATGCTAGAATTGAGAGTGTTCGACTTGCTAATATCCTTTTTTAAGTTTTTTATTTTTGTTGAAAACGGTTATATCGGTTCTTTTGTTCGTTAAACTATTTTACATATTTCTTTTTAGCCAGTTAATGTTGTTTTCATTAAGCACATAGGAATTATGAGTTCCAGAAGGCTTTATATCTTATCTTTACTCTTCAATCGTAATTAATTTGTTTTTGGCCACAATTGTTGACAGTTTCGGTATCTCATGTTTATAGCAATAAAATTTACATTTGAGTCGGCAGGGTGAATTTAAATTTTGAATTCAAATCTGAATACGAACGAATTTCAGTCGATCTAGTTGGAGAAACATCCTGTTGCAAACATACTAGGATTGGTTATTGTAATTGCTTAGTGGTTAATGTTCGATTATTTTTAAATTACACTCAATTTACAAAAATGTTGATATCGCTATAATTCTTACTTTCATGTGAATTTATATACCTAATTTGAACAAATTGGGTTTACTTGCAATGACTTGCAAAAAACCGACAATAAGGCTCGATTGCTCCTATTGCCGTTAGAATTGACAGTTGGCCCAATATGTGGGTCAATTCGATTTCTATTGACTCCCTTTTCGAATGATGTGTCTATTTTATTTGAACAGGTATCTAATCTAACTATTTAATATTTGATTAGCAACAATTACAGTGTAGGCAGCTGGCCGTAAATTGCATATTGGCAGGACCAAATATTATTTTGCAAAACCTATTTGCGAGTATACTGCCAGAATTGTGCCCAATTTCAATCAGAAATTATATAAAATTGAAATTGGAAATTGGCATGAGCAAAGAAGTCAAACTTCTTGACCAGATATATGTATTCAATTGTCCGTCTATTAAGTAACCCTTCAACAACTTCTACGCTATTTTGCGGTTACCATGTTGCCATATTTAATTCAGAGCAAGTTGCCGTTCTTATTGCTGGCAAAGGACCTCAGGTTTTTTTTCTGTTTGTTTTTTTTTTTTGGGGTTTTCAATCATGGGGCGCTGCCACAGCTTTCTGCTTCCTGGTAACTGAATAATTGAACCGCATGGACGTTTAGGTCGTTTATTATTGAGGCATATATACGATGATTGCCAAGAATTAAGTTTGATTTGTCGCAACTGGCAGTTACTACTTGCAAACTTGTACATTTAGACAGCGATGTTGGCCTGAATGTGAAATCAACTTGTGGGTGGATGTGCTCAAGCACACACAATACATTTCCGTCCGCTGCTGTTGGCAACATTGTGCAACATGTTACTTGTTACATGTTACTTGCAACACTTATTTGGCGTCGAGCGCCTGCTGTTTGCTTGCCGGTCAACGGAAATTGCGACGGCGCTCGTACGGCAACAGTTTCTCCTATTGAAATTCACATAAGTACTTGCAACAACTCGGAGTTGTGCTTTCGATGGTATACACACAGATTTGAGATCGTGCAACATACAAACACTGGCAAGCATATGGGCTAAGACTTCAAATTCTTATTTACAATTCTTTCCAACTTACATTTTTGCGTATAGTCAATTATGAAATGGAGAAAATTATATAACATTTTAAAAGATAAATTTCATAAGATTCTTGTTTGAATGTACGACATTTAAGTTGGTTTGCATCTAGAGGTTAAACGCTCCCCCCGCCGCCTTCCCCTCCCATCTAAATGTCTATTTGAAAGTTGGTAAAAAAGCATTCAAATCTATCTACAAACCAAAGCCCGGGTCTGTGGTATTTGAATTGCGTATTCTGTTTCATATATGGGGTGAGTGAGGGGAGGTCTCCAAAATCCGAAATATTCTTAAGCTGCGTATGCTTCACGCGCAGTTAGCTCTTATAGTTTAGGAGATATGCTAAGAAAACTAAGACAAAATTAAGTATTGCCATCGATTTTTTGCGATATTAATGCAACGGATTGTATTACAGAATTTAAAGTCGTTAAGTTTGAGTCTCTTGCCTTTGTAGTTAGTATTAAACGGACAGACGAACTAGATCGACTCAGCTCGTCGTCCTGATAAAGAATATATATACTTTATGGGGTCTGCCTGTTACGTACATTAGCCCAAAACCGTTATACCCATTTTTTCCATTTTCATGGGTTCAGGGTATAAAAAACGACACCTATGTATATGTAAGTTTGTTTTATTATGTGTTTATGATTATTATTTATATTCATATATTTTTAAACACCTTTTTCCCTGTACTCATTAAATTGCTGTCTTAAGTATTTTCTTGAGATAAATGGCAAACAATTGAAGGCACAAAATTATATTTATTTGTAATCATTTGGTGAATAAAATTCTCTAAAATTTTAAGATAATAAGTTGCTCGCAAAAAGGGCGTTGGCAAGGACTTGAAACAAACAGCGGTCTTGCATTGAGTGTTTTTGTTGAAATATGCATCTTTAAGAGGAATTTTGTGTTAAATACAACGAATTTCTCAGTCCACAGAGACTGAGAAGTTTTATCAAACGGCAGTAGGTACTTTTATGAGATATGTATATGGAATACACAATAGCATATTTTAGAAATAAGTTATTACTTCGACGGTAATATGCTTTTAAACTGACGGCAGAGAACTACTATAGTCATAGATACATAAAAGCTTGCCGATAATACGAAAAATGCTGTGAAATAACTTAAACTGATGATAAAACATGTTGGAGCAGCTGCTGTAGCCAGGGCGGCTGTATCAAGGACAAAGCGAGCTGCTGAACATCCTTTAGCTGCAGTCACAGTTGACTTGGCTTGCATTCGATGGATGGCTGCAACTTGTGAGTACTACCGTATGTGTGTGTGTGTGTGTGTGTGTGAGTCCATTCATATTTCTTTTCATTTGCCACCTGCTGTTGCCGTTTGTTACTTGCCATTCACTTTTATGAACAAGCATTTCAATTCGCGTTTAGCGGAAGTGGCAGCGAAATTGAATCGCAGGCTGTAATTTCCGCTGCTCACAAAAGCAGAAGAAGCCTGGGCTGGTTATAAGAGGGGTTTGGCGTAGGGTTGCGAGGTGAAAGAACACGGATAGACGATGCCAGAACGTCGCACTGAAATATTAAAAACTAACTAAATGCCAGTGGTGCCGTGCCGTGTGTTGAAAGCCATTAGGGCCAGGTATTTAAAAAATTAAAAGCAGCGCAATAATGCATGCACACAAGCTCTTTTCTCTCTCTCTCTCTCTCTAACTAACCCATCCAGCGCTTTACACGCAAGCCGAACTGCTCCCTAACAATTTGATTTACTTAATGAACTCACTTAGGCAATGTGTAGTCGAAGGTGGAAGGGGGAAGGGGAAGGGGGAAGGGGGACTCTCACTTACCTCATAGGAGCCGGCCGTGTCGAGTATGTCCAGCGTTAGGCTAACGCCCGCAATTGAAAAGTTCCCCTGATGCATTTCCTCGATGGTCCTTTTATATTTGGTGGTAAATGTGTTGTATAGAAATTGTGTGATTATCGAAGTTTTTCCCACTTTGGCCGCGCCCATGACCACAATTTTATGACGTGCGTTTGCCGGTCCAATGGCATCGTCCACAGCATTATTCCGGCCCACTCTGCGGATCGGAGAGAGAACAAAAAAAGTGAGAAGCGGGTGAGAGTAAGAGAGTTGTTGTGTCTGTGAGCTGAAGAAGGCTGGATTAAGGCGAGTGCCACAGAAAAGTTGACTGGCAAGTTCAGTTCAACTTAAATTCAATTATTTTGCGTTTTTCGTGTTTATTAATTTAAATACATGTGTATGCGTATGCGTGTATTCGCGGGCCCCATCGGGCCCCGTCGAACAATAAGCCAGGATGGGGAGGATGTGTACCGAAAGGGGTGTAACGCTTCAATTTCCCTGAGCGACTCATTAAAACTGTGCGCTACATTTAAAATTAATCACATCGCCGGCAGGACAAAGAAAGACAAGGCGACCAAGGAGTGCAGATAAAAGTCGAGCCAGCGCGAGAGTGTAAAGTGCCTGTGTGTGTGCGTGTGTGTGTGTGTGTGTGTGTGTGTAAAGGTATATATCGACTGCATAATGCTCTGAGCGGCAGCTCATTTTAATGAATTATTTGTGCTCCTTTTAAAAAAAAGTGAATAAAGACAGGACGCTTCGCTGCACACGATTTCGTTAACGTTTTACGGTCTGTGAAATAACCTGATAATAATGTAAACCTCTCAGTTATTATTTGGGGTCTGTTTGAACGGAGCTCTACAAGAAAATGCCGTAAAAGATATCGAATAGATTCACACCTCTTAAAAATGATATTAAACGTTCATTGATTAAAAGAAAATCTGTTAAGTACTAAGATCCCAAATAATTAGTTTTAAGTTAGCATCTAAATCAATATTTTAAAGGTTTTTCTTCCCTATTTTCTTTTATAACCTACGTTAATTGAATTGTATACTTAGCAAATTTAATAATAAATCAAATCAATCAAAACATCGATAGCGTAAATTGACAGTTTTTAGAAATTCTGTGAAACTAAGGTACTTAATATATACTCATTAATATAAATATATGATAAATAACATAAATAAAATGATCGATATAAAATGTGGCGGAGCAGGGCCTTTATCGAGAGCTTTGCAGTCGTTATGGATTGCATAGATACTTCGTCAGATTCTATGATAAACAGACTTTTCCGCAACTTCTAAAAAATATGTGCGTGCTTTTATTTTGGGCAAGATTTCACCTTTTGATTGAATTCAGCTTTGATTGTTGTGCAGCCTTTGTTTGCCTACAAACTTTCGAATTTTCAACCCAGCTCAGTTTCAGAAGTTGGCCAGCATATTGAGTCTCGGGCGGACAATAGATTTTCAATCGCACTGGTGGCGAGAGCAGCTTGCAGCCGACAGTTTGCCAACTAACCAACTTATTATTTTATTTCTTTTTATTTCCATCCAAACTGATGCAATACACGTTGAAGACAAAAAAAAAGGGCAAATAATCAGCGCAAAAATGCGGCTCAAAGGAAACAAAGGGAAAAAGAAAAACAAAATCTAAAAGTAAAAGCAACAAAAAATAAAATTCCTAACTTAGCAGGCGAAACAAAGGGAAAGTATGCAAACGATGGTCCTTTCGCCCAGTGGTGCGGGTGTCACCATTCAAATCCGCGTCCGGGCTCGGACAGAAAATCACCCAGAGAATGTCTTATCATTGTTGTTGGGTGTGGGTTCGCCTTGCCGAGCAAATAATAAGCAACAATAAAGTGCCACGAACTTAAGACGTTGCAAATAAGCAATTGTTGCGAGAAAAAAGAAAATTAATCTGCCAAATGCCGTTGGGCAGCCCCGCCCCCAGTTGGCGGACATGCAGCTGACATCAACTGGTCATGTTTCCATTTTTTTGCGCTGACAACCTGAGCCAAAAATAAAAAATAAAAATTGCAAATTTCTGATTCCGCTTTTGCTCTACACAAAGTTATGATCATCCCATGAATTGTTTCCCTTTTATGTGCTTATGGATTTTACCAGAAAGTGGAAAGATTGGTCTATAAAATGTTAGTGCTATTGCAAATGCCTCAAAGTAATTTAGTATTTATTATATATAATTGTTTCTTATTATTTCCTAAAATAAATTTTCCATTTCCATTCCAACCATTTCCAATTAATTGTCTAATATCTCTCTTTACTCGGAACATGGAAATACTCATAAGAGCATCATGTTTGGCGCGTGTTTTTATTATTTTCCAAAAGATCTACATACTGTTGAATTCGCATTAAAAATGATTTCTGTTTTTAATTAACTTGAACTTTAATATAACGAACCTGAATTACTATACTTGACTGAACAATGTGTTTCTGTGAAATGCAAATGAAAATTTATAGCATACTTTCAGGTTCGTCCGAAAATTGATAATTAAACAAACATAATGGCATTTCCTAATTCTATAGCTTACGATTTCATGATTGATGTGACAGTATAATTAAACAGTCGCGAATCATTAAATTGAATGTTCAGTATCGGAACAAAATTATAAATATATAAAGCTTTTCGGCTTAATCAATTCAATTTAAGTTTCCCATTTCAGATGAATTCGGATTCAAAATGAAATACGGGCCTGGATATATGTATATGCATTTATTTCGTGCTTTAAAGAACGAAATATTTTGGCTTTGAATACAAAGTAATTTGCTCCCGGTTTAAGCTATAAGCTGCCTGTGGTTGGCTTTTGCTGTTCGCGTCGATCGCCATGACATGCCACTACTTATCGCGGCTCATGTGTGTGTGTGTGTGTATGTGCGAGTCTTTGTGTGTGCACGTTGCTATATATTTGCATTTGTATTTGGAGCTATAACTTACTTGTCACGCTTGGGTTTATCCTCGGCACTGTCATCCTTCATGAACGAGGGCTGCAGGCTGAAACGTCGACGCAAGTGACGGCCACGCATTTTGCAAAAGTTGTTGGCTTCTTCTTTTTTCTCTTTCCTCCGCTGTTGTTGTACAAGGTGTTGGCTTGGCAAAGGATTGATGTGCGCTGGTGGCTGCAAACACGGCAACAGTAAATCAGGCGAAAAATCCCCTTATATGACAGTGGTGCCTGCCACCGCTGAGTGCCTCTCCCTCTCTCTCGCTCTCTCTCTCTCTTTCGCTCCCTCCTGCTGTTGAGTCCCCTTTGCTTTGTGACGGTTCTGTCAGTGTCGCATAAATTTCATAGAATCGCCCGAATCAAAAAGCTCAAAAAGCGCGCTGCACTTTATTAAGTATTTTTAAGCTGTTGCCTTAACTGTGGCTGCGATTGTTGCTGTTCCCTGTGCCTTGGCTATAATTGTTGCTATAAATGTATTTTTGTGTCCGCATCTGGGTTGTTTCTGTAATGCCAGTTATGTTGAGGGCGTGCTTTCTATGTAGTTGGCTTAGTTCATTACTTATTAGCCCGACAGCGTTTTATGCAAATATTTGTAGCGGCGCTCTCGTTTCGTTTTAATTACGCGCCCAGCCAGCTCCACAAAATGTAAATGTACCTGCAAATTGAAAATTTCCGTAAGTTGAGTGCGAGACAAAAGTGGCCATAAATTACCCAATGCTTAAGCGTTGGAGCCGTCAACAGTGACAGACGTACGGGGGAGGGTGATTCTGGTGTTGGGGGAACAGAGATAGCGCTGCAGATTCGTATGGAGCCACTGTCTGACATAGAGACATGTGCCCGGGCTGTTTTTAACCGTTTTTCTAAGCCGCTTGGCTTAGTTCAATTTTCAAAAAGCAGCTAATTTTGGTATACCAAAATTGTAAGTACTCTTGCACACTCTGCTAAAAAATGTAACAGTATCTGTGCAAATAAAGTGCTGTCAGGGTTCATTTTCTGTTGTCTACTCCAGTACCTTGGGCTGCTTTGTGTTTCACTCGAAAACCCGAATTTTAGTTTTGCATGCAAATTTGGGTTAAATATGTTCGGGCTCTCCCTTTAATCAGACGGCATATAATATAAGGAGTTTTCAAATCAAATAGTACACAAATTTCGCCTCTAAACATTTGTTTCCATAAGAGGTATATCATTTAGAAGTCCGATGTTAATAAGAAATCGCTACAGTTAGAAGGGAGATCTTAAAAAACAAAAAATTACCACTATATCATACAGTGGGCCGATCGAGCTGTATTCCACATATGTACTAGTTGATGTATTTTAATTTGTTAATGTAGTGAATTTTTAGTCCAGAAAAAAAAAAAAATATATGTGTATCTAAAGCACTTACGATGGTGAGGAGAAAGAAAGCGGCAAATAAATTCATCTTTAAAGGAAAACTTGAACAAAGTAAACGAAATCAAAGTTAAAACTCCTATTTTAGTAAAACAAGTAAAAACAAGAGTGGTCTAGTCGGAAGTGCACGACTAGGAGATACACTGAACACAGCTGTCAAATTGTAGAAGAACTTCTTCAGGATCCAAAATGAAAAAACTGAAACCAAAGCGCAATGGTTGTATTTCTTAAAGAACTTCTATTTCATATTTGGAGCAAGGGTATTTGTTAGATACATTTCTTCAGAACCATTTCACCCATTCTCGATTAGTATATACCCGTTGTTAAATAAAGATACCCTGTGCAAGGATAATAGCCAGAGTATTGTGGGGGCTTGCACTGATAATTAAACTTAAAACACAACCGTTTGGCAAAAGTTTAACAGTTGGCATCTGCACTGAAGTTGTGCGCAAAGTAATTAGACAAATTTATGTGGGGCGTGCAAGTGAAAGCTGCTGCTTAATTTTGTTTATGTCTGTCGCTGAGCAAAAGTCGCTGAAACCCGAGACACCAGAGCTCTGCGCTGTGAGCCCCGAGAATCCGGCCCAGAAGAGCAGCACATGGTTAACAGAATTCAGTTGCCAGCTTTGCCGACATCATTTTCTTTTTGTCTACCACAACGAAACCAAGTCAGCCCGACTTTCGTATACCAGCACTCAGTTTTGAAGGAAGCAGGCATTGGGAATTTAAGTATAAAATTCTGAGGGCTTCGGGTGGCTTTAAACTCAAGAATATATTCGCCATTTTGTAATTAACATGATGTTCCGTAAATATAGCAAATTCATTGTATTTTGATAAAGCGAATATACCCGTTATAAAGTGTGCATGGGGGCGAATAACAATTTTAACAACTTGAATGCAAAGTTTACAAACGGCACAAAAGCAACGAGCAGAAGTTCGCGAAGTTCAGCAGGCTAACTAATGTTATATTAAGAAACTAAGTAAATTACAGCTTCAGCTGTATATCTGTGTATGCATTCTAAAAAAAAAACATTGAAATTACAACATGAAATTGTTATTATTATAATTAGTACATAATTTAAATTCAAACTGATTGTTTGGCTCTTGCAGGAAAGGAAAAATAATAGACATAAAGTATGATAAACTGCAGCTGATAGCAAGTGTTCGTGGAAAATAAAATAAGGTTTCCAACAATTCTACCCCGTATCCCAAAAAAAAAAAATAAATAAAAATCCTCTTTGTCGTATTGCGTTGCATTGTGTATACGTATAAGTTGTCCGTGCCAGGCATTGAACTCATTAAAAGCTCCCACAGCAAGCAATACAAAACCGTTCGGATCACGGCCATAGAACACGGCCATTTGACAGATGCTGTACACTGCAGGGGACCATTTCAGAAGCAGATACATGAGTCGCATTTAAATACACAAATTTCATGGAAAACGAGGAAAATGCGAAATTGTATCTACATACAGGCGCCCAAATACACAAACATTTCAGTATATAAGTATTGCCTTCTGTGTTGCTTTGATGCAAAAAAAGAAGAAGAAAATTCAAGAACAGCGAGACCAACAACAACACCTTTCAACTTTACATTAAACGCACCTCTGATGTCGGCTCGCTTCGGCTCGATTTGACAAAAACTAAAAACCAAATTATTTAAATGCCTTTCAATTGCATTTGCATAAAAGCTGAGGCCTAAAGCAAATCCCATCACGACGGAACAAGACGCACTTGAATGTGATTAAATTATATCGTATTAAGCGTATTTGTGGCTTGTAAGTTGATAAAGAGCATTAAAATTATAGAAACCTTCGAGTATTGAGTACTCTGTCATTTATCGGCAGGTGAGCGTAGGTCACATTGGTTTGGCATTAGGTTTGCGCATGAAAACTACTTCGGTATATGTCATACATTATTTAAATTTTGATTATTTTATAAATAAACTAATTATGATATGCACTAACGTGATTTGTATATTTTATCTATAAATACATGATTTTTTAAAACTTTTCTAAGCTATATTTTATTAGCTATCCGCAATTTTCCACAGAATGAATTTAACATCTCGAAAAAAGGTGTTTTTTCAAAAAAATTTTTTTGTTTTTAATATGTCAACTTTATTATATAATTGTATATTTTTTTGGCATATTTTTCGGGACTTCCACGTTATCTTTTTTTAGTCGCTCGTTCTCTAATGAATTGAGTATTTTTAAAAAATGTCCATTATTAATGAATCTATATATCTTTTGAATTTGTTGTATCAGAAAAACAAAATTATTCAGAATGTTTAAAATTTTCCTTAAGACACAGACGTAATTTAAATTTATTCAAATTAAATTATAGAATTGTAATAAAATCTATTTCATTGCTTATCAGCCAGTGTCTAAATAATAATAAGCTTAATAGCATATTTTGGCAATTTTAAGCATATCTTTTTTATTTTGGGAATTTAGCTTCCCCGATTGTTTACGGCACAGACAGACCTTCATAATTGTATTAAAGAAATCGGCAGGGAATGCCGCTGGGAACAGTTTTTGGATTGCCCCGTAAGGATATTGAAACTTTGATGCTTGTCTTTTTCTTCTACTTCTTCGGTTTTTTTTGTTTTTTTTGTTTTTTTTTTGTTTTTTTTTGTTTTTGACTTTTTGTGGCCTTGTCGTCGGGGGAGGCATTTCAAGACTTGAGGCTTGAGTCTTGAGTCTGGTTGGTATGGTTGCTTAAATGCGCTTAGCCATGCTAAAGTTTCGGCGTTCAGGGGAAGAGTGGGTGTGTTTGTGTGCGTCTTAAGATGCTTTGCCGAGCACTGCTGGCCCGCTGCCTCTGACCGCCCCTTGGTCTTCATAACTTTCGTTGCGGCTTAGACGCAAAAATTTGTTCAAGTTAAACGAGTTGAGGAATATTGACTGCAGCCAGTTGGGCAAATGGATTACAGTTGCCGGACCTGAGTAAAGATGGCTTGTTGTTGTTTCGCTAGTTGTTGCATTGAGAATTGTTTGCGGTCTTTGCCAGCCCAGCACAGGGTAGATAGCTAGATAAAAGGGATAGGGAGAATGTACGGCACGTGTAGTGCCAAAAATTGTTTTGTGGTTTCTGTTGCAGCAAATTTGAGGTGAATTTTGGTATAAAGTTCAGTTAATACGGAAAAAAAATGTGTGTGCTCTAAGTGAAACATATCTACTTTGGGTCCCTTACACAAGAAATCAATTTGTATTTATTTGCATCCGTTACTGAAATAAATAATAGAAAAGGAGAAAAGGTGTTGAAACACAATCAAGATGTAATTTTTATTCGCCATGAAAATTGTAATTCATTTTAATTACAAATTGATTACGCATTCATTTTAATATTAATGACATGTTTTGCGTCATGTAATGCAATTTTTTATTATCGTATTTATTTTCACAAAAAAGGAAAAGTGATAGCGAATACGATATTAATAAAGAGAGCGGTAGAATAAATAATGTTTGTAATGGCAGAGAGCCAGAGGGATACAGAGAGAAAAAATATATTTAAAAAAGAAATGCAAATAATAAGGGTGTTACTTGAGTTAACTAACTGATTTGGGCGATATTTGATCAGCTAATGGCGGAGAATGTACCTGAATTTATAATGAAATTCTTTTGAAGGGCACCCCAATTGGGCATATGGTGGGCGTGTTTATATGCACTGGGGTATATATAAAAATGTGTAAAATTTGTCGACACGTTATAAACTTTTTTTTTAGCTGAATCTTGATTGGCATAGTTTATTGGGGTGGCGGTTAGTCGGTATGCGCTATCAAAGTGTTTCTGGATTTTGCGGTAATGTGTAGCCTTTGTTTGGTGCCAGCCAATTTGAGGATTATTTATGAACTTGGCTATTTCATTCAATGCAATTTTCAGATAAGTAGCCACGCACCATAAAAATACCGGCAATAATAAATAATAACCGTAATGCGGGTAGTCGTGCAATCGTAAACTGGGTGAAAACAAGAACATAAAAAAGGGGTGTATAACTTTATGTATACAACAAAAGAAAAAAAATAAATAACGTAAAGAGCAATGAAAGTCGCAGATACCTTTTGGATGCCAAGAAATAGAGAAAGAGAGAAAGGAATAAAGAAGTTGAGAGAGTAATAAACTAAAAACAGTTAGCCTGGCTGAGAGTGCGTAAAAACTGAAATACCCACGTAGACTGCTTTTAGTCTTTTCATCTTCTATGCGAATATTTGACAAATTTGCTGGGCCAATTGGCAGCAAGCGAAGATATTCTTGTATAGATGTACACTTTTATGTTGACATTTTGTCGAATTATTCCTTCGCATTTTCTGAAATTTTGATTGCATACTTATAGTATGGTACTGTGGTGCTGCAGTGTGGTATACAGCTTAGGTTTTCGGTGTATTTTTATTTATATATGCTGATAGGGTACAGGGTATCTGCTTGTTTTAATTGTTATAACACTGCGAACGAGTATTGGGCAGTCGGTCATTAATGGAGATATACAGAAAAATATATATTCCTGATCAGAACGCTGTCTGACTGTTTCAATGCAAACTAGTCTCTCGGTTCAATCAAATTTACTATAGATTCTGTTTTTTTGCAGCTGAATGGGAATTTAGGTTTACTAAAAACTGAGTTTATCATTATTAGTGTTTATTATTTATCAAAATATTTTTACCGACATCTTATCACTTTCTCTATGACATATTGCTTCCATGCATGGAAGCAATGCATCAAAAACAGTTCTAAATCTAAAATAAATAAAAATACTTTCTCAAGTCATCAAATTTATCTAATCTCTGGCAACCCATAATCACTGCCACATCTTTATTTTTCATTTTATCAAAACCTTGAAAACATCTAAAAATTTAATTTACGAATTTTAGAGAATGTACGTTAACAAACGAATGCTAACAAACGACACACATATTCGCACAAATACTTCAGCATTTTACTGTAAATGGCGAATGTCGCTTTGAGCTGTCATTAAATACCCTTCCAAAAATGAGTACTTGCGTATATCTAAGCATTTTGTCAGTCAATATGTGAATCAACATGTTGCTCAGCTTTGGAACTGGGCACAGATTTATTGCCAATAACAAATATATATCTATATATTGATTATAATTGAAACGATTGTGTTTTCTTTTGGTATGAAAAATGTAAGGGTATTTAGTACTCGGCATTTCAAAAATGCTGTGATGCAGAAAAAGGCATAAGCTGGTGTAAAGCGTGCACAATGGGATTATTAATCAGTGTCTCTTTGCATACCATTTTCTAGGATTATCTTATATCGTCACCATATTGAGTTTATATCAAAAATGTTGGGCTTCACACCGCTTAAGTATATGTATAATCATATATTATATATATACGAAGGATTAGCGTATTCTTACGATGCAGGTGAGATTCGTGTCAAGCAATCTCGACACGAGCATTCCTCCCTATTTGTTGGTCTTAAATACCAGATTAGCGCTAAGTGTGTGTGTGTGTGTGTGTGTGTGTGTGTGTGTGTGTGTGTTTAAATGCATTGGCACATCTGTTTTCATTGCTGGCTCACGAGACGCGGTCGAAAATTGCGAGCCAGGTGCAGGACGCGAAATTGAAAAGCATAAATATGTTTAGCACAGCGCCACAAACATAAGGTTTGTAAACGGATACACATACATATATGTATACGTGTGTACAGCAAAACATAATGTGTATAGACGTACGTATAGAAATTTAATGGCGCTTTTAAAAGGCGCCAACGTGAAGCTGGAATTGGCCGGGTTTTGGGTTTGGGCGCTGAGGGATCGCATGCATTTGGCCTTTTCAAATTGGGAGTACAAATGGAGGTCAGGGCTAGGTATTGAAGCGCTGCCGAAAGTTCCACAGACTGAGGATGCATGGTACAGCGACTGCACACATAAGGCGTGAGAAAGAGAAAGAGAGAGAGAGAGAGCGAGAGAGAGACAGAGAGACAGAGAGTGATGAAATGGTAGTTTTTGTTAAAAAGTGTTGCTTTCATCCTCGCAGTATCTACAATGAAAAAGCGACCCTGGCTAATGTTGCAGCAGCTAAAGACGATGAGGTAGAAAAAGAAGAGGAGCCAAGCAAAACAACAGAACTAAACAAAAAAAACTGAAAAACTGGCCAAATGAAAAATCTAAGGCGAACAAAAGGCGCACAGAACATGGCCTCAAAATTATTGACAGAAATAACAACACAGGCAGCAGACACGAACAGCAACAACAATGCAGATGAATAATAATAATAATAGCAACAGGCTGGCGGGCGACAACAATAATAACAACAACATGGACAAAAGCAACAAGAAGAATTATAATAACAACTACGACAACTAAACAAAGATAAACAAAGCGCCTGTGGGCCAACTGGCAGGCACAGACAAACATTTTTTAATGCGACAAAAATGCTAATGAATCAGAGAGCAAAGGAATCTGATGAAAAACAAACAAACAATCAGAATCAGGACCGCACGGAATGAAAATGGAAAAGGTAATGGAAACAGCACGAACATCTATACAGACATACAAACAGCCACGCTGACACACACACACACCAGTACAAGTACAAAATGGACGCTCAATTGCTTCATGGAGTAGCTCAATAGGGATCCGAATTTGAATTCCAATCGCAGCGCACATCGAAGCCCATCGGCGCTTACTATGGTTCAATGGATTATGCGTAAGCTAGCTTAGAGATGCGTGCGTGTCGTGCCAGAAACTTTGCAACACCAAAAGCAACGCGATATAACCGGAACTGACTTTATACGCCTTGCACAGTTGGCATGATATCAAAATAGGTACAAACTTCAAAAATATTATTATTGCCCGATTATTGTTCGTGTCGTTTTCGTGTTGAAACGAGTTCAACACGCGCCCATCTCTAGTCATTGTCGAATTGCAGGTAGAAACGATAAACCAAAGACAATGTTTTGTTCGTAAAAACAGTATTGGGAAGCTGACCAAAAATTCCATTTGAGCCGCATAACAGGCAGTTTATTGTCAGGTAAAAACATCGAGAAATGAAAACACGCTTCGAACTCAGTTATTTAACACTAACAAATGTTTTAGCTAAAATGCAAAAGTTTTCACTAAAAAGTTATTTCTAGTCTTACTATTTATTTACAATTTTTTTTTTATTAAAACCGGAACAAATCTACAGGTAAATTTTTTTCAAAGTTTCCCATTAATTTCTGTGTTTCTAAAATGTTTTGTGTTTTTACTATTAAAGATTGTTGAATGATAATTCCGATCAACAAAAATGATTAAAAATTCCTTCTAAAATCTGTTTAACATTCTATATTTTAGTTTAAATGAAGAGCTTTAATTATTTGCACTTCTACGACTTAAGACTTTAGTTTTTGTATACCCAATTTGTCATCAAACATAAATTATTTCTTAGCTTATGATTAAAAAGAAACTAATTACAAATAAGAGGCTTAACAAAGAGCTATGTATATTTTACCAAGCATTAAAATAAAACACATTTGCACTAAAATAAAATAAATAAGTAAAACTGCAATATTCGGGAGTGCCCGACTAGGAGATTCGCTGTGGCCAACTGCAAACCGAACATCCTTCTCGAACATATATAATATATAACATATATCCAAGAATATATACTATATACTGTAACATATATTTGCACCAAAACCAATATACCCTTTTAAAACATTTGTAAGGGGTACAGCTTATAAAAGCACTAAATAAATTTCAAAACTTATTTGTATTTGTGTTTGTTATGTGCATATATTATTCTGTTGATTCCATGTGTCTATAAGCTGCTGACAAAGTATGTTGCGGGCACCTCAGATGCTCTACAAAGTTACACACCATAAAATACATGAGGAGCCTTAACTAATATATGCAATAAGCGCTATTTTATAGTTTAATAAACAGTCTCCTAAATACAAGAGCATCTCTGCGCCGCGCTCGCTCAACCGGAGCACTTTTGTTTGATTGCTTTGTTGGTTAACCACAAACAAACAATTTTAAATATGCATGTCAACTAAAAATGCAACTCCATGCCAAAAGCGAAATACTTGAATGTGTGTGAGTGTATATGTATATACACTGTATACTATATATATACGTACATATGTCTGTGCGTTGGCTGACATATTTGCTGAAGCAATTAATGTGATGGCTTAAGGGCCATCGGGGCGGTATACCGCTATATCCGAGCATTTTCGGGGCTTAATCTCAAAGCCGCACACACAAAAACCAGGGGGCTCAAGTAATTATGCATGCCATTTGTTGTTGTATTTGCTTTTGTTTTTGCTTTTGTTTTTGCTTGTTGTTTCCTTTCTTTTTTTTTGGCATGGATAAGCGATAAGCGCAACCAGCACGACGGCAAGACAATTCAAATGACACAGAAACAAACACAAATACTCATGCAAAACACATGAATACACTCACAAATGGTGTTGTGCGCGAGTGTTGCCGTTGTTGTTGTCGCAGATATAGAAGACATGGGCGCACATGCATATTTATCATTTGTGTGCTGGCACAAATTTGCGTCTGTCTCGTGAATGACATGAGAAAGGCAATTTAAACTGCACACGCACACACTCTCAAATTCACGCACACACACACACACATGGACCCAAACACTTAAGCATGTGAGTGCTGCTCCACAAACATTGACGTTTCGCATTAGAGCCGCAGTCGACGACATTGCTCTGCCGCCGCCGCAGGCATTACAACAATTTCATACATATGGGCTTGCACACCCCCGCCCGTGCAGTCAACAAGCCAACGCGATGGAAGAAGCAGCAGCAACAACAACAACAACAACAACAACAACAACAACAACTGGCGGCGCTTATCAGTGGCTACAACAATCAGGCAGGCGGGCAAGTCGAACCCAGTTAGCACACTGAAGCGGGCCACAAAAAAAAGAAGCAGTCGAGCAGCAGAAACAGGAGCCAACGACCCGAACAACCAAATGACAGCCCAACCAATACACACACACATGCACACACACACACACACACACGGAGTCGTAGTCCGTTATCACTTATGGGCTGTTGCTTCGCTTACTTAGGCAACCACATCGCACAGTGGCACAAAAACATTGTGGTGCGAAATATAATAATATATAATAAGCATAATATGATCATAATTGTTAAAATTATTACACATGTATTATTTGAATTATTATTCCTTATGAAGGCTTCAAATATCACATTTGTAATTCCAAAATATATAAATATATATTATATTTTTCTTGTTCTTGTTTGATCCCCCTTTAATGTACATATGTAAGTGAAATTTTGCGAACTTGAACTTGGAACGCAGAAATTGAAAATATTACATGAATATATATAATATTAAAAATTAATACTTTTTTTTTGCTTTTACATAAGGATCGGATTGCAGTAAACACTATAGAAAAGCAGGATATAATTTTGAGACGATTTTGAATATCCAGCCCACCTCTCAGCAAGAAAAAGCTTAACTAACATAGGCCATATCTTAGACTAATATGACTAACGTCGGATAGCTTAAAAACCTAGATACTTATAACTAATTTATAGTACTAATAAACTTGTTCATTGAATATTATCTATAAGAAAATTTTCTAAAAAAAATTCACATTTTGTGATTTTTTTCCACAGTGCCCGAAATTTGATATGTTCTTTTTGCGTTAGCCTTAGTTTTCTATAGTTTCTACACTTGCTTTACTTTGGATTGTTTGGCGAGAAAACGTTTTCTATTGGAGTGTTGGAGGGGCCTGGTTGGGGGCAGCTAGGGGGCCGGACTTGTAAGGCAACGACAACATCGACAACTTTGTGCTCATTTTTATTAGCAGGCGACTGGATGAAAATGATGGCCTGCTTTGTGTGTGTGTGCGTTGTTGTGTGTTGTTGTAGTGTGCGCTTGTGTGCATACTTGTACTAATGAGACAATTTTCACTAGTTTTGTGTGCGTGTGTTGACTTAAATTTGATCCCTAATGAACTGTCGCTCTGACTTGTTGCTTTGCGGTTGCCCAGAGCGGCGAAAAGCGGGGTCCATGGCTAAAGCTATGGCTTTATAATTCTATGAGTCCATGTGTCTATGGCCATCTTTCCTTTAGCTGTCACATTAGCTTGCCTTCATTGTTGCCATTGTGTTAATGCCTGCGCGTGTGTTTGTGTGTGTGTGTGTGGTCGTTCCAAGCGTTTCAATTAGTGTTTGGCAAACTACAACGCCCATAACAGTCAACAGTCACGCCCCCTAAGGCAAGTACCCTACCAAATAAGTGCCCGCTTGCCTGCCAATGCGTCTGTGCGAGATCCCAACTCTTTAACAATGAATATTTATATGAATACATGAACATTGCTACTCTCCACATACGCACACTCACGGGGCCAACCAGCTTTTTATGACCCAAATAAATATGAGCCAGCTATCCGAGCTGTGCTTCAGATTTACCTTGGAGCTCACTGTTAAGCCTGCTCCTGGGACCAACAGATTAAAGTTTTCCGTATACATGGCCAAATCATGTTGATGTAAGCCGTGTACGCAGCTCTTAAAGTTATCGAGGCGCTTTGTAATTTAGCCAGACAGTTCAGACTATATATATATAGTATATATTTATACCTACATATTTATATGTATAGAAAATATCAAGGGTACACATAGTAGATTTGCATTAATTTGCTTTTAATTCTAAAAGTGGCTTAATAGAATTTACAGCAAAGGTAGCTAAAGAAGACCCAAATAAATGAATAAACTTGCCGCCAGGAATCGGTTTAGAGCCTGAACCTACAGATTTAGGGAAACAGGAAGAGAATTAGACGTTAGCAGGCTGAGATACAAAAAATGCAAAACAAAAATATTGATTTTTTATCAAAATGAGGATTTGGGGATAAAACAGCTATTACTGACGAAGAGCGAAAAGGAGCATTCACCTTTGCATAAAGGAATAATAATTATAAAAGTAACATAAATTACAGATATATAATTAAGATATTTTAATTTATATGTATATACTTCAAACATTTCAGGAAAAAGATTCGAGCTATGTACTTCAATCAAATACAACCGTTCTAAAAATGTGAAAAAGGTGGATATTTTGTAATTAAAATTTATTTTCGAACTGTGCTGCCATATAAACATAATATTTAATAATATTTTGCTGTTATAATAAAAGTATATGCCACACAAACAGTTTATAAAAGCTTTTTGAGGACTCCCTTAACATTTAATGATACCCTGCGCAAGGGGACCCTCTACATAAATAGTAATTGGATGGTGTTTTGTCATGGTTATTAACTTAAAATTTGTTTGTTAATATTCTCAACAGGCGACATTATTTCGTTTAGGCGCTAGGTAAGGTGTGGAAAAATGTGTGCTTACTTTCCGATGAAACGAAACTAAATCCACACAAGGCATTTCACGCCTATGAATTATTTACAGGGTATTTATGCCATCGGGAAAGTATGCGAGTGTATCCCATTGCCAAGCACTTGATTTACTTGGGCAATTACTGATTGTCAATCGGCAGTGTTGGCTTAAAAGAAATCCTTGGCGTTAATCACAAGTATGCAAGCCATTGGCCACGCGATTACTCATGAAACAGATAAAAACTTGGCCAGCTAATGGCCATAAAACCCAGCGGAGGGCGAAAGCGTGTATCGAATTTGCCTGCATGCCATAAAAATGGCACTCTTAATAGGTTCCCAAATAACATGACACAGCAGACACGAGAGAGCACGTCGTGTGCCTCGAGTGGGCCAAAGCTCAAGACTCAGTTGGAAACAGGGAATACGTTGAACGCTGAAGAAAGTTGTAGAGTTCATGATCTCGTCTATCGGTTTGCGAGAAGGCAACTCAAAGACAAACACTTCTTTGCCATGTTTGTAAGCACATAAATATATATCGACTGGCCAAAACGCAGCTGGAAGTGTGTAAAAACAACCGCAATGGCAAAAATGGAAGCTAGCAAAGAGACAACACTTTAATGTAGGCCAATTTTTATGCACCAATGCCAGCGATTATCATGAGCATGACAATGGGGCGCGTTGATGATTATTTTTGATGAGTAATAGGCCAGAGCGACACTGGCAATAGCAATGGCAATAGCAATGGCAATGGCAATGACCGTGGTAATGCTAACTGATGCCAGCCTCGCTTATCCTTATCATTCAAATGGCAAGAGAGAAAGAGGAAAAAATACATAAATAAAATAAAATAAACAATACTAAACAAAATAAAAATTGTATAAATATTTTTATCACGTTATCGATTGCAATTACTGTTTGGCATATCAGCAAATAAATTAAAAGTAAAAGATGAGCAATGCATCGTAAAAAAAAGCAAATGCGAGGAAGAGAAGCAGTGGGAAAAAATATCAACTTCAATGCCGTAGATGCAATACCCTTACAAGCTGTTAGCTAGAAAGATAAATAGAATTAACTGTGCGCTTCTAAACAGAATTCTTGCACAGTTGCTTATTTCGATCTTAATATAAAAGATAAATAAACATGGAAGGGATGCATGTTCTTTAAAAAGTCTACGGGAAGCGTAATTAGTATGTGACAATTTGACAATAGTGTGTAATATATAAAACTCTAAATGGGAACGGTGAACTGATGAGCTGATACGAGTCGTTTAGAAGTACCCCGGAGAGCAGTCAATGAAATGGGCTCGTTCGAGCCGCGATATAAAGTAAAGCAATAACCGCGTAACAATAAATCATCAAGCACACGCACACACACACACACACACACCTAGGCGTGGTGGATTAGAAAAAATAAAAAAAAGCGAAACAGAAGTTTTGCACATTAAATGAATCGCTCACATTATGCAGCGCGGGGATGTACGAGATGTGTTGCCCAACTGAACCGACCCAAGGTGAGTAAAATCGAACCAAATCCATCGATGCGTTTATTATTTATTACACAAATCCACACACATGCACAAATATTCATTGAATTAATTATGACAAGCGATGAGTATATTTACGATCAATGTAGATTACAAATACATTATCGTTTTGGCAGTGGTGATTAGTTCGATTATGCGGTAGCCAGAGTTTTCCTATCTAACTGTTCCGGAATAATATTCCATGAAAAGAAAGCGTCTAACTTCATGTACTATATAACTACGTGTACTTAACCCAATAATTATGTAGCTTGACTCTGGCATACTTATTGCTTAGAATATATATCTATGTTTACAATAAGCCATTTCCTTAATTACAATGCTCAATTTTTCTGTAAGACTTTGCCAAAAAGTTTGGCAATGCCTCCAAAATACAACTTATAGAAACTTGGAAGTTGTAACAAGCCTCTATTGCTTTTTTAGAATCTTAATTTCTGACATATTCTCAGTTTATTTTTAGCCTAAACTCATTTTTTGTATAGCACACTTTTTGGAGTATAGTATATCGGATAGAGTCAACGGTAAATTTTCTTAATAATTTGTTGAATTCATTAACTAGTTAAATTAAATGCGATTTTTAGCCGTTTTATATTTATGCTCTGCAAACTTTATTTAAAAACTTATTACTTAAAAACAGACACATTTGAAAAACGTTTTAAAACGAACAAGATATCTTCACTTCTTTCCACAACAATTAGCCAAAAGTTTCAAAATGTAATAAGAATGTTATTTTTTTTTTAGTTTTGAATACCTGCTTTAGCACAATTCCAGAAGAATTTTGAAAACTGTTTATTTACTTGTTATTTTTGATGCTGATTATCTGCGCACACATTAAAAAAAAAGGTAAATGCACCCAACGATTTAAATTTTAAATTTCGGATATGCGAAGCAAAAAAAAAAAATTCAAAAAAAAAAAAAATGACAATAACACACAAAATTACGGTAATCACACAAAAGCGTCGATTTGAATGCGTCTCAGATTCCGATTCAGATTCAGTTACAGTTTCTGACTTAAGTCACTTGGCTCCTGGCGATTGCCTGTCGTCTGTGTTGTGCCTGTTGTTGTGTACGCTGTGTGTTGGCCACTGGCAGCAGCACCTAACAACACGCTGCTTCAAGTTCCCGGGAAAAACTAAACTGTTGTTACACTTGATGCATGCGTTCTAGCAGCGCCACAGCCACAGCCAACGCCATTGCCATTGCCGTACGACAGTCGCCAGTCGACAGTCGACAATCGAAGCTCGATAGAAGCCGCACGAGCGACGTGCCTCATGGAAATCCGAAGCGCAGCGCACCAAAAAACGAGCTCTGGCCCGAGGTGCGCAGGGGCCCTGCCTCGGGTGGGCGCAAGGGGGGTCTCCCAAGCGCCACAAGTGCATACCGTGCTCGTTGCTAGTGTCAGTCTGTCGCTTTGTCAACCCGCCATTCGGCCAGTCAGCCAAAAAAAAGAAGGAAGGAAAATGAGAAAAAACCCGAAATTCAAATGGCAGCTGGCAGTCGCCAGCTGTGACCAGGCTGGGGAAATGACGATGACTGTGAAAGCTTTCTGATGCTGAATGCTCGCTTTACTCAGCAGGTAGCATACAAGTATGCAAAGCTTTCCGTAAAGCTCCTGACGTTCGTGCAGATGCAACAGCTTCCCAATACATATACACATCTCTTGTATATGTGCGCACACAGCATTTAATATCTTACGGCTCTTAGTTATGGGCCTCACTTCTTCACAACATACAATTTATTTATTATTGTTATTATTTAAGGTATAGGCGAGAGCTATAGTCAAGATAACTATTTTTAAATTGCACCGGCAGTTATGTCTAAAGTACACTAGCCTAGGATTCGAATCCGTGCCTGGAATTTGAACTCAAAATCTCAAATATATGTATTATTATATTAACGTCTTCACTTCGTAGTTATGGTCGTCAGTTTTAACAAGATAATATTTATTTATTTTATTTATTTTACCTCAATGCGCTTGCCAGGAATTTCAACTAGAAATCTCATAATTAATAAAAAATAAAAAAATGAAGCAAAAATTGTAACTTGCCCGAAGTGAAAATAGTATATTGGGTTTGTGCAATGTCCGATTTACTGCCCATCCGTCTGTTCGTGCTTCTGACCGCAATTTTGCTTGCTGCTATTGAAGCAAGAGACTTGAAACTTGGAATATATACTCGTATATACCTGCTTCAGATGAAGTGTTTAGTTTGTTTTGGCAATTCGATTAAATCTATATATCTCGCTTAGTTTTGAGATGGATTTTTACTGATTTATTTGGCCGTCCACTTGGGGGAGACTAAACTGCGAAAGAAGATATCTTCCCCAATTTTAGAGCTAGAGTCAAATTTGGCCTCCCCTAAAGAACTGAACAAATTAGCCACGCCCACTGCCACCCCTACAAGTTACAAAAATCGATATTTTTCCAAAATAACAATCATAATTGTAGTTATTATTATGCTATGAACGTGTATTGGGCAGTGGGTTACACCCGATTTCAACATTTCCAATTGTTTTTGTTTTTATTTGATTAGCTTAAAACTAATTTTCACATATTTTTGAGCAACTTTGAGACGACTCGGAAAAATCAGCCAGTTTGGACGAAAGGCCTAGTTCATATTTCTAAAAAGTTCTATATACGAAATTAAGAAATAAAAAATTATCAAAAAATTACTTACAAATATTTTGGTTGAACGAAGGATTGAATTAATGCTCCTTTTTAAATTTAGATGTGAAGGTAGAATGCATACATTTTAATTGCTATGACAGCCAAAGCTTGCCTACGAAACAACTGCTCATAAATTTTAATTTTAAGCTTTTTATAAATAAAGAATTTTGTTTTTAAGCGCAAGGCTAAAAACTTGCTAATAATTTAAAATGATTATTTATTTAAAAAGGAACAGCCTGTGCAGTGATATGGGAGGGAGGGAGTGTGTGAAGAGGGGGGGGGGGAGAGGGCAGGTTAGTGGGTCATATGAATGCTGTAGAGCCGTGCTAGTTACTTGTTGTGCGGCCATCAAACAGTTTATAATTGCAGTGCCATAAGTCTTTTTAATTAGCTGATAAACAGGTCGTATACGCGATTACGTTGCATCGCGCATATTCTCGCACCAGTTGGGATGCGGTCCACGCAGATGCAGCTTAGCGCTGCCATTTTATTTCTCTTCTCGTTGCTGTTGTTTTGTATAAGCGACTGTCGCCGATGCTTGTCCCGGGCGTTAACAAAAAGTGCTTATCGCAGCGCGACGTTAATTAAATGGCATTTAAAGCGCACTGCCAGCATTTGCGTATCGCCCTGATTCCACAAGTACATTTAAGTAACAGCTTTGATAGCAACTGCGTGTCATAATGTGCAAAGTACTTGATATTCATATTCAAATGAATTTGTTGTTTAAAGTGCAACACAAACGTACTTAACGGAATCATCTTGCGTGTGCGTAATATGCACCTATTTTAATTCATAATATTATATTGGCTATGTTATGAATTGGATAGAATATGCTTTGAAATTGAACATTTGAAAATTGCACGAAAGGTGAGGTGGGTAGTCTTGGGTAATTGGCCTTAAGAGATCCAGCCGATATTTGGGAGTCAGAATTATAGGTAAACAAATAAAAACTATGCGAAAAACATTATTCAACAAGTCATGAATTTTTATTGAGTTGCGCCCAATATCGAAAAGTTGGTATGCATTAATTAAGTACGACAAATCAAATGTCATGTGGCAATGTGGCACAGCCATGGGAAATTGCGCCGACAAGTGACACGAGTAGCTGCGACAACAACAAATATTCCAACTGTCAAAAGCCTTGGTGGAGCACATTAATTGTTGTTGGGGCAGGTGCCGAATGCAAATTGCAACCGACGTTTCGTACTGTCGGCGGCACCACAAATTCAGGCAAAGGCACGTGCCGCCTGGCATTGCAAATCGAGCAAACAGGTAAATAAAGTATCGATTTTAGGTGCGGACAGTTAGAGACAACAGCTACCACAGCAATAACAACCGCAGCAGCATCGACAAGGACATTAACAGCGGCGTAAGCAGTAGGAGTAGCTGTGCCGATTGATCGACCTGGATGTATCCTGGAACAGCAAATCATAAAAATATGATTTATTTTCAACTTAGTTATTATCCGATCGGTTGTAAACTCATTTTCAAAGAGTTTAAAGTCGAGTTAGACATCCACTCACCTCGGTGGGATATAACGGGGATTTACTTTAAATAAAAAAAAACTCAAAACTATCGGGCTCCGTTGAAAAATGCACAAAAAACTGTATTATCTAGAAAAATAAATGCCCCCACGGATATATAAAGTGAAATACTCTTTAATTTTCCCCTTTAGCTTAAAATTTATTTTCAACGAAAAGCTGTTGACGGAAGTTTATTGTAAATCTAATTTGACACGCAGATATTCAAAGTTGCCTTTATTGAGGGTACTGATGCGTATTGCGCGGTTATAGGGTATAATAAGAACAACATCATATATGCAGCCGTATGCGACATGGAGACAAGCTAAAAACCGCCAGTCAAACAAATGTACAACAGGTTGTTACTACAGTCGTGTAAGGAAGAGGAGGGGAAGGGGGAGCGGGTGCCCGGGTTGTCGCAGAATGTCTCCAAAACGTGCTCGCGTGTGCGAGTGCCTGCTCTGATGTGGGTGCGTGTGTGTGCGTTTGTTTGCCTTGGTCTGCCACTAAAATTTCAATTAATACTTACATATGTACGTGCATTTCAAAGACCAGCAGAAAGCTATATTTAGGAACAACAACAACATAAACAACAACAGCTGCGACCGAACACTTTAAATTGTTGACTTTTGACAAAAATAAAAACAATGTTTTTGTTGTTCTTTCCAAACAGTTGAAAGTTGCAAATTGAGATGGACACGTGATGTTCTCCATTTAACTCAAAATATAAGTATAAATAATAAATATTTCTATTGGATTATCATGTTCCAGGAATACTTTTAGAAAATGATTCCGTGAAATATTATATATTAGTATTAATATTATATACATTTGCAAGTTTCATTTATAGCTGAAAGTGTAAAAAACAAATTTGATTTAAAAAAATTCTCCAATAAAGATATTTTAATTTTTAGTATCGTTCATTGAGATGTCTAATTAAACTTACTTAAAAAATAACATGTTTATAAATTTATACATAAAGTTTTTGCAAACACTCCACAAAATGTTTTATATGTAAGAAAGTCGTGAGTTTTGCAACAGAATATGGGAGAGTACCTTATCACATAACCATCTCTAATTCGGGATATCCTGTGACAAAGCAAAGGGGAAAAGAAGGCAGCGGTTAAGATGGCAGGCAGCTTGCCTTCTGTGGAGGACCGGAAATTGTGAACCACACGACGACAACATAACAAAACCAAAACAAAAACAAAAGCAAAGAGCAAAAGCCAAAAAAAAAAGGTCAAGCAAACGTTGTAGTTGTTGTTGTTTAAGTTAATTTGAGGAACAATAAAATAAATTGCTCAACGCTGTTGCCAAAAATTTGATTTGGGTGTTGCAGGCAACGAGCCACCGAGGAGAAGGGCGAGCTGGGGATCAAAGGTCACGTTGCTTAAATGTTCAGTTCGCAGCCAGAGCATCTATCAAGTGCTTGTGTGTGCACATATATAAGTTAAATTCTGTTAACCCTAACACTTCCCCAACCAGCCTGCGAAGTCGCAGCAACCCTTGCGCCCTGAAATGTAAGTGCGAGGCGAAAAAGCAAAAGCCACAAGCAGCCATAAAAGCCAGTTATGTATGAAAGTATCTATTAATGTACGTGTGCTGGTGTGCGTTTGAAATTAAATATGCATGTGCCAGTGTGTGGGCGCATTAAGAGTTAAAAAAGTTATTATGTGCTCATAAATATATAAGGCTGAATATGAAGAAGAGGCATAAGAACAATAACAACAACAGCATCGGTGGCTGAGAAAACAAAAAGCCTTTTTGTCGGCTTCATTTGATGCTGTGCTCCATTTGAAACATTTTGAACTGAAATGTGCAAAAGGCAAGTCAAGACTCGTGCACTAATTAACTGTTGTTGCTGCAACCAGCTGTGGCAACAAAGCAACAATAACATCAGTGAACACCAAAAGAACTCATCAATCAATCATCGTCATTGTCTCATTATCATTACCATGCCTGAGCTGTGGCCCTGGGTCCACACACACACACACACACACACACACACAACGTCCATTCTCCACTCCTCATCTTCGTTTGCGTCGCAATCATAAAATTTTCATTACCATCCAATAATAAGCAAACAACAACAACGGCAGGCAGGGAGCGCAATCAAGAAGGTGGCAGAAGAGCAGCGATTGGGTTCATTCAGCTAAACAAGTTTGGTTCTTGACAAAGGCTATATGATTTGCACTGCTGAATCGCTGGAGTGGAATGCTAATTTCGATCCGTCAATAGTGCCTTATATGTCAGCAACCTGATATAGGACAACATTCGGCTTAAATTACTTAATTACTTTGAGGAAAACGTGAAACTCCAGCTTAATTTAAAGAAAAAGTTATCTCAAGTCATCAGCTAGATAAAATGTATCAATACATTTCCAAGCCTGTTAAATATTGGTATACAGATAAACTTAGCTTCTTTGAAAAGAAGTTAAGATATGAAAATTAAAACAAAAAATAAATATATATATATAAGTATTAATTTCTGACATATAGCGAATAATTGAGATTGGAGATTGAAGCAGAAATCTAAGGTCACAATTTCAAGCTAAACGTGCCCAATGACTCAAAATGTCGCCGGGTTTACTTTAAATTAGATTTACGGAATGTCCACCTAGAAATAACACGCACACACACAGATGCACACGCGCGTGTGTGTGTGTGAGAGTCTCTACGTGTGCACAAATATATGTCATTGGTTATTGTTATTGGTGAGATGTTCATTCGCAGTCGATACACTATCTTATCCTGGGCGTAGACCGAAGTTGACCTGGACATGGCCATGTCCAGATCCACAATGAGAATATATATAGAGATATATATATTTGTTATATATAATTCAAATGGTCACTTAATTGAAATATAATTGGATAGCAGCTGCTGAATTCTAACTGTTCTGCTCTTGTTCAATTCAATTGAATCCCATGCCAATAGCAGGACATATAATATATATAATTCCAAAAAACTACTCAACTTTGCTTTGTGTGTTTTGCAATTGCTCTGATTCCCATTGAATGCGAGCTGGTTCTGAAAATCTGTTAAGTGTTGTTCGTATATCATATATTTAGAAATTGTGCGATAGTTCGATCATTTGAATGCCTTTTTAATCTTTGGCTTTTGATTTGATTTCGCTGGAATACTTCATGGCAATATAAATACTATGAAATCAATGGTGCGGCCAATGCAACATAAATTTCTCTTAGAGAGCTGCGAGCAGTTATGTTATATATAGTATATATATATTTATTTTAATTTTTAAAAATCGTATGCATATTTCCTTACTCACTTGTTCACCTCATTTTGGGGGAGTTCGTTTACAATATGTTATAAATTCAAGCCTTTAGTTTATTGTGCCATGATTTATTTTCGTCAAAAGCTTTAAGCATTATTTAAGTGCTGCCGGGCAATTTTTGCATGGACAATGTCAGGTAGGAAGATGAAGAGAAAATGCGCAGCAATTCAATGTGCAACATTGCATGCCTCAAACGAAATTTTTGCCTCATAATTGGATTTGTTGCAAATTAAAATGCAATTATAAGGCTCAGAGATGACGGGATGTTGTAGCACGGTTGCTGTTCAAACGGAATGCCAATGTGTATGAATAAAATATGAACACCGATTTAATTTAAAATATATGCATATATCTTTAATCTAATCTATATAGCCATAAATATTATATGTCGCCCTCCAATCCAGAAGTTGTTGGTATCTTTTTCTTTCTTTCAGATTGTCTAACCATAGACGCATTCGGTATACAAATTGTTGATCGATAGCATTAGCCATTATAAACAAAATATTAGCAGGGAACTACAATAAATTATATTTAAAGCTATCTCCTTATGTGTGATCGAAAATGAAGTGTTAAATAGCGAAAATCCGTTGCATGTCTAAAAGGATATTTATTTTCTCTACCTCAAACATTGCATTAAAATTCCTGTAAATAATATTATACCAATCTCATTAATGAGGAATGCAACAATTTCATTATGTGGTAGGCAAGCTTTCAGACTATCTGATAATTTATTATTCATTTATGGGGTTATTTCCTTTATTGAGAAAGGAATGTTAATGTTAAACAAGTATTTTTTCCATGTGCATATGTATGTATAGGGTATATGCGTTATGCGGGTAGTTCGGTTTTGCACATATTTAATATAGTTGTCTACATATAGGCAATCTTTCAGTCCAGACGAACGTTTCTGACGTTCTGAAGTACGCAAACAATTGATAAATGTGAAATGATAATGTTTAACAAACAAGAATAGAACGTTTTCGCGAAATTACCAGAGGGTAATTTATAAGCTGTTAAGTGTTTCACACCTGCTTGGACTGCTGTTACATTTATATTGTTTGCAACTCACGCACTTACCGCTGCCTTCTGCAGGCACGAGGCAAACCTAAGCCTTTAATTATTGTCAACATTTTCGAATCATTCTTACAGCACGTTTTTCGTGCTTACGCCATTAACTATATTTTCAATTTTCTCTTTTAAGTGTTTTTCGATTCGTTCGCAAAGTGAGAAGAGTGTATTGATTTTGAGCAAGGTCCGACTGTCCGTCTGTTTGACATTCCATCTGAAATATATAGTCGTGAAAGCCCGATACAGATGAAATGTTTAGGTTTATTTAAAAATGGTAACAGTTTTAAAACTATACTCAAGAAATTGAACAGACGCTGAATTGGGTAATAATCGTTGTGCACGAGTATTGCGCAGGCGGTTACACCCGACTTATTTTTTTGTGAATTTTTGTTTTCAGATGGCTGCCCGTTTGGGCTGCTGCTTTCTGCCGCTTGACTTTAAATTTTTGGAAGTCTGTTTATTGAAACCCCATTGAACCCATCCAAGGCCACACTCATTTCACAGCGCATATTTACATTCGTACACCGACTCGGGGGGCGGGGTGATTGTGTTTGGGAGCCACACTCTCGTTAGTCCCTGTCTCTGTGTCCAACCAATCCACCGCTCGACCGAGCGAACTCGCGCACCGTGTTTGTCTGTGCGCCAGCTAATAATTGAAATTTTAATTGAACGTTTGTACATAAATAAACAAAAATTTAAAACGTTTTTCGGCGCAGCTTAAAATACCCTTGTAGACCAAGAAATTATTAGGGACGCTTTAAGTACTACTATTATTATTGGAAAGAGTTCGCCGCATTATGAGTACCTGGATCTATTGTGCCCTTTCACGAATAAAATGAGTCTTAGCTTCTTGTCCAGTCTTATCCTATGCACAAATGCATCGAATTTGCCTGGCTTCATATACTATAACGAAAATTATATAGTTGCATATTTATTATATATATTGGCACAAAAGGGAATAAAAAATCAATTACTTGGAGAGTAAGCTCATAAGCAAAAAAATAGAGCACACATCCAATGTATGCATTTATATCTAAAATTTACATTGAACAGAGAAAAAAAAAGAAATGGACGAGAGAGAACTAGCGAGGGGTGTGAAGCAGCCAGAAAAATATGTAGAAAAATAGAAATTTATACTGAAAAATAGAGAGAGAAAAGGAAGTATACAGGGGAGTGGAAGGGACATTAAAAAATATAATTGAAAGAGATAACCTGAACAACAGTCAATATCTTTTGATTGTTTGCATAAAAACAAGGTTTCGACTGAATTGATATAAAATATTTAATTAAGTTCTTTTAAATAGTTAAGTATACTTCAAAGAGAAGAACCTTTAAATACATCTACTTAACGCTGCGTGCTGCCAACTGAATGATAAAATTTATTATGCTCATTGCCCCAGTTTGTAAAGGCGTGGCAACAATTTGCGCTGAGCCCGCAAAATTCATTAAACGAAATCGAAATCAATTGCGTGTGAAGTTTTATAGGTATACGACGTACAAATGGATATATTTGTATATATATTCACATATGTTTGTATATGTGTATGTATGCATCTTTATGTAGCTATTCAACATGAATACATTACGTATACGCAATATTTAACGAGCGCCAATGAAATTTTTATGCGAGTTTCATAAAATTATTGTAAAGCAGACTTTTAGGCGGAGGGATGGGGGGATGGGGTGTGTGTCGGGATCTGGGCTTACCTTAATAATTCAATGCTCAAGCAAAGCATTTAAATCACATCAAAATTAATCACGCGCCGCCTTAACCGCAGTCAGAAACAATTTTACACTTGGAACACAGTTTATATCATTTTATCAAACGCGCACTCACACACACATTTACAATGCACAAGCTTGTGAGAAATGCTTTTTTTTTGTATCATTAAAAATGTACTCAGAGTTTATTATGATTGAACTGTTTCCACTTGGCATGTGGCACCCGCACGGCATTAATATAATTCCCACACAGAGCGACAGCAGAGGAAAGCAGACAGTTGGATTCGGATGAATTTATATATGCATATGTATATCTATAGATGCATAGATGTATAGATAGATGGTCGGATGGATGGATAGACAGCCAGCCAGAGGCAGACTTCATTTACATGCTGCACACAGACGCAGCCAGAGGCAGAGCGGAGGATGATAAAGGACACAGAAAACGAGTGGCGGCACTAGTTCAAAAAGGACACACATTGAGAGATAGAGAGAGAGAGAGAGAGAGAGAGAGAGAGAGAGAGAGAGCGAGAGAGAGACAGAGAGAGAAAGAGAGAGCAAAACGCCACACAGCTGATAAGTGAATGAAAACGCTTTTGCTTAGTTGCCTAGTTGCGTAGTTGTAATTAAACTATGAAATGTTTTGGAAATTAAATACTTGTGCGGTAATTTTTATCAAACTTTTTTATGGCAAAAAAAAACAAAATTAAAACAAAATAATTACAATTCAAAATTGTTTTTGTTTTCTCAATAATAATTGCTGAATTATGTTTGAAAACGTGTTCAGCTGATACTGCAGAAAGAAAAAATATATTTAAAGATTTTTTTACATTTTAAATACTTATAAAAAATTAATTTGTATATAGAAAACAATGTTCGATATGCTGCTAGTAATAAAAAGAAATAATTTGGTTTTTTTTTTCGTGCAAAGGGTATTATCATTGTAAATTTCAATTTATTTTGCGTATAAGGTACTTACAATTTTAGCTGAATATAAATAGAAAAGTTTTGCGTATTAAATAGTGTGAACTGCTTTCACACTGGTTTCACAATTCAGTAGAATTGATAAGCTTTGTGAATTCAGTTGGAGCCTCGACGTTCTACGACAATTTAAAAGCCTAACTTAATTTTGTCAAGGTGCGGGCTTTTCAGCCTCGTGGCATATATCTTTTGGGGGCTGGCGCTGCTGGGCGTTGAAGCGGAAATAATGTTGCATGTCATGGAAATACAAGCAGCTTACACACATACACATACAATCAAACACCCATACACAAACATTAGTGTACATATGCATGTATGCAGCCTACATTGATTTGCATGTAAACAGATGTGATTGTTGTGTTCTGTCAGTACGGATTATCAATGGACGAGGAGTGTGTGGCGGCTGGCTGGGGGCTGGGGGCTGGGATCTGGGGTCTGGGGGCTTAGGGCACGTGGACGTGCCATCGTCAGGCACATAATCTGAAAAATTCGTTTCAGCCTGGGTGAGTTCTTCCAACAATCAAGTCATTTTTAACAGCATTTGCACCGTGTGGCCAGCATCGAAGTGTGTGATAAGATTTCTGAAAAGGGATTTGATTTAAGGACTTTAAGAGTGAGCGCATCAAATAATATCAACTAGCATCTCATTTAGTTGCATGTGGCAGTTGCCAGTTTGCCAGTTGCCAGCTGCTGGTTTGCATTTATCTCCTAAATGCGATTTTCTGTTTCTATTCTGGCAGTTGAGTTAGTTGCGAGCCAGAACTCAATTCGATGTTGCTAAAAACCGAACGGAGCAAACTGACACAATTATTTTGGTCCAGAAGTATTTTTTAATTAGTATTTCCTATTGATTTAACTTTAAGCCAACAGCAGCCTAGAGTCCTTGTTATTCTCTTTTTTAAACTAATATTTAATAATTAATATGCAAGGGATCTTGAAGAAGTCTTTTTGTTTTTTTTGGCACTTTATCGCTTTCGACAAAGCAAAAGAATTACCAACGATTTTTCGGGCGTCTCGCGATTTAATTATTATTTTTATTTCTAGAACACATCTCTCATCTTATTAAGCAATTACATCCAATGGCTCCCGAGCTGCAGTCTATGGAGTAATTAGCGGCGCCTGAATACTCCGACGAATTTAAGTAGCTTAGCTTGGGGCCAAGTTTGGCTGTACCCAAAAAGCCAACCCTGTGTAACTTTTTTGTATGGGTTTTTCACTGTGGTTAAATTCAATTGTCGTTTTCATGGTCTGACTCACAATTACGAGCGGGAAATTAAAAACTTTGTTGCTTTGTTGCTTTGGCACATTTGGCCAGCATGTGGGCAATGTAAATCTGTTGACTGGCAACTTTCAGGGCATGCTCCTGGCAGCCATTTCTGCCGCTGCCATTTACTCGCCGACTTGCTGACTATCTGGCCATTTGCCGCTTTGGCCGTCCGGCTAACTGGCTATCTAGTTATCTGCCTGCCTGACTTCTGGGTGTCTGCATAGTTGGAATTGCAGTAAGCACTGTGAGTGCGAGCACTTTGTTTTCAAAAGGACGCTCGATGACCGCATAAGCTTCAGAAACTTTCATTTAAAATCCCGACCGTGCTCGGGCGCCAGCAGTCGTATTGGTTGCTCCTGTATTTTGATTCAATTTGCAAGTTAAGCCGCAATATACGCAAGATAGTTGGAATTTTTTGCATTGTTCAGCATAGCTCTCTATAGAGCTGTTGCATATTGCAAATTGAGCATATACGGCTTTGCTATACATATATAACTGCAAACATTTTCGGAATATTTGCTTGTAAACAATAGATTTTCTTGAAAGAGAGCTCGTTTATTGTGAAATTCGATCGCTTTTTTCACATTTGCTAATTTGCTTTAAATGCAAATATAAAATATTTCATTTTTTCTACGTGTCCCAAGAAGTTGAGAAAATATTTCAAAAAATATGTGTTGCGGAGTTTCAGCTTATAAATAAATAGTTTTGTGGTACCAGAAGCAATTGTGATTATGCATTAAGTATGAAAATAAATATATTGCGACATTTTATTTAAAGCTTATATCAACGTGGCGTATACGTAATGTCGAATGTTGTTCTTGGCAGCCGTTAAGGGCATTTTTCCAGCATTTAAGCGGCAACTTTGGTAAGATCAAGCATTGAGTTTCTGCTGGGCACGGCCCAACGTCAAATGACCCTTAAGATGCCAAAGTTTGTCAGCTGCGCCGACTGTTCAGTTGTGCAGCTGAGATTAAACGCCAAGGGCCAATCAACGCATGCCAAAGCGTCTATCAAGTGTTCACATTGACCGGTTATAAACGAGGGCCCAAAATCGGCTGTCTGTTAGCCGAACATGTCATCTGAACATTAGCCGCACGGAAACACTGACGGAAGCAAATCAGAAAGGAAGCTACTGAAATTCCTAACATTACATTTCAGACATTTCATTTCACTCGGTTCGACAACGACACCACAGGCAACAGCAACACCCACCACCAGCACCACAATAAGCAGCCAACAGCCAACGTTCAGTCATTCATTCAATTGAAGAACCTCATCCACAAACCCATCGTTGGGATCTAGCTGTATCTTTGACTCTGGAGCTGTCGTTTCGACATCTGCAATGAATTTGTTGTGCCACGCCTACAACTTTTCACGCATTCCTTTGGCTTTGCCACTGCCCTATTTTATACCCTTTGCTGGATAGGCTCTATAAAACTGTAAAGGCACTTGAAGGCAAGCTTTACATATGTATATATGCAATTTATTATACTCGATTCCTGCACTTAAGGTAAATGGTCATTATTTTTAATACCATATTTATATATATAATATAAATAATATGGTGTATAACATTTAAGTAGCTTTTGAATGGAACTTCTGCAAAGGTATTCAAGCTTCGGCAATTCAGTATCTGAACCTTCTTGTATTTTTATTATTTTTATTTCTTTCTCATTTGCGCTTGTTATTGTTTGGCACACTTCACTGAGTAAGCAAATTGTTTAAGATTGACAGCTGCCCGGGTGTGGACCACAGAAACACGTTATTCCGTGCCGGACTCCTCGGTAACTTGTGCTAACAATCGATGTGATTTGAATGCTGTAATAAGGCCAATGCCTGCGCTATCCGCCGTTCAAGTTGGCAACGTTGCCAATAAATTTCAGCGCCATGATTCATCATTTGAAGCCGTTGTTGCTGTAACTTCAACAGCAAACGGTGGAGAGATTTGCGTTAAGTGCAAGTTTGTGGCCAATTCATGGTCGGGGTTTTTATTAAGAAGAGACTTTGATACTACCCTAAATTATATATATATTTATTGTTTATTTATTTTTTATTAGATACCTATATAAGAGAGTAAACACTTTATTTTTGGTAATTCGCCAAGTTAACAAGAAACCCATAAATAACAGTGTACTTTATATTTGACATTAAGTGCCAGCAGTTGTTGTTATGAGTTTTGAAAAAAAAAAGAAAGAAATTCTGCCTTAACTGCCGCAGCTGTCAAACTTTAGTTCCAGGTAAGTTTCCGCTGCCACATTTTGACAGTTGCACAAAAAACAAGTCGCGGGAAGTTGCACGTAATAAGGCAAAGTAATAGTGGCATAAAAGTATAACAATTTAATAATAAAATTGAGACACACCGAAACGCGTTAAGGCTAAACATACTTCAGTCACTTAGGGATAATGAGGACAATGCATGTTATAAGGTGGTTATCAAGTGCGAACTGTGGCATTGGGACGATTTAGCGGCGTTGTTGCTGCTGTCGTTACACTGTGTCCTGTATCTTGAATTCTGTATTCCCGTCCGCCTGGCATGGCCATGGGCTGTGGGTAGGGCAAAGCACAGCGGAGCAACAATCGATTTTCTTGGCTTAAGTCGGGTAAAACTCAACCTTAAAAAATGCGCTTAAGTTTTATTGTATTCCAATCTCATTAACTTCTTTTATTATTATTTGTATTTTGCTTGCTTCCATTCCACGCACATTCTCTCATTCTCTCGCTCTCGCCCCCTCTCTTTCTCTCATTTATTCTATTCTTGTTCCTGTTGTTGGCTTCGCCTCAATTTACGCGCAGCGTTTGTCCCTTGTCGTGTTGTTGTTTCTGCTGCTGTTGCTGTTGCTGCTGATTGTTGTTGGCAGCGGCGTCGGCAGCGCTTGACGCATGTGACCAACAAGGCTGTGCGTGCGAATAAAATCGCATAAAATAAAGCAATATCCTTCACTTATTTGATATTTTGGGGCAACATTAATGAGGCTTGTTGCTGCTGCCGTTCGTATTGCTGGTATTGTTGCTGCTGCTGCCATTGTTGGCTTCTCTGGTCGGTGCCAAACTATGGCATCTTGACATCTTTTGGGCATCTGCCGGCATCTACGGCGGTCTCACTGGGCGCTTTAAATTCAATAAATATGCCAATCTTATGATTAATGAGCCGCCATCCATCGCCATGACAAACAGAATCGAAAATTAAGCAGATTTACTTTAAGCCCAACGCACACGCTTCCCGTTTGCCATTAAGCATACGCCCCCCACATTTTAACGCATTTCAAAATTACTTATCAATGGCACCGCCACGCCCCCCCCCCCCCTCCCTCCCGGCACCCCACTGACAGGCCACTTATAGCTGCATATTTTGCATTTTGATTACTCGCCTAAATCCCTGAAATCATTAACGGCCCAGCCTCTAAGCCACTCTACTGGGCTGGTCGAAGCCGTTGTGAGGGCCAATCGGCTGGCGGTTAGTTGCGGCTGTGACAGCCTCGATGTTCGTGATGTTGGCCAACATCAAGTGTTTGCTTATGGCGTCGGTTCAAACGCCTCATCGCCATCCCCAGCCACGTTCACATCAACGGCCCTATTCACATCGACATCCTCATTCCCATTCCCATACTCGTACTCATTCTCATTCTCGTCGTAGCTGTCAGCCTGCTTGTTGGGCTTTTGTTGCATTTTGCATACTGTACTTCGATTTGCATAATCTTAAGCTTTTGCACTCGCCGGGGGATTTCAGGGGACACGCCCAATACAAGAGATCTCACATACACAACCACACACTCGCACACGCACGCACACGCATACGCAGTCTTCATTTCAATTTTAGCTTATGCTCTCATTTCTGTCCCCTGTTGTGAGTATGAAAATATTTGACAGCATCTTTAACTGAGCATAAAAAGCGACAACAGGAAAAGTTTACGGAACGTGCTCGACTAAATGTATCTATATCATATTGTGTGTTGGATCAATCCGTGCACACATCCTTATATATTTAGCACACTCGCAAAGCCCCCCATTTGCGAAACTGAACGTTGACCCAATTAATAGTTGGTCAAGTTTAAATGCAACTGTAAATAAATATAAAACAAAGGTAGCACACATGATTATTCATATTTGTATATAGCGAGCTTCAACATGAATTGAAAGCCGATGATAAAAATAACAAAAATTGTAAATTGCGCAATTTCCGACCGTGTGTTGCATTTAATAAAATGCGCATCATATTCATGCATTACAGAAAATGACGTAGTACAAAATGCAGCAAGTCCTGATACACTCTATTAAAGCTAAAGATTTATATTTAGAATATTGGTTCATTCATTGCTTGAAATCAATAAAAAGCATTGCTGTTATACTCGTTCACGAAGCGAAAAGAGCATATTGGTTTTGTGCAATGCCCGTCTTGGAATATATATTCAAAATCTATTTAATTATTTATTATTTATTTTAAAACTAGAGGTTATGGGAATTTTGATGATACCAGCAGGGCTTGGCAAATCCATAAAACCTATGGGGGCGATAGTCCGCATTAAATTTTGGAGCTAGAGTCGCACCGTAAAATATTAAAGCACGTTTTCGTTTTGTCTTACTATGAAGGAGTATTGGGTAGTCGGTTACAGCCGACTCGAACGTTCCTACTTGTTTTGGTTGCATCTTGGCAAATATAAGAGCCAGAGACACCAAAGTTGGTAAATAGAAAGTTCTTGTATAAACGAAATATAGGATGGGGGTATAGTCATTTAAGTAGCTTTTTATCTCGAGTACCTTTGAGCAGACAAAAGCGCTGACAATGCCATTTTATGTCGTACATTGGAAGCTGTCAATATGCTTGAAGACACTAAGGAATTGCTTCAGCGTATCGGATACGGATACGGATAGGGATATCGATAGAGTCAGGAATGGGAAATGCTCATAGTTTTTACAGCTGCTTATTAGAAGACAGCAGTTGGCACATATGTCAACAGGAATACACACGCACACTAGGCTTCATGGTTAGCTCGAAAGCCGATTAGTTGCCCAGGGGATTGGCCTGGAGGAGGACTGCTGCCAGTTGGGCTGCAAGGGAGGCGATCTCCAAGTGGCAAATGAAGCCCCCTCCCGCTCCTCCCCCACACACAGTCGACTACAGAGCGTTCAACCGAATGCGGTTTGTTTGCCTGTGTGCTTGGGCCACACTGTAAAATATTTAGACGCCTCCATTGTTTTCTTGTTTTCTTGTTTTCTGTTTTCTGCTCTCTGTTTTCTGTTTTAGCGTTGCACATGAAGGACGTCAATGTGGGTGGGGTGTGAGCAGAGGTCAGAGAGCGCTAGGGACTTGGGGTAGACCCTTGGGTGCATTCGGAAAATGTACTGAGCTATGAGCTTTGTTAGTTTTCAATCAAGAGTTGTTTATCAATGTTGCAAGCAACAAAAGCTAATGGCTAATAATAAGCGAACAGGCGGCGGGACGACGCACAGGCGTTGCCCCAGCCAACGTCATTGCTTAGTGAAATGAAAAGTGGAAAACATATGAAAAATCATCATCGACCAGGCCGCAAATGAACGAGGAGAGAAGAGCGCACGGTTCGTGCGGCATGCGCAATTTATAAAAGGTTACAAGGCGTAACCCACATTGCGTATACGTCATGTGCGTCATGTATGGAGAGGAGTAGGCGCCAGGCGCCTAGGCACCAAGGCGCAGTAACTCTGCCCATTTTGCTGCCAATCGATTATGGCCACTATTTTGGCACTCGCCCTTATATCGCACATTTGGCCCAGTTCCAAGCTATTGCCGTTCAAATGCAGCAGCCTCAGCTGCAAAGTATTGGCCAACGTTTTGAGCACAAGGGCAATGGACATGTGATCCATAAATGTCATCCCTGCAACGAAAGTAAGAACGTCCTGTATTTGTAACTATAAACTGTACCTCAAAGCATTTTTAACCCGATTTAAAACAGAGACAAGCCCGTTTTCTGTAAATGATTGTAACAGACAGAAGGAGGCATCTCTAAAAAGGGACTTTTTTTTTTAAATGGTCGATAGCCTCGATAAATATTGGTTTTGGACCCGGCATGTAAGTTCACATATAGTATACACAGATCAAGAAAATTTTTCACTTTTTCACGGCTCCGCAATCGGTTTTTGAACCTTTGGCAAAAATCGTTACCAATTGAAACTTATTACCTAATAATGAACACGAATGATTTTTGCAAATGTTTTAATGGGTCTTACAGAAAATTTATATAAAAAAGGGACTTGAAAGTGTTCGTCCTATATTTTTCGTATGTTAAGTCCACATGGAACTTTTTGCACTCTATGCGGCTAATCACATTGTGGTTTATGTCTGCATCCCCTTCCGTAGACCGCAGACGGTATGCATATTTCGCGAGGGTCGTTGCTATTGGTCTGGTTTGATTGTGATCGTAAATCACGATTGGAAGGCGCGCCTCTGACAGGGACAAGGGCGCGAAAAATGTGCGGCTGCTTGAGAGTCTCTTTTGCAACTCGAATGTTCCGTTGCTCGAAACGGTCTTCTGGCGTTATGAGGCCGGGTCCATCCCATGTCGGGCATTGGGTGCCAGTGCAGCACTGATTCTTCCGCAAAGTGCGTTGCCTCTTCTTGTACATGCAGCAGTTCTTGTGAAAGCTCGGCGAATCAAAAATCTCGTCCATTTTGAGAACAATACGATTTTCGAAATACCAGTGATATTTAAAAGTTGATAGTACAAACGGAGTAAAATAATTATTGTCTCGATTGTAGATTTCATGCTAACATGATGGCTACAAAAATCTTCCCGCGCCGGATAAAGTGTTCAAATTTTTTGGTTACGCCCACTGGGGGCGTTGCTCGATAAAATCGACTTATCTTGCAGACGAACAAACCAACAAAATACATATCTAGGACAATTTTCATGATAGAGTCTTTAAATGTGGCAGACAGATATCTGATAATCTCTACTAAAGACAAAATTCTATATTATCAAAATAAAAACAAGTGAGAACGTTGCAGTCGGAGTAGCCGACCGGCGTAATACTCGTTCATAGTACACAGTAGTCACTAATTTTTGAAAAAATTGTTTTTTTCAAAATTTAGAAATGCAAATTTATATTTTCAATTGAATGTGGTTTAATTAGTATAAAAAACAACAACAATGTATTATCTAAAATCATGCATAAATTTATCAAAATGCTGACATGTTAAACTCTCGGATCCGACTTTCATGATTGATGGCATTTTTTTCATAGTTTGTCCTCTAGATTGATTCTGCATTTGAATTATATTAATTTTTGAAAATAAATATATAATAAATAATAATATTTTGAAAAATTGGGGCACTTAAACAAAAAAATCATTAGCGCATAATTTACCAAAATTTGTAATCGATCTAAATCAGAACATAAACATAATAAAGTTTGGTAAATGTCATCTTCAAATTTGTACATACCCTTTAAAATCTTCTGGTTACGGGGTAACTTAAAGCTAAATGCGACAGCAAAATCCAAATCCAAATCAAATTGAAAGCAATTGCTCTCGAGATGTGTTCTGGGCGCAGCTTGAAAAAATGGGAAATCACAGCGGCGTTTAATGGCAGCACGCACCAGCGCACACTCACGCGCACAGGCAGTCGTACACACACGCGCACACACACACAGACACACACGCAGTACACTTGTACTGGAATGTCAGACAGCTGCGTGTTATTCGGAGCCGAGTTTCCCAGAGTTATTGCGGTGACTAAAGCCGGATACAATTTGTCCAAAAATAGAAATAGAAGAAGCAGATTTTGGCCAGATTTCGTGACTGTAAGCCAGCATTCAATTAATTATTGTCAAATTAAACGTAAAATATCAAAAGCTATTTATAATGCATGCGAATAATTTCATTAAACATATCGTGCAGCAGACCGAATCCTTGGCGGATGGCTGAGGAGGCGGCTCTGGAGGCTATGTGAAGGCAGTTAAATGGGCACGTGTCCTCAACTCACGTGTGTGTGTGTGTGTGTGTGCGAAGCCTGCGGAAACGGAAGCGTCATGGAAATCGTAGACATGTCGTCAATGTCACAAGCTAAACAGCGACAACAACACACGGGAAATACCACAAGCGGCAACAACAGCAACATTAACGACGCCTCGCATTCATCATCACCTGGCACAGCAACACCTGTGGGCAATGGGCGCTGGGCGCTGGAGCGCTGTCAGCGACATCAGAAAGCGGCTGTCGTCGTTGCTGGCGCCTGTCAAAAGCAGCAGCAGCAGCAGCAGAAGGTAACAACAATGTTGCTGTTGTTGCTCGTCTGCTTTTTCTTCTGGTTGTTGCTAGTCCCGGGTGCTGCCTGTGGTTTGATGCTTCGGTAAGCGAGCGCGCGGCTCCAACTCATAAAATCTACCTAATCCACTTAGGCACAATTAACGCTAATAACATCATGTAGTTAGACACGTGTGCACGCCAAAGTGGGCGTGTTGCGTCGTGGGCGTGGTCGTGTGTGGGCCGACAGCACACACACACGCACACACACTAGCTGATGTTATCTGCTCTGTCTCTCTCTCTCTCAGCCAGTCTGTTGTTTGCCCAGTTCGAGTTAATTTGACTGTTTTTCGACGGCGCCGTTGCAGTTGCAGTTACAGTTGCAGCGACCTTTGCCAGCACTGCCTGCTGCCTGCTTTTGTGCAACCCGATGCAAGACCGAGCCCAATGTGCATTTCAATGTGCTGCAGCTGCAAGATGAGCTGCAATTGAATCACCCAATCTCTCTGAGCTTTGAAATCCGGGCTACTTAATTAGCCAGGCTCAGCGTCGGCATAACATAACGAGCAGCCTGACTGGCCAAAGCTGTCAAAGCTAACCTCCGTACACAGTAGTTGATGATAAGTCCACGCATGTCATTAAGCAAATGAAAAGGTGCAAATGATGGGACTGTATTAGCGGGAGCCAAATACGCCGGTGACTACAAAATACCCTGTAGTCAGGGTGATTCTATTCTTCGGCAAAACAATTAAATCTATTTATCTATCTCAGCACGACATTTTTGAAGACAGATTATTGATGACCTTCTTCAAAGTTGGCGCAAACAAATATTTAGCTACGCTCACAAAAATCGATATTTTCACATCGAATCTCCAAAAAAGCAATTTTTTACCCATCTGCATTATTTTGAATTATAATTTTTTTTTTTTTGATTTTACGTAGTTTACTGTGCACACAAATTGCGAAGGTACTGGGTATTTGTGCTGTCGGTTACACCCGACTGCAACGTTCCTACTTGTTGCTATATTAAGACTAAAATTCTGAACATAGTTGATATTCCTTTGAGCAACACTGCGTACTCTTAAGCGTAAGTTCTAAAAATAAAGAAAAGCCTTTTAGTCAGAAAAACCAGTTAAAGAGACAGGTAGAGCGATTGCGGCAGTTTTCCGTGTAAGCCGATAAATTTAAACTCTTGATATAAACACGACTGCAATGTTTGGCTATTCGCGGTAAGGGATCTGAAAGTTTCATATTCTTGAGAAATGGAATCGGTCTGGCTAATATTGAGACTTTTGAGGTAGTTTGTACTTAGCAATGTCGCCGTCTTGAGCGCACTTGTGACTTGGCAAATTGTTTTCTGCGAAAGCTCTGGAGTTTATTGCTTGGAAATTGTGTTGCCATCAGTGGAAGCGCTGGTGGCGTTAGCAGCCGTTGCATTTTGCGCGAGCTAAGTTGCATTCCATTTATCAACAGTGTCTGGCGACACACGCTGCGTATGATTAATGCACAACGGATGGCAGCCAGGCGCCCGCCACACTTGTGTGTGTGTGTGTGTGTGTGTGTGTGTGTGTGTGTGTGAGTCAGTGCGTGCCGAAAAGCGCTGAGGCTGCTGCAGCTAAGCGCGGAGCCAAGGGTGGCGACATTGCCAAATGGTCTGCATCAATCAGGACGTTCAGGCAGACGTTGTTGTCGCAGCTAAAGCTGGCGCACTCTGCGTATGCGTGATAATAATACCATGTTGTAAATAATTGAGCCGATTGCTCCAAGTGTTGGCAGCCATGTGGGCGCAATAGCCGGAGTCAACAAGGTGTATCGCCAGCCTGCCAGCACACGTACTCTGTTTGGTTTTGGGCATACCTGCTGGGTGGAACGGGGGCCGTCCCCGTTGGAGTCCATTGTTCAGATTCAGGAAGCAGGCACAGGATGTCATTACGGCCAGCTCAAGTGGCTGTGGGCGTGGCAGCCTAATTACACATTAGCTGGCAACGTTTGCCATGCTAAATGACATTGAAGCTGTTGCCAATGTCACATCGTTAGAAATTGTCGGCACAGTGGTGCCAAAACTCAATTCTAGCTCCAAAAGCTGGTTAATATTTAAAATGTTTGGACTTGTTTTTTGGTTTGTTTTTTTTTTAACTTCATAAACATTTAATTACTGTGCGTTTACTTTATTCTATTTAGCATTTGCTGCTGGCAGCTACTTTATTTTCATTTTCAGTTTCATTTTCAGTTTCGGTTTCGCTTTTTGTGCGTACTTTTTGCTGAAATGAAAGTTATTGCTAGGTCAGGCATACAGCTAGAACTGAAGGGGGGGAGAAAGAGGGGTCTGTGTGTGTGTGTGTGCACACTCACACATACGCATGAGATGACGACTGCTTCGTTCATGTCATTCAGTGCGCTTACAGCCTCCGGCTACAGTTGTGCCTTCACCTGCACCGCCAGCCGCTGTCCTCTGAACTCTGCACCACCTGCCGGAATCGCCTCAGGTCGTGTATAAACAATTTTTGCTTACCTCTGTATATTTTTGCCGTGCTCGGTCAGAGGCCACGCCCACGGCCCAACGGCCACTGTCCAGCTAAAAATGCCAACGCACTGCACGTGAGGATTTTGGGTCATTTCGGAGCATTTGCTTTTACGCTGAGCCACGCAGTTTGGCGTCTTCACAAATCGCTTTATCATCAACACCTGTAAGTGGGCTGGCCCGGGGAGTGAAGGGGGGGGGCGTGGCTTGGGGGCCAGACGGGGTGACTAGGAACTTGCCTGCTTTGGCATTCTGATGGCCTAGTGATATGGGTTGCTTAGCGGCATTACCATTGATATGTTTACGCCCGTCAGCCTTGGCCTTGGCTCCCTTTCGTCATGTTTGCTCGCGCTTTGGGTTTTGGGTTTGGTATTCCTTTCGTTTCGCTCCATGTTTGTTTGTGTGCGTAAACTGTTTGCATATTTCTTATGCGCATTTCTAAGCATCAACGGATTTGCGCCTAAAATAACACTACATGCGTGTGCACACACACACACACACACACACACACACACACACACACACACGCACACACACATAAACGTACTCGTATATTACGTACTGGCAAATTGCATGCAAAGAAATCGCAAAGTGATGCCAACTTTCCAATCATCTTCTCCTTGTTATACCCTGCATGCTCAGCACATGCGTGGGGTATGTTAAAGCACGCTATAGCAATTTAAACACGCTATAGCAATTTCACTAGATCGACTATTAATCTTTTTTGTCTATCATCCATATTTTCAATAGTTATAATAATAAAATACTAAGTGAAAACTAAGTGAAATTTCGATGCCAGGGTATTTTAAAATCGTGCATTGTAAACTGTCACGTTTCAATTTGTTTTTGTGTGATGATTTTCGCATGTTCTAAGGGCAAAATGGTGGCAATTTGGCATCTTTTATCATTTATTTGTACATCTAGATACTCCTGCCTCCTCTTTTGCATATTTTTCTTCGCTACATTTCAACACCCTGTACACAAGTCTCTGGGCAGATGGAGCTGCAAGATGTCAAAAGGCAACATTCAAAAAAAAAAAAAAAAACCTTTAATAATGGAAATGCTAACTTATATATGTATATGATAATATTGGATATAAAGATATGTTATTCAATTTAAAATAATTCTTTTGATTTAAACAGAAAGGATAAACATTTAATATTCGGGCATCTACGTAATGGAAAATCGATAAAGGTTTCTGCAGGGCAGCTTGTAGTCGATCCTATTCGATTTTTGCTTCCTTCCTTTTTAGCATTTTTCGAGAGTTATATTTATTTAGCTTGTTGCTTTCCGGCAAAGCCTTTGAGTAGTTTATTGCCCGATGCGGCACTTGTGGCTGTCGCATCAATTTGAGCGATTTGCCAAATTTGGTTGAAGGCAGCGAATTGGAGTCGACGCCAGGCAATTGAGTACAATACAATTTGTCTGCGGCTTGGATACAATTTGAATTTCAGCCCTGGCAAATGCGTTTGGCATTTGAGCTTTAAGTCTATTAAATTGGCTGAATATAAAATTCGGGGTTTTTCCCTTGTCACAAACACCACAAAATTTGTCAGTCTAACGAATTGTCTTCATGTGAGTGAATTATTCAAGTGTCGATATTGAAAGATGAATTCTTCGAAACATAATTAAATCTTCTGATACATATATTGTATTAAGTCAAGCACTTGCAGAAATAATCAATATCTATTGCAATTTTTTTAAACATTTTTTAATTAACTTCCATAGTTGAAATTTGCGTAAAATATTCTAAATAACAGTCGAATTGTATTTTTATTTTTAAATTTGTGTGATTATCAATAATTAATGTTTTTATGTTTGTTTTTTTATGGCTTAAAGCATTGCTTGGTAAATATTAGAAGGTTTTTTCTTCAATAGTTGGTCAATCTTCAAGATGTTAAATAGCAGATTTATGATGTTTGCTGATGGTTACTGGCCAAAATTAGGTTAAAATGATTTCTAGTTTAAAACAACTCTGTGCACAGGTCCGCAAATCATAAAAAACAAACTGCTGTTGTGTGTTTAAAATTATAAATTGTGTTATAAAGCATATAAAGTGTTGAACGTAATTTAGGATATGTGCTAGATGTGAGCCCAGGCAAAGGCTGTTAAATTCTGCTGACCTGGCCGGGGCCTTGGGGTTCCATGTAGCACACTTGGCGTGCCGTGGCTGCGCCTGTTTATGCTTGGTGAATACCCTTTTCAATATGGACTTATGTATATTTGCCATTAGTAGACGCTTACATTGGGCCAACTCGGGGCAGGGCAAGGGCAAGTGCAGGGCGTACATTATGTATGTAGAGCTGATGCTGCGTAACGATAACAAACAGTTCTTTGGCCGCCCACGTGCAACTCCATTGAACAGGAAACTCGTAAAACGGTGAAACCCAAAAACGTGCAGCAACAACAACAACAACACACACACAGCAACAAGATACAGAGCTATGCGCTGCGAACCTTAAAGATACAATTCGGTGCCGATTGAGTTGGGATTAGGATTAAGCGTGCTTAAGGCGAGAGTCGTGCGTACGGCGAGCAGGCGCCTTTTGCTACCCTCAACTCTTCTGCTGTGGCCTCGCAACCCACTTGAAAATTCTTTTTTTTTTTTTTTGCATATATACAAATATATACATTTTTTTTAATATGGCAGCCCATTTGGCTGGCCAAAAACCCATTCGCCAAGCCGGATGTTTGATTTGCGTGCAAACGCGTTTTGCATTCCGTATATTTTGCTACCTGCAGCATTCGAGCCACTCGAGCGGCCCCAGCTAACAAAATACAGCGGACCCCACCAGCTCTGGCCCGCCCCACTCAATGGCTGCAATATAAATGTTGGCGCCAGAGCTTGCCGTATTATTATTATTACTATTTTCTCCAGTGGGTCGCGAGCCGGAGGACGGATTGCGTCCTTCGCAGCGTTCGCTTTCGCACTGGCGTGACCCAATGACTCCGTTTCTATATATTTTTGACGTGGCACAGACTCCATGGCGCTGGCTGCTGCTCCAGTTTCTGGCGAGTTTTTGGCAGTGCGTTGAGTTTAAGTGATTTCGTCCTGCCTGCACCGTGCCGCATGCCGGATGCCGCACGCTGCAAGCCGCATGCCGCTTGCCGCTTGCCGCTTGCCTCTTGGCGCCTGCCGAATATTTTTGTCGTTTTCGCATGCCAATCGGAGCAAATGTTTTTGGCTCCAGTTGAAAAATTTAACAAGTTCAACGGGTCGGCTGACGATAGTGGACACTGCCTGTGCCAAGAGAAAGAGAGAGAGAGAGAGAGAGTGAGTGAGAGAGTCAGAGTCAGGAAGAGAGAGGGAGATACAAACATTTATAACATCGTACGTATGTGCAAATGTTGACACCAACCAAAGTTCATTGCATTCCCCTGCGAAAAGCTCAACCAAAGCTCAACATAAACTTATTCAGCTACAGCATTTGCTTGGGCACAGCTTTTAAGCTTAAAGCTACGCAAGGTGCGTGAAATGGCTTAGATCTAAGCAAGAACTGTGCCCTAGACAAACTAGTCTAGGCTTTAATGCTCACTACGAATGGAATTATCGTTGATCTCTTATTTTGCAGATATTCCTAAGCGTCTCATCATTTTCTCTTATTCCTGTCAAAATTGCAAGTTATAAATTTTCATGTAAAATTACAAAAATTAATTTTATTAATGGTATAGTATTGAATGCGAAATATTCTGCCATTAAATTTACATATTAAAGAGAGAGAGAGAGAGAGAGAGAGAGTGAGAGCGCAATATAGCTTTACTCATAAGCTTTTTAAATGTCACTTGAATACGAGTATATTATATACATCGGGGCAATTAACAACTGGCTAACGTTTATTATTTCTATTAATTGTATTTTTATTATGAATATTATTATTGATTCCTATTTTTACTATTATTATTTTACCGGTACATCGCAATTATTACGTGATTTAGTGCATTGCTTTTAAGGCAAACCCTCGTCGTAAGGGGAAAACATATTTTCACTTTGACACCCACATAAAAATAACTTCAACTGCAACTGCAACGGCAGCTGCATACATAATGAGGCTGGCTCGGCAGATATGTGAGTTGGAGTCGTACTCAGATGCAAGTGCCCCTTAAAAAAAATAAATAAATACGGAGTGTGGCATAAAAAAAAGAGGCGGCGGCTGAAGCCGCCTATTAGCTAAGCTCTACGCAAGTGGCAGCCCCAAGTTAAGGATGAAGCAATAAAGTGGCAGCTCAATGAGCGAACCCCGGCCGGGGAGAGTCCAAGCGACCTGAGCTGGAGCCTGAACCCGAGTAGGGTGCCCTTGCGGAAGCAAAATCAACTTTCGACTTCCCCAGTGTCAGCTGCGGGCAGCCGACTAGGCGGAAAGCGGGTGCCCGGTGGCAGACTGTGACTCCGCTCCAGCGGCGGTGGCATCTAGCTGCTTAAACAATATTTGCATGTGCCAACCGAGTTGCAAGCTCATGACATGGCAACCCGATGCCGCAATGCGAGTTGTTTGCGGTTGCAAGGTGTGAGGCAAGCTGCGCAGCCAGTTGCCAATTGCCAGTTGCACGTTGCCCTCGCTTCCACGGTGGCAAACATGATGCGCCGTCGTCATGCCTATCCATGAAACCGCTGTGAACTTTTGTCTGGCTGCGGCCAACTGTCGCCGGGCAGTCGCCACTCGCCACTCGCTCGCCATTTGCCAGTTGCCCCCTCGCGCCCCCCTCGCCCCCGCGGGCAGCGTTTGAATCAAGCGCCAAACAAATTAATGATGCAAATTGTGCATAAGAAATGGCCAAAAGCAAATCGAACGGTCATAAACACATTGACGCCGGCGGCTTGAAGTGCCGCAGGCTAACGCCGATTCGTCTAGACAAGCTGCAGATCCAGTTTTAGCCACGTTTTCGGGCTTAGTCAGCGAACGGCAGTGCGATTGGGATTGGGATCTAAATCGGGTAGGGGATTAGCACTGGAAACGTAGCTGCGATTCGCATGCGAGCAAGTACTTTGAGTTACTTGCAACCCGGCAACGGCACAGTGGGAAAGCAATTGAAAACTTCCAATGTGGACAGCTAAATTATTATGATGCGAGATACAATATTTTTACAGTTAAAACAAGCACGAAATATGGTTAAACCCATTTGAACAGTCAGACATATAAATGAAGAACTCGTTAGTGATAATATCAAACATAGAAAATAGAAATATAAAGAAATACAATTACTTTTATATACTTAAAAATAGTTGAAAATAAAATAAATATAATAAAAATAAAAGAAGACAAATTCAATATGAATTAATTGTAAATAAAACTTAAGTTTAATTATAAAAAACATATTTTTAATTTATTAATGCCATTTTCAGTGCCATTTGTGCCACTGTGCAGCTGTTCAATAATTGCAAATCAGTAATTGAATAAATAATTTTGTCTATTGTGCGCAAATTTGCATGTCTAATATTTCATTTTCCACAAGTGCCTCGGCCCAAGCAGCAGGTTCTCAATTTATTCGTATACTCTTTCAAAGAGTCTTAAAACTGTGCTGTAAAAGCAAGTATTTAAAAGATGGAAGATGTTATGAGTAAATTTGGTAGGTTGTTTGTGATTCTCAAAACTGCAGACAGGCCTTGCACAAAACCAATATACTCCTTCTCCTATTTTTTGGCAGTATATAATAAATGCTCTTCCGACTATGGAGTACATTTGCCAGAGTATTTAATTTTCGGCCTGTTTTCTTTCCTGCCAGTTTTTCCATCAGCATGTGAGTTTTAATTATTTTGCAGTTTTCGGGGGTTTTGTTTCGCTCTGCGGCAAGGGTCTTTAACGCCAACCGCTTTTAATTGCTTTGGCAGCCATTCACTTTTGCATTTGCCCAGCGCCGCGGTGTCAAGCGAATGTTTGATGTCACTTGCGTTGGTTTTGTTGGTTTGTTGCTCTGTTGCTCTGTTGCTTTGTTGCTGCTGGAGGATCCTTTTGCAATCGTGCTTCACGTTTGATTGCCCAAGAATGTGTCTCGGCCTGCGGCGGCGTCTGTTTCTCGACGCCGAGTCAACTCCTCGGCTCGCTGCTTAATTAATTGGCGTTTCGTGTTTGGTCATTTGCCGGCTGCGGCCGCCAATTGCTTCATTTACATTTGCTTGCCACACTACTGTGCGAGTTATCAGTTTGACAAGCAGCTAAATTGCACTTCAACATGCAGTTAGATGCGCTGACAAGCATTTACCGTTGCACGGCCTGGCAGACACTTGGCACCCGGACTGTCGAGTCGGCACACAATCAATTAGAATGTGCTCATGAATTTGATTTTACAAATAGGTAATGGCTTAATGCTAAGGTGCGCAATTTTAAAGCTGATGACATTTTCTAAAGATCAAAAATCAAATATATACTATGAATATATTCTGTAAACGCGCATTGGGAAGTCGGTTACACCCGACTGCTCCTTTTGTCAATGGGTTAAACAGCTATTTGAAATTTGTAAATTTCAATTTCAATGTTTTACATTTGGCTAGATCAAAGTAACCGGCAGGTTGGCTGTCATTTTTCGGGTTAGTCTTCCTAATGGCAGACCTCATAATTTCAGAATCAAAACTGGTTGTACATGTGTACAAACAAAAATAAAAATCTCGGAAAAATTTTAGAAAATATATTTTCACGGAAAAAATTTCGGTTTGGCTTCCAGTTTTCATAAAAATTATATTTGAATAGTACGTTGCATTTGTGTGGACTTTAGCCAGTTGCAGGTGAGTGCACTCGAAAAAAAAAAGAGAACAATTAGCCATGATATATGGACAACGAACTCTTTGATAGAAGACTGCTGCCGGACAATATGAGAAGGAGGACATCGTTGCGGGCTACGTTCTAGATAAGATTGTTTGCTAACCGAGCAGGATGGGCAAGGGAAAAGGAAAGGGAAAGGGAAAAGGAAAAAAGGGAAAGAAGGGAAAGAAGAAGGCGACCATTGTTGCACCAGCTGCGGCTGTTGTACAAGAGTGTCCAACATGTCCCGAGCCACCGAAACTGATACAGCCATTGGATCCATGTCCAGAGTCCACCGGCCCCCATGATGTGCTCCGTGCACAGCCCAATCATTACCCGGCTTTGCTGCGCATCCCGGAAACCATGGCCGTTGTTGGCTCCGAGAATGGATGCTATGATAGCATCTGTAAGTTACTGCGCGCCGGATTTCGCTGTGCGGAACGCGTCTTCGTGATGGCGCCCTGGGGCAATTATGTTGTCTTCCGGTTCCACAACAACAATGACTTCATCTACTTCCTCTACGATGGCTGCACCTGCGATGTGAACAGATTCCGTTATCTGGACCTTAGCTGCGGCACCGCCGGCTTCCTATTCTTTAACAACATGCACGACGTCATCAGCTATATTATACAATCGCGCAAGACGCGCCTGTATCTGGAGAACCTCAACAAGATAGCCATCGACCAGATCGTCGAGGAGTATGGCGCCGTCACCTACACCCAGAAGGCCAAGTGCATGCGCTTCTCGTAGAATACATGGCCGGCGGAGACGGACGTAACGATTACCAACTACCCCCATGTATTCACGAACGGTCCTGACATTGTGGCACCTGCCGGGCTTCGGCACAGTTATTTCTAATCAGATCAAGGCTTTATTCTAATTCAAAAACTAAAGATTTAAATCGATACAAATTCATTTCCCGGCAATTTGTTTGATTTCGAGCCATTGGCAAGCGAGGGGCTAGCGATGTACAATTCATAATCATTTAGGAGTTATTCGAGTAGTCACATGATTATGATTGTACCACGAATACGAGTATGGATCAACGGTTCTGCTTTGCCATTTGAATTTGTATTCATCCCAAGCTCAAGTACACATATCTCTTGATCTGTTTACATTCAATCAAATAAGTATGTACACAGTCGTCTAACCTTGCTACCAGCTCATTTGTGGGCTAGCAACGGTGGTGGCGGCGGGGCGGGGCGGGGGCGGGGCTCGTCGGCGACGGCAGCTGCCTCGCTCGCTTGGCATGTTTATGAGAATGTTTGGCTTTATGAAGTAACAACACGAATAGCAAACGCGAGCTCATTTGTGCTAATAAAGAAGCCAAAACAAACGGCAGTCATAAAGCAAATACTTATTGCAAGTGTATTAGGCATTTGGAGCAGCGGCAATTCAATGCCTCAATGTCTTCTACCACATGCCAGGGGAGATGAAATCCAATGCTCGGCGCATTGAAGCGACTTGGCTCAAGAAAGATCTTGGCTGTGGCGAACGCGGAGCGAACCAATTGATTTTTCAGCCAAGCTCGTTAATTAAAACAACAATCACTGCAACGTGGACGTGGCTGCGACTGCCAGGAGGGCACACACTGCCACAGTGGCAGCCACAGACGGAGCCACAGTCAAAGCCACATTCAACACTCGAGCGAGTTAATCGCGTTGTCAAGTGCAGCACTTGAGCGCCGAATACCAAAAAAAAAAGAAAAACCCAAAAACGACATCGCATGTAATTGAGAAGAACTTGATTTTGATCTTGGACCAGCTGTCCGAGCAGGCGCATCTCGGTGCCCACTGACTCCAGTCAATCCAATCCGATCCAAACTGCCGCAGGTGACACAATTTCAAATGCAATTCTTCGCTTTGGTCGAGTTGCGTAGGCGTCCAATCTCAGGTGCCCATTTAGTTGGCCATAAGCTGTATAATTAAGTTGCCAGCGGTGCCAGCTCATGTTTATGGCCATCATTCGCTCGTTTAATGTATGCAAACGCTGCATTTAATTCAAATTGAAATTCAAACACAAATTTCGTACTTGAAGAATTATTCATGGTTTTTCAGTAGTTGGCACTTGATTTAAATGTGATATGCACACAAATGAATTGATTATAAAGTATCTTGTTGGTTCTTGTCTTTCGTTAGTCAAACAACTTGATTACTGAATGCGCAGTGAGAGCAACGCAGTGTGCTTGAATACTCTGCAATTTACAGAAATATCTAGGGAGTTGATTACATAATCTATTACAGAGTACTTTACTGTACTGCAGAATCGATTTCAGATTTAATAACAGAACCTTTTACAGAAGATCTTCCCATAAGCATTCTAATATAGGTTTATTTGTGTATTGATATATATATATATATTGGGGGAACAACGATAAGAGAAATAAGCGTGCAAAATATATATTGATTAAAAGAGGTTTGATTTCAAAGAAGAATTTGCTTAAACTGATTTGTGTTAAATATATTTATTTATAATATGAAATGATATATTATATTATTTGCGGCATTTGACAAACTGTTAAAATGTTAAAATTAATAATTAATTTAATAATATAATTTAATAGATTTGTGTATTTATAAATACGTTAAAATTGAGTGAATTTAATTGAAATTATTTGTGTCTTTGTTTTTCATTTATACATATTTGTTTTAAGCTCACATTTGGAATTGCGATTACCCTAATTCTGTAATACAAGCTTTATCCAACTATCCAATCATTGTCATCTAAGCTCACGTAACTTTTAATTGCTGTGTGCCTGTCTTTGAATTGTATTTTTATTTGGGTTGTTGCTGCTGTTGCTTGTCTTTCTCTGTGTGTCTGTGTTTGCCCAGTTCTCAGTCGCAGACTTTAATTGGCAATTGACACAGAAAATCATTGACAAAACGGAAGTTCATTAGGCTTTGTCTTGGCTCACGATGCGACTGAGACTCTGATGTAACTCGCTAACCATTTACCTAATGGCAGGTTGTGCCCCTGTGCCCTGTGGCGCTGTGCATCCATTCCGTTCCATTCTTTGGGCCGAACAATGGTACATCGATAAAAATGGTAAATATTTACGCAAAACTTGATGTAGTTTCAAATGCTAACAAAGTCGGTCAGCAGCGGCAGCGAATCGCGATAAGCTCGGCCCACAGCCAACAAACAGCAGCCAAACAGTTGATACATAAATATGAAGAGCAGCGCTGTGGCATGCAACATGCAGCTGCCATTGTTGTAACCGACTGACCGACCCAGCTGGCCGCACCTCGTTGCCCGTCCTGCCGGCCCTGCTGTCCCAGCTGAGCTGCCCGGCTTGACAATGCTCAGCCAGCTCGAATCTCGATCTCAGTGATTTGCAATTGTTTGCTTGGGCATTTTGACCGTTACTCGTGCCGATTGTTATGCAAATGAATGCAGCGAGCTGGCTTCAGGCTCACCTTTGCCCACCTTTGCCCACCTTTGCCGGCCCATCAGCGTTAACGTCTTTGTCCTTGACATGCGTCGGTTCAGTTTCGCTCAGTTCGTTCAAAATGTTGCAACAGCTTTTGTGACAACCTGCGTTGGTGTTTTTTGGATACGCTTGATACGCGCTTCGGTTTGTGGCAGCCTGAATAATTATGAACAAATGAAGGCGCCGAAAAGAATTCTTAGCAGCAAGTTCGTTGCCTAAGTCTTTCGTTTGCTATTGCTATTCGCGTTCGGCGTTTGCGTTGGCGTTGCGCATAATTTGTCCGCAGCTTTGGGTTAGGTTTCGTTTCCTACTCGCGCCAGCCCAGAGCCATGGCAAATTGCTTCCTTATTTGTATGTACATTGTACCTAACCCCAGCAATCGTACACAAAACATTTGTTGTGCGCTGAACCGAGCAGCCAACCAAATAAACACACACACACACACACACGCGCACATACATTCATCTAGATATACGCTTGTATTTCATTGTACAGAGAAGTACTTATGCTAAACTGATTTTTGGCCGAACAGTGGTGCTTATTCTTTACCGCAATACATCAATTAAGTTGATTAATTGAGGGTATGTTAATAAAAGTGGGCTTTTGAAACTGATTTAATTGGAGATAGCTTGTTGCCGGGCTTAAAGTTTATACAATTCTTTATATAAACATGACGAAACCTCAAAATAGCGCGACTGAGAAATTTTGTTGAATTAATATTTACAAATATTTACCATGAATGCTGAATAAATGAAAAAAGAAATGTATTTTTAGGATAAGTGAAGAAAATACTTTCAATGCTGGGTAACAAGCAACGGAATTTTGCGTACCTTTAAAAAAAGTGGCTGTAGTTGTTTTTATATATAAACCCTTTTTTGATAAGTGTCGCCATTTGATTTTATGGAAATACTCAACATCATTTGTATTCGACCACTGTGCATAGCTGTATTGAGAAATGTCCGATGCTTCTATGTAGCAAGATTTGGTATCGCTGTGGCGACGCTGTGGGCGTTCAATTGGCTCCATACACAATTCGCTAGGCCGCCCTCTAATCTTATCGCCTCAAATTGATCGCAGCGGCGGGCGCTTAAGTGGCCGTCGTTGTCTCTTGTTGTTGTTGCTCTTAGAATCGCCAAATTTGGGTGCGCCATAGCCAACAATGGGGAAGGCAGCTACTCCACTTGCAACTGTGTGTGCCTGTGTTTTGTGTGGGGGGCTTATATTCCAATGAACTGAGCTCCGCAATCTTGCTGCCCTGACGCTTATCGTACATCAATCAATCACACTCGACGACGCTGACAATCATTGGCCATTGGCTTATGGCATGAGCAAAAATCACATGTGGCCCCTTCTCCCCCTCCCTGGGCCGCAGTGGCCGCAGTGGCGCTGGGCCTCTCAACTCAATTAAACGGTAATGAAAACATATTTTAATGGCAATTGTTGGTAATTTGTTTGTTACTCGCTTGTCGCGTTTGATAAGCATTCATTTTTCATATCGATATCGCCGTCGATGTATATGAGCATACTATATATTGTTTTAGGTTCTTTGACTATTAGAATCGCAGTTGCGGGGGCCTCAGCCTTGAAATCATCGATTGTTATTGCTGTGTGCTTTAATTGAATCCACATGCCGCTGTGTGTCCGTGTGCCTGCCGAACCGGATAAATCCGTTTTGAATACACAATTTGTATGGCATGTCCAAGTGATTGACTTGACTTGATTCGACTTCACTTGCCTCTCTCACTGCTCGCTTCTTTGTTTCGCCTATTCACCGAGTTGACTTTGTTTTCTTTACTTAATCCCATGCTCAATGTACTTGGGTATGTTTCCATGTCATTCAACTGCCTCTCTCTGCCTGCTCTATCTTTCTATCTCTCTCTCTCTCTCTCGCTCCCTCTTCTTCTCTGCCAAGCCTGACATTTCACTGGCTGTCGGCTGAAAGTCAAGGTCGTCATAAGATCAATCGCTTATGCCCAGTCGAGTGTCTATTTGGCTTCTAGCATTCATCGATCACTGATCAACGATCGCTGCACTGATCACTGATCGGCTAGAAGCTCTATCGATGGCATGCGGCCATGTAACTGACATTTCGCTGACATTTGACAGCTCTGTGACAATCATAGGACATTTATTACAGTGCATTTGCCAGTTGGTCACATTCCGCGATCGCATCTGGCAACCGAATGGTCGCTGTCCGTGTCCATTACCAATTGCGAGAGAAATAAGGAGAGCGATATTTGCTTCTGATCACTAAATCAAATTTAATCGCTTTTATTCTGAGTTGGATGGAATACCGACTAATGATAACAAATAATAAACAGGCTGTTAAGATGCACCTCATCAACGTTATGTTAGTGTCAAAATTCTCACAGATTCGATCACAATAAAAATTTAAAAATGTGGTAAAAGAAAGTTAATGAGAACATTATTGTTACAGCCAAATCCGTCTGTTTATTTGTTTTTAGGCCTTTTTCGTAAAATCGTCAGTTTTCCTGCAGGCACTAAAAACATCAAAGCAATAAATAAAATAATGAGTTCTAAATAAAACAAATATTATAATTATTACTCATGATGTAATAAATAATAATAAATTAAGGTATTTTGTGTAAAGTGGTATTTTATCTTTAAACATCTAACGAATTCCATGATTTACGAAGTTTCACAGTAAGCTTCACATATTTGATTACGTTTTTATTTTTAAGCATTTTTAATATTAATTGAAAGATATAATAATTTTGCTTAATTCGAACTCCAACGAATCAAGTTTGATCAGGCTTGTTTATATAGTATTTTGGAATGGAAAATTTCAAATCAAGCAGCATAAAGATCGGCTATAGTACAGCACTCCGGAGAAGATTCCATTTATTTTGTGTACAGAAACGACTTCGAGAAGCTTAGAAAATTCTGAAAAAATATCACAAAGATAATTTGCAGAGCCAACGAATTTCTCATGCTTGAAGACACAACAAAGCTGATCAATTTGAGGCGTGGAATTCGCTGTTGTTGTCGTGCTGGCATTGAGCGCAGCGAATGAAATTTTCTCTAGCTTTTTGTGTGGCTATGGCGGATTCCCATTCATTGCTCAAACCTTGAACAAAAAATAATGAGGAAAAAACTAAAGAAAAAAGATAAATCTGTGCGCAATAAGAATTGCACAAAACACACGCCTGTAGCTTCTTCATTGGCCAGGAGTGGTTGCCACGCTGGGCGGACGGGGGTAAGGCAGGCAGATGCTGCCTTCTAACCCATTTTGCCTATTAAATGTTGCCGCTGAGGAATGCAGATGCCGGCGCGGACGACGTTGCTAAGATTTTAGCAATATTTTTTCCTGACATTTACCAAAAAGCAGAAAAAAGTCCAAGTCTGGCCCGGACTCCGGCAGCAGCTGAAGACATTGTTGTTGCATCCGCTGCTGCTGCTGCTGCTGTTGCTGGTGGTGTGGCAAGTGGTCGGCTCCAACTGCAACTCCATCTCCATCTCCGTCGCCAAAGCCGTGCCCCCGCCCGTCGTCGTTGTCGTCTTGTCCTATTTAACATTTTGGCACGCCGCAGCACATCGAAGCTGCATTGCCATGTTGCCACATTGGCTGCGTTGAATCGATCGGCAACGGTGATTGGGGCCCCTAACAAAGGTGGCAGCAGCGGGGAGGGTGGTTGGTGCCGGACCGAAGGGGGATGGGGGGAGACGGCCGGGAGAGGTGTCTTGCGACAAATGTTTCTATTGTAAAAATTGCGCCCTTTCACGTTTGCCGCAAATGTCAGTCCATGGCAGCTGCTCAAATTAATTGCCACATGCCTCAAGCAGCGAGCAGCGAGCAGCGAGCAAGTGCCCCACCTCCGCTTTTCCCTACAGCTTGAGATTTAATGCTGACCCTGTCAACCTATTCACATTTCGGCTACGAGCGACGAAGATGACTTTGTATGGGTGCATGCCACACAAAGCCGCATTAAATTATAGGCAAGCCATCAAAATTGCCATTCAGTGGCTCAGTCTGACTCAGTGGCTGGGTCGTCTTTTGGGAGCTGCAACCGGTGCTGCGGCTGCGGCTGCGGCTGGGGCTGGGGCTGGGCCTGGGCCGCATTAGAAACCGCAGCAACAGTTGCGGCAACTTTGAGCGGCAACTGGAAGCTGGCAACTGGCAGTTGGTTCTATTGTTTTGTTTGCCTTTAGATTGGTTTTGGCTTTGGTTTTGGTTATTGTGGTTTGGTTGCTTTATGCGCTTCATGCAACATTAGTCAATGACACTCGCTGCTGTTGCGAATGCTGCTTGCAACATCAGCTTGCGTCAAGCGCCGAAATGATTATATTTCGCGGGTTTGTGCAATGCCCCATCAAATGAGTTGGCTAAGCCCTTTCAGTGTATCTCAATTCTGTCTCTCCTAATAAAGATGCCTCCACTAACAAGGGCGCAGCTTGCCGGATGACCCAAACAAACTCCTCCTGACTTTCCCTCTCTGTCTTTCCATTTTAGTGAATAATAATTATTATTATAAACATTGTTTCTTTTACTTTTCCTGACTATTTCCTATTTCATAAAATATATTTCTACTACTAAAGCCTTTCTTTTTTATTTTATTTTCATACCTAATGGGACATAATATATAAATATAAATATAATTGTTTACTTACGTTGACATTAGCTTTGCCAACAGTTTATAATAAATAAAAATAAAAAAAAACGCCGTCTACGTGTTGAATAATGATTTAAATCCACTTTCTAACAGATTTACAGGCATATAAAAATATATATGTATATATTAAAAAATCAAACGATTATTGCGAACACACAATATATCTAAGAGTATACGTACATCACTATTTCAGCAAGCGATGTAACAAATTTTTAGCAAAACAGCCTTAAAACGCATTGAGTTACGACTCTGAACCACTTGTGAACCGGTTCAAAGACATCTTCTATTCAAAACACATTCAACCTAAATCGAAAGTTGTGTAAATCAAGCGTCGTTTATTCCCACTGGATTGCACATCGACAACATCAACAGCAACGGCAGCAACTGCAATATTATCGTGTTGTAACAGCAGCAACATCAGCAATAACTAATTAGCGGCAGCAACAGTTGCTGCGACATAATGCAAATGCAAATTAATAGCACATTAGCGAAACGAAATCAAATGACAGGAAGTCTCGCTGATGTCATCGAAGAAATTCAATAATTGCAAATTGTGAAAAATTGCTAACCGGCAACTGCAGCAACAGCAACAGCAACAGCAGCAGCATGAGGGGGCAATTTACGCGTTTTTGGCCAACAGGAAATTTGTTTGGGGCATTGCAATGCAGTTACTCGCAATAGTCGCTTTCCATGCCGCCTCTTTTAGCTTGCGTTGTTGTTGTTGTTGATGCTTGGGCTGACACATTTTGTCAATTGGCATGATTATGTTGTCGCTGCTCTGTTGTCTCTAGCATGCTGTTGCTGCTGGTGCTGCTGCTGCTGCGGCTGCTGTTTGCTGCACTCATAACTAACGCAATTGAGTGGACGGCGAGTGAAATTGGTTTCGCTTTCCAGTAAAAGCGTGCGACTTTTCTTTTTTTGGCCGTCGTGCGGCTTTCCACAGCAACATTGATTTCCTCTTTCATGGCCGGTTACCGCTGCAATCGGCTCAGCAACGTTCAGCTCCGCTCTGCTCCCAGTTGTATTTGCAGTCGCATAAAATGTTTCCTGCTCCGCAGCAAATCGTGCTCTGATGTTGCATTTGCCGTTGCGGTTGTTTTTTTTTTTTTTGTTGCTGTTGTTGTCAGCTGGCTTATTTGGGCACTATGCAAAATTGTCAACATTTACGAGTATTTTTCAATTTGCATGCCTCATGTGGCACATACAACGCCGCCACGACATCATCCGGACAATTTCACTTTCGCTCTAGCCGAAATCTCTCACAGTGCCAGAAATGTTATTTTTTAAATTGAGAGCTTACGTGCTATGCCATGTCCTTCTATTTAGATATTATTTTAAAAGGAAAAGAAAGTGCTCAGTTGTGGTTTACATTTTTTACATAGAGACTGAATACGGTACATAAACCAGTGCATTTAATGGATGCGGCAGATAGAACCGGATGTGAACGGGGCACACTCTGAAGTATGCATGAGCTGTCGCTGTCACTGCGCACAAGTTGAAGCCGATACGCTGCTTTTGGTGCAGAGTATGCTGGTCATGAAGTGACAACTGATTGAAGCAATTCATTGCCAGACTTGACAGACAGGCAGACATATTTATTGTTCGCTTTGTTCACGGCGAGTCCTTTGCAAGCCCACAATAAATTACATGCGAAAAATCCCAGCAATGTGCAAATATGTATATATACAAGTACAAGCCGGTAAGTGTATGCAAGAAACCAAAAATATATATAAATATAAATAAGAAGAAAAGAAAAAAAATGCAAGCTCACATTGTAATTTAGATCATGGTTGATAAATTTTATGACACGAGCGCGCCCTATAAATTTATTTTTGCCGCCGCTGTTGGTAGTAAAAAAGAGTTCGTGTCTCAAGTCTTTCGTTTGCGAAACCCATGAGAAACTGATGTGTCCAAGTGTGTGTGTGTGTGTGTGTGTGTGTGTGTGTGTGTGTGTATGCTAGTGCCTCTGTGTCGCATTGTCGTTGCTTTCAGCTCGTTAAACAACTCGACTCTTGACTCTCCATACTTGACGCTCGTCGCTCGGCACTCATATCTCCGAGTCTGGACTCTGCACTCTTGGAACTGGCAGCAATAAAGCACCGCGCATCTTCAATAAATTGAATGCAGCTGCCGACAGATAAAGCTGTAGAAATTATACAACAAAATCAATTGCATTTTGTTGCCGCCGTTTTTATTTTCATGCTGTTGCTGCCGTTGCTGTTGTTGAATCTCTTTGAGGCTCTCGCGATACCGGCAGCAGCAGCAGAAGCAGCGATGGACCGTGCAACTGTCTTATATAATAATTGACATGAGTAATCATAATCAACAACATCATCGCCATCATCATCATTACCATCTTCAGCCATTGCAAACAATGAGCATTAAGTCTATGTTGTCGCCGCAGCTTGAATTTCCATTGCACAGCCCAGCAATCTTGATTGCGTTATTTCCCAAGTCTACAACTCAATGCAGACACTTCGGAGCGAACATATAAATAAGTCAATGGCATCGATTACTTAGAACATGGCACTAGACAATTGTTATTACATCAGTGGAGGCATTAGGGAAATTCGTTGGGAATTATTTTCAGAATTTTATTGCGCACTCGAGCATACACTTCGCGAAAAGCGTATAAACAAACTGACAGATTTAAAGGGTAAACAATTGAAGAGCGTATGCAGAATTCGACTTGACACGCACACACATATACTCTGCTCTACTGTCATATGCAGCATGCTCAATCAATGCAAGAGCCGCCTGCCTGTCAGCGTTGTTGGTGTTGTTGCTGTTCATATTGCTGCCGTTGCAGTGAGGGTATTCTTTGTACTTGTAATTGACGGCTGCACAAAGCACTTGGCTTGTTGGTCCGGTCGCCGCAATGCGGGCGGTTTTTGCCTTTGTTTCTTTCCATATTTATTATTCATAATGGTTTTTTCTTATTTTTTTGGCTGAAGTTCCTGCAGTTGTTAGGGAGCTGCATGACCGGGCATAAAAACAGATTTCTGCATGCGTGTGGCATGTGGCACTTGGAGCGTCGGCACAGCCGCACTTTGTCTTTGGCAAGCGGTTGCATAATTAACAAGGCAGAGGCAGAGGCTGCCAGCCAAAAAACAAAAAAAAAAAAGAAAAAACGAAAAAAACAAAAAATGTCAGCTGGCTAAGCACTTTCAATCAAAACAAAAGACTTGGGCCACGAACTTTGGCATGCCACGCGCTCTGTCTCCAGCCGACTGAGTGATTGAGTGACTGACAGTTTATCAATACTAGGCCTGAATGCGACTAGTTGCCATTGCTGAAGCTTTGCGCTAATTGTGCGCAACGGCCGAGCTGACAACTTGTCGATTGCGAGCGCGAGTGCGCGTCTTTTCTGAACATCTGTTGCATATGCGGCATCTGCAATCGACAGCAGACGGCGATGGCAAAAATCTACAATTCCAATTGCAACTAAAGCAAACAGCAACGGCAACGGCAACGGCAACAACAAATGGCGGCCATTGCCTTTGTAAAAATAACAATAAGAATGTGTTGCAATTGAAAATAATTGTTTATGCTTGGCATTAAAATCATTACAAAGCGACAAACGCAAACAGACACAGCAACAACAGCGGCAGAAACATCGCCAACAACTACAGCAACAATTGTGTTTGCTATTTTGTTGCTGCTGTTGTTTGAATTTTCAAGTTTCCAGCATAACATTGACAGTTGCCAAAGAGGAAACATGCAAAAGTTAAACGAGAACAGCAGCAGCAGCAGCAGCAGCAGCAACAAACGGCGAACGGTAGCCCAACGACAGCAAATAGACAACAACAATGACAACAACTTAAACAGCTTTGTATACCCTACAAATGAGTTACATTCGCTTCAAATATATTCAACTAAATGCTTGAGTTATTATTTCAATAAGCCAAGAATATCTTGGTTGCTTTTACAGTTGACACGAAACACGCACGACTTAACACGAACAAATCGTGCAAGACCTCGATATCCGTAATTACCATATAAACACATCTAGATTGATAAATTTATGCAGACTATTTCATCGAAGCTTACATGCCAATGTTGCAAAAATATTAATAACACTATCCATATCTTATTTTCAACATCAATTGTTCAACCTATATTATTCAATTACAAATTTGCGAGAAATATATATGCAAATAATTAAGGAATTAAGTAAGTAAGGAACTATCGAAGTTATCAAATTGGGCTACTATCAATGATTCCCTGTGCTTTTTTGCACTCGTTCACAAAGTGAAAAGGGTATATTGGTTTTGTGCAATGTCTGTCTTGCTAGCCGTCCGTTAAACGACTTAAAATATATGTTCTCGTGTATACCCGCTTTAGACAAAGTGCCCAGGTATTGGCTACAGATTACTGAAAATTGAAGAGGAGCATTCTTTTTTTATTAATTTTTCATTTGTAGTTTATTAATTTCAAATTAGAAGGTAGAATATCGTCCAACAAATTCTCATCAATGCGGCTTCGATTTTTCCGTTGTACTGAAAATGAAGTAAGCTATTCTTACACTGTGAGCGAGTATTGTGCGGCGGGTTACATTCGACTGCAACGTTCTTACTTGTGTAGTTCTTGGCTTTTATGCCAATCCTTAAATCACGTTTTGCTCAATCAATTTAAAGGGCATTTGCAGGTCGTCTAAGCTGCTTTTGTTGTTGTTGGGTAATAATGTCACAGCAATCATTTGTTAAGCATTGTTCAAATGCATAGCGCAAATCTTGCTTCGCTGGGCCCACGATGACAATGATGGGGATGACGATTGAGGATTGACGATGACGATGCCGATGCCGATGCCGATGCCGATGACGACTCAGACGAAGACGTATCCGACTTAAACTGTGCCTGTGATTCGGGATGATGAGCACGCCGACAATTTGGCGTGTTTTTGTTGCTCGCTGCTCGCTGCAGGTGACTGTTCACAATTTATTTGCATTAGTTGGCAACAAACTGTTGGCCATGTTAAATATGTTGCCAGGGTAGCCATCACGACATCTTGCGACTGTGAAAGGCTCAAATACGAATGTTTTAAGCCGTGAAACAAAAAGATAAATAAAAATAATAAATAAATAAAATAAAAGCAACTTCGAGGCGCCTAAACAAACAGAAGCCGCTGCCAGCAAAGTCGCCTTGAGCTTCGCTTGTTGAGACATTTTAATATTTATCTTACAGCACCTCTCGCATTTACATTTCAAATGGTTAATACTAGTGTGTAAAATGCCGCCAAAAAGATGTATTTACTGTCAAGTGAATCATAGCTTGTCGCCGCTCAGCTATTTGGGGGGTCTTGCGGCTGTATCAAAAGATCTCAAGTGGAAGCTTTTAGCTACTATAGTCAGTACTTATTTGGGAAAGTCAATGAAAATAAACAAAGTGCATATTGCATTTGAACTTGGCTAAAATTCAATTAATGGTAATTAAATTGTAAAATCAAACTGGTCTTGAAATATATCTGTTGATATTTAGAATACAAAAAAGTCCAAAACAGTAACAAATATTCTCTGTTGGCGACTAGATTGTGAATAGCTGCCAAAGACATGAAATTTGAGCTTTAAAAAGATTTATACATATATCTGCAAGCCAGCTAATGATATGACATACTTAAGAGACCACCGAACGCAGTGTTTTAAGTGTTATGTAAAATGTGAATGTAGTTAATGGCGGTAATCGCAAAAATAATTAGCCAAATTTCCAACAAATGGCAATAGATATTCATAAAAGAACATTTGAATGCAGTTGAGTGTCAACACGTTTTCTTCATAGATTATACTCGAAGCATAAGCACAAGATATACGAGCCAGTACATGTCCAGTTAGATATCCACCCACAGATTCTGTCACTCATGATGTCGGGCCTGTCGCCTTAATGAGCGTTTAAATGCCAAATTAATGCCAGCTGAGCCAGCTAACGGGGGCCCTTGGCCGCGCCGGGGACCGTGACTCAAATGCTGTTGATACGTACTTTGGGGTCGACGGTTTCAGCTTTGGCTTTAGCTTCGGCTTAAGTTTCTGATTCAGTTTTGGTTTCGTTTTCTGTGCTTCGTGTGGGCGACAAAATCTGCACTTTTGGCGGGTTTCTTTTTCCTTTTCGTCTGTCGTTGTTGTCTTTTTATTTGTTGCTTGTATCTTCGCTGGGTCATTGGATTTTGGTGCTTGTAACCGGCAACTGTTTCGTTTTCTTTGGCCGATCTTGGTTCTTTCGTGTCAAGTGGCCATAGTTGCTTGCCATAATTTTGTTTTCATTAACAATAAATTTCAATTAAGCGCACGATTTGGATATTAATAAAGTTTTCAGCGGCACGAAAGGCAAATAACCAAAAGCAACAGTACACCATGGTGTGTGTGTGTGTGCAAGTGTGTGAAGTGTGTAAACCTTTTTTTGGTGTTTACTAAAAATGCCTGTCAGCTGTTGCAGTTGTTGTTGTTGCTGTAACTGTGCCTTATTATGTGGTCGCGCCTGTGTGTGTGAGATTGCTTGGCCTGAAGTTGAAATTTTGCTGTTAAAGTTTATTAGCCAACAGCGCGCATTTCCATGCAGCTGAGCTGCCGAGTGGATGTTCGAGTTGCGCGCTCCGTTGAGTTGTTGCCAAACTGGGGAACAACAGCAAACGGACAACCCGACAACCCTATGCCACATAAAATTTGTGTTTTTTTTTTTTGGCCAAGCAAGGCGCGTTGACAAATGCTTGCCACAAGGTAACATGCAAAATGGTTTTCAAGAGCTGCCAAATAATGCAAATCTAGAAATACAAGTCAGAATGTTGACGTCAAGCCCTTCCGACTGTGCAATACTCTGTTCCCAGTGCAACAATATTTTATGAGTATTTTAATACAATTATATAAAGCCTGAGACTCGCACTGCGGCCATTAATACTTTAATTTGATGACTGAGAAGGCCATCCGATATACCCGTTATTCTACTTACAGAGCAGAGTATAGCAACTATTTTTGAGGAGTGCCATACCAGATGTAAATGCTCGCACACACACACATGCTGAGACTATTGGACGGGAGGGGACTTGGAGATTAAATGCAATTAAGCTTCTAGGAAATGGGTTTTTAAGAACAGTTCTTGAGAGTTGTTAAACTGTTCGAGCCGAAGCCATCGTACAAATAGCTTGCTTGTGCACTGGTCTAAAAAATGGCATTGGTTCGACGACAATTTTACATTAAATACCAGCCGTAAAAGACTTCAGCTGTAAAATGATATCGCTGAAATGGCAAACGAAATCGATTGAAATTAGCTGCAACAAATTGCCGCAAAACAAATGCCACAAAATTGGTGTAAAAGCCAGCAATCAAAAGCCGATTAAAACTACAATAACAAGCACAATGGCAACAAGATCAACAAAATCCATGCTGCAATTCAAACGGAAGTATTCTCGTGATAGACTCAGGGTGATTTAAAGCACATTAAAAAGTCGTCTAGGAATCGATTGGCTGTTTATCAAATGCACACCTAATCCGTAAATAACCTGGCTAGTTATAATGAACTACACATATTCATAAGGCACTTGGCACCCGGCCGCGCTCGTCTTGAGACCCCGCAGCACAAACTGTACGCATGCATTGTCCGATAGCTGTGCACGTGTCGTATGGGTAATATTTACATATGAGAATATAAAGCATACGCAGCGTTGACCTCTGCTCGGTCATTTGGGCTCGGTCTCATTTAAATTGCTGCTGGAACGAGTTTGATGTTTTCCCACGACAAAATGGGCGGCATTACGAGTAATTGAATTTCTGTACAGTGTAAGCGAAGCAAGACTTTTAATTAGTTTGAAACTGGCAGTTGGTTAATTAAAATCACAGAGCCGCAAATTGACCGCATGTGCACACCCAAATGTGACGCTGCGGGAAAAGCCAAGCTATCGCGATCTATAAATACACACACACACACACACACAGAGTACGCACCCAGAGCGCTCGATCCCCCTGCCACGGCCCACAGCCTTTTGTAAGAGTCTGGGTCTGGGTCTGGGCCTGGGCATGGCACTCGTATCTATGCGCGTGTTAGGCACTTATTGAATGTGTGTGTATGTTTATGCATAAAAAAAGGTGAGGCCGTAAATTAAGTGCCAGCCTCCAAATGTCAAAACATACGCCATAGTCGGAGACCGAGTCGGAAATTCTGCGACTCTCGATGGATATATAGAAAAACCAAAAAACTGAAGAAAAAAAACAAGCCCACATGTAATAAGAACCGCTAGCGGACAATGACCATGACTGAGACAGCAGCAAAGGCAGTAGCATTCGCAGTTCCAGTTCCAGTTCCAGTTCCAGTTGCTCTTACTTTCTGACAAGCTGCTGTAAGGCGTCAAGCTCGGCCGACTGACGAATCTCGCAATAGTCAATTGCAGTGCGAGAGAAATGCGAAAATCATACGCTCAAATTAAATTAAATTATCAAATATAATTGCTTTAACTTACTTTACTTTTTTTTTTTTTAATTAAATAGGAAATAAATTTAAAAAAATTATAAAATTGTTCTCTTACAAGAAACTCCTTAGGTGGATATTATAGCTTTCGTTCTTATGAAAATCATTTAGATTATGGTTTTCCTTGCGGCAGAATATTTATTTAGTACATAGTAAAACTTCTCTTCCGTTGTGTTTCCACTTAATGGTCGAATTAAATTGCAAATTTCATATTTTCAATTTGAAATTGGCAACTGAGCATTTGTGGAATTTCATTCGGTTAGTGGCGATATCGGCCCACTGTGCCAAACAGGTGCCTGCTTGTCTTTCAGTAGGTGTGGACTCGTACCCGCACCCGGGGCACATAATTAAATCATTTGCCATGAAGTTTCACTTAGCCAAGTTTTCTGGGCCTGTCTCGGCTGTTGCTTTAATGAAGACATACAAGTTACCATTTTATTAATAAGGCCAATTAAGCGACGGAGACAAAAGTATTTTCAAGAGTCCACACCCCTACACCCACACAATGCTATTATGGACCCATCCGTCAGCAATGGGCCAAAAAGCAGCAGTCCTGACCAACCGCCAGCCAATCGCCCAGTTGGGCACGCTTCCCAATCGGGGCCAGCAACGCTTCAGTTGGCATCAGCATGTCCAAGCTACTGGAGGTCTGTTTGGGCGACTTGTGGACGCAACGCTTCACCTTTGGCCGCATGGGCCTCGACCTGCAGCCGCGTCGCCGCGTCCTCCGCTCCCCGGCCACCTACGTCGTCATGGTGCTGGCCACCAGCTTCGAGCTGTGCACCGTTTGTGCGTTCATTGTGCAGCACCGGGGCGACATCGTGCTCTGCTCGGAGGCGCTGATGCATGGCGTCCAGATGGTCTCCTCGCTGCTCAAGATGGGCATCTTTGTGCGCCGCTGCCCCGAGCTGGCGGCGCTCATTGGCGCCATCCGGGCGCCCTTCCTGGGCTCCAACGCCGATGAGGCGGAGCTGCGCCTCTGGCGATTGCAGAACCGTCGCGGCCAGCTCTTCTCCGCCGTATACCTGCTCATGTGTGCCGGGACCAGCGTCTCCTTTCTCCTAATGCCGCTCGCATCCACCGCCCTACGCTACTATGGAACTGGCCAGTTTGTGCCCGTCAGCTCGTTTCGTGTTGCGTAAGTGGCCTCCGCAGCGGAGCGGTAAAACTATATACATATATGGCAAAGATCTTGCAGGGCCTGAAGAGTTTTTTTTTGCCAAAATATCATTTTTTCATTTGAAGTGCATTTTTCACCCATAGTTGATGAGATGTTGCTCACGTGTTAAAAATTGTTCTAACGAAAACTCTATTTCAATCGATAGTTTCTAAAATACCACTTAGGTACTCCCTGCAATCAAAAATAAAATTAAAGCCAACTCGTATCCGAAGAAAAGCTTTAAAGCTGAGCAACTAGTTGGCAGAGAACAGACAGATTATAATTATTAATGAATATAATAAATATCATTGCAAAAATGCCTTGATTTAGCTTCTTTAGAATTCCTCATTCTCTTTTGCACAAATTTTTTACACACGCTTTAAAAAACTAAAATTTTTCTCCTTTTATACGAATGGACTTAACATGGTTTTAAATATTCACTGAATGCTGTCAATGCGTTTTTTTATGCTCTATGCATTTCTTTTATTCGCACGGGTCACAAGATATAGATTTTAGCTTCGCATTATATATTATACCAAATTATTAACAATCGAGAAATATTACTTTTTGTTTTTTTTTATTGACGCATTTATTTTATTTGTTTATTTCTTATAATAAACATATTTAATGAGTTGAAGTCTTTAGCATAATTTAATATGCTTCTTATTTGAAACGAATCGCGTAAAAGAAGAATTGGAAAAACTCTCTTTTTTGCTGATCAAGAGAATATATACATATTCGGGGAGTCGGAGATGCGGGACACAGTCCCTGCAAGAGTGTGAAGTACTTTGACTCTTCCCCAGGCTGCCCTACGACGTGACGAACCCGTTCATCTACTTGCTGGACTGCTGCCTGATGGTGCCCGTGCTGACCTTCTTCTGCTGCTCCACCACCGGCGTGGATACGCTCTACGGCTGGTTCGTCTTCGGCCTGACGGCGCACTATCGTCGCCTGGCGCTGCAGCTGGAGCGCGACTTGGAGCGGCGTCCGGTTGGGAGCTGGCAGCTGGAGCAGGGTCTGGGTGGGGTTTTTAGGCAACACGCCCGGCTGCTGCAGCTGGTGGCCCGCTTCGAGGCGGCCTTCCGGGACATTGCCTTCGTGGAGGTGCTGCTGATCTGCGTGCTCTACTGCTCCGTCATCTGCCAGTACATCATGCCGCACACGAACCAGAACTTCGCCTTCCTCGGGTTCTTCACGCTGGTGGTCAGCTCGCAGCTGTGCATTTACGGCTTCGGCGCTGAGCAGGTGCGTCACGAGGGCCAACAGTTCGCCGAGCAGCTCTACCAGCTGCTGCCCTGGCACCGGCTGCCGCCTCGCCAGCGCCGGCTCCTGCTGCTGCCCCTGCAGCGTGCCCAAAAGGAGACGCGCCTGGGCGCCCACTTCTTTGTGCTCGGCCGGCCCCTGTTGGTGTGGGTGAGTGGGGAAAGCGCCACCTCGGGGCCAGCGGATATGCTAATTGTTGAACTCCATTCTTGTAGATTTTTCGCACAGCGGGCTCCTTGACCACGCTGCTTAACACGCTGCGGGCCCAAAATGAAACATGAGGCTCTTAATATTCTCTTTCTCTCAATCTCAAGTTACAACTTTATCGGATGCAGGCATTATATGTCTATATACCCCACGTTTCATGTCTCTGACAGTAAGACGAATTCGACTCCTAATTAAGTTTGTGAGCAGAGTATCTGATCTGATTGTGGTTTAGTTTTTAAAATCTTTATTATTAATATTACAATTAAGAGCTGGTTTTTCTTTTTATGTACACACACAATACAAATACAAGTACAATTATATTTAATTAAACAAAAAAATAATTAAGTAATCGATACGCATCATAAAATACGATTAAGCACATACAAATACAAATACAAATACGAATACGAATAGGCTACGGGCTATAATTAAGTACAATTAACAATTATGCAACACGAAATGTGAGGCAAGTAAACAGATACAAAAATTACAATAATAATAGTTACAATAATAATTAGAATAATAATAATAATTAGTACACACAACTAACGGAACTATTGCAATCCATAGAATGGGCGGAGGGGGGAGGGGCTGGGACTGGGGCTGGGGCTGGGGCTGGGGCGAGTGGGGCACGCGGGGCAAGTGTGCAAATGAAATGAGGCCGCAGAAAAGTTTCTGAAGTTGGAATTTTTGCTTTGCTCAAAATAAATATAAAAAAAAACACAACTAACAGTGGAAAAGAGTTTCAAGTTTCGCTCAAGCTCTCCAAGCTGAAAGGGGGGGGCGAGCTTAGCTGAGGGCCAGCAGCGGCTCTAGCTCCAGATCTTTGCTGATCGTCTTCTTCTTGTACTTCTTTTGCAGCTTTGTCTTCGATAGCTTGGACTTGGACTTGCTGGGCTGCTGCTTCTTGAGCGCCGCCTCCTCCAGCGCCTTCTCGCGATCGAGCAGCTCCAGCTGCTCAAAGATGTTCTTCGGGTGCGGATGGCCGCTGGGCTTGGTCGCGTTCTTGGCCGCGTAGACAACCACGAACTGGGAGAAGGCCGAGTCGGCGGGCGTGTTGATGTCCGCAAAGTCGCGGAAGTTGGCGAACTGTTCCTCGGGATAGGTGTACTTCTGGATGAAGGCCTCGCTGGGGCGGCCGTGGCCGTTGTTGGCGTCGCCGTAGATGTAGTCGCTGTTGTCCTCCGGGTGGTACGGCATCTCCTCCTCCGGATAGAAGGTGCCGCCGCGCAGCACGCCGAAGTCGCCGCTGCCCAGAATGGCCGCATCAAAGCCGCGCTGCTGCTGCTGCTGTTGTTGCTGCTGCTGCTGCTGCTGGTGGACGGGCGTCAGGAGCGGCAGCGGAAGCGGCGAGTTGTCGCCGACGGGTCCGGCGGGTCCGGCGAAGTAGGGACGTGAGTGGCCCAGCGGCGGCGCCTCGTGGTAGAACGGCGGATAGAAGTTCTGCGCCGCCTGGCTGTGCGAGTCCGCGCCGGGCCCGGGCGTCACGTCTGCACGCGCGACCAGCTGCGTGTTCGGATTGGCAATGGGTCGGAACTGCTCCTGGTGCACGGCCAGCGACGCCGGCAGCGCCGCCTGGAAGTGGCGACTCCCAGCCGCCGTCCGCTGATGCTGCAGCTGCGTCGTGGGCGGCATGTGGAAGTGCTGCTGCTCGTGCGAGCGCAGCACCGTTATGGGCGTAAAATCGTTCGGCTCCATCAGCATGTCGCTGTCCTCCTCTGGAAACTCGGCTGCAAGAGAAGAGCAAGAGGGGAGAACCGTCAGTGAGAGACAGGCAGACAGGCAGGCAGGCGTCTTCCGGCATCGTCGCGACGGCTCCTCGATGGGCCACTCGGGGCTCCCACTCGAGGATCGAGCTCAGCATCGAGAGCCCCTCGTTGTTTGCCCCGTCATTGTGTCAAGAAGGAAGCGAAAGTTGCAACGCTTTGAACGCTCTTCAGACATTTCTGACACTCAAGAGGCCCCCAAAATCCAGGAAACCCAACTGAAGCAAAGATTGCAAAAGAGCGCTTGGTTTTCCCATGATAATTCCACACTAAAAGAGCTGAGGAAGTAGGTTATAAATGCTAAATGACAATACTATATTCAAATTTAGGCTTCTTCTTCCCTCAGTTCAATGGCACTGCCTGACACACTTATGTATACTTCTTCTAATTACAGGCCGCACCTATTAAAAATTGAATAGTCCTGATTTATGTGCACCAGAACGAAGCCTACATCGAATTCTTGAACGGCACCAATGTTTTAAGCGCCAGTTGCCTGCCTCAAATTTGTAGCAATTGTTGTTGTTGGGTTGTTTTTGTTGGCTGCCGTTGACCAGTCAAATGTCGTCTCGATAAAAGTCGATAATAATGTAGGCAGCTGGCAGCTGGCATAAATTCTGTTCTAGCCATGTTGCCTGTCAGGTGGCCAAGCAGCCGACCAATCGAACAAGCGTCTCACCCTCCCACTGCCCACGGCAGCCACACGCCCCCGCGGCCCCCACCAACTGCCACCTACCAAGCACGAGCCGCCTTTCATATGGGCAGTTGTTGTTGTTGCTGTTGTTGTGCTGTTGGCCGCTTGTCTGTGGCTTTATTTCAACATGAGTTCGAAATTTCACTGCATGCAATGCTAACGGTGTTTTACTGGCCTTTTTCTATATTTTTTAAGTTTATTTTTTTGTATTTTTACTATGCATTGCATATTGACACCCGCTGGTGGTTTTTCAGTATTTTTTTTTTGCTTTTTGCTTTTTGCTTTTTGCTTTTTGCCTGGCAAAACGGAACATAATGAGTTTGTTAAGTGTAATTGGCCATTGCCTGGGTACGTTTCGGGTTCGGGTTCGGGCTTTGGTTTTGGTTTTGGTGTTGGCTTTGGCTTTGGATTGCGCAGTTTTGTTCACTTGTGTGGCGGCTGTGGGGCTGCCCGGGCGCTCGATGATTTTCGATAGCGCTGCCCGAAAATGGGTCAAACACATTTCGGCTCTTGGCAGCGATATGTCGTGTATTTAGTATAAATTACTTTATTGTTTATTTGGCCAGCTCGTTGGTGGTTTCATGGCAGCTTTTCTAGACGCCCGTGTCGGGCTTGCACTGCACTTTTTTTCATGTCTCTACCCTGCATTAACAACGGCCAAGACAAGATGCCCACATATATTCCATTGTTACTACAGCGAAACCATATTGTTCTTTAATGCACATGCTTTTCCAACGATTTCAAGTATTTTAAAGATTTTAAATTTAAGTGCCTTTCTCTGCGATTTTCATGATTTCAACTGTTCCAGTACTGATTAATAAGTTCTAATTACAGGGTATCTGACACCCGGGCTCATTGGTTATCGATTGCTCGTCCAATTTGCAAAATTGCACGACCGCTGGCCAAAAGCAAGCAACAACATGAAAACATGGCCTATTATCAATGAAAATCGCAAACAAAGGTAACACCAACACCCAGTGTCGATGGACCGGCGAATATGGTGTACCTTCAGTACTTGATTAGGCCCCTTTCGAACAACCTTAGTAATCGATAAATCGTATAGGCTATTCTCTTTTGCAGCAAAAGCATTTTCTGTGTTTCTGTTTCTGTTTTCAACACTTATACAATGTAATCGCTCTTCTTATATTCTGAATTTTCTTATGAGACACGATAGAGTTAACTTTGTGATATATAGTATTATCATCGAACTGCAATCGGATATTATTGACATGATCTTTAATATCTCTTTATCATACTTATGATAATGTGTAATGAAATATATCAATAGATAAAATTGCGAACTATAATTGAAATTGCACAACAATTATCCAATATTCACAGTGAATAATAATGGCAGCTGTTACAAGACAAAAACGAAAGCAAAACAAAAGAGAATAATTATAAATTATTTTCGTTACAATTTTTTTTCTTTCTGTGTTGTGCAAAAACAAAAGACCAGTCGCTGCTTGTGGCGTTGAAAGTGGCAGCAAAAACAAAAACAAAAACATATCCGAATCCAAATCCACGACTTCGCATGCTGATGAAAGCAATTGAAAAGGCAGACGAACACAAATCGCGCAACACTTTCATCAAGTGAGTGTCTGCTCATCAATCATTCATTCGTTCATTCATTGAGGCAAACCAAAAGCAAAAACAAAAACGAAAATGAAAGCAAAGCGCGAAAACTTCACAAAGTCACGAAACTACGTGGAAAGAAACATCTAACGGATTTTGCCCAAATGATGTTGGTAAAACAATAAATGCCCCAATCGGCACATGTCGTTTGTCTCGGGCTTAAAGATGATTTACAGACCGGAAAATAGTTGCAAATGTGTTTAAATGGTTAGTGCTGGAAACATCTAAATAATTCTCAAGTTCGTCGAGAGCTTAAGTTTTGTTTCGTTTCTTGATTTATGAATATGCCGCAGTATTAATTCTACTTCACTTATCTAAATATGTGAATTGTTTTTTCCGATTTGAAAAAAATATATGAAAATATTTTACTAAGTATACCAATAAACATAAAATTAATGATTTTATAGAATGCAATGAAATGTTGAAATATATCAACTTTAGGATACCAAACGAGTTAGAACGTTACAATTTACCCACTAAGATACACTTTGAAAGTTGCGATTTATTCTAATATTGGTTCCCGTATTCGATTAAATTTTAAATTAAAATTAAAAAAAAAAGGTTTTTTTTTCAAATAAGGGCAGAGAAAAATAATGTAAAAAGTTTATTTATTTAATTTATTTATATTTATATTTAAGCCATGATGAAAGTAGTAAATATCATGAAAATCGGTTCAGTTTTGACAAAGTTATGGGACTTTGAAATCTAGAATGTATGGATTCGGGAACTTTAGTTGTCAAAATCTTTGTCTATTTTGGCATGATTTTTGACAGAAAAATCGACCACCCCAGAATCACATTTAAAGTTGCGTTTTATACTAATTTATGTGCCCGCAAGCGATTAAAAATAAAAATATGCGGTTGTGAATTTATTTTTTTTCTTAAATGATTTTTTTTGGAAAGCAAATCCAAAGAAATTGATTTTCAAAAACGAATTAAACTTAAATGTGGAATCAATTTAGAGGCTTAACAATGATGAAAATGGTAAACATGACACAAATCAGTTCATGTTTGACAAAGTTATGGGACTTTGAAATTTAGAAAGTATGGATTCGGGAACTTTACTGATGTTCTAGTGGATGTGGTCTTTGGAAAGGTCACCAGCAATATACATGCCAAGTTATGTGTCTCAGACTTAAATATTGTGGGAAATATTGTTCCTTGATCGTTTGGCGATTTGAGGTGTATCGACATGTTATCGATTTGCCGGCTTCCCAGAGGGCGTGCGATAACTACAAGTATGCATCCAAAATCTGAATTTTTTGTCCGGACAGATGACAGACAGTGCAGAAAACCTATATACTCTTTTCACTTCGTGAATGGGGATAAAAAATAATATTCAATCTGGAAACGAAATTAATAAACGCAACGCAAGTGATAAATATGTTGGTGCTGTGATTATTGCTTTTACAATTGCCGTGCGAGTTATGAACGTGTTAAACAAAAGAAAAGAAAAGAAAAGCCAAGTGAAGCGAAGATATTTCATAATGATAACCGCGCACTGAGCCAGACATAAAGTGAAAAAAGAAGGCATGGAGAAAGAGACTAGAGACTAAAGTGAGGCAAGCAAATAATTATAGTCATAATGAGGTGTGTGTGTGTGTGTGTGTGTGTGTGTGCGTGTAAATATAGTTGCATGAGCTATAAACGGCGTGATGTACGGGTGTGCGAGCGTTGAGTACTCGTAACATGATGACCCTGATGACGATGTCGAGACTTGCGGTACAACGGGGCGTATGCGTTAAATTGAGCGCGTCGTGCCCACAGCAAATGGAAAGAGTATGCGTGTGTCTGCGTGTGCGTGTGCGTGTGTTCAGGCACCATGGCACGTACGTATGTTTAGTCATTTGGATACGAGAAAAAATAAGAAGAAAAAAAAACACATTGCACATTGCGATTGTTGCCGGTGATTTTACATTGTGCTTTAACATGACACTTCTTCAATTTGAATTCACAATTCGCTGATTACCTGGCTTTGTTCGGCTTTGTGGCAAGCGCTGTCGGGCGGGGGCAACGGTGGCTGCGTGGGCGTCAGCCGTGTAATTAACACATTGTTCGGCCTGCGTGTTGCAATATGCCGCATAAGTAATGCGACCGCGTCTAAGTGGGCGTTAAATGGGCGTTCATTATGTAGTTTGTCTTTGGTGACGTCATCTAAATGGCTAATACGAAGTTCAGTTGATGCATTGCGCACGTAAGGGCGGGAAACGGAGGAAAGGCTAATCCGCGGACTTCAGCTTTGATTAACTTGAAGCGAACTTGTATATATTCGCTAGGAGGCCACAGCAGCCTATTTAAAAATAGTTAGGTTGTTAGTTTATAACAATCCGAATAATCGTTCTATATTAAATTAATTTAAATCACAAAAAAAAAAAAATTAAAAAAATGCTAGTATTGATTAGTTTACATTAAAATGTCATTTAATGAAATTAGCTTTGGCCCTTTTGAGTTTGTAGCTTCAGGCTCTTTGCAATTTTTCAATCTTTTGCAATGGCTTGCAAAGTTGCCTTAATGCAATTTATAAGCTGGGCCAGCAAAAGAAATAGCCGCAATGACAAGTCAACTGGTTGAGTTAGGAAAAATTTATGAAATTACGGCGGCCCACACGTTGAGATTTGATAAACAGACACGATAATTCATGGCACGACTTGATTATGATGCATGCCACTTGTGCCGGCTGCCTGCGGCACAAGCGCCGCACGGCGGCCACAGGCGACGCCCAAAAGCAACTGCAACTCATCAGCGGTCCGTTTCAATTTTCCGGCACTTTGTTGGCACTTACAGCGACGCGTGCGTGTTCCACTGTGTGTGGCTCATAAATTTCAAAATTCCGAGATAAAAACCAAATGTTGGAATCGCAGCGGCACTTTCACTAGCCTACATCTACATTCGCCAATTGAAATTGAGAGAATCGCGATTCACTTGCAGTTGGACTTTACCTCGATTGGTTGAAGAAACAATTGATGGTGCTAGCTGAACAACATTTTTTAGATGGTGCATCACAGTTACTTTAATTTAATTTAAATGTATAAAACAATTTCTTATGTGCAATTTTGGATGGGATTGGACTTTTTGGATAAGTTATAACGATCATTTAAAACACAATGCAGGGTATCTCAATGTCTAGATTTATATGACGACTTGATTCTATGTGCATTCGAGTTGCGGGCGTGTGTTTTGGGTTTGGATTACACTTGGATAGTTGGAAGCAATTGTAACCTGTTCGGGTCTGGGGCCAATGGGCAATTCAATGCAACGACTCTTGCAGTTATTTATGAGCTTGTTATTAACGTGCATATGTGTGTGTGTGTATAAGCATTCGCAATTAGCGGCTTTTTATGTTACATTTTAATGACAGTTTTGTTTTTTTTTTTTTTTTACTTCACCATTTTGTGTGTTGTCATGTTTTCCGCATTGAGGCGCCCAACCTTGAAGCTGGCGGTGCAACTAACTAACAACCAACTCAACAACTCAACCACTGAACAACCAACCAACTAACCAACAACACGACATTTATTTAACTTCATTTGCAATTCGCTTGTATGAAGGAAAAAAAATGAAGAAAAAATTAAAAACTCAAGAATCTTGCCGCGTTGCATGATGCCGCCGCTGACAATGGCGATGACTCAGCTGGTCAGCCGGACAGCCGGACAGGCGGACAGGCGGACAAACGGACAATCGGACACTTGGACAGCCGGATTGGCAGTCAGCCGGCCGGCGATGCACGCGGTCAATGTCAGAGTGTGCATTGAGTGTGTGCACGAATCTCATTTCAAGATAAACCACTTGCCAAGCACATGCTGCACATTACTCGTAATTGTCAATAATAATTGCTGAAAGATGCCTTCAGAACTAACATCCAACGTGCACTGTGGAGACGACGGTGTATACAAATAATCATAATTATTAAAGACTATCTAAATTATGGCCAAAATATTGATGCATATACCAAATCCGTTAATGAGTTGAAATTCTGTTGTTAATAAACATTTTCTTACATTACAACTGGGTCAAGGAATAGACAACACAAAACTTATTTATATTAAATTTATATTTTCTTTCTGAGTCTCACAGAAACGATTTAATTCTGTTTATTCCTTTTTTCTGTTGCATTTTACTTACATATATATTCAAATTCATTATATTATATATTGTTGTATTGATAATATTTATAAACGGTGTTTCAAGGAACGGTTCCTTCAATTATTAAGTTTTTTTATTATTATTACCAATACACAATAATTGTGAAAATCTCGCATACTTAAATAATCAAAGACCTAAACTATTTCATTTTAGACGCTGTTTTCATTTTAACTCCACTGTAAGCAGAGCTGCAGTGTTTTTTGCTTGGCGCAATGCGGCGTATGAGTGATGCTATAAATTACCTCAGATTCGTTCTATGCGACGTTGCCAATGAGCTGCATATCGATGATTGTGCAGCAGCAAGAGCTTCAGACGGCAGCAGCAGAAAACGCAAAGCGACGGCAAAAACAACAGCCAAATGCAAGTGGGGGTCATTATGTTAGATTTGATTTTCTATGCCATGGTCTGGGACGACAGCAGTTGGGCCAAAACAAATGACACCAAAAGCCGAATGATAAAACACACAAAGCCACAGGCAAACAAATAAACAATGCTGCAAAGTACATGGTTAACTTGAATCTCAGTTGTTTACTAGTCGTTGTTGTTAGTCACATAATTAAAATTGCATTTTTGTAGCCGCACTTAGCTGCGAAAATCGCTTGGTTGCGGTTTGCTGCTGCACTGCAGCAGATCCCACGTCCCCCACGCCCAGCTCACAACTGAGCTCAGCTTTGGATTCAACATAGTCTTATGGACTGGAGAGGGAGTGCTCCATTTGTCAGTGGAGAAACCTTGACACAGGCCCGCGCTGCGGGCCGTGCTTCCAATTCTTCCGCATTGGCAAGTCATCTAGGGATTAATTATAAAATAAAAGCTGGCTAGGCTTGAAGGCATGTGCACATTTGGATTGAAAAATGCAAAAAGTCTTTAAGGGGTGCGGTACAGCAAAAAGAAATCAGCTTAGAATAGGTTCGGCTGCCATTGAAATGCTCGCATAGAAGATATCGTAGAAGCTCAAAAATATATGCGAATACAATAAAAATATGCTGGTAATAAATCAAAAGAAATCCATATAAAAGCATAACTCAAATCTGAGCCCAGGTTCGAGAATACAGATGCGATCTATGCTTAGCATAAGCATTTACAATAAAAATAATAATAATAATATCGTGGCTATGTAACCAACCCAGTGGCAAATGCATGCAGACGTCTTGGCCCAACCCAAAAGTGTAGCCAACATTTTAAGCATTTTAGACTTGAACTTTAAAGTTCAAAGCGACAAAATGGCATTTAACTTGACCAACAGATGATGCTGTGAAAATGTCAAGCCGCTAAACAAAAGACTCAAGACACGAACTTTAAACAAGGACAAGCCAAAGAATTAATACTCTGTGATATTCATTCGGAATGCAGTGTGATGCAGTTGCGATGCAGCGAGGTAGCGGGAGGCAACATTCATTGCCTAATTTGTCGCCAGTAGGTGACGGGCGATATCTCATATTGTAAATGATATAGCATACACACACACACACACACACACACACACACAAACAGTTAGATCAATACGGCAGATAAATGAATAGATATCAATATATGTGCATGTGCTCTTGGCTAGATTGATTGATTGATGGATAGCTATCGGCTCTCAATTAAATAATTTTGCCTCAATGACAGGCATAATTTAGAACGTTTTCTTTTTATGGCAGCCAATTCGGAGATATTTGCTTCAGTTTGCGCTGACCTTTGCCAGAGCTTGGCCACGTTTTTGCTCCATCTTTGACTCGAGCTCAATTACCTGAATTTTTGAAGAAGCGGCTGGCTTATGGCATTTTGCAGCGTCTCGAATGTTGTTTTGCCCGTGATAAATGAGTTTGCTCCGATTTCAATAACATGCGATCGCTTTAATGCTCTAACATTGGAGTTAATTTCTAAAACACTTTGCCACACATGCGCTTGCAATTAGCCATCTTAGCCATGAGCCACGGCGCGTTCCAAGTCTCTCGCCTCGGTTTCAAATTCCATTTCAGTTTTGGTCTCTGTTTCTGTATCTGTTGCTATTTTTTGGTTTCATTTTCATTTTCGTTCCGTGCCTGGCATTCCAATGCTGGGTAAGCAACATTATTGGACGCTTATGCATAAACAATTTGATTTTATGTACACCTCGTACATGGCCCGGACTAAGAAGCCCAGACAGCACCCATAAATCTTGACGCCTCGCCTGACTCAATTAAAAACAAATACACACACACACACACACACCGTAACACTTGCATAGACAAAGATCATGGAGGCCCACTGTGCAGAGCTCGAGTGAAACACGAGACAACAACTCAAAACTCAACAGTTGCATCGCCCATTGATTTATCGATTTATGGAAGTGGGAGCTGCTCGCCTAATGAATACCTGCGGTAATATATATCCGTGAACTGTCGTATCATGCGCCTCTTTGCGCCTTTTATGGCATCCACACGTTTTGCATTTGCATGCAAGTATTTTTAATATTTTTTTCTTTTTTTTTATGCTATTATTAACATTCATTTTAATTGAATGGGGTTTGTCGCAGTCTGCAATTGAGTCTGTCTTTGCATATCTTAAGGTCTTAAATGACTTTTTCTATTAAAGCCCGCCTTGCTTTAAGTGTGTTTCATTTTTATTCCCTGGCAGATATATTCGAAAATATGATCTAATAGCTCTGTTATGAAGCCGAGTTGCAAATAACTGAAGTATACTATTTTCTCTATATTTGCAAAAATGTGTTTAATGCATTTGAGGTTTTTATCGTTTTATAGAGATTGCGATACATACACCTGCCTTGCACTTCAAACTCTGAAGTTTTTCGTCCTGAGGTGCAGTGTATCTTCTAGTCGAGTACACTTAAATACAAAAAAAAATTGATTTTTAATTTCCCAGATTTCTGTTAACTTTGTTCAATGCGGTCTGATTTTACATAAATCATCAGTTTTTTTTTTCTGTCTATTAAGTTTATATTTTGCTTGCAGAAATGTCTTCAGTTTATAATTTAGATGATTTTTATAACATTAGGAGTGCAGACAAACACTAATCGAAATAAAAAGCAAGTTTGGTTCAGTTCGAGATTGATTAGCTATCAGAGGCCACAAAGCTAACAATTACGATTACGAGATCGATTACGTCTTTGTTTGGGGTTATGGTAACGCTTACCATTAGCTGTCCTACCGCATTGTCATTGAAGCGATTCATTAGCCGGCTGAGGCTGCAGACAAATGGCCGCGAGCTTCAGCTTGTAATTGGATGAGCAACTTGAGATTTGGTTATCCGAGGTATGCGGAGTATCCATTACCATTGCCATTTCCATTTCCGTCACTTGAGTTCATTGTCTGTTGTTTTCTTGCCTAATGACTTACAACGGTTTGTTTGGTGTTGATGTAATGGGCCAGGGGCTGCCTGGCCATGGCTTAATTGTTGGCTAGCTGGCAATTTGTGGCTTTGGCGTCGGCCTGCACCTGTTAGACACAAGCAAACATGCACTCCGATGTGTGTACATAAATGCGCCATCATCCATAACCATAGCCATAACTCAATTTGTTAACATAATTCGCTCTGACAGCGACGCGTTGCATGCCACGTTTAGCTGCGCCATTTGCCACACGAGTCTTTGCCCCAGCCGGTGACATTGGCCGCCGTTGCCAACTTGCGGTTGGCGACTAATTGAACATGACATTTGCCAATAAACAACAATCGTTTAATGTGCATTATTATGACCTTAAACAGTTTATTGAAAATGTGTTTTTGGTTTTTTCTTGTTGCCCCCTTTTTCGGTTCGGCTCAGTCGGCTTTTGCTGTGGCTTAGCTTGGCTTAGATGCTCATCAGCATCTGCCCCAAGCGCCCCTATGAGCATTTATTGAATATGTTGTAAATGTTATAATTTATTATCATCGATGCACAATCGCAATTGCTGCCTCTTCTCGCAAAGAGGTTCAATGTCAAACTGCGAGCGGCGGCCACAACAAAACCCAACTTCGTCTGCAAATATCAAGCGCTGACTTTTGCTTCTACTTAGTTAGCATAGCTATATATGGTTGTTTTATATGCATTTACATGAAAGCAATCACAACGATAAGTCAAAAATGTTAACACACTAGCTAAAAAAAGTTTTTTTAAAGTAAGTTTTCCAAAAATCTCTTAAAGAATTAATGTTGAGAATTTGCATTGCCAAATTGGAATTTTAATTTTTTAATTTAGAATTACAGTGCTCACAATTATCACTCGAGTAAATCAAGATATCTTGATCCACCATAAATTGGCGGTTTTGAACCAAACCGGCTCAAACCAGGAACTTCCATGCAACTCCAAAACTGAACTGAACCACATATTTTTAAAAATATGGTTTTGTTTGAATTAAGAATTGAAAGAAAATTCCAACCCCAAAAAATAATAACTCTTTAGCCCAGAGGCAACCTTGATGAGAATTTAATATGTATCTTCTTCCTTCCTTCCTTGCCAACCAAATTTACGCTGCGATCCTCAAGGCGAGACATTGGTTCGAACCATGAACTGAATAACATTTATATAAACAATTACGTGAACGAGATATGAAAAAGATTAAATGACTATATACATATATATCCAACAAAAGACTGCAAAGGAGTTAAGTTTTTGTAAGCTCGAAGAGCTCGTTGTTTTCGTGGCATTTCAATAAATACATTAATCACATTAGAGAATTCTACCAAATATTTGTTGTACCCACATTCGAATAAGGCCTTTATATATATGTTGACTAACGGATTAACCATTTGTAGCTATTTATCTAACTGAGTTGATGACGAGCTGCCTCGGTTTCTATCTGCGAACAGATTTCACAGTTAGAGGCTTGCAAGATTGTAGCATTATGAATTGACTTTTCCAGCTGAACCATAATAAATGCAGCTATTATAAATATAATAAATGACAGACAGGCAGACAGACGGAGCAACAGTTGCTGCCATTCCGATGGTGTCTCACTTAGTTTCTCTATTTATATTTATTATTTTGTAGTTTCGTTGTTTCTGTTTTTATTTATTTATTTTTCTTTTTTTTTTTTGCAATAATAGCATTTAAATGGCTCTTTTGAGTATTATTTATGAGTGCTCTGGCTGTTGCATGACATAAATGTGTGGCTGTCGTCGCCGTCGCTGCTCCGGTTGTTGTTGCTGTTGCTTTAGCTTTTGGCGTTGTTGTTTCTAAGCTTTGCACGCATGTGACCCTCAGGTCTTCCATGAGTAAAGTCATGAACATGACTGCAAATAGACATAGTGACAGTGGGCCAGGGCGACGGCAGAGACATGGCCGGGCTTGGTTTGTAAAACTGAAGCACATCGTTAGACGGCAACAACAAGAAGAACAACAGCAGCAAGCAAACAAACAACAGCAACAACAACTTGTTAAAGCTGTTACAACATTGCCGCATTTTATTGTTGCCAGCAAACAAACACAAAAAAAAAAAAGAAAAAACCACAAATTCTTTGTTGTTAAAGTTGCTCATAATAATAATAATAAGTTTTCATATCGTAATAATTCTTGAGATATTTTTTTTATATTTTTTCTCATCGTTATGTCTAATTAAAGTTGCGCCTTTGTCTTTGTCGTGAATTTGAGTGGAGTGCTGGGTGGGTGGCAAGGAAGGGGGCCGGAGGCAGATTCGTATATGCTCTTTAACACCCCCAAACAGCTCAAGTGGTTATTTTTTTCTCCGTTTTTTTTTTTTTTTTTTTTTTTTTTTTTTTTTTGTATTTATTTATATCGTCATCGTGTGGCAGCCACAGCGCAAAATTAAAAGAAATAATTATATATAATGTTGACTGGCCAAGGACGCGCTAGTTAGTTGCGTTTTGTTATTGAGGTTTTTCGCGTTTCCATACTTTGTTCTCTATGCACTGCCTGACTATCTCAATCTGCGTCTATCGCTATCTCCCTCTGTCTATCGCTCTATCTCTCTCTGGCCGTATGCCTCAATAAACATTGTGCAGTCATGGAAAAGACTTTAACTGCGCACATCACTGGGCGCCAAGTCGGTTATGCTATGAAGATATACAAAAGTATATATAGTAGTAGTACATATATATCACTTTAAACATGTGTAATGTGCAACGTGCTACGTTCGAGTAGGTACTGTCAGTCAGTCAGACAGTCAGTCGGCCAATCATTGACTGCAATGTGCGAGGGCGCGAAAGCTTGTGAGTATTTAACGAGCATGTGAAGCGAACCAAGCCGAGCTGAGGTGATCATAGAGCAGGTGCGACTGCGATTGATCGCTCTGTATATAGCTATAAGTAGGCAACATTTGTGCACTAAGCATACTGCCATTGGTTATCAGTGAATCATAAATATTCTACATGTATATTCAAAACTGTTCGCGCTGTAATCGAATTTGTTTCAGTTTAACTGCGAAGGTTGCATTTTAATTTATTTCGCATTCTTATCTTTGATATACATTTTTCTAATTATTAATTCTTAAACACTGGTGTCTATTGGCTTGAAAATTAACTGAAACTTAATGGGACTATCCGTTAGATTGCCATAAAACGATCTCTTGCGATCCATAATTGATTTATACGTTCTCAGAGCAACACACGCTGAAAGCGAGCCCAGTTTCGTTGGCCAGACAATAATGGATAATTATTAAAATTGAAGAAATCGAAGTAAAACGAATCAAAAATTCATTATAATACCCGTACTTAAATTCCAAGTAATTGCATAAATAAAATCGAATATGCGAAAAAAAAAACTAACGTATTAAAATTGAAAAAAGAGCAAAACAAAGAAAACTATTGATTAACGATGCGGCTTTTGTTTGGGTGGCCGCTACCAGGGTTTGTAGATCGACAATTGCAGATCGCAGATTCCTTTCAAAATATTTACACAAGGGCGTACGTGCCCAAAAAAGCATTTAAATTGTGGCACGTTGCGAGTGCTTTGGGCATTTGCGTTCCCGCAAACTCAAATCCAAATCTATTCCCATTCGCATTCGGCATTGGGCAAGTGAAATGAGCCGGCGGCCCGTGGCCGTAATCAGCATAAAAAATATACGAAAAATACAATGCAAAGTTACACACTTATTATATCTTTGTTGGCGTGTCTGGCTGGAGCTAAAAGTGGCTAATAAGCTGGCCGTTTGCCACTTGGCGTATGCGTGATATTTGTGATATATTCCAATATGCGCGCGGCATGCAATTAAATGTCGCCTGAACGCGCTTTGACACACGTCCCCCCTTCGCGTCCGGCCGAAACGGTCCGTTATTTAGCTGAGTCAGCGACGGCCCCCAAACACGTTTCCAGGCCAAATCTTAGCCCAAATGCGGACGGCCAGCCAGCCAGCCTGGAACTGGGGCCACGGCACGTTCGAGCACAGTGCCAAAAACGCAAACGGTTTTTCAGTTTGTTGTCGTTGTTATTGTTGTTGGCTGTTGGCGGTTGGTCTCTTTTGGCCAACAAGGTGAAGGTTAGCGAACTGTCGCCAAATGCAACACACGACTCGGAGACATGGGGACACGGGACGGAGTCACTTGGAGCACTGCGGCTCCATAAATATGCAAATCACATTTTGAACTCGGCCAACGAATTGCTGCCTAAAATCAAGGCATACATTTTTTATTAACTTTTTTCTTTTGCTTTTTGTCGTGTTCCGCTTTGCAGTTGCAGTTGCAGTTGCATTTGTTTTCCCAGCCGTTTGTTGCAATTTGTTTTGCAATAAACAGCCGCTAAAACGGGACGCAGCTTCAGCTTTGTTCAGGTTCAGTTACAGCAAATTATGTGTACAATTGAAATTTGAAATAAGTAAGTTGAATCAGTCTTGTAAGGAATTAATTATGTGTCTAGCAATGGAAGATGAGAGAGGAGGCATTTATCAACGTTAATAATGTCACAATTGGGCAAGTGATAATGATGTTAGTGTACACTGTTATTGTAATCAGTGTTGAGCACACTTGACGCCATTCGGGTGAAACATGAATTACTTGGAAGCAGCCCCCCCCCACACCTCTCCCATCATTCCAAGCCGCCGCTGCTGCAGGTTGAAGTGGCAAAACCCCAATCACAATTATGCGGCAGAGTAAACACACAAAACACACACACACACACACACACATCGTTAGTTGTTGGCAGTTTTCTTGCTCAACGGTTAGCTCATCTTTTCGTCAGTTTTAAACGGCTGCCTGATTGATTTTTGGGATTACAACATGACCTAACTGATCATTATGATCGTAACGCAATTTGCATTTACCTGTCCAACAGTCTGTCTCCCGAGATGGAGTGTGCGTGTGTGTGTGTGTGGCTAATGGAAAATGGAACTTTTTGATTGATTGCAATGTCCAACGGTGCGTGTCCAAATGGCCAACGGGCCCTGCACAGCGAGCAATTACGTTATTTTCACTGCGAGAGCGAAATGAAGACATCATTTGGCTTCAATTTGGCTATTGCCACATTTCGATTTGTATAACAAATTGCACACACACACACAAATACACAAAACCGTAAATAACAGTTGAAAATGCTTCGGCTAAAGCTACACAAAACGTAATTAATCAAATGTTACCAAAAAATCAGCAACAAAATGGCGAATTTGGTTTGACGACATTTAAATGCACTATTATTTATTTAAATCGGCATTTTCAGTTCAATATATAATTTTCAGAAAGTTCTGGTTCACCTTTTTTTATTGCTTATAATATATGAAAAATTAAATACTTTTCCGTGCATTTTTTGTGTGAAAGTATCTGAAAGATTCATCATATTGAATGTGAATATTCGATGAAAGGTGATAGATTTAATCAAGAGCTCCTTTTATTCAGTAAGTTTAATATTAACAATTGTAAGCATACCCCGATACCCTGTGTGTATAGGTAGACAAACGGTAGAAAAAAGAATTCAGTTAACAGTCTGCAGGTTGACTTTAGTTAGGGTATTTAACACATTTGTACACGAGCAACCTCTGGCTTTGCTCAACTCTGCACAGCATGTCGCACATTTTCGTTAATTTATTTTAATGTTAAGAAAAGTAAGAAAAAAGGTAGAAAAAAACAAACAAAAAAATGATAAAAATAAAAAACCATTTCATTATGTTTTACACAAAATTTCAAATGGGCCGCGTTCAGCGCCTGATTTTGATTAATTCGCTTTTGGTACTTTATTGTACTTTCGCCCCCAAAATGTGGATCAAAATCGATTTGCCGATTTTAATTAGCTAATTATGCATTTTTGCCTCCAGATTATGTAAGTAAAAGGCTTTTATAGCTCGATGCGTTTTATAGATCGTCTAATTTGCATAGCTAGATGAGGTCTCTCTTTCGCTGTCTCCGTCGTTGTCTCCGTCTCCGTCTCCGTCTCCGTCTCGCTGTCTCTGTCTCTTTCGCTTATCGTCTATCTGCGAATTGAATGAGAGTTGTCGCTACCGTTTGGCGACGCTATTTGTCTCCGGGCATTGCCCAATTTCAATTGCCTTAGATCAATGATTGATGGTCGGCGGTCGCGGCTTTTCTTTTCATTTCGATTTTAATTGCGATTTAAGTTTCGGTCTCGGTTTCAATTTCTCAATTGCTCAATTGCCCAAAATGCGTTTGGCATTTCGAATAACGAAACCTTTAATAAAATCAACTCGCACATAAACTGTGTAATTACGGGCAGTCGGACAGTCAGACAGCTCGTTGCTTTTAAAGGTTAAAGCCCAGCATTTAAAATTTTAAAAGCCGTTAAAGTGCATAGCAATAACAACAACGTATACAATAAATACGACGCACACCACGGCAATGACAACAACAATAACAACAATTAACAAAATTGCGCTTTGTTCCAATTTTTAAGCGTGTCTCTTTCTATGCCTATTACACACACACAGACACACACAGAAACACTTTTTTACCTGTTAAGCCTTTAAGCCTTTCAATATTTTGGCCAAAGTTCAAATCGTTTATGGCCAACAACAAAAGCAATAACAAAAACCTCAGTGCAGTGCCCAAAACGAAAGGTTTTACATTTTAATTTCAAAGTAAACCTTTTCCACCAAGTTCATAAGGTCTAGAAGTTACGACTTTGTGCGTTTACGCAAAGTTTATAATAAATAATTGAATTTCGTACTAGAGTTCAAGTATGAAAGGCATTAAATTATTCCTCAACTCAACTGCATTTGTTAAAATTTTTACTCGGGCTGCAGCATTGTGGATAATTTTGATATAGTTTATGGTCTATATGATACAAATATTTCGAAGTCAACCTGAGGGACTTATTGGAGCAATACAAAATACACAATAAATAGGTAAAAAGGGCATAAGACAATTATAATGCTTGAAAAGCATTAAGAGAAGAATCGGTTATTAAAGAAGAGCAAATATATTTTCCCTATTGTGCATATTAGAGTACTCTTGTCCACAATAATTTTAGTTTATTACAACTATTCCCTATACTATTACTATAACTTATAACAAAATCAAATGAAGCAATTGAAGTAGTTGAGGGCTTTCTGGACAAATCCATTTACAGTACAAACAGACCCAGTTTGGGATGTCTGCATATGAATGCCGAAGCCCCAGAGAGGTACTCGTATGAGTGTAATGAATAATATGAGTAAATGCGACGAAAGCGGCAACCACAACAATAATGAGTCCAAAGCAGATCTTCGGATTGCATGCAACGCCTTTTTGGCCACGTCAATTGCGATTGCGCTATGGCCTGTGTAAGCCAGCATTAAGATCGTTATGAATTATATTTGTATTTGTATTATTTCATGCACTCATTCAATTTTACTCATTGTGCAAATGAATGGCAATTGTTTGCTTATGATTTTACGGCTCGTTTGAGCCACGAATTGGGGGCGTCACTTGACAACCTCATCATCACAACGGTCAGCTCACTCACACACATATGTATGTGTTTGTATACATATGTAAGCCTGTAGCTTTAAGGCGCGAATTAAAATATCAAGCGAGTGGCGTGTGATTAATTCACCAAAAAAAGAAAAGGGCGAAGCTGAAGCAAATGGCCTATAAATACGAGTCAAGCAATCGCTAAGGGCAAGCTTTTGTTTATTACATATTTAAGAGAATTTCAGCAGTTATATTTGACTTTCCCTTTAATATTAACTATATATACATATTCACAGGGTGTCTGCTAGTCTATCACAGATTTCTGCATGCTAAAAATAAAATTATATTTCTATGAAATTTGTGAGCATAAATATTAATTATGCATTGTTTTTCGCCAAGGAAAAGCGAGGGAAAATGTACAGAAAAGAAAATGTGCCGCCGCCAACTGACGGGAGGTTTAACAATAGATGTGGGCTGCCAGTCATAGTAAAAAATACCCATTACATATCTTTGAATGCAGCATATATGCACGTGGTGGGGCTGTGCCATCAGCAAATGGGCAAGTGGGCAACTGGGACTGGAACTGGGACTGGGAATGGGACTGGGACTGGCGACCGCATGACATAATGACACAAACGCAGAAGATGACGGGCAAAGGGAGGAGCGAGCAGCGAGAAGTGAGAAGCAACGGCTGGGAGATAAACAAAAGAAATTAACTTGCCAGCTGCAGCGGCGGCAACAACAGCAATAACAACAACAATACGGAAGCAAGTGCGCCGCGGTTACTGGGCAGATGATACGAGACCCGGTTCGGGGCGAAATTACCGGCGATGTCGTAAGCCACAGCATCTGGGAAAATGTTTTGTGAGCGCATTAGACGATTACATACGTATGTAAGCTGCATATGTAAATGTTTTGCTGTGTTTTGTCTCTTTGGGGTTTATTGTTGTTGCCGAGCTCTGATTAATTAGCTGGCGTTTTGCTTTTTTCCTATTTTTTTTTCTTTTTCAGTCTGCTATCTTCGCTGTTCGCTCTGCACGTCTCCCAGTCTTGGAGTCCGCCGTATTTAATTTCTTAATGCCACCGACAAATTGGCAACTCGGCAAGACACATTGCCTTCGAGCTTGTCCGAGTAGTAGGTAATTGGATGCGAATGGAGGAGGAGTCATTTCGACTTAGCACCTGGTTAAACTCGTGGCTGGTGGCCAAAAAGGGCGGAAGTTATATAAGCGCTAATTGGGGGCGTGGGAGTGCCAATTTGCGGCTGTCTTACAAAGCAGATGAGCGACAAATTTTGAATGAAAGTATCCCAGAAGTGGCTTCGAAAGTTTTGCAATCTGTCTAGGTTAAGGGTATATTTATTATTATTATAGTCAAATCACATTGTGCAACAATTTTATCCTATAAGTACGTACAAGTATTTACTAGAATATTAACCCTAAAATGAAGGCAAAAAAAAAAACACAAATGTTTATTTTTAGTGGTATTTCCGTAGAAATAATATCTTTAAGTATCTTTGCCTAAAGACTATATAAATCCTTCGTTTGGGGCTATTTTTGCATGATAAATTTATTTAAAGAAAATCATTATTAGTTTAGTTGTATAAAATATTCGCTTAAAGTACAAAACTGCAGCAATAACTATTGTTTATGATATCAGATGCAATACAATATAAATTAAAAATGTAATAATTTTTATTTTTAGTTGTATCTTTTACTCAAAATAATATAGTTTATAGTCTCAGTTATTTTTGAAGCTTGAAGTTAAAGGGAATCCTTTAGGAAAATGTGGCTTATATTTGAAGACAAACATGTTTCGATTTTACTTCAGTTATTGAACACTCTTCCGAGTCTCATAAAATAAAAGTTAATTTACACACACTTGGAAAGATTTCGATTGGGTTCAATGACCCCTTTAACTTCCATGCGCAAATACAGTTTAGAGGAAATATTGGCTTTGGGGTTAAATGGTGTGTTCTTGTAGTTGCCACCTTGTTGGGGATATTCAGCTTTCGCTTGCTCCCATTTTGGGAGCCAGTAGTCAAGTTCGCGTTGAACTTGCGGGCATCGAATTAACATGCAAGCTAAATGATACGTAATCCAATTATAGCCATAAAGCTGAGCCCTGCTTTACTCGGCTATGGCGCTGCTCTTGGCCGACATCATTATTACACAAAGCGAATTTGAGACTTGACACGCCCACCAGACGCCCGAACCCACCTAGCAGCCAAGCGGGAGCTTGACTACAGCCACGGCAAAAATAACATCAAGCTGCCAAAGTGAAAGCGATGCCACAAATCAAAGCCATCAGCAGTGGCTCCCTGCTCCCCACAGAGCCCCCCTTGCGACCGGTTAATGTTAACGCTAATACTGTGTTGTTGTCGTTGTTGTTGTTGTTGTTGCTGCCCTATTGCTGTTGACGACTTTATGCGCCACAATTCTCAGCTAGCCAGCAGTGGAATGGCCCGATGGTGGGGGGGGAATGGGGGGCGGGGGGCCACAGCTTTGGTGAGGTGTCACTTTCGCTGTCGGGTGTTAATTAAGTGCGCGCGTCGTTGCAATTGTCGGGTCAAGAGTTGACTTACCTTTCTTGTGGTCGGCTTCCTGTTTGACGGCCGCCGGCGGCTTGGCCGCAGCCAGCGAGGTGGACAGCATTAGCATTAGCATCAGCAGGATGCCAGCGCAAAGCTGCACTTGATGTCCAGGCGCCATGGTAGCGTCGCAACTGTCCCTCTCCCACTCTGACTCTCTCTCTCTCTCTCTGTCTCTCTCTATTTAATTAGCTATTGCAATTGGAGGTTGTTGTTGTTGTTGATGCTGTTGTTGTTGTTGATGTGATGTCGCTTTCGTTTTGTTTATTTTTTTTCCTGTTTTTCGTTAATTTGCTATTGACCTGTTGAATGCTGCTGCAGCTGCATTTCACTTTCATATTGAACAGAAAATAAGTTGATAATCAAGCAAAAATGTAAAGCGACAACACCAACAGCAACAACAGGACCAGCAAGCACAGCGACAACAGCAGCGACGGCATCAACAGCAACTGCAGAGTGAAATTTCACTTTTGTGCATTCAAGTGGACTCTCTTGTGGGGAGCAAGTATTGCAACACCAGCACACACACACACACACACACACGCACACGCACACACTGAGTGGCAAGTGAATTGTGTGTTGGGGTCACGCACTCCTGTTGCCAGTTGCTGTTGTTGCTGCTGCTGCTGCTGTTGGCGATTATCCGCTGCGCGTTAAGGCCATAAAAATAAAAAGTATTTTGTTAAGCGTTTTTAACAGCAGGAATTACAACAATAGCAACAACAACTGGCCGCAACAACAACTGCAAACACTTGTCTTGCGGCAGCAGCTGTTGCTATTTATGTAGTTGTTGTTGTTGTTGCTGCTGCTGCTGCTGCAACTGCCACATGCCACAACGCTAAAGACTTTGGCAACAATTTTTTATTTTCATTTTTTTTAAATTTTATTCTCCAACAATTTTCAATTGCATTTTTTTCTATGCTTGTTTTCTTTGTTTGGCTTATAGTTTTTAAGCAGGAAACTTTTAGCGCGGAACCACAACAAAAAAATCTATTTTATTTATTTTTCTTTTGAATTGATTTTGAAGTGTATTTATCAAGTGTTGTATTTGTAATTTGCATTTTGTTATAAATTTTATGGCACTTGTTATTGCTCTTGTTGTTGCTGTATTAGTTATGTTTCTCAATTTTGCTTTTCTTTTGTTTTTTGAAGCACTTTTCAGTTTCATAATGCGGAAATGCCGCCCAATCAACACTCGAAACAGTTAACAAAAAACAAAAAAAAAAAAACAACAAGCAAAAAACTGATTTGTGTGTCCACTAAAATTGTTATTAAAACGCGAACGAAACGCGGCGAAAACGCGCGTAATTGCAGGATGTGGCACGACCGCGTTGGACTTGGCTAAAATACTTCCGCGCCCATGGCCGCCACACACACACACGCACGCACACACACGCACGCAGCTCATATGCGAATTTCCATTTGCTTACGGGCGGGCAGGCTGGGAGGAGGGGGGCGGGGTGGCGTGGGTGTTCGGGCTGGCAAGTCGGGATAACGGCAACAAACCCAATGTTAGAGAAAAACGCGACGTTTGCCAAGCGCTCGCTGCGAACGCCGTCAACTGTCTGAGCCGCGCGCAGGCGCCGTCGTAGACTTTTAAAGCGCTGTAACAGCCGAAAGAGAGGGAGTGACGAACGCACACCGCGCGAGAGCGGGACAGCGAGAGACCGCGAGCGAGAGCCAGCGCCACAGCTAGAGCGCCATAGAGTTAGAGAGCGCCAGCGAGAGCGTTCGTGATTTGTTTGCGCTTCATGAATGAAGCGGCCCATCGATCAGCTGTGTCTCAAACCGGTAAACGTTGTAAACGTTGCAGCAGCAGCAGCAGCTGCCACTGCCGTTGCCGTTCTTGTGGCCAGCACGTGACGCATGCCGCCGAGACGCCCACGCCTCAGTCTCAATATAAATCTTTGCGAAATAAGCCAGGAAAATGTTGATTTCATCTCTTGAGCTATCACATCCACATAATGTGATCGATTAAAAATACTATTGCGTCAAACTAGTTACCGCAAATTAGTTGCTTTTATGTGTAATACTAGCCGGTATTGCCCAGCTTTGCTCGGCGCAAGTTATCACATTTCCACCCGTTTCCCCACAAATCGAACAAAATTTTCCAATTAACAGTTTTCCGCTACCTTTTCGACCGTTCGATGAGTTTCCTAAAAGGAGTGAAATCCGTAGTTACAAAGATTTCCAACTGTAGATGGGAATTTGCTAACATCAGCGTGACATGTATGCATTCATTATTTAACTACACCTTTGAAAATGTGATTGGACAATTGGAAAAATGGTCTGAAAAATTTAATGTTGTTTAATGTGAATCAAACACTCAGGACAAACAGTTATATTTATAGATTGATTAAACTTATTTTTAATTCAGCTTCAGCTTAATAGCATTTAAGATATTGAGCTATTAATTAACCGGAGCTCTGTGCCCATAAATAATTATTAATTATTAAGCCAATGAAGTTTACCTCTCTGTTCGCTGGGATATTGGTTTTCGTATAGCATACCTTGAATGAGGTTTTAAAGGCAAGCGAAAACTAACACTGATTATAGGAGCTACAGACACCACTCCATTTAAACGCAATATTCGTGCAAAACAGTTCACTTTTGGGATAGCTCCATATCATCTTTTAAAACAGTAGAAGTATGTTCTGTAGAAGCACCCTTGAACTACCGTTTGTAGACTTTGCCCAATCCGAAGCCTATTGCCAAATTCGTTGACTTCACAACACTCTGGGCCGGGATCAAAGTGGCGTGGACTTAATGAAACCCGCTCGCCTGTCTCAAACCCTACGAGATAACTGATTGACGGCATTTGCATTGCACATTGCGCAGATTTTTGACAGCGGAACATGGACAAATGAAATGCCTAAGCTAAGCTGCGCAATATGTATGTAGTATGCAGATACGGAGATAAACAGCCGCGGGCTTTATACATATTTAAGATGTTTGGCAAATTAACGCACACATAAAAAGAGTGGAAGTGTGGGCAAATTTTTGTGCCTACAACGGATTTGCATAAAATATAAAATTGAATTCAAACACGCGTTTCTCATTTTACTAATTAGACTGTGACAAATATGCTCCATTCGTCGATTAGATGTGGTTGTTATGCGTTTCTACTATATTGATAGGCCATAAATACCGTGGGTGGCATATCATAAACATACATCTAATTCTCTTTTTCCATGAATTTGAAATGACACGCTTCAAAAATTTGATATTTAACACGATTTTAAATATTATATTCATTCTGTTTTATGCATTTTTTTTATGTTCTATGAATATATAATTCTATATTCTATATAATTCTTATATATAATTCTATAATAAGAGAGAAATAATTTTCCAGCTGTGATATTGCAGTCTTGGCTATAAGAGTGGCCGAGCCGAATCTCAATCTAAATTGAAATCCAACCCGAGGATCTTCTTTCGCCTTTGCCACCTTTTCGCAAACCGCTTCAAAGCGAATTGATGAACAATTTGAGTAGCAAAAATTGCCAAGCAAAAAACATAGTAAATCGAACACCGACAAACAAAGTTAACTTTGAATTTGCATCTAACGAAAACAAACGGGGCCGAGAGTTTCCACAAAAGTTTGCAACATGAAGCATAGAATTTCTTACAGTTTTTGGTAACTAGTTAGGCAAATACAATAATAAAGCGTTATGATTTGTATATAGATGTATAAATAATCTTTCAATTGTTGTTGATTTAATTTGCTTTTAATTGATTTGCAATTTCTTACACATTTCAGGAATTTGTTATCTTTTTCGACAGATAAAAATCTTTCTTAATTATTGCTAATGTAAATTTATTAGTTCTACTTGATATTCATGTTTTTTGATATTTTATGCATTTGCACACTCTTTGAACTACCCGTGCATCTGACTATGACTGTGCGCTTTAACAATGTCAAATTGCACAATTGCAGTAGCAACAACAACAACAACAACAACAACAACAAGGACACAAATAGCGTTTGCTGTCAAGGCGTCACGATGGCATGTAATGAAAATAAAGCGCAAATGAAAACACGAAAAGCAAATCGGAGATGCGAGCCAAGATACAAAATAGCGACAAAGTCTTTAAGCGCTCTCTGCAGCCTGATGATGTCATTGATTTGGCACAGATATTCAATTCCCACCACCGATTACCACACACGTACATACAAATGCATGTGCACATGTGTGCATGAAGGGACGAGTAGCAGCTACAGTTAACGAAGAAAACACACATAAATGTATCTGTATCCCCCAGACATAAATGTATCTGTAACTTTGACTGCATCTGCAAATGTATCTATAACTTTTTCTGTGTCTATATCGAAATCTAATTCGGCATTTGTTTCTTTAAATCTATCTGCATTTTGTGTCTATCTATCACGAACGTTTATCTGTATGTGTGTGTTTTTATTTTATTTTATATAAGTTTAAAATATGTATCTGGCTCTGCAATTGTACATGTGTATATAAATCAAATCTGAATTTATATTTGCAATTGAAGCGGAATTTAAATCTAAATCTTAATTTGACTATGTTCATAAAATCTGTATCTGTATCTGAATTTGTAGTTTCTGCATGTGTTACTTGTATCGGTTTAAATTTAATTGCACCTGTATCTGTAGTTGAGATGTCTACCTGTATCTGTATGTGCAACGCATCTGTGTGCCGCTGGCTGGCCGTGTTCAGCGCTCTGCATTTGCCGGATTCGTTGACCGCATCTAATATGCTATTGACCAAGTGACTCGGTTTGTTTGGGCCACGTTTCGGTGTGCATCTGTGAGGTATCTGTCTTACATGGCAGCATGCTTCGATCGACTCTGCGAACGATTACTTTAATTGCTTCGCACTTAATTGTAACTGCCTGCAGCAGCAAATCAATTCGCACGCATTTTTCTGTGTGCTCCAAGGGTGTTCAGACCCCTCGTTTGGCGGCATGCATTGAACTCCGCGCAACGCCCACTGAAGGTCTTTGGCGCTATGCTCCAGTACTCGTCCGACTCGTTAATTGTAACTCGTCGCTGGTATCTCGAGTGTATCTTACTGCTCGCATGGGTATATGCATATCAGCGCGAGTGGGCGTTCAGATACATATCCACAGACATGCAGACAGGCGGCTCAAGACGACAACGGCGATGTTTCCGCCAAGGCGCTAAGCCAATGCGCAGCTTTTAGCGCTAATAGCAACGCATTTGGCCGACGTCGCGGCGATAGCGGGGCGTGTCTCAAATCAGGCTTAAAAGCAATTACGCACTCTGCAAAGTTGTCAACGTTGGCTCCGTCTACTTCCTGCTCCAAGCGACTGTGTCTGGGATGAGAAATGTCATTAAAAAGATAGTTTTCTGTCTCGGCCATCGGTGCATTAGCCTGGCTGTGCGAATTATTGGCATATACATATAAAAAAAAGGGCAACACTAAGACAACTCTAATTTGCCCTGCTGGTATTCCAAAGGAATGCATTACCATTTATAATCCTGTCAAATTTGACTCCTTGCCTAGTTTTAGTGTAAGCTAAACATTTTTTAATCTCTTATATTGATTGGACAAGGATCCATATCTAAGCCAATCAATAGAGATATGGTTTATTAGGCCTGCGACTGTTTGGACCAGCCCAATCAGTGTGTTGCCAATAAAATGAATTATTATGCAGAGCTCACAAAATGGGTGTAAAGACTTCAGTGCATTTCAGTTTCATTAGCGCAGGAGCAGGAATCGACAACTCGTGTCGCATAAATAAACAAATGATGAGTGTTTCCAGCTAAAATTGGCTCGCTCGAGGGGACGGGTGTGCAGAAGAGTGTGTGCTGAAATAATCGAAGGCAAACCGACGCGAATTGCGTTTCACAATTACGCGGAAAATTAATGTAAGTACCGTGCATAGATGGAGAATCGAGTCAACAAATATTTTTTAAATTGGCCACATTTATTGTGCCATACAAATATATATCTAAAAGAAGATATTGATATTGGAGGATATGGTTTTCTTATAAAATTCTAGCAAGAATTGTGCACTAAGGTGAAAACATTTTAGTTTGAGAAAAAACCATTATAAACCTCTGAAGTCCTAATTACTATTCATTTACAAAACGTTAATTCAATTGAATGTATTATATTTTATATCAGGAACAAAAATTCTTTTCATTTACTTTAAATTCAGTTAAAATTTAAATTTTAAATGAAATCAACATGTTTGGCAAGCCAATAATTCATATTTCATTTGTTCAGAAAACCTTAAGACCTGCGATATTTAAAGTTTTCTTAGCTAACATCTGGTTAACTATGAGTAGTCGAAAAGAAAACCCATAAAAAATAAAAAAAAACTTATTTGATACCAAGCTTAGCGTACAGAATCGCTTTTAAAAGTTTTTATTATATTCAAAAGCTCGGCCTTGCGACTGAAAGCTTTCGCAGCACCGAACATTAGGTGTAAAGCTCAGCAAAAGCTCAAGAACTAGAGGTGGATACCTTCGTTAAATGTGAGCTTACAAGTTTTGGTGGCTTACTAAACTTATTATTCAATTACTCAAAGCCAGCAACCAACCAGAAACTTTGGTTGTAAAACTTTTATGCTCCCGCAAAAAAATGTAATATATAAAATTAATAACAATTTTGTAAAGTTATCGGATCCATATCTATCATATTTCACACTTCCATTACTTTGTTAAAGCTGATCCAATTCTCATGTTCGATGGCAAATAAGAAAAACAAAAATTTGTCTAGCAAACTTCAGCTTGAATATATTAATAAATTCCCAAAGTGAAAATATTTGAGTAACATTTCGTTTTTCTGTCAATATTTGAAAACTTTTGAAATTTTCTGGAGCAAAGGAATTATATATATTGATTGTAGATACTGAAACATCTCAAATTTTCTGCATCGAGTTTTCTCTGAGGCAGAACAATACGTTAGAAAATGTTAGAAATAAATGACTAGTGAGTCCGGCCGAACGGACGCATTAAAAGATACCGATTACGATCCATAGAGTCAAGCACTCGTCCCATAGCCTGTGAATTCAGCATATGGCAAAAGCATATCCAGTCACAACAGATTTTTAGTTCAGATGAAAAATATAGGAATTTCCAAATCTTCATCTATGGGCTTGCACAGCTGCAGCAGTCTCGACTGATATGGAAAGCCATTTAATAATGAATACGAACACGCTGCTCTCATTACTCCATGTCTTACCATTATTCCTTGCACTATCCTTATAATACAACTAGCTAATTTTTATATATATATTTTTTTTTAATTTTGATGGATTTCTCTTTTTAGATTTTGTTAGACGTTGTTTGTTTTCAAACATTCGTAACGACAATACAGATGACATACGTGCTTTATATATGTTTCTAGCAGCCTATAATAAAGTGAGACAAACCGAGAAACTCCGACTAAAAATACGAATAAAATGTAGTGCTCTGTGTTGAGTAACGGTATCAGAAAGGTACATTGATTAGGCGCCAAACAAGGTTTCGGTCGTTTGTCCCAACTAGCATATTTCTGCATACTGTTTGATATAGCAACGTATATCTGAAAGTATGAAATCATTCAGTAATAAAGTATTTAATTATATACAAGTGCTCAATGTCTTTTAATGTACAATATTTATTTTTACTTTGAGAAATTTTGACCATCAATTAAAAGAGCAAAAAAAAAAGAGAATAATAATAAATAAACAAATAAGATGGAGTGTGGGAATGAGAGATATTTATTTAGCGAGCACGTGTTAAATTAAAAAAAAAAAATTATTAATTCCAAGCAATTTCATGAAGCAATTACGGAGTCGACAATAGGCCAAAGAACTTGCGCCGTTTAAATGCAACCCGAGATTAAATGTCAATCCTAAAAATAATAACAGCAGCCCCCAAAAAGCCGCAGCCATCAACAACGCCAACTGCCGCCATGAACAGATAATGAAGCGAACAGGAGCTGGAGCAGAAGCAGGAGGAGGAGCAGGAGCAGGCGCAGGAACGGCAGCAGGAAGCGCAATCATTACGTCCATTGGCCGATGGCCGCACTCGCATCCTGCGCGAGTCCATCGAATGCTGTGGCTGTGGCCAGGATTAGGAGGCGGCATCACTTTGGAATGCCCCATTTGCCTTTTGCCGCCACCGCAAGGGGGCGAGGGCGGGGGCGGGGCGGGCGACCGCGAACGGTTGGGGATCAGGTCTGAGGCCAGGCAAAACAAATGACGCTGACAGACGGCTGGACGGCGTGCCGGCCAGACAAATAGCATCGCCTGAATTTAACGTTTTGATTAAATGCGCGCTTGATTTGAAAATGATTTCATTAATTAAACGCGTCCACCTTCCACTTGCCCTTTGCTCTTCGCCCATTGGCGTTCCGATGGCGATTTGCCCCACTTTGTGAACGCTGTAAATGTACTTTAACTATTCCGTTTGCTTTTGCTTTTTCACAATTTCCACGTTTTGTGCATGCATTGGACAAAGGCCCAAGGCGGCTAATTCGTCACTTTCTCTGATTCCCCTTTTTAATAACCCTGTAAATTGCTAACAAAAATTCGCTTGTGGATATATTCATTATTGATTCGAAGATCATAGAATACAGTTTCGAAAGTCTACAACAGTCTATATATTTCTATATATTTATACGCCCTGCAATAAGCATAGAACACACATTACATCTTATTGCAGGGTAACGGCTCTTCGAGCTCATCTAGCTGTGACACTCTGGCTTTTTGCTTTGTTACCATGTCATTGGCATTACCACCCTGCATATTGGCAACCGATTGCAATCGGCCCAGTTACAAATTGAACTGGACCGCCGGCGGCCATTGCCAACTGGCCTTTATGAACTTATGTAGGTAATACAATTATACCCTCTTCCATCGTATCGTTTGAGGCATATTTGGGCTGTAGCGACTACAGAGGCCGTTTGCGTTGCAGTAAAGATTAAGAGTTCTCCATTTATTGGCTTTGATTGCTCAAAGATACTTGTATTATTGTGAGGGAAGGGATTAACAAATAAACGATCTAAACATCGGCGCAAAACAGGAAGTATCGCATATATACAAAATTAATTTACGATTGATATAATATAATCTAATAATATAAGATTATACCCTCAACCCAAAATCGCCGCTGCTTGGCCTCCACTATGGAAAATTGTTTCTTGAATAGCTTTTAATATAACTGCACACTACTTCTGACCCATGATATTCATTTCCAAACCGATCTTGATGACAATAGATTGCAATAGATTCTTTAAGTGCTGTAGTATATTCAAAAATGCATTCCAAGATTTAGCTCTAACAATAAAATGCGTTATCGATTTTAGTAATCGATCATGTGAAATAAACTGGATGCAGTAGTTTTCGACAGACAGTTGATCCCGATAAACAATACATATACTCTATAAATCGGATGTGGCTCCTTCTGCCTGTTACATATAAATGCAGTCAATCCTTATACCCTTTTTACACATTTCCAATGGGTTCAGGGTATAACCAATCAAGTTTTTTATTATATACACAAAATATGAAATATCTGCTCTGCCTCTGATATCCGTTGTCCGGGGTAGATTTTTTAAACTTTAATTTAATTTCATGCAGAGAGTTCCAAATAGGTTTAAAGAGAACAAAAGCAAAAATTAATGTTCGTCTTAAATTTCACAATTTCAGTGCTGAATTTTGAATAAGGATATGAATATGAATATGGACATGGATAAAACTAGTCGTTAGTTTTCAAACTGCTTACGTACGTCATAGCAGGTTACTACTGTGAAGGTTCAGCTGGCTGTTCAGATCTGGCCTGTAACAATTAAACATTAGTCAGTCTGACACTTCTATTTATATATATGTATATACGTGATGGGTTCCCACAAAATTTTTAATTGACTTCAACAGAAAAGGCTTTCGGGACTCGGCTGTGATTTGCATTGGCAGCTGCTCACTTACGATCATAATTCTTGGGGAATGTTGCGGCTCGCACTCATTAGCCCATAAATAGTCGTCGGCACGCATCCATTTCGGGCTGCCAAACTGGCAACTGGGCTAATTAATTTCCCTCTGCGTGACTTGCATGCCCAAGGCGACTGCTGAGTACTTAGCTCTCAGTGCTCAGTGGGTGGTAACGGTGCTGCTGTGGGTGCGGTGTCCCTGTGTGTGTGTGTGTGTGTGCTTGCTGAGTGGATGTTTTTCTACAACACTCGCAATATATATATATATATGTATACATACACTCATATTGGCAGCGCCAAATTGTATGAGTAATGATTAAATGCTCGTTTGCCAAGTCAAGGACTCGCCCACCAAATGCAATGGGCCCTGTTGCTTGTCATGGCCAATGAATCATGAGACGTGCGTCCAGTCAGCGAGGGCAGAAAGTCAACCCCCCCAAACAACGCCCCTGTTAAGATTGATCAGTTGGACCAGCAACTGCGAGAGGCTTCATTCTAATTTGGCTTGCCAAACTCACACACACACACGCGTGCTTGTGTTGGGTTTAAGGACCTGGCTGCCAGCAGCAACTTAATCTGTAACTAACAGGCGCACACACACTCACACATAAAGGGGGAGCTGCGCTTTAAACTGGCTTTGGCAGGGGGGTCGTACACATAAAGTGCACTAAGATATGGCGCAGTTCATTAACTTAATAAATATATGTACACACACACACGCACACACACAGGCGTACTTATTAGAATGGCGAGATTTGGCTAGGCCTGGCAGACGGCAACACAAGCAACAACGACAACAAAGAGCAGTAACAATAACATAAATAAACAAGCTTAAACTAGACGTTGGGCCAGCCAAAAACTTCATCAACCGCCAACAAAAGTTACAACAACAACAACAAATCTCAAGGTGAGTTATGCGAAAAGTCCAAGTGGGCGAAGGTGGGCCAAAAGTGCAAATTTTCAAGCTAACAATGAAGCAGACCGCCGACGCGAATGTTTCGCTGGAGAGCCCGAAACTCCCCGAGGTGGAGTTCACGTTCACTGGAAAATAAAATACTGTTATTTTGGACAAATATCGACAAATACGCCCAGTGGGCGTAATAAAAAAATATTTGCGTGATCTTTAGATGAGGTCGGTAGTAATCTGCCCGGGGAATTTGTATTCACCCAACCTTGAAACTGAGGGAGATAAATATATTTTATTGAATTGGTCGTAGTCAAAAAAGATAGACATTTTATCTGACGGGGGTCTCTTCAATAGCGAAGCAAATTGCGTTTATATGGATAGCAAGATGGACATTGACCAACAAAAATATACTCTTTTCACTTAACGATATAGGCCTAAATTGGTAATTATTTTTCTCTTCTGGGAATCCTTGAATTTTACGGCCGTCTCTATTAACGGCATCTTTGCTTAGCGGCCTGTGCTTATCTTATACAAAAGTTCAATTATTTTTTGAATTAACAGCGAACATTTTGTTTTTTATTTTTTTTTTTTTATTTTTTAAATAAATGTAAACTGCAGTGAATGTGTAAAAAAACTTTTAGTTTCATACATTTTAAAGGTAATTGTATGGACCAACATTCTTGGAAGCCGTTAAGACTGTAAAGCGAGTACCGGGTGTATATATAAGAATTAAAAGCAATATTTATATTTATATTTGCGGAACGTGAACAGACAAGCGATAAAAAGGCCAGATACAGATGCAATGTGCGCTTGGCTGTGGGCAGCGCTTTCCTGCCAACCAGGTCAAAATATAGAGATGAGTAATAAGAGTATATTCTGTCTCTCTCTCTCTCTCTCTCTCTCTCTTTTTCGTTTTCTTTTTCCTTGCTTCCAGCCCTCTCTTATAATCTTTTATGTTGTTCACGCTTAGTTATTTAGCACCTTGGAGTCGCCGCTCATGACATAACGGATAAAGCTGGCTAGATACGTATACATGCATATATAAGATATCTGGGCGCATTCACAGTTACATTATATTTTATTGGCTAACTGACAATGACAAGAGCATACATATATATTTTGCGACTTTTGGCTTAACTAGCAAACTCAGACTTTATTTAACTAGAAGCAGACACACTCTCTCTCTCTCTCTCTCTCACACACACACACACACACACACACACACAAACACATGCATACTCAATGGACACTAGCTTAAGATAGTACAAATAGCGATTAGGAGAGCGTCTGCATTTTACTTCCACACAGCCTCTGGGGGCCGGGGCCGGGGCGGGGGTCTAGACTGTTTGGGTAGCCACATCGCGCTGGCGACTGCGCTTGTAGCAGGCGTAGGCCTCCAGGGCATTTATGCTGAATATGGTTAGTCCAAAGAACTGCAGGGCAGAGATTCGATTTGAGATTCAGGAGCATCGAAGCAATGGAATTGACACTCACCGCTGCGGCCGTATAGGCGGCAATGTCCAGGGCGAGCACCAGCCCGGAGGCTATGAAGTGGCCCAGCGCGAGGGAGGCGTGCACGCCCAGCGACCACACCGTCGCGTCGCAGCTCCAGCTCTGGCCGAGCCGCAGGTAGCGCCTGAGCAGCAGCAGCAGCGTCGTCAGGCAGCCAAGCAGCACGACGACGATGTAGAAGCAGCCCCGAAAGTTGCTCAGACGCACCGAGCTGCACACGATGCACAGAAAGCCAATGAAGCCGCACAGCTGGAAGGGGGCAGCAGAGGAGCGTGAGCGGCGGAGTGTGGGCGTGGCCAGCAACAGTACTTACCAGACAGGTGATCTTGCACAATCCCCCAATGCTGCGCAAATACTTGCGATCGTAGTCATGGTTCGCGGACATGGCAGTGACGGATGCCAAAAACAATAGCCAAACGGTGAGCACTCGACAATAAACGGCAATCGACAAAAGGCAGCAACAACAACGCCAGCAAGCGACAAACAGCAAACGGCAAACGGCAACAACAAATACGCTCGATGCCTACGAAAAATTCACATTGCGCGCGGGAGCAAGCACAAAATGCCACTGGCGGCAACAAAACGGCTGAAAGCTTAGAACACCAACAATGACGACGGCACGTCATGAGCGCGAGAGCGAGAGCGCACTACGAAGCGTACGGGCACAGTCGGGAGAGCGAGCAAGCGGAGGCCATGCACACATACTCAACACACGCAAGCCAAGAGCGGCGCTCTCACTCTCTCTCTGTAATTCTGTCAGTTTTGCTGCTCTCTCGCCGCGTCTGTTTTGCGTCTTTGTACGGCTATCGCCTTTCGATAAATTCGTTCAACGCAAAACTCGAATGGAAAACGACCTTATCAGCTGGCGATCCGTTTCTCTTTGTTCAATTTAGCAGCACTGAGCGCCCTTCATTCCACAGCATGAACCGCAAATGAATACTCAAGTTTTTCTACATGTTTGTATGAATGCATTCATACTTTTGAGCTCTTACATATCTAATATTAATCACTTGTATGTGGCAATGAATGCACAGCCGAGTCTGTGATTCATATGTATGCCAAACGTAAACAAACGCGTAAAAAGCGCTGAGCAGCAGCAAAAAAAAGAGGGCAAATTGCGCGCCGACTCCCGTATGCTCTTACATATTTAAGCATTATTAATGGCAATTATGCAAATTATATTATATTATTATATACACACACATTTTATATACATCTATATAATATTGGCATATTGTGAGGGCATTAAATACCATTCGTTGAAAGCTTAAACGATCCCACAGCATGTGCTAGACCGACGCGTAACAAAATGCAGCGATATGGCGCTGTACCCTACACACACACACACACATGTGTCGGTGAGTGTATGCCAACTTTTATACACCCCATCAATTGAGTAACATACTTATTTTAATTGATTCAAATTCACTGTGGTCGCCACTAGATTTGTGTGCTGTGTGAGGGCGCGATGAGTTGCTTCATTCTCAGCGCCCCACTTGGCCAAGGTCACCGCTGGCATCTGCCCTCAGATTGGAACGGAAACACAAGGCGCAATCCAATATGGAAAGCAAATCTTTTGAGAACACGCCCAGCTGCAGCTGTGACGGATATGTGAATATGCGCTCAGCACACCGGAAATAACACAATGCAGAACAAGTGCCAACTATTCCTAAGAATACCACACACAGCTCTGTGAAAAGTTGGGACGAGCTGGAAGCTGGTGTCAGGTTTGCGTTTGATCGAAAAGAGGCAGATGGGTGTGCGAATAAGTTAACAGATACATTTACCACATACTGGGTTTAAGCTGGATTTCTAAGCTATAGTTTTCACTCATTTTCCGTTTGATTTTACTAATTCAGCGAAACAAGCTTAGACTAAGTGAATAAAAACGTAACTTACGTAAGCTGTAATAATTACGAATATTCCTGTTGTGCAATAATAATGGTGAATAATGTTGAATTAATCATTTTGCTATTGAATATAATAAAAGTAGTTGTTGATCAATATAATAAAAGTAAATATTAATTATTAAAGTGCAATTTTTAAGTTAAAACTACTTTTATAGTAATAATAATTTTATATGATGAACACCAATGATTCTCTACAAATAACTAAGCTATTCAACTGAATTTATTAATCAGAATTTGTAGTGTCGCCTCCCACAGAGCAAAGAGATAAACTTTACAATTAAATTGCCTATTTATTTATTTACCATACATCAATTTTAGCTAAAAGCTATTATCAATAGTTTCGCTTATAATCTCAAATGGACTCTGTTTAGCAGCAATATGGAAATATCCATGCAAAGCGGGCAGTCAATTAGTAAATGGCTTTTTATAATAGTTAACTGCAGTTTATGCGGCAATTGGGTTGCGCTTTTATTTGGCTGATTGCATTGTTAAGTTTCAAAAAGTGTTCGATTTGATACATTTTGACCAGCAGTAAAAGCCAATTTCAGTTGTCAGTTGTCAGCGTGTGTTTGTGTGTGTGTGTGTGTGTGTACATGGCTTGTGTTGTGTGAACTGTTGCCATTGTGGCTTGTGCACTGTTTGTTTTGTCCGAGTTGAGTGCACTTCACAAATCCGCTTGCCGAGTGCCATTTGTGCTGTGCAATTTGGCAGCGTGCAACGCTTTATGCCACAGCGCAAAATGGTGGTGCAGCAGAATGCCTGACGCAGTCCGTGCCACCAAGCCCAACCACAAGCTACTCACAAAATTAGCCATGCAACAAACGCGTGCACTCTACTTCTGTCTCTTTCGTTCTTACTCCCACCTGTCTGTCTCTCTGTCCTTCTTTCTCCTTCTCTCTCTCTCTCTCTTGGTTTGGTTTTTTTCATTCCGGTGCTTGGTGGCATTTTGCAATTCACTAAAATATAATATTTATGATTTATGCGCATGGCTAAGCTTTCATCTACCTTTCTACAGGTAGCACACACACACGTCCTCCTCCACCTGTCCCACCTGCGCTGATGGTTGCCAGCCAACTGCTAATTTCTTTTGTACTATTTTACTTTATCGCCTGCCACGTCGCTGTCAGACGCGTCGTATACGCAACGCATTCAACACACACACGCACACAAATACGCGGAAGGCCACGAGTGAGCGCGTGTGTGTGTGGGTGTGTGGTCTGCTGTGGGCGTCTAATTAGAAATGCAGTTGGCGTAATTGGCAACTGCAGCGGTAGCAGTTTTTGTAAAGTTGCCACGAACAGCGACAGGGGCAACAACAACAACAGACCGAGTGCCTGCCCCCACTTAAGGATGAACCCTGGCTAAATGGAGCAAGTGAGGTTGTTGCACGCCACAGCCTCCAACTTCTGAATTCCCTGTATTCTGTGCAAAAGCAGCTTAATATAATACAGTGAGCATGGCGAATCTATTATCTATCTGAATAATATAAAAAATGGCAAAACTATTATTTGTCGGAACGACTGTGGGCGCAGTAAATAAATAAAGCTGTTCATGTCACTTATTTTTTATTGCAATTTTGCACTCGCACATAGTCTAGTTTATAAATAGAAATATATAATTATATATTGTATATACATGCAGTTTGAAATTTTAAAGTGGTCTTCAATTATAATTAATAACTATTTTGTCTAAAAGTTGTGTTCATCAAATCAAATCAAAATACGCCTTTTTTGGAAAAACTTCAAATGTTTACTAATAAAATAAATCAGACCAATACATTTTGCAATTAAGATAAATATCAATATATTCTTTCAGTTACAGAAATAAATGTTTTCCGTTACTGCATTTTTCGGTTCTTCTTTGAGAGTGGTTATTTTTGTTATATCGAGGGTTTTAAAAAATTTTGTAGCCAATAAATTATGGTATATTTGGTTTTTTGCTGTTTAGCTAAGTAAAAATTTTCAAGAAATAAAAATTAATATTATTATTCAATTCAAGATTTAAAAAAATGTAAAAATACATTTGTAAAAGTTGCATCTTTTAATGGAATCCGGTTTTGTCTGATTTCTTTTTTATAGGAAAGACACATTTTTGTATAGTTTTATTTTAGCACATATTTTTGAAAACATTGCGAGTTTGTTGGTTGACAACCGCCTCAGTTTTTGGCTGCTGGAAGTTTTCCCCAAGCATTTTCAATTGCTCAGATAAGATACAAAGCGCCATATGCTAGAGACACGCCACTTCACACCCTTCACGTTCAGAGCAGCCAATTCTAATGCAAATTTCGTGAGGCACGCCTGACGGGGCCAGACTTTTTCATAGCTGCAACTGACAGGCGTTCAGTGGGCCCGGTCGCAATCGCCATCCAAGTCAGCCGCACAGTGGAACCAAATCAGTGCTTATTGCTGGTCGAGTATATACATATGTATATGATTGTCATACTTATAATGGCTTTGTACAAATGTAAAAAATAATTTAAACAATACAAAATTAAGTTTGTTCTGTAATTTAGACATTTAATTATTGTAGAAATAAGTTGAAGAGGTTAGGTTTATTTAATTAATTGAAGCAATTGCCTGCAATTGACCCACTGTGCAGTGTCGTCACTATTTCCACGAGTTCTCAGAGCATCTGCCAAGTGAGTCCGACATTGAGTCCAAATCTGAATCGGTGCGCATTGTGCCGACATCGTCTGTTGGATGGTGGCTAGGGTCCTTTGGACTCAGTGCACATGGTGTCCTGTGCTGTGTGTCCAGGATCGGGAGACCTTAAGTAAGCATTTATTCGCCTTATAAATGATTATCGTGCGCACTCAAGTGCCATCATCATCAATCAAATATGAGTGCAACAGGATTGTGTATCTGTGCAAGTATCCCTTCTATCTGTTGCCATCTGTGTTGGTTATCTCTATCTGTATCTGTATCTGTAAGTGCGAGCGATAAACGAGTGCAGTTTTACAGACGGAACCGATTCTGATAGCGATGCCCTGGCCCCTGGCCTGCGGGTAATTTATGCTAATGAATTGCCTTCAGCTCTGCCTGATTCCGATTACACTTTACTCGCTGCCATCAATCAATCAATTTCACCGCTGTCTCGAGTGCTTCAACGGGCAGCTCATTAAACGCACAATGCCCGCAACCCGCAGACCTGACTCAGCTCAGTCCTCCGTTGCAAATCAGCGATATGATATCTGTCAGAGGCAGCCGAAAAGAAAATGTACCCAAGTATATAGAAATAAATAAAAATAATATTAATAACATGAACGCAAGAAGAAAGCGCAGTTAATACGTTGAATTTCAAACAAGTTTAATTGGCGTCTGCCGGCGACGGCCACGTCTTCGATTGCCCACCTCCCCCTTTTCACAGAAGTTTGGCCCTTTGCCAGTCGCAGGGAAATGGCTGCGTCTGCACATTTTAAAGCAATTTCCTCAACGTGATTTCTGATCAATTTACCGCATCCTGCGTGTAGCAAGGACTCTGCGCAATTTACAACTCCCATGGCCCCCCAACGCAAACACAAACGCGCACACACACCCACACACACACACACACACACACACATTCTGGAATTTGGCCACTTACGTAAGTGGCGCGCACTTTGAAAACTTGTCTAGCATTTTCCACGCTCCGGTAAACTTCAAGTAAACTGAACACCCCGAGGAATCCCCGCCCCATGCAGGTATCCAACGCTCGCCATCAATTGTTTTCAACTTCAAGTTACACTCTGCGAATAGTCGCATGTAGTCACACTCGCACTCAGACTCGAATTCGCACTCGAGCTCACACTCGTGCATATATTTCAATTTGAATCGCAAGCTGGGCTGCCAAGGCACGTAGCCGACATCGCTGGACCAGAGCCAAAGCCGAGGTCCATGTTCCTGCGAGTAGCCTTTTGTGTAACTCAAAACCCGAGCACCCCCATATTCTATCATCTGTAGTTGGACAAACAAACGACCTGCGTTATAGACTCTGATTCCTCTTCGATTTCACTTTGCGTTTGATTTGTGTGCTTGGAGTCCGAAATCGGCTGAGCTCTGAATGCTAATCAGGAATATTAATATGCCAACGTCTCTTTGGTGCATAAATTTTACAAATAGATTATTAAAACTTATTTATGGGTAACAAGTTGTGTTACCCGGCTTTGCGCGGCCCTAGCGCTTCTGTTATAATTCAAATAAGTCATTTATTTATTTTGTGTGTGTGTGCATTAAAAGTTAGTTACGAATTGTAATTAATTAATTCATAATTGAAATGTATTTCAGTTAGAGCATACACCTGTTTGTATGAATATGAATACTCATAAATGTACTTTCGTTCTCGGGATGCCAAAAATGCAGTCGAGCGGAAACTTGGCTTACAATCATAATCTGAGACGAGTACGTGCTGCTTTTGTGGCTGACCAAAGGTTCATCACAGGGCGGGAGCTGTTCTTATGGTAATCAGCATTTGCATCCGTTTTGCATGCAGCAATTTGAGGCAGGTGCTGTCATGCCAGTTGCAAGAAGGGCTCTGCGAAATGTTGCTGAGAGGGGGAGGGGCGGAGGGACGCTGGTCGACGAAGGGATGCAGTTGATTTAACTGGTGCAGAAAATCAAAGGCGCTTCATCAGCGTCATTAATTTGATTTGCGTTGATTCACAAGCAACAACAACAATAACAATTACAACAACAACGGACGCAGCAGGGATACTTTTGCTAAATCAAGTTCATGAATAATGCAACAAGAAGGACACACACGCTAGAAATGGATGTAGAGGCGGCTATTGAGTTTCGTCGCTTATCGCCATCTCTTTCCGACAAACTTGCGCTTTTCCCCATTCCCCCTCTCTCTTTCACTCTCTCCCGATCTCTGTCTTGTAGCGCAATGCAATTACGCAATTTATGAAATTACAATAGCAAAGTGACTTTAGCAACAATTTTCGTTACAACACTACACACAGACACACACACGTTCACACACACGCCCACGCACACATGCAGCATGCACACATAACGGAAATTGCGAGTAAAATTTCTATGGGTCCCAAAGCAAATATATTGAAAGCGAAATTGCGACAGCAACCAAGAGTCGACCATGTTGCTGCTGGTTGCTTGCTGCTTGTTGCTGGTTGTCCTCAACGCTGATTAGATATTTCCACTGTCGCTGCCACACCCTCCCCCCAATGCCCCCCACCTGCGCTTCCCAGCGACATAACAATCGAATTACCAGTTATGCAAACTGGCAATTTTGTAGCGACGTCTTCGTATCAAATGGCAAATCACATTAAGGGTTATCAATTTGTTGTGCATCCTCCTTAATACGAAGCTAAGCGTTGGCGACTGCCCCATGTGCCATGTGACTGTGCACGTGGGGCAGATTTTAATGAAGGCTTCTAGTGGAGCTTATCATTGCAGCAAGCTTTTCGTTTACAAATCCATTGTAGTGCATTTTTAATGCTTATATACATAACGTCATTATAGAATATTTCTTGTTTTTTTTTATTGAGTATAAAACAATTGAGATTTTACTGTTGCACAAATGAGAACAAAATCGTGTAATCCCCATCACAAGAATTTTCCTAGATTTTAATGATGGCTTCTAGTGGAGCTTATTGTTGCAACAAGCTATTTGCAGTACATTTTTAATGCTGACATGCAAAACGTCATCATAAAATATTACGCATTTTTTTTTGAAATTAAGTAAAAGTCAATGAAGATTTTACTGTTGCATAAATGGGAAAAAAATCGTGTAATCCGCAGCACAAGAATTTTCCTGGTAGTATATTTTTAAAAAAATATGCTTTGCTGCCTTAAAACTGCTTTGACTTTATAGTTTATAGCTGCTTTATAGTTATATGTTGAAGTAATTTAAAGCTTACTTTTAAATTTAAAGTAACGTGCTTTGCTACTGTCAACATAGGTATATTCAATATCACAATTCATGGGCATGGGGTCTTTTGTGGTAGTTACATGTGGAGTGATCGTAAATTCAGCTGCCTAGATTCAGTGCCAAATGCATGACGACTGTCTAAAAGACAAGGACAATCAATGACAATATAAACTTATTTATTTTGTCTTTGCCGCAACACTGTTGTCGGTTTATACTGCCATAAAACGAGATAAGTCTCAGCGATGGCAGTCACAACATTTCGATACAATGTGCCAAAATATCGTAGCATACTTTTCAGCGCCCGCATCGCTGCACACGGAATGTGGAATGTGACTGATCAACGGGAGCGCTAAGCCGACTCTGTAACGTCTGGAAACGCCTTTTCATCGCAATCATAAAAAGCCGCTTTGCACTTATTTCACTCCGGCTGCGATTCGCACGCGCCGAGCGCAATTTTTATTACCGCTAGTCGCATTAAGTAAATAAGCAGATTTCGATGTCTCGACTTATTCTTTATTCTTTTCGTTTTTTTGTTTTATTGTTGTCTGACCAGACAACGAGCCACTGTCCATTGGTCAGGCGCAGACAGCACACACGCACACACACAGACATGTGTGTGGTGTGTGTTGATACTTTGATTGCAGCAAAACGAGATCGTTAAATCAAAACAACGACTTTCAGCACGTGCTGGCCTATTACCATGATAAATGGCCAAGGCCAAGGACATGGCCAAGACGCTGGCTGGGCGTGTGCCGTGCAGAGGACGTGTAGCTCGGCTTTAGTCCTATTTATTCAGCCTGCATTTGATTGGCATTCGGCATAATTATATGTTAATATCGAGGCGTCCAAGTGGCTCAACAGCTGGCGGCTGCTCCGGCTGCTGTTGTCCCCGCGCCCGCCTGGACACTAGCTAATATCAGATTTATTTGTAATGCACACACACACACATTCTTACACTCACACAATGCTAATGACAATAGGGTGGCACACACCCACACACACACACAGCTTAGTGCTGTTGTCATACGCGCTTATGAGCTTGACCTTGACATTGTCACTGAAAACGCTGATAAACTAAGCCCTAATCCAGTGGCATTATGTACATTCGGCACTTTGGCAGACGGGCAATACAAACACACACACACACTGAAACAAATGCGAATTGAGTCTTTGGACTACTGAAAAGCCTTTGCAGTCAAGAGTAGAACCAAAATCAGTGTGCTCAACAAAGTAATACCCTGCAGCTGGAACTAAGTTGCATGCGTGCCTAATTATTTGAATTCCACTTTTAACTAAGAACGTTCTGGTCGGGTGTAACCGAGTGCGCAATACTCACTCCCAGTGTAATGACAGCTTGAAACAGTCGAAAACGCTCTTAATTAGTATTGTTATTCTGGAAAAATATCGATTTTTGTAATTTTTCGGTTTAATCTTAAGAGGACATCCTTAAATTCTGCAAACATTTTTCTGAAAATTTGCAGGGGATATATAGAAATTAAATTGATTTGCCACGCCCTTAGTAAGCGTAGCCAAATAATTGGAATACTTTATATGACGCGAGTATACACGAGTATATACATATATTTTAATCTCAAAGTCTCTAGCTACAATAGCGACTCAAGCTCCCAAAAAACTCTACATCGTGAAATACATCCACATATATAAATTTGTTTTTAATTCATAAGTAAGCATCTACAAATTTTAAATATTTATTAAGTTCATAAATGATTTAGAAAAGACACGATCTTTAAAATATCGTCTGTTTTCTTGTGATATCTGCAGATGATATATACCCTCGTTTAGCAATTTTGTGGCTACAGGGTATAAGCGGAATGTAAACCAAGCCAGAAGCAGCAAAGAATGCGAAATAAAATCAATTTTCATTGTAATTGGCATCTTAAAGGTTTAAGCGCCGTCCATTTCTATTATTAAAGTGGCCACCAAGCGCCTTGCTGGGCACTTGGAGCGCAAAAACATAAGCCCGAGCTGTGCACAGTGGAACACTTGGGTCGAAGACCTGACAAAAAGTATACCAGAATTGATGTGTATCTTAAGTTATTTGCAGAAAAAGTATTTCTTATTTTATTTGTTTTTTTGTATGGCAGCATAAATTTTATTTTTATATATTCTTCCTTTGCCTTAGATTCAATTTGTTTTTACGTTTCTCTATATAATGTGTTCCTATAATTTTACGCACGACTGTTTATTTTGACATATAAAAATTCAGCCGTATATTGAATCAGGCAATGTTATCGAATAGATTCGCATTGGATATAAAATTCGTTCACACTGTACCTGGCTCCCTGCCCTGCCCCGCCCAGCCAGATCTCTGCGCTGCAGTGCACCTGAATTCAGTTTCATTGCATTTAGAAGTGCGGGGAACTGCTTGGGAGTGGCTTGAGGTCTGGTTTATTAGTGGGCTGCGCGGGCCGCCATCGAGACATTAAGTTGCTACTTGCGCCACAGTGACCCTGACAGTGGCTCCATCGGACGCATTATCCTCGCTTATTGTCGTATATCAAATTTAATGGCTCCACTCGCCGCCGCCAGCCCGCTTCCTGAGCAGCTTTGCATTGTCTGTGCGTGCGGCGAGCTTTAATGGCGCTCGCAGCCCTTAAAAGTGCTTTAAAGGACCTGCCTCTCCGGCTGCCAACTCCAGCCGGCTCCACGTCACCACTCCGCCACCCGCCTGGTCGTTGGCATTGCGTTGACAACCAGACACCGCCCATATGTATGTCGAGACGGGACGCCGAGCGTTGCAATGTGTGTGTGTGCTTCATAGAGTCAGCCGTCTCGCCCCGCCTCCCGTTAATCAATCAACTTGCAAATTGAGACCTGAATTTTCCAAAGAGCTGTCGCTCAGTCGCAATCGCAGATCGTGACATTCTCTTCACGCATCTCGCATGTGCTTAAGTGGAAATTGGAGATATTTTTGATACTTGTGTGTAGAAAACTTTATAACCTTTTGCGATTGCGGCATAGAATCGACTCAAGATAGTTTTGTAAATAACAAATCATTCAAATTTGAATTCAGTCTGAACACTCAAATATTTAATTGTTAAATTACCTTAACAGTTTTTTACTCGTTCACAAAGTGATAAGAGTATATCGGGTTTGTGCAATGTCCGTCCGTCTGTTGAAATTTTTACTGTAGATTTAATACGGGTAATCTATATCTCTCACTATATTTATCCAAAATAGCAATAAAAACTAAGACTGTTGTTTCATTGTGAACGAGTACTACGGAGTTGGTTACGCCCGACTTCAATGTTCTTACTTGTTCGGCTTACTTTTATTACTAAGTTGAGCTACTAAGCTACTTCTAAAAATAAATGCGCGAAATAGGCAAATGTTGGCATCTTGAACCCAATAAAATGTATATATTTTTGGTGGCCAACAGCGGCCCAGTCGATTTGGCCATCTCCATCTGCCTGCTAGACATTTAAAATAAAAATAATTGTATATACTAACTTTTAAGGTATGCACGAGCATATTCGATATATAAGACTAAATACTAAATAGATAATACTACTAGATTTCAGAAGGAACATCAATAATAGGTAAACAGTAAATACTGAAGTTGACCAAATGTATTTAAGAGGCTGATTTAATATAACCATGTCCTTTTATCGTCGTCATTGATTGAGGAGACTTGTGTGCATGAGATATAACATTTGAAATTATGCTTATCTTCCTTTTTTCCCCAAGTCTCTTAAAAATCAATTATTAGCCTTAGTGTCACATGAATTATAGTAGCTTGAACTTATACGTTTTTCCCATTAAGAATTGTAATTGTAATAATTTTTTTTCGAACATATTTTAACATTTGAAAAATGTTGCGCGGTACAGGGTATTGCCCAGTCGGAGCATTTTGAATCATGCTGAAATGAAATGTGCACAACATTAATATCGCAAATGTCAAGCAATGGACAACTTTTGTTGTTTGCCTTGCTTTGGTAGTTTGGAAAAATACTCAAGTGTTTTTGAAGCCAACGGCTTTTGCTGCAATCATGAATGCAACAGCCTCCTGGCCCCCTGGGGGTTCAACGGCACACCTTTTGATGTACCAGTCATTTTTGCTCAGCTCTTCAGCTGTCAGTTGTTGGCATCGCACACCCCCGGGCACAACACACACACAGACCTGAATGGGGGAAAAAAAGAAAACACAAAATGAAGTTGTCGCTTGTTGCCGGCTGATGCTGATGCTGATGATGACATGTCGCCGTTGCTGTCGTTGATTCAAAAATTTAGTTGAAAATCGAACAATTTTCTTGCAAGACTGAAAACGAGGTCTGGCGGGGCTTGTTTTCACTTTTCGCGCTTGTCCTTGGCAGCGGCACTGGCTTTGTCGCAGGCACAGGCATGGGCCACGTGCCGAGCCGCTCACACGTCAAATTATGCTAATCAGGTGGCAGCCAAGAGCGGGCGGCAGCGAGAGCACGCGTGGGCGTGGCGATAGCGATAGCGTTGCCGGCGACAGAGACAGAGACAGCGACTGAGACAGAGAACGTGGCGGACGCGGAGGCAGAGGCAACCAACATGTCTAACGCCACATAATCGATTGCTTCTCAGTCGAAAGACGAATGAAAAGCGCATGGAAAATGAATTTAATTTGCCAGCCTCCCACATAGAACATGGCGCAGTGCCAAGGACATGAGCCCGAGGATGTGTCCGTAGCGACAGCCAAAAACAATTTGGGGCCCTGCATAAAAGTATGCATCAAAAAAGTAAACAAAGGCCGACAGCACAACGAATCGCAAATGCTCTTGCCAAAGGGTATTCTGCTGCTGACGCAATACCCTGTTTTTTTCTCCATATGTTCTTAACCTCTGTCTGATGCTGAGATCTTTTAAATCTTTCTATACATATATGCAATCCGTTCCATTTTTATAGAGTAAATATAATGAAATATCTGTAGTATACATCTGTAAATAATAAATTATCAGAAACTATATTTTCAACCGCAAATCGGTTAAATTGCTTTGTAGCTTTTTAAAATAGAACTGAATTGAAGGGTATTTGGCAGCCTGTTTGCTGTTGCTGTCCAATTTCATGGAATTCCTATCAAAAAATGCGAATTCTTTTTAAGGGAATATTCAATACAACCTAAATGAACCGCTTAAATCCTTTTTAATTTGTATGTATATGAACGTTGGAAAAATATTGCGTCTCGCTTTTAATAAGGACCAAGGGGTAAGGGTGTTCTATTCGGGTATGTCCGACTGGCGGATACTCTATGCCCAGCTCTTAGCAGCAGGAAAATATACCCGCACTTATATCGTATGCACCTTAATTAGCGGCTGTGCTTCCTTTACCCTCCTTTACACTTCCTTTTGTATTCCTATCTTTATGGCTTTAAAGTGACATCCAAATGTATGCATATGTCAAATCAAAGTGAAAACGAGTATATTGGTATACTCGAATACTGGAATATATACTCGTGAATACCCGCGTCAGATAAAGTATTAATATTTGTTGGCGTTTTTATTTAAAGCTATATACGGTACATTTTTTCTGGCAGTTTAATCTTCTCTAAAGATCGAGCAAAAAACCTTTGGCACGCCCACTCCCACCTCACAACTATCAAAAATATTTTATAATGTGTGGAAAGGGCGAGGTACTGAGAAAAAAAAGAATAATTAAGTTGTGCCTCTAGCAGATGAAACCCAATGGAAATTCTTAATTGCGTCGGATTTGCCTCCTCCTGCCTTTTCATACATTCGCCCAGAAGCATTGTACCCTTTATCCGTGTTCCATGGAAACGGGGTAAATAGGAGGTTCCACTAAAGATAGGAAATATTTGTAGCATTATAATTGGGTACTTCCCTCATTATGAACGCAGCTGGATTATGTGCAGATGTCACACACACACACACACACACACACACAGAGAGAAGCATAAACAAAGTGTATTATAGAAGTGAAATTTGTCAGGGGAATCGAGTGCATTGCTGTGCGGCACGGCCATCTATCTGCCGCTGCCAGAACAGGGCCAACAACAATGCAAAGCAGCAAAGCTCAAAAACATCCATTTTTGCGGGGCCAGCCGAGCTGGGGGATAAGTGGGGGTGGGGGTGGGGGTGGTGCGCGTGGTGTGTTGCCACGTACGACTGGGTACCATCTAAATTGATAGTGTCATCAGTTTTGAAGTGTTGCTGCTGCCGCTGTTCCCGTTGCAATAAGCTGGAATGGTGGAATTCACTCTCGAAATTGTGAATGGTGCATTGTGAGTGACAAAGTGTTTCCTTTTTTCTTTTTTTGGGTGGGGCGCTTAGAAATTGCGTGAGACGGATTAACACGAAATAACCGGCAATTTGTGAGCGCATCGCTCGTCTCCAGAGCAACATCGGTTGAATGAGGATGCGATATTAAAATATATAGCTACACTGTTGGATTACAACACTTGCAATTTGTTGCCTTGCAAGGGCCATTACAATTGGGAGAAACCGTCTCCGACTCCAAAAATCATAAATCTTCCCACTGGGAACAGCAAATAAGTTTTATATTAAATACTTGCTTTAGAAACAAGCTGTTGGAAATTTAATGAGTGTATAAAATCTCTTAACTGTGTTTAGAAATATATTTCTTATTTATTTATTTATTTTAAATAGTATTTAGACGTCTTGACGCTATTCACATTGTTGTTAAACTCTTTAAAACGCTTTTTGTTTGTTTTAATTAAATATTGAATTATGTATAATGTTTTCCAAGATCGAAAACTCAATATATATATATGCATTTGTTTTATAATAATTTGCATGCAAATGTATGGAAATGTGATTCGTTTTACGGCATTTTGATTGACGGCTTACTTATCCTGTCCCCATCTAGGCCGCTAACCGGCTTATAGGTGAATTTGATGCTGGGAAAAGTTCTCAAAAATCGAATGCTGGTAAGCAAACCCTTTTTAACATGACACAACTACTTTCTTCTCATCTCAGCCTAATGTGATTATTTTGAAATAGAAATCTATGTTTAGCTGCCACAGCGAAAATTCGATTAATCTATATTGATGCACTGCAATATGTCTGCAAGGACACCCCGAAAACAACTCTCAATCAGTTGTCCCTTAAAGTCGATGCGAACTTAAAGTAATTGAAGAAAACTGCGTCTCCTTTGGTATTCAGTTCTTGAAACCTAAGTGGCTTTAAATTGCTGTCGTCTGTACCTGCACCTGGATTTGGCACAAATGGCAACTACTTACTTAGCCTTCTCTTTCACGTGCTCTCTCTCGCTCTCTCTCGCTGTTGGCCTGCAGATATGCAGCAGTTTAAAAAGCTTCGACAACAACGACAGCAACAACAATAACCATTTAGCCGCCGGCGCTGTTTAAAGTTTGTACATCAGGTAATTACTTAATGTAAATAAAGGCCCTGGGCGCCACACACTTGGACTACAAATGGCATATACTTTGTCCTGCAGCGAGCTATTCGGGTGCGTGGGGGGGGGGGAGGGGGGAGTTGACATCAGTCAACAAACAGCCGGCGGTGAATAGCCACCAGTCAGCAGCGACCAGCCCCAAGTTTGTTATCAATGAATGGCAATAATCACAGCAAACTATTTGAAAGCGCCCGCTCCCCGCTCCCCGTTCCCCTTTCCCCATTCCCCCCACACGAGCCGCACATCCAGGGGCTGCTGAGTAATGATGCAGGCAATGGAGAGACAAAAATCACGCACGCATATTGCAAAAACAAAAGCCCGAAACTCTCAAGGTAGTGGGTGGGCGGTCTAAGTATCTGCGCGCTAATGTGGGGGACATGGGATACGGTATATGGTTTAAGGCTTATGCCGTATATATGTATATATATCCCTACATGGGCTTATATGCCAGGCGACACGTCAGCGGCAGCGTCTTGTGCTCCATTTGCAGGCATTTATATGTGTCAGCATGTCATGACCATCATCAATCACTTTTGAGTTATTTGTCAGTTGAGTTTCTTTTTTTTGTTTTTTGCTTCGGTGTGCGGGACGGGGGCGGCGGGCACTCAAAATGGGACTCCGTACATCTACATCTGGAGAGCTGACATTTATGAGCTGCCACTAGCCACAGCTCGGGTGGGCAACGCGCGCCTCTGGGCGCTGGCACACCCTTAGCACACTCACCCACCCACCCACACACACACACACACACACATCCAAATTAGTTGCAATTGCTGCAACGCCCTCGAAAATTGTAAACCCGGCTTCTGGCGACGTGTGTTCGCCATTTGTCTTGCTTAACTGAAGTGGCAGCATATTTGTGGCATCAATGCGGCCTACTCCACCTGCTGCCACGCCTCCTTCTGCTCGCCTCTCATCGATTTTTAAAGCACATCTCTGTCATATCTTCTTTTTTCTTAAGCGGCTCAGTATATTAATAAATTGTGCAATATTTTATTGTTGATTTTATGGTTTATTATTATTTCATTCTATTTTTGTTAGGTATATGGGGACGAAATATGTAAATGCAAAATAAAAATTGTGTAAAACGGTTAAATGTATGCGGATACACGCGCACACATACAAATACAACCAGCCACACTCACACACACACACACACAGAGCTGCTAGCAGTTGAGCAATCTCTTTGCATATGAAAATGAGTTTTTTCAGTCGTTTTTTTCGATTTTGTATTAATTTTTTTTGAATCATCCTTCTTTTTCCATATTTATTTTTGCCTCATGGCCATTGAAAATCCAATTAACAAAGTCAAATTGAAAAACTATCAAAATACATTATTGTTAAAAATTTTTGACATTCTGATGGGCAGTATTAAAATTACATTTTAAAAATTTATCCAGCTATGCGACGCTCAGATGCCCTGCAGCTGCACTGTTACCCAAATGTAATCCCAATTCCATTCCAATTCCAATCCTAATTGTTTATTTTGTGCACGTTTTTCGCTTTCTCGGTGTTTGAAATGATTATAAAAGTTTTTTGTCGATGGAGCGGGATGTTGAAAAACAGTAGCTTTTTGGAATAGGGCAGACCAGAAGCCCATTGGCCCAAATGACTGCAGGCCGGTTGCAGCCAGATTGACTGACCCCAACTTATTGTCGCAACCTTGACATTTACAATTACAGTTTTTGTGTTATGTTTAATGTAAGCATAACATAATTAAGTTTTCAGCTCACTGACTATTTGTGCGAACAGTTTTTTAGTTGCGTTTTTGTCACAATTTGCTGTCACATTGCGCACTTAAATTCTTTAATTTTTGTTCAAGAACTCAAATACCCGAACGGGCCTGAGAGGAAAAAAAGACTGAGATTAGCCTTGCTTTGATCTATTTTTAAGAGATTCAGTATCTTTTGTGTGTGTGTCAAGTTTATTGGTCATCGTCTGATTGCGTAAAACAACCGAGCTTATTTTCACATTGCATCGAACCGTTTACTCCATTTACCGTAAACGTGAGCTGGATAAGCTAGTGTTAGCTTTGACATGAACATGTAAACACGAGCCCAAGTGCTGACCTCATGTTTGTGAATAATTTGCATTCGCTGTGAGTTAATTACCTAATTGCATGGATATCCATCTCAATCTGCATTTGCATTTGCGCTTTCAATCCCATTCGCATTTTTCTTGCCGTTCGCGTCGCCGTCTTCGATTCGACGTCAGAGTGCCAGTGTTGGGTAATGCCCGTTTAATTAGCCTAATGATGCTGCCAGCAAAGTTCTTGGCAGCTGCCGCGTGTTCACAACTCATTTGCAACTAATTAAATTTTTGCAACAATTTGTCAGCAAGTTGCTCAGTCGGGTCACATAAACTTGGCAACTTTTCATTCCAGCTCATTACGAGCTGAGGCTGATTCGCGGCACCAGCAACAGTTTTGGCCTGTTCCGCCTCCGCCTTCGTCTTCGTCTTCGCCTGACTCAGCCACCTCCTCATCTAATTTCATTTCCGCCACTGTAGTTTTTGGCCATTGTGCAGTCGCAGTCTTTAAGGAAATTAAATTGCAAACACTATCCGGCAAAATCACTATTTTCTATACCCTCTTTCCATAAATGTGGATTAAAGAAGGGCATACAAAAGTTGTGCAAATGTTTGTGGCCAAAAACAAAAGGCGTCTGCCATACTCGCTTAATATATAAGAATATAATATAATCTTTTTCTTCATTTTGTTTTTTTCCTTAATAAATACTCACCATTTCTACAGCCTGATTAGTAATTCAATACAGGGTATCTGCTAGCTGAGCCCTGTTCGCCTTCCCTCAGTCGTCTATTTTTCTGGGGTCGCAGACGGCGGCCTTTGACGCTTGCCTCAATTTCCGTTAGGCAGAGCATTTTATAATTATGAGCGGGAGCTCGGCGTGGGCGGACTTCACCTAGACAGTCGTTATCTCGTATTTGCATGCAGCCCATCGTCTTTCCGGTGTCCTTTTTTTATGTCCTCATGTCCCTTCAGCTTCATTTAGTTCACTTTTGGCCAGCAGTCGAAAAGTTCGGCATATGAAACTGTTCTGACTGTGGGGCAACTTTAACTATTTAAAGCGTTTCCATATAAGAGCAAACATAATATGATTTCTAGAATCAGAAACTCCAACCTATATCGCACGGCTTCTGTCGCAACTGTTTTCTGTGGTCCCGGGAACCAATTCAGCAGATTCCTAACATTTCTGGTCTTCTGAAAATTACAGCGTTGAGTAATTCATATTTCATTGGGTTGGCCTGTGAATCCAATAGCGACGCAGCTTCCGAGAACGTTACCGCTCCGCAGAAAACTACTAAATAATGAAAAGCCAACTTAGATAACGAGGTAGAACCGACCAAAACCATGACAACAGATCAAGCATATATACACGTACTGATGCCGCCCAGCGAGCTCCTAATGCAACCGGTGCCCGACCCTTTGGAGGCGAGAGGGCAGCTTAGCTGAGCCCAAGAGGGCCTAATGCAGTGGTGGGCGGTGCGCGCTGCGATGTTGCCTGTTGTGGTCGGTGTGCTTTATCCCTCGCTAAGTGCATGCCACGCCCAGTGGCTGAAGGGCGCGGGGCAGCTGTTGTTGCGTGTTTTTGCTTTGCCCTAGCTTCGATGCTCACCTGCCGCAGCTGCCACCTTTGTAGCATTAGCTAAGCCTGACCAGAAAAGCATCAGCAGCACAATAACAATAACAACGAAGGTAACCCTGTATACCCTGTAGTCTATTGAAGAGTATGACATTGCTTATGTTCATAATAATTATTTTAATTATAGGATATAGCCATTGGCCATAATATATTATAGTTTTGTTGTATGTCCTTTGATCCTGCACCTTCGTCCCCTTCTTTATTTTATTTTATTTTAAAAATTAACTAACCAAAAAAAAAAATAATTTAATTAAGAACATTGTCTGTGCTTAGGAATTTTTTAATACAGATTTGTGTGTCGTCAAACATTTTAAACCAATACTTTACTATAAGCTCTTATAGAATTTTGAATTTGACTGAATTTTGACTGATTTCTGAACTGATCTGTTTATCAAGGGAATCCCATAAGTTGCATACCTAGTAAAAACGAGAGTAATATATTCGTATCTGTAGTTGATTAAATAGCCTAAATTTGTATTTCTTGTACTTTACAATTTACTTCTTCTTCTTCATAAGCAAAAATTAAGTCACAAATCTGTCACAGTTTTTAGGATCGCAGGTCGAAGTGCACTTGCCCATTTTGTTAACAGGGTCTATGGGCAATATGGGCAGCTGATAGTTCTCCCACAATCTATTAGCATGGCTGCCCCCGTCCTCGCGCAAGTCCACAAATATGAAAATTTCCGCAGCCACTTTGTGCGCAAAGGCAAATTTTGTTTACGCTGACGGTGGCCGGCTCTGACTAGGGCTATAATTAAATTACAAAAACATTAGCGGCTAACTGGACTTTAACAGAATTATACTGTTGCAAAATATTTGCAGCAGCAGCGTCAACATGTGGCAAGGAGGCTGAGGGGGGCACGTGCATGAGGTCCCAACGAGGTTGGCAAGCGTGAAATTAAATGACGGCTACTGTTCGCAGCGATTCGCCAGCAGTCCAACACACACACACACACCCACGCGCACCCACACACACGCCCACCCACACACATGTGGCACATGCACAATGCGCCGCACAAGTGAAATCCGATGCAAAATTGTGCAGCACGGGCCGACCAGCGTTGGGCCCATTGTACGCGATGTTAGCTTGATTGTACGGGGATTTGCCAGAGAGCCGCAAAACCGCAGTCGTCTCATATGGCTGTGACACGCAAATGGGCCCCGGTCGAGGCTCGAAGCCAGCTCCTGCGGCTTTGTCTCCTGTCATGTGGCGGGCCTCGGTGCGCCTGCCTGTGTTTGACAGTCGACGGCGATGACAACTCGTCGATTGGCCTGTTATCGATAGCCCTCGGATCTGGCTGCCAATGAGGCCAACTGTTGCCCCAGGCAACGGGCTGCGACGGCCGAAAGTAGGGCCGAGTACCTTTTAATGAAGCACTAATTAATTGATGGACGATACGGCCGGAGCACGCAGTCGTGTCTATCGCGACAAAAAGACAGAAATTGCATACGCGAGGCTAGAGCGCGACGGACAAACCGACGATGAAGCAAAGAAGGCTGCGCGGGTTTTAGTTTTCGGTTCGTGCACAAAGTTTATGACATTAGAAATTGCACATACGGCACGTCGTTATGGCAACGGTGGGCACGAGTGGGCGGGGCGGGGGCGGCAAAAGGTGAGGCAAAAGTTTTTGCAAATTACTTGCAACACTCGAAGCCTAGAACAATTATTATCTACTTTGTATCTACTAGAGGCGTAATGAAGGATGTCAACAACTGTGCCAAGACCTGGGGTCCTTGACAAATTGATTTTGTTTTGTAAAAATAGCCCGGCGCACAATAAATGGCGATTTAATTAAAAGGACTTTTGGCATCTGAATTCAACTTGATTGGATTTGGCTAATAATAGGCAGCCCAGTCCCACAAATATATGTTACCATGGTAGTTTAGAGGGGTTATTTCTTTTGTCGAGAGCACACACTTCCCATGATTAGTTTCCGCTTCACAGTCATCGTTAACAATCGATCACGGGATTCCATCAATCACGGTTTCGCTTATCTACTCGAATCTGGCGCCTCTCGTGCTGCTCGCCACGGAGTCCACTTAATGAATATGAATACTTAATTTAAGCCCTACACACACGGCCATGTTCGAGCCACGCCCCCATGCTGTGTCCGCCCACACATGCTACGCAGCTAATTTACGCTGGCCGGCAGCATATTATTAAAGCTAATTATGTTGATTCATAAATTAGAAACACCTTTTGATTGTACAAGTCGTGACAAATGTCTGTCCTGTCCCGCTGCTCCACGGCTTGTCCGTCCGTCGGTCCGGGCGGAGGTCCTTGTTGCGTGTGCCACCCTAAAAGTGAAATGCTAATGGTCGCTCACACCTTCGTCCCCAGCTCATTTGGTATTTATGGCGACCCAGTTGCCAGGTGAATGGAAATACGAATACAGAAATAGAACATGAAACAGCAATATGATAATATATATGTACCATATACGGAGGAGGAGTGGACATATGTTCTTATCGCTGTGCCGATTTTGAAGTGGGTCGCCATTTCAAGATTCGAATTTATTGGCGAATATGTCTATTGAATGTTGTGGCCTTTAATTGAAATAAAATAATATATGTGAAGATTATTTTTTAAATTTGTATACATGTCATACCAAACAATACAGAATTTAAAAATATCAAAATCGAACCACAAAATGAAACAAGGAAGTGCAGAGACTAATCAGAGTGGCGAATATGAAATACCCTGTGCAAATGTATTCGGATTCCAACCGATTGTTCTAGTCAGATCTACCCAGATATACAAATTGACTACATTCGACTCATATGTTGAGAACATGGTGAATTTGCTTAGAGTATCTCTTCTTCTACTATGACTGACTTCGACATTTTAACAAGATACTTTTTAAGCCGAGACTCCACTTGGCAACAGGTAAACGTGGCTCAATCGGCTTGGCTGTAATTACTGATCAGGAAAACTGGGCCGATAAACAGTTCCGAAGTAGAGTATCTAAACAACATTAAGATGATCATCAATGACAATTTAAATTTTTACACTCACTTCTAGCGCCGTTTCTTTCGCTGCCATTTGATGCCTTCTGATGGACCGCACCAGCTCCGAGGAACAAAGACACTTGGACAAGCCGCAAAGGGTCTGCTAGCCCAATGGCCGCAGATTGTCGGTTAGCTTGCAACAAAACGAGGTTTTTTGTGTTGACCTTTGGGCACTTGGCTGGGCTTGAAGTGAGTGCGAGTGCAGGTCTAAAGCGTTTCCATCATTCACAGCTAATTATGTGCCAAAAGCTCATCCAGTGCACAACCGCATTTCGGAATTGATAGTTCTCTGTGTGTTTGTTATTGCGGTTGTAGTTGTTGGTGTTTGTGTTGGCGTCCCGAGGCGTACGCAATTAGGTACAGCCGGACCAGGGCCAGATCCATTTCCAAATCCGAACAAAGGGGCAGACAAAGCGAACACCCGGCGGGCGGGTGGATTTTAATTTAAATGCATGCGGCAATTTTTTTTTATACGACTTTTTTCTCTCCTTTTTTTCTTGGGGCTCTGCCATTTGTCTGCGGTTTGTCTGAGCGTTTTCGGGTTTTAGGGTTTTCGGGCTTTATGTTTAATTGCAAGGGATATTTGCCATTTGCCGTCTTTGGGCATCCGTTTTTATTTGGTTTATGTTAACGTTCGCTCGTTTTGTAATTTCGTAATTTGGGCTAATAGCCTGGAGCAAAAGTATTAAACCTATTAACACAAATTAAAGAGAGTTGAAACTTTCATTATGCTTCAGATCAGAGATATGAACTATACAGGGATAAAGCACTAATTTAATTACCCAAATGATATCCTTTTTATCTATATTTAATCCTTGCCTTCTGTCTTACATATTTAATTTTTTTTAATGGCGTGTATTCATTTGCTCCTCTTAATGTTGCTTCACTCTCAATGTAAATAGCGAATATTGAAAAGCTATGTTTAGGTTTTATCAAAAAATTAAAAAAATGAAACAAAGAAAATTTATTTTTAAATACGAATAAAATTTAAATGCAGAATTGATCCAGATGGCAAACCGTGATGAAAATGGTAAATATCATTATCTTTGGAATCTAGAAGGTATGGATTCGGGAACTTTAGTTGTCAAAATCGTTGTCTATTTTGGCATGATTTTTTACAGAAAAATCGACCATCCCGAATTACTTTTTAAGTTGCGTTTTATACTAATTAAGATACCCGCAATCGATTAAAAATAAAAATTCGCGATTCTAAATTTAAAAAAAATATATTTCTTTTTCAAAATAAGTAAATGGGGAGTAAAGAATTTCTTTCGGAAAAGAAAATGCAGAAAAATTTATTTTCAAATACGAATATTATTTAAATGCCGAATTGATCTCGATGTCAAGCCATGATGAAAATAGTAAATATCATGAAAATAGGTTGGGTTTTGACAAAGTTCTGGGACTTTGAAATCTGGCAAGTATGGAATCGGGAACTTTACTGAAGTTCCAGTGGGCGTGGCCGGGATATCAAGGTCGCAATTTTTTGGGAAGGTCACCAGCAAACCAAGTTTGGAAACAGTTTTCTTTGTACAACTGAGGAAGTCGCGCAAAACGGAAAACCAAACGAACTCTGGCGAACGCAGTAATTGCCTTAATGAAGAGTTGGAAATCAAATCAGCGTCACATTATGCGCTCAAAGCCATTATTATTGTTCTGTGTGTGTGAGGCTTACAAATTCAATTGAAAATTAATTAGACACCGTTGGCTGCTCTGGCAGTGACCAGAAGCAATGCTTAAAAGCCTAATTGCCTTTGATTATGTGCGTTTATCGATACTCGGACACAACTATGGGCTTAGTTATGTGCGCACACACTCGCACACACACTCACGCATAGTTACATAAATACACATAAGCCACACACAATATTAAATTGGGATTAGGTGCCGGCAAACAAGGGTTCTGTGGGGCGAGCCGTGGACACGCCCTATTTGTACGGCCAGAGCAAGCATGGAATGGGCTGGGGATGGGGGGTTGGGGGCGGTGTGCCCCATTTTGGTAGTGGCTGTGGCAGCATAACATGCCACATTGTCGCTTTGACTTTTATTTATTTTGTTAGACGCATTTTGAAAAGCCAATAAGCAGCTTCTGATTGATTATCTGTTGCCCCAGTCTCGATGTTGTTGTCGTTGCTTTTGCTGCTGCTGTTGTTTACTTTAATATGAAACTTTGCCACTTACACACTTTTCACAGCGCGCGTGTGTGTGTGTGTGTGTGTGTGGTGCTTCGTTGTGCGTTGCCGTCAATCAATTGGGAGTAAAATAAATGAGGCATGTGCTGCATGTTTGTTGCCTACTTTCTTGCGTAAAAGGCTTAAAACGTATCAGTTCCTACTGCCGATGTCCTGGCTCGTCCTCGCCTCCGTCTCTCTTGTTACATAATATATAATAATTTTTTCTTGGGGCTTACTCTCGCAAAACTGCAGCCATTATAAATAGCTCACGTCTAGCGAAAGCCTGAGTGCGGTTAGCCTTGCCACAGGACGGGCGAGGCCGCATGCCACTGCCAGAGTTGCCAGCCCAAGTTCGCTGCCAGTTGAGTGCGAGGCTTTGCTGCGAAAATGTGGCAACTGCACTTCGGTGGCTTCTCCATCACATTCTGAGGACATTTTCTCGCTACGCACTGCCACTCACGCACACACAAATTGCAGAGGCTAAAGCCAACGAAATCTCGTGACTTTGATGAGAACTTTCAAGTGCAGCGAACACCCAGCATTCACCACCCACTTGCGTCCAGGCCAGCCACACCCACCGCCGCACTTCAGCGGCAAGTGCATTAAATCTCAATGAGAAAACCGACTCTGCCTTTTCCCATTTTCGCTGCATTTTTTTTTTGTGGGTGCAGCATTTTTGTTTTATAGCCGCCTCGCACTCCCGACTCCTCCTGCCCTCCCACATGCTCGCTTTGCTCACATTTGACTTCGGTTTCGCATCCACTTTGTATGTTAGTTGGCAATATTGCTCGGCCCTTCCGCTCCGCTCCGTTCGAAACTTTGAAAGCAGCGGCAAACTTGAACAATGCAAATGAACATAAATGCGTACTTCGACTTTTTACAACCAATAAAAAACAAGAAAGTCTGTTCTTGCCGGAAGTGCCCGACTAGGAGATACCCTGTCGCTACATATGCATATAACCCTATATACATAACATGCACCAAACCATTCTACCCTCTTGGGCCATTTTCAATGGGTTCAGAGCATAAAAGTTTTAACTCGAGTATTTTTCCAAACTATTGAACGGATATTAAGCCAAGACGCTCTCTGAAGCGCTTCATCAGAACGTAGATTTTAAATAATATGTTTCTTATCAATGCAACCAAGACAGCTCTATATGGCAAACTTAGTTGTATTTTAGCGAATTATAATCAGCACCTGATCGAAAGTTGCTCGCAGCATGGTGAATGCATATATATGTATATTGATTATATATTATATTTTATATCTCCTGGCTGCATTCATTAGTACAATGAGTTTGCCCCATTAACTTTGATTGGGACAGGCGCAGATACAATACTAGATATTTTACGTGGCATGTGGCTCGGCTCGGACGGGGCGATGACGTCACCGCGCCGGAGTCTGAGCGGGTTATCAGGCGGGGCATCGCCGTCGGCGCTGCGAGCGCTCGAGCGCCCGTCCCGTTATCGGCGGCTCATCGGGGAATGATTTAGCGCAGTTCTCACGCGAATTCGATGCGCAACGTACGTGAAATGTGCACGCTGCAGTTGCTGCTGCCGCTGCTCGCCAGCGGCGTGGCGGGCTGCGGCCGGCTGCCCGGCTACCTGGAGCGCCACCGGAGCCCGGGCGCGGACGCGTGCGGCGACTTCTACGAGCACGCCTGCGGCGGCTGGGCGGGGGCGCACGCGGGTGCCGCCTACAGCAGCCAGCTGGAGCAGCTGGACCACGTCTACCACGGCCGCCTGGCCGCGCTGCTCGAGCAGCGGCCGCCGCCCGGCCAGCCGCGCTTCGTCCAGCTGCTGCGCGACAGCTACGCCGCCTGCCGCGCCCTCCACGGCCGCTACGACGCCGCCCAGTTCGTGCGCTGGCTGCGCACGTGGGGCAACGTCAGCGCGGAGCGCGAGGACAATGACTGGCGTCCGCTGCTGCGCCTGCTGATGGGCTACGGGCTGCCCGCGCTGCTGCAGCACGAGGCGGAGGCGGAGGCGGAGGCGGAGGCGGACGCGGACGCGGACTCTGACTCGGAGGCCCTGGCCCTGGGCGAGTCGGAGCTCTGGCTGCTGCAGCTGCAGGCGCCTTGGCCGCTGCTGGCCGCGGAGGAGCAGGAGGATTGGCCGGCGGCCCACTTTCAGCAGCTGGATCGGGGCCGATTCAGGCGCCTCTATCGCGCCCTGCAGCCGCTGGGCGTGCCGCAGGCCCAGCTCTGGCCGGAGGTCAAGCGGCTGGAGAGCCAGCTGTGGCAGTGCGGGGGAGGGGGCGAGGATGAGGCTGAGGATGAGGATGAGGATGAGGATCGGGATGAGGGGCAGCCGCCGAGGACGCTCTGGCTGCTGCCGCTGCCGCTGCCCGTGCGCTGGCGGCCCTATCTGCGCTGCGTGTCCGCGCTGCTGGCTGCGCAGCCGGCGCCGCTGCTGGCGCGCTATCTGCAGCTGCGGCTGCTGCACCGGCTGCAGCTGCTGCCTGCGTCGGCGTCGGCGTCGGCGTCGCCGGCGTTCGGGCGGCAGGCGTGCGCGGCGCAGTCGCGCCAGCTGCTGACGCACGCGGCCGTCTGGCTGCTGGCGCAGCAGCAGACGCCGACGCAGCGCCGGCTGGCGAACGCGACCGTCCACCAGCTGTTCGAGCGGCTGCGCGAGCGCTTCGCGCTGCGCCTGCTGGCCAACCGCAACCGCTTCCGGCCCGGCACGCAGCGCTTCCTGCTCGAGAAGCTGCGCCGCATGCGCCTGCGCCTCGGCGTGCTGCCGGACGGGACGGCCGAGCAGCAGCAGCGAGCCCTGGAGGCGCACTACGCCCAGCTGCGGCTCAACGGCAGCGACTACTACGGCAACGTGCTGGCCGTGCTGCGGCAGACGGAGCGCTGGACGGCGGCGGCGGAGCCGGGCGACCTCTATGTGCTGCGGCCGGACGGCTTTGGCAGCTACGCGTCGCCGTTCTTTCAGCCGACGCGCAATCTGGTGCTGCTGCCGCAGTCGCTGCTGGGCGTCAACCTGTACAGGCCGCACCAGGCGGCGCTGCTCACGCACAGCGCGCTGGGCTTTCTGATCGCGCACGAGCTCTCGCACGGCTTTGCGCCCAGCGATGTGCACTACGATGGGCGTGGCCGGGAGGCGGCGGGCCAGCAGCAGCGCCGCCTGCTGGCCAGCGGGCGCTTCGCCAGCCAGACGCACTGTCTGCGCCGGCGTCACGGCCAGATGGCCGACGAGAAGTTCGCCGACATCAACGGACTGGCCCTGGCCTACGACAGCTACTTTCCGGCCGCCGGCAATGCCACGCCCCCCGACGAGCCGGCCGCCGGCTGCGCATTCGCCAGCGAGCAGACCTTCTTCCTCAACTTCGCCCAGTTCTTCTGCCAGGACGACCAGGTGCTGCAGGACAGCAGCCTCCACGGCGGCAGTCGCCAACGCGTCAACGACGCCGTCGCCAGCTCCGAGGCCTTCGCTCGCGCCTTCGGCTGCGAGCAGAGCCGGCATCAGCACAGCTGCCAGCTCTACTGACGGACAGAGCTGCCGCCAATCGATCAATCGATCAACCGATCTATCAAATATACATATGTACATAAACGCATAAATAACTATATATTCTCGATCAGCACGATCAGCATAGAGTGTTTGCTGTTACTCAAAGTTGCCGTCTAGGTTCTGATCAGATAACTCAGCAGCCCGCATTTTGTTTTGCTTTTTAGTTGCGATCGCTCTTCTACGCGATTTTCATAAAGTCAAGTAAGGCGCACTTCTCTCCCGATTGGGTTTGGTTTAGGAAATATATTAAAATGCGCCCTTTCTTTCTCTCTCTCTCTCTCTCTTTCTCATTTCAAAGTTCCCGTCTAGCTTCTGATCAGATAACTCAGCTGCCCACATTTTGTTTTGCTTTTTAGTTGCGATCGCTCTTCTACGCGATTTTCATAAAGTCAAGTAAGCCTTCTCTATCTCACTCACTAGCTCTCTTTCTCTCCCTCTCTCTCTCTCCAGTCATATATTATTTTGGCTGATATTTTCATTTGCGTTTGATTTAAGAACTATATTAAAATGGCGCTCTTTCCCTATCTTTTCAGCGTGTCTGTATTTGATTTGGTTAAGTATTTTTATTGAAACGTATATATTTATTCTCCTAGTCGCACGCTTCTGAATTGACAGTTTTTACCTATTTTCATAATACACATATAGATACAATATTTATAGTAGGTCATTAGTAGTATACTTGCCAATTTTTGGAGATAGAGTTAATCTCCAATTCATCACTAGAATCTGAAATATTACTGCTACTGCAAAAAAAAAAGGAAGGTGAAAGCAATAACGAGATATACTTTCCATTCAGACAGAAAACTTGAAGTTTTAGTTTATTCGTATTTTCACTTACTGAACTAATTTACATACATTTAAAACATTTAAACTTGAAATTTGTTGTTTAAAATACGTACTTGTACACAGACATATCAACATTGAATCGCTTTATTACTTATATTCATATATATATATATGTGTATATGTATGCTTGTATGTGTATATATATTTGGCTTATATCTAAGCAAAAAAAATTACTAAAAAAACCACCTTATAACTAGGAAATATCATTGAATGCGGTTTTTTTTTTGTGGTATTTTATTTGTATTTTACTTGCTAACACCAAAGATTGAAACTTGTTGTTGCTGCTTTGTCAACTTGAAATTCGTTTATTGATTTTACTTATTGAAAATATTTGCCATTTAAATCAGTAAACTTTGGGGCTCGAAAGGTTTACAAATTTAAATGAGTTTCATAAATTTTTTTGCTGTTGCCTGTTGTTTAGCTTACGATTAGTTTTCACTTAACCAAAGTGAGCTTATTGTAAAAGTTTAATTAAATTTCGTTCACAATAACTTTTACAAATGCTGCACAAAAATCGCACAAAAATAAACTTTTGACTAGTATATTCCGTGTTTGTGTTTGTAAATATTTTATAGCTATGTATACATAGGTCAGTTTGTTTTTGTTTTATTTGGATACATACTTAACTATTCATCCTGTTCCTGTAATTTAACGTATTTTTAACGTACTCATTTTCATATATTCTCTTTTCATTTGAATAAAGACTCGTAAAAGGTTTGATAATATTTATTCGTAGATAGCTAAGTATACGGTTATCAGAGTTTCTTTTTTTTTATTTTTTTTTTTTATTTCGACCATTTCTTGAATTGCATTATTCATTAATGAAAAGCATTTTATTCAAGTAAGTGTATCACTTCAGATTCGCCAATTCTTTTAACATTTTAATTAATTAAGCTTTATCCCTTTATAGGGTGTATTTGTATGTATCGGAACTCCAGTAGAGTGGAACGCGGATTTAAGTGTGTTCTAGTGAGCGTATTGTATTATCTCTATATTCAGTAATTCGTATTTAATAGTTCGGTACACATTCATAAACACATATGTTAAACGCAATTGGTATTTAACTCTTTAACAAACATTGAACATCGAAAATCTGAATTTATTTTGTTTTAACAGTTACTATATGAATGCCACAAATTCTATTATCTGGAATCAAAGGTGTATATTAGTATTTAGTATTTGGATATCAAGTAGCATATTCCGTTCACACAAAAAGCTGTTCCCCAACTCACAAGGGAACTTTTAATTGGTTGGCTTGAAACCAGAGTATTCGAATGTCGTCCTTCTTCTGCCAGGAGTCAATTAGACGTTGCGCTCCTCGGCAATGATGTCCATGTTGCTGGTGCGCCTTTGTTGGTAATGATGATGATGATGCAGGTGCTGATGCTGATGCTGATGCTGATGCTGTTGCTGTTGATGCTGCGGCCCCATGCCCGCTGCCTCCGTTCCAGTGGCGGCGGTGCAGACGGCTGTGCTGCGACGGTGGTCGCTGCTGCCACGCCGCGGCACCAACATCACCAATTACTAGAGGACGGTCTCGTTGGTGTTGGTGCAGGTGCGCGGGCCGTTCACAATCGAATACTTCGAGGAGCTGTCCTTCTTGCCGGCGATGCGGCCCATGAAGATCTCCTTGAACGTCTCGCGGAACTGGCGCGACATGCCGCAGTAGATGCCGAAGTTGATCGGGTAGCTGAGCACCAGAAAGAAGTTGGTCAGCATTATGAATATGTTGGCGATCCCGTAATCGAGGAACTCGATGATCAGCGAGCTGACAATGTGCATGGCCGTCACGACGGCAATGGGTATCTCGGCGATGAGGAACACCGAGACGACCACGATCAGCATCAGGGTGGTGCAGTTGGAGTCCCTCAGCTTCTTGCACTCCTTCTTCCGGTTCTCGCGGAAGAGCAGCTTGCGCCGCTCCTGCGCCTGCCTGAGGGCCGCGAACAGCAGAATGTTGAGCGTCACCAGGATGATGCACGGCAGCAGGTTGACGAACAGCACCCGGAACAAATAGTAGCTGGTGTAATAGAGGTCCACCCCAATGTACTCGTGCACCCACAGCGACGTCTCCAGGTGGCACACCTCCGTCTCGTTGCCGTTCCACTCGATCTCCATCGGCATGTAGGTGCGATCGAAGAACCGCGGCAGCTGGTGCAGGAACGCCAGCAGCGCGATGTAGAACGTGCAGCGCTTCACGCGCGGCATGGTGCACCAGGTGCGCGCCATGGGGGCGTGGCAGACGTAAATGTACCTGCAATTGGAGACGGTTTGCAATGGCTTGGGCTGTTTGCATTTCAGTTGGCAATATTATTGTCTTCGATTTGGACAGTCAAAAATTAGCTTAAAGTCGACTGGATGAATTCCCTTGCAATGGAGAACTCACAAAGATCATTGCAGTCGGCTGGAACCGTAAAAAACCGTCTTAAAACAGTCGAACTATTATTATTACTTTCGCGGGTAAGCCCCAAAAAATATATATGTTATTTGTGACTTTGCCACGCCCCCAGAGGGGGATTAGATGCAACTAAGGAGGATAACTGTAATATCAGTAAATTGGCTGAAGATAAAAGTTGAGAGAGCAAAATGGATTTTATCGAATAATCACGCCCCAGTTATTCTAGACAAGTGGGTTAAGTTCAAATCAAATCAAGATTGTTAGTGAATATTTGCTGTTCGGTCGGCTGTCGGGCAATGCATAATATTAATTGGCAGCCCTTACTTAGGCCATTTACAGATACATTCGCAACGTGACAACTCTTTGTGGGATTTGGGGAATGCGAATTTAACGCGTTAAGTCTGTGGCTGTATCTTTAAAATGGAACGCTGTGCGTCGCATGCATCAAGTTGGACTTTATCTGACGGCCATTAGAGTGTCTGGCAATGGATTTTATTCATGAAATGTTATCCGAGCTGGGGCATAAAAGCAACGTTGCCAGCGCATTTGCCTAATATAATTTTATAGCCTGCCAGGGCGAGGAATAACCCAATTTTGCAGGTGCAAGTTTATGATGGCAACGTGTTGATAATGTCGTCACCTGGCAGCTGGCACCTGTCACCTGCCACGCCCACGCACAGGACCACACGCAATCAAAGCAAACCCAAAGGAAAGCTAATCAACGTGCCGTTTTATAATTTCATAATTTTAGTAATTTGTGAAAAGTACTCGCATCGGCGCTGTCAACATGCAGCAAATTGGGTTACGTCTTCGAGTTTGGCCTGGATCGTGGCCTTGGAGCGTCTTGGGGAGCTTATGGAAAGTTTTGGCCGCGACTTTTGCGCGGCTTTATAGTTTTAGCCCCACTTCACGGGCCAGCCATAGTTGTGGCCCACAAAGTATGTCTGCGCTAAGCTCACGCAGCTTTGCCTCTGCTTAATTTATGCGCATAATTATTGGCCACAGCGAGAGCCGCCAACGCGTTCGCCTTGGCCTGGCTTGGTCTCGGTCTCGGTCTCAGCCTCGGTCTCGGTCCGGGTTCGGTTTGGCCACGCTGCCAATTCAAAATGGTTTTCAATCAATCTTTCATTGGACCTTTGTCAAGCGGGGATTTCATTAAAGTTGAAAGCAATCGTAAACAAAGGACGAAACGATTGCCAGCCGTTTAGCCTTAAATGGAATTGATATTAATAATTGAATGAATTACATTTAGCCGCCCCGGCTCGATTCCCATCCCGTCTCTATGCAATTCCATTTGCCGTGAAAGGCGGCAAAACTCATCATCCGCATCGCTGCGGCGATAATAAATCAACAAAATGTACGCAATCCATCCAGCCAAATAATTAGTATGAGTAATTAGCATATTCTTGAAAACGGATGAGCACAAACGTAGTTAGGATGCGCCAGCGATTTTCCAACTTATCCTTCCACACAATATTCACAGTCATTCAATCATTCAGCTGAATCATTCCATTAATTTGGTAATTGAGCACGTCTTCATCCACAGTTCGTTTGCCATTTGAGTAGTACTCAAAAGTACGCATTCACACTTGTTGCACCTGTTTTAATCAACCTGTTGGCATCAGGAATCTTGCACTTGTGCAACGACTGCTCTTCGTCCCCTCGGCTATTCATTTGACCCACTCACAGCTCTCAGCCCCACCCGCAATCGAGTGCAGCTGCGGCGGCTACTTGGGGCCCAAGTTGACGTCCAATGCTTTTACTTCTGTCAGCACATGGAATGCCCATAAAATCACTTGAAATACAATGAGTTGACAACAACGCAACATGACAACAACAGCAACAATGGCGGCAATAACAACAATAAACGTTGAATGTTTTATCGCGCTATTTGTTCTCCAGCAATTTTCAACGCGTTTTAGAAAATGCCGGCAAAGGGATGTCTGCTGAATGTGTCCCCTGCCGCAACATATTATTTAGCTATTTGCTACAAACACACACACACACACCCACACACACACATACACAGACCAGCGACCACTCGAAGCGGTCCAAGTCGCATAATGGCACAAATATTTATGACTATTTTCATAGAACTTTTTTTTAGCCGGAGCCTGTTTTATTTTTCTTGCCATTTTTGTGTATGGTTTTTTTCTGTTTTATTTTTTCGTGGCCTGCGAAATTTATTTGCAAAGCTGTTAAATTTATGATCCCACACATGAGTTAATAGAACACAATGCGTCGGCTTTCGAGTGGTCCTTGGCCCGTGCCGCGGCGCTCGGTCTCTATGCCACTTGAAAATTTGTAGATGTGAATACGTATACGTATTTTATATACATTTGCCACTCAGAGGCTACTCACATCTAGCGCGGGGGGGCCAGGCACCGACTCACGACACTCACGATTTATGTTGCCAATTTTATACATATTAGTTTATTGTTTTTCATTGTGTTCCTCGTTCCTCTTGCTTTTAATATACATATACGTGTACACATAAAACATTTACAGCATTGACCCACTCTGAGCGGCCCTTATTTATTTATGGCCTTACGGCAAAACAATTTGAGTTTAAAGACTGCGGCCAATTGACACTTTGTTGCCAAGACCTCATTCCCAGGCGCACCATGGGCCAAAGTAACGCGTGTCGTTTTTAATCGACTGTTGCATTTAAGTTTGTGAATTTGTGTCACAAAAATCAACAACTTGCCCATTGTATTTCTATTTACCCGAATACGCGTTGCTTTTTGATCAATGTGCACCCATTTTTTGAAGGCAAAGACAAGCTTATAAACACTAGAGTTACATTTTGGGGCAACGTATGCGGAGATCCTTCTCTTATGCAAAACAACAAGTTCTGCCTTTCAAGCATATGAGTGAGCCGCAAAGAAGCGTGTGCTACAAAAGAAGGCAACAAGAGATTTGTGAAACAAATGCGATTGATTGAGAGCACCTACGCTGAGACACAGACACACAGACACAGAGAAACACACTCATATGGTTATTTGAGTATGTGTCATGTTCATAGCCAGTGCCGACGGCAGCCGCGACACGCACATTACTCATACGCGGCGTTGACTGGACGAAAGACAAGTCCCGGCTGCAGCCAGACTCTTTGTTCGTGAGCATAATTTGTATGGCAGAGGCCGCTGTGAGTGTATTGACAACTCGACAACGGGGCCGACAGAGCACAGAGCTGATTTATTATGCCATTGACAAGTCAAGAACTCTCGCAGTCAGTCGGGGCAGAAGTGGGCCTGGGTCGGAGGTGCCATTTGCGGGGGCATGAAGTCGGAGTCAGCGGCTAAGCCAGATGATGAGTGATATCTTAACATGTAAGTAAAAGCATTAATTTCATATTTACCTTTGCACGGCTAGGGCCAGAGTCAGCCACACGGAGATGGTGTGGCACATGGCAGGCATAATCTGAAAGAACGGAGAAGGACGCGACCATAAGTCGCATATTAGTCGAGTAAAATGTATGTGTGTGTGTGTGTGTGTGTGTTGCATGTAATTGCGTTTGTCCCTGCTCTATTTGAAAAGCCCTGTAATTAAACCGCCTTTAATTGGCATGCACATTTGCAATTCACGCACTCATCGTTAATTCATTGTCAAACCTTTAACAACTGTGGGCACAACAATAACAATTACTTTTGGCTGTCGAAGTTTAAACACCCTTGCAGTCACATAATAAAAGAGGTATACAAGACCTCCAATGGGAAGTTGTAGGAAAAGGTGTGAAAAGCAAAGAAGGTTTTCGTAAAAAAACTAAACTAGATTTCGTGACAACTTAGTTGTTTAAGTTGACTTGAATTTAAAATACAGTAGACCTTCAATGATGATGATCCGGTGGTATCAGGATCTTTCTTGGCAAAATGAAATGAACTTCATCACTGAAGAGAATGCGACGTTTAAATAGTAGATCGACTTCCAATACTTCGAATTTGTAGGCCAAGCAGTTGCTACAAAATATTCCATTCGCATTTCTCACAGAGACCTGTTCTCGATAATAATTTAGCACGTTCTAAAATCGCTGTTCGGATGTCAGGCTATTTATGCTTAAGTGGTAAACAATGTCTAACACACAACAGCTGTCAGCTGTCTGAAAGGTGAAAAGAAAAACAGGCTTTATAATTGAAACAGAAGCTTTTTCGATGATTTCATGAAGTCTGCAGCAGAAGTGTTGCAAGGATTACAAAGGCAGCCGAGTTTCAGTCGCAAATCCCTAATGCGCCGGCAGAAGTTTGGCTTGAATAGGGCTGCTGTTACCCAATGAATGCAATGCGGCTTACACTTTGTAGAACACTTTGGGCTCCCACAGTGCACGGGCAGCCACAATTGTGCAGCAAACTGTGCCCTAATCCGATTTATGAGTATTTATCTGACAACTCTGACAACGGGCACAGCTGCAATTACAAGAGGCGCCCCGCCCAGCTCTGTGCGTGCAGCGTCGAGATGTGCCCTGACTGTGGTTCTTCTTCTTGTTGTTGTTGTTGTTGTTGTTGTTCGGGCCAGGAGTGATGGCAAGTGTAACAAGCTGGTAAAAGGGCACCACTCGGCTGACACATTAACATGACCATTAAACGCGCCGCCCCGAGACTTTCGAGACTTGCGAGACTTGCGAGAGGCATATAAATTTCCAGGGAAATGTTACGAAATCTTCAACTTGAGCTGCAATGGCCGCCTGGTGGTTATTACAGCCTCTGTATGTGAGTTGAATTTTATGGCCGTCATACGCAGATAGCCCGGAGACAGCCCCGCCAGCCGCCAAGCCCAACTAACCCACCCCGGCTACAATGCGGGACGCAGCGTGGAATTTAGCTGGTACAAATCCCCTGGGAGCCCAGTCACAGCACGTAGCGGCAACAATAACAACATCAATTCCAACAACAATGGGCCGCATTTTATCAGCTCGACACTACTCCATTGAAGTGAGTAAACAGTTTTGCTTTATGCCGCCATCTTTTTCCATCTCTCAGAAGCCACCCCCCCCCCTCCTCCCTGCCCCCTGCCGCACACCTCTTCTGTTTCTGGTGCTCTAAACGAGCGCCATAAATTGAAAATGTTGATTAATCAAGGCAAACGTGCGACAACGAAGGGATTGGGGCTGGGGGAGCGGCTGGGGCCATGATAATGTAAATAAGTAAGTGAATAAGTGTGAGCAGAGTGAGCGAATGAATGAACGAATGAATGAATTCGTTGAATATGTTACATGGGCGGGCAACTTGACACCCAGTTCGTGGCAGTGGCAGTTGGCAGCTAGGCAAAAGTTGCGCCTACATCAACTTTTGGTCTTTCATTATGCTGACAGAAATGACGCACAAAGTGCAAACGTAACGCAGCAGCAAATGCGATAACGATAACGATAACGATAACGGCGACGGTGACGGCGACGGCGACGGCAGCGATAGCTAGACTAAGGGTAGCTACTACAGTAACTGTACCCCAGGACACAGAATGCTTACGCGTCATACATCAGCGGCTCTGACAAAGGACGCCAACTTGCAGCCAAGCATTTTATTTAGGTCAATGAGCGTCTATATGCCCCCAATTCCCCTGCTCCGCGTAGGGCGGCAATCGAGTCCAAGGGCCAAAGCAAACAACACCTTACTTCAGCGGCAGGCAGGAACTTGCCCTCTTGAACTTGCCCGAGCAATTAAGGTGCTGCTGCTTCCTCTTCTTCTCTCAGTGCTGCCTCTTCTTCTGCCTCGCCAAATAACACTACACTGGCCGCGTACTCGTTTCTTGTGGAGCAGTGTCGTGTTGTGGTTGCGGTTTCGGAAGTGTTTCTTTTTGTTTTTGTTTTTGTCCTTTGTTTACCTCATTGAAAATGCTGTAGGCCAGACACATGGAGACCGGATGCATGGGCTTATAATGATTGCCAAATGTGTACATATACCAGAGGCCGGGCGCGGGAAATACAACCGTCAGCAGATCGCAAATGGCCATGCCTGAAAAGAGAGGGAGAGATATAAAGAGAGAGAGAGAGTGTGTGTGTGTGTGTGACAGCAAACAATGTGACAAATTGGGTTAGACTCCGGCTTAGTGGCGATGACCAACTCATTGTTGGGCTTAAAAACTAGTTTGGCTTGTGCCAACAATAGCTAATTTCAGGCCCCAAATTGAATTCGTTTTAGGGCTCCAAATAAAGTACCTATGTATATTTACTTATTCGATATTGTTAACATTAGCACGGCTTATACTTGAAAAGCTAAATATAAAACTAAACTAAAACGAAACAATAATGCAGTTCAAATCCTGGTATTGTTTATATAGGATCGTAACGAACTTGCAACATTTTGTGGCAGTTTAATGGCAGTTTCAACTAAGTAAGGTCAGCGCCTAAAAAGTTCATAAAAAATGCAGTCTCTATTTCGCATGCAGTAATTTGTTTTTACAATATTTTATTTTTGGCCAACAGCAGCTGCCAACACTTAAATGCAACTGTCAAACTTATCGCTGACTGGGTCGACCGCAAAGTAACTTTTTAATGTCATATTTTGACAGTTGCACGAAAACAAGTCGGAAAATGTGTCACGTAAACACGAGAAAACACGAGAACCTAAAATGTCTGACGCGGCAAACGGATAAAAAACTGAAGCAAATAATGAATAAATTAAATGCTATTCCATGCAAGAATGTGGAGCGTGGGGCGGGCGAAACTGAAGCTGTGATTCAATAAGGGAATAGCAAACTAACTCGTCCCCAGACGTTGCACTGCGGCTGAGTGTTTTAAAAGAGGCAATTAAATAAGTAGTTGCTTCAATTAATTGAAGCCCCCCCCCCCCGTGCTCAACAAGGGCTAATCAACTTTGTGCTTTATTTGTATTAAATTCAACTTGGCTGCTGCATTAAACCCCAAGTTCGCCCAACTGACTGACTGACCTTTGCGCCATGGGGGCTCCGTGTTCAGTTTCAGTCAACTGTTTTTGTTGCCCCTATTCTTGGCCGGGCCAAAGTTCAGTTCATGTTTGGTCTGCTGTCATTTATCGTCGCTTAGCTCGCCTTGCCAGCAGCCAAATGCGATTTGCCGCGCCCTGCACTTGACACCCTTGGCGCGCATTCGACGAGATTAACCCATTGACAGGCAGCGTGGCGTGGCATGCCACAGTTGTCAGTTGTCAGTTGTCCGTTATCCGCTGTCCGTTGTCCGTTGTCCGTTGTCCGGCTGTTATGAAGTGCGGCAAAACAAGCTCACGGTTCTGTCATCAGCTGGCTTATGGAAGACACTTGTGGCTTACATTGTCTTACGCTCAGCGGCCATATTTCTACAGTTCTCGGACTTGCGTAATCTGCGGCTAAAAATTACATTGGCAGCGCTCTGGCGGAAATTGAATCGCCTCGCCAGCGATATCTTGGCCAGGACTCGCCCCCGTACGGATTCTCCGGCCAGGACTTTTCATAAATCAGGGGCAAATGCCACACAGCTCAGAGCTGCCTCCTCCTAGTCAGTCAGCTATTAGCATTACACACGCTATTAGAATATCTCAGCATTACTTGAAGTTGCGGCACGCGGAATGCGTGAAGAGTGGGCGGGGGCGGGGGCGGGGCGGGAGGGGTCTCCAAACGAGGCACGCACATTGCCAGCTATTTTGAAATCTCGCAAAACTTCTGCCTGATTTAACATTGTGACGCATTAAAAGGATCCGCGCGTGCGATGGGGGCGGGCTGGGTGATGGGGGGGCCTGAGCACTCCACAGATGAAATGACATGGAATAAAAAATAAGTAATAATCATAAAATTGTTTTGGGGCAGAAGGGCTGGCTGTGTGCTCTGAGCCCTGCAAAGCTTTGGCCTTGCCTCTCGAAGCAATGCAATCGCAGTATCGATTTATCGATACATTTGCGCTGACGCCTAAGAGGCTTTCCAGCTAAGCAGCTACCTAAAATACGTGCTTAAATAACCATAGTAACATAAATAAGTAAGCCTATTACATAAATTAAAATAAAATCAAAACAGAATACGTCGCGCTTTGTTCTTTAAATTGGGATGACATTGCTATCAGCTAAGTATACGAGTTTTCCTACTTAAATTGTGTTTTCATGCTAGCATTATTCGTGTTTCAATTCTGAAATAGTAAAAAGACGCTTCCATTTTGATTTAAGTACAAGATTTTTAGGTGTTTCGACCATTTTTAAATAATCTGTCTAATGTATTTTCGTAAAAGGATACCCGATTTCTCCTGGAACTTGGCTAAAAATAATTGCTACCTGGCGTAATCTCCAGCTATATGCCACTTACCCATCAGCACGAAGTTGGTGGGCGTGGCCATGCTCTTTTTGCTGAGCACGAGCACAATCAGCGAATTGGAGATTATGGTCATGAAGAGCAGGAAGGGCATGCAGTAGCCGTATAGCGGCAGTGCGTACTCGAGTGGCGAATCGCAGGTGAGATTCCAGTAGGTCATGTTGCCGTCCATCTGGCGGCACTCGCTGCTGCCCAGCTGCTGCTGATAGGAGGCGTAGTCGAGGCTGTCGTTCATGCTCGCGTAGTCCACCAGCAGAAAGTGCGTCTCGTTCAGGCCGGCCGGGGAGGAGGCCGTCTCCAGGTCGGGCGCACGCTCGGCCTCCGCGGCCGTCGAGAGCGGACTGGATGCGTCCGAGAGGGCGAGGGCACGTGCGCCGCTGGCCGCTGCGCTCCATTGGTAGAGCACGTCCGTTGCGGATATATCGTAGGAGTAGACTGTATTATTATCCATGCTGGCTGCCATCGCGACGGCGGCGGCGGTCAGGGTTTTCGTGACTGCCGTTGACATTTCCTGCAGTTCAGTTAACAGATTCTGATCGACGCTCCTGGCCATGTGTCGGCTTTCATGCCGAACGCGAACAACTTCTTTGACTCGGGTGCCCCGAGAATTCCGCCTGCGTTTTCACTGGAGAGCTGCGACTGAAAGTGGGCTTGGTTCTCGGGCTTCTCTAGTTGGATTTCACTGTACTTGTTGTTGTTGGCGCTGCTGCATTCATAGAATTTAGCAAAGCTCCTTTCATCTTTTTGTGTTCGGTGTTTGGTTTTTTTTTTTTTTTAGTCTGCAAAGAAAAAAATCAATTTTAGTTCGAAATACTTTTCACAAATAAAACTCGATGTCGAAAGTTTTACATGTACTTATGTATCTATGTATGTGTTTCGTACTATTGCTAAACTGGAAAGTCTGCTTCTTCTTATTTAATGACCCTTTCAAGCACAAACTTTTCCCATCGAGCCCATAACAATGGGTCTGGGGGGGCAACCGTATATGCCCCGGCCAGGCAGTTGATAAAAATGAAAATAAACCAAATGATGCCCTTAATACGCGCGCACTATGTAGTTCCCTTCAATTGTTGATGTTGATGGGAAAACCGTTCGGGAATTATGAGTTATTTGTGTGAACATTGCCAGGGAAACCGGAATTAATTTTCATTGTCCTCTACACACATAAAAGTAGCGAGACCAAAACTGCCGAGTTGCAAATCCTTTAGTCCGGAAAACGGTCAGGCAAAAGCTTGTCACAACAAATGCGTACTTTTTATATGCTAAACATTTTACATATTTTTACATTCATAAATAGATTGCTTTTGTGAAAGGTATTAGCAAGAGCTGCTCCGTCTGTCTGTTTCTGCGCAAACTAGTCTCTCGGAAAACTTTGTTATGAAACTTTCCGTACTTTTTGCTGCAGGAAGTACATTTGTCAAAATGATGCTATATAGCTGCCATAGGAACGATCGGTCGAACAATTCAATTTTGTGTGAACAACTTTTCTGTTTCCACTTCTCCTTCCATTTGTCTCTCATTTTTTTTTATAATCATTCAATATACAAAGCAACGATTACCATATGGTGCAGCCGACTTTTTTTTTTAATAATTATTGCCAATCTGGGGGACTCTGACCATCTATGAAGCTGGCTAGACATTTCGTTCGAGCCGGAGAATGCAACAAGCTCAAAAGCGAAATCCAATCAAGATTTAGCTCAGGCCCATTTAATGCTAATGTAATCCACAACTTAAGTCGTAAATATTATCGCAGTCCTGCCTTCGCACGCATTAGTTTCGCTGTGATCTTTCAATCGGACAGAGTGTTCAACTACTGAATGTGGGCATTTCGAATGTTTATGTTTTTTAATGGCTTTATTTTTCGCAATAGAAACGGCGCACCAACACACACATACACACAAAACATGGTGAGCTGAGAGCATTCTATAGTCAAGATTTCCCATGGCCACATTAACTCACATAAAAGACCCGAAACAGTCTGGCACCGAGGGGAAAGAGTGTGAGAAAAAGTCGCGAACTTGAAAACAAAATTGAATATGGCCAGGAAGGCATTGGCATATTTCGAAGGCACTTTTCCTACCATGTTGTATATGCCTAATGCGATTTAGCTGTCCTTTGATAGCACAATGATAAATATAACGTAGACGACACGCTGCCCTTCCAGCAATATTTAATTGTCAACAGACATTTGTCGGGCAAATTGGGTCAGCATAGAATCAATTCCGATTCAAATAGTATTTCAGATTATTTTTGCGTATCATTCTTAATCTGTTTGTATTAAAGGCACTCAGTATTTAGTATATTCATTGTAATTTTGTATTAAATTCTTTAAAAGTTATAAGGATACATTTATAAATGTGCTTATGCAATACATCATAATTAGAAACGATCAACATCAAAAATCCCAGAAGTGTGTCTTTGGATCGCTGAATGGCCTCTGACCCTTTTCACGTGCTGTCCGTTTATCGAGCATAGGTGGCAGTTATTGCCCTAATAGATAAATAACCCAGTGTAAACTGGGCTATCAATTATTCATATCCATCATTTGGCTTGGCATGCAAATTAAACCGATAAGTGCCTCAGTGTGTGCAATTTGCTTCGTAGCAGCCAGCCAGTTGACCGGCCAGCAATCCAGTCAACAACGACGGGCACTCTCTGACCAACTGCTGCCCCCTCCCTGGCCCGTTGCGCGTATTTGGGGCAACCACAAGCCGCGGCGCGAATGCCCCGACATTGTTGTGGCCGGCGACTTGCGGGCGGAGAGTCGCCTTAATTGGCCTTTAAAGGATTAGGTGGTCGGCGGGGGGACAGCTGATAGGACGGACAGTCTGCCAAACTAACCGACTGGCAGACTGTCCGTTTGTCCGTCATGTGATGGCTTTGTTTACTCCACTTTTCAATTCCAAATTTGATGCATTCGGCAACATTCGAATGGATGCAAATGAGTGCCCAATTTGCAATTTGGTTAATAAAAGCGGAATTATGCAATTGCCTCATATAGGTATAAATGCCAAAATTATGCATTGCCAATTGACAGATATTACCCTAAGTTCCGTTTATTTATGGTAACAGCCAAAATGCGGCTAGCACAAAGCTCGACAGGAACTTGTCACGCTGTTGGAACTCCGTTTAAATGAGTATTCGTTGAGTTAACTCCTACCCAAGTGTCTGTTTAATGACTTCGTCTGGTGTTTGAGTCGTTCTAATTTGCAGTCAGCATTAACAAGCCATCAGCATCAGCATCAGCTCCCTCTAGCATCGGCTTTGATCAAGAACTACGTGAGTTGTTTTCATATAAAAAACTTTAACTAGCACACAGCTGTTAGCTGTGCATGTTGGCGGCTTCTAAGAGCCGCCCAAGAATCAGACCACCTGCTCCACATTCACACCAGCGTGTAGACACCATAAAAGCACACACACACACACACACACACAGCCATTGTGAATACATCATCATAAAGCGATTAGTAAAACTAAAAGTGTCGTTAAAATGCCTCTGGCACAGCCTCAAATGGAAAAGGCCTGAAGGACATTTGGCATTCAGTTTGCACCGTGTTCGAATGAATGAAAGAACGAATTTCCAATGCTTGGCTTTAATGCCCTGCAATATTGGCCGCCGACGGGGTATATTTTTCTTAAGAAAAACTAGAATTTATAGCCAAAATCCTATTTCTATACGTAATATTCGCATGTGTGATAATATTTTAGTGTAGTTTCTTTGCAGTTTCGTGCCGTACTGGGCCAAAGGTAGAGTATAAAACAGTCGAGCCAGTTGAATTTTCCTTAGCTAACGCAATCTGCAACGCCCCATTGCCGCCCAGTTTGAAGCGCTTGTTTTCAAACAGAGGAAAACACGCGCCAAGCAAAACTAGATCAATTGGGACGAGGACAAACACGAGGAAAAGATAAAAACGAAAACAAGCGAAAAACAAGTTGGCTTTTGATTGCCGAAGATAGAATACACTCGAGCACACGCCTAATAGTATATAGTTATATAATATAGGCCAAACATTAGAGATACAAATAAAGTCTGCTTATATGATTTATAAATTCACATATATATGTACTTGTTCATATCATCAGATCTTATAATATAGTAAGAGGAGTCATCTAAAATGGGAAGTCTTTTGATTGAAAATAAATCCCTGATTCTCTCTGGCAGGGTATAGTAAGCTTAATTGAACTCTTTGCCAGACACTCCACAAACTCCCATTCGACTTGACTTGCTGACGGCGGGGGAAGGGTGGATGGGTAGGGGGAGGGGCTGCTCTTGGCCGGACTGTCTGGCAACTTCGAGCAGTGGCTGTTGAATGGCTTAAGTGCGCGTAATTCGCCATTTTGGCCACTGCGAAGACTTTTACCAAAATTTGAATGCCTCGCGCTTTTGTGGTCCAATGAATAAATTTCACAGCCAGCGAACAAAGCATGCAGAAACGCGTATGTGCCAGGGAAAGCAGGCGAAGCGGGGCTGGTGGGGGCTTCTGTGGGGGCTCTGTATGTCAGCCAGAGCACATAATTAATTCCCAAAATAATAAATGAAAATGAAGAAAATGTACTTGGCCAGCTTGGGGAATCAACTGCGGTTAATTTTCATTCTGTTTGCATAGCCAGGTCAGAGGGCAGGCCTGAGTTGGGCTTAAGGGCGCTTAGCAAATGCGGGGGCTGTCGTCAGTAGTTGTGCGTAGTTGCCCCACTGTTGCAGATACGTGCGCACAGATAGGGCCAAATTGCATTTAATGTTCGCCCCATTTTGCCGATATTTGGTAACACCGAGCCGAACAAATTTCACGCCAAGTTGTTGACTTAATCATTTGTAATCGTTTAATGCTACATGCTTATTGCCAGCCAGCCATTCAGTTAAGCCACGCCCACCGGCGCCCCCGAAATCTAACTAAGCCAGCTAACGAATTCCCCCACGCCACGGCTGCGGCTCACAGTTAGGCATACGAAATGAGCTTGGACCAGGCCCGTAGTCTGGGCCCGGTTAAGGAAACTTCCCAGACATGCCCAATTGGTAGTTCACATACGCAGCCACGTGGGCACGCCCCCTAGGCCGAGCGGCGTGTGGGCCGGATTGCCGAATCTGGGCCGGGTCGCTTAAAGCGTTTAGAGTTTTAGTGTAATCGCAATGGCAAACTTTTTCGATTTGGGAATTAAAATAAAAAGCAACGGCAGCGGCAACAGCTAGAGAAACAACAGCAGTGAGCGCCACAGTCTGAATAGCAACAGAGCCGCATATACCCCACCTTTTTCCCCATCCCCCCATTCCCGTCCCTGGCACGAAAAAAGTTTTCGCTTGCCGCCCTAAACGCATCGCTGACGCTTTTCGCTTTCACTTTAATGGGCAAATCCAGAGCGTAACCTCCGACTCCGACTCCGACTCCAAAACTCCTCCAGACGTCCTCGTCGTCCGCGTCGCCATCGAATGCCCCGAAAACCCCCCGCTCCCCCCTCCCCCGCCCCCTCTCGATAAGTGATAAGCCGCCATACAAATTACTTGTGCCAGACGCCAACTTTGCAGCACGCAATCGCTGCCTACTTTGAGGCGCACTCGCGTGCCCCATCGAAATAAAGGATTGACCATCCACATTCTGCACCTCGGCTGTGCACTGCAATGACAATGAACATTTTAATGGATGGCCCATATCGTTGCTTGGGCTGAAAAATGTTGCAAAAACATTTGCCACCAAGTGTGGCGACTTCTTCGACCCCATTGAGTACATATATTCATTATCAACTTGCAACACACTTTACCTGTCCAGATTATGTAAGTTGTTATGGGCTAAATATTAAAAAGATAATTCGATCTCGGATTCCTTTATATGTTATCTAAAAAAAAAAAGAAACAACTTGTGTTTCTACATTTTATTGCTGAACCTTAAATTTCATTTCATTTATAATTTAATCGAAATTGCAACTGGATCGGAGCTCAACTACCTTTGAAAATTAGGTTTGTGCATTCTGTGCAGTTGCTTCACCTGCGCAGTTTCCATGGTGAAATCAGAGTAAAAGTACAATAAATAGCAATTTAGGTCTTAGTAATTCATCATTAGGTGGCGCAACTGTTAAGAGGTCAGCCCGTTCATATCAAATCATACTTAAGTACCGGTGCACAGACATAAAACGCAGTTAAGCATATCAGATATTTCACTAAGGATAGCGCACCCCAGCCAAGAATCGAAATGCCACATTCAGATTGGGAGCGGGGATAAGGGGCAAATGCAACTGCCACATTTAAGTAGCTGCTGCACTGCAATCGCAACTTTCACTCGACGCATTAGCAATTCAATTGAAATGCCAAGCCAAGGATGGGGCCAAGTTAGTTAAGGTAAGAGCAGCGCCGGAAATAAAATCCAAAATGTTTGGGGCGACAAACGGGTTCAACAAACTGAATGGAAGACAGGTGTGTGTGTGTGTGTGTGCGCGTGTGTGTGTGTGGATTTACCTGTCATTGCAATGCAAGTTTGTTATTCGAAATGCCGCGCGATTTACATAGCAAGGCAGGCGCCGTGATAAAGCTAAGCATTACGTTCACCGTTACAGTAACAGTTAGTGCAACAAAATATGCAAATGGCCGACAGACGGACAGACAGACAGACAGACAGTTGGACGAATGGCCAATGCGAGGTCAGGGCGCAGCGGGGCGCCTTTTAATATTTAATGCGGCGCCGCATTAAATTCCATTCAGCCGCAAAACGAAATTATAAATTGACATAAAAGAAAAAAGTAAGAATCGTAATAATACTAAGTGTGGTTAAGGGGTAATGCAGCTAAACGCAATTTGCTAGATTTATAAATCTATTTAACTTGAGAAAAATAAAATGAGGCAAACACGCGTGGGGCGAAGGGCATGTCGGGCGATAAGAGACAACATGCGAGATTCGAGGGCCAACAACACTGACAAAATCAGAGCGCTCTGCAATAAACATGAGCTGAGAACAAGTCTAACAAATCGATGCGAGGCAACTGTTGTATTGTGGCCTGAAATGATTCCTGTGCTTTGTAGTTAACTAAACCTGAATTGTGGCGCAGTTGTTTCTGACACTAGATAAACTGAACATATTTAATATATGGATTAAGACCAGATTTTAAATGCAAACTTGTTGCAAAGGGCATTACATTTTCGGTGCTTTAAAGCGTATTCTCTCTGTTGCCCGCTTTTTATGTAACAGTACTCTGGCACGCTGTCTGGCACACACACACACACTCACACATGTGTGTGTGTCACCATTACAGAAGCTGGCGGCACGTGCTGGCTACGCTGTCAAATAAGAAGCAGAGATCCAGCGGCAACCAAAGGCAAACGCGTCGTTAACATATGTTGTGTTCGAGTTTCTCGACCAAGTTGTGTGCACACACATACGTACGAATAGATGTGTGTAGCGGTGTATATGTGCGCGAGTGTTCATGCTTTTTCTATAACAATTTGCCAAATGTTTGTAGAAAATATACGAGTTTTTCATACCTACACAGACACTGCCAGGATGAACAGATCGACGGGCAGCGGGAGGAAGGCTCGCACAGCCAAGACGTTTGCCTCGATTCAAAAGTGACTAAAGTGTTTGGCCCACACAAGAAAACACTAGACAAACCCAAAAAAAAAAATAAATGAAAATGAAAATGAATACAAAAATAAAACACAAGTCAATATGTTCAGTATACTTGTAGCAGAGATACCCTTCATGTTAATATAATGCCCGCTCGATATTTACTTATTTCAAGGCTTGTTTCAACTAACTTTGATATTTATTTCCTTATTAAATGTTAGGTATTTAATTTAGGAAGAAAACATTTTTAGAATCAGAAAACATTCGTAAATTGTTGTCCTGATAATATTGTCATTAAAAATCATTTTATAAAACTGAATCTCGATTAATTGAAATAAAGAAATAGGTTACAGGCTAAAAGAAATATATTTTCACTTTTTATAAAATATAATTTGTTATACACAAAAAGATTGCCTTATCTCATCACGGTTCTCTATATAGGGCGAATAAATGCGCAAGGGTTGAACAAATTCCGATAGCCCCAAGCAGATGGCTCAGAAAATATATGCTGAGGCGCCATTCAAGCACACACACACACACCCACCCATTTGCACACACACATAAGTATAGGTGTACTTGTGTGTGAAAAACAATTTCGTTTACGTTGAGCAACAATTTGCGGCTAAGATGTGAGCAAATTCTTTGTTTCTGTAAATCCACACTTAAAAAGCTTACAAATTGGCCCGAATCGAAGTTGGGTCCCGAATCGAGCCATGAAGGGCTTTGGGGTTACGGCTATCAGAGAACTCGCCATTTGCTAATCAACGAATCAAAGAAAATAAGAATTTAAATTGCCTCATCTTTTGTTTAACTCCGGTTTGGTTTATGAACCATAGAAAGTTGTCGAAACCGCTTATCTAGGCCAAGAAAATTGATAACAGTCGTAACTTGTTTAAAACTTTTGCGTCACTTTGTCGAGAACATCCTGCAGTTACCCTCATAAACAACTGGAAAGGGGTGAAAGGTCGTGCGTAATAGGTATTCGGCTTGTTCACAATCCAATGAGACATATATATTTGTAATCGATGGAAGGAGGAGAGTCTACTTGAACACAGGAAAACATCGAATGTATGCTGTGGTATATTTAAAGCGCGCAGAGTATCTGTCAGTCAGGAACTCTTGTCAGTTGAATTGTTGAGTTCATTGCAGTATCATTTCATTTCATTGTTAGCTACGATGGTCAGAAAGCGGTATCTTGGCCACGGGGAAGGACATCCAGCATGCAGCTCAGCTGCTCAGTTGGCTTCATGGTGGCGCCGAAATTCGCATTTAAGTGCAAGCTCTTTACCGTAAAATAAAATCCCTGGCTGCAGCTAGCTGGAGGGTGGGAGACGCCGACGGACATTGTTCAATGTTCTATAAACTTGCTTGGCTGCCCAAATAGAAATAGTTTGGCCGCATTGTCTTGCCAGTATTAAGTGGCCGGCTTTCATTTCGTTTAATGGCCAGTTGCCAATTGGCAGTTGGCAGTTGGCAGTTGGCAGTTGGCAGTTGGCAGTTGGCAGTTGGCAGTTGTTGTCACCTGTTCGATTTAACGCGGCATTTAACCTGCCACAACGAGTGCCCCACATATTGCGTCGGCCTGATTCTCGTTCAGTCCACCAATGCGTAAAGTGGCCTGGTAATTGATATTGAGAAATACCTCAGAATTTGATGTAATTGCGCACATTGCTGAAATCGCTGGCATTTATTTTAATATTAAATGGCAGTCCCTGCTGCGCTTCAGCGTGCGTCTTACCAGTTTTTATGGAGCACTTGTCGAGGCAATCAGCTCCGTGGCCAGCGCTCGCCTGTGCGACTTTATTAACGCTTAGGACGTCATTAGGTGTAGAGCGCCGCAAATTTAATAACAAATAGAGTCCATCAACGACATGTCAGAGCTACAACAACAAGCACAGCAACAACAGCAACTGCACGAAGCGAAAACAAACATCTGTATGTCTAATGTGACAGGCTACTGATACGAGTCTAGGCACTTGCTAGCAACTGTCTGCTGATATTTATGGCCCACTGTGATTGAAATGTAGCCACACGTCCCGTGCTATCAGTGAAAGCTGCATGGGGCACAAAACACACTGAATATGTGTTAGACAAGTCTGATATACGAAAGTATAAATTAAGTATTTGATTATTATGACTTACATCTGGGCTATTTAAGCCTCGGCAGCACTTAGTTTAAGAACTTAGTACAATGAGCAACATTCTTCAATAACTACTTGCAAGTACTATTTAAAATTCCCAACCTTTTAGCAGCAAAAACGAAATGCACAAAACATCATTTTGAATAGGAAACCACTCAATTTACATTACATTTTTTATGAAATAAATTAAAACAAACAATCAACCGCAGGCCAACAGCAGTTCAGTCTGCCATGAGCTTTTGGTTAATTGTTTTGCCAACTCCTCAACAACAGTGGCTTACATATTTTATATACACACACACACACACAGTTGTTGTTTGTCAGAAATGAAATTGGAGAGTCCAACGCAAACTAAACTTCAATAGTTGATGTAAATGGACGAAGCTGAGAGGAGTCCTTTGATTTTTTGTTGCCGTTGTCAACCAGCCAACCATAAACTGACAAACAACAATGAAAACTGCAAGAGCAACAATGGCCACGGACAAATATTTGTAATGGTAAAATATATAAAATTTCGCATTTAAAAACAACAGGAGCTGGTGCGCTGAGAGGGAAGATGATGAGTCTGTGTTCTTTTCACTTGAGCAACATTTGGAATGTCAGATATCAGAATCGATGACAAGCAACCATTTGAATGTCAACTATTTTCCGCACAGGAATTTGAGAGCTCTCCCACATTGCTTATGGCAAACAACAAACATTCCACCTAACCGGTAATGTCAACCGCAGCTGTCATTTTCAAATTTCAAAACAACTACAACAGGAGCATGCGTGTATTTGCACTTCAATTGGCATTAGAGATGAGCGCCTGACGAAGTCCTTCAAATGGCAGAATGCCGTCACGTGGAAAATAAAATACAAATAAACAACCATTTATTCTTGTCCTCATACTGATCTGTCTGTTATTGTTCGCATTATTGTTTGACAAGAAGGAAACATTTTATATGTGTGTGTCTTCAGCTGTGCGAAAACATACAACATAACTAATTGTCAAATTAAACTTACTGTCAACTAACAGATTTATGTTGACTAAACAGTTTAAATTTTCTATAATTTTTATCATTTCTTATTTTAATTGGCATTTTATATAGTTAAAGTCAAATGGTTATCAAATCAAAATGATAAACAAGAATATATTTTGTAAAGTAAACAAGAGAGGTAATTTAACGAAATCTTTCTATTAGTTTGTCAGATCCTAATACTAAAGTTAAATAACAATTTTGACTCGCAAGCTTGCTTTTGAGTTTGTTAGTGCTTGCGTGTGTGTGTGTGTGTGTGTGTGTGTGTGTGTGTGTGTGTGTGAGGCTCATCTCTAAGCTGGCATCGTCACTCTAATTGGGGGACAAATTCCGTCATTGTTTATAGAGTTGATTGCGTCAATAAATAGCCGAGGAGCATGTGAGGAGATTTATTTATATTTTTTTTCTTTGTGATATCGGTATTTTCGGTTTTCAGTTTTCGGTTTTCGATTTACGGGCTTCGGTTGTCGTTCAATTGAAGTGCGAATGCGTCAGTGACCATTGGGAAGCCAAAAAGCGAACCGGCTAACAGCATCAGATGAATTCGAGCACCCGCAACGGGAATAGAAAGTGGAATGAGTTTTGGGGCTGGGCACGGGGCAGGGCATGCCCGAGCAGTGGGTAAACTACGTGCGTCGGATAAACAAAATCAAATACTTTTTAGCCACACTGGAAATATACATGCGCAGCTTATTGGGAAAAAAGAATGGTAAACGCACATTTATACGGAATCATATCTTAATTTATACCAAGTATTAAGCTGGCTGGCGCTATGTATAGATATGTATAGAGATGTGGCCCGAGGTTGGTTTTTGGGGGCGTTAAGCGATTTACGATCTTGTCAAAGATATATGCGCCTGGTGAAAGTATATAATTGAATTTAATTAGTTTATGCTTCGTGCGCCTGCTTCCAATTAGTCTTCCTTTTTGGCGCGTCGCTTTGTTATTGTCTGTTTGCCCCGTGCCCCATGCCCCGTGCCCCGTCCCCATTACTCGCATGCCGCACGCGCCGCGTCGGTGGCTTCAAGTTTTGATTGACGTTGTGTAAGAATCTGGCAGTGCGACTGTCACTGCCATTTTCCCCACTTTTCCTTTTGTGATTTTGCATTGTTTTTCCTGTCGGTTTCGTTGCCCACAGACAATGGCTTAAAGTTTTATGACAATTGTATTTAATTATGCGCTGATTTCTGCTCCAGGAGGAGACGCGGAAGGGGAGCGGCGACAGAATATTTGTCAACTCTCTAATCCCCATTGAGTTGCCCAGAACTTGCTTTGCGGTAAGCTGTAAGCACTTTACTCAATTATGCGCATTTGAGAGGACTGCTTCATAATGGACTTAAAATACCAGAGATCCGAGGAAAATAAAGAACCGAGATGAAGAAGATTGCGTGGATAATGCGGCAATCACTGAGCGCAATTTCTGGAAAACTTTGAGTAAAAATTAAAAATTTGCAAATCGGTCGCTTGTAAATCTGAACTACGTATATTATTAAAACTGACTAGGCACATTCTATTTTCGTGCGCTTTTTAATATATAATGTCTATAGGCACCAAGCCGCTCCTATCTTATTTTATAAGTGCAATTTTAAGCTTTTAAAATCGAATATTTTCTAAATATAAATCGTATTTGCCAAATAAACAAACAACAGTCAAGCAAAAACAAATGCAAGCTAAAGCCAATTTGACCGTGAGACGTTGCGGTATTTGTGACCTGATTTTGGTACAATACACATATATATATGTATATATACATGCTCCTACTTTGGCACGTGTCGGACCCTCGCATTCTAATTAAGCCAGAAGTAAACATGAAAAAGATGTTAAGATGTCAGCAAATAGAAGCGTCTCAAAATGGTAGCCAGACGAGTCGTCTCCAGCTCCGGCCAGGGCCTGATGTTTGTTCAAAAATACCTGGCCAGCAGAGCGCTGGGCTCGGCAAATGGAAATGAAAATGAAAACGAAAACGAAAATAATAATAATAATAATCCAAAAACAGTTCAGCAGACACATCAAGCAAACGGCACGTCAAGTGACGGCGGGCTTCTCGAGATCCCAGACCCCAGGGCCCAGTCGGAACCGGGCGCTGATGGTGATGATGATTCCGTATTAGCTTCTGCTACTGGTCGTTGTGGGGCTCGCGATGCCACGAGGCCTGCTTACTGCGTATGAAATCACTTAAGTCTCTGTAAACAGCTCCCAGTGGCAACATAAATATGAACTTGAAATAGCCAGCGACAGGGAGAGAGACAGAGGCGGAGAAATCAAGCGACATTATTATAATATGCCTTGGCTATGCCCCACTTCAGTTTCTTAGCCGGAATTGAAGTTCAAGTTTAAGTTGGAGTCGGAGACCGCTGGCCAAATGTAGAGCTGTCTATTGTGGTGGCCAACTGCACAGCAGCAGTCAGTTGGCTGTCCCCTGTTGCCAATTGTCAGCTGGCTGTGGGCAGTCGCCAGCTGGCACTTGACCATGGCCAAAACGTCGCCAAATGACGCACAACAAATGTGCATGGGCGTTTGCTGCTGTAGACACCATTTATAATCACCAAATAAAACAGCTCCATATTATTCACTCACCTGGCTTTAGTATCTGCAAAACTGTGCTAATATAAGAATCCAAATACCCCGTATGCCGGAGTCTTTCAGTAAGCCCTTTGAACGAAAAATACTTGACGCAGCTCAGGGATGGAAAGCTCGCATTCAATATTTATATATAACTTCACAACATAGAGCAAACCCCTTACTTTGTGCTAATCGCTCAACTTTTTCTCTCCTAATCAAATATTATGTTTTTACGAAGTATTACATTATAAATATTTATATTAAATATAAACATATTACAATTTCCAGAGGATGAAACCCAACTGTGGCCGTGATTTAAATATAAGAACACAGCAATATTAAAAATTTGCATAATGAAAAACAAAAAAAGTGGAATTAAAAATGTACTTTCACCTGACAGGATTTACAGCTGAGCTAAATCGGGCTAGCTTTACTTGCAAATTATATTTTATTAACATAGCATTCACAAATACGAAAAATATTCAAATAATATCATATAATAATTTAAATAGTTTGACACGCATTTCGCATAAAAAAAAGAAAGAAAAATAGAAAAAAAGTATAATTTTTTATTTAAATTGAATAGGTGAAACCTTTGTTGGCACATCGGCAGCTAGAATTTTCCACATTTTCCTATTAGTGCGCAGCTACCGATTTATGGCAAAATGTTGTTGAAAATGTGGTTTCGGTGACTCGGTTACTCCCCTTGCATCCAAGCATCCAAGCACCCAAGTCTATTAATATTTTTCGCAATCATATCTTTGGAGCCGATCAGCGTGTAATGGCATCTTATGCCAAACTAAGCAAATACTCCCGGGCGAGCTAATTGTATTTACCAGCGCGTCATTATGGGCGCTCTTGTCTCCTTAATATCATGGTCCGTCCGTCCCGTCCCGGCCTGAGCTGGGGCCACTGCTGCGAGGCAGGCGCAGACAACCTGCCAGAATCAATCGAAGTGAATCAATTGTGCCATTTGGCAGCACTGGCCCGGGCGCTGGCGCTGGCGCTGGCGCTGACACTGAGGTTCCCATGTCTCCTAGGGTTGTCGAACGCTCGCAGGGAGGCATGCGATTAGGTCCTGCCATTGCTGCTCCTAATCGTAACGAATTCCCTTGACTGATGATAAACATACATATAGACGCACATATACACATATATAGCACGATTCCACTTCATTGAAGCGTCGCCAGTGTCGCCAAGTGGGCATAATTACATGTTCTGTGGGTGCATGAACTCTTAATTTCTTTACAAATTCAATGTGTTGTTGCTCTTTGTGTTGTTGTTCATTGTTTATTGTGCCTTGTTGCTGTTGTCTTGCCTTTAAGCGAGTATTGCTAAAGTTAACAGGAACTTAAAGTTTAACTCGACTCGATAGATTTGCATATATTAGGGCGAGTACAAGAAAAACAAGCGATCATACTTGGCCCTAGACTAAAAAATACCCTGTAGACAGTTTGAATATGTTTGAAATTTATGATACAAAGGATTATTCGTTAAGCCCAGTATATTGAGTATGGGTTCGTAAGATTATATTTTACAATTATAATTTGATACGTCGATGCCCAATATACATACAGTATATGTGATTTCGTTGTTACAGTACAGGGTATGCAATAGCACTCCTTTGGCTCTCGTGCTGCGTTGACTGTAGTTGACAGGCTCTCAACAGGACGAACACAAAAGCCACACAAACTTGGCACCCATTAAATTGAGTTTTGTATGGAGACGCCTGGCAGACCGGGTAACGGTTATTGAATTAAATGTCTGTCTATACTCCCAATTCGAGAGAGAGAGAGAGAGAGAGAGAGAGAGAGAGTTCTCCCTCCCTTTTTTCACTCTTTCGCAGGAATTAAATAGGACTTTGGCAAGTACTCAAAACTACTGTGAGCATAGAAAATAAATTTAATTTAATTTAAGACCAACTAATCAGTCCGGTCCCATGTTTCAAATATTGCCTATTGGCTTGAGCTGCTTTTCTTGCTACCAGATTCAAGAACAAAGGCCTAATGCTCAGTGGCAACACTCAGTTACCTTTGTCTCCAGAACAGTCTAACCATTTAACCATTTAAAAGCAGACAAAACACTCAAAAGCCAAATAAATGAAATGCGTTTTAAATCATTTAAATGCTGCTTCATGTTTTATGTTTTTTTCTAAACCACTTAAAAATGTGTGCCAAAATCAGTTCTTATAAGTCTTATAGACTAGGGTAATATAAAGTATGAAATAATTAATAATATTTTGCATTGATTTTGCAGTTTCTTTTTGTATGTTTTAATTTTGCAATGAAAGCTGATGGCTTATGCAAAATATTACTCATACGCAACGTTGCTTTTAAAAGCGGTGAGAAATTTATTGGTGAGCCAAGTCTTTTGAAATATACAATGTAAATGCAACTTAAGTTTCTTAAGAAATCCCAATTACTTTCCTCTTTTGTGACTAATATCGGATGTCCCCTCGATATTTAATTAGGATCCGACTGTTGAACTGAGTATATATGTTTAAATAGCAATAGGTACGAATGCATGCAGCACTCTTTCTGGGCTTTCTTTTGTGCTTTTTTATCTCAGTAGGTGTCCCCTCAAGCTGAGCTCTGTTGCATGTTAGATAGTCTGGAATAACCTTTGAAATAATAAACGTGCATGGGTATTAAAATTTGTTGCCATGAAAGTTGCTGTTGCTACTTAGAGCTTGCTGTTGTTGTTGTTGTTGTTGTTGTTGTTGTTGTTGTTGTCGGGGCTGTGTAGCACACAGGCAATGCCCGCTTGCAAGCTGTACGCAAAAGATAGCAGACGAGGGCGCCTCCACGCGGCGGCTCCCGGATAGGGGCGGGGGTGTCAGGGGCTGGGCTGAGCCGAGGGTAGAAAACAATAACGCAATATTGCACGAGGCTGGACAGGCATTGTCATCTTTTGATGGTTCCCCAGTTTCTGTGTGTGTGTGTGTGTGTGTTTACTGTGTGAGCGTGTGTGTTTAGTGAGATTTGGCTTAATTAAATTCCGGCATAAAAGGATTCCTTTGGCGCTTTAAGCTGTCTGCGCGGGTGTGCGCCTTTTTGACAAAAGTCTTAACGGCTTATTGTGGCAGCACACACGAATAAACACACACACACACACACACACACTAGCCATGAAACTGAGACTTTTGACGGTGCGCATAGATTTTAATTACAACTATAAATCATCGCGGAGTAAGCAACCCCTTCGACTCATTTTAATGGCAAACACACGCACACACACACACACACACTCACACACACATGTTATCTGCCAACACTTTGGTAACTGGAACCCGTTAAAGAACCGACATACGTTAAATTTTCATTCTCAATGCTGATTACTTAACATTGTGGGCCGTTGCCGTCGGCCGATGCTGGCCGGGATCGGTTCATTGTTTGGCCATTGTTCTTTGGTCTTTGGTCGGCGCTCGTAATCAGTTGGCCCAAATTTACAGCGAACCAACACATAAAACTTGTACATTAAAAAGTTAAGAGTTTGTTAGTTAGTCCATTGCCAGCTGGCAGGCTGCCGAGCCCCGTCGGCGATTCGGACCGCCGCCAACCCTTCCAGCCTCTCTCTGTATACTATATAAGCCCGCTATTTAGGGCAGGGTTATTGAGCTGGCATGCTTTATGATGCCGTCTTCATGCTTTATGGCTGCATTGTGGCCAAACTCAGATAATTGCCACGAATAAGAGCGCGCTCTAAGCCCGCCGCCCATAGGTGAATGCCATCGGCAACAGGCTTAGATGCAAATTGTAGCCAGCCTAATGTGGCCAGATTTAATGGTGATATGTCTCACCATTAGCCACGACTATTCCAATCCTCAAACAGTTAAAAATAAAATAATTAATAATTCAATTCTACCAGAGATTTAAGGTAAATGTAAATTTATTTTATTAAATGTAAATTCAGTTTTAAATGTCCTTCATTTTTATTGCAAACAAATCTCGTAATTCTCTAATTTTCTCCTTCTGCAAGCTATAAAATTAGCTCGTAAAGAGTAGGTGGATGCGAAAGCAGGAATTATGCACTAATTTTTGGCACACGTATATATACGTCACTAACCCATACAGCGAGCCAAAGTTCCTTTATAATTATCATCTGTGCACTCGCCATTGTCACCTAATAAAGTTGAGACCCAACTTTGCTCCCAGGGGTTGGAGCCAGGCGCCAACACACACTCCCGTTAACTGCGATGTTGCAAATGGAGTTGAGAACTTGCCGCTTTCAGTGGAAGACAGGCCCTTACTACGTCCGGCGACATCCCCTGTCAGTTAGTTAGTTAGTTTTTAATGGGTCTGCATTGGCATCGTTCACATCAATTCGCAATTTCCCATTGTGAGACGGCCAAACATCGGCCAGACTGGCGCGTGTGGCACATAAATTTGTTGTCCTTTGTTGTTGTTTGTGATTTCAGCACTTGCCACTTGTTTGTTAAGCATTTTAAAATCGAAAAGCAGCGCTCGTCAACAACAGCAACAACAACAATCGCAGCAAAGGTCATACTGTTCATTGTCCAGTGCTGCTTATTGTTGTAGTCCTTGTTGTAGTCATTGTTGTTATTGTTGTTACTGTTGTTGTCGCCCTTAACCTAAAAATGAACGCCCACATCTGTCGCTGCTGTTGAAAGACAAGCCAAGTGGCATTCAAAATGCCAATCAAGATACGAGCTCGCAATTTACGATTGGCCGGCGAGAAGCAACAACAAAAAACAATAACAACAACAACAGCAACAACAAGAACAACAACAACAGCAACTACAATAACAGCAAGTGTATAAATTGACTGCAGCTAGAGATGCTTAATATCGTGTCCTCGCCCTGCGCTGCCCTCCATTATTCCCTTTTATATGCGACGCAAATGTTGCAATTGAATTTCTTGTCATATTTCATTCATCTGAATTTCTAACTTACCCGCGGATAACCCGCAAGTGCACTCGAATCGATATTGACGTACTCACAAGTGTCTGCGTAATGAATATTACATCAAATGGCAACAAATTTTTGGTTTACGACCCAAGTTTCGCAGGTTCTCAACGAGGGGCTTGGCACTTTTCCAATGTACTTGCGTTCCGAAATCTCAACTTTCCGCTTTCACTCTGGTTCGTTGGAAAGTTATTATATTATTATGGCACTCACTTTTAGTCAAGTGCTTGCGCGCACATTGCCGAATGTCGACGAGACTGAAAATACGAGAAATTCGCTTAATACTCATGCAGGTAGTAGAAATAATTGGGTTTATGGCGCAATTAGTACTATATTTATACTATATATATTATTGATTTGTGTATGGCCGAGAGAAGGTTGGCAGCTTTCAGCTTTCAGCTCTCGGGTCGTTTATCACGCATACGCCCGATTGGCCGGCTGGCCGTGTGGCAGCTGATAAGGCGTGGCATTTATTCAAATCGAAGCATGCATAGCCCAAAAGGGGGCCAGCAACGACCCTTGGGGTCAGCAACCGGGGCTAAGCATTTAATTTTGGCTCCTTGCTCTTGTTTTTGCATAATTTTGTCACTTGCAGCAGTGACAGCCTTCGAGCCTGCGACTCCGCATTGATCAACGGCTGGGCTCCACTGACGATGAGTAATGTGCTGAGCACTTTCAGCGTTGGTGGGGGGTCGCGGCCAGGCGATTTCTAATTTATTTTCGGGTACATGCCGTCCAAAATGTTCGGCTCAAATAAATTGCACAAGCCGCGGCTCAGTTTCAGTTTCAGCTCGCGCTGCGCTCGACTCATTATATTTTAAGTAAGGTCAACAGTTCTATGAGGGGGAGCGTGAGGGGGAGGGAGTGGGAGTGGGAGACGGACGGTCGCCGCTGCTAATTGCCGCAAGCCTTGGACGACCAACACAATCGCATAAATTTGCGCGACCCTTTCGCAAATGAGGGTCAATGTGAGGACATTCGGGTAAACATGCACCAAATATGTGCAAAACAAAATAACCCAAAAGTAAAACAACATTTAAGCTCTGAATTCTGATCCTGGTAATGCTTTGTACTTGTCCCTTGTCTACTCAGTCCGTCCCTTGGGAGTGCAATGCACCGTCTGTTGCCTGTTGCTTCTCGTTGTCACGACATCAACAACAACAACAACAACAACAACAGCAGCTGGAATTTATCAGAGCTTTTGCCTGTGCCGCCCACACTTAGCACGGTCCAGTTTTATATATTACTATAGCCTACTTAGCAGATTGCGAATCTTTTCTTAGTCTTCCATGCTTTTCAATCGTGTGATTGAAAATCATTTTTTCTCCAGTTTACGTTTGCTTATTAATGCAACCCAAATTTGTTCTTTTATAAGTTTGATTGCAGAATAAATGGAATTTATCCTTACTATTTACTTCAAAACGTCATTTCAGTTAAGGATATTAGTTCGTCTAGCAGCTTGTCTTCTTCTGTTTATCTAATTTATTATTATAATTTTCTTGCTATTTTCCTTAATTAGCAAATTGAGGTAGCTTCTCCCTGAAGCATAAATATATATAGCAAACATTTGTTTATGTATATATGTATATATATAGAAAAGTTGGCCAACTGCAGACGGAGAGTAAACACTCGAAGAACAAAACCAATAAATGCAAAGTCTTTGTCCTGATTGCCGTCATTTGCTTTTAGCTTGAGAAAAGCTTCAGTTTGTCAGTTTCGTTATAACAATTAACAAAATTATTAATATTAACATTTCTATTATTTATTCTGATATTTATTGTTGTTTAAGGAATTTGTCCAAAGTCGATTGGTTCGTCAGCTGTACAACTGAGAATTTGAAATATTGCCACCGATCTGACTTCTGTCTGGCAAAGGATGCCACTTAATTTGACAAAGAATTTGCAATTTTGTCGCAAACGGTGAGTGCTGTGATATCAGCTGAAGGTGTCCCTCCGGTGCCTGGCTCTGATATGCCATGGTATGAAAGTAATTGCACTTTCTCATCTGTCGACTGGACAGGCGGTCGCTGCATAATATTGAAGCTGGCAGCTAGACGGCACAACAGACTGACGGACGGACGGACGGACACATAGGCAGAGGGATGGAGTAAGTAACTTGGCCAGGGCGACAACATATCCAGGCCGCTGTCCGGGGCCTGTCCAAATCTGTGTGCTCTGAAGATTAATATGCAGACGCTGCGATTTGATGGGGCAGCTCTGCAAACAGACGAGGCTGACAAGTAAACAATTCGCATGAAAGGATATTAGGCGCCAGCACGCGCACATCTCCTTGGACACGTGAGGGGGCTGCAGTTGCGCCGGGGGCAGCGGCGGGGACAGCCTGAGCTGGCTAGGCGAGAGCCGGATTGCAGGTCTCGCTCTCGTGTTAGCAGCGTTTGAAATGTGTTAATAATACAATTTTATTTATCTGCGTATGTGGCACCCGCACACACACACACACGCATGTGTATGTAAATTGCGGCAAAAACGAGCCGAAAATTTACGATGCGTGTTGCCCAGTGTAGCCGTAGTCTGGTCAAAATTTCGTTGGCGTGTCTGACTATTTTTGAAAAGGGTTTGACATTTAAAGCTCACGTCCAGCACTTAGCTCCCCCGCCGGACAGCTGCTCGAGGGGGTGCGGGGCCTCGGGGTCAGTGCTGTAGCAAAATGACAAAACGATGTCTAAACGAGCGTTGAACGAGCAGCAAAGAAATTGACCAACAAAAGAAATACATATATATGTAAAAAATAAAAAATAAAACAGAAATGCTGCAAGTAGTCCAGGGGGGCGGGCAGGGCGTGCGACCTTTTAGTTGGTCAGTGCTTAAGCCACACACACACACAGGCACACACACACACACACCCATATCTGCATACGCGTGACCAGCGCATAGAAAATTGGGCACTAAAACGCAAAAGGAACCTTTTCGAAAAGCAAAATCATTGCACAGTGGTCTGAAAGCGCTCAAATATGCCAATAAGGACACAATTGATGTGTATACAGAAAGAAATCATTTGAGTTTTCTATGCCAACATGTGTATTCAGGCAGTATTGAACAAGCTAGTTAAACATCGCCATCAATTGTTGTTGAGTGACAGTAAAATGCAGCTGGACCACTGTGCTTCGGGTGTGCTGGGGGTAACAAAAAGATACAGAACATGTTATACATTCATTACACACACACACACACACACACGCACACCCGAAAAAGGTAAATGGCAGCGTCGGCCTTTTGTTAAATGTCTCAATTGATGCCAAAGCAAGCACACAGCGCGTATGCTTAATGTTTTATGCGTCCGGTAAGAAATAAAGAAAAAACGAATAAATAAAGACATAAAATATAAAGCAAGAAAAGAAAACTGTAGCAAATAATACACTTAATTTATTCATATCAATGCCAACTGGACAAATACTTGGAAAATATTCGAATCGTATTAAACTGCCAAGTCAAGTTTATTCAGAAAAGTGCGATTAAACTGAAGTCCTACTAGATGTTGTATCCCATATATTTTATCCAGGTTGTAACTATTTAGCTTTTAAGGACTCCCTTGGAAGATAGGACAGCGATCAAAGCACGACAAGCAGTGCCTACTGAGAGAGTCCTATTTTTATCCTTCGTACGGTTCTGCGGGAGTGTGAAATGTTTGATAATTTATTTGTGTAGCTGGCATAACAATCAATGTATTCAGTTTGACACTGCGAAAGGCTTTCGGTCACGCAGGCATCAATATACAATGCCATAGGTGGACGCCAGGCTGATTTGTGGCATGTTAGGGGCGTGGCAAATGTGACAGGCTAAATTACACGACAGCATATTTTTGAATAGAGCAATTTGTATCTTTGCGCCGGCTCTGCGCCATCGTTTATTTCGCAATAATGCCAATAATAACAATGGGCGCGTGTTTGTTTGTTTGCCACTTGATAAATGAGATGCCAAACGGGCAGCGGACTGTGTGCTGTGGGCAGTGGCGCGTAGGCTTCCACAACGACCCCAATGCCATGGCTGACCCCACCATAGCCGAACCCATGCCCCTTAACCCCTTGCCCCCTTCCCAAAGGTGTTAACTGTCATGGTCGCATCGGTATTCGTATTTCTTCTACTCTCATTGTTCGCTCTCTTGTTTTCGACAGCGGCCCTGCCTTTGATTAAGTTCTTGGGCGTGCCCCAGTTAGCATCTGCTTGTCCAGTGGGCTGGCCGCACTAGCTAAACACATATATAGCCATATAATATATATTTATAATATACACTACTCCCATATAGCCTTGAAGCATACAACAACCGAGACTTGGCCTAAAAGGGCGCATTCGTATTCCGACTTAATGTGGCTAACTACCCAACAAGATGAATGTCTCGGAGACAATAAATTAAGCTTATTGGAGTCTGTAGGTGACACAGAAATCGCCGTCTCTCTCTACCTCTATCTCCCTATTTGATCAGTTGCCAAAATCACTGACATCATACCGGCAAAGTTTAATATTTGGCCAAGTTGTCCAAGTTCTGGTCAGCATCTGGCAGAGAAGCACCTTGCTAAACTGGAACTGAAATTGCTGAAATGTTGCCGAAGTGTTATTTATTAATAATATAATTATGAGTATATCAAACTTCGGTCTTCGCCTAAACTCTTCCTCTCTTGCTTTTGTAGATGGACAGACATCGAATCAATTCCTCGTCCTGATCGAGAATATATACTTTATGGGGGCCTGTTACATACACTTGCACAAAACCATTACCCATTTACAAAGGGTACAGGGTATAAAAACTAATCTGACTAAGCATAGTCCAATAATTGTTTACCTCTTCAGGCAAGTATATTCATTTATATTTTTTCACATATATATGTTAGTGGTCGTGTGTGTGTGTGTGTGTGTTTACTATCAAACATTCAAATGTGGCAGTTTTTGTGTACATCGCTGGCGCTCATTTTAATGATAGCCTAAGGCGGCTTTTGTTGCTGTTGCTGTCGATTGTCAACGTGTCGCGTCATCAGTTTTACGCACCACTTGTTTCCCGGTGTGTGTGTGTGTGTGTGTGTTGTGTGTGTGCATATAGACATTTTATGCCACTCTTAGACAAACCAGAAAATTTACATATTTTTATGCTGTTCAATTTAACTAGAATTGTTTACTCACACTTGATGGGCGGGGTGGCGAAATGGCAAGCGGGCAAAGGGAGTTGGCGACAACGAAATTGTGCAGAATTGACTGCGCGAAGGTTTTGTTCCTTTTCTGTACACAATTCAATTGATTTTCAGCAGCTCAATTGTTTCAGCCTGTGCACCCATACGGGATCCACAGGGAAATACCCTGTAAGCAATGTCGCCTGAGTTTCAGTATATATATACATATATGCAGAAATGAGAGCAGAATTCCTAAACTACTAGTGTAGCGTTTAAATGAAAGGAATTAAAACGTTTCTTTAAGTCTTTTATGCAGAAGCTCAAATAGTGGACACATAACTTAATCGCATAAGGACTCCTCTTGCGCCTCATTCCCCTCTTCTAAGACAGCTTAAATGGCTCCAGGGTATTAAGGGCATAGCACATAAACATCGCTGGGTGGGGCGGGAAAAAAGAAAACAGCCATAATACAATGTCGGGCGCGTTATTCGCTAATTTATTCAGCATAGCCGGAAGAAGGGTTCATTCTTGGCCTTATCTGCGCTGCCAATCAGCTTGAACTGCTTTTTGCTGGCACTAAAGTGGCATACAGTTTACGGTCTGCAGCTGCAGATGCACTGAAACCGCACTTTTATTTTGCTGTTGCATCAGCTGTTGTTGTTGTTGCTGCTGCTGCTGCTGTTGCTGCTGCTGTTGCTGCTGCTGCCGGCCACACGCTTTCTTTTATCAGCGCTTCCTCCCTGAGTTGTGCGTAATTTTTCAGTTGGCTGGCGCTTGCCTCCGTTGCAGGAACTTAGCCTGGATTTAGCTGCACTTCGCTTGCCCCAAGTGTTTCCTCTCAATTGTTTTTGAGGTGGCCGGATGACTGGGTGACCGGGTGTCCGGGTGGCCGGGACCGCGCTGGATGTGAATGTTTTATTGTTGTTGTTGCTGGCCAAGTCGGCCACTTGTATTAGCGTAATTCTGGTGCTCATCTGGCTCATGTAGCAGCTAAAATGTTTCAGCCACTCGCCCAGTGGCAACGAGTGCCAGTCCCAGTGATTGTCGCTGTGATTGCGATTGTAGTACTGTGGCTCTTGAAGTTCATTAATTTTATGGCCCAACTTGAGCACAAGTGACGTCGACTTCAAAATGCGACGACTCTCTAATGCAAATCTCAAGTCGAAGCGTCGTGTCGGTTAGGGTCCCTTTTGTTGCAGGATAATAAGAAATAATAATTTTGAAAGAATTTTTATACGCATACTTGTTGTTCGCTGCTGCTCCGGCTGGCCTTTGTTGGGCTTAACGTGAACAAAATCAGGCCGCACGTGTTCCCACTTCAATACACACACATATGTATATACATATATATAATTTGTATACCAAAGCAATTGGCATTAGAGTCAGCACAGCGGCATTAAACGCATTAAGCCAGAATGCGAGATTGCGTGTACACGGGAAAAAAAAATGCGCAAGGGAGCGCACTATAAATTACAAAGTGTTCAAGTAGCTGCAACGCAGCAGCATTGCGTATACGTAATGTACGCAGTTTCGCAGGTGGCAATGCTCCCTCTGCGCTCACCACAGCTTGGGTGTGGACAAAAGGGGCTGCTTACAGTAGTGGTAAATGAATGCAATAATATTTGCATTGCAGAGAAGCAAACTTTTTGAAACAATGCGAATAAACTTAATGAAGCATTCAAAATCAGTTTCCTCAGAAGGAAAAGTAAAAGTAAAATGCTTGGTGCAATGAAAGTTTTTATAAATAACTAGATTTGCAAAGCGAAAGTAGGACATGAAGATAATTCATATTTATCGATCACAAAAAGTGTTGGCATAATAAAAGGTGCAAGATAAAATATAAGAAAGTAAACAAGTTTACAACAATAAATAAAAAAAACTAAAGTTGATAATAGAAATACAATATTACTAACACATATTTATTATGTACCCAAATAGGTTGGTATTGAAGTTCCAAAGATTGATATTTACTTATTAATAGGTTTTTTTTTCAGCTAATTAGTCAAGGGAAACAAAAGTAATTTAGAAAGTTATTGAGTACCTTATAATTTCAGAAGCAAACAATTGCGTTTTGAGTAGGTTATTAATAAAAATGGATTAATTTGTGTTTAATTACTTTTTGTATATAATTGAATTTAGAAAGTCTTGAAGGGTCAAATTTACACATTTTTTTTTATTTTACTTGAGTGTTATTGCTTTTATTTAAGCTTGGTCATATAATTATTGCAATACAGTTTGTCTGTGATATACAGAACAAAACAACAACAAAAATTATATATACTGTTGAAAGGACGAACATAATTTAAGAGGCCTTATAGGCAAGACAATATTCCATTAAAATGTATATTAAGCCTATATAGATTACAAGAATTAAATGCATCAGGCTGATTAATCAAAAGGATTGCCTACTTTTGAGCTGCATTATGGGTGCTACAGAACGACATACAAGCTAATTTTCCGAGATACAGAATGCTAGATGTACCTTTGACAGCGACACGCAACAAATGTCGTTCAATTGCAATAAAAGTTACAGCAATAAACATGCGAAGCGCGCGAGGGATGAGCCAGGATAACAGACGGACAGCCCGGCTAAATAGGAGCTGGCACAGCATAAAATTCACTGTCGTGGCTGTGTTGTGTGCGTGTGCATATTACGTATACGCAATGAGGGTGCCTGGCTGTCGTTGTGTTGTGCGTACAATACACGCCTCTAGCGAATGCGGCTCATATGCAAATTGTGGGTAGAAGCTGCCTTTAATAAGCCAGGCACATAACGTTTTACAAGGCCCAATACAAAATGCGCTGCAGATGGTAATAAAGTGTAGCAACAGAAAAAAGGCCCAACAAAAAAAATATGAACAGGCAGATAAGACGGAAAACTGAGTTCGATATGTGTACGTTTAAGCTCCTTACATTTTCCACCTAAGTCAAATAATTGTGGAAAATAATAATGTTGCAACTAATTGGCGTAGCTAATTGTCAGTTCTGGCCTCGTGCTTGTGTGTGTGCCTGGGGAGTGGCCGTAAAGACAAAATGAATAAATAAATAAATAAGTAAAAAGAAGCCGAAAATGGCTGCAGTTACGTTTTTACTGTTGGGCCTAGCCCTGGCAACTACAAAAAATAATTGAAGCCAACCTCATAAAACTTTGCCAACCTACGCACAAATTAATATATGGCTGTGTGCGAGTGCGTAACTGTGTGTGTGTCGTCTTCTGATGTTTGTTCAGCTATAATATTCGTAATACTCATTACTTTCCTTCTGGGCAGCTACAGAAATGTTGCTGTAAATTTCCATCTCGTTTTCTTTTTTATACTTGTATTTGTTTACTTTCGTTGATGTTTTCTTTTTTATTTTTTGTATTTTCTTTGTTTTTAGTATTTTAATGAGCCTCCAATGCCTTGGCAACAACATTCGTTGTTGTTTTTGTTCTTCTTCTTCGTCAAATCAAATGTCTTTTCATTGTATCATTTTGTCATTAAAATTTAAATGTTTCACTTAAATTCACATGGATGCCCCCACAGGCTGGGCACAGCATAAAAATTATATAATTTGAGGAGCATCATCATTATGATCATCGTGATCAGCTTATGCCCATGAACGTCACCAAATCAGTAGCTGGAACTAAGTCTTAATCAAGCTGCGGCTGGACAGTCTACAACTTTGTGACCAAAGTTTTTATGTTTTATTACACTTTAGTTTGGTACACACACACACACACACACACACACAGAGACGCACGCACAGCTCTGTTTTATGCGGAAAATAATAAACTTTGATAAAAATACAGACATGTTGAGTTCCAGTTTCCCATTGCCTACTCTGCTGCTGCTGCTGCTGGCCCAAGTTTATCAAAACAAATTCAAATGCCCAACCGGAGTGCAACAGGGCGCAAAATGTGGCATATTAAATGTTGCGATAACAACAACTCAAGCATTAACACATAGCAACATAGTTTTTTCTGTATCGTCAGTGGGGCGGGCGGATCATAAAAATGACGGACACCTGCGTTCGCAGCGCATAAAATCAATGAAAGTTCGCACATTACGTATACGCAACGGCGACAAGCTGCCAGGCACAAGGTCAGCGCCAGCGAATGTGAGATAAGAACGCATATAAGTTCAGTTTTGCATAAGCGGCTCAAGATGCGCCCATTTAGAACGCGCAGCCTTCTTCATGCTGTTTTTTTTCGTGATTTCGTTTTTTTTTTAATGAGTATTCATTATTCGACAAAGCAGCAAGGCAACAAAGCGCCAACACGACAAGCTGTTCGCTCGGCGTGCAGTCTAAGCGCGAGTGCTGTGCGCATTGTGTGTGTTTTGGGTGGGTGCACTGCTCCCTGGTTAGTGGCTTTTGTTATTCATTTAAGCAGTCGCCGTCCGGAACGACTAAAAACTCAGCTAGCCTTGCCTCAAATGTTACACATACGCCTCGTTCGCCGGCCTGGCAACAGCGCTGCAGGCAGCCAGTATGTGCCACAGTCTTGCCAATTGTTTATGGCTTATTGTTTGATACCTAATCTTACTTTTAGTCGATTATTGCCTATAGCTTTCAATCTCTGTAACATAAGCTTAAATTGAGATTCTCAACAAGGACCTAAAAAATATTAAAAAATTTATTTCCCTTTTTCCGTAGAGCGAAAAACTGCAACGAGCGTGACTAAACAATTTGATTGCGCAAACATTAATGCAGCTGTTAATTGCTCGTGCCCTGATACTCGTAATTATATTCTGCACGACGCTGCTGTATTTACTCGTGTCTGGCTGGAAAATGAATTAAGATTACTGTTTGCATTCTCGCCCCGCAAACAAGGTCAGTCAAGTGATAAGCCAATTATACGTATAAGGACTAAATTTATGACTAAAGAAGTGGCTCAATGCATAAATCACATGCCCATAAGGAGGACACATCATCAATAAATCAAAGCTGTTGACCAGCCATCAAGTCATGTCCTCGCCACAAGCATCCCCCACAAAGGGGGCAGCTGCAGTCGGTTATCCCCAACTGTTACGCAATTGCCAGCTGCCATAAGCTGCGAGTGGGAATAATAAACAATGACAATTAATTTACATTAAACATATTTATCAATTTAATTAGTATTTACGTTTGAACGCTTTGCTGCCGGGATAAACAATTTAAAATCCCAAGGAGCTCGTTTGGAGTTGTGGCAAATCTGTCAGTCTTAAGGCTATATATACATGTCAAGATATATATATATCTTGTAGTAGCATCTTTATTGCTTTCATTCAATTGTGAAAGGGTTGCCAAGACATTTTGGAAATCTTTATGCCAAAGACACAAAAAATGCCCAACAACACAACAATCAAACATGAAATGGCCCACGCACAATGAAAAGAAAGCCCCCAAAAGAAAAGGGAAGGGAAAAACAAAATCGACAGCTCGAATTCAAAGGACATTTTAGGTGACGAAACAACTGTTGTCGATAAAAAGGGCCCACAAAACACATGCAACAACAACAAGCCCAACAATTACAAGGGCAACAACAATGTGTTCGTCAATTTGGCAGCTATCGAGAAACCGCAGAAATATTAAGTAAAAATCAGCAAGATATCCTGTAGCCTGTGCTGGAGCATGATAAAAATGCTTCAAATCGATCGAGAACACTTTCGATAACAGACTCGATAACAATTTAAATAAGCCATAAGGCCCCAATAACCAGAACAGAATTAGAACGTGGAGAGGATCTATCTTAATTCTAAATTAATTTAAAGTATCTAGTGTCAAATAATCCTCATAGTAAAATATATTATTAATTTGAAGACATGGACACTAACACTTTATGTCAGCCTTTTTTCCATCTCACGGATACAGCGTATACAAAATACCACGAAATAAGGGAGAAAGAAGCAGAACAACAAGCAAGCACTTCATTATATTTGATTTGTGTGCGCGCCCATCTGTGTGGGCGTTTTATGGGCGTGTGCCAGTCAGAATGACAGGCAGTAGCTGCCAAAAATGCGCATATCAATATTCGATAGATATGATGATATATCTGTATGAACATAGGTATGCTCCGCCATAAGGTAAGACACGTTTACATATTTCCATGTGCCTGTGTGTGTGTGTGCGTGTGTTTACATAATCAGTAAATTTGATATATGAAAGATTAAATAAAATTGATGGATGCGCCGCAACAACAACAAAAGCGATATATAAAAGTGTTTTAGTCGGAAGTGACCGACTAGGAGATACCCTGCTCTAGCTCTTACAGTCTCCGCACTAATAGCTAGAAACAGATACTAACTGAAAATCCTTCTGCTTGCCTGTTGGGCATTTGCACAAAACAATTACACCCTTGTTAACTCATTTCCAGGGTATAATAACGGAGCGCACAGAGTATGCCGTAGACAGCAATTACAACGGTTTTTTTCTGTGGCCGTTTATGGCATTTGTTTCCCTTGACACCCATAAAAAATATGCAACAGAGGGTATCCTTATCCTTATAGCTCATATAAGGTATTTGACAGCCGAGCATACTCTAGTGCATTGCCAACCTAATTGATTAATTCAGTTGCTGATCTGTTCCATTTTTACAGCAATCGCAGATGCATAACTCGTGCATGTCAATGTCAGTCGGGCTAACGGTGCGTATGAGCTTTATTGTGGCTGCAACAACACGAAAGTCGATCAAATAGGGCTTGTGTAAACATACTCCTAGGTATATTTCTGTTCTACTCAATAGCTCGGTGTGGTGCATATAATTGAGATGCAAGAAATATTAAAATAAGCCATAAGTACTCGCACACACCCACACACAAATTATCTAATGATGTGTTAATTATGCGTGCACAGTAGCTTTGAATTATAAACGTTTCGGCTCGTAGCGCTAGTTGCCAGATCTGAGGGGTGGCCCCCGCCCACCACGCCCCCTGCCACACGGCAGGTGTCCCAATTACGCGCAGGTGAAGCGGCGGGTGTGTGTGTGTGGCCGTGCAGCAGTAATTAATTGCAGACATTAGTCAACAGTTTTGAGCACAATGATTTACCAATATAATCGAAATTTGTGTATATAGTCGATATATGCATATACCACTCTCCATTGTTTGTTGCGAACGTTTACCGAGAGTCTTCTTGCAGCAATTAATATTTAATTACCCGTCCATATCTAAGTCAAGAACATAAATTACAAATGCCAATAAGTTAAATACACAAGCACCTGCAAACGAAATCAAATCAAATCAAATTAAATTGCAATGCATCCGCTCTCAGCTTACTTTGCCGACATCTGCATAATCGGAAATTCACGTTAAACTGTTCTTGTCCTTGCCAATTGCATTCAGATTGGAGTTCAATGCAAACACTCAAGTCAAAGAGTTCAACTTGTCAATAAGCCATCAATAAATTTAAGCAAATAATGTACGTAATGTATGTACATATGTTCATTTGCAAAGCATGTGGGAATTCAAAGAAAACGGGCAGCCCAAAGCTGACACACCGAAAAACAAATACCCTTTAATAGAAAATTAAAAAAGTAGTTATAACTTATTTTTTTAAAAACGTTTGGTTCAGTTGATTCTATAACAGATCAGAGTAAAGTGTACTTGCTTGGTTTGATAAATTCGGTACTCGTTGAGTTTAAGATGTATTATGCTCTCGGCTAGGGTATACCGTATTCGGATCCGGCATTTAGACACAGCTGTTTAACGTCGTTTCCAACATTTCTGTGGCGAACTCTCGAGCTTCAGATTTCTCGAATTTCTTAAATACTTACCCCATGCTTAAAGCTTTCCCAACAATTTCTGCTCGAACATAGGTATTTAGAGTACTTTTTACTTTGCCAGATGGAACGTGATTTTTCTCTTTGGCTGACTGTTTTAGTTGTTGAATTACGTTGCCCCCTCGACAGGCAGGTTAAAAGAAGCCGCACGGCTCAGAGCCCAGAGCCCTCGCAGGGACGGAGAACCGCAGTTCCGACAGTCCTTCGACCGCAGGCGCCCGATGGATGGGAGCAGCAGACAACCTGTTGCACGAACAGACCGCAGGCAGCTGCCAGCCACGAGGGGCACGAGCTAAATTAGGGGCGGCTGGGCGGCTGGGCGGCTGGGGCAAAGGAATGACTGGCAATGCTGGAATCCTTTCATTGTTTGCACAATATTTCAACGGCTGCTGTGTTTGCCGTGTGCTGTTTGCAGCCTGATCTTCGAGGTCGTTTCTTGTGGCATCAAAAGGAAAACCAGCTCCGGTTTCTTGCTAGCTGCTTTCTTTTCATTATTGGCCCTCGCTCCCAGGACGTATTAGCGCGTTGCAGCCGGCTGCCGGCTGCCGGCTGCCTTGCGAAGCCCTGTGATGCCTTGTGATTATTGTTCTGGCCGTAATTGCCTCACGCCGCCTGAATACATTTACATAAGTTGGCAACCCTGGGCACAAGATGTGGTGTCGCATGGCCGGGCACGCCACGGCTGAGGCGCCTCTCTCATTTGTTATCTTTTCATTTTTGGACCAGATGTCAACGAACCTGTGGTAGCACGATTTTCGCTTCCTCGCAGCCTGTGCGCCGTGTTTACATTTTTGCTCCACAAGGCCAGCCACCCACTGAACGGGTGCCGATTCTTCCTATTCCACGGCGATACTAAATCCAAATTCAATATGTTGTCGATTTAACATATTTCTCTCTACGTTTGCGTTTCTCTCTCTGTGTGTGTGAGTTTTTTCCTCCATTTTTTGTGAACGAGTAAACAAAGTGTTGTGCCAATATTGACCAAGCCCATGAGCTACGCTTACGTCTGCAACTACGTCATCCGCGGCAGCCAAGACCCGAGAAGAAACCCAATCGCAACTGGCCAATCACTGGCCATCAGCCGTCCGACATCGCAATGAAATTATTGAAATGAAATATTTTTTGTCTGTTTGCTGTGGTGTCGAATTTGGGCGATTATATTACCCTAGGACCCTATCGGAACGTTCTACGAGAAAGGAACCCGATGTTTGACAATCTCAGTGTAGGCTTTGTTATATGATAGCCCCATCGAGCAAATCTCACACTTTCTTCGCGTTGTCCATATGCCGAAATTCGAAGCAATTAGTAATATGCATATTGAGAGTCTCTCTCTAAAATAAGGACTTTTAAGTTGTGAACGATAACTGTGGTTAAATAAACTATGATTTTTATATATATTTGACTGTTTTTACATTTCGAAAGTCAGATTTCAAGACAAACAAAGCTTCCTACTTGATTTATGGCAATCATTTTTGTATTTTTTTATACGAGTGCAGTCTTAATTTCTTCACTGCCTGGCACAAGTTTGTCCGTGTTGCGAGGAATTAGGGCTTACGCAAATTTGCCCACAATCCCTTTTCTTAAAGTATGCATGTTATCAGATTCCGAGTTGCCCGTAATATTCGAGGAAACTTAAATATGTGCTTAGCACTCAATCAACACAAAGTTACCAACAGCATCAAGCTAGTGGCTAAATTATTAATTCTTTATCCAGGCGAACAGTGAGTTGGCCAAGTTGTAAGGCATTTAAAAAATTAATTGCAACCTGTGGACCGAGCGAACGGCGCTTGATAAACCTTTCAGAGAGCCACTCGTAAAGTCGAAATCAGTCTTATGGCCCAAACGGGTCAACTGACCCGCTGCGAAAGGTCATTAAAATCATGATTAGCGGCCAGCAGCCACAGGTGCCATTAAACGTAACCCGCCCAGGAGTCGACACCAAGAAAGAAAGTGAAACAAAACAAAAAAACAATTGAGAAAAAACACACAAAGGGCCACACATTTGGGCTCAGATGTGGACTCGGAGACGAAAACAAAAATAAAAATGGCCAAAAGCAAATAAGCCAACTGACCGCAAACAAGCAACAAAGTTATGACTCCTCTTAATGTTTTTCTTTCAATAATTCGCGCATGGAGCTCGACCCCACATTGGTGGACAAGGGGTCGCGAGGGGCGGCACAAGGTCACCGTCAAGCGTCTCCTTTCAAAGGGTTGCCTTATGTTGGCGTTGTGATTATGGTTATGGTTACGCCATGGTTCGGTTCAGTTCGGTTCGGTTTGCTTTGGTTAGGTTTGGTTTTTGCTTTGGTTTGGCTGCCGATTCGGTTCATTTTTCATTTTGATTTTCGACTTTTTGCCTTTGTGCTGCATTTTTGCGTAAATCTTGCAAAAATGTTTGCCAATCCTTGTTTTTCTTTACTTTTTTATTTTCTTTTGTTTTATTTTTTTTGTCGGTTTTGGTCAAGTGCTTTGTGGCCTAGCCGCAGGTTAAAACACAAATGTTTATATGCTGGCCTTTCGTTTCCTTTTTGACTACCTGTACAAATTTCTCAACATATGATGCGATTACAAAGGATGTGCCACATAAAAAAATGCACAGATAAATCTGTTCTCTCTGAAATAGCTTTTATTAAACCCGTTCCGTCTGTCCGACTGGCCGTATGAACGCAATTTGGTTTCATGAGGACGTTCTCTACTCTTTCAAGTTGTTATTACATTTTGAATATTGCGTTTCTTGCTTCTCTTCTTAACAATGTTTGATGCATTTCTTTACAGGGTATTCACATTTGGCTCACTGTGCCTATGGCAGCTAATGCGACTAACTTTTTGGCCTGCTGAGGCAGGCTGCCAAAGCTCATGGCGAAGCAGTTTAATACCGCTTGCTTCATTATTGTTAATGACTATATTGATTTATATGTGCGGCACGTGTTCTATTTGAGTCATATGGACTTCGCTTTAGTTTAGTTCGACTCGAATTCAATTCCACAAGCTCTGCTAATTTTACCATTCTGTATGTTGTGCCCATTGAGCGTACGAAACTTGCAACGTTGCAACTAATAATAATAACAATAATAATAAATAATTCCTACCCAACACCTACTTAAATTACTTAGTTTACTGAAATTGCATTTTATTTAAGTGCATTACAATTAATTTTAATAGGTTTTCCATTGCAGACGTCTCTGGCACGAACATCGAGCCAAAGAAAAGTGGGCAAAAACAAAAATACTTGATTCTATCTTGAGAAAATATTGCGCTGAACTGGACGGAAACTGGGCAACATCCTGTCATATGAAACGTAAACTTTCGGCAGTTTTCGCAATTTTCAGCATGACACGAAAAGCCAGAGAGCGAAATTTAAAGAAAACATAAAAAACGCCATCAAGCCGAATATTCAAGGATCTAGAATTACTCAAGAGACGAGATTATAATGAGATGATAAAAACAAGAAACAATTCTTTATACAGTCTTTTCGAGTTGCCAAGGACATAATACCTTTTTAGACATGTTCTTTAAGTCATAAACTAAGACAAATAACTTAAGTTTCACAGTTAAAACTCTGCGTTTTAGTAAAGAAAATTGTACGGATTTAGGTTCGGTACATATTTTGAGGCATAGTTTCGGTTTATAATTGCAAAAATAATTATATTTCTGATACAAGCCAATTGGGCTCAAAGCCGGCTTGCAGCCTTGACAAAACTATTTTTATTGTATAATAATTGTAAATGAAATCTTTTGTATATTATCAATTTAAAACTTTTAAGACTAAAAATGCATGCTAATATTATGCTTTAGCAAATGGACTCAATATTAAGAGTAGCGCAGCCAAACCTCAAGCAAAAATCCCTGTTTGACAAGTTTGCAACTTACGTTTTTATTTTGTACAAAAAAGCACAAATAAATGAAAAACACTTTTATTAATTTTTTCGTACATTTTGGATTCTTTTTCTGATGCGACTTTTAACTTGTAACTCTCGGAAAAACCTTGCAAGGGGCTGGGCGAGGAAGCTTGTCAAATATGCCAGAATCTGTAAAATGTTAAACTTTTCCTGACATCTGCAGTAGCTTAATTTCATTTAATTCGCTTAAAAGAAGACTTTTTAAATGTTCGATCAGTTAAGGTGGGCCAGTTAAATTGAGCAGCTATGTTATTCGTTTAATATAAAATACATTGTTGCGAAATGTTAACCAATGTGCTAATTTTATAGAAAAAATTCTTTGCGTTGATATAATAAACTAAGAAACAACATTTTGCAATTGTGATTTAACTATACACATTTGCTGCTGAGGGCAAAAAGTGTTGACTAATTTCTGAAACTACGTAAAAACACATACGTCTGAGTTGAATAAATTTTTATAATATTTAACTTTAATAAAAATCTTTCTTAGGAGAAGATATTTTTCCTTATTTAAAACACCTACATTTATATTTCATAAAATATGTATAATACATATCTAAAAATTTGAAAAGAAATATTTGTTTTAAAATTTGCACATGTTCAAAGATGACAGAACAAGTTCTTGCACTGAAAGATACGGATGCGGATATGCATGAGGAGTATTTTATGTAGTTGCAATCTAAAGCTGTTGGCAGCTCATAAACGTGAAATGCAACCTGCAGAGGCCAATAAATGGTTTCTCTCCTGGAGCCAAAGCTACTTCCCGTCTGGCAGCATTAACTTAATTTGAATTACTTCAGTTAAAACATAATCTGAGAGATAGCCAACTGTTTGGCCATTTCGAGCAGGAATGGTTTCACAAAAGAAAGTAATAAATTCTCATAATAGTTGACAGCTTACATCTCAATGTTATGCAAAATCTTTAGACAATAATTGTGAATCATTTCCTATGATATTTACCTGTGAATAGTAATTGCCGGAAGATGTTTTTACACTGCACTTTAACACTGAAGAAATACGAAAAAAATTGTTTGCGTTTTTCAACTACTTGGTTGGATTCTTTTTAAAATTTGTTCGAATGTTTAAAAAAAAAATAAAAAATAAACATTTTTAAACAATTTATTTTTAGCAATTTTTTTGATTTCGCCCATTTGGAAAGAAAATTTGATTACGCACTTTGCCAAATGTTTTAAGTTTTTAAATAATTTTGTCAGTTTGTTCTTTTTTTATTTGTGTTGAGTTTGGTTTATTTGTTTAATGTTTAATGCCGAATCGCAACGCTGTGGCTTGGTTAGTTTTGGCTCGCTCCTGGCTGTCTGCTCGCCTTAAAAAACCCGCAACGACTGAATCAAAACAAACAAATTTCTTTGGTTATATTTCAAAAAGTTTTCTATGCGTGGCGCTCGGCGACGATTTCGGCTGCGGCTGCTGCTGCTGCTGCTTTTGACGCTTGTGCTGCTGCTGCTGCTGCTGGTGGTGCTGCTGCTGCTGCCGCTGTTGTCGCAACGCGTCGTTCGCCAGTGTTCCCAGCGCCGACCGCTGCCTTATCCACCATCGCCTTATCCGGCTATCCGTTGGCCACACACGAGCACATTTTATCCGCGCGCTTGCGCGCTTCGTTTTGTTTACATCGCCCCTGCTGACAACTGATTGCCTGCTGTTCGCATTGTTATTGTTGCTGCTGTTTCGGTTGTTGTTGCTGCCCTTTGGACCGGCTGCTTAAACGTTTTTTATACACTTAACAGCGCTTTGTTTTCCACAACAACGGCGGAGCATCTGGCCTCCTGCATTGTGGTTCAGCTCAGCTGTTGCTGCTTGGCGCCGCCGTCGACCCACCGCCTGCTGCCCGCGTGGCCTGGCTTTAGGTGTTTGACACTTTACCGCAACATCCACGAAATATTCATGCACTCACTCACTCGCACACTCATACAGTCAGTCAATCACAACTTTGCGATGGAAACGAGTTTTTCCCATCACCGTCGCCTGAATACCCATCACAAATTTTCCAAAAACTGTCAAAAAATGATGTAGTTGCGAATCGATCGGATAAGACATAAAGAAATCTGAGCTTTGCACAGCGAACTTCCCGAGAAGATTTAGATCATATGGATCCACGTGCCAATTGCCGCATATTTGTTTGTACCTATTTTATTTTCGTTTCCATTCGATTATATTCGGTGAGGGATAAGCAAGCCAACATAGTCGTCATACCCTTTTCGGCTAAAGTGCCTGTGAAATTTGTTTTATGGTTTTAGCTGTGCGTTGGTTGTGTTTCTTGTTGTTGTTTTGTTTTTATGCTTTTGATTTAATTTCTTGTCTTGACTTTTGGTCATTGACTTGCAGCGAAAGATGTCAAAAGTCATTAACTTTTATGCGCGCTCCGCATAAAACATACAGACACATATACCGTACAGATATCTCCTCATTCTTTATCTGCGCCTCAACAAATGCAATTTCCTTATCAGTTTTATAGATTTATTTATGATGACTTTTGTTGCGTCTATTAATTCCTCTGGCCTTCGACCCCCTCCCCAACCCTGGTCATGATTTCTATTGAACCATTATTTGATTAGAAGTGCGTATAAACGAATTTGATTGATTCTTTGTCGGCATCATTCTTGTTGTCCTCGCCGCCCCCACTCCAAGTTCTCGTCCCGTTTGCTGGTTTCAATGTCAGCTGCGTCTTTCGCATATGGAGAACAATTAGAAGTTCACTTCACTTCACAGTTGGCTGGCAGCTCAAGTTGAATGACTTTTATTAGAGTACCGACCACCACACGACCAAAACCCACCGCCCTCCCACCCGGCTTCCACCGCCGACCCACCGGCCCACCGCCACAATTTGCTACGACCTAAAAATGCTTTGTGAAACTCAGCAAAATTGATTTCCTGTTATCCATTGAAGTCTATTTCGGTAACATTCGAAAGTGTGCGAGGTCGATTGTTTCACGAAGCCTACCGCCTAAGAATATTATCGAAAAAATCCAATGAAACGTTAAGCTATGTGAATTTCACTTATGATGGCCGGGAACCACTTAATAATACTTTCCATAGCAACGTGCTAAAGATTTAACCAGTGAAAAGAAGACATCGAGTAAATGCGGATTGGAGATAAATCCTGCAGCCGGATATGTAATATGTATCAAAAGTGCAATTCATAGAAAGAGATAGAAAGCTATCACAAACTATCTATCTGGCTTAAACTGTCTCAGCGAAAGATTTCTTCATGCAAAAAGATGCCAAAACGGACTGAATAAATTAATGATACCACCTTAGACCAAAGAAGCACATCTTATATTTATTGCTGATTATCTAACTACCTGTTTTATTCAATAATCAATTAAACTTTAGAACAGTTTGCGTAACTCGCGTACAAGTCATTAGCTTAATTGGCAAAGCCCATTCCAGGGCTCTTCAAGGGCCAAGTGCTTTCTTTACACTGGCCACATTCAGGCATTATAATTGCATTTTTGTGCGCTGGGTTGTAATCAAGAGTCATTGGACGAGAAATTCAATTGGGCATCTGGTCGAGTGTCAGTCGAGATTTGGTTACCAAATTGTTGGCTGCATTTGAGACCAAATCAGAGCACCTGAAGTGATTTATATTTGAGGTGTTAGTTGTCCGAGTGTGCATGTCGAAGCACGTTTGTGTGCTTTGGTGCAACTTGTGGCAGGCACGTTGAATGGGCTGCACAAATTCATATTTGCACTAACGCAGAGTCGCCTTGAAGAGTCCTCTGAATATGGCTCATACGCCATGTGCTTCCAGATGATGCACATCGAATGCTCGTTTACCGGTTACCTTCCCGTTGATGACAGGGCATCGAGCTGGCTTCCAAGCGCAGCTCATTTTAATGTTATTATGTCGTAACCAGACGAATGTTGAATTCCCTTCGCCGACATGGCATTTTTCAGTTAAAGTTAGTTACAGCCCTTCCGCTTCCGGTTAGATGCGTCTGAAGCTGCTTCAGCTACTGCAGCACTGTCTTTTTCATGGTATTCAAATTTAACTGTAAATCACTTGAGGCAATAGCAAAATGCCATCATCATGATATACACACACACACACACCCTGAGCTGAAAAACATCCTTGACTCACATGTGTGGGGTTATCCTTTTTCAATGATTCGCCCTTGCCTCTGGCTCTACCTTTTTCATGCCCCCTAGCCAGAAAAAAACGCATCAAAAGGGTATGCTTAAGCTGTGCTTAGGTACATCTGTAATGCGCATTAGGCTGTATAGCCAGCTAATAGGCTGTCTCTCGCATCTTTTAAAATCGGGTATCGAAGAAAAAGACATGTTAGCTCCGATTCGCAAAACTCGCTCCAGAAACAGCAAGTGGGTATATTTAAAATTTTTTCATTCGGTTATTAAATATAGTAGTTTTAAGTTAATTTTATGCTTTAATATATACTATAAATATATAGTTAGATATTTACTTGTTTGCATAATTACTATGGCCAATAATGTACCTGTGAATTCTTATTAAGCATTCGCTCATATAAATTATATTAATTTCATATAGCTTGGTTAATTATAATTATAGGGTATATCCTGGCATATCCTAGTATTCTTGTTTGTGTGTTATGTTTTGTGTTTTTTATGTTTTTTTTTTTCTTGTTCTTTGCTTTTCCCTTTGACTTGCTGGCTTGCCTATTTGGTATCTTCAAAGATTTTGCCTTGCTGCACGTAAATGGCTTTGTTGTTATTCCTTTTAGCCGCGCCTCACCCGCCCCCTCGCACCCTTTGGCTCCACGCATCTCTTGCTTGGCTCAATGTGGCGCTATGGCGGCCAAGCGGTGCGGAAGGGGCTTCAAAATATCTGACGTCTCGCGTCTATTTTGTTATTGGCATTTCGTTGTGGCCAACTGGCTGCCCCCTTCCTAGCAGTTAACCCCAGCACATGCGTTAGTGAGTGTGTGTGTGTGTGTGTGTGTGTGTGTTCTTGTGTACGTTAGTTACAAATTGAATTCAACATATTTGCCTTAAAAGCCTTTATGCCGGTTGTTAAACACTTGAAAATTCTTCGCCTGCATATTTAATATGCAGCAGTGGGCGCAACGCAGGGCGTGGCCGTTGAGCTGACCCTGGGCAGGTCCGTGTTGCCAGTGGCGGACTTAAAGGCAGCCGCTTCTTGGCGCAGGCTTTTATGTGATTTACTTCAACTTCAACATCACGTAGCACATACGTATATGAAGCGTGTGTCGGAAAATTGAAGTTGAAGCCGTGGAAGAAGGGGCTGTCCTGCCTAGGCGTGTGTGAGAATGTAAGTGTGGAGCAGCTTAGCGCTTAAATCATGATTACCACAGCATCAGCAGTGCCAGCAGTGCCAGCAGCAGCAGCAGCAGCAGCAGCATCAGCACCAGCAGCAACAAACGCCGCATGACTTTCCGCAGCAGTAATTAGGAGATACATATTTGTTGAGCTCGGTACGTGCAGCCAGCAACCAGTAAAGTCGGCAAAGCGAATAACCACAAACGGGAGCACCACCACCACCACCACCACCGCTATAAACACTGGCAAGATTGCAGCCGGGTAGCTTGTGTTCGACTTGCCAGCGAACAAGCCAAAGACAAGAAGCGGACTTGGCCAGCAAATTGCTATTACTTATCTTGGTTATGGTTGTGTGTGTGTGTGGTTGCATTTGCTTATGCTGCTTGCGTGCCAATAACCCACTAGATGTGGGGAAACAAAGAGAGTGCCAAAACTAGACCAAGTTTGTCTGGCTGCCGCTGGTGCCTGGGATGGGAATATGAGGAATGCGAGCTATTTGCGCTTGGCTCAGATGTTTGCTATCAGCAACACGCACGGAAACAGGCGGAAATAAAACAAGTCAATTAGGTGCGACTCTAAGATACCCCGCAGGGAGATCACTACGGTCCGGCCATGACACGGTCGAAGGTATCGATCAATATCGTAATATCGTAAAAGCTTAAAAAAATGTAAAAGAAAACTTCACCGTTCGCTCGCTTTAATAGCTACAGGGTATCTAGTGAAAATACACATATATTCGCATTTATATTTTCCATTTCCGTTTATCAAAAATGCTGTCATTGACATGTGAGCTCATCAAAGGCAAATACTTGAGAGGACAATGGATGAATTTTAATTTAATGACAAAGGTAGAAGCCGCTGAAAAGTAAATACATATGATAATAAAGTAGAACGCCGACATAAAAGCAATGTCAATATAGACAACGTATCTCAGACTTGCTAGCAAATTTAAAAAAAAAAAACGAACAGAATTATAAATATGTGAAATGTGTTTCCTACGAATTATTATATATATATTATACAGAAAATGAAAAAACAAGTGAAGTCTAAATATAGAAATATGTGCCCGAATAATTTAATAACAATTAATAAAAGATATACTTATATTTACATCTATATTTACTCCACTCACTCAACAGATCTTATGAATATGGCATAGCTATACCATGAGATCATCGCTTCTGAACTCTATAAACAATTTAAACGGAGCTAAATCTAATTTTGTCGGAAAGCAATAAAAGTTGTGCCCAACTTGAATGCAATTACTGGCGAGTTAATTACAATTTCAGCTGCGTAAATAGAATTCGGAATTGCGTATCTAAATGCACCCAAAAGCTAAAATGCCAGCCATAATAATTTATTATAAAAGCTAAAAAAAAAAAAAATGTATAAGGCAAATTAGGAATTCAGTTTAAAATGAAAACGAGTCAAAGGTCACATCCGAAATGTGTTTTATGCGCTGAAACTATGCCCGCTTTATCTACCCAATAAAGCCCAAAAGGATAATGGGAAGCGCCCTGGAGTGGGGAAAATATCGCGCTAACGAGCTAAATTAAAAGCATTAAGCTCAAGATTATATCAATATTAGCAACACATAATTGTCTGATTAAGTAGACACTGTGCCATTTACAGCACCACAGTATCAAACGCGGCACACACACGCACACCCCGCTGTCTGAGGTAGCGTCTGCGTGACGTTGCGTTCGGCAACGTGTCGTATGCGTAATGTAATTGCCAGCTTTTCAATTCGCCTGTTGAGCAGACGAGGTAAGCACAAGTCTGGCAACTGGCAGGGACTTCGCCCTGAAAGCCCGTTCATGTCGCAATTAGCACGTGGCTTCGTTTTCTGCCGCCTACCGTTAGCCATCTGTTCCTGAGAGCCAGCCGGCAAAATGTCACGACGTGTCCCCGGGCCAGACCAGATCCAACCAGCCTGGGGCCAGGACGGGTTAGGCTTACCCAATGACAATCAAAGCTGACGTGCAGTGCAGCTGGAGACACTCTGAAGTGTATTTAGATTTCTACATTATGGTTGAGGGGCAATCAGTCAGCTGGAAGTTTCATTGCCGTTAATTGATCAATTACAAACTGCGAACGCGCTGCCGGGCCGCTCCGTGGGCGGGGGCTGTCTCTAATGAATTTTCAGTTGATTATATTCGGAGCAAAGCTCTCGTATATATTTGGGCACGCAGTCTCCCACATGCATATAGTCTAGGGCTCAGTCTCTCGGAGCATAATAAGTATGTCGCCTCAATTATAACTTCAAACATTTGTTTAGTCTAACGGACTTGGCCCACATAATTGAAAGCAATTTTCTCTTAGCTGCCGCTGCTGCGCCGGCTTGTTGTTGTTGTTGTCGCCATAAAAGCCCGAAAAGAAGTAAAACAACAAAAATAATAAGTTAACGTTTTAAGCGGCTTGGCAAGCGCATGACCTTGTCCTTGCCAATGGCAAAATGGAAATTGCTATGCGGCTCCCTTATTACAATTTAATGTCCTTTGTTTCGACTCCTCGCATTGCAGGCTTAGTCAAGATTTAAATGAAATTATGTACTTAAATGACATGTTCAATCTTGCACACTCCTCTCCTGCATCCCGTCCGTCCCATGTCCTGCGTCCTGTCATTAAACAGGCACCCATTAAAACGCTTTTGGTTAATTAAAATGCCATCCGGCTGGCACCCATCTGCATATGACTAGATGGATTAGAAGACTCCTTTCGGCATCGAGTAAATCACTCGCAAAGGGTATTCCGGCGGGGCCTAGGCGCTCGCCTACCTAAATTATTTGAAAAGCGATTAATCAACAAGACGCCCGTTTGATTTGGCTAAGCGTTCAATGGACAGCCATTCAGTTAGCCCGGTTAATCACTCACACTCGCATTCATTTCCACAGCAAAATCGGATGAAGGAGACAACTGAACTTGGCCTGGATCGAGGGAATGGCCTCAAAGACATATACTACTTTTATTCGACACGTAACACTAAAATGACAACATTCAAATCTGTTAGCCATGAACATCACATAGAAAGGCAGTATATGAAGGAGCACAGTAGACAGAGTGAGAGGAAGTTCAAATTTCAAACCTGGAAAACAAACAAGTAAGAACGTTGCAGTCGTGTAACCGATAAAATAACAGTACACAGCATGACAACAGCTGAAAACAGTCGAAAACAAAATCCAAAATATTCGGCTCAATCTTTAGAGAAGGACATCCTTGAACTCCCTGCTAAATTTAACAAAATTGTAGCTGTTCGCAGTTTACGCGCCTCCGAGATATACAGATTGCCACGCCCCCAGTAGGTTCACTTCGTGAACGAGTCTAAAAGCTAGCTCAGATTGTCCTTATTGCTCGGTTTTTATCAATATTTATACCCAAGAGAATTTTTTGGTTTGTGCAAATGTATATAACAGAAAGTATATAGATACATATATTCTTGATATTCATGTTAGGGAGTTATGTTCAAAGTATCTCCTAGTAGGGCACTCCCGACTAATGCACTCTTCCTGTTGCAAAGCTGCTTGCAATTAACATATTTTACACTATTTAAAAAAAGTATTGCAACTGCAGTGTTTATTTATTGCCGGACCACAGATCACTTCAATGTTGAGCAGCATCATAAAACTAAACACAGTGCCTTTTACCTTGGGGCTGGAGTGATTTCGCAGACACCTATATTCGCTTTCTTACTGTCTGTCCGCTTTGCAGCAAGTCTACTCGCTAAGGTAATTTATGCTTGGCATTAAGAACCCTCGTGCTTGGCAGCCTCTGGCAAATGTAATCAACGAGTTGCATTCTGCCCCCTTAGATCCCGGAGTCGTTCCGGGCTAAATGCACTTGCAGGTCAAAGGTTGGGCATTTATCACTGCGTCTGTGCCATAAGTGGGCGTGGCCTGAGCTGCATCGAGTGTGTGTACAGAAATATAAAATTGGTTTTCCTGAGTATCTGTTGTTTCCCAAAATCAATCAAATGCAACTATGAACATAAATCCATTTTTGACAAAATTGGAGAAGAATATCTTTAATGATAGAACTAGCATACCCTCTGGAAGCTCATACAAACCTATGGCAAAAAAAAATGTACGGATTCCATTTATAAAACGAACATGTGTAAATACTATATACATATATGGAATAATATTGAAATTCTTAATTGAGCTTCTCGCAATATTGAATTTAATTCGCCGGAATACGGAGCCATCACTTACGTTTCCCGATGCGCATTGCAAAAGCAGAATTAAAGTCGTGGAGGCTTTAATTGCACTATTATGATGCAGGTCCAGTAAATGTGTGTATGTGCCTAGGTGGGTGTGTTTGCGTGTGATCTGACAGCAAATTAAACAGTTTTAATTACAATCAGGCCGTCCGGCAGCAGACGCCTGCACGTGAATCCACTTAATATACGTGTTGCACATACTGCAAAATGTGGCATGTAAGTACAGGAGATACAGACGACAGGTACACTTCAATGCTGACAACAAGCCTTTGTGAATTCACAGGAAGCTTAAACAAAAAGTTCAGCTGAACAGTGAAACATATTCAGGACTGACTTTCGAGTCGGAAAATGTATTTAAGGAAAATGTTATTATACGGCTTACATAGGACTTTACGTTAATATGTTTGACCGATTTTTAACAAATTTCCCATGTCAACAATTGTTTGTTATTCAATTTGATTGAATTTAACTTCAAAAATGCCCGTTTTCTCCGAGTGTATACCTCGATGCGCGCTTTAATTATTTAATATTTAAATACGCTCGGCTAAAGAGCTCTTTGTTATTTGATTTAATATTGCGATGCAATTCGCCTAAGCTTCAAGTCCCATCCCCGTTGAGGAGCGTTTAAGGGCCAAATACAACTGTAATTTAATATATAAAGCTCGAAAGAGCTGAACGCTTTCAATCAATTTTAAATGAAATGAAAAATAGTAAATATGTTCAGTTTGTGCTCACAAAAAATGCACTATTTACCAAGTAAGCATGTACTACATTTTTAGTAAATAAAACAATATTGACTCTTAATATATCATTTGAGCAATTAGAGACTCATCCACGTGGGCAACAGCAATTTAATGGTCCCAAAGCAATCCAAGAGCCATTTGCCAGCGCCATTAAAAGCCACTGAAAACACCCATTAAAACGATTACAGATGAAGTTCCCACCAATTATACCGAAATATGCTTCAAGCAATCCGTGGCAACGCACTCGAGTACGAGTATTTTCGAATACATTCAATTAAATTGGCAGCTGTGCGGCGCTTCGTCAATTAAATATATATTTAACCAAGCTAACACCCGTCAAATAAAACACAAGCAATTACAGCTTTTGATTTGCCAATGCTTAAATGCCCCTGATTAATCTTTCAAGTAAACTGTCAAGACTCTAACAAACGCAAAAAAGTTCTTTATTAAACCAGATGTAGAGAACCTATATTTTTGGCAGTGTTGATTGCTTCACGAAAGTATTGATACCTCGGTTAACATCCTAAATCTCGCGACTGTTGCTAAATAATAATTATATACATAATAATAGATAATTCCAATTTGATGTATTCTGCATCTGCAGGAATTTTTAATTTTTTTTAATGGAATATATTGGCATAATTTCTAAATAAAAGTGTACTAAAGAAATAGGCTCCTTTGAAAAGTGTGCAGGGTATTAAAGTAATTGAATATCAACACTGGGTCATTTGGCATTTTAAAAATCATTTAAATGACAGCGCTAATTGCTAATGGCCACCGATATAATGAGCCAAGGTGTATGCGTCAATTGACCAGACCGATTCCACAGCCTTAGAGCCAGCTGAAAGACCATTTGCTGTTGTGATAATAAACAAAATTGATGACTCCCGCGCTCTGTTTATGGGTCTTAAATGGTCTAGCCAAATGGTCATTACCATTAACCGTGACGAATTGCCGCAATACGTATTTCCCATCAGGTTTTGAAAAACGCATGGAAGGAAAAACCAAAAATATATGCACGGCACAGTTCGAGCTGTTCGACCAGGAGATACCTAGCTAACCATCCAACTTGAATTACCAATTACCGGAACACTTATCTGTTTGTATTTTTAAATCAATTATGCTGTGGGGCTTTCCTCACTTTCGAAATTGAAAAACCGCAACGAAATATGGAATTTAATTTGTGTGCATCCAAGTTAAAGCGAGCCCAATGAAAAAACGGAGAAAGGGCCCAACAGAATCGGGCTCTGGCAACAGGCCACAAAAATGTGAACGATGCGTTGCCTAAAAAGCTGTTTCGCCGCCATTTCATCAAATCTGCTAGTAGTTGGCTAACTTTGTTGGCCCAACTGAGGACTGTGTGAAAAGTTGGCGAATTGGAAGAGAAAGCGATTCGAGAACTGATGAAGCGCACTTGGCGAGGCACTCGAAGCACATAGCCATGGTTACGTTTTTATTGCTCATTCAGTGTTCGAGCTTTATTTAGTGTGCACTCGAATGCAGGCCCGGAAGCACTCCCAGAACCACCAACAGGGCCCCTGCCCCTGCCCCTATGCTGTTTCAGCTGCAACTCAAGCCTCAGTCTCAGTTGCAGCTGCAGGCCGCACTTCCATTTGGCTAGAATCCTTAATTGTAGCACACACACACAGTCGAGCTCCAAAGTATGCAACATATAAAAACATTAGGCAGGCGAAGGCAGCTGCAAATTTGTCGTAAATATTAAAATTTTTCATACGTTTATGCAAATTTACTTTCGACAACTCCACTTCCTGTCGTCGCCATTCTCGCCGGCACACCCATTGTCCTGCCGTCTCCCCAGCAGCATCCTTCCTTCGCCGTCGCCGGCTGCCGTAATGAGGCAGCCCTTGCAGGTGTCTCGACTGCTTTCCACGGCGCTGTTTAAACACTTAGCCGTGTTGGCGTGTGTGTGTATGTGTGTGTCTGTGTATGTCTGTGTGTATGCTTGCGCCTATCGGGTTGCGGGGGGCGTGTCGTTTTATATGAAAATTTATTAAGTTGAAATTACATTACAAATAATTTTCATATTATTGTAATGCATGACAGAAAGTTACATATTTACACATACCACAGACTTGCACACACACATGTAACTACACATTTGCCTATGACATGTAGCACACACACACACTGCCTTTGGGCGTGTTCCAGGCATTTCGTAATAGCCGTGATATATTTATGTAAATATGTAACTGTTGCCTACCTCGCCTTTTATACTGCGCCCCGCTCGCCCCGCCTCTGGGTCCTGCGTCCCTCGTCTGCTGTCAGTCAAAGTCTCTTTGCCACTTGCTTATTTATTCATTTGCATGAAATGTTTTCACAAAGATTTTGATTTCATTTTTGCTTACAAATCTGTGTAAGTAGGCAAAACAAAATACGCGAATGGAAATCTACTTGCGGCACGCCGGACTCTTGATACCCTTACATTATCTTTTCTCGATCGTTGAAATTAAATCTCAAAATGTACGCTGATGCTTAGCAAATCCAAGCTGTAAAGAAAGTTCTATACATATATATTTTTTTTCGATTTTGTAAAGATGCTACGACTACTTTACTTATTAGCGATTTCGATAAAAGACTGTTTGATTTTGATCAAACGGCTACATTGACTCAATTACCCAGAGATATATACCTTAAGACGTTACACAATTCCAATTTCCTTTAATTGCTCTTCTATTTTATTCTTGAAGCAGAATCGTTTTAAGCTCAATCTTATGTATAGGTTTGAGCAAAACCGAAGTATTGAATCAAGTTACTTCCAAAAAGACAAAAATAATTTAAAGCCAAATTATTCTCAAATTTCTAACACATCCTAAATTAATTTTTACGGCAATCAATTTAAATATTGGTAATATTAAAAATAAAATAATATTAAAACCATATTTAAAGGTATTTTATTTATTGAATTTTTGACTACCCCACTATGATATGATAGGTAATCATTTGAAATTAAAACATGGAAATTTAAATATACATTTAATTATTCTAGTTTTTAATTTTTAACGAAATATTTTTTGTTAACTATGCATGTTGTGGTTGCACTTAACGCTGAACTGAAATTAATTAACGATATTGTAAGCAGCTCAATTTAAGGCAAATATTTATTAACACATTAAATGCATTTTAAAAGCGACAAGGGAAATTGCATGCTTTCCTTCTGGAAATTCAGGCAAAATAAAAAAATATTAAGGATTAATATGGTTTAAATATGTAATGGGCAATAGGCAATACCCTATAAACTGTGAATATTAAAAATGAAATAATTAATAAAGAGAAAAATATGTTTAGCGTTTCAATATATCTGAAATAAAATGTGGTAAATTGTTTATGATTTATGGTGTTCTCCAGTCGTTATAATGTATATAATAAATACTTTTTGGTTAGTCCATGCTAACCATTTTGGGCAGTTTGCAGGGTACGTACAATGACATTAAAGATAACAATAAATCTGTTGATGTTGTCCGGATGATTGCATTTAAAATGTGCAGCACGATGCAATGGGGCACGGAGTTGAGACAACGCCAACGCCTATGCACGTGTCCACGCCCACGGTCCGGGCCACGCCCACGCGGACATGCACAGGCCACGCTCGCACGGCCCGGTCCTGAAGTGGGTGTCTCGGCTTTACATTGTGTGTGGGCGCCCACATTGCGCATACGCAGCGGTCCCCCAGAAGCTGCACTTTTTGCTGTCACTCACAATAAAGTCATGGTAGTTATTGTTGCCGTTGTTATTGCAATGGTCGTGTTCTGGTGTTTTTTGTGTTTGCTTTTGCTGACACTGTTAAGGTTGCCGGACAAGTGTTGCATACGAAATGGGCCACGGGAGCTGCGGGCAGCGTTTGGAAAGCGCTCGCCAGTTGGCCAGTTGGCCAGGCTTACTCAGACACTGCATTGTTGTAACTGGTCCTGCCATTGCATTTAGCACACGTTCCGCTCCCTATTAAGGCCCTCTTTTCTTTTCTTCGCCTCCCCTCACATCAAGCGCCATATCTATTGTGTAATATTTGTGTGGCACGGAACTTTTGTCGAATTGGCACACTCTGAGGTTCGAGGCATGCCTCGTGCTACTGTTGCTGTTGCTGTTGCTGTTGCTGTCGCTGCTTCTATTATGTTCTGCCTGGCTATACACATGCAACGGCACAGTTGTGTATACTTCATTATTCAGACAACAATCGAAAAATGTTTTCATCACACGCAGCGCAACAATAACAAAACAGTTGCATACTTTTTGGCTGCAATGGAAAAGATTCCATTTGAGTACATCGGTAATTAGATTTGCCGTGCATAGTCCTCTCGGCATACCAACTGAGCTGGTGTCAATCGTTTTGCAATATCGAGACTTCGATTCATCATCAATCATTGGGCGTGGGTTCCGCATGCTGTTGTTGAACGGCTGCCGTGAGCTCCTTCGTGCCACACAGATAAAAAGGGGGCGGACAGGCGGGCAGCTTTTGCATTAGCTTCGCCTGCCACAAAATTACTTTTCACGCACACGCACACGCACTCGCCCAGCGCCAGCACAGGGAAAATTCGCTTTGGATGCCACAAAAATTATTAAAACAGAATATATATATACACAGTATATATATATGTATATACGTAAATAGATGTGTGTACATCTGTATATAGACGGAACGCAGATGGGGCGAGAACAGAATTGTGCACTTATATTGAATTTTAAGCTGTTGACGATAAAGGCGGATGGATTTGAGCCACCGCCCGTTGTCTAACACGCCAATTGCGCCACCCCACAGCCGGTAGGGCCCCCTGACTGGTTGTCTACACGCGGCACGCGGCCCCCTCCCTTTTTGGCATTAGATGCTCACCTTGCCTCTGTGTTTATTTGCCAACATGTGGCAAAATTATTTCCGCTCAAAAATCCACTTCCTGCACATTTTATGTCCTGCCGCACTCGCTGTTGCCCGTGTTTTCTTTGTTATTTTTTTGGTTTTTTCGTTTTTGTTTTAAGTAAATTGAAAAAATTGCGCTCAAAATAAATCACAGATTGGCAGTTTGTGTGCGGATTTGGGCACAAGTTGAAGTCTGTCGCCGACAATGAAGAGGCCCACATGCACAAAAGCAAGCCGAAATAAAAAAGGGCAACAAAACGTGGCTCCTGCTCCTGTCACATTGTCACAGAATTGAATAAACTTTTACTTTGAATTTTCTCATGTCATACAGTAGTTGGGCGTGGGCGTGTGAGGGGCGTGTGTACGCACTTGTTGATGGATAAACAAAAAGAAAAAACAATTGCGAACACCGCTCATTGTTGAGCCTCTGCTCAGTTGACTTCCTAATCAGCCCCCCTCTGATCCATTCCAGGTTCCGTGTTCCTTTCGCCAGCTGCCGTTACCGCTTTTGTGTACGCAGAACACCTGCAATTAAAATTTTAAATACGAGAATTGCAGCCATGTTTGCACAACCTCATGCAATATGTATGTGCGTGTGTGCTGTATTTTTGTAACCCCAGTTGGGCCACAGGCCAACTGCCAGTTGGCAGAAACACTTAGCTCAAATGCAAACAGACGAACGCGATGGCTGTTCTCATTCGCAGGGCTAAGGGGCGGAACTGTTCCCACACTGTACCCAGTATTGGCTCTCTTAGACGCGCTCTTAAGTGCGTGCAGTGAATCTGCGGCACGGGGGAAAGAGCTTAGTCCAAAGTATCTGTTCCTAGTGGACATCAGCTATACGGCAAGGGTTTCAAACTTAGAGCCGATACCTTAAAATAAATTGGTGAAGTATAATAAATAACCAACTATGTTGTAGTCTTTCAAAATACAACACACAATTTAAATTACTTAAAATTAAGTCGTTTACTCTTTTAGTTATTACTATGTTTTTTTGGGTAAATCATAGTTGAAACAAGGAAATCAAAGCTTCCCCTACTGTCGTACTGCATACTCGACCAGACAGCAGCTGGGAACAGTTTTCCCCTCTGCTGGGTACACTGACGTTTCCAGCTGTACCCAAGCTATGGGGGAAGTCGGCTTAATTCGGCTGTTACACTGATTCGTTACTATTTTAAAATCGTAGGACCCAACTAAAGCGACTTAAGAGATTACCTTTCCACTGTGCCCTGAAATGTTCAACTTGATGTTGGCATGGGAATCACTATCAAAATGTAGTTAGTCAGCCACTGCAATCGACTTATCGATCGCCTTATCGAGCGTATTTTCCAAATTTATCATGGCATATGGGAAATACCTCTTCACACAATCTAATGTCTGTTATGCCTGTGTAGGAGATCCCATAAGCGCTTTGTTTTTCACTCCTCGGAATGCTATCGGGGACTCATTGGTAGACGTCACTTGAATGCGAATATCAACAAATTACGCCATAATTTATTTCGTGTCTTGAATTGATCACTTTTGTGTGCAGACTATATGTTTTTATGAGTATTTTAGCCTTTCCCATAAAAACAAATAAAAATGTGAATATAAAAATAAAATAAATATATATATATATATATATATATATATATATATATATATATATATATATATATATCTATTTTAGGTATATATATATATATATATATATATATATATATATATACAAAAATATATTATTACAATATATTATATATAATATTTTTTACAGGAATTAGCTTACACTAATTTGGAATAACACACTATAAAATGTTGACAATCCCCGATTTTAAATAATCTATGAATTCTTTCTATTCAGTTTTTAATGTTCAATGAGTTTCTTTTATTCTCACTCCTCACGAATTATAAATTTTATTTTTTATGTGTATTTTATTATTTTCTGTTTGAGTGAGATTTTACGAATCATACATAAAGTGTGGATGTTTAAAAATTATCAACAATGGGAAATGAGAAATAATTTCCCAAAAAGATGAAATAAATTATTCTAGTGATATCAGTCACATTGCAGCGTTTATTGTCAAGAAGTAACAATAAACAACATTTTGTCATATATATATTATAGTTTTACTTACTAAAGAATTATTTTGTATAATATATACAATGAATTAGAATGTGTAAGTATGGAAAATAATTTCCCAAGTGAACTTTAACAATATTTTAATACTGTTTATTACTTTTAAGTTACTTTTTTAGGTATCCAACCAATCTATTATTTTTGGATCTATCCAAGTTTTTTATTTTCACGATTTTTTTGGGAATTCAGCTATCATATTATTTGAATTAGGAGTATAAATATAAATAAAAAAATAAATGTAAAGAGGAATATGTTTACATTTAAGTGTATTCTTTATTCGGCATATCAATCTTTTTGTCGTTTATCAACTTTGCGGCCTGGAAACACTCAAATTACAAAATGAAGTGATGCGTAATTGAATGTGATTTATTTTTCATTAACAATTTTTATCACAATAGTCGCATTTATTGCCCTTATTTGATTACACTTATAAACAGGATTTTTGATGGCGTAGTTTTCATTTTTTTGCCTTTATAATAAATAATACTTTCATATCCTATTACAGTAAAAAAGTAAATAAAAATAGAGTATACGTGATACCTCCCTCGTTACATATTTCGTGATAAACCCAATCCAAGTCCATGTGAACAAATCGCATCTTAGCTTAAAGCTCTTATTTAGAAAGGAAACAATTCACTTTCCTTTAATTTCCTAAAAACTTAAAAATGTAAAAATTGGCTCTGTAAAATAGAAGATTTGTGTATAGATTTAGATGAACATAAGAGAATATGTAAAGTTCCGAAGTTCTCAAAATTTTTTGCTCTCTTGTTAACTAGTGTGATGTTATTTGTTGTATATAAGTGAATAATTTAGAATTAAAATAGCGTAAAATTATTATAAATAAATGATAAGCCTGAAATCCTTCGGCTTAGCATGAATACAAAGGCCTTTCGGGCAAGTGCCTGGAAATGGAAAATGGTGTTGCACGCATGAATGTTACCTCCAATAATAGAAACCTCAAATAAAGGCCAAATAAAAAGCACAGTTTGCGTTGGCTTTAAAACATTTATTACGTTTTGATATATGTTTACATACACCTATAGAGGGTGGGATACGATAAAAGTTTATCTGATACTTTGTTTATTTTTTTTATTATAATTTATTTTTTTTTGTTTTTTTTATGTTTTCATTTTTTGTTTTGCTTGTGTTTTGTTATATATTGAAGGATAAGTTGTTGATATATGCGATTTGTAAAATAAAAGGAAATCAGGCATAAGGATTCCGGGACCAAGTCAAGAATTCGTCTCCGTCAAATCCGAAAGCTTCACGATGTCTGTGCTCGGGTCCATGATGATGTCCGTGGTGACCTCGCCCCTTGCCCTTGTCTTTGCCTTTGCCCTTGCCCTTGCCCTTGCCATGTTTTCCATGCTTGCCATGCTTGTGGTGACCTGACTTCGATTCGGAGCGAGCATTCACTGGGAACTCCGTTGCGTTGGCATCCTTGTAGTGGGCTCGTGTACGCGAACGGCTGCGGTGACCACAGCCCGGTGGACCAAACGCAGGCGGCCCGTCGCCACCAGCTGATGGTCCATGACGGAGGTCAAAGTGGGGCCAGTGATGCGGACCATGATGCGGTCCATGATGCGGACCATGATGGGGACCATGATGCGGACCATGATGCGGACCATGATGCGGACCATGCCGGCCATGAGGCGGGCCATGGTAGGGGCCATGATGGGGGCCATGGTGGGGGCCGCGATGGTGACCACCCCCATGTCGATGACCCTGTTCCTTGTCACTGTTCGAGCTGGAGCCAGAGCTGGAGCTGGAGCTGGAGCTGGAACTGGAGCTGGAGCTGGAGCGATCTACTCGACGCTCATGGTGACGACCCTTGTGGCCATGTCCGTGTCCGTGTCCGGCTCGCTGGTGTCCTCGGTTGTGATGTCCACCACCTCTGCCGCGCGAAACAGAACGCGACCTAGATCTCGATCGGTTTCTCGGCCATGCCGTGCTCGTCTCCAGGGCCCACGGCAGGCCGCCGTTCCGAAAAAACTGCTGCTGTGCCCACATTGGCCACGGGCAGCCGCCGAAGCCGCCGCGGGCCATGAAGTGGTGCGGCCCGAAGTGATGGGGTCCGTGGTGATGGGGTCCGTGGCCGTGACCGCGTTCATGGTGTCCGTGCCTGCGCGAACGGGACCTGGAGCGATCCCGGCGACCATGATGGCCATGCCAGCCGCCCCACTTGCGACCCCAGCCGTAATGGCCATGGCCACGGCCGAAGTGGCGCTCCGAGCCGGAGCTGGAGCTGCTCGACGAGCTCGAGGAGGAGCTGGACGAGCTCGAGGAGCTGGAAGTGGAGCTGACGCTGTTGGAGCGCGAGCGAGCCGCCGCGTTATGGTCCGGCTCCTGTGCCTGCTGCTGCTGCTGCTGCTGCTCCTTCTGCTCCTTCTGCTGCTTCTTGGCCTGCTTTTTGGCCTTCTTCTTCTGCTTCTTCTGCTGCTTCCTGAGCTTCCTGGCCTGCTTGGCCTCAAGCCTCTGGCCCTTGGCCTGCTCGGCGGCCAGCTGCTCCATGGCCAGCTGCAGCATGCGCTGCGCCTTGCACGCCTTCTTCATCGCCTTCCTGATGAGCTTCTCGGTCTTGGGCACCGCCGCCTGCGAGGATTGCGGCTGCTCCTCCTCGAAGTCAATGTCGCACTCAAGGACCTCGGCCGGCTCGTCCGACAGTCCCTCCAATCGCTTTGCCAACTCGGCCATAATGCTCGCCCTTCCACAACAATAACAAAACCCAAATGCAATTCGCTCTGCGATTTCTTTGTCCCGTGTTCGACGGTTTCTTTCTCTCTTTCGCTGCCCCACAAAGCCGCAAGCTTCTAACTGGTGACGGACGCTCGCCGGCCGGCAACTTTTATACGCGCCGCTCAACGTTTGCAAACGTTTAACGCCGGCAGCGACGCGACGCCAACGAGAGAGAGAGAGCGAGAGAGAGAGAGAGTTAATGGGAGCAGACACGCTTGGCTGGCTTTGGAGCACTGCACTATGGAGAGTTTGGCGTGTTTTTCAGACCTTAATTAATAACTGTTCTGGAATCGTTTGGAATGGGCGTGGCACCGCCCCTTTTCTAATATAAACGCAACGACAACAACCACAATTCAAAAGATACATTCTAAATAAGTATCTGGCAAGCCTCAAGTACAGGATTCATACAGATCGAATAAAAGTAAACATGAGATATTGAATATGATATATATGCAAACTCTTTTTGAAACAAATAAAAACATAAGTTTCAACGCTTAACTGGCAATGTAATTTTAAAATATAAGCTCTTTAAATATAAATATTCTAAAATATAAGCTCCTACTAGTATATGAAAATCAATTACAAATTGGCAACAGAGACATTTTGTTCGGAGTTTAAAGCATAAGTGGCTTGGCAAAAAATTAACAGCACCAATCTGACCAAACTTGCATACTGTTCGGATTTCTGCAGTGTAACATTGCTAGTTGATGGAGTTCGAATTTATGATAACCAAAAGTATTCAGTTTTATGCAGTTATAGAAAACGAGTTTTTGCCCGTGAAACAGGTCAGATTCCCCACAGTGCACTGGAGCAAGTTATTGCGTCGCAGCCAAATGGTCGTGAGAGCTGAAGCCGATAAAAATAGCCCACTTCCACAGGCAACACCCGATATGTACATGCTTATGTACACGTACATATAAATTTATATACCTGTTTATTCTGCGTACTTTGACGATTTCACAATATGGTGAAATACACAACTGACTTGGGGTCGAGCTGCCGGCTCGCAAAATCGTGAATCAACGATCGCAAATTATTTCCTCTCTGATGAAATGTGCCTTGTTATTTTCTAGAATATTCAATTGCACTCATCCACATCCATATCACAATTAAAATATAATTACAACAATTTGTTTTAATGTAAGGTTTTAAAGAGCGTATACTTAATATACATCGGGAGTTGTTGGTCTCTGAATAGCATACATAAATCTTCTGAAAATATCCTGATCAGCGCAATGCTCCACAGCCCCACATGTTGGGATGTTCATGCATTAGCTGAACTGGACATCATATGGTTTTTTGAACGACCGACATAATACTCCACAGCCCCATATATGTTTACCATATAGCCATTCATGCATTAGTCGGTTTTCGATCGTATCCCTTTTTCAAAAAAAAAGTATCTTAAGCATTAAAGTGACTGCAGAATTGAGGTTATAACGGAATTGAAGACTGAAGCCTCTAAGTGCTTCTTTAGAGAAAGGAATTGAAAACTGAAGCCTCTAAGCTTGGTATAAACAATAACACATATCTATTAAAAATTAATAATAATCCATTTAATAAACACAAAACAGTCTATGCTTTGAGGTTTTATTGAGCGCTTCTTTAGAGAAAGGAATTGAAAACTGAAGCCTCTAAGCTTGGTATAAACAATAACACATATCTATTAAAAATTAATAATAATCCATTTAATAAACACAAAACAGTCTATACTTTGAGGTTATATTGAGCGCTTCTTTAGAGTGGCTCTAAAAAAATCACAAATGAATTGTATATTTAAAAAAAAATAAAAAAAGTAAACATGCATTCATTGGTTCATATTTTAGGGATCAGTTCATTGGGACCACTTATCCCACTTGATTTGCATACAAATTTCCCATTCATCATTTTACAGAAACACTTTACACTTGGATCATTAAGATCACCAATGGGGTCTTTTCATATTTGGAAATCATAATACATGGATTTCACTCAACCACAGAAACTGATTATGCAGGGGTTTCAGTATTTCAAGTCACATTTTGTTTGAGGAAAAACTCGTTCAACACGTGTTCGAGTACTACAAGTTTTGATTATAATGCAGTGATTTCTTATGGGTCCACTTAATTGTATGTACATCAGCTTTAGCACACGGCAGCTTTCTGACTGAACAGCAAGACACTTCCACAATCTTGCGAGACTGCGCAAAAGTCTAAAAGCTACTCATGTGCATACACACACATGTGTATATTCGTGTACACCAATACAAATGTAAGATCATTTCATTTGATTTGATTTGCGTAACCGGTTGCTGGAGTCACAGTTGCAGGGGGGACATGGGCGAGGTTGAGGCACAAAAACACACATGAATAGGATCTATTCGAAAAGTATATGCTAGGCATATTTATGAGTACTGGCGAACATAGATGCTCATATAGAAATGCTACATACATATATATGTACATATATATAATTTGCAACCACTGCGCACTTGTTACTTCTTTCGTTTCCATTTCATCACATCGTTTAAAAAAAACAATCAGAATCGAACTGAGTACTAAAGGCCCTCAGCGCAGCGGGCGGACAACGTTCCACAAACGTTTGCCTCGGTTCGGCTGGCGTCACTTAATGAAATCCCCCTGAAGCGGACTGAGGCCCAAAAGCCCCATAAGCTGGCGACGTCAAAGCGTGTGCAGAGCGAACATAAAAATCGGGAGAGTGGGCGAGCGAGAGAGCGCCCGAAATAGAGAGAGAGAGAAACAGCGAACGCGCGAAAGCGTCAGCGATAACCGCTGCGAGGGTCACTTGAAAAGTTTCGCAGTTCGCTAATCAAAAAGCTTCGGCTGCCGATAGCAGTACACTAGGAGAAGCAAAAAAATAAAAAATGTTGTATTATTTGTATTACTTTGCTCAGGTGGAAATCTTATCTCACGAAAGTTTTTGACAACCCCTATTTTTCTTGAAATAAACAATAATTTGAAGTGCAGCACACAATCCAAATGACATTGTGCTTATTTTAAAATGGGTATTCAAAAGTATACTCTACGAAAGTGCAAATTTTATTCGCGAACTTTGTTCATATTTCTTGTTTGTGCAATCAGAATATATTTGTACTTCAGTTAATGAATATCTTTGTTTAAGGCATGTGGCAAATTTAAATTATTTAAAAATTATATTTCTTATTATTAGCACTAGGTTCAATTAAATGTATTTAATTTGCGATTTTAAGTGAATGGGGTTGTCATAAAAATAAAAGTCTCCGCCACTTAACACCGCCCTAAATATAAATAACGTTTATAAAGTACTTAGAAAAGCTTTAATACATTAATGTAAATAAATGTCAAATAAAATGCAAAGAAACACTTTCTTTTTAAACTCGTTCGCGAATTGAACTCCAAGTGCGGAGGCATAACTTATTTTTGTAACCAGATGTTTAGAATTTTTCCATATTATTAGATTATTAGATGATTGGTAACATTCTCTAAAGATCGCACAACAACTTTTTGAATACGCCCACCGGGAGCGTGGCAAATCGATCAAATCTGTATATCGTGGGGGCGGATAAGCCGCGAAAATTGATATCGCCCACAATTTAAGCGCTAGAGTCACAAATTAACAAAAATCGATACTTTTCCAAACAAAAACAATCGTATTTTAGACCGGTTTCAACTGTTTTAAGCCGTTATTATATTGTGAACAAGTATTGCGCAGTCGGTAACAGCCAACGTTCAATGTTCTTACTTGATTTTGAATAATGTTTGTCATTAAAAGTTTCAGTTTTCATGATCACAAATTTGTATTAATGCATTCTTAAAAAAAAAAATAATCATTATAATAACAACAAAGAGTAAACGTTTTTTTTCCGCTACTGTCCCAATAAATATATAGTGTACCCATGCACATTAAGAGCGTCCGAGAGGGGCAGAAAGAGCTATATACCGCAAATGACCTTCAAGTTAGGCAGGTTTACCGGGTTGCGGCAAAAGCGTTCCCAGCCGTTCCAGTGGCGAAATCCCTCGGATGCTTGAATGCTCTTCGCGCAGGCGGCGCCCTCGCGCAGATTCTCGTCGAGCAGCTCTTGAAGGGAATTAGAACGGTTAGCGAGGCTGGAGATAGAGGCTGAAAGCAGCCGGAGATGCGCACCTTCACACTTGACGTTGCAGACGCCGCCACGTCTGGTCTCCTGGCAGAAGCGGCCGTTGATCTGGAACAATCCATAGTTGCGAGATCCATTCGGATTGGTGGTGATCTTGCCGGTGTCCAGGTCGCTCTCGTGCTCCAGCAGGCAGATCCCTGTGTAAAAGAGCCCTCAGTCTACACCACCGCCTGTCACAGCTCTCACGCTACTCACAGTTGGACAGCAGGCTGCGCTGGAAGCCGTGCTGCTCCAGCAGCTTGCGCGCCAGCTCGCAGCGCATATAGCGCCTGCCCAGCACCGGCCAGCCGGAGCTGGCCCACAAGCCCACGTAGAACAGTGCAAGCGCCGCCGTTCTCATCGTGCGACTGCTAGCCAGCGTTTGAGCTTGAACTTGATCTCGGGGTGGGATCTCTGCCGGCGCAGCTTCCAGCTGTAGACAACTGACTGCTGATAAGCTTCATTTGCGTTGTTCCGAACGAGTGTGCAATACAGCTAATTGCCGGCGGGTTAATGGGGCCGAGGTTGCCAGCTATGAAGCAACATTTCCCAGAATGCAATTCCTTTTTTGCACTCGCTTGCGCAGTGAACAGGGTATATCGGGTTTGTGTTCCGTCTATCCGTATGAACGAAATTTCTTCTGGTGACCTCCCCCAAAAATTGCGACCTTGACATCCCGGCTACGCCCTCTAGAACACCCCCCAGCCACCCGCCCCCACGAATCGCGAAAGCTTATATCTCCCATAGCTTAAGACCTAGAGTCACCAAATCTTAAAGGTAGAGGGCTGGTCACCCCCTTTAAAGATCCAGCCACGCCCACTCCTGCCCCCGCAAATCGCGAAAATCTATGTCTCCCACAAAATCATGCCAAAATTGACAACAATTTTGACAAGTAAAGTTCCCGAATCCATACATTCTAAAATTCAAAGTCCCATAACTTTTCAAAACTGAACCGATTTTCACGATGTTTACCATTTTCATCATGGTTTGCCCGCTGATTCTACATTTAAGTTGAGCTTGTTTTTTCCCGAAAAAAAATCCTTTACTCCCCTTTACTTATTTTGAAAGAAAAAAATTTTTTTAATTTAGAATCGCGAATTTTTATTTTTAATCGATTACGGGTACCTTAATTAGTATAAAACGCAACTTTAAAATCTTTAAAAGGTCGATTTTTCTGTAAAAAATCTTTTTTTTTTTTTTTTTTTTCTATATTTTTGTATTTATTTAAACAAGTTTTCTGCTACCTTAGTGGCAACTTTAAATGTAATTCTGGTGGTCGATTTTTCTGTTAAAAATCATGCCAAAATTGACAACAATTTTGACAAATAAAGTTCCCGAATCCATACTAGAGATTTCAAGGTCCCATAACTTTGTCAAAACCGATGAACCGATTTTCATGAGATTTATAATTTTCATCATGGCTTGGCCTCTAAATTGATTCCACATTAAGGTTTAATATAAAATACATTTTATTTTTTTGAGTATTTTTCCTAAAAAATTCTTTATTTTTAAATTTGAATCCTCTGTTCCTCTGGAAACAGTCCATGAGTATTTACTGTTGTATTTTAAAATAAAAGGGGATTCTGTTTGCATCTTTGCTTAAGTGAATCACGTTCATTACATTTACTCTGATCTGCTTAATGTATTACATAATAGTTGTCGTTAAAGCAACGCAACAAATATAGCAGCAACTTTGGGGAATGCTAAAGTTCTCTTATGGCTCAGCTGGAAAGCTGTAGTCCTTAAGAAAGTGTTTGTCCTGACTGCCAAACGCTGATTGCAGAACATGCTAGTCAGTTCCCTTAGTTGCGATGGGTTTTAGTATCTGCCAACTGAACGAACTTTACTCACTCAACGAATAGAACTTGACGAAAATGTTAAGCGTAGCAAACCAAGCAACGAACTCAGCTACGACAGCAACCCTGCACTTGACTGAACAAATTTTACTAAAAGCTCGGCAAAGCTTCTTTTAGACATACTTACATATGTGTAACTAAGAAAGTTACAGTTGGTGGCTCCCAACTGCTACATTCTCTGTCGAATGGTTACAACCTGTTTGCGGGGAGTGCACAGTTCTTAGTCTTATCTTTCTTTCCTATGTAATCAAAGGTACTTGGCGGAAATTAGGCGTACAAGTTGTGATGGGCTGCCAACAGTTGTATGGGCTTGCAGCCAAACGAATTGGTTAAAGCTAATATACTCTCTTTTACTTTGGCAACAGAGTATATACATTTTATATATAAGAGAGAACTTTTTGTATATAAAGAGCAGTAACTTTGCTCTGAGATTTTACAGCCGTAAGAGATGGTCCCCTTTACTAAAGAAAATTACATATAACAAAAAAAAAAAATATTTTTTTCATTTGAAAATTTGTCTAAATTTAAGGGTAAGTATTGTTTTATCACGGTTTTAATTAAGGGTACATCATTTTATATGTAAATGTAGTCGAATGAAACTCAAAACAAACAAGTAAGAACATTGCAGTCGGGCGTAACCGACTACGTAATACTCGTTTACAGTACAATAACAGAGTACAACAGTCGAAAAAATTCGGAGGTATTGTTTTCCTGGAAAAATATAGAATTTTTATATTTCGTAAGGGCGGGAGTGGGCGTGACCAACGTTTTGCGACTCGATTTTAAGAGGAGGTCACCCGAACACTGTCTGCCAAATTTGGTGACTAAAGCTTCAAAACTGAGGGAGATACAGATTTTCGCGATTTGCGAAGGCGGGAGTGGGCGTGGCTGAGAAATTTGCTACCGATCTTTAAAGGGGGTGACCAGCCATCTACCTATAAAGTTTGGTGACTCTACCTTCAAAATTGTGGCAGATATAGATTTTCGCAGTTTGCGGGGGCGGGAGCGGGAGTGGTCGGGAAATTTTCTTACCTTTATTTAAAGGGGGCGACCAGTAATCCACCTATACAATTTGTTAACTCTAGCTTTAAAACTGTGGGAGATATTGGCTTTCGCGATTCGCGGAGGCGATGTGGCTGGGGGGCGTTCTAGTGGGCGTGGCCGAGATATCCAGGACGCAATCTTTTGGGGAGCTCACTAGCAATCTACATACCAAATGTGGTGCACCTAGCTTTAATATTGTGGGAAATATGGTCCTTTTATCGATGTGCCATTTCAATTTGATGGCCCCCCAGTAGGAAGCTCGTCCCAGTCTCCATATCTGGAATATATATTAATGGTAAGCTTCCCCGACTCAACAATCGCTAAAATTAATATACCTGAAAGCTCAAATCGATAACATGTGTATATTTCCCACAATTTTAAAGCGAGGGACACCGGACTTGGTATTTAGATTGCTAGTGACCTTCCCAAAACACTGTGTCCTCGATATCCTGGCCGAACATTATGGCAATGCTCACCCCGCCCCAAGACTTATAAAAATTCTATAGTTTTTTTAAAATAACAGTAATAACTAACAACGTTTTCAACTGTCGTAAACTGTTATTGCACTGTGGACGAGTATTACGCAGTTGGTTACGCCCGACTATTTAAAATTTAAATGCTACTAATTTAATGTCACAATAATGATAAACACCGATTTCGGCTGGTTTAGGCTGTCGTTAAACTGTGAAATAACTGCGGAGTCGGTTATACCCGACTACAACGTTTGTTCGAGTTTTTCAGTAGTATTTGTATATTCAACTTGTAACTAAAAGCTAATATTGAAGTAGTGCATTCTTATTCTAACACACATTATATTCAATATAAAAAACAGTGTATAGTATAGAAAATGTGTTACAATATGTGGTAACCATAACAGTTATAAATTTCGAAAATCTGTTATTTTTGTTTATTCTCTGCTTCATTTAATACTTTGAGTGAAAGTAATGCCTATTTTAGTTAGCTAGTTTTATGAATTAGTTGTTGATACACCTTAATACTCTTTTTTTTTTACTAAAAAATAGCTTTTTAATTAATTTAAAATGTTTTGCAGTTTACGGCAATAAGAGCACAATTCTTTTATAAATGACAAAAGTCTAATCTTTAAAAATATGTTCGCCAATATAGCAACTTTATAAACATGTTTTCGCATAATTCCAAAATATATTTACCTCTCCATTTAATGGATAGAGCTTATTTAATGTAAGAATCCAATAATCTGAACTAAACTATTTTCGAGCTAAAACTCCTGAGCGAGGACTCGTCTCTAAGTTTTTCGAAATCGACGACATACAAACATATATATTTTCGAAATCCAGATCTCATGTGAAGATTTAATCGATTTGCAGGGATGCAAGCTAAAATTTGAAAAATCGTAGAGCCTGTAAGATTTAAGTAATAAATATAATAAATATTTGTGGTCGTATGTAGCACAACCTGATTTGTATATTGTATATAATATAATATTGTACATAAATTGTATTTGAACGGTTTTCTGGTTATTCCAATGTTTCTAAATGCAATATTTAAATTTGATGAATTATTTTATCAGAAAGGAGGTATCTTAAAATTTTTGCATTGGAGATTATATTTATTGGCTGGAGCAATAAAAAACGAGGATTTCCTTTTGATAGCGCATTTTCGAAATTAAAATTATATTTCGAAAAGTCCTTTCACTAAAAGTGAATTGGTACTATTGTTCGCTGTTCTGGCTCCGTTCCAAGTCGAGCTTTTCACTCGGAAGCCCTGAAAGCACAATGTAGCACCTGCTGCTGGCAAACCGACCCACACTCACACACGCACACATACACACACACGCTGAAAATTACTACCCCCTGTGGCAAGCTGCAACCGCCGTTTCGCACTTAATATCGATCCTGGGGCACGCGCAGGCGCGAGGTCGAACCCCATGGCGAGTTCAGGCTCTGACTAGAGTACCGAGTCCGAGTCCGAGTCCGAGTCCGAGACCGAAACCGAATCCAAATCCGCGAACCGAGTCCGCTAGAAGGCGACGAGTAATCCGTGCAGTCAGCGCCATTTGCAGTCGTTTGTGAGCGTTCGCAGCGCAAGGTACTCTTCAAGTTTCCTGGCGCATTCGAAGCATAACTGTGACTGAGCTACACCAGCAGCAGGAGCGAGGGAGAAAGAGGGAGAGCAGGAGAGCAAGCGAGCGAGAGAGAGAGAGAGAGAGAGAGAGAGGGAGAGAGCGCACACACAGAGAGCGTGGCGAAATACCAAACATTTTTTTTCGTTTCTTGTGTCGGCATTAAAATTGTTGTTGTATTTAAGTCTTTTTTTTTTTGAGTGCGTGTCGAAACCAATGAAAGAGAAACACATAAACAAAGTGCAAAAAAGCAAAAGGAGAAAAATAATATACACACGAAAGCAAATAGCAAACTAAACAAAAATATATTTGTTGTGCAAATGGCGAAATAGTTATACATTTTTTTTGTGCTACCGTCGATTGTAAATTTCTTATTTGTCCGTGCCTTTTGCGCAATGCGATAAAGCGAAGGGAGAGAGAGAGAGAGAGTAGGCTTTGTGAGTGCGAGTGTGTGTGTGTGTGTGTGTGTGTGAATGTGCGTGCGCAGTTGTTCTAGTTGGAACGAGTGGGGGCGAGAGAGATAGAGAGCCAGAGTGAAGAAATGTGAGTTGCGTCGGAGGGGTGTGGACCTACGGAAACCTGGACACTGAAGCCGAACTGACTGCAGCTGTTTTCTGTACGCTTCCACGAAGCTCGAGTGGCTGCCGAGAAACCTTTTCGATGGAAATAGCTGGCGACGGCGGCCCAGCCGAGCGAAAGGGAAAGCCAATGAGTCAGACGGCACAGAGTAGATCTATATAAACACACACGCACAGACAGGCACTTTACTCGACTTCAAATTGATTTAGAGCAAAGGACGTGGCTTGAGTGTGGCTTGAATGTGCTGTAGTTCTTAGGCAGGGCGGACGCTAAATTATGTGCAGCTACTCAATTGCAGCGAGTACGTATCAGTGCAGGCAATAGCGAGTAGCGAGTGCTTGTGAGTGTTGAGTGGTGAGTGGTGAGTCCGTGGCATATTCGAAGCATACGCTCAGGGACATACGCTCTGCGACGCGCGACGCTATCTCTCTCTCTCTCTCTCTCTCTCTCTCTCTCTCTCTCTCTTCCCTTCGACGGCGCTCTCGCTCGCTCGCTCGCTCTCCCTCTTTCATTCGTCCGCTTGCTCACAGCAGCAGCTTCTACTACGTTCTACAATCAAATACTACTACGCACACACACACGCACACACACCGAATTTTATCGAATTATCGCCCTTATCGCTATTGTTGTTGTTGCTGTTGTGCAGTTGCAGTTGCAGTTGCAGCCAAAGCAAAAGCAAAGTGCTTAAACAAACAGACCGACAAGCAGAGACACCAAGTGTAATCGAAGCAGAATCCAAGAATCCAAAAAAGCGAAAACAAAAAAAAAAACAATAAGCAACCAAACATTCAGTAAAAGCAAACGAGCGAGGAAGCGCAAACAAAAGGCAAGGGGCGAGAAACCATTGAACAAAGCGCTAAAGCCAAAAAGTGCTAAGAATGTGCGCCTCGCTGCGTCGTAATTTGTTGCTGCGGAGCCTTTGGGCCGCCGTCGTGCTTATTGGCACAGTGCAGGTGAGTCATACAATACCAAAAAATCCTATCGCACACACACACACACACACACACACACACACAGCGCGCACATAATGCTAGCTAAGCGTGCCAGCGCAAAAGAGACTCAGTTCTCCTTACACACACACACACACACACACACACAGCATTACGCGAGTGTGCGCAAATATTGACTTAATTGAACAGTTTCTTTTTTTTTGCTTTCCCCATGCTCCCCCTTTCCGCCACCCCCCCTTTTCTTTTGGGGTTTTGTTTTGGTAGCCCCCACCCCCCTCCACAGCCCGCAGCGGGCAACACTTACACAACACGCACCCAAGCAATTTGCATATGAAAGCAGCACCTGGTCAGCAGGTGTTAGGTCCAGCGACCAACAGCGGGAGCCGCGAAAAACCCATTAACTAATGACAGCTTTTCCAAATGTCGATCTAATGAACCAAAGCGAAGTGCAGCGGTCTGATTTTCCCATCCCATTTGTGGCCTTCTTGTCACTAGTTCCGCACTGCTTACCTTCTGTTTCCTTGCAACAGTTGCAACACACTTGACATAAATGTGACCTTTGCACTAGTTCTGCACTACCTTTGACCAGTTAATTAATTGAAGTTTATATTCAGCTCCTAGAGAGTCTGCTCTCGAGGACCTTACCTCCTTTATCAGCTTATCGGATTCTCTGTGTATCTCTTATGGCATCTCAATATGCAAACATTGAAATTGTTATTCAAATGAATTCTAAGAACCATTTGCCTCAGTCCTGGGCTTAGGGCCAGCTGCCACGTATTGACGTGTTTGCCAATTTTCTCAACTTAAAGAACTCAAAGCAATTTACGCAGAAAGGATATCACAAGACAGCAGTTGAGATTGCATGCGCACACACACACATCGTTGAGAGCTTGCAATTTGAGCAACAACAAACAAGTAAGAACGTTGCAGTCGGGTGTATCCGACTGCCCAATACTTGTACAGCATAAGAGAGTCGAAAACGGTCTTACTTATTATTACTATTTTGGCTAACCATTTGTAGTCTTCCGGCTGGAATTTGGCAACTGTAGCTCTAAAATTGTGGGGAATATAGATTATATCGTGTATATCAAAAAATGGTTTATGCTATCTTTAGAGGACGTCATCAGTAATCTGAAGGGAGATGAATAGGATCGGCCAAACAGGCGTATATATTCCAAGTATATATATGCTTTAGCTTCTATAGCTTAGAGTCCAATATACTCGTGGCACTTCGTGACCGAGTGCAAAAGTACAAGTAAAAACAAAAACCTAATCAAATTCATATAAGAACACACACCCGCACACACAGTCGGAGAGCTGCAGAACGAGCGTTGCTGAGGAAACTACGCTAAGCTGATTTATAAGTTGGCCAGCTGCTGCTTCCGATTCGGGCTCTATGTTCAGGTGCTTTGCCTGGAAGCCCCCTATCTGGCCCGTTGCTTTGTATGCAGGCTGCAATTTGTGGCGACCCCCTCTCTCTGAGTGTGTGTGTGTGTGTGTGTGTGTGTGTGTGTGTGTGTGTGCTGTGCCCGATACTTTAATGCCGCTATTCATGTTGGGCTTTGTTGCTGCTTTGGTTGCTAGCAATTTATGAGTGACCCGGGGCTCAGGCCGCTGGCTGTCACAGTCACAGTTGGCAACCACTTGCAGCGCCAATTCCAGTTTGTACTTCCACATCCATATCCAACTTAATCACCACCACAACCGTCACCACCCTCGACCACCGTTCGTCAGCGAGCCGTCAACGTTGCCGTGCACGTTATCGGGCCCAACGCATCGCTCCTCATCGTTGTTGTTCTTGTTGTTGTCGGTAGTTGCTTACGTACGTTTCTATATACATACATATATATATATATATATATTTTTTTTTGTTGTTGGCCAACTTGCATTGCACTGGGGTTTTACGTATTTTCCAGTTCTTTTTTTCCCTTCCTTTTGCATTCTTTTTTTATTTTGCTTCAAAGGACTCGTCGCACGCGTGTCTGACTCATGCGCCATGCAGACAGTCACGAAGCGCTCTGGAAGCGGCCAAGCACACTCTGCAATATGTCCAGGCAACAAGAGCCCAACAGCCCAACAGCCCAACAACCCAACAACCCAACAACCGTCAGCCGTCAGTCGATGCCAGCCTGGATCCCGCTCCTTGGCACAACCCATACAAAGTCTAGTCTCATATTTAAGCCTTAATAGTTACGAGCGTATCGGGCGGTGTGGGGGTCTCGTGTTGGCCATTTGATTGTCGGGCCAACAACTGCAAACTGGTAACTGGTAACTGGCAGCCAGCAAGTTGTCAATTCGCTGGTCGCTCAACTTTAGCTACCCCTAAGCCATGTTTACAGCTATTCAACACAACTGGGGATGATAATGGACTGAGGTCGCGTCTCTAAGCCCATTACTTAGCCCGGCCAATCTGCAGCGCCTGAGCTTACCCAATTTTGCCAAGCTTAAAGCTTTCATTTACAATTTAAGGTTGCAGCTAGCTCTGCACCTCCCATGTTTGTGGCCTGGAAAGCAGCTAAGCTGTGCTAAGTTTCAGTTTGTGGTAACCACACAGGGAATACTTGTTGGCTAAATTCGGCACCACTTTTCCACTAATTCCGCATTAGTCCGAACATTTTGTAGCGCACCTTTAGTTAATTTATGTGGTAGGAATATTTGGTAATGACGCTTAGTTAATTTACTCCGAATTGATTGCAGCCAAGGCTTGTAAAAAATTGTATCTCTAGCATTTAAAGCTTACTTTTAAAAGACTTAAATTTATCACCACTTTGGCACTAGTTCGGCACTACTACTGCAAATGCAGGTACATATGTGCTATAGCTTCAGTTGAGGGCAAGTAGTAAGGTTTCTAGATGGAAGGTGCCTAGCTTCTAATGAGCTTCAGTTTTTACTTAACCACTCTGACATCTTGGTCGTTTGACTTGTGGCATTTGTGGTCGTAATACACGGCGTAGTATCCACCTTGAGGGGTTTGAGGGGCTGGTTGTGGGGGCAGCCACTAATGATGAGCAAGTGCTCGATTTGAGCTGCTCACAAATCGTGTGGGTTCCATTAACCATGGCAATAAAAACTTGACTGCAGCTAATGCTTTGTGTGCTTGTTGTTGTCTATATCTATGATTTCTCTTCCTCTCTTTTTCTCTGTATGGGGGCCAGGCACTTGCATTTAATCATGACTGGCCGGACGTTTCCATTCATTGCATGCACTTAGTCACTCGCACATGCAGCGACCCCTCCCCGCCCCCGCACCCGCCCCCACCGCTCAATGCCATCACAAATCGCCGCCCGCCCCCCCCTTCGACCCATCTCGCTAGCCTCCAGCATTTATCAGGCTTGGCAATGCCAAACAACTTGGTCAGCGTTGTCGTTTACTGCCTCACTGACGATTGTCCTCGTCCTCGTCCGCATTCAGATTCTCGTTGTTGCTGTTGTTGTAGTCGTTTGCCGTTCGTGCACATTCATTAGTTGTGGTGTCACAGGCCACACATCCACACCCACAAGCAGACAGACTGTCGCACACACACACACACACACACACACACACACGCAGCAACGGGCTGTGCACTGACCCCACTTCCTTTCAATTTCCCGTGCCACAGCAGAAATCCTTTTGCGTTTTCTTTTCGCCTTTGCTGCTTTGCTTGCTTTCCTTTGGCTTTGTTTGCTGTGTCCTTCAGCTACATTTCGAATCCTCAACTCAACTCAGCTCGACTCGACTCGTTTCGATTCGTTTGGTTTTGAATTCGTTGCGCCATTTGGTTCGCTTTATTTCAATGCTCTGTTCACAATCTAAAAAGCAGTATATTGGTTGTTCCCTCTCTCCATCTCCCCGTCTTTATGAACGCAATCTGTTGCGGCGCATTAAAGTTACAAACTTGACAAGCCGCGAAAATCGATAGCTTCCCCCAAATTGGCCAGGTAGACCACTGATGAACTCCTCCAGAGCGAGAGAGAGAGAGAGAGAGAGGGGACTTCTGCCCAGCTGTGACTCTGCAAACAGGGTATTGCAGAGTCGGCTCTCGGCTGGCTGCTGTCACTTACTCTGGTCTCTGTGCTAGCACGGCCAGTGTCCTGGCTGCGTCCCGAATTAGTCCGGGTGTTCGTCGCATGCCCGTCCCAGTCCCAGTCCCGGTCCGGGTCAGAGGCAGTATTCCCCCTTTTTATCGTATCTGTACCCATATCCAGTTACAAAGCGTTTACGCTTCAATGATTTTTTCGATTATGCATTTTGCGCATTTCACCGTGGACAAAGACGCAGCCACCCCTCCCCCTTAAAGAGCCCACCCCCGCGGCCACCAGCGGCAACCGAGCGCAATGGCTTTGTTTTAGGCAAATGTCAAACTCCTTGCTGTGCTGCCGCTGATAGCCCGAGCCAAGCCAAGCCAAGTCCTGCGACTGCGTTGGAGATTAAGCCAAAGTCAGGCCTGCGGCATGGGCCATTGAAATGGGGCTAAGTATTTTGTATTAAACGAGGAAGATGTTCACATTGCCAACGGACATTATTGAACCGGTATTGGTGGCAAGAACTTTGGCAGTCGCTTCTGCTGCTGCCACCAACGCCATCGACATCGACACCGACACCGACTTCGACGCCGACGCCGACGCCTCTCGGCCAAAAAGCAATGCCAGGCCACATGGGTCAACAACACTTAACCTGCGGCAGCCGCAAGGTGACGGCTCTTCGGTTAAGCCTGAGCCGCCGCCAGCGCAAGGGCCAAAAGCGGGCTGGGAGACAAGCCGTTGATGATAATGAGGATGCGCTGACGATGATGATTGTGACGATTATGCCGATGACTCACACAATTAAGCAAATGAAGCAAACGAAAGCGCGGAACGAAGGTGCAAAATACGTGGCCAGAAAACGAGGCAAGAAGTAGACAAAAATGTGCGAAACAAAAGGCGTAAGGCGGGAGAGCAAAGTGACCTTCAGGCTGCCGAAGATGAAATACCCTAGCAGGCACGATATATAAATATATGGCTATACTTGAGCTTGGCTTGGCTTAAACGGTGCCCTCAATCGAAAACTTGATTATGAGCTTAGATCGATAAATCGGCAAGATCAGAGCGCTTCTCTTTCTACAGTGGATTCAAAGTTGAGAGACAGGAAGAGACTGCTGTAAGTTTTAACTCTAGCGTTGAATTTTACAAAGTGGAATCCTTGATTCTGTGCCACCCTTTCGTCGTAAAGACTTTGCGGAGTCAGAGGTGGTTCTGTGAAAGTGTTGCACAATACATCACAATGCTCTAATACCCTGCAAGGGTATAGAAAACCAAATCAGCGGCGAACAACCAAGCTGCAAACCATGCCACAGAAACACCCACTCGCACACCCACACACACACGCAGCTGTTACATGGCGCAAGTTTTGCGTTTGAAGTGTCAAGTGGAGGGAGAGAGAGGCGGCGCTAGAGTGCCATCAAGGGGGGGGGGGGGAGCTTTAGAGATCCCTGCTCGGGCGCCGCGTCGCCATTTTGCCAGGCTAAAAAAGGGTGCACCACCAAACCAAGGCTCCAGCGCGGCTTTAGCTAATGCAAACAGTAGCTGCTAAAAGTGGGTGGGCGCGGCCGCATTGATAGCCTTCGCCCCCAGAGGAGGCGCTTAGCGGGGGCGTGGAGGGCGGGCCGGGAGGCGCTGACAGGAGCTGCTGAGGCTGAAAATAAAAGTTCGTCCGGTTCGGCCGGTTTGTTAGTATTGCACGTCGCTGTAAGCATCTATATAAGCAGATGTATATATAGGCATATACGTAATAGAAATAGGGAATAAGGAATACGGAATACGGGAGCCAGCACAGCGCCAGCTCGAGAACGTGTACGTAAACGTGAACGCTAAAGGAAAATGCCAAAGCAGTGCTCGGAACGTGCAGCGACAACGTGCCAAACTGAAATTGTGGCAGGTGCTTGAATTTGGCATTTTGTTGACTGAGCCCGAACAACTTGCCTTGTGTAACTACCCCCAGCCCCCAGGCCACGTGCCACCAAGCCGCATGCATTATTTGCTCAAGTGGTTTGTCGTAGGTGCGGCCCGTGAACGGAAAGCGATTTGAAGTGAGCAGGAGAGTCTATTTCTCATCCTGTGGCGCATTCAGTAGTTCGCCGCTGATTTCATTTGAGCCGTATGCCACTTTTCAATCGCCTCGGAGGAGTCACGTTGCCAGTTGGCAGTTGCCAAGGGCGCAGGTGGGGAGCTCATCCTAATGGGAGGGCGGCAGGAGCGGCAGACAATCTATTGCATACGTTGAGAATGAATCTCGTCTTGACTTTTCCAAGCGAATTGTTTTGCCAGAAGATTTTGTGCGATTTCGTGCGCCATTTGGGCGTGTGGCATGTGGCATGCGGCGTGTAGCATCATTATCGATGGTGTCATTAGCCATGAGTCGAGTGTCGAGTGTCGAGCGTCGAGCGTCGAGTGGATGCCACAGAAGGAGAGGCGCGGAGATAGAGTTGGGCCAGCAATAGAGGCACTTTGTCCGGTCCGTTGATAAACAGCCGAATAGATAAATGATGATGCGGCATACGAATGAATGAATAAATGAATCAATTACTGGCCTCTTGCATACAAATGTGACGCTTCTTCCTAAATTATATATGGCCATGTGCTCTACTAGAATAAGTAATAAGTGTTTTTCCAGCCAATAGCTTCAGTTTCTGGCAGAAAACCTCATTTGGTGTACAAAACATAGTTCCTGTGATGTGTTTCACGCTCAACTTTCTAGCCATCACTTAATATATATAACGGGCCCTTACATATATGTAGCTGTTAAATACTTAACAAGCAGTTAGTATAAATAGCGAAAACGGGAATCCATTTCACATTTAAGTCTCAGTCTCAACATTTTGTGATGCCCTGGCAACTTGTTGATGGACTTGGCAGTTACTCAGTTTCAAAAGAGCATATTGGGTTGATGAAATGTCCGTCTTGCTTTTGTCCGTTTGTCCGTAATGTAAACCTAAAATTGCCATAACTTTGTCAGAGCTGAACCGATTTTTATATTTGATGGTATTGTTCTTTTTTTCTGCATACACAAATATAAGCATTTTTGGAATCATTTATTTGTTTTGGATGTTAATTCACTCTATAATTTGACAATAAGAAAAACAAACAACAATTCATATTATTTTTTGATGGCATTATATATTTGCTCCTAATTATGACAAATTTATATTTTAAGATCATCAAAAAATAAATGTAATATGGAGATATATACGTTAAATTTAGGCTTTGAATACATGAAAGCACTTCGCCGTATTTAAGACAGCAGCAAATATTTACATTTTCACCTTTTGCAATTTTTGTCCGATTTTGCTCCAGAACGTTCCAGGTAAATAATTGTACCACAATGAAATACCCCAAGAGTCACGTGCGAAGCAAAGCAGTAATGTTATTCCCGCGATTTGAGACTTGGGATTTGGGATTTTTGGGTACGCAACGATTCCCGCTTCGGGCTTGCTGACAAGTCACTTTGGTCTACCATAAAATACTACGCTTAAAAACAAATAATCAAATTTTGGCTACGTACGTTCTGCATAAAAACCATACAAACAAGCTGCTAATTACGTGACCCAATTAATTCTAAACACACACACACACACACAGAGCGATATAAATATTCGCTGGCTTTTAAAATTTTTTGCTTTTAACAGCAAAAAAGAAAAAACGAAAAAAAACGATGATAACCAAAATGTTTATTTGAAATGTGCGCCAGGAAATACATTTGGAGCAGGACGCCCGCTCAGCCCCAATTCACTGGGCTCCCCACTGCACTGCGCAACGGCAATATATATACGTTTCTTTCTGTTTGTTTTTTATTTAGCTGCCTTTTTGTGCGGCACGGAAAATCCAATTTTATTTGCATTTTCATTAACAGCAAATAATAAAACGGAAATATGATTTTTATGCCATTCCCATGCAAAATGGCGACCCGTGGCACAGTTAACGCAGCAGATGCTAAAGCCCAACGTCCCAACGTCCCAACGCCCACCGCCCTTCGGCCGTCCGCCTGCGCCCTTCGGGGCCACGCCTTCTGCGCCCACTTCCAGGCTATTACAACGTGCATTTCCGTTCTGGCTTTTTACTGCTTCGGCTTCTGTTGCTGCTGCTGATGTAGTTGTTGTCGTTGTTGTTTTTGGGTGATTATAAGCAATTTGTGTTATAAAATCGCAATATTGCATTTTTGGACTGCTGCTTGGCTTGTTGCCTTAACCAATCCCCTGGCCCCGTCCGTGCCCCATCTGCCACTCTTTACTCCCACTGCCATTCGCATTCATTTTCCACTTTTTTAGCTTTTCTCGTTTGGCTTATTTTTCAATTGGCATAGTTTTCGCTTGCTTGGTTTTTCTTCGTAACTTTTGCCTTGCCGTCTTCTCTCCCTTTCTCCCTCGCTCTCTCTTTTCCGCTGCTTGAGCTCTGTATTGAAATAGTCTTTTCATGAACATCTAACTTAAGATAGCATTTAAAAATATTTTGAAATGTATTCATTTGATTCATTTGACTGTGCGAACACTCACATGCGGCCAGAGATTTGCCCGGGGGAGCTGGCTACAATTTGGCTTCACTTGCCCCCAAGCTCGTCCAGGCGCAAACAATGCAACCAAATCAAAGGCCAATCCCAAATCCAACTTCAGTTTGACACATTAATACGAACGCCGCTCCGGGGGCAGCCGCATCCTCGTCATCATTCGTCGTATTCCCCAAATCCCATTTGGCTATCAGCACAACAAGAGTCGTAGATGGCCGGTGGCCGAGGCGGGGGCGTTGCGAGTGGGAGGGGGAGTGGCTTGGCAAATCGAAGAGCAGATCCGGCAAAACCCCAAACCATTTTAGGGTCATAAAAGCCAATGCGCGTCATACGCTGGCTAAGGCTGTGGCTGTGGCGGGGGGGACGAGGGGATGGGGGGACGGGAGATGGTGGTGCATGCAATGGCTGTGGTTCTGGTCTGTATGTGTGTCTGTGTGTGTGTGTGTGTGTGGATCATGGGGCATGTGTTGGCTGAGTCAAACGAAGCGCAATATTTGTGACATAAAATTTGCTATTAAATTAAATTTTATTTGCACATTCATTCAAAATACACCCAACAACAAATATGTCGGAAGGGAAGTACGCAAAAAAGCGAATATGATATAAAAAAAAGAAGTTAAATGAAGTAGAGCGAGAGAGAGAGAGAGTATAGAGGAAGCTGGAATCGGAGTTGGAGTCGAAGCTGTGCTACAAAAGTCGTCTATTCGCTGAAAGAATTGAATTTTACGAGCGCGTTCGCAGATAATGAAATTTATATACACAGCCAGACTGGCAGACGGGCGTGAAAAAAGCGACAGACAGACAGACAGGGTAACAGACAGCAGACGGCCAGACAGACTGATGGACATTCAGATGGACAAACAGGCAGACAGGAGCACAGACAGAGCTGAACTGAGGATTGAAGATACCAACTATTTAAATTACAGAATAAAATAAAATATGCCTTTGCATTATTATTATATTTTATATCATATAAATGTATATGCAAATATTCATATATGAATACCTACGTACCCGCAGATCATATTTATAAATTTCAGAATAGTTTATATGACTATTACTATTATAAATAACCGTTGTGCTTTGAGTGTTTGAAGAATATCCCAAAGTACAATTTATTGCCATTAAAAATTCAAAACGTAATTGTTATTTTGTAACTTTTAAATCAAAGTTAAGGTATGCCAACACGCCAACGAATTTAACAATATGGCAAAGTAAAGCAGTCTTGACAGTTAAATGGACAAACGGACGTATTACGTTAACTGAATACATTCTTTTAACTCTTACAAATTGGGAATAAGCCAAGCAAAAATTTATTTGCATTCAATTTTGAAAGAAAAAAAACGTTAGAATAATTTATATATTCCATTTACACTTGTTCTAACATAGCAGAGCACTCATATCAATTTTTATATAAATACGACTTGAATAAATATGATGAAAGTTTTGACTTGGAAATGAATGCATTTGCATTAATTTCATGCGCACTGCATTCGATGTGAATGTGATAAATGACCCGATGCCTGATGCTCTACTTCGTGGCTGCTTGCTGGTGCTCTGTGGATGGCCTTGTCCTGTCGTTGCCATAGAGCTAATATGTTTTCGACTCATTTAGCTGCTGGCTGGCCTCGATTCTCCGCCGCTTCTTCTACTCGGCATCTCAACAAGTGAGGCAAAACGCAACAACAAAATTGAAAGAGATTTTAAAGCTGTGCTTCCAGGCTTTTTCACACTTGGCTTGCCTAGAGTGTTGCATGTGCGCTTGCCATGTATGTGTGTGTGTGTGTGTGTGTGTGGGTGTGCGTGTGGGTGTGTATAGCCTGTGGCATTCGCGCATTCGTTTCGCGTGTCTTTGCGGCTTGGCGAGCTGTGCTGACACATTGCCGACCATGTCCAAAACGAGCCAACGCACAATGTTGTGCTTCTTTGTCACGCCATTCCCGTGTCCCCTGTCCCCTGTCCCCTGTCCACACCCCCAGCCCCAGCCCCACCCTCTGTCCGGGCCAGCGATGGCTCTTCGTTGCCCATCCTACAGACGCCGTCGCACTTAATAAAATAATGTTGTATGCGCCGCGGCGCATAATGCCTGCGAGTCCTGTTACACGCAGATAGAGTGCACGTGTGTGTGTGTGTGTCAACTGTAATTGTATTTGTTAGCCTGCTACATACACACACACGCACGCACGCATACACAGCGGCGCACTTCAGGCCTGTGCATGTCTGTTGTTCTTGTTTTTCTAGATTGTTGTTGTTGCTGCTGCTGTTGCATGCAATTGAGTTGGCTGCGTGGGCGACTCTATTTAACTCTGCTGCTTGTGACAAAAATTTGCCAGCTCTGCGCAGCTGTGGCAAAAAAGTTAATGGCCAGCGCCAAGCCGAGCCGAGGCGGCTTGTCCCGTGGCCCGTGCCCCGCCCACCTCCGGCCATCACTTGCCAGCGCGCTGTCTGTTTGTGAGTGTGCGTGTGTGTGCGTTTTAATGCCTTTGTCACTTGGGTTCTATTAGGCACAAGTACACACACGCACACACACAGCTGCTGCTTTATCGTTTAAATATTTCAAGTGTGCCACAGACACAACAACAATATCGTCATGTCTCGGCATGCGGCATGCAGCGCGTGGCATGGCACATTATGTGCCACTTGTATGCGACAATGACTAGCAGACGCAGTGCCCAGACTCCGTCCCTCCCTGCCCTCCGGCCGCCGCCAGCGAGGGCCAAGACAAATTGTTGGTGGTGCAGCACAACCAAAGTAATGACATTTTCAACCAGTTTCGCCAGTCATTCCCGTTGTCTGCGTAGTTAGTGGCGCCCTCTGAGGGGCAGCTTTGTTCTTCGGCTCCGTGAGCCCTGATTGGGGCGTAGTGTTCGTAATGTGGGACGCCATAAAACTCAATTGGCATTTAAGCGCTGATTTGTGCACTCGATTGATTAATGCGGCGTCTGTACGCGCGCATCATCGATAAGTGCCTATCGATATGTGTGTGTGCAAGCCTGTGCATAAAATATATATCTACTAATCGAATTTCTTTATATACGTAAGTTGGGGCCAACTTTTTGGCCACATTTGGGCACTTGACTAGTCAGGCGTTAAATTTGATGACATTCAACATATGCCCCCACACGGTGGCACCCGCTGGCTATCACTCCCCCCATCCCCTGTCCACTTTACTCGTGGTCTGCCCACTTTTGCACTATGTACATATTTTATTTTATTATTAAATGTTGTTGCTGCTGCCTAGGATTATGGTCGAACGTGTCATACGAGCACCCAAGCAGCAAACAACTCCTGTCGCCGGGTCATGTGTGCACCCAGAGACTACCTACACACACACACACACACAAGCACAACATCATAAATTTACTAAATTCGAAAGCCTCATGGCTGTCGAGGGGCGTTTCCATTCAACTTCTATTTATGTTTTCTTTTTTCATTCTTATTTTTTTTTGTATTTTTTTACCACTCGCAAAACTGTCCGAATCAAAGATATTGCCCCACCGCCGCTGGCACGCCCGTGCCATGCACACTGTGAAAAATGTGTGGGGCTGACGTATTGGCAAATAAATAAAGCGCCAAAAATAAAATACTCGAGCGAATAATGGCAAAAAGGAAAACCAAAGCAACTAAAAAATACAAAAATGAAACGCTCGAAAGTATGCTACAAAATTGTTTATGCGTGCTAGCGAGTTTATACACATATATATATATATATGGACAAGCGTGTGTGTGTGCGAGTGTGTAGCATGATTTTTAACGTAAATAAAGGGCTATTGATATTGAGTGTATGCCCGCAGAGGGTCACACTGAAAACTGAGTACTGTCATATTATGAGCTCAGGCCAGAGGCATAAAAAGCGTTTTTTATCGCTAACATTACAACCCTTTACCCTCGCACACACACTAACACAAAGGGCAGCAAGTGTGTGTGTGTGTGCTGCATATTTTTGGGGTTGGCAGCCGCTTTAGTTTTTACCCCCACACACACATCGCACTCGAAGCGGCACAAATACTCGTACTGTGATTGAGTGCCGACTGCATCTGTTGTGATTTTGCGGTTGACAGTTAAGTTAATTTGTTTGCCAAAAGAAATAAACGAGTGTGTGCATGTGTGCGCGGGTGTATGTAAATGTGTGCGGATGCTAAAGGGTATGGCTGAGTACTTATTGGCATATCCCTCCTAATATGCCTTTTCAATGATTCGGAAAATTAAGTGGTTAACACTCGTAGCCCAGCAAGCTCGACCGACTATGACTAGCCGACCAGCCCCTCCCCCAAGCTTCGGTCTATACTCCCCGTATACCCGCTTTATCTATTTTGCATTTACTGCCGTAAAGGCGACTGTACTTTTTACAGAAACAAGCTAATTTTAACTAACATGCGGTAACAAATCGATTTTCACTTTGATGAGAAAGTAACTCAACCAAATTAGGATTACACTTTTCAGCCATTTACACATACAATTTTTAAATTGAATTTTTGAATATCAATTCTGTGGGCATTCATCGATTCGTCACAGAATAAAAACAGAAAATAATTTAGTTAGTAATTCATAAAATCATCAGAAGCGTTGAGTTATTTTTATATTAAATATATTTATGTATTTTATATAGTTTACTTTTCTTTACAATAATAAATATGTATTGATTAGTTGATTAGTTGCCTATTCCCAAAATTTACTTAACTTTTAATTTTTCTAAAGTAAGCAAATTTCGGTAGATCGTCGAATATTGATAAAGTCAGGTATACAGTATATATAAAGACTATGACAATTACCATTTCTCTCTTCTGTTCCTTTTAATTAAATATATATACTATTTAAATTATGTCAGCTAAATTTTGTTTATTATTATGCAAACACAACTTGTGCAATTGGGACAAACAGTTATCACACTATATTGTACCACTGTGCCACAGTGACTGGCTGAAAGTCCGGTTACCTTTGTTGCTATTCGTGTTGTTGTTGTTGTTGCTTTACAATGACCTAAGCCAAAGAAACAACAACTCACGGACAGTTTTTGGTCAGTTTTATGTGTGCGTGTGCGTGTGTGTGTGCGTGTGTTTGTGTCTGTGTTGGCAAAATGTTTATGTCGACGTCTTTTTAATTTAAACTTTGTCTCCTTTGCCAGGCTTCGTTTCGCACGATTCTCCATTTGCCTTCGTTTTGTTGTTGCTTTATGTTTAGTTATTTCGCTTATTTGCATTTGACTTGTTTGCCTTTTCTTCTGACCTTTTTGTGTGTGTGTATGTGTGCGTGTGTTTTTTTTTTATTTCTTTCCCTTCTTATATGTATTTTTTTATTTTCACCAGTTGGAGCATAGGAAATTACAAAGCAGACATAATTTTGGGCCAGCAAAATATTTGCCATGTTTATTGTGAGCAAAGTGAAATGAACAAAATGTCAGAGAAGAAGAAGAATGTCCAAAAGATTGTAATGTGCACACGAAAACGGGATTTCCCGCTTTTAGTTTATAATCTTTTGGGCTGTTGCCACCACCCGCCCCACATAATTGAAATGAGTTTAGGCAGAACCTTTTTCTTTTCTGTGAACATCCCAATGTTGCCCTAAAAAAGAAGAAGACTTTTTCAATTTTCCTTGGATTGTTACACAAGTTTTATGGCTTAAGCCAAAATCTGAAATGAAGTCAACGGCAGATAACTGGGAAAGGGACCGTTTTAAGCAGTCGGATGAACAAATTCGGAGTGTTTAGGCCAAATCAATGTAGAGTTGCAATATGAATGCAAATGAACGTGCTTGTGCTAGTCAGTTTAGTAAGCTATGGTGTTGCTGTATGCCCACACATAATGGGTGTGTGTGTGTGTGTGGGTGCGTGTGTTTATGTGCACGTATACTTACCTCAGCGCCTTTGGCGCAGCGCAACTTTCTCAAGAGTTGCTAATGCCAGTCGCTTTATCTGTGCCTGCTTATGAGCCTCCAGGGCTTTAGCACTCGCATTCGCATTTGTGCTCGCGCTCTCACTGCCTCTCTTTCTTCTGGGCTCACTCTCTCTGCCTGCCCTTTCTCTCAGTCGGCTGTGGCCTTGTCGTGATATACATTTTGGGCAGCCTCGCAGGCTGAGCCGAGCACGGCATGTGGTGAATTTTCCTGAGCGTTTCTTTTTCTCCTTTACTTATATATATATATATATATATATATTCTTTTTTGTTGGCAAGTTCTCGCTGTTGCCGCCGGCAATTCCACCACAGCCAGCTCGCAGGTGACCGCCCCGGCCACCCAACTCCCTGCCTGACACCTGCTACCTTATTCCCCGCCTTCGACTGTTGTTCGCCTATTTTACACAAATTATTTCGAATTTATTTCGGGTTACCTGTCTGCCGCCCTGGCTGCCTGTCACCTGCTGCCCACAGCCAGCTTCTTGTCTCTGTGTGTATGTGTGCCCGTGTCCCTGTGTGTGTGAAATATTTTGTAGTATACTTTTCTGCTGGCAGCGCTTGTAATACAAAAAACCAATTTCAAGCATTCATTCAAGGCGCTACGGGATTTGCTCGTTGTTGTTGCTGCTGCCGTTGTTTTCTAGCATTTTACGTTAGTTGAAAATTGTTTGGGGCCCGTTTGTTTTTGTTGCTTTGTTGCTGTTAGCGGCTGCAATGTCCGCATGCGTGTTCGTGCCGCCGTGCTTGTGTGCTGGGTGTCTGTGAGGGGGTTGCTGCTCCTCTTCCTGCTGCTGCTGCTGCTCCTGCTGCTGATGTGTTTGGCTGCTACCGCCACAAGCATTCAACGCTGACAGTTACGTGGCGCTTTTGCATAGCGACGACAGGGCCTGACCCCAACCCAAAACCATTAACTCTCCCCCTCTCCCCTCTCCCCCCACCCTCGGCCCACTAACACTGCTGGGTCATTGTATAACTGTATTGCGCGGGGTTGTTTCTGCCGTTGTTGTTCTTGTTGCTGCTGCGCGGTTTCGTTCGGCTTGGTTGTGTGTTTTGTGCTGTTGTTGTTTATTTTAAATACGCTTCAAATTTACTTTTATATGCTTTTAATTTGTGAACACTTTGCTGCTGCTGCTGCTGTTGCTGTTGCTGTTGCGGTTAATGGGTTGAGCAAATGCGTTTGTTGTCTTTGTTGTTGCTGCTCTGTATATTGACATCTCAATTAGAAAATTGTTACAATTTATTCGTTTAATTTGCTGCAGCTTTCGGCTGAGTCCCAGCCAAATATCAATAAATTTAGCTGCCATTATTAAGGCATATTCGGATAAGGCTTATTCAGCTCACACACACACACACACACACACACCTGTTTGCCAGAGTGTTGGCTCAGGTCAAGCGCCTGTCATTGCCAGGCGCATGCAACATCGTTTATGTGGCAAAAAGGTATTGAACTCTTTGAAAAAAAAAAGAAAAGATAAAAGCAGCTGCTTCACAATAACAACAACAACAACAACAACAGTTCTATGAGCGACGCGCCATGAAGAAAATCGATTTTATTTTATTGACACGAAAAATTGCGCCTTGAAATATCAAATGCAAAATGGAGAATACGAAAAAGTGGGCGAGCTAGGCGGACGGGAACTTTTGGATGCTAGGGGTGGGAAGCAAGGGGGCATGCCACTGTGCCTGATGAGCTGGCTGCGCGGGGCGGCTTGGCAGTGTTATTGCTGGGACAACAACAAGCAGATAAGAGTCATAAAAACAGAGACGCACACACACATAAACACACTCGCAGCGACAGAACTCGGAGCAATGCTTTGGGTTTTTCTTAACGCACAAGGAGGTGCAGGGGCTGCTATGAACTGAGCAGCTTGGAAGTCCCAGTGAGTGCGACAGAAAGGCGAAACTAACGATTATGATGACGACAAAAGCAGCAGCAGCAGCAGCAGCAGCAGCAGCAGCAGCAGCATCAGCAACAACAACAACAACAACAACTAGAGCAGAAGCCGGGACAAACGTCAGTGGCAAAAATGCCAAAATAAATGACACTGCGACAAAGTAAACTTCCTTTCGGCCGTGCCGAGCAGCACGCCCATCAACGCCCACGCCCCCGACCCCGCCCCGAGAGCGCCCCACCTCCTTCTGGCACTCTTGAAATGAGCAGCAAAAAACGCAGCAAAGAAAGGAAATTACGCGATGGTTTGGGGCATTTGTCTCGACTTTGCGGTTGTTGTTAGCTAATGTGTGTGTGTGTGTATTTCATGGATTTGAAGCAATGCAGACTTTATACAGATTACAACAAGAAAGCACAAAGAAGACGAAGCACAAGTCACAACAAAGCCAATTTGAGATGTGTAATGAATGAAGATGCGCACAGAACAATGCCCAAGCAGAAGACAATGATAACGCCAGATACAAAGAAAAAGTCAAAGGAATCGCACGCGGCACGCATCAGTAGTCACATTGAGGCTGTCAACCCTAACTTTTATGAGCTGGCAACAATTTATTCAGCATGTGGCAACGCTGTCTACACACAGAACTCAGCGATGACTGCCGCGTTATCGATATGTTATCAATAAGTGCCATTGGTTTTTATAACAGTTCAAGCAGTTAATTGCAGGGAAAGAAAACAAACAAATCAATTGTGCCACAGAAAATAATAAAAATATTACCATGAGAAGAGTTTCGTATAGAAGTATATATATTAAAGTTTTTAACAGTAGTTATTCCATAACCTTAACTTGCTGCTAGAAATTATGTTATTGCTTCGCAGTAAGTCTATCGGCTATCCAGCTATCGGTCCTTTTGCCACTTCCACTTGCAACACTTGCGCTTCAGGTTCGCCTGCGCGGCTTCTGTCAGAAAAACAGGTCCCCGAGCTTTCGATAGTTTTTGTAGATGAATTATGCAGCAGCCGTCCTCTCATCCTTTGTCATGTTTTGTCAATGGAGGCAGCTATAAAATGTGATAACAAAACAAAAGTCAGTGCCCCGCTCTGGCATCCCTCATATCAAGCGATTGCGCCACAGCCCCACGCCAGTTGTTAGTCTTTTTATAGTTCGCCCCCCCCCAGTCCCCCCAATCCGCACCCCCGCATTGCTCGTGGGACAACTTTGCACACTTTGTAATTGGGTGCCATTCAAGTGTCCAACTGTTATTAAGGCGCACTGCTCAAATTGCATATTTCGCCATTATGAACTTGTTAATGCCGCACAGTTTCTGGGCCCAAAGAGCAGGGCCCACAGTGCCAACTCTCTCTGGGCCACCGGTTGCCACTTCCAGGACACAGTTGGTTGGCCCGGCTGTCCAGCCGGTTTTCGGGTCCCCCTGCCGTGTCCTTCTGGCGCTGGCGTCACTAAAAATTACGTCTATTAAACTTAATTGTACTAATTTTTAAGCTCTCTTCCCTTTTATTTCTTTTCATTTTGCCATTTTTTGCAACTTTTTGCTAAATACTTGTGAACAAATATTAAAAGTGCGAGCGAGAAGAAAAGCACGGAAACTATAACGGTAAAGAGCGTTTAAACAAGAAAATAAAATGGCGCCATGTTGACAAAGAAGTAAACAGCACGAAAAAATGAAAATAAATGAAAACAGCTGACAGCAGAAGAGGCAAAACTTTTGCTCATTTTGCATTTGCGAATAATTTTGTGTTTTTTTTTACACTTTTATTCAGCAAAAAAAAGCTCGTTTACTTTTATCAAAACTGAAGTTTTCTAAAACTGTTGTTGTTGCTGTTGCGCAGAGGGCGGTGGAGTGGACATTGCAAAGGAGAGCTGTGCTTTGGCCTCTTGAAGAGTAAATACCCTTGCAGATACAAATTTCGAATACATTTTTAGTGTGGCCATTAAACTATGTAATAAGCTTATCTAAGCTATCCAGGCCGAAATAAAATGGACATAGTATCATTAAGAACGTAAGGGAGCGAAAAATAGCTCTTAAAGCCAGAAGACAGAGAGTAATAAATGCTATTTGAAAAACACAACACAAACACAACCTGGTTACGCCTATCAATCTATCAAACTTTCTTTGTAGAATTGTTGATGATTCTATTATTGTAAATTTCGATTCGATTTAGCAGCCTGGCCAAAATTATTTAATCGTTTCTGGCGGGGAAACGTCAGCTCAAGCCGTTACACAGCTTGTGACAATCTCTCAATACCCTCACTCAACAAAAGGTATACAATAAATTCATGGCAGAGTGAAAAGTTGCGCGACCTTTGTGAGACGGCGCCGGCAACTGCACTCAAAGTTATTGTATAAAAAGAAACAGTGTAAAAATTCGCAGCAAAGTTGACAAAAGCTGCGATGTTAATTTATTTGCTACACCTTGAAAATTTTCCGAGGCGACGCGCAGCTGCGACTCCATTGAAAGCTGTTCAAAGATTGTTAAATGCGCGTCCTTGCGCTCCTTTTTTGTGCTGCTTCTGGTCAGTTAGGATTTGATTAAACATCGCGCTCCCCCGTCAGTTTGCCCCTACTATTTCTCACATCAGATGCCATTTTATAATGGCATTGTGCAAAGAAGCAGAAAAATGTTACGCACAAGTATGCATATAAAGAATTTAATTAAAGTTCATTTGCTTGCCGCACTTTGCCCCATGGAGCACCACCGCAGGCCCCACCACCCGCCCACCTCCAGCAGCGCTGTCGAAGACGCAGCTACTACTGTCACTTCCGCTTTAAGTAATTGCACTCCATCATCATCATCATTTTGCTTCTATGTGCTGTGCGTACGTGTGTGTGTGTGTGTGTGTGTGTGTGTGTGTCTGTGTGCCTGTTTGAGTCTTAAGATGGCAGCGCGTGGATCTCCAACTGGGGCCCTGCGCCCCTCTGACGACCCATTAACATACATAGCACAACCCCAGCACCTAAGAACGCAGAAACCGCTTCAACTTCCTCGCACAATGGGCACAAAATACTTGTATTTGCATTTCAAGTTTTGAAATTAAACAATGCGTAAAAACGTATTAGAAGGCTAATATTTTTCCTTAAAGTTGTTGCTTAAAACTTTTCATTGCTGAAATGTAAAAGTATATTTATTAGAGTATAAGTATAAATATTTATTTATTTATCATAAATAAATAATAATAAAAATAAAAGTTTGCTTATTTTAATTATCAACCATAACTTTTCATTGTCTGCTATTGACTATCGACATTTTTCAAAGTTCGATTAAAAGTTCTAGAAAACGTTTTTTAACCTAAACTATTTTATTATATTTGCCTTTTATTTAATAACTTAAAGCTGGCTTATTTCTTGTGTGTATCTTATTCTTAGTTTTACATGGATCGGAATTATCACTAATACATACAAATAGGTATTCGATTGGAGCTCTGTGCAAGCACAATAATTGAAGTGTCACCCATAGTCCGTTGGGTGCCGTGGTTATTATCAGATGTTACTGCTGCTGTTGCTGTTGCTGCTGCTGCTTGCTGTGCACTTTTTACACTTAATTAAGACGCCTGGGAGACACCTCTGACACTCTGCCCTACACCCCTAACCCCTGCTCGATACCCAGCCACAAAATTCAATAGCAGAAGTTTGTGGCCTTTGCCTTATGTGTAATCTGTTGGCACCTTTTGCTGCTGCAGCAACATCTGATGTTGCAGCAAAGATTCCTCTCTCTCTCTCTCTCTTTCTGCATCCCTTCCCTATTGGCTCTTGCAACACCTTGTCGCTGTAAACATTTTCGCCAAATTCCACATACGCCCCGTGTGCCGAGTTAAGTTTTATGCATTTACTGCCACTCTTTTTGTAATTTATACAACTTAGTGTGTGTGTGCGTGTAATTCGTTGACTTCACTTCGTCGAGCTGATGAGCAAAACACAAATGTTAACAGCGCAAATCGAAATTCCAAACAAGGTGCGAAGACAAAGAAGACGCAGTTAAAGCGGCTAAGCAGCTAAACAGACACACACACACACACATACAGTGATAAAGAAGCTGCATGGGACAACGTGCAGCTACAGCTGCAGAATTACAGTTACTGCGCCAGTTCAATGGCACAAGCTGAGTTAATGCACTAACTCGTGCGGCTTTCAGGCGATTCAATCATGGCTTTTATCTGCCATTATCTGCTTTCATCTGGGCACCTCAATGCGCGTCTGTGTTTGTGTGTGTGCGCCTCTAAGTATAATGAGCGTAAAATGCTTAAAGCTTAAATCAGCGTTTATGGAAGCCACTGCAATGGCTTCTGTCTGCCAGCTCCTTTCTGTCAACTATCTCTGGCGCTCTGCGGTTCGTGCCGTTCGGCTGTGAGTGCGGCAACTGTGGCTTCGTTTCGCAATTATCCGACTTAAGCTGAGCTGCATCATCTTGTGAGTGGCAGGCAATGCAATTAGTAGTTGGAAATCGTTGGTTCTCCGACTTTGAGAGTCAAGTGCAGACTGGTCGCCTGGCAGCCAGCTTATCGGAAGCCCGTTTTTAAGCTTACAAAGTTGCAGCTTTATGTTTATAGCTATAACAGCCTCTCAATTTGGGCTGCTTGTGCCGTCGTCCAAGTGCACTTTGCACTTGGTACTAAGTCCCACTCACAGCAATCTTTAAAAGCTAACAATCCTCTTTAATATTGTAAAATGGCATAAAATATGGCTGGAACCCAACGCCACCTTCCGCTACCTATTTGTATCCATTGTTGTGTGTGTGTGTATGTGTGTTTATTCAGGATATTAAGTGTGGCAGCAGCTTGAGCTACGCCGGAGTCGAGAAAGTGCTCCTCTGCCATGCCAAATGATTAAGCATCAAAGGTTTACACTGTGCTGCTAGGTAAAGCAAAATGTAAGAAAATAAATTGAAAAAGCTTTTCATTTGGCTTACGCTTACGCTTGCGATTAAAATGAAAATGAGAATTGGAGAAATTGCGATGTACCGGGGCAGGGGCTGGTATGGAAATGGATTTGTTTTTGCGAGGCGAAGAGTCGGCGACGGCGACGGAGACGGAGACGCAAAAGCCTGACTGAGGGTGACTGTGCATCAACAGAATGAGAATTAGTCGCTGTCAGGGCAAAGTTTTTGGCTGTCGGGCTGCCAGCCAGACTGTCAGGCTGCCATTAGGCCCAAGTGTTGTCAAAGTCGCCATCTTGAAACACGCACGAGCTCACGCACACAAATACGCCAGCTCTCACACGCACACACACACACACACACACTCCCTCCGCTGCACATGTGTGCGTGCGTGTGTGTGGCTGCTTCCGGTTTCAATTTATTTTTGACACTCGCCAAAGTTTTACCAAAAAGTGTGCAGCACACAATATACACATGCACACACACACACACACACACACACACACAGAGACAGCCTAGCATCTGGCTGGTAGGCGTGGCCAGGCCTAAGAGCCCCTAAAAGCCGGGCCTTGCCGCCTGCCAGAGTCACTTAATTAGTTTTTACACTTAATTGAATTGCAATGCCTCGTCACGGACACAGCGCCCAAGGCATTCAGCACTTTTCTCTTCTTAATTTTTTACTTTCTTATTTGATTACACGTTAATGCCTCGGCCAGGGGGCGCCACTAACATTGTGCGGCACTTAGCTTTCATAAATTTCCTTGATTTGATTTTCTATTTGGCCCGCTTTAATATATTGCATACAAATTATTTCAGCACTTATAGGTTTTGTGGCCAGCTGTACCACACACACACACACACACACATACATATTTATTTACATAATGCTGGCAGTGAGCCTGTAAAATTAATCATATTTATTATGAAGCGCTTTTGTTTTTAGGGGCCGCACGCTTAAGCCCCAACAATTTGTGGCCAGCTTAAAATTTGTTAGCCTCATTTTAATGCATTGCAAAACGCTTTTGGCCCATTAATGCCCATGTATATCCCTTACGGACGTGGTCATTGTCATGGTCTCTTATTTTTACCGTACCATTGCCAAATAATTTGGCACCGCCCACGCTCGCAACCGGAACCGGATCCATAACCAACTCCGAACCGCACCAGACGCATTTGCGTTGCGTAATTTTGCTGATTGGTTTGCTGATTCAGCATTTATTTCCACACCGCTTAATTTACAGTTTATTTTTATTTAATATTTTATTTTGTTTTGTTTTGTTTTGCCCTCTCACCATTTGAACCCCCCAGTTTCGGCAGTTCGGCATGATTCGGAACAATGGTTAGGAGAAGTCAATAGTGCACAGCTTATAATGATGTTCGGTATACCTGCCAAAAAAAAAAAAAGAAACGGCCAATATAGAGCTGGTTCAACACAATAGACGTCTAGTTATATACATGTACAGGAATATTTAAACGTAGACAGGTACAGGCTGCAGGCGCAGATCACAGCCATAGATAACAGGTAATTGACACAACTGGTAGAACTGAGAGAGAACTGACTAAAATTGCATTACTTCCATCTATCTGCAAGTGCCACTAATCCGATTTCGATGTCAGAGGAAATCGATAATTCGTTAGTCCTGCATTTTTCTAAACACCGTTTCGAAATCATTAACTTCATAGCCATTAAACGTACAGGACAATTCCATTTGGCATCACTTCCAACATTCAAATCACACTCAATTAGCTCAAAACTCTGCTTCAAAAAAAGAAGGGAAGATCGAAAAACAAAAAGGAAAAGGGAAAAGCGGGAAAACGACAGGCAATTTGGCGCGGCGACCTCTGCCACATCGACCAATAACAAACTGTGACACTGCGGCAGAGGTAGTCGATGAGGGTGGGCGTTGAGCATAACCCAAATCAGGTTAAAAGCCACACAGGGCAAAGGGAAAGTCAAAATCAAATTCGAATCCAAAAAAACTGTCCAGGACTGCTTTTTAGCAAAAAAAAAAAAAAAAAAAAAAAAAAACAGCCCCACCCTTCTATAGAACTTGGGTAATTTCATTTGCCCGAATGTGGATAGTTGAAGAGCTGCTGCAGATGCCATCGAGGAGGCTATGCAAAATCAATTAGATGAGCGCTGGCGATAGCGACAAGTGAAAATGCATTTCCGAGATGATAAAATTGTAATTGAAATGCCAGCGTTTCCCAAGATAAACTCATATCTAGGACACATGCAAGCAACATAAAAATGATGTTGATGATGATGTTACCTGGTGACAAGCCGTTTATAAGAAGCACCTAAATAAATCAAAAAAAAAAAAAAAGAAGGAAAGGAAATCTAAGTAAAAAATCAGATATATAGGGAAAAGTGAGCTTAGCACTTGGCAGCAGCCCCTTCGTTGCCTGTTGCTAGCAAATGTAATTAAAACTGCTTTTTGCAACGTCAATTAGAAGTACCATGCACACACACTCAATCACATACACACACACACACACACACACGGACGGGCTACAAAGTTGCCCAAAAAATTGTGTTGCATACTTGCAGGCACTTCTCAGAAAATTAATTTAAATTTGCATGCAATGTGTGTGCGAGAGAGATAGTGAGTGTGCGTGTTTGCTCTGTCAAAGCAATCACTTGTCTGACTTACCTACATGGCCAACACACGCACACTCGAGCTGCAGATGGAGAGGCGAAAGCATTTTTCAGATTTCACTTGGCATCAGCCTGGGAGCCAAAGTTTCAATTTTCGAGTTTTTCGAAGTCTTTTCAGTCTTGCGTGCATTTCCCGTTGGCCCATTTCATGTAAGCCTCCCAACACGGCCAAATTCTCCATATGCCGCACGTGCGTGTGCGCCTAGTGTGTGTACAATACAATGTCTCCAACTACAAGTTCGATGCTACTACAAACAAACGGACGCTGACATTTTATGGCAACTGCCAGAGGCAAGCCGAAAGCGCCGCAAAAACAGGCAACCTACGCAATTGCGGCCATTTGTCAGTGTGTGTGCGCGTGTGTGCGTGTCTTTTGGGTCTTGCTGAGTCATCAAGTGCCAACACAAACATCCAGAACAACTACAAGTATGCTTTGACACTCGAAATTGAGCCGCAACACAACACAAAAAAAAAAAAAAATTAAATGCCAAAAAGCGAAAAATGCACAAAAGGCAAGAACGTAGGAAACTCATAAATAATAGTCACAGAGTGTGACAGTGTGCGTGTGTGATTAGGTGCTTCCAAGTGTGTGTGTATGTGTGAGTGTGTGCAGTGCAAACACAGTAGCCAGAAACTTTCAACTGACTTACTTTAAGGCTGCCCCCGTTATTTAGCCACCCACATCTGCCCGACCCAACCCAACCCAACCCAACCCAATCCCCCTACAGTCTGTCCCATTTTTGCCCATTTTGCTGGCTATTTTTCACTATTTGTCTTGCATTTGCTACGTGTTGTTTTCATGCCTGTACGCATTTAACATGCACAACATCATTTTCTCTTTTTCCTATCTATTTTTTCCTTACTTTTTTCTCACCGTTTTTTAATGTTTCTTATTTTTGCATACATATACTTTGTGGGGCAACACCGCTCCATGCGGCAGCATTTTGCGCCGCCCCTTCAGCGACTTTGGCAAACAATAAATTTTTGGCTCGTATTTTCCAATTTTTACACATTTTCCATACCCTTCTAGAGGTTATATAATTCATGTCGCCAAATATGTGGTGCGCTGAGTACGCAATTAAATCAGGACTATATGAATTGTTGATACACAGTCATATCTGAATAATTGTGTTTTTCGTAAATGTCGATATTTTGAATATGAATTGAATATCTCTAGATTATTAAATTTTTAAAATATTTGCATCCAAGATTCAGTAAATTAACGAATCGATATTTTGGTCTGTATATATATGCGCATATATCTGAACAGGAAGGGTATTTAATTTTCGGCACCTCAAGAAAACCAGTTTCATGTCTATTTGAGTTTTTGTTTTTTCTTTTTTAACGCGCTCGCATTAAAAATGTATTTGTCTGTGGCTCTGGTTCCGGCTGCTGAACAAAATGCGAAATGGAAAAATGGGAAATGAAAGGAAAACCTTATTACATGTGCTATTATAACGCAATTTCTTTTGTGCTTCTCTTGGTTTTCGTTTTGCTTTGAAACGTTTTCAACTTTTGCGCTCTCAAGTGTCGCCTGTCGCCAGTCGGCTCCCGCGTCTTGCTCAGCCCACGCCCCCCTCCGCCCATACAGTGGCGAAATTAAAATATCATAAATTTGAGTTAATTACGGTCGAGTAAACATTAACATAATTGTGTTTCTGCCCATTGCCACTGCCACTGCCACTGTCGCATTATAAGTAACATGTACTTATTGCCCAGTTTGCTTTGTTGCTTTCTTCTATTCTCTTTGGGGCAGTTTACCATGAATTTGGTCGGGCTAGGCACGCGGAGGAGCGCGTATCTATCTGCCTGTACAGAAATACCTACCCACGGATGGGCGTTCGGTTTTGCGTAGACTGGCTTATAATTCGATTCCAGGAATCAATTTGAGGCACTACATAAATAAATTACGTGGATTTTCATAAGCACAAACTTATTTTCTGTTATTTACTTGAAATGTAGTTCAGTGCTTGGAATTTGCCATCAAGCGCACAAGTTTCCTTTAACAACGTGATTAAATACTTAATTTGATTTCAATAGAAATGAAAAATACATTTGAAACATTGAAGCTTACATAAATCTGAGAACTACGTCTTTGGTGTGCCCTTTACATCACCTGTATTACATAATTCTGAGAATATGTATTAGCAATTGACTTGCCGACCTCCGAGTATTGCAAAATAAGAAAATGTATCTATAAATTCTGCGAAATTTACTAGCTCTGTCCGGGTCCAGTATATTTTTAAATAAAGCTATAACTATTTCACCCATTCCCAATGTTAATGCATAATACTTGATTTAATTTCCATTGAAATTGAAAATCCATTTGATAAATAGAAGCTTGCATAAATCTCAGAACTACGTCTTTGGTTTGCCCTTTACATCACCTGTGGTACATAATTCTGAGAATATGTAGTGACAATTGGCTTTCCTCTGACTTCTTTTGAGATTGATTTTCTCCAAGATGGAAATGCTGTTTGACGTCTGAATCTATGTAACGGCAGCTCGCAGCTTGATAGAGGGTATCTCCGAAACTGCCAGTGCCGACTAGCGCACTCTTCTGGGTTTTAAAAAGTATTTGCTTCTCTTCCGACAGACATGTTAGCCTTTAAACTCCGCGTTCACTTCGAAGCCAAAGGACCGCAACATTTTAGCAAACACTGTGCCGCCTGCTTGTCAGCGGGGTGACAAGCACTTGACGGCCTGTCTGCCCAGTTGCTGTAACCTGAGCCTGAGCCTGAGCCAAAGCAAAGCGAAGCCAAGTGAACCGAACCAGGTCGGAGCGAACCAAAGCGAACTGTATACCGCTAACACGCCCCTGCGCCCTCAGGCGGGCAAGGCATGCGTTTGATTACACTGCTGCCTTGTTGCTGGCTCGCGACAGGTGCTTTGATTGCCAACCGTGGACAGGTAGGGGCGTGGCTGGCCGGCTGCTCGGCTGCAGCTACATACACGTGTACATATACAATATGCCAGCCTGTGAACTTTTGGCAATTGCAATTGCCGTTGCCTTTGGCCCTGGCCCTGGCGCCACCCCGTTGCAACATCCGTTTCCGCTTCCGCTGCATTGCATGTGCCTCCTGTTTAACCGAATGTGTGTGTGTGTGTGTGTGTGTGTGTGTGTGTATGTCCTCTGTTTAATTTCGATTTGGATTGCCGCCTGCTAATGATTCACCCGTCTGTTTGCCGCTGTTTGCCTCTGTTTGCAACTGCCAACAGCAAATTGTTGCCAACTCATTTCCGATGATTGGCAGCCTTCGTTGACTTACAAGTCCATCATTTCTGCTCAGTGTGAACGAGATTGTATATAACGGTAACATGGAACACGATTCAGAAAGCTGAAATTTAAAAGTTAACAACATTTTTATCCATCTAACACTATCTCTCTATCTATCTATCTAAAAAGTATTTTGAAAAAAGATCTTATGATGTAATGTAATGCAGGCTTACATATTTATAGTTTCTATTGCAAAAAATATATAAATTACCTGAACGTCTGATATATGAAACTGAGAAAAATATTCTCATTTCAGAAACTTTTTATATAGGCTTACTCACATTTATATAAGAGCTAGAGACATTAATTTCATCAGGACCTATTGTTTTTAAAGTGCGAACTCTCTCCCGCTAGTATTTGGGATTTAGATGGGGGTAACTTAGCTTTAAATGCGCCTTTGTTTGTTTTTGTGCTGGTAGATATTATTATATATGCCACCTGCGACCACACCAGCTGCAATTGCAGTTTATGTTGTTTGTTGGCATATGCCGTGGTGTCACTGCTAACAACAGTAGCAACAACAACAATAACAGCTGATTGCAATAATGATGTTGGAACGGCAAACACCAACCAAGCCAAAAACTCGGGCCAACAAATTGTTCACATGCAAACAACAGGCGAAATGTAAATCTGTATGCATGTGTGCATAAACGTATATGTATGTGTGTGCGAGTGTGTGCTGTTTTGTAAATTATTAGATTGCCCGGAAAAATGCTGGCACGTCACAAACAAGGCAACGTTCAGCCGAAGAACGACTATGTTGCCGCCTTTTTGCCAACTTAATTACTTTTGAAATAGTTGAGCGCACACACACACAGGCACATGAATAATGGCAATTGGTGTGTGGATGGATGGATGGATAACCTGGCTAGCCAGCCTTGCCTGACAGCCAGTCACAGGAAACTGGAGCTGGCGTCTTGAAGTCCTGTTAGCCGCGTCGCTCACATACGCCTGGGGCGCAGGCTATTATTATATTTACTAGTAGGACAGGCAGGAAGTCTTATTTAATGCAGCTACGCTTCGTTCCTCAAATGCATTTTGATAATAGAGTTTACATAGACACCGTCTCGCAGAATGTCCCCAGGCCCCTGAAGGTAGGCACCTCATTCGCTCGTTGGCCAACTCAATTTTCGGGTTGTCATGTTAACAAAACAAAAGCAAAAACCAACTAGAATATTGTAGATTATAAGCTTCACACTTAAGCATGTGGGAAAACAAGAACCCCAGAGATTGGGAACAGCACGATGTTGATATAGATAATAATAAAATCATAAGTATCAATTAACACACCACAATGACGCAAAAGCTTTTAAGAAACCCCAACTTGCTTGCACAAGTATTGTTCTATTACAAAGGGTATATCGACTATGGGAACGTATGCTGCCCGATGCTCAAACCGCTTAGAAATTAAGAACGAAGATAGGTTCCTAAAGTTTTTACTATAGAATTGACAGCTTTTGCTGTTCAACTGCTGTACTTGTTGTTGCTGAAACGATAATAGCTTTGTTAATTTGTCTATTCACTTGAGAAAAATGAAATGAAGTGAAACTAAAATTTGGTACTTCAATATATATTGGAAGCAGCTTGATTACAAAAAAACAACTTTTTGGCACTGTCGTAATTTGAAATTGATGAATATTTTAGTATACATGTGCCTCGCACTCTTTAAAATCCTATATGAAATGTTTGAAAAATAACAAAAGCTATTTTTTAACGGGGGAACTGTCAGTTTGTTGGCGTTCGAGCTTTATCTGGCCAAACAATGCCTTGTGTGAAAGCAGACTGTACATATGTGCCATATTGAAAGCATTTCGCTGACGAGTTTTCAGTTTCACACACTAAACGAATGAATCACTGGCAGGCTGAATGAATACTGTATTTGAATGGAGGCAGATGCGAATGCATGCATTCATTTAAGATTCAGTTTGCAGAAACATGAACTGCAGCTTATCAGAGCTGATGTCAAACAATGGCAGCAACTAATGGAAATTGCAGCAGCGGCATCAACAATTACGAGCCCAAAGCCTGGGTAGATGGATGAAAGAGGCCTGGGCGGGCTATTAATCTGCTTGTTCCCATAGTTATGCGAAATGGGAACAGCAACTGGCACAAGAAAAAAAAACATAAAAACAAAACAAACAGAAAACAAACAAAAAACAGGCCTTTGCGTATATGCTCTACATGATGTTGTATAAAAAAACACAAACTCGCCTGTGTATGTGTGTGTGTGTGTGTGTGTGTGTGCGTATACCGTTAAAAGCGTCATTAGAAAACAGCAGCAGCTTTGGAAACAAAAGCCAACTGATTAAGAGTTGAAGTGCATGAAGAGTGTCAGATAAAAGCGACTTAGAGATTCGCAGATTTACAGACTAAAGATGAAGATGAAGATGATGAAGCCATTAATGGCTGCACTTGAGCCAAAGTAACTCACGGCCAACTGAAGCGATCCAAATCAGAACCAAATCATTTAATCAATCCATCAATTGATGCCAATGCTTTGCTATGCATAATTCCACTGGCCATTCATCAAACTGCCAACTGCCTGCTGCCTGGCAACTGTAATGAACCATTTAAGACATCGTTGAGGTTTAGCTGCTGTCAACATGCATACCTCTGTCTCTCCCCAGGCCCCGCCTAATGAGTTCAGTTGTCTCACTTGATTGCCACATGTGCCGCCTGCCGCTGTATCTTGGCCGTATATCCATAGCCAAATGCGGTCCCCTCTCTCCTTATCGTTCTCTCTGTTTCTCTGTCTTTCGCTCTGTATATGTGGCATCATCATTTTTTATCGCTCAGACACGCCCACTCAGCATTGAAACGGGCTAGGCGGCAAGTTTCACTTGCACAATGCGGCGTATGATTAATGTCTTGTTGTCTATTCTGCGCGTCGAGTCTACGCCACATGGCCCAGGCACATTAGGCATACGCACCACTGCAATAGCGACTACACAGTCCAAAACTCTGAAGGATTAGGGGCATAGTTGTTTATAGGATATGACATAGTGCAATATTGGATATTAGAAATTTCGCTGAAGTGGAAACATAAATTATTAAAAACACACAAATTCTTTTCTTTTTATTATTTCTATTATAATAACATATGGGTTATATTAACAAGATGTTTAAATATTCATTGGCAATAAATACTAAAAATAATTCATTTATTAATAACAATAAATTAAAAAAAAAAAATAAATATTATTGCAAATAGTAAGAGAAACCCACAAATATGAGGGCCACACAGCACAGTTAAAACTTTCATTGTCGAAGCAACAATGACATCAATATTTCGTAGCAAATACAATAAAATAAATATAAAACAAGTGCTACAGCAATCTTAATATTGGGTATAGCTACAGTATCTCGCACATTTGCCTCACTGCTCAGCAATTAAGGCGCACACACACACACACACACACACGCTTAGCTGACAGCTGGCAAGTTGCATGTTGTGCCCAGTTTGAGTGACAGCAACTGTTGGCCGAGAGTGTTTGCAACAAACGTGACATGAATATTTGCCAATCATATTGATAAGTGCATAGTCCGTGTGCTGTCGTCCTTTGTCCACGCACGTCTGAATATGCGATCTATGTATAGGTTAGACGGAGCACTCGAACATTTCCATTTAATGCACATGCCAATATTTGTATTTCTTTTGAATTGATATGAGATATGCACACATACATATTTGTACAATATTCTAATTCCGGCTGCACTTGCATTTATTCACAGGCCGCCTCGCCGCGCTGGGAGCCGCAGGTAGCCGTGCTCTGTGAAGCCGGACAAATCTACCAGCCGCAATATCTATCCGAGGAGGGGCGCTGGGTAACGGACCTCAGCAAGAAGACAACGGGCGCCACATGTTTGCGTGATAAAATGGATTTGCTTGATTACTGCAAGAAGGTAAGAAGCGGGATTGCGTTTCAAATTGAAATTTAACTGATATAACTGTATAGGTTGTGGTGGGGCCACGGTTGGGCCGGGCCGGGTTGGGCCGGGCTGGGCTGGGCTGGGCTGGGGAGGCGTTTGTAATGTGTTGCTGATTGAATTGAAGCCGCATGAAAATTGCTATTTGCATTCACTATTACATTTACTTTGCATATGAAAAGTGCGCAGAGATTGCGCATACGCCACGTGGCCCCGATGCAAAATGTAATTTTATGGCCACGCTAACGTTGAAGTGGCTAGCCGCAAGCTGCAACAGCATCAGCAGCAGCATCGGTAGCCTGGCAACCAGTGCACCAAACATCTTACACAACACACACACACACACGCAAACTCCCCCCTCCCCGCTCCACTCAAAATGCAGCTACATGAAAGGCAATAAATCAAAAGAGGCAAAAGCTACAGCTACACAACTACATCAGCAGCAACCAACACCAGCAACAACAACAACAACATCATTTCGTAAGCCCACGGTTGGGGAAGTAAACTCCGTAGTCGGCTGTGTGGAGCATCAACAATTTAATTTGCGCTGCGTTGAAAGCGTTTACATTGAGACAACATAAAACGACACTTAATTAATTTTCCATTAATTTTTGCTCTTGGCTTTTTGCATACGCTCTCGCATTCTCCATCTCACAACATCCCCACACACGCACACACACACACCCCACACACACATCACGCAGAAGTCAAGTGCGCCAGCGAGCTTTCATAAATTGGCATGCCATTGGCAATGGCGACAACCTTCGGCTTTTTTAATTAAATTCCCTTGGCTTGCTGGCTAATATAGCGTTTTTTGTGCGCAGAATGGAGCACGGCTTCACAATGGCGTCCAGTGAATGCCGCCCGGCGCTTTCAGCGATGGGGCCATGGGTCATGGCAGTTGTTAGTGGCGCTGCGCATCCTTTGATTGACGCCGGCGAGAGTGTTAAGTGAAATGCGACAGCAAATGAAATCAAAGAACAAAGCATCGAGTGCATTCATATCTGAGCAGCGACACCGATACAAGTATGGAAGAATACTGCGTGTGTGTGTGTGTTGCCTTAATGTGAGTGTTTGCGAGTTAAGCCAATTTGTACGCAATTGCAAACTATTGATTACAAAGGACTGCTTTGAACCGCACAACAATTTAAGTTTAATTCAATTACAATTTCACAATATGCATAGGTTGGTATCTTAATTGCTAAGCCTTTTACAAGCTGACCTAAGTTTGTTATACCTTGTCTCTCCCTCTCCCTCTCCCTTTCTCTCTCTCTCTCTCTCTCTCTCTCTCTGTCCAGCAATATCAGAGGATAGTGGCTCATCCTTAAAATTGTGTGGATGCTCTTAATGAGCCTTGCGGGCTGTCAGATCTGTCGCATTTGATTTGGACACGCAAATTTGTTGCGACCTTCTGCTGTTGCTGTCATTTTGCCACAACATAAATCAAATTACACACACTTCACACACACATAAATAACGTACTCATATATATCATATATGTACATGGCATATATGGTACACGGTCATATTTGTGCGGCAAATATTTTATTGGCTTTACATTTGCATTATATTTTTGCCAACCTGAAAAGTTGCCAGCCTGTAATTCACGTTGTGTATGTCAAGCGTGTTTTCTTTCTTCGCCATATTGGCCATATTTCATAATTATGTTAATTTATTTATTATGCTTAATTTATGTGAACATGTTTCTGATGACATCGCCCGTCCTGGCTATGGCCTGCGGCCAAAACAAATTGTAATAAAATGCAATATCCGCGTTATTATATTAACAATATCAAACAAACAACAAGAGGGAAGCCCCATCAAATTGTTTTGTTTAAAGCAATAATAACAACAGTTGCAGAGCACAGGCCACATACGTGCATAATTATGGTTCTTAAATTGGAACAATATTTGATTAGTCCCTACTGCGAAATCATCTGTGTACAGCACAATAACACCCGATAAATATCCAATGAGCAAAATCGGAAAGCGAATTAATTTAGAAACACTTCAAAGGATCAAGCCTAGCAATTAACAAGCCCTTGACAACTGGGAAAAGAGAATATTGTAGTTATGCAAATATATGTCACTGGCAGATGGAATCATCGTCGGCCCAACAATGTGTATATACTCATATATTCCATTTTACCAGCCAAGTCGATTTGGCTTTGTTCAGCTGTTTGTCCATTTTCACCAAAATGAAACTAAATTCATAGCGGTACATATCGATTTTGACCAGGTGTTTTAAGCATATCTCAAACATAAAAAGTTATGGAAACAATAGGAAGATTTGGAATTTTTGGATTCATTTGCCCAATGTCGAAAAATCAAAGGAATTGTCCAGTGTTCTCTTCAGCAGCTTGGGAAGCTGGCCATTATTTCCACAGCAACAATGTTGGCTACTCTGCACATTTCATCGATTGAATCTGAAAGACCAGACTACGTGGCGTATGGGTAATGCGCATTGCGAGGATTTGCAGTGGTTGCTGCGTGTGCTTAGCTGAAGTTGCAGCAACGGGACCTGGAATATTTACCTGTTGTGATGGCCGAAAAATACGAAGGTACAACAACGTGGACAAAGTACCAGAGACCACACCAAAATCCGTAAGCCAAAATGGAGCTGCTGTCCTTCTCTCTCGCTCTCTCTCTCTCTCCCCCTCTCGTTTCCTGCTGATGATGTTTCACGTACACACAATTTTTGAATCCTTACTTTGTGTTTGGCTTTGGCGTCAGCTTTAGCCTCCAAAGCCTTGAACTGCGCCACTAACGAATTCCAAAAACACAACCAAAAAATCACTACGTCGAATCGAGTCGAGTAATTGGTGCAGCAATACCCTGAATCAGAATATGGCTATATGTAATAGCATAGTAGAGATTGCTCATGGCAAATAAAACTCGAATCCTGCTGGTATACCTATACAGAGAATATATTTTTGACGTGAAATGTGTTACGTTTAGGGGAAGCATTGAGTGCACATATTCGTCATCGAAACGACATTCTGATTCAACGGAGGCAAGTTTAGTCTGGCTTGATATCGGCTGACTGAACGAAGGCAAAGACTTGGCTAGGCTTCGCTTGGGTGAAAGATAACGTCTGCTGACTTTGATATGTATATGCACAATATGATTATAAAGCTTTTATGCAATATAAATAAAATGCAGGGTATATAAAAAAAAGAAAAGCGTATCCAAGTCGAGCTTCGGTTGCCATTAATGTCAAGCGTAGTGCAAAAAGCAAAATTGATGTTGCTGCGACGTGGCAAGTAAATTGCATTCGGCGCAGGGGTGAGCTCGCGTTTGTGTGTATGTGTGTGTGTGTGGGTGGGTGTATGCCATGGCGCACTTTTTCTTAAACATTTGCTTGCTTTTTAATTTGACTATTTTCGTGCAGCAGGCGACTGCACCCTGACCCCAAACAAACAGACACGCACACACACACATATAGAGCGGAGCAAAGTTTACGCTCACTTAATTCTCGCAAACACATACAAAGAGAAGGCCGCTACGGCTGCGGCGCATACAGTTCCCCCTCCACTTCACTCCATTTCATGCGCATTTTTCGCGTTTACCCCCATCAACCCTATTTACCCAAATAAATCAAGCCGCACAAAAGTATGCTACACATTTTTTAAATTTTTTTCAACAGTCGTTCAAAATTTTGATGGCGGTCGCCAGAAGAAATTAATTAAAATAAAAAAAAAACACAAAAAATAAACCTGTTGTCCTTTGTGATCGTTGTTGCTGTTCTCGCTTGTTGCTGGACTGAATTGGACCATTTGACTGGTTGCTCTTTTTGGGTACGCCGCAGTGCCGAGTGCAGCACAACACATTCAAATCCATTTTAAAGTGTGTGTGTGTGTGTTTGTTTCGCTTTTCAGTTGAGTTTTTTTATTTGTGTTTGCTTCATTTGGTTGTCTTTATTTGGATTTTATTTCTGTTTGCAACTGAAATGGAAATTAATGAATTTGCAGCTGCTTTAACGCATGGCGAACGCCCAAACCGCTGGCCAAACATGTGGATACATGTGCCTGGACACTGAAGGGCGGCAGGAGGCTTGGGCGGTGTGTTTGCTTAGCCGCAGTGGTGTCAGGCTACCAAAAATCGTTGCTGCTCTCTAATTGTTTGAACAGTCGCATTTAGTTGTTATTGTTGTTGCTTGCCTGTTGTTTGTTCTTCGGTTTCTGTAATGAGTTGAATTACATATTCCAACACGAGAGCGGCGGAGTCGGTGTGCCAGGGGCGTGCTGTACTCATTTGCATTAAACAAGCATTGATTTTTGGCCATTTTGTAAACAATTTTCACAAATGTCCTGCCAAGCTTTGGCCAGTCCCCAGATATATGCATTTATAAAATATTTATTTTAATTAGCATTGCAAAATATCGCAATTTTGTATTTTCTATTGAGGCATTTAACTTATTCATTAGTTTAAAATGTAATTTATTGCCTATTTTCTTAATGCTAATTTAACAATTTTCTCCTGGCATTTTCTTTCCTGTCTTTAAAATTTAATACAATTTGACTATGCAATATTCAATATTAAAGTTAACCGAAGCATTAAATATCGAAGACTCGGCCAAGTCAGATGTGGATGCAGTTTTTGGCTTCGATTAAGCAATTGTTTTCACAGCAAATATACGGCTTATTTCAGATATTTATCGACACTTATCCCACGCATTTTAACCTCCATTTAAAAATAATATTGGCTTTAAGTTTACTGCGGGACGAAAACAAACGTAAACACATTAAATATGTCCTTCACCCTTTAACTTTACCCCGCACACGAGGCGATTTTTTCAGCTGAGCAGCACGAATCTGATAGCGATAGATTCGCGAAATCCGAGATACTCGCCTTTGGCTTATTCAAATGCGAACTGATACGTTGGGTAACTGGGAGCAATGTAGCGGTTAACTAAGGTCAGTTTTGTTCAATTCGTTTCGGCTCAGTGTATTAAATTACAAAACCTTCCTAATTAACGACATGACGGCGGTCGCGTGTCCATCGCCTCGATGGCACTCAGTTAATGAGATTTTGCGGCAAATAAGCTTACAAATGTGTGTGGCCAGACTCCACTTCCGCAGCGGCTGGCCGCTGTTCTCCCCTTCGTGGCCCGGCCATGGCAGTGTCTCTAAAAGCTGCTCTTGGCAGTTAATGAGGCTAATTGAATTTAGATGCGATTTATGTTTCAAAATGCAATTTACCCGTTTTAATGGCAGGCCGCATTCACCCCACACACACACACATGTGCCTCATATGCTACAAGGACATTAACACAGATGCGCATCTCAATGTACAACTAAATTGTTGATTTGTATCATTTATTCGTGCCTATAGCCCGAACTTAACCCAAATCTCTGCGAACCAGCATTGAGCTTCGGATATGCATCATATTGCTGTCAAGTTAAATTGATGAAGGAACTTTGTGCGCTTTACGATAACTTACTTTTTGCTGACCCAAATATAAACAGCAATTTAACTTCAGAATCAACTCAACAGCACGTTTAATCAGGTATTCAGATGTAGGTATTAAATGGACAGCTCTACCAATAGTTCCGGTATGGTTAGTCTGGTGTAGAGATCAACTCCAGTTAGAATAAAGGTCAATGTTGGCGGCAGCTAATCATGTTCCGCAAATTCGGGTTCGTAGCGCTATTCAGCGTCAAGTTCCAGTAGATCGAGAGTGTCAACAGTCATATTATCCGGGAACTCGTCCAGATTATCTGCCAAATGCAATGGACGAGGCATACGCTTCAATACCAATACTGCGACCAGCACAATCAGCACAGGAAATATCAACAGGGCAATGGTTGGGAATCTCTCCGCGAAGAATATTTGTTCGATGTAGCACCCGAAATATACAACCGATGACAGGACAACGTTGATCAGCATGTCTCCAACACAGTTCAATAACAGTTTCGCCATTTTTAAAAACATTTTTGAGAGTGAATATTTAAGAACGCAAAAGAGGAATATTTGATTTTTCCAATTTCAGAGTTGTGCACACGAATTCGAATAAAATACGAATGCGAATGCTTTTGTGAGATTCATGAGCTCTATGAGCTCTGAGCGTGGACTACTAGATCTCTAGTAAACGTCTCTGTACCCAGTATCAACAAAACGTGCAGAGGGGGATTTAGAAAAATATAAATAAATATTCATAGAAATATATAAATATGCATAAAAATAATTTCAAATGTTTGTAAAAGGTACAAAGAGTATGCAGCTAAGCTTTTTTTACTGCTCTCTGCGTTGGGTCGCACGTTATATATATTTTAAAGTTTCCGCCCGTTTCTTTAAGCTAAAAGCCAAGTTTCCCGAGCTCTGGCACAGTTTGTAATGCCACTACTGGTGATGTAAATACAGTTTGAAAGTATTTAATTTGAGTGCTGATACTTGATTTTGTTCACGAACTGAAAATAATATTCTTGGAATATTGGAAAATACGTCATGTAAAGAGTTCAGATTTCTTGCCGTGGCAATATACCCATTCCAAGCCTCAAACTTTAAAAGACCTTTACTTATGCAATTAATATAGCTAACTTGCCACCTAGCATAACCATGTGCGAAATGCGAGTGTACTCGTCTGCTACACTTTCCAATTGTTGGCTAATGCTTGGCAGTTTGGCTTATTTGATTTGCGTAGTGCAGTCAAAAGGCCAATAACGCGTGTGCGCTGCGAGCGCTTTGAGAGCAGATTAATGAATAAAGAGGAGGCTCATCATTCACATGGATGTGGAGTCGCTTGAATAGTTGCTCACATACACTCGCGCCAATTAATTGGTTTGTTGTTGCTGCCTCTAATTGGCACTTGACTCAAGTTTGTAGCAAATTGTTGCCGCTCAGAGCTCTCGGGTATGCTTAGTTAATCCACGAGGTTTTAAATAGCAAAGCTAATGCAAACGAGCGCATTATATGTTTTTTCTTCTTTATCGTACCTAATATGTATTTACTTATGAAATGTTTATAATTAAAAGCCGCATGGCCATTGAAGCTCAGTGAACAGGCAAAAAGTAGTTTAGTAACGTTTACCCAGTAGCCAGCGAGGCATTCAAAGCACACACACACACACACACACACACACACACACACAGACAGACATGTGTGTATATTAAAAGCTAAATATAGTTGACCAATACACAGCAGCGGCAGCGAGATAGATAAGTAGATAGAAAGACTGGCACATAGGCCACAACTAACAAATGGGCCTGGGCCACAGCCCCAGCGAGGCTCCCCGAGCTGAGCCATGTGCTTAAATGGCTGCAAAATTGCAGAGCAGGGACGAGGGGGCCTCGTCACGGGGAAGGGGGCCGGTAGGTAACTAGCGAGGGACATTTGTGCAGCGGCCTAGTCTTAATTCAATTGTTTGTTACGCTGCCGGGGCATTTTGGGCTAACTGCCTGCTAACACAAAATACCCATTAAAGGTGATGTATTGCATGAGCACACACAAACGTACGCACATTTGGGATATGCGGGGGAGGATGGATGGAGTATGGATGGTCAGTGGACTGGGCGTGGGGCTCATCAGTTTCTGGAATGTCGTTTGAATGTTGTTACCGAATTACAACATTTAGACAAGTTTTCTGAATAATACGGTCGAATTTCGCTCAGCCAGATGATCAATTTCCCATCTTAATGCTACTTAGGATCGCAAAAAAGTATCGTACAAGGGCGATCCGAATCAACGAATAAAAAAAGAGTGGAAAAAAGTAAAGGCTATCCAACATATTAACCAGGCCACGTGGCGTATACGCAACGTAAGCTATTAAAAGTGTAACCTAATGCGGTGCCTGACCAACAACGCATGTCTAAACGAGCTTTAAATAACACTAACAGATACACACAAGCACACACGCACACACACCCGCAAAAAGGAAGATCGAGAGAGGGCGACGGAGGATGGGGGAGAGAGAGAAAGCAACTTATAATGTGTTTGTTTAGCCCATTTGACAGAAATGACTTCGTGACACAAAAGTTTGAGCTGGCGCTGCGAAAGCAACGAAAGACCCACTAAAGCCACAACAGCAACAACAAATAAACAACGACTAGAAACAAGACAACATTTAGCCTTTTTGCCCGTATGGTTCTATATGCGCCTGGGTGTGTGCTACTGTAGGTGTGTGTCGGCGCGTGCATGTGCGTGAATGTGTGTGGATGGTACGTGGCAGAGAAGAAATTATTTTTATAATTTCAATGTCAACGCGTTGAGGCTCAAACACGCGCGAAGGCCGAGTGGCCAGATTCTCTGCCGCTGGCTGGCACGGGGCGGAAGGGGGCGGCTCCAGCGGTCACTGGTTGGAGCCGGGGCCCCGTGGGTGAGTAGCTGTAACTGTAAGTGTAACTTCAACTGTAACGGTAACTGCGACTGTGACTGCCACTGTGACTCTGAGTAAGTAACGTCAGCGTTGACCGAACTAAAAATAAGTATGCGACTCCAAGCCGTTGGCGCTGGGCACTGGCCACTGGAGGGGGGGCTGACGTGACGTTAACGCTAACGTAGAACTTCAATTACGGGCTCAGCGGCGTGTGCAAACACAAATGTCGCTGGGGGCCTGGGCACGCCCCTACGGAATTCGTGCTGAAACAAAAACAAAATGTAACATAAAAATTAAAAAAACATAATGAAAAAAAAGTTGGAACAGGAAAATGCGAATAGAAAGTTGCCACAAAATGATTTGCCAGGGCACGCATAAAGAGGTGGGCTGCCAGCAAGAGATTGGGCCAGAAGAGGGCAGGGGGCAGCCAGGTGGGGGCGGGGCACGGCACAGTGCGGCCTCGCGTCAATGCCGCATTAAAGAATCATTTTCAATAACGCGCTCGGCTGCAGCGCCGCACAAACACACACAAACACACACACACACACTCTCTCAATACACACACAAGTCGATTGTTTGCATTTGGTTGCATTGTAGCGGGACGTGCCCATGTTGGCAACTGTCAGCTGCAGGCGCTGAAATAAAGGCGTGGCCAATTTGCGCCTCGCTGTATGCAATACTTTCTTTTACAGCAAGTTGAATGAAAGTCGAGAGCGTGTAAAAAAACAGCATTGGGACATTTTGAATTATTCAAAAATAATATCAGATGAAAGAAAAAGTACAAATAAATTTCCTGAACACAGTTTCTGCTTTTCTATACTTAAATATTTATATCAAGAAATACGCTCAAGGTTTTTTTTACTTAGCTATTAAACATAACCGAAATCTTTTCACTAGGTTATTCAATGCATTATGCTTACTGTTATACCAACCGTTATAATTGGTTCTATAATTTCTAATTTCTATACTGCTTATTCTACAAATGGCTGTTATACAATTCTAGTAATTCTAGTACTTCAAACTACATGTTATACAATTTGTTATACTATATAATTATAATTATATATTAATAGGCCTCTTTCATTAGCTATTATACTTATTATACTATATGATTTAATTTAACACGACTTTAAATATTTTCTGAATTCCTTTTATGCATTTTTTTTCTATAAAATTTCTTTTATTATCATATCTCACAAAGTATGCATTTTAACTTATATTGCAGTCTAACGTGAACTTCATTTGATTTTGCTATGTTTATATTAGTTTTCCTATTTTTATGCTGATTTTTTAGCTTTGTTCCATATAGTCAATATCTTTTCTACACAAAAAAAGAATTAGGTGTGTGCATATATCCTATATATATATATATATATATATCTTATATGTATATCTTAATATCATATAAGATTAACAGTCTGTTTCAGATTTGAAAAATACAAATCCCCAAGCTTTTCCTGTCTTTACTAAGGTTTTATATTGATTTTTAAAGCTTGTCTTAAGTTATTTTAGCTTCAATTATTTGCAAATTATATGCAGGAAAGAACGCATGTTGACTGCACAAAAAGCGTAAACATACACACACACACACATATACAATGCATTCAAAACATATCTTGCTGGCCAAGTGTGTGTATAAATTATAACGATGCAAGTCCCAAACAAGAACAAGAAAACAATTCGTTGCCTTCAAGGACAACGCGAGAGATGCTGTTGTTTTTGTTGTTGTTCATGTGGTTGACAACAATGGCCGCCATTTTGTGTTCAATATGTTGTTGCTAATGTTTTGTGGCAGCGGTTGTTGCTGTTGCTGCAGCTTGAGCTGCAATTGTTGTTGTTTTATTGAAACTTGTCTAATTGCATTGCTCAAGGATAAGCGCAGGCACAGTTAACAATAGAAAAAACGCGTGTCCTGTGTGTGCTAGGGACAATGGCGAAAATGTCAAGTTTAATTGTTTGTCTGTCATTAGCGCACACACAGCTACACAAGCCACACAAGCCAACACACACACACAGACTCACATGGGAGCCGCGCTTTTTGCTAATTTTATACAATTAAATTTGCTTTTCATTTTCCCCTTGCATGCAAGCAGCTGTATGAGGGTGTGCGTGTGTGTGTGTGTGGATGTGTGCTTATGGAAACAAAAGAATCAAATTCTGTTACAATAAGTTGCGCTGCGTGTGTATTTGTGGCAAGCTCTCTCGAGCGAAGCACTTAAACAGCCTCACGCTCGGTTGAATATGTTTTGATTAAGCCAAGTAGAACGAACACATTTTAGCCAGGCCAAGCCGGGACAGGACGAGCCGAGCTGAGTCGGGTCGGGTTGGGCTTGCGGCGGCTCGTGAGGCCAGGACACCCAAGAGCCCACAGTTTTTCTCTACCTCCCTCCCTCTCTCGCTCGTGTACGTGTGAAAGTGATTCTGTATGTGTTATGCGAGTGTGTGCTTTGTGTGTGTTGGTTTGCGCATTCGGTTGGCACGTTTATATACTCCAACGACCAAACAAATGGCGGACTCGCAGTCACCCACAGGCAGCGCCAACAACAACAGCCAGCAGCGAGCGGCGCTGGTCAGGCTGACCTCCCCCCCTCCCCGCCTCCCCACGATGATGATGTGCGTTTTTACATTTTCCTTTAAATGCCAATAAAGGGGTACTCATATATCAGGTCTCACGCACGCTATCGCAGCGGCACCCAAGCACCGTCTGCACAGTGGGCTGCCGATGTCATGGACGGGTTGCTATACTCGATTGGGCACTTATTTAATGGCTGATATATTCGTGCCTGTCCCAAGACAGTTTAGCAATTAACTGGTAAATTGGCAAACGCACAAAGCAGCGTGCTTATAAATATCTTCAAGCAATTCAATTAAATTTCGAATCCGGATCGTCGGCTGCTTAGTTCTTTAAGTTCTGCAAGTGGGAACATAATTGAATAAACCAATATGCCAACACTCGACGGCTCTTTTTTATTATTATCCTCCAGCTAGCTGGGGGGTATTATCTAGGTATGCACGGCAAAAAGAAATCAATAATGCGGGTCAGCTTAACCGAATTAACGGACAGACCACTGTGGGCCTGACACGTTTCCCATCGAATTTATTATAATGCGAATGTGCTTTCGCATACAATTAAAAAATGCCAAAAATACACAAAAAAGCAAAAGAGCCTAAATGGAGTAGATGAAATCGGAAAATAATTAAAAGCATCATTTGTATTTCCCAAATGAGACAAATTAAGTTGCTGAATCAATCCAAAGGACATATTTAATTCAAGTAGTGGCCACTGTTCCATTATATGTATGATAATAAACGAGACACACACACACACTTACATATATATTTATAATATGTATATCCATATTTATGTGAATGTGAATGCCACACAGTGTGGGGCCTTGCTGAGTCTTGTTTTATTTTCAGCGTTCAGCGGGCTCGGGCGCCTTTGGGGTTTCGGTTTTCAGTTTGACTTGACATGCATCAGCATCATTATTTTGTGCTTTTAATGTTTTATTTAGCCCGGTTGCCAACAGTTATACGGCAATACATCGTATACACATTCAGCCCGAGAGCCTACTGGACGCCAAAAGCAGTGACGCCGGCGATGTCGAGGGGGGGGGGGGAGGGGGGCCTACTGTCTGGGTGTATGGCTCAGCGCCAAGCGTTCGTTGCCTACGTGCCGTTTGCACTCATTTTGTGTGGGTGTGCGTGTGTGAATATATGGCACATATGTGTGTGTGTGTGTGTGTGCTATTTGCAACGAAACACTCAAACAACATTTAAAAGGCCTCATTTTCATGAGCTGCTGGTGTTGTGTACGTGAGTGTGTGTATGGGTGTGTGTGTGTGTGGGTTTGTGTGTGCCACTCGGCACATAATTGTTTGAAACAAATGTAGTGCACACACACTCGAGCACACACACACACATATCGAAACACCACATACATAAGCATATGCATGTGCTGTGTGTGGCACGTGGCGGGGCGGTATTTTATTAGGCCATTCAGTTAGTCAGTCATTTAGCCAGTCAATCAAACCGGGCGGCCAATTAAAGTTTTACTGCTCGTTGGCCAAACAAAAACGCATCAAATGCTTGGCTAAGCAATCGCTCAGACAATGAAACTGGAACCTATAAATATCTAATGATTTAACCGCTTATCCTCCCCCCCGAGGACACACACACACACACACACACACACATGAATATTTATAGGCGAGCACACTAAACGCTTACGGATGCGGATGCGGATGCGGATATGGGTGTAGATACTGACAATCACAAGGCTCAAGAAAAACGTACGGATAGAAGTGCACAAACTAATCAACATTTACGGCTTTCGCCTGCGCAAAATGTCAGCCCGCTTGCCATATGGATCTTTGAGTGCTTAATGCGCACATTACGTATACGTCAAGGGGTTTGCTTTGTTGCAGTCAGCTAAAACAATGGTATAAAACGTATTGAAAACTTTCATGAGCCCACTCAGAGAGACCCTTGTGTGTGTGTGCGTGCTCCAATTTCGCTCAAGTGCCGTGTATGTGTGTGTGTGTGTGTGTGCAACAGTCAGGTGTCAAAATCGAAGCCAAGGCTTTTGGTTGCACTCAATTTACATATGCCTTCAAGTGCCTTCACGCACACTCCCACACACACACACACACATGCACACTCGACAACAGGCTCCTGCCACTTGGCATAGCTCAATCTTGATGCTGATGTTAATTTTGTTGCTGTTGCTATGGCCCAAAATAGCAGAGGCTCAAGCAGAGACACGAACACGAACCCGGACACAGACATCGACGAACAAACATTTGGATTAGTTAACATATTTATTGCGCACATGAAAGAGCGCCCGAGAGGAAATGAAAAGGCCACTTGTTTAGCTAAACTTAAGGAAAACCAAAGCTTCAGTCTTGAGCGCCACTCAGTGGGATTGTCAGATTGTCTTAAAGATCCCCATTCGAGCCAAAGGCAGTAGACTATACTTATACGCTTTTTATCAAGTGTTTTATTGCATTGTCCACGTGAAAGGCATTTTAACACTTTATTAACGCTCATACGTGCATACCAGATATTGAAATTTAATGCAAATTTAATATTGCTTTCACAAATTCCTTCACAGTTCAAGTTAATTAACCCAGTGGAAATATTTTGTTGGCATTCCGATTACACTTTAAATTAGCAGCAAAGCGTTTAAATTCAATGGATTGTTCGGCTGAGAATTTATGTAGGCTACGAGAATCTATTAACACTGTCCTGCAAGGCACTTCACTGCACCGTTCGTCTATATATGTTTTCTAACTTAAGTGACGTTCATTTACAATGGAAATATTCGACACTTGTTGGGTATAAATTCACTGTCAGAAGCAATTGTTATATAAAAAAAAATGAGCTTGAGCTATTTAAAGTATCTGTTGCTCAACAAAAATGATGCCAACTGGAAATGAGTTGGTTTTTGTTCGTTTTGATTCAGATTGCGATTTACACAGAAACAAACTTTTTGCGTCTGAAATCGATCACATTTATGTAAGCCGTTAAAAACCATCCGAACCCACAATTGTACAAAATAACAATAATGCCTAAAAGCCTTTTCGAGTGTTTTACTGTCGGTTACACCCGACTGGAACGTTCGTACTCGTTTTAAAAAATGCAATTCGTATTGTTTAAGCCAGATATGATTTGATGAACAAGATTCCTTGGGTATTTACAATTGCGATTCGTTGACACACCACAGTAACTGTTGCAATTGTGTTTCGCTCTCGTTGTTGCAGGCCTACCCGAACCGGGACATTACGAACATTGTGGAATCGTCGCACTATCAGAAGATTGGCGGCTGGTGTCGCCAGGGTGCTTTGAACGCGGCCAAGTGCAAGGGTGCCCATCGCTGGATCAAGCCGTTCCGTTGCCTAGGTAAGTACTGCCAGCCAGCTGGCTGAGCCGAGTTTCTGGCAGCTGCCCCCAATGCGAACCGTGTGCTCCCTACATTCCGCACATGCCGCGACAATTCGCAACTCCTTTGGCTTCAGAAGGACCATTCCAATCGGACGCGCTGCTGGTGCCCGAGGGCTGTCTCTTTGACCACATACACAACGTGTCCCGCTGCTGGCCCTTCGTCCGGTGGAATCAGACTGGCGCCGCCGCCTGCCAGGAGCGCGGCATGCAGATGCGCAGCTTCGCCATGCTCCTGCCCTGCGGCATCTCGCTCTTTTCGGGCGTCGAGTTCGTCTGCTGCCCCAAGCACTTCAAGAGTGAGTATCGCTCCCCTTTTCTCCGTCTTTCTCCTTTGCTAACACTTTGCTGCTGCTTGCAGCCGACGAGATTCGCGTGAAGAAGACCGAGATTCCGGTGATGCCGCCGGCGCAGCTGAACAGCGCCAACGAGGAGCTGAGCGTGAATGAGGACGATGAGAGCAACGACTCCAACTACTCCAAGGATGCCAACGACGATGAGCTGGACGACGAGGACGACCTGATGGGCGACGACGAGGAGGACGAAATGGTCGCCGATGAGGCAGCCACCGTGGGCGGCGGCAGCGGCGGCGCCGCCAACAGCGATGCCAACAGCAGCGCCCTGGACGACCTCAATGCCGAGTACGACAGCGGCGAGGACAGCGACAACTACGAGGAGGACGGCGCCGGCTCGGACAGCGATGTCGCCGGCATCGCCGATGCCTGGGACCCCAATGGCAGCTCCAGCGGCGCCAAGCCCCCGCCGGCACTCAAGGCACCCGCCCCGCCCATGTCCATGGCCTCGTCGCCCCCGAGCCTGATCGTGGCCGAGCAGGTGGCCAGCAAGTCGACTGTTCCCAAACCGGAACTGGCCACCGGCACGCCGCAGTTGTCCGCCGCTGCTGCCGCCGCTGCTGCCGCTGCCGCCGCCGCCGCTGCAGGCGTGGCCGTAGGCGCTCCACCATCGACCGCACAGCCGACGTCGGATCCGTATTTCACGCACTTCGATCCGCACTACGAGCACCAGAGCTACAAAGTAAGTCAGAAAGTAAGTGTTTACGTTGAGGGCGCAGGTTTATTTATCAAACAAAAACAAAACGTATTCTAAACAAAGGAAGCCCAACAGCGCCTTGAGGAATCGCACCGCGAGAAGGTCACACGCGTCATGAAGGACTGGTCCGACCTCGAGGAGAAGTACCAGGACATGCGCCTGGCCGATCCGAAGGCGGCGCAGAGTTTCAAGCAGCGCATGACGGCACGTTTCCAGGTTTGTCCCCGACCTACCCGCCCCCCCAGGCCCTTTCCCCACCAATCATCCAGCCACCCACCTTCCCACCCCCCCACGCCCCCTCTCCAACACCCGCCTGCCACAGTTATATTGTCTCTTTTTTTCCGGCTATCTCTGTCTCTATCTCACGCACTAACTCACCAACTATCTCTACCGAATACTTGATGTACCTATTTACCGCCGAACTACTTACATATGTACATACCAATATATGTATATGTATGCATATGTATATATGTATATGTGTGCGTGTGTGTCTGTCTGCGTTAGACTTCTGGGAGGGGCGCCCAGCCGGGCCCGGCAACCAGTCCAAAATCGAGGCCAAGCCGGGCGCCCCCCTCAAGTAGCTAAGCTATATACCTGGTCATGTTCATTATCATTTCTATCGATACCATTATCATTAGTGTTGGTTTATCCTTTGCCTAAGTTCCCAGCACTTTATCAATGCACCTGTCGCTTTCTACTTAACGATTGTAGCTGTATTTCTGCCTGGCATTATAATTTACCGTAGTTTTGTATCTGTGTACGTATGTAGTTGTAATTTCTTCTCTTTGTGTATCCATGTATGGCAAATGGGAGCGAAAGAGGCATCAGATTGTAATCATAATGATAATAATAATAACAATAATTACAATAACAATAACAACGAACAAGCATTATGATTTATGAATCATACTAAGTCATAACGAAAGCAAAACCCCACACACAAGTACAGCAAACAACTGCAACTGCAACAGCAACTTACAACTACAACTATAACAGCTATAGAATACAAAAGAAACATTTATTGATTGTACCAGAGAGTGCTTTAGTAGTTTAACTGATTGGCCCCATTAATGTACTCGTATTACCCTTAGTTTTCGACGCCTTTTCATTTCTGTCCAATAATCAATTAGCGCTAACCAAAATCAAACCCAACTAACAAACCAACTAACTCAACAAAACTTTCAAATCAACATAAGAGTGACTCTTGCCGTCTCTATCTCACATACACACTCACACACATACACACACTTTCTCTCTCTCTCTCTCTCTCTCTATCTGTATGTGTATATTACATATAAGTGCGTAATTATCCATAATCAAATGCCGCTTAAATGCTAAACCTAAATTCATTTTTGCCTCAAATGCTTTCTGCATAAATATATACTACATATAAGAAAATAACAAATATTTATAATACCAAGCCATAGAATGCATTAGCAAGGAATGAATTGCCTATACAATTATGTACATATAATATACTCATGCCTATAAAGAAGCTTATTTTGTACTCCCAAGCAAGCCTCAGACCGTAATGTATTTAGTGATGTTGTCGGACTGTTGCCAAACTCAAAACGATTCAGTTTTCTCTCGCCTTGCATCTAGCCCATTTCAAACGCCATTCATGATGTTCTTAGGCACTGAAGATGTTTGGGGCTTATCTGAAAGCCGTATCCGTATCATTCCATTCATTGGCAATTCACAAATTCGCTCAATTCTTACTCTGCACAGTATTGTGAAATGTTCGCAGCACTTATCGAACGAGTTATATTTTCCCTCCGCCCCCTCTTCCTCACACAACACGTTCACACACACACACACACACACACGCACACGCACACTTAACTAACGACAACTGCAAGTTATAGCCATGAAATTTCACAATTTAGCCAAACGTAACTGTACTTAAAAACAACTCAATTGCAATCGAAATGAAAGTCGATGTCGCCATCGATCAAATCAAACAAAAAAAAAACAAAAAAAAAACAAAAACAATCGAAAGTTTTAAATTCCAACTTCATGCTGATAATCTTTCTCTCTTGGTGTGCAATACGTCTTTATATGGGAATGTAATTTTAGACTTCTGTTCAGGCACTCGAGGAAGAAGGCAACGCCGAGAAGCACCAGCTGGCGGCCATGCACCAGCAGCGCGTCCTCGCCCACATCAACCAGCGGAAGCGCGAGGCCATGACCTGCTACACCCAGGCCCTGACCGAGCAGCCGCCGAACGTGAGTAGCGGAGTCCGGCGTGTGCCTATTGTTGTTCGTTTGTTGTCGTTGTTGCAGGCCCACCACGTGGAGAAGTGTCTGCAGAAGCTGCTGCGCGCCCTGCACAAGGATCGCGCCCACGCCCTGGCCCACTATCGCCATCTGTTGAACTCGGGCGGGCCCGGCGGCCTCGAGGCGGCCGCATCGGAACGTCCGCGCACGCTGGAGCGGCTCATTGACATCGATCGTGCGGTTAACCAGTCGATGACCATGCTGAAGCGCTACCCGGAGCTCTCGGCCAAGATAGCGCAGCTGATGAACGATTACATTTTGGCGCTGCGCAGCAAGGACGACATTCCCGGCTCCTCGCTGGGCATGAGCGAGGAGGCGGAGGCGGGCATCCTGGACAAGTACCGCATCGAGATCGAGCGCAAGGTCGCCGAAAAGGAGCGTCTCCGTCTGGCCGAAAAGCAGCGCAAGGAGCAGCGCGCCGCCGAGCGCGAGAAGCTGCGCGAGGAGAAGCTGCGCATGGAGGCCAAGAAGGTTGATGACATGCTCAAGTCGCAGGCGGCCGAGCAGCAGCAGCAGCAGCAGCAACAGCAGCAGCAGCAGCAGTCCCAGCAGCAGTCCCAGCAGCAGCAGCAGTCCCAGCCGCAGCAACAGCTGCTGGACAAGAACAAGGAGCTGAAGGCCTCTGGGGGCGCCATTGGCGGCCTGGTTACCGTGCCCAATCTCAGCCTGGACACAACCAAGAGCGAGAAGGAGCTGGCCGACGCCGAGTACGCCGAGGCCACAGTCAGGTTCGTTGCGTGCCACACCCCCTCTATGTCGTCTAACAGTCGCTCTTCTCTTCCCGCCCCGCTTGCCGCTCAGCACCAAGGTGCAGACCGTATTGCCAACAGTGGACGACGACGCCGTGCAGCGCGCGGTGGAGGACGTGGCCGCCGCAGTGGCCCATCAGGAGGCTGAGCCGCAGGTGCAGCACTTCATGACCCACGATTTGGGCCACCGCGAATCGGTATTTGAGCTGCGGCGTCCACGCCTCGCCCCGCATCTGCCTAAAGCCTATCCTCTCTCGTTCTCGTTACAGAGCTTCTCGCTGCGCCGCGAATTTGCGCACGCGCACGCGGCCAAGGAGGGACGCAACGTCTACTTCACGCTCTCCTTTGCCGGCATCGCCCTCATGGCCGCCGTTTTTGTGGGCGTGGCCGTCGCCAAATGGCGAACATCACGCTCGCCGCACGCTCAGGGCTTCATTGAAGTGGATCAGGTATAAGTCAGGATAGCCCCAACAAGGCTGCACTGAGAGAGAGGACGGGATTTGATACAGAGAGCAACACCTCAGTACCCCTAATTCTCTTTGTACCCGATAGTTCCCAAATAGATAGAATAGATTGCTTCTAGACAAAAGCAACAATGAACAATATTTTAAACACAATAATTCAATTCATTAATATAAAAAGCGTAAAATCAAAATGGACTTAAAGTTTGATTAATTGACCAATTTTATAATTTGTGAGGAGTGAGAATAAAAGAAATTGGTAGAGCATAAAAAATGCATAAAAAGAATTCATAGAATATTTAAAATTGTGTTAAAACAAATCAATTCGTTTAAAAGAAGAAAATGTCAACTTTTTAACAACTTTTTCGTTAAAATAGAAGGGCGCAAGCCTGACGACTTATAATTTAACATAATGCACATAATGTTCATTTATAACTAAAAGCTAGCTTTTCGCTCACTTTCTCTCTATTTCCATCTCGCTCGCCCTCTCTCTTTGCTGTGCACTAACTCTCGTCCGTGTGACACCCACGTACTAATATTCTTTCTCTTTTGCTCACACAGAATGTGACCACACATCATCCCATCGTACAAGAGGAGAAAGTTGTGCCCAATATGCAAATCAATGGGTACGAGAATCCGACCTACAAATATTTCGAAGTGAAAGAGTAAATGACGAGAGCGTCAAAAGAAGCATAATAATAACAACAAACCATAAAAACAACAACAGCAAATGCATGCACCTAAACAAAGGCAACAACAATCAGCAAAAAGCATGGCACATCAATAAAAAAAAATGGAAAAGTAAATGAAATTAACATTAACATAAACAAAAAAAAAACTTTTTTTTTTTCGTCTAAAGGAGCGCAGTTCCGCAATGTACGTGAAATGTAATGCATCTATATATTAAATTAATGAAAGGCAAGAATATAAAGCAAGCAAATAAATTTAAGTATTTAAATGTTTAACAAATGCAGTGAAACAAAAAACAAAACATCTCTCTCTAGCTCTTTCCCTTTCTCACACTCTGAATGTAAGAGAAATGAATAAGCTTAAAATGAAATGTAAATGTATCGAAAGAAAAACCGTGCGAAACATAAAGGGAATACCCTTCATTTGTAATACATTTACACGCACACACTCAAACACACCTACACACACACACATCACATGTACACACAATTCTTAAAAAGACACTAAAAATTTGCTAAAAAGAGAAACTGAAAAAGTCAAAAGAATTGTTTTCTTTAATACTGCGTTGTTCTTGTTTAAAAAAAAGCATTGAGAATCTAATAAGCAGCTTAAAAGAAAAAACGCGAACAAATTTAAATGACGATTCGAGTAAATTTAGTGTAAAAGTCAAAACACATACAAAGCGCAATATAATGAAAAATATTATGGAAAAAGTAAAACAATTGCATTGCAGAATTTTACAAATAATATGAATTAAAATATATATTCCTAATCACTAAATTGTCAAGACACACTGACAACGCACACTCTCGAACACATGCAAAAAAGCGTTGCATACTTTGTAGCGCCGCCAGTTAAAAAAAAAATAAGATATTGAGCATAGCAAAAAGAAACTGCGCTGCATGCAAATAAATAAGTGCAAAAATTTAAATGCATTAAGCAAAAGCAAGGCAAATACGTAAGCAAACAACTAAACACACATACACACACACTCACAAACAATACAGAGCGACACAGACACATGTGAACCTAAGAGCTACCTACGCGTACTAATCTCTATATGAACATATATATATATATATAAATATATATCTATATATATATATATATATATACTATATATGTTTGTATATATTATATATATATATATATATATATATATATATATATATGCATATACACACATATACAGCTATATGTATGGCAAAGAAAAGCAAAATATATATATATATATATATATATATATCTATATATATACAATATATTTAAAGAAAAAATACAAAATGAAAAATGCAAAACGCAAACGCAAAAATGTCCATAAATGTATTTATGTATCTATACACAACACCCAAAAACAAATGATTAAATAAAGAAAAACTCAGCTAGTAAGGCAACTAAATAAAATTAACAAGCAGCAAATTAAGCAACAAAAATGCAAAAGCAAAACACAAAAGCAGAAAAATAAATAAACAATAAATCGCAAAGCTAATTGCAAAAGCTCTTTTAGAACGTTTTCTCAAGATTTTTGTAACTGGCTTTTATTCTTTTCAACACACACAAGGCACCAACACATAAACACGCACCACACACACACAGACACGCAGCAAGACTTTATGATGTATTGGTATTTGTTCATATCAAATGATTTTGTTAAATTAAACAAATCATTGAACTGAAATTATTTAGCCAAGTATTTGCACTGCGAACTACTCGGTCAATAACATAAACGAGTACTCGCATGAGTATATGTGAATACACTCATGCTGCATTCAGGGTTCGCCCAAGCTGAGTTCTTCAGTTGTACTTCAAGCCGATTGCGCAATGGCATCAAGACAATTACGGCAAATATATATTGAATAGCTGCATGCGGCCGACGGACAGACGGACTGTATCAAAGCAATTGACAGTGGGACAGATAGACAGAGCTACAGATAAACCGATAGAAATTGCTAGTTTAATTTTTCAGCTCGATTGCTTGGCAAATATTGGACAAGTGTATGCCGAATGCTTGACTCGAGACGCTCTCTTATTTAAAAGAAAGACACATAGAGACATAGCCACACATACATGTACTCATACAGCAACATATGTATACTAAGAAATACACAAGCAGATCCAATTTATATAAATGTAATTTATAGCACACTTTTTGCTAAAAACCAAAGTTTGTAACTTTATTTGTATACCTGTACGAATGAATATATATATGTTTATGCGTATATGAAATATATAAATGTATAAATATATATATCTTGTAACCTTTTAATATACACATATATACATAGCAAAAGAAGAAGCAAAGCAACAATTAAAATTGAGCATAGCACTTGATGTTGATATTCAAGTTGTTTCATTTGATCCTACTTCGATTTCCATATATGGCATCAATCCTTGTTTTCTTTTAGTTTTAATATTTTTTCTGGTCTCGTCTCGGTTGCATTACTCAGGCCTCTACCACTCCTAAGATATTGCTGTGACACACATATTACATAACCCCTCAAACTAACTGCGCAAAGATTGAAGAATGCTTCAAGGCATATAGTAAAGCTTAACTAGGCTCAAAGCAAACCAAAACAAACGCTTAACAACTGTTTGTGTTTTTATTTTTGTCGCTATACGTAAGCACATACATATATAAGTATAAATAAATACGTATATATAAATATATGTATATGTATCTGTTTATATATATACATATTTAGTCCCAGAATAAAGGCGCAGGCAGCAAACAGACAAGAATGTCAAGCAAAGTCGAAAATTTTGGACGCTGCACTCATACACCCTCACATACTCACACTCACACACCCCCACACAAACACACATATATATACGCGCACATACACGGACCGATTGTATCAGAGTATTACAACAACAACAACAAAAGAATATATATTTCAAAACACACACATATACACAAAAGTAAATAAAAATCTAATTAGTCAAAGCTTGAATATTTTTTAATTTATTCATTAATATATAAAAATGACAAAATATATACATATATATATAAAAGCTAAAAAAAAAAAAACAATTGATATTTACACTTAGTGAAGCAAAAAGAAAAAGAGAAGAGAAAAAGCAAAAATGCAAATGTGTAAGAAATAAACCCCGTCCTGCGTAAATAAAATTAAACATAAAAATATCATAAAAGAAAAATTTACACAAAATTTAAAAGCAAACATTAACAAACTACAAAAAACCAAAAAAAAAAAAAAACAAACAAAAAAAATGAACAACAACACACAAATATAAGAAAATGTGTAATAAGTCGCATGTGTTTTTGTCGTAGTCTCATCATAAAAAATAAAAAAAATGCAAAGAACAAAATGTGTAATTCTTTTTGTCAACTATGATTTTTGCATAGGTTCGAAGTGAAAACGTATAAAATTTAAATATTAAATGTACTCAAGACAATTGTAATTGCAACAATAATTGTACGCTATATATATTATTATTAAAGTGGAAAGTGTAAACATTGCGCCATGCAGCTGAAAATTGTAAATGCGATTTCGAATTTGGAACTTCAAATCTTGAATATGTCAGAACGAATGCAAAGGAGAAATTGCAAAAAGAGAAACAAACACAAGAGCCATGACAAATTATGCATAAAAATTGTAAAATGTTTCACAAATAAAGCAAAATGCAAAAAACCAAACATAAAACGTAAGCAAACAAAACCAAAAAACAAAACCAAATAAAAAATAAAAAAAAAACAAAAAAGCAAAAACAAAAAAGGCAAAAACCAAATGGCAAACAAAACAATTTTCATTGTATGATCATATAATTTAATTTTGAATTTTTGTGTTCTTTTTCGAAATATTTTGCATAAATAAAATAAAATAACAGAAAACAAATATTGCAAATGCGTGAATCATTTGCCCGCCTTCCGCTAGGTCTTTCTCTTTCCCTCTCTGTTTCTTACTCTTTCTTTGTGGAGCTTCCTCCACTTCAAACCCTTAACGCCCTAGAGATAGGCGACATAATGCCTTTTGGCCTACAGATTATAATGATTTATTTAGTGAGTCTTTTTTAACTTTCGAACTTATTGGAAACAATATATTATATTAAACTCTGATAATTACCGCCGCAGAAAGCGAAATTCATTTGGAATAAAAACGTGCAAGCTTTTATTGCTGCGACTTGTGTTAATTCTCTTGATAATTTATTGCAAACAACTTTGATAACACTTTTGATCCGGCCTAGCGGAATAGCTGGGAGACGCATCATAAATCACAATCACGTTTCAATTGCAGACTCCATATTCACGATTGCATATAGTCTCATTTATTTAGTTCAATTCCATATCAAAGTATTCCAGTTACGATGCTGGACTTTTAGGTAAGTATGCGGGACTTGCGACACAAGGTCAGGAATGTCTTCGGTAGAGAAACCATTTTGCACCTCTTTGATAAGGAACAATTAACAAAGCGGGTCAAATTAGTGGTGTAGTGTTATAACTGCAATTGTTTCTTTGAGCGAAAATTTGCCGCGCTGAAAATCGATTGGTAGAAGCTTATCTAACAGGGGCTCTTGTTGGCCAGTTGAGTAGCTAACGAGCCATGTCGCCACTTTGGAGTGGACAATTGCAACGTTTGGCAGTTGAAGTGGCCCTTGGACTGCGTCCTTCACAGTTCTGCGTAGGCCAAAAGACAATGAATTCATTGACGTAACTACTATCTGGTTAGGAAGACAGAAAAAGAGACGGCACTACTGAAAAAAACCGAAGGAGTGTGAGAAAGAGCGAGAGAGTGAGAGTGAGAGGGGTAGAGAGGGGCAGGGGATTGTTGGTCACTTAATAAGGCGCTTTCTATGCCTTAGTGCTCACGCTGATTATGATGTGTGCTCATTATGAGTTTCAACTTGGAGTGCACGAACAAGCCTTTACAATAAATCACTTGAAACTATATGAGTATACGTGAAATCAATGTAAAGCACTTCAGTCTATCAAGTGTCGAAAGCATGAAAATTGACGTACATTTTGATATATTAGCCAAATGACAGATGGAGGCAAACGCAGCAACCGCTGGCTGCCCGATGGCCCCCACATACTTGAGTTGAACACACAAATGATCGATGTGTAGCAACAATGTGGAGCACGGCATAGACATAGATAAAGATCACGACTCTGCGCTAAATGTGCAGCGTGATAAATGCTTCGGTTTGCCACACTGCCACAGGGTGTTTTAGTTACAACGCAACTCTTGTTGCGCACCTCGAATACACCTGATGGATAAAATTAAACTTCTCAAATAAAGTACAAAAGATCATTACAGCAAGCGTAAAAGTTTTTAAGCTTTTTTAAATATATAACTTTATTCGAGTCTTAGTTAAAGGAATTTTGGGATGAAATGAAAGACTTGAATTCGAGCTCCAGGCTTGTTTGGATGTCGGGCGAAGAGCAACTATTGTGATAGGGTATCTGCTAGTCGAGTACCTATACCTGTATTCAATGTTCGATTGTTGGCTACTTAGTTGCTCTCTTGGTCTAGAAACTTTTCGAAGTTCGTTTTCCAAGTGGCCACCGTCATCTACACGACAACTAACAAATAATGCACTTACAGAATGTGCACACAATGTTCTGACAAAAACAGTAACAGATACAGTTCTGTAGATAGTGGCTGGAACAAGTGCTGGCAGCACAACTTTGAAATGCACTTGAAGTTCGGCCTGAAATCATTGAGCAGAGGCTGATCGAGCAAGAATCGAATGTGGCATATGAGTATGTTAGTTGAGATTTAGACGAAAATGCGGAAGGAATTGGCCCACTTCACTAGATGTTGCCCAGCGGCGTTAGTACGAGCAGACGAGAAGGCAATTAGAAGAGGCTAGACAGCCGAGGGCGTAAGAAGGGGCCAGCCATAGGCGGTTGGGCGATAAGTGGCGTATTAAATGGGCATCAGATAAGCGGCAATGCTGCCGAACAAAAGGCGGCCCACAGCAGTTTAAGAGTGGAAGAGGGATGGCAATAGTGTTGGCTTTTTGGCACGGCAGTTGCCTGCTTTTGGGGGCCGAGCGTTCACAGCTCTCCACAACACACACACACACACACATATCCGTGGGTATATCTGCGTGCATGTTTGAGTGGGCGATAACAACCAGAGATTGTGTTTGTATTGCTGCAGCGCGTAGCTGAATATCGAAACAGGGCTACCGGTTGGGGCCGATAAGCTGGAGCGCAAGCCCAACTGCAGTCGGGGAAGACAACTCGGTGGTTGGGCTCAAGCAGAGCTAAGTCATAATCAACGTGCGATCGGAATACTCTTAATACTTATGGTATGACAGCAGCAACAACAACCACAACAACAACTGGTAAACAACTGCGACCGCCTCACGGGCGAGTTTGTATCCGTATGTGCTCACGGCTGCCAGGCCGTGGCTCGTATGTAGGTTGTTTCAGCTTGTAGCACTATCACAGCGACCGTATCAAAACTGATATCGCGACGAGTTGTGTACAAATAAAGTTGTTGTAAGCGACACTGTCGCAGAGCAGCAGCAGCAACCTTCGGGCGGTGGCAGTTGCAGTCCGGTACGGCCTCAGCCAGCCGGGCGGCCGGCCAGCTCGTCTGTCGGTCTGCCGGGCTTCCATACGGGAGTTTTACAAGCATATAGCTCGGGCATCGGGAGTTATTGTTTGTCAATAAACATATGCGCCACATAATCGTCATCATAATAATATTGTTTGGCATTATTTTATTGCGTTCCATTGGCTTATGAAAAATCAGACTGCCTGTAGAAAGTGGGGAGACGGACTGACTGAATTTACGGAAACAGTGGTATGCGGACATGTTACCCACTTAGTTGTATTATACTTGTTGGTGTATATGTTTACATATCATATTTCAACTGCTAAAACCATTTGCGAATTGTACAAATATTCTTGAGTCTTCATTAAATTATTATTATATTATGAACTATCAACCTAAATATTATACAAAAACATTAATTATTAAAGTTTTTTTTGTTTTACATTTTTTGAATTTAGTTTAAGTGTTGAAAAATATTATAATTACAAATACAGTTTGTTGTTATGAATCAATATTTCAATGTTTCATTCTTTATAAATTGGTAATTAATAAGTAATATAATATAATTATATACATGATATATTTAAATTAGTAACAAGTAAAATTCAATTTATTCAAATTCATCATATATATTTTTCCTAATTACACATTTTTGTTTTTATTAATTTTTAACAATTCTTTTGAATTCGGCAACAATTTAAAATTGACTTGTAAAATATTTATAAATGGCATTTTCGACAATTTCATTCCACTGTGATGCCGCGACCGACCACCAAATCGGTAAAAGGGTACAAGAACAAATATAAGCAAAAACCCCGATTCGAAACCAAACGTTGCGAGTATCTTCGCCTGTGTCCGTGTGTCTGTATCTGTGGCTATATCTGTTACAGTGCCTCCACATATTCATAGGCATGAGTATATTCGTATTCGTATTCATATATTCATGCCAGCGATATCAGCAGTGCACACACACACAATGATACATTATCGATATGCGCTGGTCGTCGATGTTCTTGTGTACTTTATTTATATTTGTTTAACTCTGTTTTTTTTTCTACCTTTTTGTTTAATACCTATTTGACTTTAATAAGTGATTGTTGTAGCATTTAAAGTGTCGAACGTTGCGCCACTTCAGTGCCCACTACAAGCTTGCTTCTCTCTGTCTCTCTTTGAGTGTGTGTGTGTGTGTGTGTGTGTGTGGATCAAGTGAGGCACAGGCACGGGCAACAGCAACATTCGTGCCTTGCCCCCAGTTTGTCAGTGTCGGTTGATTCCATTTGACGCACAGCCTGAAAACGCATTTCAGCAATTGCAGAACGTTGCGCTTCCCTTGATCACTGATCGCTGATCGCCGATCGCCGATCACCAGCTCGTTAGAAAGCAGCTCGGATTGAGAGTGTCAACGGCGGGAGAGGCAAGTGGCAAGTGTGTGTCGAATGATAAAGCGAAATAGAGAGAGCGAGAGAGAGAGAGAGAGAGGGAGAGAGTGAGAGTGAGCGAGAGAGAGAGGAGAGCGCAGGCGCATGTGCATCGGATTGGGTGGCTTGTTTTAGCCTAGTTAGTCGCCGCTGCCGCCATATCAGCGAGTGCGTAAGTGGACCGCGGACGCTCGCTGGATCGCCGAGTGGCATTTTTATGGCTTATTGAAATCGCAACGGCAGTCAAAAGCGCGCGCACCGCTCGATACAACACTCCGGCACCACCAAGAAAATGTAACGAGCCCCACTGCGAAGAGCCGTCGCTACCGTTAGCCGTTAACCGTTTACCGTTTACCGTTAACCGCACTCGTCGCCGCGTCAAGTGGGCCGCGATAAAAGCCAACAAAACGAAATAAGCCCAAATTGCATGCATAAGCAGTAAAGGCAATTGCCATAAATGAATTAGTATTTCAATTGAATACAATAATAAATCAAAGCAGTCGTGACACGACCAAATCGTGACCAATTAATTGTTTGTTATTAGATATTATATTTGTACACAAATTATAAAGCGATCGCGCATTAAAAATCGATCCGGCAACAACGAATCGTGCAAATAATTGCCGCCCGCTTCAAAGTTAATTGATTCCAATGTGCAACTGAGAAACCACCCACCACCCACCGCCCCGTGCCAAATGCCCGAAATATATATAGCAAGACAAACATTCTATATATATTTAATACTTTTTTTGTTGTTTTTTTGTTGTTCCTTTTGACTGTTGTTTTGGCTTGCTCTGTCCTTTTGGCCAACTGGCGAAACACGCAAACAGCAACAGCGTCAACAATTTTAATTATGAGCAATTATAATCCGAATTGCGGTTACTTTGAGGATTGCAGCTATTATACAAATAATGTATATCAACAGGATTATTGCATGCAGCCGGATTATGAATACAACAAGCACGTCTACGAGTGAGTACCCAAAACAAATTGGCTGAGCGCCATTTCCCATTTCCATTTCCATTTCGCATCTCCACTGCCAACGTCATGTAATGAATGGATAATAGTACGTTGAGGGTCAATAAGCTGTAGCCAAGTAATGCGAGCCCAAAATGCCGACGGCACAACTCTTTATCACAATTGAACCATTTTGGCTGTGTTTTGATGAGCTCTTTGCTTATTGACAATATTAAAACAATTTCAAAAGGTGTTTACATTTCTAGTCATATATCGCATACTATTGATAGCAGATATTATTTGTTCTTTAGCATTTCTAGCCATCAATTTACGGGAGTGGGATGCAAGAAAGACTTGAGAACTTTGATTCATACAAAGTACTTGTTTCCCTGATTACAATTAATAATTTGATTTAATTTTAAGACCCCCTGCCAAATAATTGTAACGCATAGATACATTTTAATTATCGGAAAGTGATATTGATGACTATTTCATATTGAATAAATGACTATCGTTTATTGATAAAACAGTCTTCGAAGCGTACTAATAAATAAAAAGCAGATCTGATAAGTATATCTCTATATATATGCATTTCAGTTAAGTAAATAATCCGCAAAAAAATGTCAAAACATTTCCAAGAAATCGATGCGGCAATTAAAAACTATTTGATTCAAAATCAGCAAAGAAAACACAACCGCAGACAAGGCCCAAAACGAGCCCAGTCCAGAGGCCGGCCGGACCCGGCCGAAAACCAAGTTTAAAGGGATCAATTCAGAGAGAGCCGAGGCAAACGTATTAACATTTAATGGCATAACATAAAGAAATTGTGCTGATCGCATATCAGCCCGTCTTAAGCCCCTGGTTTTCGCACACACACACACACACAGATTCACACACACAGTGTGCTGGTCTAAGCCAATGTTACGGCATTGTGACGGCCAGGATCGCTCGCTGGCTAGCTGGCTGACTGACTGAAACTGACTGGCAGACTGGCAGACTGGCCGGGCATGTGTGATAAGCCCAGGGGCAAAAGGTGTCGCAGAGCCAGGGCCAGAGACAGGGCGAGGGACGGACTCAACAATGCGCATTATTTCCACTTTGTCACCTTTTGCGTTTTTGGCACGGCGGCGGGGTTTTTCACGGCTGCACTTTGAAAACCAAAACACATGTTTTGTGAAATCGTTTGGAAAATCACATCGAAAGAGAGGGAGCGAGTGCGTGTGTGAGCAAGTGAGAGTTTCACAAATTTTACTTTAATTGGGTTTGTCCATAATCGTTGCATCGAACCCTCGGCTAATCTCGGATAATGCTGTTTGCCAAATAAATGCAATAAAAGCAATTCCATTTTTATTTCTATTTTGCTTTGCGCTCTTTGTTGTTGTTGTTGTCGCTTTTCAACTTGGTTTTCATTGATGTTTTTAGCAAACTGAACCTGGTCGGGAGCTGTCTAGGATTTGCCCCGGCCACAGGTTGTTTTTCCATCGTTTTTTTTTTGTTTCGGGCACAGGTTGTTCGGCAGGATCTTTCGCAATCTTGTGCCATTGTGAGGAATTTAAAACCAACCGTAATTTTAATTAAGAAAGTGGTTTTGGGCAAATGTTTGTTGTCTTGTGTAAAAAGAAGTAATTTATACATTTATGTTATGCCACAAATTGTCCGGCTTACTTGAGTTTGTCGCTTGCATAAACAAAAATACACAAATACTGAAGAATCCACAGATCTCGTCGGCAAAATGTAAATAGTTCTCACAGCGCTTCATGCCATCCAGTCAAAACAACTAGCCCAACCCATATCCAAGCAAATAAAATATACGAAAAAGAATTAGCAGAAAAAGAAATATAAAATAAATAAATGCGAAACCAGTTGGCCTTTGTCAGTTGCCCCTTTTCGCATTCTGCCCACTTGTGTTCTGGAGTAGAAAAGGACACGCTATGCACTTGTCTGGCACCCTGAAATATGAAGTTCGAAAACATAATTTTATTTGATGATACTATGTATTTTTATTAATAAAACAAAAAAGCAAAAAAAAAAGGAAACAAAAAAGCCAAATAAAACAAAGTAATGGGGCAGAGAAACGTTAAGAGAAGCGTTACTAAACGCAATTCAGAAACGCAGTCAGTCAAGTTGAACGTACTCAAAAAATCGTAAGCTTCAAATGCCTGGGAATGCGGGCAGATGTTGACGTCGGCGTCGTCGTCGCCGTCGTCGTCGTCGTCATCATCGCCGCCGTCGGATGAGCCAGGAAGTAAACAAAATACACACGAATAGGCAGCCAGCGTATTCCAAAGGTTGCCCGCCAGGCTGTCACGCACTGCGAATGATCTACATTTTCGCAAGTCAGCTGTCCCTACGATTTGAGCAAGTTTCGTGACATATTTGCTGACTAACTAACTACTACTATCTTGCAATATATAATAACATCTACCTGATCAAATGTTAAATTATGGCATTACAAGATTGATTGATTCAGTATACAAGAGATTATTTCATCTGAATTAGTTAAGCTTAACTGAAATCGAAACTAGACTTAGCAGAAAAACGGCCGTTGGATTGTAGGGTATACAAGTGTGGCATGTTCATGTCTTGAATGCGTTTAGTACGTTTAGCCCCTTACGCGCAGCTTTTTTTCTAATTTTTTCTTTTGGTGGCATTTATTAACGGTAAGTCGCGCTTTGCTTTGTTTTTATTATTTTGGCAATGCAGAGTTGTCGAGTGTTTCGAAGCAGCGCAGTACTCAAATAGGTACAATTAGGTTTAAGAACTTGTTTGGCTTGAGATGAAAGCCGGGCTGCCGTGAAGAATAGAAAACTGTTATGGTACGAAAACATGGCTGGTATCTGTTAAAGGCACTCCACAACCCTGGTCGCGTTTCGTTTCAGCCAGCTTGTTGTTCCCTGAACTGTCACCCGCGAACTATTTTTTTGTTGTTCGATTCGTTTTTTCTCTCTTCTCTCTTCTCTCGCCCTCTTTTTGGTATCTGCCTGGCTAAAACGACGCTGTCAAAGCGGCCACTTGCCGGCGCAGGCTGTCGTTGTTGGCGCTCGTGTTGTTGTTGCTGTTGCTGCCCTGTGTTGTCTGTGCCACATGTCACGGGGGGGCACCCCAAAAAGAAAAGAAAGCAAACAACAAAAAACTGTTGGCAGCAAGTTGGAGTCAAACGGCGACAGTTTGGGCCAAATCAGAAATTGATACATTTACCAAAATGTTGCCCAGCTTTCGAGTTGACGCGACGCGACGCGACGCGTGACTTTGTGACATTTAATGCCCGTTTGTCAAGCAGTCAGTCAGTCAGTCAGTCAGTTTTCAGATCGCATGCGCCATGCGAATGTGAAAATAACACAATGAAATTTGCATCTACGAGTCAGGCAGCTTTTCTGGCACCGTGGCTCGCGGCTCCAGACAGCTTTTTTTGCTCCGGTTTGATGGGCCTATAATGAATCATGTGATTGGCTGAAGTGTCATGCAAGTGGGAGGACACACGCCCGCGCCAGATCCTTGGGAACTGTTTTTGGACATGGCTCTAATGTGTCATAAGCCTGCCGCCCCGCTCAGAAACTCGCCCACAAATTAAAGCTGACAAAACGCAACAATTAAACGCACAAAGGGTGCACAGATACATGCCCTGCTACAGATACATTCACGACTGGAAGGGTCCATGAGACAATACCACAAAAATGGGCACAGTGTGTTGGTGTGTGTCTAAAAGGCCGCTGTGCCATTCATGAAAATATTGCAATTGAAATTGCTTGGCATTTGAAATAAATTGCGAATGTGTATCTGGCGAATGCGTCAAGCTGTGCAGAAGGAAGTAGGAAGTGCACAGAGGAAGTCCATGGGACTGACAAACTGGCTGACGGACAAACCGATCCAACTGGCACTGGCACAGTGGGACACACAGCGCAAACCCATTTGTCAAGTTCGGGCTCACTTTATGGCTATGACACTCTCAATTAACTACTCATAGCCGGCTCGGGCAGCTGTAGATACACACACGCACACACACAGATAACTGCAACGGCATCGGCTCTCTTGTTGTTGTGTTCGGTTTTTTATTAGTCAATGAGCTTGTCCCGCCTTTTGTGTGAGGCAGCCTGTCCTCAATCGTTTAGCGATCCATTCACTCAAAATCGAATGAAGCACTCGCTTGGAGTACACAACATCCGCTCGAGCACGATTCTGATTCCCATTCCGATGTCCTTTCAGTAAAGGCCATGAAATGGCATTAGCCGCGGCCTGTGCAATTCAAATAGGAGCGGGCAAGGGGAACCTGAAAGTAGGAAGTAATTTATCTACATTTTTAAAGCTGAACGCATCAAATCGCTTTGCATTTCGGATGGAATTCTGATTACGTTCCCCGACTAGCTGCGTAAGATAATGACAATTGTGTGAAAGTCTCCTAAGCTGATTAATGTCGCCAAACAGCTCAGCAAACTGGAATTAAGTAGAAGCTGATGAGACTGTGGAGATTCTCAATCAGTTTCAGAATACAAAAGATTTTAATTTTATTAACACTTTCTGTTTCCTTAATATTTGTAAATAAATGCAGGACCAACACTTTTAACACTTCACTCGCAACTTGTTGAACAATTTTCTCTGCTTTGTCTGTATTTAAATATACGATGATTTTTTAATAACGGAATGAAAACATTATTTGCTTCTCTAAGTAAACTAGGTGCAATTAAATGTATGGCTTACGAGAATACAAATTCCCAATTTCAAATATATAGCTCGTATAGCTTCCGAAATCAAAGAGTTCAGACAGACTAACATGCAGACCTGATCAAGAAACAAAACTATGGTATACAGTGTACAAAAACCATTTTTAATTGAAATTTAAGTTACACTTTCAGAATTAATAATTTATCATTTTTCAAAATGCAAAAATATCGCAAGTAAGCAATTTTGCAAAATTATTTCCAAAGCTGGTTTCGTTTGGGTAAAGCTGTTTTTCAAGGTGCGCTTGATAATATCTAAAAAATTGGAATTACGAGACAGAATCGAAATAAACCCAAGCTGAAAGACAATTACCCAAATAAAATAACTATCTAATCCTGGAATAGTCACTAACTAACTAACCAAATTCGGACCGACAAGGTTCTCGCGTCAAGTGCTCGTAATTGTGATATAAATAAAATATTACAGTATGCTTACAAGCAGACAAACATACACTAATCATTTATTGTGCTCCGTATCGCTGGCAGGGCTTTTGTATAGCACATTGTGGATGGGTCGCATAAGACTCGCATATGTTACACTACACCCAATTTTACAGGTGTCATATTGCTTAAGATTGATTATTCCTTGCTTATCTGATATAGCTTTTGTTTCTGGCGTCGTTCAAGATATTATTCCGCCTCAAAAAGTAGGGCGCATCCTTTAGGAACATCGAGTCGAGCTGCCAGCTGTATTTACAGAGAGTTTCAGCTTTAGAGTCAGATCAATAGCCTGAAGTACGAGTAGATAAAAGCGGCAAAAGTAACGCCCATTCAAAATTAGCAATGACAACAGATTCTCTAGAATCAATGGGATGCGACAAAGGGGCTGCCGGGCACAAAGATCACGCCAGCAACTGTCCAGGGGCCGGCACCGGGCCGGGGCTTGTTAAACATACCCGAGATCAATCAATATCAAATGGGCCGGGCAGAAGATTGCGCAAAAGGTGAGCGCTGAATGGGGCACTTCCGTTCCATTCGAAACTCCTTGGAACAAAGTCAGTTTTTGGGTAAATCACTTCCGCGCAACGAATCTGGAACCCAAATTGTCATGGCCGTCAATTGACAACACGAGCTGAGGCCGGAGCCGAGGGTACGCCGAGGTTGAGGGTAAGCCGGGTAAGAAGAGAGCGAGAGCATACGGAATGAAGCGAACGGAAAACCGGAAGGTAAATTAAAATGGATGACAATGGATGAGGCTGAGGCTGCTGCTGTTATAAACGAGCATTGAATGAATGGCTGCGCTCAGCTTCAAGCGTGTGTGTGTGTGCGTGTGTGTGTGTGTGTGTGTGTGCGTGTGCAAAGGTGTGCTCGGCTGGCATGGCTGCAAAGTATCTCGTAGTTAGCATGCCCTGCATGTAGCCCGTGTTTGCAGCTAAGCAAACACCTTTTGCCAAAACTCTTCTCCGCGTGCTCCCTGTACGTATTTGTGTGTATGTGCATAAGTGTGTGTGTGCCTGTGTGCGTGCCTGATTTTTTACGCCTAATGCAGCAGCAACAGCAGCAGCCGCATATTGCTGCCAACGAAGCGATTAATTGGGGTTGTTAGCCCGCCCGCCCCTAAAAGCCGAAAAATTGTCGCGCGGTTTTTGCCTGCCCAGCATTCTGACATTCAACATATTTTATTGCATTTGTATAGATTCCGATTCGCAGCAGCAGCGGGAACAACAACATTAGCAGTCACCATGTCGAGTTATTGTTGTTAATTGTATCTCTCGGATACGGCTTGTTTGAGTGGCCTACGCATTGTCACACTTCAGTTTGAGTTGGCAATTGGGAGACGAGTTCTCCCTGCAGCTGCCAGCTAAACATTATGGCCGGGACTGTAAATATCATTTAATTTAAGCTGCCAAACGAGGCGCGGGCTGGGACCTTCGAGTTTAGAAATGCATTTCTACTGTATCTCATAGATGATGTTAGAAATGCCCATTCAAATACAATTCCTAAATCTTGTTTGTTATCATTGGATTCAAAGTCTAGTGCCAAATTGTTGATATTTAAATAACATGGAAATATCAACAGAAGGAAACTAATAAAATTGTCATATGTCATGCTATAATGATTAGCTGTAATCGTAAAAAATAAAATAGAAGCGTACTATAAAGTACTGGTAATTAGATCTAGATTGCTAAAGTATGTACTTATAAGAAGAACACGCAATTTCCTCTTACCTCGGCTTGTGATATGCTTATGTACGAAAGATTACGTATAATCTATAGGAAAAAAACGAATAGACGATTTGTTAAATCATTTCATAAACGGAAGATGTTGGCACCTCAAAACTTTTCCAACTTTTTTCGATTGATTTTTTGTGAAAGATAGACAATAGATTTCTAGCGTAAATAGTTTGAAATAATTAACGTATAAATATGTATGTACCACCATTTTATTTATTGTGTTTATTTATTTATTGAGTTCACTTATCATAGTTCTCAAACAACAACAAAGCTTTAAAGATAAAGATATATGTTTTAATATATTATAGAGTTCTAATTCGAATGATTTCGAAATTAACTGCATAACAAGATATTTATAAAAATATATACTTAACGACAACTATTAAGTCTTTAATAGATAATGACGAATAAAATTTGTTTTTTTTTATTTTCCTAATAAGTACTGAAACGGATTATCTTTGATTAAATGCAAATAAATAAATAAATGCAAAAGAAGTCCTTTGACCAACGAAATAGGAAAGGGACAACGACAACATGAGGCAATTGAATTGAGCTACTTAACCCTAAACAGAAATATAAATGGGCAAGAGCCAAGCAAAACATCAACAACAACAACGAGAATAAAAAAAAAAAAAAAACAAAAAGCGTAACAACAACAACCCGTTAGAGTACTTTGAAGTGCTGGAAAAAAATAAATAAATAAATAGGTGAAGTGAACTGAACTGAACGAAGTTGAAACTGCCGGAAAACAGAACGAGTTTTGTGCGCGAAATTCAATTGAATTTGTATGTAGTTTGAATGCCGCAAACAGATACAGATGCAAGATACAAGATACATTTGCCAATGTGCGAGACTCATTCATGTTGTTGTTGTTGTTGCTGCTGCCGCTGACTGGCTGCTTAAACTTCCTGCGGAAGCTAAAACTACAACAGCAGCAGCAACAACAACAAACAGGCAAATGCAAAGCGTCGCAGCGACGTCGCTGCCCGCGGTGAAAGGCTTTTACTTTTGGTAGCTGGCTTCCTTCTTGCCGTTGTTGTTATTGTTGCCGCTATTGTTAAATGCAACATCATCATTAAGCGCATAACAATGGCCATCACACACACACACACAGTCTCACACATTCCACATACGCACATAGCGCTCTCTATGTACTCGTATTTAGAATAAAATGGGCGTGCGAAATTCTGCTGCTGCTTTTGTTTCTGCCTACCGCTGGCGTGTTGAAAAAATGTCCCAGTGCACTGTTATCCTTTTGCTGGCCAACTTGGGAAATTTCCCAACGGCAGCGCGCAAGTGCGCCATGCACGCTAGCTATCTCGCTCGCGCCGCTCTCCCATTGGCCAGCGGCAGCGCAGCGACGCGCCCACTTTTGCAGCGCAGCCAACGCTGCCAAGAACAGCAGCAGCAGCAGAAACAGCGACGCCGACGGCATTACACGTAATTTCCCCAGGCGTGTTTTCTGTGTGTGTTTTTGGACGAGGTGTGCGCGTGTTTTTCCCATTTTCATTTGTAATCCGAGCCAGTGGCCTCCATGTGTGTGTGTGTGTGTGTGTGTGGAGCTGCCTATGTATAGAGACCCTCCACATGTATATATATATGAACACATATATATCTACGTAGAGTGGGGGCCCTCACACGCCATGTCTGCCATGTTATTTTTTCAATTGCTAAAACTTTTCGCCCTGCACGCGTCCTCTTGGCGCTGTTCAAGTTAGCTAATGGTCGTTTTGATTATGTTCCTTTCAGCAGACCCTCTATAGGGGCTGCGCCCCCACACGACTGGCACTATTCCGTAATATTAGACTAGCGCCGGCTCTTCATGTACCTATGTGGGTAGGTGGCCACATATGTACTGTTTATTGAGCTTTCGTTCAGAGCCCGAGCTAATCATGGGTTTACGTATGAAATCGAATTTTTAATCCGCTGGCTGTGCCCCCGAGTACTTGGCAAGTTCATTCGACAACAACGGAAACAAGTTCAGCTTGAACAAATACTTGAAAGTAATAATTATAATCATATTTATTTATTTGTATAAAAGTAGTTCGGAATAAAATCTGAAAGCTAACAGCGATGGCTGCCTGGGCCTGAAGCTCGCTAAATGGCTGAGATAATAATTAGTAATTCAAAAATACACGATATAATTTAAATTATATTTATGTACTATATTTTTATTTGATTGCTGAATCGATGTTCGATTGAGAATCCTAACTATAAATAAATATTATACACAATGGTGCCATAGCATTCCAATTATAATTTTATAGTATACGTTGTTTTTGTTTAAAAATGCCTTGATATCTACATATCTGAGTGCATTCTAATATTAAATATATATTCACACAAGTCCTAAAACTCAATTAAAATTCAAAGGAATTACCCACTATGCAATACTCTCTACACAGTTTGGTTAGAGCTAAATTCAGTCAAAAGGAGTCTTTTATACATTCATTATTACTTTCAAAATATCAATTTAGAAAATATCGAGTTTAGGGGTGCGAGGGAAAGTGTCAACTGTAGTAAACACGCCAGATTATCCCTAAGCTGATGTTTTGCCTGTTCCTAGTGGACGGGGCAAACAAACTTGAATAGTTAGTCTAAGAGAAAATGGTATGCGTAAGACCGAACTGGCAGATGAATAATCGATCACTTTAGGAACGGAGCATACGATCTAAGGAGATCCTGGAAGAGAGCCGCTCTCAAATAACTCACCAGCTCATCTATCTATCGCCAAGGATAATATTCTATTATATCACAAAAAGTGAGCTTGAGACAAAGACTCCCGACTAAGTGAAAATCCTTACACATTAACTGAAAATATAATTTTAAAAATAAATAGATTTTAGCATCTATAATCTAACACCCAAAAGGAGGGTGTCTTTTGGAAATTAAATGTTGTGCAATTTGAATAATATATGGATGAAAATATATCATAGTCGTAAATGTTGATTACTATTGGATGGCTCCGATCCATTTCGAATCGATGTTGAGATAGGAAAATTCAAGCAGATGACTGCACTAAGGATATCTGCGAGTTGACGAACCGGTAAAGCACACACTTTAGTGGGCTGCCAGTTGTGGTGATGCCGTATGGGACCCCGTTAGCTGCAAGACAATTGATGGCCCGAACACACGCATGCATAAGTAGCCGCCAGGGGCTAGGAGCTGGTCACTGGAAAGACGATAATGATAAATACAATATAATGACACGGCAATTGCTGACAACGTAAAGTGCTGGACCCGGCCAAAGTCGCCGGAGCCAGCCAGCCAGCCAGTCAATCAGCTTCCCGGCCAAATCGGGCCAGCCATGAATGAAAGCGGTCCAAAGGCAGAGTGTCGGAGTGCGTTGGGATGCGGCGAGTTGTCTGACTGGCTGGCGACCTCTGCCTACAGGGCCGATACTCGAGCGGCACAATGGCAGGCACACACACACACACACACACACACAGACTGAGAGAGAGTGAGAGAGAGAGAGGCGGCTCAAGTGGGCACTCGTCGGGCGGCAGTTGCGCGCGGGTGCGAGCGAGATGGCAGGCTAACACATGCCTAGGCTGGCCTTGTTCAGCGCAAGGATGCGCGCTGCACAACAAATGGTGGTGGTTGTTGTTGCTGGTGGTTGAACGAGCCACTCACATAGTTGCTGCTGCCGCTGCCGCTGCTGCTGCTGCCGAGCGTGGTATCCTTGTTGAAAAGGACATGAGAAGCCACTTAGTGAAAATGCGACGAACGCGCCGCGGCTAAACAACAGCCAGAGAGAGCACAAGTGTGTGTGTGAGTGTGAGTGTGTGTGTGAGGCTATATACCCAATGGTGGATGGATGCGCCATGTACAATGCCTGCATCTGTGTGCGTGTGTGTGCGGAGTAGTTTTTGGTACTTTTGCGCCGTTGGCTGCTTGGACTCGTGTCGAGTTCTTGATGTCTCGTTAGTTGTTGATGACACTTCAGTTTGGAATGTTTAGAGTGCGGCTGACAACGCAACCCGAGCACGAGTCGAAAGCGAGATTGAAATCAGAAACTGAGGCAAAGCCCTAATCGAATCCGAATCCGAAACCGAACCCCAGACTCCAAGCGTGATCGCAGTCGGAGCCGCATCCGTGTCCGCATCCCAGCCGTGACGCCAAGTGAATCCCCAATTGTTCTGATCACTGTTATCGTTATCATGTGCTAGACTGTGTCGCGGTGCAGCAAAGCGTGTCCTGCAATACGATCTGTGTGGAATTCACATATTTTTTTTTTGCACGTGTGACACTTGTGAACTGTACGGCCGCAAAGTGGCGGAGAAACGCAAAGGTACGCCGTCGCCGACGCCGCCGCCCGCGCAGCAGCGACGCAAGTCGGAGAACGCGACGCCACCACCGGCAACGGTGGCAGCGCCCGCCATGGCCACGGACATGACCACCGGCCACACACAGCCGGCCGTGGAGCGAACGCCGTCCAAGCACAGGGAGCGGGAGCGCGAGCGCGAGCGGGAGACGACCAACAGCAGCGGCAACAGCAGCGGCCTGGGCAGCGCCGGCAGCCTGCCGGCCTCGCCGCAGAGCGCGGCCGCGGTCAGCCCCGGCACGCCGACGACGCCCAAGCGGCCGCTGCGCACGTCGACGCCGTCGCTGGAGCAGCAGCGGGCGGCCAAGATCATCAGCACGGCGAGCACGACGGTGCCGACAAAGACGCCGACCAGCGGCGCCAACTTGGCGGCCGCCGAGCAGCTGCGCATCCCGACGGGCGCGGCGGCATTCAGCGGATTTCCCGGCCTGCATAGCATGAGCAGCCTAATGGTGCCCTCGTCGGCGGCCGTGGCGGCCGCGGCGGCCGCCCCCTTCCTGCCCTGGTCGCCCATACTGCTGCCGCCCTGGAGCCACGCCCTGCTGCCCGCCGCCTTCTACCCGGCGGCCCTGCGCAACGCGTTGCCCGGGTAAGCGAACCGCAAAACGATCCCCGGCATGGAGATCTCCCTCCCACTTATCCCACTATCGCTTACGCACGTCGGTTTATGGCTCGCGATTAGCGGCTTAAACGGCTGCAACTGCAAGGACTTTCCCACGGTCGCAATTCGTCAAGTAGCCATAAAGCAATTAACCAACTTCGGGCCAAAGTATATAGTAGGAATATAGATACAGCCACTGATCAGCTGAAACGAGCTCATTTGCCTAACGCTGACTGACAAAGGATTTAAGCTTGACTTAGTGTTAACCAAGTTAATATTTAATCGAGTTCTAGGTTCGGTTTATTTTTTAAATTAGGTCTGTGATCTATCTCTGACTTTCCCAGAAACAATCATCGATTTTTTCAAATGCTATAATTATTCTGGCAAAAAGTTGTTGAGCCGACTTCGGCTGCCTTGGCCTGTGTCCGTGTTGTTTTAGGCCCCGGCCAGCTAATGAACTTGGCCCCTTAATCCAGCCGGCAAGCCAATCAAGCCACTTACACCCTAAGCATGATCCGTCCACTTGCCCCGCGCAGAGCCCACCACGCAAATTACCCAAAAGACTGCGGCGGTGACTGCGTAATTCCCCCCGACAGGATCAGCAGATTTGCTGTGCCGCAGGTCCTGTTCGGTGCGTCGATTGGCGATCGCACCTCAAGTGGCAGGCGGCGATCTGGCCGGCCTGGCTGGCTTAGAAATTCCCATAGGTGAGTTGCAGGGAAACCCCAACCTGGCAACATGTGTGCAACAGACGACAGCAGCAGCCAGGACAACAACAAAATCGGCGTCCCACTGTCTGGTCGAAGGCCGGGACGAGTGCAAAGGGAATTCCGCTCAGGCATTCACGGGGAATGCCCCGCGTCCCGATGGACCTGAGCGCGTGGGAATTTCGCGCGCACATTTGGGAAAATTCAGCATGGAAAAACCGGAAGCGAGAGCGCTTTTTACTTGCGCCAACATGTGGCCGAAAAATGGTTAGCCTGGCCAACAGGCCGAGGCCGAGGCCGAGGTCCGGGCCCGATCGCACAGGTAGTGAGCGCTGCTCTCGGATTTGCGTTTAATTGTTGATGGTATTAGTGGAAAATCAAATTTGCATTAGCCCTAGCTTAGCCCAGAACTAAAACTCTGACTGGGTCGGCAACTGGGCCCGCACCAGGCTTGGGCCGGCAACTGGGACTAGGTGTCAATAATCCAGCGATTTGGCCGCACTTAATCAAAGTTAATTCCGAGCAAGTGTGAAGAATCGAGGCCGAGTGCAAAATTTGGCAAAGTCAGTGTGGCAGGTACTTGCTGCCCGGGTCGGCCGGGCAGCCAGGTAGAGACTTGGGTGCGAGAGTGTGTGTGTGTGTGTGTGTGTCCATTGTGCCGTCTTCCGGCCGTTTCATTCATGAGACGACACCGGATGTCGGATGTGGGTTGCAGGATGCAGTGCCGAGTCGACAATTAAAACCGTGCTCTTGTCTACTTGCAGCCTCTTCGATGCCAAGGTGCCGTCCTCGCAGCGCTCCGGCTTTCATATATCCGACATACTCAACTTGGACGGCTCCGAGCTGAAGAGTGCGGCGGCGGCGGCGGCTGCGGCCGCCCACCACACGCACACCCACAGCGCGGAGCTCGGCACCGAGTCCAACAATGGCCACGGGCACCCAGCGCCCACGGCCCTGTCGCCCACGCCCAGCTCGGCGCTGCCGCCGCCGCCCAGCGGCGGGGACGAGCACGTGGCGCCCGCGGCTCACGGCGATCACCAGACCACGGAGCACCACCAGCAGCAGCAGCAGCAGCAGCACCACCTCCTGCACCACCAGCACCAGCAGCAGCAGCAGCAGCTCCACCATCCGCACCTCCACCACCAGCCGCATCAGCCCGTCGCGCCGCTGCCCCTCTCGCACCACCAGAGCGCTGGCGGCGCGCAGCCGCCCATGCCCCACATGGGCGCCCATGCCCACGCCGCGTCAGCGCAGGCCGCTGCCCACCTGCTGGCCAGTCACAATGCAGCCGCCGCCGCCGCCGTCGCCGCCGGCCAATATCTGCCAAAGAGCTTTGCCGGCAACTTCGGCGACGAAATGTCCTCCTACCACCACATGGCCCAGACAATGCTCTCCCACTCGAGTCGCAACGCGTGGATCAAGGAGAACGAGCTATATGGTAAGTGTCCGCTTTCGTCTCGCATTTGCTAATATAAGAAACATAGAATAGAAACGAGGTGTCTTCAAATATGCAAAGGTTCTTCACATCACGAATTGATTTTTTGTTTCAATCCGCTAAGATTGACAAAGACCTTCAGATTGACAAGAGACCTTCCCTGAAATACAGCCAGATAAAAACGAAAGCTTGAAAAAAGCTGCTAACCCCTAATGGAAACGAAGTTTCAACAAATATTCAAATTTCTTAATTGGAAGACATTTGCTAAGAGAAAAGGATAGAAAGTGTTTCTGTTTTTTTATGGGAAATTTTATAATCTAATCTAATAGTTATTCCTTAAAAAAGTATATATATAACTGCAATGCATGTGAAGCAGAAAATAAAGATTAGATACATAATCTTCAGATATTTCTGATTTATTCGGGGTAATATAATTAATAATAATTGAGACTTCCTTATGTTTGTCCGAAAGATTTATAAAAGTAAAGATTTGGTATTAAGCTTAGAATATGAATATATAGACGACATGTTGCCACAGAAAGGAATTCCGCTGTAGCTTTCAATTTCCCGTTCTCTGTGGTTGAGCAACGGAAACTCCAGAGTGATCGGCTAATAATATTGCCTAATAAGTGGCTCGCGAGAGGCAGCTGTGTTTGCATTTCGACTGCAGCGACGTCGCTCGGCGAGGGCTCGATGAGGGCGACGAGGGCTGTGGCGTGCCACGCCCCGTTTGGCCGGCGTTGTGCATTGTGGTGTTGTGTTAGATGCGATGTGTGTCGCTTCAGGTGCTTGAAACGCGAAGTGGCCGCGGTCTGAACTACCCCTTTGGGCGCTCACGAGTACATACCCTAGAAACTTTGGCACAACATAATCTTGACTAATAGTTTGTATGCGCTTCACACTTGAGGATTAATTTTGTTATTTTATTTTTTTCTTTCGCCTTTTGTTTTTTGGTACCACGTCGTTGTCGTAGTCCCCCCTCTTTGTTGTTGCGGACACAACATTTTTCAGTCATTCCTTTCATATAAGCCTGGAAATTTATGGCACGCACTTCCGTTTCGTCCTTTTTCGCTTTTGCACGGCCTACCTTTTTTTATTATATCATTTTTTGTTGTTGTTTTTTTTTTTTTTTGTTGATATGGTGCTCAGCTACAAATTATAATTGTTGCCTGTTTGCCGTTTTTTTTTTTGGGAAATTTCACAGCTGTAAGTCGAGTCGTTTTGATTATATTAAGTTATTAATTTGTTGAGTTGTCATGGTGAGGACGATTCTAATGCAGGACTGGGACTGGACTGGGGCTGGGTTAGACTGGTCTGGACTGGGCTGGGACTGGCGTCTGGGGTGATGGCTCGAACTTTTGTTTGGTCAATTGTGACGGAATGTAGTATCAGATTTGATTATAAAATACTGTGTGGTTCTACATAGATCACGCCCAGAAAACAGGAAAAAAGACAGATCGAGCAGCATAAACGCCCATGGGCGATAAATCAACGCGGCTATAGCCCTGCATCACAAAGTGGGCGTGCTGCGTTGCCAAACCGACCAAAAGCCGGGCAAAACGGCGAAACGGCAAAGCGGAAGAAAAGGAAGCCGGATGCAGGCAAAGGGCGGCCATTAGAAGGCAGCTCTGTTTGAGGTTTGGCTTTTGTGTCGCATCCCATTGTCTCCCAGTTGGCTGCCCAGTTCGAAGCCCTAATGTATTTTCATTAGCATTTGGTTGTGTACTCTCTCGACGCAGCAAACAATGACAACGGCAAAAAAAAGATCGCACACACGCATTCACACGGCAAAAGGCAACACCCCGAAGGTCAGAAGGCAGCCGAGCAATTGCCGAAAAGGTGTAACTCCGCAGGGTTGCCCCGCAGGGCAGGGCACGCTAACTGCAGCCAGGTAGAGTCCGCTCGATCGGGCCTCGTCAATGGCCTGGCCGTCTAATTGACGTTATTAGTTGGGCCCGCTGCGGTTCGAGGGTAGCTCGCATCTGGCCACCCCGATCAGCGTTCGCTCGCTTCCCCCCCTCCCTCCCTCCCTCCCTCTCTTCTCCTCTTCTCTGCCCCGCATAATCCAATTGTGCGAGTCGTTGGCGGTTGTGCTGTTTACCCACTGACTTTTCATTTAGCAGCGCTGCCAATTTCTGCCTGCTCACGTTGATTGGGGTGTGCGTGCGTGTGTGTGTGTGTGTGCATTAATTTTTCCAAATTGTTGACAAATTGACTGTACAACTACACTGAGCCACAAAAGTGTGCGAAGATCGCTTTGAAATCGAAGCTCAAACAGAACAATTTTATATTATATATTTTATATTAGCTATATAGAAAAAAAGTTGATTGATTGCTGACCTAAAACATTAGCTTAAGAGTACAATAAATAATATGACAAAATTCTTCTTGGAGTTTATTAGAGAATTTATTTTAAAGAATTAAAAATAAAAATCAAACTTAAACATATATTATTACCTCTTTTTCGCATTGTTGATAATTAAGTAGAATGTAAAATTAAGTGAAAAGTGCCCAACTTTTCGTGCAGTGCACGTGACACCTTGACTAACCTCTCCCTCTCTCTCGCTCTCTCTTTGCAGGCACCCAGCAGCCGGCCAGCCCGGACAGCACCTCGCCCGTCACGTCGGAGGTCTCCTACACGTACATAGGCTCCAACTGCCAAACGTCGCCGGCTCTCTCCGGCGACTACAAGAGCTACAGCCGCTCGGCGGACAGCGACGCGCTCTCCGTGGGCGATGCGCTGCACACGTTGCATGGCAGCGGTGCGGCCGGCGGCAGTTCAGCGGCGCATGCGTTGCACAACAACAACAACAACAATAATAACAACAATAATAACAATAACAACAATAACAATAATAACAACAACAATAGCCTGAAACATGACGCGGGCGCCGGCAGCGGCAGCGCCCACGAGGACAGCCTGAACGAGGACGGCATCGAGGAGGACATCGACGACGTGGACGACGCGGACGGCAGCGGCGGCGGCGGCATCAACGCCGACGGCATGCCCAACAAGAAGCGCAAGCGGCGCGTCCTCTTCACCAAGGCGCAGACGTACGAGCTGGAGCGGCGGTTCCGGCAGCAGCGCTACCTGAGCGCGCCGGAGCGCGAGCACCTGGCCAGCTTGATCCGGCTGACGCCGACGCAGGTGAAGATCTGGTTCCAGAACCACCGCTACAAGACCAAGCGGGCGCAGAACGAGAAGGGCTACGAGCACCCGGGCCTGATGCACGGCCACGCCACACATCCGCACCATCCGTCGGCGCTGCCGTCGCCGCGGCGCGTCGCCGTCCCCGTGCTGGTGCGCAATGGGAAGCCGTGCCTGGGCGACGGCTCCAAGCTGGCGCAGGACTGTGTCAGTACGGCCACCGCGATGCAGAACGCGGCCGCCCACCATCTGGTGGCGCTCAATGGCGCCGCCTATCAGCATGCGGCGGCCGCCGCAGCGGCTGGCCTCCACGCCCACGCCCACGCCCACGCCCATCCGCACGCGCAGCGCGCCTCCTGGTGGCCCTAGTATTGCTAGCTGCCTAGATTCGAGTTGGCCGAGCTGGGTGGGAGCGGCCACATGACTGGTAACTCGAATACTGGACAATAAACTCGCTGCCAAAGTCGCAGTCGCAGCTGTGCTGACTCTGCCGCAATTTGTGGCGCAATTCGGTTGGGAATTCGAACAAACTTGGTGCAATAATAAATAACAATGGGTCGACAACAAGCAATTGACGCACTCTCCCCCTACCCCTCTACCCCTCGGAAACCAAAAACAAGCAAGCGGAAGGCGCTCGGCTGCAACAAGCTTGTGGCATGGCCAGGCTGGGGGCAGCATGTGGCAGCAAGTGCTCAACTGAAGCAACTCTTCGCCATGCAGAAACTGTTGTTGCATGCTGCACGTGCAACAATGGTGACAACATATATCATTCGTGTAATAAATTGCTATAAATACAAATACTTCTTTCCCTGCAGCTCTAAAGCTGCGGGCCATTTAGCAGTAAGTTTTTTTTTTACTTTTTTTTTTGCACATAAGTCAATAATACTTATAAAATACTAGACATAGTAGCCATTTTTTTGTTTAGCATTTAAATAAATAAAATTACATTATTCACATAATAAATATATGAAATTATAAATTCGTTTTGTACATACTGAAAAAAAAAAATGAAATTTAAAAAAAAAAACATTAAAAACTATATGTATTTCAAATTACAATGCAAAAAATAAATATTAAAAAATTATCGTGTACATATTTTTCAACAACTTGAAATTTAGTGTTCAAGTTGTAGGTAGAATTAATTTTTTTATATATATACAACACTTATGTGTACATGCGTAGTTGTATTTGTAAATGTGAAAATTGCAATTATAAAGTTCTAAATAATCAACATTTTTTTTGTATAGTGCATAAATAAGAAAAAGAAAACCAATCTTTGAATTTATAGCGCGTAATGAGTACATAAATGTTAAAAAAAAACAAATACATTCAACAAATGAACCTGTAATATAAACAAAAAATAAAATTTAAAAACAGAAAAAATAGAATGTTCATTGCATTTTAGAAATTTAATAAAACGTTTGCAAAAGTGAAAATAATGTGATCATACTTTTAGAGGATTTCGATCGAATATATTCCTCAAGATGAGGAACCCGTTTGCTGCTGAAATGCCCGAGGTATAAGTTCGACAATCTCTCAGATAATGCTATGTGGAAATTAACATAATCGCAATGATTCAGCATTAAAGATATACACAATTTTAGATTAGGTTAAATGTGTGACAAATATAATATTATAATTAAAGTGATTATATTCTTAACATTATGAAAATATATTTTCTGAGTCGGATGGCCATATCGCAAAATTCCCACAAGGACAAGGTGGAACAATTGAGATACGGAAAAACAATTTTTAATGATCCTTTTTTTTATATATATTTCATATTTTGTTTAACTTTTTATTTATGTTTATAACTTGAACTGCGACAGAATGCTATTTTGACCTGTTAGCAAAAGAGCTGTGAGGGTATTTAGGCGTCGGTAGGCCACAGACAGTTGTTCAAAGAGTTGAAAGTCAGCTCGAGGTGGCAGGTGCCGGTAAAAAAGACTGGTAAAACATTAAGCAGCTCATAAATACGCCTTGATTATGGCTTTTAGCTACCGTTTACGTCTGCGGGCAACGGGCGATTGGGATCGTAATCCATTAATGATTATACGAATAGTACTACCAACACTCATAACACTCGCCCGTTCGTTCAGTGGCCGCTTGAACTTTGAAAATGCCCCCTCGTGATAAGCACGCCCCGGCCACAGACGGTGCATTCAGTTCGCGTTTGGCATGGCCTGGCTCTGTAATTGCCCGGTTAGTACATATTGACTTTATGGCATGGCCATCAATAGCTGATTTAGTGGGTGGTCGTAATATGCAGTCACTAGACCACCGCCTACCTGGCCGCCCTCGAATTCGCAGGTTACACTCACTCGGTCAGTCGATATGGCAGTAAGCGCTGGATGACCAGCTTATAATACGTGGCGAGTACAACGAAATCAAACCACATCAATAGAGACAATCAGCAATCATTCGACACGGCCCGAGCCCCTCGTGGCTCTCCTCGTGGGAGAGCACATAATTTGCGCAAATAAAGAACTCGAACTCAAGTAGATGTTTTGGAGTATCTCATAAAATAAACAAGTGCTATTCGAATAAACGACAAATTAAATTACTCATCACTGAGTACTGAAAATACTCAAGAGCTGCGAAACAAAAAAACTATTGACATACATATGCGCATGTATGTCTGTGTACATATGTTTATGTATACTAGTGCGCCATTAGCTTCTGAGCTTTCCACTTGTCATATGAAAATAAAAACGGCCAATTTTTATAGCCGAAGGTCTGATACCCTTCTCTAGTTTATACGATTTCTGTATCGTTCAGCGAAAGCTGTATGCTTTTCTGATTATTACAAAAATAATTTAATATATTTTTCAGCTTTCCTACTTTCATTCATTGATTTTGTAAGGAACATTTGCAAAACTAGTTAGTTTATTTTGGTGCCAAATGGCTGTATCAATCGATCCTCTCCCACTCTCCACAACTACAACCAAATTTGATTATCAGCCGAGAGATGTGAATATGAGAAAGGGTACTTCAACAGCTTACGAGTCGTCAGTGGTAATGTGCTTACAGGAAGGGTATGAACGCCATAATAATAAACATACCGAGTATTAATAAACATCGAGTGCGTGGTCATATATTTTGCGCAACAACAAAAGCAAGAACAACAATTTTACAGAAGCCATAAACTTGACGATTACTGAAGTACCATAAATATTATATATTTTTATGATTTCATTATTTATTCTTTTTTAGATTTATCTATCAGCCGGTAGTTTTAGCTAAAAATGCAACAAAAAAAAAATACATAATCAAAATAAGTAGCCTATGGCTAGATTCATAAATTTTAATTGTGATTGTCTGGATGTAAGTGAATAAAAAAAATCAAATTTTGTACGCTACACAATTTTATAATATAAGTTTAGTTGTGTATATTTGACAGCTTAATTTCTTTATTGTTCGTTAAGAAAATTTTTTCAAATTCAAAGGGTTAATATTTTGAGTCAGAGTATATAAAGTAAGTCCCTTTAAAGTAAGGGTAAGAACAGGTTTAATTCCAGCCAAAAATTTTCGCGTACATTTTTCAACATTAATCATGATCAAAATCTATACTCCGAATAGCGCTGCCTCAGACCATTCCTTTCTCAAATGCAACACATTTCCACCAGACTTGACTGTTTTTGTTCTCTCAGTTCATATGGTATATTGAGTTGTATCGTATATTCATATTGCGCAAATATTTAATTAAAAACAATTATCACAGTAACCCAAATCAATAATTCAGATTATTATAATAGCAATCTTATTTTATGACTTATATGCATATTTGTTTTATAGTCTATATTTATAATTATACTTTCAGCTCCGAGTGGATCCATAAAAATACTTGCACAAGTAATTGACGTATAAATTTTGGTTGTTAAAAATCAAAAAGTTCTCCCCCCCGTTAGCGGTCTATATAGTTTATTTGCATATAGTTGTGCTTATCGCACAGGATGTTGATTATGCGGGCCATTCATAGAGTACATTTCAATACCATATTTCAAAGATCTAGATTAGACGTAATAGCTGCTCAAGACTGATATTGCCCGGCAGCGGCTGTTTAAGTTAACACAATAATAAACTTTTTGTTATTATTTTATTATTTTCCATTGTTGTTGTTCGCTTTGCTTTCAGATAAGCCGTCGCAGAGCTCCCACAAGGTGCAAACTGGCGTATGTGTGTCCGGGCCGTATCAGCGATATGTCTCGCACTGCCGGACACCTTGCCCAGCGATCGCGTCCGCACACAGCCAAATCGATTGGTCACCATGCGTGGACGTCATGTCAACCACAAACGTGGAGCCTTATCAATGCGAACGCCAGCAGCGATGGGGCAAGCGCTTGATGGATGCGGTTGCAGCGTGCAGGTGCCCACGGAAACGAGCCGCCGAGGCCCGACCGTCCAGGTGCATCTGGAGGTAGGCTTTCTAGTAGCTTTTGACTTTTCAATCTCTCCGAGTATGCTTTTACTTGCTCAATTTACTTTAACATGATATTTTTTTAAAAATTAAAAATTAATTATAATAATAATATTTTGCTACGGAGCTTGTTTAACTATATCCACATATTGTTGAAACCTTTCACCATTACCTTAATATAAATAAATATTGATACCAAGTCAAGATATGAAATTGAAATGTGTGCTTTATTATATTTTTGGATAATCGGATAATTTGGATAATTTTGGATAATTCTGTTAGTGTACAGGGTATCTCATACTTGCTTAAGTTTTGTTTACACTGTGACACAGCTATAACCGACTGCCACGTTCTCACTTGTTATAAATATAGTATTGTGAAAGTCCAACTATAAACATTACGGTATATACAAATTACTTTTCCCTAGAGTGAGGCTAAAAGAGAAGAAGAAGCCGCTACCTAAGATTGCGACATGTGTATTTGTGTGTTTACACTCGTTCACGAAGTGAAAAGGGAATATTGGCCTTGTCCGTGCGTCTGTTGAAGCTAGAGACTTGAAACTTAGAATATATACTGCAATTAATAATAGTTATACAGCTAAATTCTTCAAATTTTTTCAGATCTCCCTTAAAGATCGCATAGCTAATTTTTCGATAAAATCGATATATGTTGGGGGTGGGTTAACTGCGAAAATCTTTATCTCCAATTTAAGAAATATATATCTGAACAATTTCGGCCACGTCCACAATCACAGTCACAATTGAAAACGTTTTGAGCTGTTATTATACTGTGATTGAGTATCGCGCAGTCGGCTACACCCGACTGAATCGCACTTGATTTTCTTTCTATGCATTGCTGCTAATTAATACTATTTGGCAGCTCTCTCGTTGGGTTTTTGCGAAAATAATCTTCGCTGTATTTGAAGTAATACTTTTAACAACTCTTATTATGTCCTGAAGGAGTGCTTGCCATGTTTCGACACACCATAATCTGAAATATGGCCTCATCTGGAGTTGGCAAATACTTAGCGGGGCCGTGTAATTGGGTAATGAGAACAAGGTAAGGTAAACGGGTGGGCAATAAGAACAACAACATGATCATCAACAACAACTACACTTGAAGCTTGAAACTGAGGGCCCGAAGCACTTGTCAACAAGTCCCAAGAACAAGGAGTACGTAGAACAGCATGTGAATCGAACGCCACTTACAACGGTTAATCAGCGCCGATTTCTGTCAATATAATGCATGTTGTTGTCCCGTTGTGTTTGTTGTTTCTGATCAAATTTGGCATTGATAAAGCTGGCAGACAGCGCCAGACAACGACGGCCACAACGACAACGACATTGATTCGAATGTGGGCAGTTTGTAATGAAAAATTGATTAAAGCTATAGAATATTATATAGACACTCGCACACAAGTGTACGCATTTGTTTGTGTGGTCTATATATATGCAGTCGATCGAATAAATAAATTTATCTCAAAATAAACGTAAATCAGTGAACAGAAATGTAGAAATTAAACAGGCCAAGCAAAGGCAGTAAAGCAAATAAATGAGATTACAATTAATAAAATAATCGATAAGTGCACGAGCTCTGTCCCGTTGTTGGCCATACTCTACAATTGCGCCTAAAGCACTTCTGTTGATTTCAATACTCTCTTTCGATTGTTGGCCAAAGTTAATTGCGTTTTTGATTTAACAACGAACAACGCTATTCAGCTGGCACTTGAGCTGGCGCTCCCCCGGGTGCTCCAAGTCCATGTCCAATATATATTCCTATACCCGGACAGCCGCACACTCGTATCTAGTTCTGTCGTTGCGTGTGAAACCGAAATGACATTTAATTGGCGTGCGCAATGAGCTGGCACTTGTTCCAAGTGGGCGTCAACAAATTCGATGTGTGATTTTTCAATCGAACATTTTCGCCGATTTCGCCTGCCGCCCATTTGGGGGCTGGCCGTTAGATAAGCCCCATGCAGTCCCGTCCCATTGGTCTCAGCAGTTCAGCAGCGGTTCACGTTCCCCACTCCAGCCTATCACGCAAAGATCGGCCACTGATACGTGACCGACTTTCGCATTAAGTTTATCCCGGCTATAGTTGTGCCCCAATTATCTCTGTTTAGGTTTTTCCACTTGTACTCCAACTAAAAGTATTCTTGATACACATTTGTTGACTTTGCAATAAATTAAATGTATAATTGGATGCAAAAGAGTTACAGACTGAAAGAGATCAACAAAAAGTGGATGCTTGAAGCTTAGCAGACAATATATCAAAGAAAATAAATTAACTTTGTTTAATAAAACAAATTTTCCCTCATTTAAGTTGGAGTTAACTTTCCTCCGTAAAAATATACTTCAGCTCGTTTTTCCAATGTCTAGTTAATATTTTAAATATAAATATATAATATAAATAAGTTTACTGTTACTGCTTTGTGTTAAGACTTAGCAAATGAATGGGACAGCAGTTTGAAGGGATCCTACATCCAAATTGATGTAAAGTTTAGTTAAGCAAATAAATTAATGTAAAATTTATCTAGGCCCCGCCTTTAGTAGATTATATATATATATATATTGTTGTAAGTGCCATAAATATTAAACAAATTGGATGAAACTAAGCGTGATCTCTTTTTCCATATAATAGCTCGGGCTAGTTGCTCCCGACTATCCGGCAGACCCATAAGTCATGTTTTAGTGGGGCCTACGCAGATTTCCAATTAGTCGGCAATGGTGCTGGATTCTGGTCCGGGTCTTTGTCTCAGCTTGACCGTTGTCCGCAAATAAAATGCAATTTTAATGACAAAACTCTCACACATTGTGGCGTGTGACATGTGGCATGTGGCATCGCTACAAAGTCGCATAGTCGCAATTGTAATTAGCCAATGTGCTGCAATAAAGCGCCGGAAAACATCGCCCTGGGGCGTCGAGGTGTGCTAGGAAACTGCGAATGTCACAGGAATGGGTTCGGGTCGGTCTGGCGTGGGTTAGCCTGCGTTCTGGGGGTTGGGTCCGGTGGGTGCTTGCAAATCAAATCAAATTAAGTCAAAGTTGATGGCGCATTTTACAGTTGCCCGGAATGGGGGGCCCGTGATGAGAGGGTGGGTGTTGAAAAATCTAATAACGCCTTTCGATGTTGTTGCTGTGGCTGTTGCCAGCGGTTGTTTGTTGCTCATTTCGCGGCCATCGTCATTATCTGCATGTAATTTCTCATTTTCATAGTCAATTAAGTCAATCACACGCCCTTTTAGCCACCGCAGCGGCGTCGCCGCCGCCGCCGTCACCGTCGCCGTTCCCGACGGCTCGAAAGCCACCCTGCAAATTAACACGTCGTCGCCGCTGTTGTTTTTGTTGGCCTGCTGGATTGGTGTTGGCGGCCTGGCGGGCTGTCGATGTGTGTTCCGTTTCCGTTGCCACTGCCAGCGGCCTTTTGTTTATTTGTAACGCAATGCAGCGCAGCGCGTTTATGGCTCAATTCTGAACGATGTTGCCAAAATTACGTATTCATAGTTGAGGCCGCATTGGCCGGGCGAATCCACCACCGGCCCTGCGATTACCATTACCGCAACAACCCACACGGCGCACCAGGCCGAGCCCGGGACCAGCTCAATAACTGTAACAGTTTCAAGCACTAAAAGGACACGTGGCAGCTGCTTTTAAAATTGAATTTCCTGCATGTAATCTTGTCGAGTCAATTGTTTCTGCGTGGGCCCCACCCTCCGGCCGTGTTGCTGGCGATGTTGTTTGCCGGGCGACTCGCACACGTGCAACGTTTGGGTGTGCAGGCGCGTGCGCCTCCCCCTCCCCCTGCCCCCCCCCCCTCCCCCTGCCATCCCACACTTCTTTATTTATGAAGATGCGGCCAATATGTTGACTATTTGTGAACACTTCCCCGACCCCACCAGGACAACAGGACAACGACAGCAACGGGTGCGGGGTCTTAGCGGTTTAGCCCTCAGGATTAGCTTTTGACTTTTGACACCGAGCAGGGCAAGTGCAACATTTTGGATTGTATATGTTCTTCTACTCGATCACAAAATGAACAGAAAGTGAAGAAAGTTTATTGCTTTTATATTATTTTCTTTTTATTATAATATTTTATATTACAATAAAAATGGCCAAACTTTGTTTCCAAAAAGAAAATAGTCCAAGAATGAATTATCCTTTCTATAATAAGATATAAGAATGGTTTATTCAGGTCAACAGTATCTGAAATGATTGAAAGAGTTACTTTTACAAATTTACTCTCCAGATATTTATAATTATTTTCAACAAATATATTTGCGCAATTTATCCACTTCACGCGTTAAGAGCTGCATTCGCCACTCGCACAACTTGAGTATTCACACGAACCGATGCTTCGTAGTTCATTTGTAGCACAATTAACATGTCAAAGCGCCAGGAGAGAAGCGAAAGGATAGCCTTTCGGTCCTGTTGTGCACTTTCCCCCCGAAACCGGAGCACTTTATGGCCCAAGTTGCGTGTCTGGCAACGTTTGCCATTAAAAAGCCACCGCACATCAATTTAAATATTGCATTACAATGATTTGCATAAAGGGCAACACGCAGCAGCAACTACTTTGCTGAGTAAGTGATTGAATGAGTGTGTGAATGGGTGAGGGTGAGTCCAAGTCGCTGTCTCTCAGAAATCAAAGCCAACAAGTAGGAATGGTAAAGTCGGCAATGTACGCGACTAGGATACCCTGCAACTCTATCCAAGCATTGGTATTACAAAAGAGTTTGGAAAGTTTAACTTCAACATAAAGATATACGAAATATCTTTAAGACCTGTTCAGGATAGTATTTTATATTTCATAGATACTCTTAGATCTGTGGGGCGCAGAGATTGACGCAGCTATTGGCTCTTCAGGAATATATTTGGAGTCTGATACTACCCCAGTTCCCCTTCTAGTCCGTCCAGGGTACAACAACCATTAAGCCAATATAAATTTGCACTTTCACATGACCTCACGTCGGCGGTTGCTGTTCCTGCTCAATATTGGTGGCTCAGCCTGTCAATGCGTGTGTGTGTGTGTGTGTGTGTGTGTTCGCGGCTAATTTGAATATGCCGAGCCCCGAGCGGGTGTGTGCTTAGTGCTTCCCACGATATTGATATGACTTTGTCGTGTCGCTGGGGGTCGCTGCGAATCAGAATTCAAATCAACAAACAATAAAGTGGCAGCAGCCATTAGCGGGCCAGCAGCGCACGTCAGTTGTGTCTTTGTTTAGGGGTAAGTTTCACGTGCAACACCTGAGCAGCGGCTGGATGAGAAGCCCTTTCTGCTTCTGCCTTCCGAGTGCAGCTCAGATCTGGGCTCAGATCAGCGGAGTTGCTAACAAAACCTGGCCGCTTGTTTAACCTTTGATTTTTATTGCATTATTATTTGTAAATAAACAAGAACACCAGCAACAAAGCGAACAACAGCGATTTGTATGCAAACAGAGCTCGGCGTCGAGGGTGCAGACAATAGAGAAATCAATCAATAGAAATCCTCGACCTTGTCCGCGTCCTGGTCGCCCGCGTCACAACATTTGGGCGCCGTCGCCGAGGAGCTCTCGGCAATCAACTGGCCGCGCTTTGAACCCGAACCACACACCAAACGGAAGTCATTTAGTTGGCCATCCAAAAGGGTTGCGGTGCACGGTTCGCGGCTGCCACGACGTGTGCTGCCTAATTGCGCCGGAGAGCGGGCGACGCGCGTCCGGGCCGAGAGGGGTGCGCGGGCTCACTGAAATTCGAGTAGACATGCACCGCTTGGCCGGCCAGGACACACCCACGAACTCACACACAGCAGGCAGATGCTCCCGTTGACAGCGAGGTGAAGTGGCCCCGCAAAAAACACCTTTGCGAAGCTGAGGAATGCCGAGGGTATCGTTGAAACAGTCTCCACAAAGAGTGCAACTAGCCTATACCCCGTACACCCATACAGCGGCAATTTCGCTTAACGGCGAAAAAGTTTTCAGTCCACGGACTCACATATTCACTGAGCAACATTAGACAAGTTCGTTGATTCCAATAATAATATTTTAAATTGAAAAGTAGTTCTTTAAGTTGTTAAACTGTTCACGAAGCTAGTATATAATATTAAAGTTAGTCCCCAAATGGAGTATGTAGATTGCTGGTGACCCCTCCCAAAAACTGCGACCTTTACATCCCGGATACGCCCCCTTCATGTCAAAATTTTTGTAAACTTTGCCATGATTTTTGACCAAAAATTTGACCCCCTCAGAATCAGTTTTAATGTTGATTTTTATACTAATTATGACAACCACAATCGTTTAAAAATGTAAATTTGCGTTCCTAAATTTTGAAAAAACAATTTTTCAAAAATGAGTAAGTGGGGTACATGCTTTTTTTCGAAAAAAAAAATCCAAAAAATTTTATTTTCAATAATGAATTTATTTGAAATGCAGAATCAATCTAGAGGACAAACCATGTAAAAAATGCCATCAAACATGAAAATCGGTTCAGTTTTGACAAAGTTATGGGAGATATGGATCCGAGAGCTTTACATATCAACATTTTTCTTAATTTTGCCATGATTTTTGACCAAAAACTTGACCCAAAGTGAAAAGGTTAAATTGAGTTTGTGCAATGTCTGTCTTTTTGGATGAAACATGGAATATATACCCGCATCAGATGAAGTGTTCAAATTTTTATTGACAGGTTTAAATTGACCGCAATGTTGATATAAATAAATCGCTCGGATCCATAGCTCCCATATTTCAAACTTCCACAACTTTGATTGGTGTGTATTCTAGATAGATTCTGGTTTTAAAATGTGCGTTATTTAAAATAATTTTTTTTTAATTTCCTGGTACAATATTTATGTTCCCCTATTGCCCATTTTATTCTGCATTTTTTTTATTACGCTGTCTATTTGGACTATATTTTTGTGGAATCTAGCAGTGTGAATGTATCACACAGATTAAGTGAATGGTCGACGAGTAGAAGATGACTTGGTCGCATTGAGTTTGCGGAAACATAAACAGTGCAGCACAAAAGCTCAAACAAACAACGGCATGGCACAGTGGACACAGGACACAGGACAGGGAACACTGGACATTGGACACTGAAGAAGTAACGAGGCACCAAGTGCCACATAAATCAGAGCTGCGAGTCCGAGTTGAAGTCGGAGTGGGGGCGGGGCGGGGGCCCCGGTACAATTGACGTCAACAATAACTAACAATGATGTCAACTTGTAATTGAATTGATTGACAATATTTTATATGGAAGTAGAATGGACCCAGCGTAGCTGGCGTTTCCGAGCCAGTCGGTCCCGTTGGCCTTTAATGACAAAATTTGTTTAGATTAGCATTAATGGACCCCGCTCGACGAACAACGATGATGGCCACAACATGATGATAGGGGAGGGGCTCTGACCCTGGCTCTGGCTCTGAGTCTGACGCACAGGACACGGGCGAGTGGTTGGTGGGCCATAAAAAACGATAAGACGACTATTCAATAAAAATACTTTAAGCGGAAAAACAAACTTGAATGGCGATAAAAAACGTACGATATACACGAGCATCGAGAAGGGTCACAAAACCGACACACAACTCAAGTCCAAGCACACACACACACACACACACACACACACAGCCACACTCCGCCCACTCGTTTTGGACAGCTTGTTGTACAAGGACAAGGACGACGACAGGCGCAATATGTGCTTGGCGGGGGGAGGGGAGGCGATGGGAGCTCACCCTTCAGTTGCGCTGCGCTTTTTAGTTAATGAAATCGTTTGCTAAATGAAACGTAAACGCAAAAGGCAACAACGGCAGCCAAATGGCCGAACGGTCACCCCAATAGTCAATCCTTTTTGTTGGCACACAACAGGCAGCAACAACGGCCGCAACAGCCAAGCGGAAGCGGAAATGTGTCGCCGTTCAATGATAGCGTTAAGATTTTAAAATCAAATTTCAAAGTTTTTTGCGTGATTTTGAAAACTCGGCCGCAAAATCATTTTAAAGCCACTTCAAAATGACATTTGGATCTCGGTCCCGGCCACATTCGATTTGACGTGGCTAACTGTGTGTGCGTTTCCGTTTCCGGCTTCGGTTTCAGTTTGTGCTGTCGCTTTCACTTCCATATTCATGCTGTGGTCTGCACTCGGCTCCTGCGATTAATTTTTTGATTTATTTAATACGGAAGGGTTGCTTAATTCACTCTGGGCAGCGTTTTTCTTCAATTCTAGGCTATGACCTTTGACTCGGACTAACCTAACTAAAAAAGAAGAAGTTTGAAAAATAAATAAAAAATATGGAAATGTAAAATAAATGTAGACATCAAGCAAAAACGTCTTCTAAATTCTTTTTTGTTGTATCCACTTTTGCGATAGCAATGAATAATATTTATAATTTTTTCAATTGCCTAAATAAATAAATATCTCAAATATTATATCGAATTATTTTTAATTTTTGTTTCGTTGATATAAAAGTAAAGAAATAATAATAACTACTTAAAATATAATAAAGCTAATATATATTTATAATTAAATGCAAGTTTTTATCGGCTGGCATTCCTATTAATTTGGACTTTAAAGCGTATTTGCTGTGTCTGCCAGAGCCGGCCAAAAAATGCCCTGAACGAGCCAAAAGTTTTTGTGAATTTTATTTATTTGTTTTCTCCATTTTTTGCATACATGCAGAAAGTTGTCGGACCTGCAACCTGCGACCCGCGCCCCTGCGCCGACAGCAGCCAATTATTGCACTGTGTTCGCAGTCAGGACAGCGCCATTATCCTCGCCTTAGCCCCAGTCGCAGTCGCGGCCAAGTCCTGCTGGCAGTCGTATCTCTTGCATTTGCATCTGTATTTGTGTGTGTACTTGTTGTCTGGTTATCAACACACACTTCCGGAACTTAATGGCCTGAATCCTTTTGCTGCTTTTGCCGCTGCCTTGATGTGCCTTTTTGAGTTTTTGTGTTATTGCCGCCGCTGCCGAGTTCGCCCAGGACACTTGTAAAGTGCATTGGCCTGTAATAATTCCATGCCCCGTTCAGCACGCTGTTCGCTGTTCATTTGTCTACCCTGTAACGTGTGTGTGGCAGGCATTATAGAATTTAGCAGCATTTTACATATGCTTGCCCGTTAACTTGCTCAGCAGGATATTTGCAAGTCGATCACTTTCTACTTCAACTCAGAGGGTTTGTTTTTTTCATTATTTGTCTTCTGGTTGTCAGCTCTCGTAATTATTTTGGATCGTGCTCGTATATCTTAAGGTTTGTGTAAATCATGTTCAACGCTGACTTTGAATTATGGAAAATTGGCAAATTTACGAGCAGCATAGGAATTGGAATTGAAATTCAAATTGGAATTTGGCCTTATTGCCAACAGATTTGCCGCGGCCCCTTTTGGCAGTTGTAGCTGCCTTAGCTGCTGCCATTGTTTGCATTGTTCGCCGTGTTTACCCAACGCAATTTACACGCTTTGTTTTTAATGCGCTTTTGATGAAGCCATCATGTCACATTACATCAAAAACAGCACCAGGCAGTTCGTCTCGCAGTGTGTGTGAGGGTGTTATCGCACACACACACACCCACACGCACACGCACACGCAGCCGACCAAAACACAATAACAACACAATAAAAGGCGAGCAAATCTCCAGGCAGTCATCTCGGCCCCCCCCCCTCCCCCCGCCGGAGCCCAGTCCCGGCCATTTAGCAGCACGTCTTGCTGCAGAAATCTCATAAACACTTTCCTCCTGCTTTCGCTGGGCGCACAAATTGAAATCTGGTTAGGCACAAGGGTGTTCCTCGAGGGTGCACGCAGAGCAGCCAAGGGGCAGCGGGGGGATAACGGACTTAACTGGCCAAACAAACAGAGGACGAGGCAAAAGCGTTTTGGGCATTCATGAGCAGCTCATGCGTGCAAATCAAAGCGGGCAAGTGGAAAGTGAACAACAGGGGGGCGGCGGAGGCGGGGCAGCCAACGTAGCCGGAACAGATCAAATCCCAACCCTAAATGATTGGAGTCGGTCTTCTACGCACACACACATGCATATTTATTAGTATTAGGTGCGTTTAGCCCGATGCGCTGTGTATTAGCTGACACATATTATTGGCCATCTACAGATTCATGGTCCTGTTATCCCCTTAGCACATTGTCCCAGTCATTGAGCATTGCAGATGGGGGGGATTAGTTTCTCGTATCTCCATGTATTTTAATGTTTTGCAAGTCAAATGTCAAGTTAATATTGCTTTTGAAATTAGGTTGGAATAAGCATTGATTTTTCGCTTTTAAACTAGAGGGCAAGATTGAGTCAGTTTTTTACTATGTTACTGAGAATTTGTATTCTAAGAAAAATTACATCAATATGCAAAAATTAACTATTCAAGAATTTTGGATATCAAACCAAATACTTTTTAATTTTTTCAATTTGTATTACCAACTTCAATAAGTGGAACATCCACTATCTTGACTCGATAGCTCAGTAATATCGGTTAAAATATTTGTTAGAAATTCCAAAAGGAATTGCAAGGAGTTAAATCAATGTTTAAGATATTTAAACGTGTTAGTTTAATGATTGTAATTTTTTAAAACATTTTTTACTACACCGACTACAATATATTCGAGTCAAAGTTGTAAACCTATTAAATGGCTAGGTATTAAGTGTTTAAAATGTTAAAATCAAATTGAATTTAAGTTGAAGATCAGAAGAAAATAAAATTAAGAAAACTGTGTTCAAATATTATAATATATAATCTTATATTCCTTAAAACTTGTGATGTTGTGACTGTTAACAGATCTTGAAGAACGACTGGACGAGCTGGTGCCCTGTGTTGATGGGGAAGATGAGTGCCAGGCCATGACTTGTACAATTGCAATTGGTGCAGTCTGAAATCTAGTAGGGCAATATGAAATGGTATGAAAGCCGGAAATGTCTTTATCCGTGCAAGCCGCATAGTATTAGTGAACAGTGAAAACCAGAAACCCATTTTCCTCACCTAATTTTAAAACACTTTCATTAAGCATTTAAATTTAAATAAAATGATGGAGTTCTAAATCGACTACCAACTGACTAAAAAATAATTGCCTTTTGTGGATATCGCTGTCGAATCGCAGATATGTTTTTAGTCAAGTATGAAAGTATGGAAACCCACTTGGGCGAGTCCTTCAGGATTCCCTAAGCAATCTCAAGTGAAGCTGTTTGGAAAAGGAGCTCGAAACGAGAATTTATTGGTCATTAGCTGATACATCAATGGGCCAAAACGAAGCCGACTTGTTCAGATTTCAATGGCAACAACGACTGTGATTAGAAGACCGGAATGGAAACGGAGAAGAGAATAAAAATAAAAGGAGAATGAAGCCAATTCAAACACTTACTCATTGTCATGGCACTGAGAGTTGTTTTCTGGTCGTTTCGTCTTCTTTTTAGTGCTGCCTCAGCACCGAGAAGAGCCGGAGCAACAATGCCAATGTGTCATGCTTGTTGATTTGTAAGGATGCAGTCGTCGTCAATTGTATTGACCGGAAAATCATAAAGCTCTTTGTGCCCGGTACCAGGCGGAGAGGAAGTCAAATCGAAGCGGCCGCGTCATGCCGTGGAGCGAGCTCGTCTTGGCCCTTGGTCATTTTGTACCATCATCGGAGCTGTTGCCCATTTCGGTCTCTCCTCATGTGCGGAGCGGAAATGTTGCCCAGCGCATTCAATCTTTGTCTGCTGCTCTTCGATTTTCTATTACATGATTATAATCCTTTATTATTTCTTTTCTTTTTTTTAGTAGTTTTGAGTTTTGTACAAAGTCTCGGGTTGCTTCCGCCGCAAAAGTTTTTCTTTATTATGGAAAACTGTTTATAAGTTGACAGGCAGCAAACAGGATTTGCTCGGACGCAATCGGAAACGCTAAGACGCCGAGTTCTTCTCAAAGGGGTCGCCGATCGACGAATTAACATTCAGCTAGCTGACAGGAAGTCAACTTTCCAGCGGCCAGTAGAGGTGTGTGTGTGTGTGTGTGTGTGTGGTCTGATTTACTTAACTGGAGCAAGTGCACCAATTACGCCAAACATATCTTTTTGATATTGATTGAAAATATATGCAGGACGGGGAGAGTAAAAGAAGAGGGAGATATTGATCTTGAATCTCAAGATAGGGCATTACTTATTTGATTTCGTCGGGTAAATGACCCATAAATGACAGCGCCCATATGAACTGACACGCAAGCAAAATAATTTTGGTCGAGCTGAGTGAGGCCATTTGGCGGACCCACCGAGCCACCGGGCCAGGCATATGCCATGCGCTTATCCATTTATGAGTGCACATTAGCCATTATATGATGCCGTTATGATTTACGCCCCACTAGCACAAGCCGCAGCGCCCAGTGCTCGAAGCTGAGGCCAGCCGTGCCCACAACCCACCCGAGCCACCTTCGGCGAGCGTCGTCCGGTAAGTGCCACCGTTGTGCAGCTAAGTGGAAACTATAGATAATATATTTATAGTTGCAGTGTGAGGTGCATTGTCTCCTGGGCGACTGTTTTGTATATTAAAATGTTGGCGCATTGAAATTTATTTGCCGATTCCTTGATTTATGACTCCGCATTTCTTTTGTGCCGCCGGACTCGACTGTCCGCTGGTCAGCAAGCGATGCGTCAGCGTTCGCTTCATGCCACGCCATGTGGCACCCATTAAGAGATACACTTACTTGCCCCCACACCCACTCCCACACCCACAACCACACCCCGAGAGGGGTAATTGAAAGCGACTCTTCGTGCGGTTTCTCGGTCTCTCCGTACCTGAGGCTCGTTCGCTACGTGTTCTGGCCCGCAACGAGGAGATTTATTTGCGCCTTCGATCTGTGCCAAAGGGTTCGAATTGCACGCAGATAACGGAACGAGTATCTGCGAGAGGCATCTGCTAGTCTCATTTTGTCTGCAGCCATATTAATCCGATTTAATATTAGCTTAGCTCAGATATATATAAATTGCCCGTGACAAGCACTTTATAGGACTCAGAGATACTCTGAAACACGTACACAACAAGCAACTTTCCCTCAACAGATATGCCAAAAACCTGCAAGTATAAACCGATATTTAGCAACTTATTTTAAATTGTTAGTCTTCAGCTTTTAAATTCTCTGATGCTGATGCAGTCATGGAAAAAATATTAGAAACGGCATGTTTTTTTTCCGTAAACTTTAAATTTTCTTCGGTGATATTTTTATACTCGTTCACGAAATGAAACTAGTATATTGGTTTTGTGCAATGTCCGTCATGCTGTCCGTCCCTCTGTCCGTCTGTCCGTATGAACGCAATTTTTTTCGACGCTATTGAAGATAGAGACTTGAAACTTGGCATATATACTTGTAGTTATCTGCTTCAGACAAAGTGTGAAGATTTTTGTGCCACGCCCACTGGGAGCCTGGCAAATCGATAACATGTCGATACACCTCAAATCGCAAATCGATTAAAGTTGAATATTTCCCACAATATTAAAGTTAGAGTCACCAAATTTATAATGTAGATAGCTGGTGATCTCCTCCAAAAAATGCCCTGATTTCCCGGCCACGCCCACTAGAACGCCCCCCAGCGCCCCCGCCCCAAAAAATCGGAAATGGCTATATCTCCCATTGTTTTAGAGCTAGAGTCAAATTTTGAATATATATTACTGGTAAGGTCCCCCAAATATCACAGAAAAAAATTTTTGGCCACGCCCCCTTCCGCCTCCGTAATCGCTAAAATCGATATATTTACAAGCTCAAAACGGTAACACGTGTATAATTAACACAATTTTGAAGCTAGAGACACCAAACTTGGTATGTAGATTGCTGGTGACCTCCCCAAAAGATTGAGACCTTGATATCTCGGCCACGCCCACTAGAACGCCCCCCAGACACCCCGCCTTAAAAAATCGGAAATGGCTATATCTTCCAAAGTAGCTCTAAGCTAGAGTCACCAAATTTTGAATGTAGATAAGTGGTCAGCTCCTCTAAATAAAGGTACAAAAATTTACCGCCCACGTCCACCCCCGCCCTCTCCCGCCCCCGCAAAGTGCGAAAGCCTATATCTCCCACAAATTTTGGAGCTAGAGTCACCAAATTTTAAACGTAGATGGCTGGTCACCCCCTTTAAGGATTCGTAAAAAAATTTCCCGGCCATGCCCACTCCCGCCCACTCCCACCTACACCCGCCCCCGCAAATCGGGAAAGCTATACCTCCGACAATTTTGGAGCTAGATGCACAAAATTTGGCAGAAAGTGTTTGTGTGACCTTCTCTTAATGTTGGCCACGCCCACCCCCGCCGATACGAAATATAAAAATGCTATATTTTTTTCAAAATAACAATAATAATTTCCGTGTACTGTGAACGAGTATTACGCAGTCGGTTACGTCCGACTGCAACGTTCTTACTTATTAAATGTATAATTTTTGATAACTGTTTGCTGAATTATATCTGTTACTTCACAGCATCGTGGTCATTTAATAAATAGCTCATAATTCTTACCGAAATATACACACAACCAAAAACAACTGTACTCAGAGAATCATCAATCAGCTAGAAGTTTCGTAGGAAAAGTCGTCCATAAAACTGCACTGCGAACAGAGCATCGCACAGTCGGTTACACTCGAATATAATCACAATAAAAACTAATAGTAATTAATAGATGTGGTTCTGAAAACAATCACCCTGATTGGCAAATAGGAGGAGGTTGTAAACATTCTTGATTTTGTGCGGCCGGAAAATGAGTGGAAACTAAATGCGTACTTTAGAGGAAAAGCACGGGGAAAGCCGGGCCCTGGTTACTAGTCTTGTTGATGCATACTGGTAGAAGCCACTAGGAACAGAGCATCTCGCTGTCGGGCGCTTTCCGCCGTAATTTCTGGTGGTTCTGCAAAACCCGTGGATTGCGAATGATAATATTCATTAATCTGCATACCTGCTTTTGTTTGCTTGGATAACCAATCCCATTGCAGAGCATTTGTTCCTGTCGCCTCGTCTCGCTCTGTCGCTCTCTCGCTCTCTCACTCGCCGGCTCAACTTGCCGCCCAGCAACAAGCTTGCCACACTTATAAGCCTCGAGTACATCAATCATCGGCTTGTTTTAATTTTAAAAAATCGCACGCTGTTCAGCGTCGTGTCCTGATCGTCCTGCCGGCCCGGCGTCCAGTACGGCGTAGGGCGCAGCGGCAGCGCCAGCCCTCTGCCAGGGGGTTGTGCGCCAGTTTTCGCACTTAATTAAATGCCACAGGCCACCGCCCCCCGTTGGGCGCAAATGGAATCCCGCCCACTGAGCAGCATGTGCGGTATCTCTTTCTGGCACGAGCCTGTCTCCCTGCGTCTGTGTGTGTGTATCCTTGGGAAATTTCAGAGGCACGAGGAAATTTTCGCATTATGTTTAAAGAGCGCCATTTTCTTTTGTTCTGTCTGCTGAATTTTCACTTGAATTCACTTGGCCAGAGGCTCGGGGTGGGGTTCAAAATTCAACTTAAGCCTTATTCCTTGCGGTCTGCAGTGGGCGTAGCGGAAGGGGGGGGGGAGGGGCAGCGGGGCCGGGTGGGCGTTACTGGCATATCTGTCGACAAGATTGATCTGTTTAATAAGCAGCCTTAAATTTTTATTAATAAAAGTGTAAACCTTTTTAATCTGCTTTTATGTCCACCATCAAAATATTCCGCAGCGCCCACCTCAATCTGAATACAAATTCTGCGAGTCCTGCCAGCGACGCAGCAAAGTCATGAACTCAACGCTGCCAAAGGCTCTAAGAAGAGCCGAGCAGGCGCCGTTTATGAGTGTGTGTAAAATGTTGAAATTAGTCCGGCCTGAAAGGAAAAATGATATTCTATATAATACTGTGTGTCACATTAAATACTGATTACTCGAAGATCTGAACAAGCAACATCTCCTCTTTTCACTTAGTTCAACGTGTAGTTAAGCTCTGTATAAAATCATTATATTCAACAAACCATCGAAACTGTCTTCATTATTACTGCTACTTTACAAAAATGTCGATTTTTGTATGTGTTGGGGCGGGCTTTATTTACACGCCCCTAAGTGGGCGTGCCGAATAAATTTTTGCTCGACCTTTAGAGAAGATCATCGATTCTCGCTTTCATCGCTTTATCTGACGCCAGTGTACACGATTATATATTCCAGGTTTCCAATTAAACACGCTGTACAGTAATTATGTTTTCAAAACGAATTTTTTTAGTACTTTCTTTGCGTTGATTAAATGATTTTTCCTTTAAGCTTTGCGCACTGTAAAATAAAATCATTAGAACTTATGATTTTATTTCAAATTTGCAGGAAACCTTTCTTCAGCAATAGATTTTTGTTTTCTCGTCCTTATTTGACATGAGATGGCTTGTATTCATAAATAAAGAATAAAATTAAAATAAAAGACTTAAAAACTGTATTTTAATGTCTTACAATCAAATTCAAATGTCGCGCCCAAGGGCTGTTATTAAAAGTTACAGCATTGCCAACATAGTTTAGTGGTCTGTTGGCAACATAACAGTTGACTCAGTGGGTAATGTTACTCAATTGGCACTGTCAGTTTACAGGGAACTAAGCAGAGCTCTCTTACATGTCTTAGCTTGGAGATTTCTGGGTTATTTGAATTTGAAAATTGACCTAAACACCTTGGAAGGACTCTGTGACCTTAGCAGATATTTGATTTATTTCGTGTGTTTCCTTTCTTAAACAATTTTTGGACACGTAGCAACGTTTTCTCAAAAATATAAACGTAAAAGGACATTAGCTAAGTTCTCCTCCTTAAGAATTGTGGACCTTACTAAGTTTTGTTGTGGGATAATATTCGTTAAGTGTGGAACGAATTTCGATAAATATAACAGCTTCATCGTTGAGTGTTTGAGCGAGGACATACTTTCACCCTCTTGGTGTTATTTCTCTTTTAACGACACTTTCTAATGGAATTTCTCTTTTACTGAGATGGGTCCTTTAACGGAATTTAACGAAATTGCTTAAATTTACCGATTGATTACCGCTTAGAACATAGTTCAGACACAAACCAAGCATTTTCAATTAGCTTTTAATACACAGAGCTTTATTCAAACAGTTTAACGGTTAACATATTTCTTGAACACAAGCAGAAAGCTATATTTAAACTAAATTAAACCGTTTGCCGAATGAGTTGAAGGCGAAAAAAATAATTTCTCCACTGTTTCTAGGATATGATGTATGCTGTACTGAGCTGGATAATTTATTTTATTTTACGTGAATAAGTGAATTTGCTGACAACAGTTGCCAATAAAAGCGAGGTAATTATTTAAAAATTCTCATTAAGCATTTTCTGGACAGTAAGCAAATCATAAAAACGCGTTTAACTGACAAGGTCGCAGGAAGACACAGATAAATTTAATATTTATAAGTGGAGCGGTTTAAGAGAATGCCATATTTTCGAGTTTGGGACTGTGGGAACTATGTTTCGGCAATTTGAAATAAACTTGATTTGTGTATTGTATACAAGAACTTGAAAAATCAAACCTAAAGTCTTTTGTTCTTACGGTATGGCTAAGTCGACTGGGAAATTGGTGCTGACCAAGAATATATAGGTGTCCTTGCCTCCTTCCATTACCATTTTAATCCGCTCTCAATAATAATAATAACAATGAAGAAAAGTAATTCAACGATTTATTCGATTTTTTATTAGAGCCGACACAAAATACATTTATATAATTTTTTATGCCAAACTCGGAGCTCAAATTTTTCGCCAAGAGCAGTTGATATAATTTGAGCTATTATGCCCAAGTTTTGCATCCGTTTAAACAATGTTTATATGGCTAATATAATCTAGAAGGACGCTCTGAAATAGATATTTAGTAAAATAGAGGTTTGGTTTTTTCGGCTGTATGGAAATAAAGATTTCTATGTTTTTTGAAGTGCTCTTCAATTTCAGCATTAATTAAGTTTTTTAAATGCTCTAGGTACGTGTCCGCTAATTGGACAGCTCCTGTGAAATAAAAACGCAACGTTGCTCACTTTGCACCATAAAATTTATTTTGTCGCCTTTGACTATTTTATATTTTAATTTTACACATTTTGCCATACACACATTACACTTAAACTAAATTATTTTTACGCTTTTATCATATCTTTTGTATTCCATTCATTTATTTATTTTAATGCTCCGTTTTGAAAATTGATCGGGGCAATTTATAGTTTACATACAATGCTTGCAGTCGTTAGTTTTATGCGTTTTAATGCTAGTCAAAAAAAAAAAATTATGTTTATATATCTATAAATATTTATTTAGATAAGTATATAACATCTATTAAAAATTGTTGTAGTTCTGTATTTTGTATTTTTTTTTTGTTTTTTTTTTTTTGTTTTTTGTTTGTGTTCTGCTTTTTTTTTATACTTTAAGTATGCGTTGCACATTTACAAAAAATTAGCTTTACAAAAACTGTATAGTATTATCCATAGGCTTATTTAGTAGACAATTACGAGTACAATACTTGTAATATTAATTATTGTAGTAAAATCGCTAAATCTTTACAAGTTGACAGCTCAATTTGAACCTGTTTGCTTGTTTTGGTTAGTTTTGCTTATATTTACACAATTTCACTAAGATTCAAATATTCAAAATAAAAACAAAGAAGATTATATATCAACTCAATAGCCGAAGCCAGGCTTTAATTTCAGTTGAAGTTAAACTTTTTTGAAATTACATTAGCTATATGAGTATTATGCCTAAGAATCCATAACAACCAAATGGTATATGAAAACCCAGCTCTGATTCTTTGTAACAATTATCATAGTTCTATATTGTTTGTGTTATCATTGTCGTTAAAAGAAAACCATCAAAATACCTGCAGAATATCCGTCCGAGCTGTGCTTTGTACAAAAACCAGAAAACTTTATAAAGAATAATAATTTAATATTGCATGGCATAACGAGAATATTTCGCATCGCTGCACAATTGTTCAACCCATTTAGGATAAAGTCGTGCTACAAAAACAAATGTACATATGCTTCAATTGATGTCTCATAGTACTACATATACACAAATCGTACATATATATTTATATATATGTATATATGCCTGTCCAGCACAAGGTGTAAAAAGCGTAATCAATTTTATTTCATAATCGCCCCTATGGCTGGTCCAGAGTTCGTTTTTACCATTTGTTCTCGCTCAGCCAACAAAATCAACTGAGAATAATGCTAACAGAAAATAAGTAAATAAAAATAATGAACCAGCAGATTACATGTTTGTTCCTATTTTATTGAATTATTTTCTTATTTTATCTCGAAATAAAAGACCACATATACAGTTAGCACGTTTCGTGTTGTTCTTGCCAAATAATTTGAAACATTTTCATATTTTTAATGAGTCGTGCGGTTTTCGCTTGTCTAGCGCTTGACACAGAATGAAAATTTATTTTATGCTGGCATTTACAATCTGTCCAACTGTCTCGTCTTTGAGCCAGGTCGAACTTTGGGCACGCTCGAACTGCCCCTGCTCTCGGCCCTGACTTTGACTTTGGCCTGTGTCGAACAGTTTGTAATCAGCCCTGCTAATCTCGTTAATGATTTCTGGCTCAAATTGCAAAGCTGCATGACCAGCGCGTCATGTAAAGTGTAATGAGTGGTTGTACCCATGCCCCAACTCCCCTTCCCCCTCCTCCCTGCATTCGGCTCCCCATAATTGTCCGTGTCGCTGTTGCTCTTTCAGTCCAATCAATCAGTTTGCTTGACACTTCTGGCTTAGTGCCGGATCGACGGCCACGCCCACTCCCAACTCCCGCCCCTCGGCAGGACCTGCGTCAGTTATCCAGGTCGGCTCAAAAATTCAAATATTTAACTTTTCGACAACCACATTTCTTTTTTGTGAGAGAGAATAATAAATGGACTCCAAAAAGAACATCATGAACATTTTAATTAATCAAGTTGCATTGCAAGTATTTATGTATGTTTGTACCTGCTTATAAATATGAGCACACTCACTAAGTTAGCTTCGAAATTCTTTGAAATTCAAAACTGTTCTCGTTCATTAAGGGATTGTTCCATATTGAACAAAAGTTTACAGACTATTTTTTTTTTTTTTTTAATTATTACATTTCTTTTACAAAAAAAGTTTTAGCTATCATCATTAAAACTAAAACTATATCTTTATTTCTGAAATTTAGAACAGTTTTTCATGTTATAAGTAAGAAAAACTGCATTTCGATTTTACCGAAATTTGATATATTAATTTAAAGAAGTTTATCAACTTTCACGGAAGCGAAAATCGTGATATTTCAAAAATGCTCGCCGAATGTGGTGGAAATCTTTTGGTGACTGTGCTAATTGCAAGCTGAGAGTTTCCAATGTGAAAGATGATTTTGCGTCAAATAATGAATTCAGAGCGCAATCAGATGATCAAATTGACGTTGAAATATGTGAGTCTGTCCATTTAGGTGGCTGGTCAGTTTGCTTGGGGCAGGAGGGGGGAAAACCATTTAATTAAATGATTAAACCATCTCAGAGCTAGAGACAGAGAGGGAGAGAGAGAGAGAGAGAGAGAGAGAGGGAAAGTCAGAGCGTGACGAATGCACAGAAAATCACTTAAAAACTATTTTCACGCAAATTGCTTCAGTGGCATTTGCCAGGAAGGGTGCCGGGGAGGGGGGGGGGGGGGAGAGGGGCCGCCGCTGCTGGTTGCACGTGCACGTGATGGATGGACTACGTCTGACCCACTCCCGGGCTCACCGTCGCCGGCGCCGTCACGTTCCTCATGCATGTAAATGAAGAAGTTCCTGAAAGCCGCAAGTAAAGCAACAGGAAGGAGGAGGGGCAGGGGGTGGGGGGTCGAGTGGCAAAACGCACCAGACAATGTCCAGTTCGTGGTCAACGCTCGACTCGTGGCTGTTGTTGTTGCTGTTGAAGCCTTTGTTGCCGTTGTCCTGGCACATGTTGTTCATACGCCACGTTGTCAGGCGTCTGCTTAGTGTCTGCACGTATAGCTGGACATTGGTCTGGCCACCATATATATATATGCATATACATGTCTTCTAAGTGCTTGTGCCTGTGTGTGTGTGTGTGCATTGTTTTCAGCGAGAATCTTGCTGGCAATTTGAGTCAAGCCGCGAACAGCAAAGAGGCTGGACGCCCGGGGAACCAGCTGCGTAATTTGAGCCCAAAGGAAAGAAGCAGAACGGGATTGCAACCAAAAATGAACATTACCTGGCTTTAAAGCCAAAAATGCATCTGAATGCGGCATTGTGTTCCGGCCGGAAGAGTGGCGTTTGCAATTCGTTTGCCGGATTGCGCCACGCCGTGTCCATGTCCGTATCCATGTCCGTGTCCGTGTCCGTGTCCGTGTCCGTCTGCGTGTCTCCGTCCGTGTGCATGTCCGTGTCGTGTCAACGGCGCCGCTGCGGCTGTGGTTAATTTTCCAGCCGTTGTCCAGTTGTCCTTGCCCTTGTTGCTGCTGTTGTCGGCCGCTGTTGTTGTTGCTGCTGCTGCTGCTGTCGGCGTCGTCATTGTTGTTGGTGCTGTTGCTGATTGGCGGGCAATTCTTAAATGTCAATGGGACGTCATGATAATCACGTCTGGCGCCGAATTCCGTATGTCGATGAACACTTTGGACTCCTCGTTCTTCTGCTGCTTGCCGCCCTGCAACTGGGCGTGGCCGCGCTGCAGCTGCATGGGCGGGAGGCGCGTCGGCGGTTGCTGCTGCAGCAGCTGCTGCTGCTGCTGCTGCTGCTGCTGATGCGGATGGTGCGTGCGCTGCTGCTGCTGCTGCTGGTGCTGGTGGTGATGATGGCAGATCTCCTGCGGCTTCACTGCGGAGGCGACTATCACGCCGTAGTGCGAGCGCTGGCCGCTGCCCACGCCGCTGTGCCGCTCCTCCAGCTCGAGGGACTCGTGCTGCGAGGGCGCGTGCTGCAGATGCATCTGGCTGCGCCGCAGCAGCTGGCCGGGCGGCGGCGGAGCGGCCGCGGGCATCGACGGCGCCGGTCCCTGCTCGTAGCCGAATGTGGAGAAGAACCGCGGCGGCGGCGGCGGCATGACAGCGCCCGCGCCCGCCCCCGCGCTGCCGCCGCCCAGCGACGACGAGCTCGACTTCTGCCTCATTAGCGTGGCGACGGCGCTGGGGCTGTTCGCGAACAGCGACTCCCTGTGGGGCGAAGGTGGGCAAAGAGAAGGGCAGCACTTTAATATTTGTCTTGCATGCTCGTAAAGCAAACCCGCTCCCGCAATCCCGCAATCCCAACATCCCAACATCCCTCCATCAGGCATATGGTCTGAGTGGTCTATCCTGTGACTGCGACTGTTGCTGCTAATGTGACAGCTACTCTTGCCGTTAACATTAAATGCTGCTGTTACTCTGACAGAGTCTTCTCCCTGTTACTGTTAACTGAGCTTTGACTGTTACTGTTACTGTTACTTATATAATGCTATTACTGCTAATCTTACTACTCGCTTTTCATTTAAACTACTTTCTCAATTCTTTTATTTTTTGCTACTCGTTAACGATTCCCTTCTCTGACAACTGTGATTTTGGTCTTGGCTTCGAGTAGGGCTCATCTCTGCCGTGCGTGCTTGCGTCATGTTTGTGATTGTAAGGGCACCTTCGTGCACCCGCCGCGCGCCCCTGGCCCCACGATCTGTGGCATATGGGATATCTGACTCAGCTGTGTACCGACGGCTCCATGGCCCAATGAAGACGCATGCAAATACAAATATTTGCATCGATTTGTGTTGTACAAGCATCGGGCGCTCTGTCTCTGGGCCTCGTACTCCCCCGTTCTATATCCGTTGGGCGGGTTCTTTCCATCATCGGCCCCGCCATGGAAATATTGTCATTGTTTTTGCTGTTTGCTCATCGTTGACTTTGAAATTTGTGTGACAGCTGGGACGCGTCCAGTGTATGCCGATGATTATGATGACCAGCCCCATATACATCCCCCATTTGCCCCATACGTTTACCTCGTCTGACAGCCCATATCGCAGGCATTAACCGGTGCGGTCGCAATCGTCGCCTTCGTCATCAGCATGTCGTGCGTGGCCGTTGTTGTCGACGAGGACTCGCCGTCGTCGCCATCGATGCCGCCACAGAGGCTCGTTTGGGTCATGTCCGGGTTCCGGCGCAATATGCTGTGCTCCTTCTCCTTGAAGTCAGCCTTGCTCGACTGCGTCGACATGGGCACGGCCTCACGGTAGTATCGATTCGAGACATCGTCGAGAATTTGCAGCGAGGTCTGCGAGTGCTTCTGTCTGCAATTGTCCGAGCAAAAGGAAAGGATCAGCGATTCAAGTCAAATCAAGAAACAAGACCGATTTAATGAAAACAGAGGTCAAGGACATTACTGAATACGTGTTCACAAAAGATTTAAAACTTGTTTATTTGTTTTTCACAATGCATCTACAAAATTAAATAGCAACTGGAATTATTCATTGGCATTTTCAATTTAAATCTGGTATAAACCCAATTGAAACATAATCAAAAAATTATTGGCACTGTTCTTAGACTGATTGCTACTTAATTCATTATCGATAATGAATTATAATCTTATTAAAAACATTAATTTCGGAATATTTAATATTTTGCTTACTAATAAGATAATTGCAATAATTGAAACAAATAAACGTGTGCTGAATTTAACGATAACATTTTCATTAAAATTGCAATGATTGAAAAGTGCAACTCATCGTTTGTATTTCATTATTCGCAGTTGGGCTCCGCACTTGTTTTTGCATCCGAGCATTTTATTGTTTTCGAATGGAATGCAGCTACCGCATTAGTGGCGTCGATAATGCATTTTAATGAGTTGGCGCCGAGATGGAAGGAAGTTGGGGTCCGAGTGCTTGGTACACTTACCTTGATATGTTCTCGCGAGAGCGTGCCTTGGAATTGCGACCCATCTCGTCCAGTTTGCTCTCCTTGGACTCGCGAATGTGCTCCTGCAATGACCAAGAAATGGAAGAGAAATGGCCGTGGAAACCAAAAACGTGCATGAGAGAGACGACAGCGATAGCGATATATAAACCCAATATATAAGTATATTAAGCGTAATAATAAATATTTTCAATTAATTTCGCAGGCATCGCGGCTTATGAAATGGGCGGGGGAGCGAGGGGAGTCTGCAAGCCGAGATTTTAAAATGTTGCTCGGGAAGGGGGCTATCTGGGTGCATGTCGGGTAACACGTCAACTGTATGCGGCTCCTCGGTGTAATGCATTTCGTGTGCACCGTGGCGTATGCGTGATATTGTGTTTATCGCATTCGCGCCGGCATCGACTGTCAGCGCGATTACGGGACTGCAATTAGGCGCTCGCCTCCCAATTCCTGACGCCCCCCCAAGTCTTTAATACGCCGACTGTGCACAAGGAGTCGAGCTGCACTCGAGCTTGCATAAAAGGAAGCGTAAATACGCAAATACTACATAATAATGAAGGCGCCAGGACAGGCCGGGACAAAGCTGAGCTGGGGATGGGATGGCAATGGCAGGGGGCGTCGAGCCGGCTGCAGGCAGGTCGGGTCAGAGCAGGTCGCGACCGCTGCACGGAGTTGACCCCGCTGAAGCAGAAGTCTCGCTTAGGAGTCCTGGCACTCCTTGCCAAGTTTGCTGCGTTGTGGCCGCTATTTGACAGCACCTCGAACTGCATTCATAATAAAATACCCAAGCCAAACATTTGATCCATTTTTTTCCATTTTCTTTCTGTTTATTATACAATATTCCATTTCCATTTCATGTCCATCATTTTAAGCTGCTTGCAGTTTGAACAACTACGACTACAACTACAATTATAACAAAATTCCAAAAAAAAAAAACAAAAAAAATACAAAAATCGAGGGCGAAAGTACAGCATAAAATTAAGCTGCAGTTTCTGAAGATTATGTCTGAGTTTTCAATCAGTATGCAAATCGCAGTCAATTTTATTTTTATTACCTCAATGCACTTAAACAGTTTGATTTTTGGATTTTTGATTAATTACTTTTACTTTTCATTCGATTGCGTTCAAGGTAATTGTTTTTTTTAAATAATTTGTGTTTCTGTGTAAGGTTTCTCACGTCTTAGTACCCTTGCCAAGATACAGAGACATCCATCTAAATATATATATCTATATCTAGATTTAGTGATCTAGGAGAAAATGCGTTATATTTGAAGTATATATGTATCCTTCCTTATATACTATATAAACTGTGTTTACCTACTATCAGAAAACTATTTTGCATAGCAAGGGTATTTCAACTTCGCAAGGCCGAAATAAGTTATTCCTCGAAGTTCTATTTGCATTGGCAGCGTCTATATTGGCTTTGCTATTCTTACCCCGTTTACAGGGAAGAAAGTTGTGTATTTGCTTTGTGCACTGTTCGCCTCGTTCTCCGTCCGAACGACGGCTCCATTCCGCCTCCGCCCCTTTTCACACTGTAAACAGAATGCGGCGGCGTCGGTTGCATCCGACTGCAGCAGTCTTGCTGCATTTTAATATCTGCTGTTTAACTACTGTTATCAAATAAATATCCCTTATCGTTGGGCCGCTCTTGACAAATTTAAAAGCGGAAGCACTTTAAAGAGTTCACTTAAACCACATTTCGGGCTGGTTAACTTGTATGCGTATTGAACTGGCAAGTGCCAACAGACTTTATTAACTGTGTGTGTGTGTGTGTGTGTGTGTGTGTAATTTCTGTTCGTTTAAAAATAATAATTGCATTCACTTTCGGATTTTGTTTCATGTTTTTTGCTTTGTATGTGGTTGCAACGAAGCCAAACTACTTTCGACTGAAATGTTGATTGTGTTTTTTCAAAATACATTTCATTGGGTAAATGTGCATGTGTAAATGTGATTTGGTTTTTACCCCCAAAAATGTATGTAGGTTTTTTTTTTGGCAATTCTTCTCATTTGGCAAATTGTTGGATTCCATTCCAAACTGCAACCATGTGCAGCTTCTGGCGTTTTCCTAATTTTACACTCATGTCAAAGGTTAAACACCAGATTTGGAAATGCAGCGAAATGTACAAATTTTGAATTTTCCAAGCAACGAAATATCGGTTTGTTGAAATAAATAGATACACCAATACAAGCCAAGCGAAAGATGCGAGTATTTTTTGACAATAAACCAAAAAGGAATTTGCTATCTTTAAAAAGTTCTCTCGAATTTGGAGTTCAATTTAACATGGGCAGAATCGAGCGGAGTCGAAACGGGGAGTTTCGTTGCACCCTTCCAGTTGGGGTTGGAGCGAGTCTGCGGGGGTGGCGAGGGGGCTTTTCGCAAAGAATAAACGGCAGATTTAATGAGGCCACCAGGGACGATGGTGTGAGCGTGCGAATGAGAGCGCGGCCGAGTGGCAGCAACCTGTGCCACGTGTTGCGGGATGGTCAGCGAGGGGGGAGGGGGGAGGGAAGCGAATGTCAAAATACCAGTGGCCAATGTGGTCGAAATGGTTGCGTGTGCGAGTGTGCTTGTGTCTGTGTGTCTGTGTGCATGTGTGCATGTGCTGGTGTCGGATTGATTGCATGATCTTTGGTGCAACAGTTTTGGCTTTGAATGATGCAACAGATGCCCAAACTGGCGACGCCTTATGATATCCTTATATGATTTTGTTAAGGAAACTGAGGGCCTTCTTGGCCTTCGACTTTGACTTGGTCGCGGCCAAATGTTGCAGCTGGAGCTGCAGCTGAAGCGGCGGCGGTGGCGGCGGCGGGGTCAGATGTGGCAGTATGGCATCCATTTCGGTGGACGTGGACGAGCACGCCGTGCCCGTGGGCGTGCTGCACTGCAGCGAACTGGTGTACGAGTTGCTGGAGCTGGGCGCCTCCAGCCGCGCCCCCGTCAGGGCCATGCACTGGCCGGCGACCAGCACGAATTCATCGTCCTCCGGCGCGGTGGCGCTGTCGCTGTCACAGCTGAACCCAATGCCATCGTCGTACTCATCGTCCTCCTCGGCCTCCTCGCCCTCCTCGGCCTCCTCGCCCTCCTCGCCCTCCACCCCGCCCGCCTCGTCGTCTTCCTGTTCCCGATCCGCTTGCTGCTCCGGCCGTTGCTCATAGCGACAGCCTCCGTCGTAGGCCAGCGTCTGGACGGGGCCGTTGTTGCCCTCGCACTCGTAATCGTAATCGCAGTCGTAATCGCAATCATAGCCGCCTCCCAGCGGCGCCCCAAAGTCACCTCCTGGGCAACTGTTGCCGCCGTCGCTGCTGCTGCTGCTGGTGCTGTTTTTGCTGTCGCTGCCCCGCTCCAGGTCAATGCCAGCTGCCTCCGAGTGCGGCTGCGGCAGCTGGTCCAGCTGCTTGCACTGATCGCTCGCGGGATTGTACGCGAAATCGCACATTAAATCGTTTTGCAATCCCACGAAAATGGCGCTTTTTGGGGCGCCCAGGACAAAGGAATCGATGTGATAGACGCTATCGCGCAGCGCTGGCACATCCTGTGGATAGAACATATAGAAAAACAGAAGAACAGGAGAGAGAGAGAGAGAGAGAGAGAGAGAGAGAGAGAGAAAGAGAGAGACAGACAGTGTGTAGAGAAGATGGTGTGAGAGACATAGACAGACACAGAGAGTGACGATGTATCAGTGTAGGAGAGTTCAACATAGAAAGAGATAGACTATATGTACATACAGACAACAACCGTGACCGAAAGAGACGCAAGAGTGAAGAGAGAGAAAGAGAGAGAGAGAGTCTATGGCTAAATGTGCGTGTGTAAATGTCCAGACGTGTACAATGAAAAAGAATGCGTGAGCGAGAGAGAGCGAGAGAGACTGGGGGAGAAAGCAGGCGAGAAAGGCTTCAGGAAGTCGTGGCAAGCCGAAAAGTGCACGACAGAGAGGTTCATGCGTGCCGACTCTATCAGCAGCGTCTACAACAGAATTAATGACGGTTAATATGCCAATGTTGCCACAAACTACGAAAAACCACTACAGTGAAATGAGAAAAGCCCACAACAACTCGCTCCGACCACAAATCCGGAACAAACTCTGCTGTCATATGCACTGTACGCCACCCAAAAAGCCAGAAAAGAAAAACCAACAAAATGACTGTACATAGAAGAAATTCACCACAATTGGCCCAGCTGATAGCTGGCCACTGGACTCAGAAGCGAGAAACCCCAGCTTTAATATTCTCGACAAACGGTTTCAGTATATTTATAAAAGTACCAGCTAATCATACTGAATTATAATATAATAATTCAATACACCCTCTTCACACACTTTTACAGAATTATAAGAAATGCAACAATAACGCTTTAACGAGCCAAGCTGGGCAAAAGCGACATAACATATGAACGGAAATCAGTACTCACATGCATACACACATATGTCAGATGTGGACATTATACCTGGATATACCTGGCACCCATCTATTGATTGGCTGCGGCTTTGGCTGCAACTTGCATGTCCTTTGCCGCTGCTAGGCGACGTAGAGTTGGCATTGATAAATTGATAACATGCCAAGGTAATCTCCTTAGCTGCGAGCTCTGAGGAGGCCCCTGCGTCTTATCATATTTTCAATTAAAAACACTTGATTTTCGTGTAAATAAATAAAAGCACACAATTCCCTTGGATCTGGGTAAGTAAACACTTTGCCTTGGAAGCTGGCAAATTGACTGGATTATGATACCAAATAAAAAGTCATGTACGAAATCCATAAATCATTTCAAAAAAGTAAATAAATTGACTCGCTTTAAAGCCAGAAATAAAATCGATGTGATTGCATTGAAGCCAGGCATTAAAAATGTGTGCAAATTTTGAATTTGCAATAATTTGCCAGCATGTGACAACTTTTCTGAATATACAAATACTCGCCTGATGTATGAGACTGAGGCATGTGGCTCAGATGCATTGGCCCCGTTTGTTGGCTCACTTCAATTTGTATAATATTTGTGAGATTCAAGTAATTAATGGCCAACATTGGAATTGAGCTGCAGATGTTGTCTGCAATAGACACACACACATGCACATGCACACAATTGCACACTTTCACACACACACACACAGACTCACAAACTCTATCGTGCAAAAAGAGACAGTCGTGATACATTGAGCCCTGGGCTCATATGATGATGAACGTCATTGCCTTGGGTACTCCTTGTTGGCTATTTTGTCTAGTTTATTTTTAACTTGGCCCGAGCTGCTCTTTAATTTAAATTACACGTACCAGTTGCCACTCAATCTAATTATATATCTTTTAAACAACTTCCTTTACTATTTTAATATCGGAGTGATGCTTACATTATATTTTATTGTAAAAAGCCAGTTAAATACTTGAGCACAAACTTTATCAAATTCCATGTAACAAATTTCTACACAACATTTACTCCTCATTGTGCAATTTTCTTCTCCAAGAAATGTTTAACTTCGTAACCAGCCTAAAATAAAGTTTGCAAAAAGAGAGAAGAGAGCTTTTTGGAGCCAAAAAAAATAAAATTGAAACAAGTGAAAACGGTCTTGATGTTTATTGTTGCTTTTGTAATTTGTGAGGGTGGGACTGAATTTTTCCTACGCGATCTTTAGAGAAGGACATCAGTAGTCTGCCTGATAAAGTTTGTGACTAGCTATAAAACTGAGAGAGATATAGATTTGTGTCACGACCAAAAATCATAATCAAAATTATTATTTTTATTTTTGTAAGCCAGAAATTCACGTCAAGCAAATAAAAAAGTAAAATGCATCCGAATTTATTTCAAAGAAGCAGTTTTCTTTTCCAGAAATACGCTTTATATTTGTTTCCCGTAACACGATGCTCATTAGCGTCATTTAGTTAACAGCATGCTGAAAAAATATTTAAACTGTGAGCATACAAAGTACCTACGTCAGTTGTACTCGTGGTACTTACAATGATACCATGTAGCTATTAAAGATAAGGTAGTGCAAGTCTACGTAATAAGGCGAAAGAAGATTTTTATTGTAAACACCAGGTGACACCAGGTATATGTACATATATATAGGCAACTAACAAAAACAGAAAGCAAACTCAAAACTCATTTCTATATATGCCGAATATGGATCTCTCATCTTTCGTCCTCGCTGCAGGGTATTTCACATTCGAGCAACATACGCCTGGCCAATTATTCATGTTTTTTGTTGTTTGGCCCTTTTAGGGTCGGCTGCAGCTGGTGCTTGCTGGCAAGATAGAACTGAACCGACATGTGAGCGTACTCGTAGGAAACCAGCACAGTTTTTCCGCGATTGCGTTTGCGTTCTACTTGGGCGGGCTGGGAGGGGCACGTGGGGCAGTCGGGCAGCGGGGAAGGAAAGCAAATTCAGTAAAATTTAATTCTGCAACAACTAATTCGGCTTGCAATTATTAGCAGTGGCTGCCACAGCGTTAATTGAGCCGCTGTGTAAATGTTTGGGTGCCTGATTCATACACACGTTGGCACACCCCGCACACACGCATGGGCACACACGGCTATCCAGTTTTAATCTGTTTCTTATTCCATTTTTAATTGGCCACATAAATACATGTCGCACATCTCTCGTGACTGCCGACGCACGACATATGCATATAGTATATGCCAAATTCGATATTTGAATTTGATAAAATGAATTTTGTCGTTACACCGCAATTGCACTACGGAATTTTCGGCTCCATTTTTGTTCACTTCCCATGCGCCGTGCACGCGAATTCCCGCCTGTGTTGCTGTTGCCATGCCCGGAGGCAAATATTTCACAAATTTCCAATATATTTAATGATTTCAATTTCCAGTTCTTTTTTGCTGTGCATATGTAGGGGTTGTTTTTTTTTTATTTATTTGGGAGAATGTATTTTGTGGGCATGTAAAAGTTTTGGCTCAACGCATCGCTAAGTTTGCTTTGCATGGAAAAGTTTGGCATTTGTTTAATTAGAATTTTGCACAGGTGTAGGGACTTGGCCGAGGTGGGATTAGCTTAGGTGTTCTTTGAGCTATGCCAAAGGGCTTCGGGCATTTCAAAATTACCTTGGCATCAACTTTCAACCGAAGCTAATCGCAAGCCAATTGTCAGAGCGAGAGAGAGAGAATGCTGCATGCAGCCCTGCGGCATGTGGCACGAGCGTTCATACAACTTAAAGGCTCTATTGTTGCCCAATTGAGCTCTATTCAAAATGCATCCCCTGTATATAGGCGCTACTTTGGCATACAGCAATCAAGCAATTCCTTTTGATGTGATTCAATTTGATTTTATTATTATGCAAAAGTATCGATTCCTTATCCAGCATATTTAATTAATTTTTGCTCAGTTGTGATTTACAAATTCGAACCTTTGGCTGTCTGAACGACCTTCAAGTGCAAAGTTTCGAAACATAAAGAATGAGTATGAATACCTGTGAATATGAGTGCTACTCTTGAATGATGCTTTCACATCGCCCATTTCAGTATTTGCATACAACACCCAGCGTTAAAAGGGGATAACAAAAAATATGCACAAGTGAAAGTGTTCCAAGGGCCGAGAGTACCATGAGTACATTTCAGTATATATGCGTGCATTAATGAATACGCAATTGGTCAACTGACATACTGACGAACAGATGAATAGGCAAGCTTCATAGAACCTTTCAGTAAAATATTTAAATGCATTTTATAAATTGTCTGCGCAAACGGAATATATGAAAACGTATTGCTGGGCAATTGTTTAAGATGTCGATGACTGACTGACAAATTGACTGACTGTATGCTTGATTGACGGACTGATGGTCGGATCATTGAATGTCAATAGTGGGCGTGGCTGGCACACGCGGCAATCAAGGGGAACGCCCAAGAGTTAAGTTAAAGTGCAGCATTTCAACTCGCATTAAGCCAAAGCTTTTCACTTTTCGCTTTTCACTTTGCCCATCGTGTAAAACGTCGCCGAGTGGCATCCTCCACAGAGAGCAAAAGACGGGGGCTGTTGAGACAGAGCTGCAGCTGCTGCTGGCTCCCACTCGCCGCACTCTTTGTATTATTTTATGGCCGTGGCTGTTTCTTTGCGAATTGCATTTCAGCTTGATTTATTTCATTTCATTTTATTTTGCCCCAGTGCAGTGCAGAGCGGGCGTGCGGGCCGGGCAAATTGATGCGAGCGAAGAAATACGGTTAGCTACATAAGTTGGTTATTACTTGCTGCTTAAGCCACGGCCCATGTCCACGCCCACACGCCCATATCAGCGCCAACGCCTCATCACTTTGGCCCAACGGAATCTGTGTGCGAATTCAGTTTCAAATAAAATATTGCACCACCAAATGCGGGGTCGGGCCCAGCTCAGCTCGGCCAGCAGCGTGTGCGTAAGATAAACCTAAGGCTAAAGTACAAGTAGCATAAGCAGAAGAAAAAGAAGAAGAAGCTTTTGAACCGATACCAATACCAAGACCGAGACCGAGACCGAGACCGAGACCGAAACTGAGACCCATTCCCCGGCTGGCTTTTACTCCCAACACGGATGAGCGGCGACTGCTCGGAAATGGCAGTTTTTCCATTACGCTCCCGTCAAGTGTCCCCCGCCCCGCCCCCCCTGTCCCCAATCCGCGAGCCGGTATTACTTAATTTATATGAAATATGAAATACTCGCATGAAACATGAAACAATATCAGACTCAGAAAGGGAGCGCACGGGGATTTGAATCCGCCATCAAATTAAGGCTAAAATGCATTTGTCAGATGGCGTCCTGACAACAAAATTGCTAAAATAATAAAACTATCAGACATCCCTTTGTACACGCTCGTGTGTGTGGGTGTGTGTGTGTGTGTGTTAGCATATGTGCGTCGCGCTGCTCGTAAGCTGTTTATCTTGAAGACGGCCGCCAAGACACGGAGTGGAACAAGTGGCAGCACCACAAAATGTCCCTTGGCCACGCCTCCAGCTGCTTGGCTTGCCTCCTTGCTATCCTTGCGCCGCATCAGGAGCAGCAACAAACCGTTGCAAACAGGCAACACTAAAATATCACTCAAGCTGTGTGTGTGTGTGTGTGTGCGTGTGTGTGTGTTGCCTGGGCAAATATGCATTGCGGCTGTTACCAAATCGGATGCAGTTATGGCAAGCGCACATGTTCAAGGCGCTGCCAGCGAAGAGAGGTGCGTTTGATGCTAAATTTAAGCTTAACCTTGCCACGGAAAGCGGACCCTCCCACGTTCGAGTCCGTTATGAGCCGTGCCACAAATGAGAAACTGCAGTTGATTCCATTTCGCATTACGCTTCAGTAATGCGTAACGGTTTATATAAATCACAAGAAAATAGTTTTATGTTGCGAACCGGTTCGCGTGTAGTTCCGACCCACTTCCCGGACCAACTGAAATACGGCTTGTAGTTCGCTTTTTAATTCAAAGGATATTCAAAGAATGTTTACCTTGTTATCACCCAACTTCAGTTAGCGGTTATTATCTACAGAGACCTAAGAGATATAAGCTATATGGCAATAGGGGATAAAAACAGAAATCTATTAACGGGTATTTGTGGCTGTGCCAACTCGGGTGTTGGGGCCATAGACATATAGAGTCTGGCGCGCATCCGAGGCACGGCTCCAAATGGGTTCCGTTTGACAGTTGGCAGTTGGCAGTTGGCTTGGAGCGACTCTCGCTGCCAAAAAACTGCGTGGTGTGTGTGTGTGTGTGTGCAGCGAGTGTGCAGATACTTTTATCTGCAAGTACATGCTAAAATCTAAGTGGTAACAGAATTTCGGGCAAGAAAAAACAAGAAATTGCACAATGTCTAAGGACATAAAAAACGGGCAACAGAACGAGCGGCATGCCACAAGCAAACGAGGCAGCGAACGCAGGACGCAGGACGCAGGACGCACGCCGCATGCAACAAACGACCTCAACTTGAAACTGTGAAACTGTGGAATATGGAAATATGTACATATAATAAAATATGTATATGTACTGTATGCCGGTCTGTGCAAATATTTAACCCTTTATCTTTTCCCTGTTTATCGTCCTTTGCTGAATTTTGTTTTGTTTTCTCCACTTTGTTCTATTGCCTCGTTCTGGCCGTCATTTCGTGGCATAGCGGAATACTAAAGTGGCCATCGATGGCGCTGCCGCAAAGCAATTTCCTTGTGGGATGCCGCCACATATTTGCCCCAATCCCCCCTTCCAGAAAGCCGGCAGCTGATTCGTTGAGCATCGATCGAATGATTCCATCAAATCCGCTGACGTTGAATTGATTTGATTTGATGTGCGCTTTGTGCAAATTTATTTGATGCAGTTTCATAAATGCGACCGTCCATAAAAAAAGTGCGAGCGTTTTTTACTTTGCCGACCGCCCGAGCACCCGCCAGCCCCCATCCCCTCGCCCCCCCCCCCCTGCCTTTGCCATTTTCATTTACATTCTTTGATGGCATCATTTTTCACGTTCCACAAAACTGTTTGCCTAGCTCGCTGCACAAGGGGGCGTGGCCGTGGAGGGGCTGTGGCGCTGCACCTGGTGCTCGGGGGAGACCTCCGAAACGGGGAGTCAAGCAGAGTATCGATACCCCCCCCCCCTCCGCCCTGCCCACGCTCTGAACACACTTTAACCTCTGCCAAGCACTCGAGGCGATAATCAGATTGCCAACCTGCCACCCCCCCAGCTCCCTAAACCAACAAGCCCCTCGTGTGGATGCACGTTCGAGTGTCAGCGTGCACGTGTGTGTGTGTGTGTGTGTGAGTGTGTGTGTTAATTGAACTGTTCAACGTGCATAGTCAGCGCTTGTTTTACAATTCGGCTGGATATGTCAGCCTTTAAGAGAGTTGCAGGCAGCAATATCCAGCAATCGCCACCCACCACCCACCACCCACCACCCACTTTGTTTGCGGCCTTGTCATATCTGGGCATTAAGTATACGACGGTCCAAGTTTGGAGCGCTAGCTTCAAATTAATGCGATTATTTAATCATATATAATTCAGTGCACCGCGATGCCAACTGATGCGGAAACTTTTGCGCAAATTGTTGATTGCCATTTAATTGTGTACATGACTGTGGGCGTGCCACTGAGCTCAGTGTGCGATTCAATTAGGTTGAACAAGTTGAGATTGACAAACATCTCTGCGCTGTGCCTATTGAGCACGGCCCAAATTCCAGATGCGGCTCTTGCCAATATCAACTGATTTCCCTCACTTGATGGAGGCAATTTATGTTTATATTTAACTTGAATTTGCTTATTTCGCTTATTTTAATATTGTGTGTGCACAACTTGAATTAATTGAATAACTTTAAATAACATTCATAGCAGTCAATAAAGGAGAATATTCAAATTAGTTATATTCTAAATACTTTTTTTTTTAAATCGATCGATTGCTACAAACAATCTAATAAATTAATTAATTGCCCTAATTGATGCTCTATCCTTGGGCAGTGCGTGCAAAGTCCTTGAGCAGATTGTTGCATTAACTGAAGAGTTAGTTGAGCTCAAGAGGCATCTTGGCACACATTTCAGAAACTCGTGAGCTCCGTGTGCTTAGGAATGTGTTCAGGGAGTTTAGCTGTCTGTTCAGTCTGGGCGATACCCAGTAATCGAGCAATAAGTTTATAGTTCAATATGGTATATTACAGCATTAGTCCGAGTCTAGTTTGCATCGCAATCGACATTTCGGGCATTTCTGCAGGGTATGCGAATGAAGCAAACATTCCATGCAGCTCGAGTTTCAAATGCTGGTAATTAACAATTGAAGTTTAAGTGCAGCAGTTGAAGCTGAGGAGCTGCCGCGGCTCAGATTACGACCTCATGGCGTTGTTAAAGCTGCGGCAAGTTTGCTGTGGGCGTGGCTAACGAGGCGGCACATTAGTAAAACAATAATAGGTTGCGTGATAGGAATCTTGTCGCCTTGTCTTCTGCCAACGCCGTTTTATGTAGCCGGCAGGAATTTAATAGACCCGGCGACGCGTCATCCTTGATACCGAGTTCGACTTCGACTTCGACTTCGTTTTTGACTCACATGCCTCGGTGGGGCGGGAGGCGCCCCTTGCTACTGCCAGCCTATGACTCGAATGGCGTGAGGCATCTCGCAATGTAAATAAGACTTTGGCTTAAAAAAGGAACGTAGAAATTTGCCAAACTTGCGCAACTGAAATTATATTTGTTTGCTTGACTTGGCCAAAAGGTGCTCAACATCGGGCCCAACTCCGGTCTTAACAATTTCTACTCAGCTGCGTTGCGGGCCAAAAGCAAATGGAAAACAACAAAGCACACAGCCAAAGGAAAGAGGCTGACTTGTGGGTCGGCTGCTTAATCAAGCGGTCTGCCGCCATCTGCGCAGCTGATTGCGCGCTCCATAAATATATTTGCCCCCCTCCCCCCCCCCTAACACACACACACACACTTAATTAACTTGTTTTGGAGCAGATGCAGTATATTTTTGGCCATGTCCACAATGATATTCAATTTGAGCTCTGGCTCTGTTTCTGTCTCTGGGTCTAGTCCTGTTTCTCATCGATGTCAGTCGTCAATATTGCAAAAGTCAAAGTTAAACTCACTCCTTGTCTCTCGCTCTCCCTCTCTCCCTCTCTCTCTCTCTCTCTTTCTCTCTTTCTCCCTCTCCGGCTCGCTTAATGCGTCGCTTTTTGAGCTGGCTCAGCAAGTTATGCCCCAGGGAGCCACTGGGCGGCTGACGTTGCCAATGCGTTGACAATAAAATGGTTTCCCAGCCATGCGGGCAGCTTGTTGAGTGCCAAGAGCCAGGCAACCGGACCAACCAGGCTAGCAGCCAGGCAGGCTGGGACCTCTAGGCACCCAGGACGGCAGGCGGCTTTGGGCCGAGTGGTATTGAAATCGACAGCTAATGAAATGTTGCCCCAGATAGCAAACACGCATCTGCAGCGGGCAGCTCCCCAGGGCCCCAAGGCGAGCGCAAACAGCGTCAAGACATTTGTCCCCACTGTTGCTGTTTTCCTTATGCTAAGTGCCATAAATTGTAATTACAATCTCCATCACGGACAATAAAGATCCGATTCAGAGTCAAGGTCAAGCAGTCGGTCAACTGCCGTATACGTAATATTGATTGTGCAGCATGAACTTCGTCTGTGACCGCATTTGGCCAGTCAGTTACATGTCAAATGTTAAGCTGCAATTGAAGGGTCCGTGAGGGCCAAGTGAATGAATGCTGCGAATACAAATGTACGCACTCCATGTGAGTACAACTATTGAATCAGTTCTATGAATACAAATCTTAATTATAACTATGAAAGTTATCGCAATGTATTATTATATCATTATCATAACTGTTGATTAATGCTGCCATATGCTTACGGGAGCTTTGTTGTCTGGGATCTTACGGAGAGACAGACAGATAGACGATCTTGACTATATCAAATCAACTGTTGACCACAAATATATTAATGAGGTTGCAACATTTCGTCAAATTTCCAAAAATTTAACAATATATTCATATTTCATTTTTTCTCTCTCTCGAAGATAACTTAAATTTATTATTTGTTGCGTAATGGTTTCAATTAAGGCTATATATATTTTGCTAATTTTGGTTTCTAGCAGACGCAGAACAAAAGCCAACCCGCAAAAATGATAGCATAATTTCAAGCGCACATTACAAATGCACACATACACACACACACACACGTACATACACAAACACATACTGAGCTTCACTAAGCATGCGGAATTTTGGAAAAACGCAGACTTTGTTTTGGTTACATTTTGCATATCTGGTCAGCTGGATAAACTGAAAATTTCTACAATAACATACACTAAAATTTTGTAAATTGTTTGCTTTTGTTCGCTTGTGTGTGCCTAAGTGCGTGTGTGCGTGTGTGTAGGCGGATGTGTGTGCATTGCATTATAAAGAATTCCCCGATATGAGTTGCCAACTGGCAAATCGATGTAATTTTATGATTTAAGCATTTAAGAACTACTCATATGGACTAAACTGATGGTTGTCCTTAGTTTGCCACAGAATGCAAGAGGGTTTCAGGTAGAGTGGGGGGGGGGGGAGGTAGTGTCAAGAGCGAGCAGGGGAAGCACAGCGAGCAAGAGGGCGTGAGTTTGGAGTACGAGCAAGGCGAATAGGTTAGAGAGGCAAAGGCAAAGACATGTTGAACAAGGGGCACTTGGGACGCGCACAGGGTCGCCTAATTACAAGCAAGCTATATTACGATACTTACGCGTATAATCTTCTGGTCCCGTATGATCTTGCGTGTGCAGTTGACAACGAACGTTAGCACCATGCCGCCAAGTATTAGGCCGAATACAATGACGATTATGATCACATGCTCAGATTGGCCAACCTTTTCATTCTGTGAATACCCAAAAAAAAAGTGTACTCATTAATAGATGGTAATATATTTTGTTTTCAAAACCCATAAAGAACTATGCCAAGCATTTATATAGAAAGCCAACTCTAAGTGCAAATCAAAAAATTATTCAGGTTGTTATTTGAAATACCTGCCGGATTTTGTGCTCAGAGTGAGTATTAGCAATGTAATAATTTGTCGAAAATGCTTTCATTAAAGCTAATTTAAAATATCTAAACTAGCTAGTGCTAGCTAATATAATAAATAAGGGGACTGCATTATGGGTAATGCAAAATGAATGCAATGTAATACGAGTTTTTGGACAGACTGAAAATGTTGCAAGCGCGTTTCCATCATGTTAGTTTTTGATGGTTATTTGTTGCGAATTTGTGGAGCAAAGCTACAAAATTATATAATAATTATGCGTTCCGTTCCCGACCAAAAGTTTCATGTAAACTAAATGCACACACGCACATTATGGCGGTATGGCCGTTGATAAAGCTGGCTTGATGGCTTTTGCAAAGCCAACTCGGCAAACACAATTAGCGAAAAGTTGTGCGCTTATTTAACTGTGAGCCAATTAAATAAATATAAATTGTGTAAGCGCTCGATTGAGCTTTTGATTGGCCCAATTACGAAGCAAGTGGCCCAAAAAATGCGATTTATTCTGTAATTTAATCACATTATTGTCGATACATACTTCATACTCTGTACAATTTCGAAATGCAATACGAACTTTGACTTTTAATTGTTAATTGTGTCCTAACTAATAATCAGAAAAAATGCTGGGAAGCAGATATTATGTTGCAAGATAATTGTTCCCAAACTATTTGAGCGTTTTTGCTATATAAACATAAATATTATGATTATATGCCAGATTTAAAAAATTTGATTACATTTGCATTAATTTAATGTGGCAATACTTTAAGGCAATAATTAAAATTAAATACCTTCTACGAAGACTATACAAATCTTATCCAACTTTTGAAGTACAGGCGGCCTGAGTGCGGGGTTCGGGTTGAGTTTTACGATCGCAGCCAGATTTACAACATATATGTCGGGCGTAATAAAACCCCATGAAAAGCAAACTATTTGCGGTCTGCCCGCTTTTAAGTTAAATGAGTCACAAAAGGAATACAGTACATATAGTACGTATAAGCTACAACTGCTGGGCTCTGCCTTTATCAAATCTAATCATCTTCTAACACAATTGCTGAGCCAACATAAAAATCAGATACAAAAAAACAAAAATAACAACCCACAGCCAAAAAGAAGCGGTGACAACACAGGCAAAAACCTCTGAATATGGCTCCAAAACTTATTTGGTTAACTTTGTGTTTGCGTCCGTGTGTATCTGTGTGTGTGTGTGTGTGGCTAACATGGCTAAAATAATAGTCAAAGGGCATGCGGTACATTCGTTTGCCAATAATTAGACGCATGTACGAAGTTTGTCCGACATAATGCCAGGAAAATGCTGATGATTGTGTGCACTTATATTCGTTCCTGCCTTTAATGGACGAGTGGGCGAATAGTAGCTGGGTTTCTCACTTACCTTGCAGCTTTCCTCGTCCCAGCGAAATTTACAGTTGTCCCGGTCATTGCACTTTAAGTCCTTGGCTATGCAGGTCGCGTCCTCGCAATCATACTCGTCCGCCGTGCAGGCTGTTTTTTACGTATGCACAGATCAAGATTGGTTAATATTGCAGCAACAAAGGACGCAAATCTGTACAATCGGGTAAAACCGACAAAGCCATACTCTGCTCATTGGCAAACCTGACTATATGCTATCTACAAAAGTTGAAGGGTTATATGCTGATATATGTATATAGCCAAATAGAAGGCATAACTTTTAGCATTGTTTTCGTTGTCTTTGCAACTAGTGTAAATGTATTTGCCAGACAATGGTCTCTCTTATCTTGTTTCTACCATCCCCTAGTGATGAGCGATAAGAAGGCGATAAGCGTTACTGGCTTACTTTGCGAATGCCTTTTACAAGGCAAATACACGTAATCTCGAGCGCTGTCGTCCTGCTGCAACAATTATTGCAGTCAGTAGAACGCCGTCTCGGTGTTGACCCCCTGTCGCCAGTCCCTGTTATGGTTGCCTAACAATTGATACCCTTGGCCAGCTGTGGTCTGGGAAGTTGTTAACTGTAAAATGCTGGAATGCTCTGCCGAACAATGGCAGGAACAAAGGACAATCGTTGAATGACAAAGAAGTGCTTAGCCTTTGGCAACAGGCGGCAATCACACAAAAGTGGGGGACAAACAAACAGTTAGGTGGCAAATGCCTGTGGATAGACAACGGCCAGATACATAAGTAGTTGGCCAGACAAGCGCATAGACAAGCGGCCGACAGACAGTTATCGACACCGACTGCCACCGACTCGCAGGCCTGCCCAAATGGCCAGCACAAGCAAAAAACTAACAGCCAAAAGCCGCCCAAAAAGCCATTCAAAAAGCCGTCTCGTTTGCGGCCTGGGGATAGCGCAAGCTTAGCACGGGATTGCCCAAGCTTTGTCCCATTCCGTTGTCCGGGGCTCCTGCTGCTTGCTGTGAGACGTTCCGTTCACGCATGTGCGGATTTGGATTTGCCCCGTTTAAATTGTAAACTTACTTCCCGATCCGCGGTCCCGGAACGCTGTGTATAGAATGGCGAATGTCGAATTAATCGCGCTTTGTTCCGCGTAAAATCGCATGTGCAGAATGTTCGACTCCGCCGTAATACTCTCGCCGGCAGATCCGCAAAAGTTTTTTACTCTGCAAAAGGAAAGGGAGGGAGAGAAGAAAACAAAGCAAAAAGGCAATCAATATGACTTGGGTTAACTTTAAAAATCTCATATTCGGATTTGCTAAGAAATGGGTAGAAAAAGAGGAGATGTCTTCATTTGATGCGTATACCATTAGCCTTTTATTTATATTATTATTACACTTGATTTATAACGGCTGATGAACCTCATAAGCAGCTTCGAATGCTAATTCGATCTGACAAATGCACTTATCTGCAAAAGTCAACCCACCATCCGTGTTTATATGCCTGGCCAACACGCAGCGGAAAGTGAACAAAGGCCAGTGACAATGGCAATGCCAAAAAAGAAAAAAAAACAACAACTATATTTCCTATGCCGAAAATCAAATGCTCTTTGCTGAATTACTCTTGCCATTCTTAATTTGAGTCAAAGTCAAAAAGAGTCCAGTTCAAAATAAGACATCTCTTAATCAGTTTTAGTTACAATAAAAACAGACAGACCTTGTATATAGACTTAATCCTTGATCTGTGTAGTACATTTAGTGACATAGCTCGAATACCCCGCGCGAGGGCATAACTAGCACCGAATCAATGGGCCGGCTGACTAGGCAGACGGCCAGTCAATCACTTTGAGTGCTGCTGTCATTGCCGTTGGCCTCGACGCTGGCGTCGGCGTCGGCGTCGTTATTCCCATCAGTGTGCACAAAAGCCTGAGCTCGGGACAGACTTTAAAATCGAATGACATTGCAAGAGTGTTGTCGCGGGCAGCGGAAGGAGCCGGGGGAGGGAGAGGGAGGCGCAGCAACAAGTGGAAATTTGTTGGCGCGTTGAAAGAGCGATGCGCCTGAATGGCACGCGGCACGCGGCACACAGCAGACGGCAGATGGCAGATGGCAGATGGCAGATGGGTCGCCGTCGGTTGGTGCCACAAAACAATTCCAGTTGGGCGAGTCAAAGGCGCCGCCGCAACTTCCGCTGTCATACAATTTACTTTGGCCGGTAATAAATTGAAATTTTGCTTTACATGCTTTGATCTTTACAGCGTTACAATACGTTTTTTGGCTGACTTCACATTGTGGGGCATTCGTGGAGCGGAAATTGGTTTGTGGCACAGCGTTGCGTATACGCCACCATCGCCACCACCATCTGGGGCCGCATCAATCGTTGGCTTAATTTTCAACTCTTACCTTAATGGCATAACTGTTTGCTCCGGGAATATATCCAGAAAGTTCGTCTCACAGTCATTCGGCTTGCTTAGGTGAAAGTCCAAAAACTTCAAAAATATCTGCGCGAGCAACGAGGGAAAGAAGAATGTATGAGTGCATTGCGAACTTGTTAGTATTGAAATGGAGCCACGCCCACCTTCCAGTTGTCCTTCACCTGAATGCGCCAAATGCAGTCGAGTGCAATCTTGTCGCGTATCACCTGCTCCCTAATGTCGGCGGGCACATCTGTTGAGTTGATGAAGCCCTCGTAGCCATCCTTTTCGATGGTGCAGTTGAGGTCCGTGCTGGGCGCCTCCCGGTTGCGGTCCAGGTACTCGTACACGGCGCTGAAGCCCGAGTACTCGATTGTGTCGTCCGAATGGAAATACAGCCACAGATACCGTTCCTTCGAGGTGATTTCCGGTGGGAAATCTGTGCCACAAAATTTCCCAATCAGCGTCGAGAAACCGTACTGGCCGTCGCGTATCTAGAAAAGCCAGCCAAAGCCCAAAACTGCCATTCAGAAAGGAAGTTGTCAAATGATTAACTGGACCGAAGCCAGCGACGGCATCGGGTTATGTATCTACCCAGATACCATCCATTTGCCCCCTACGAGGGCCAACACAAAAGTTACCGCTAATGCGGCGACTGCCGAGAAGTTCACTTAAAGAGAGCGGCGCTTTCATTTTTTATTTTAATTTGAATTCCTTTTCCTTTGACAATGAGGTAATATTGCTTGCAGCGTGGCAACGGCACATTGATATGGCAACACTTAATAAAAGCCGGTTCGGTTTAAATAGACGGGTTAACTAAGCCGAAATAAAATGCAGAATTTAACTTTAACAACATGTTAAAGTGGTTATTAAAAACCAAAAATTAAAGTCAAATTTATCGATTAGCTAACAGAAAACGTTGTGCAACAAATTGATGATCTTTGTCCGTAAATGTGAAACGAAAATCATTATTATTATACTCGCACGGCTAATGGAATTTGAAGATAATGGATAGATAATTGGCTATTCAATTAAAAATTAAATATACTGAAGAGCACACAAAATAGCTGCGCCATGTTGTGCGCCGGGTCGTTCACACATAATTTAGTTAGTTGATGGCTTAATTAGTAGATTATCGGCACAAAGACCCAACGTGAACCGGTAAGCCTCGTAAATATCTTCATAAATATTAGCACATAAAGGAGATTCCAACACAGCGCCTAATGCCATTTTAATTAGTTTTTGCCGCAGACGGACAAATAACTCGTTGCACTCTTTCCACTCTTTCTCTTGCGCCAATTAAACATTTTTTTTTTTAATTATCAGCCCGAAAGCTTCGACTATAAATACATAGATGTGTCGTGGAGCCTTTTAGGTTAGTTTGCGGTCAGTGTTTGTCAAGTCTCGGGGCAGACCTTTTCAAAGTTGCCCGTTGAATGACGTTGCGCATACGACATGAGGGCAGCAACTGCAATAATCGGCGAACATTCAATTAAAACTTTGGCGCGGCCAGAGAAATGTTGTGTGGAAATTGCCAGGTACATACACAAAAATGGCAGAGGCTTCTTTACTGGACGCTGGCAACAGTTAGGAAAACAATTTGAAAAGTTTTTTTCGCAAGTAACGGGGCAAGTTTTGTTTAGCTGCTGCTGTTGTTGTTATTGTTGTTGCCGCCATTCTGCCTTGGCCAGCAACAAAGTTGTCTGTATAATGCAAATCATGTTGTTGTGCCTTGCTGTTGTTGTTGTTGTTGGCACATTGCAAGACTTACTTACTTCGAGAAAATCAAATTTACACTCCTCCTTGGCCTCAATATTAAACGAGTTGCGAAAGTCCAGCCGTATGATTTGTCCCTTCGGCGCTGTAATTAGAAGCAAACAATCAGTTTACGAGATTAGTTGGAAATCCAAGAAAGGATGAAAGCAGGAGCGCAACATGTTTATTTATTTATATTGGCGCAATGCCAATCAAATTAAAGATAGCCCCAAGGCAAACTTAACCTATTTGCAGGCCGACGAAAGGTCTTTAAATTATTTACAACGTAAACAAAACAAAGGAGTTCACGTTAGTTTCAAGTCGAGAATGCAAAACTGCACATTAAAAAGTTGATACAAAGTTCGAAAGTTCGGGAAGACTTGCTAACTTAAAGAGCCTGCCGTAGACCCTAATAATTATGCTTATTATTATAATTAGGGTTGTATCGACCCAATCTAAAAAATGCGCCTAGTCGAGCGTGCAGATCAGATAAATGGCTGACAACGACTGAAACCTTAGCACGCATCAATGGGCTTCTGGCTTCTGGTACTTGAAAAGGCGCACATACACAGAATGGGGCACAAAGGGGAGCTGCAACTGCGTTAACCACACCGGGCTGGGCTATACATGACATAATAGAGCTGTAATGAAAGAGTAGGTCCCGAGAAGTGTGGCCAAACAAATGCCATGTTTGAGCTGGCTGTGAATGCGAATGGGGACTTTCAGTTTGATTGGCCTTGACACAAACTAAAGGAGAACCAAATGAAAGAAAGGGCGCAGTTGGAATCTGTGTATAGGCCCACCCCACAGCAATTTGGGTCTTTCAACGGCGATTCCAGGCCACGCTTGCTTACACGAATTGAAGACCAGATGGAAAACTAGTCACAACGTTGGCACTGCCAATTGACAAATGCAAACTCATTGTAATTACGCAACTCAAAGCGCTGCCTGCCCATAAAACTAATCATTTGCTGTAGCTACCTATGCAGCTCAGATCCGCATGCCAAAGCCAATCCCCAAGCTGGCTGATATGTGCGCAATTTCAGCTTCGATTTTCGCATAAGCTCTTTGGCTGTTCAGTCGAGAAATGATTGAAACATTGCCAAAGAGCTCGAATTGTTGAATAATGAAATGGCATTGTTTTCACTCTTTGTGTTTTTTTTCCAAATTTTTTCCAAATGATGAATCCTTTCTGGAGAATTGCTTTCTTAATTTGGTACTGAGGCATTTTTAGCTGTGTTAATTGGACGCAACTTTTCTTTTTTTTTCTACTATTTCTATTTTGAAATATTTGATATGGTTGGGGAAAACAAACGCTAGGGCGGTGTTTGAAATTAAGATGAATGGGTAAACAGTAATTGATTTACATAACTGAGAAGTTGTGTGTCTTTAACGCTTGCCAGCGCTGTGTCTCTTCCCCACACACACACGCGCAGACAGAGATGAATGGATGGAACATACACATGCACACACATTTATATGCGCTTGTTACTAATGCAGACGCTTAGCAGGCAGCAGGCAGCAGGCAGCAGCCACCAGCAAACGGGCAAATCGTACAAATCCAATTGGAGTCCCCCTGTCCCCCCTGTCTATCGCCCGACCGCACATATTGTTATGCAAATAAGCCTCTCCCCAGTCGGCAGTCGGCCTATCTTCCCGTCTATCTATCTAGCTGTCTGTCTAAGCTAACGCACATATGTAAAGTTAATACAGGACACACACACACACACATACACACACGGATTTTCAGAGTTACTCGCTGAGATGCAGATACTGTATCCGCTGATGCGTGCCTATGGAAAGTCAATCATTTCATACGTTCTCCGTTTTATCTGGGCCGCTGGGCTTGCAGCCATATTGTTCGCATTTTGTCTTAACTGACAAATGATTTTGGCCCCATTTACAGATAAGCGCCGTGCCAAAAGCCAGTGAAGCGCAACCAGCGCAAATATGACGACTGCCTCGCAATAACGCAGCCCAGCCCAAACAGCGCCAATCCAAATCACATTTAGAGGGCATTTGGGTAACACGCTAACGCTTTTAATCGGAAGCCTTAGCAGCCTCAGTCCTGGTCCTAGTCTTGGCTCTAAGCTGCCTGACTGACTGACTGACTGACTGACTGACTGACTGACTGACTGACGTCTGAAATGTCAACACAATGCTTTTCGCGCACTGCGTCTTGGCTTCAACTTGCAATTATTTGCAGTAAGTAGCGCCGGCAGCGAAGTGCTATATAACTTTTAGGACCCCCACCCCCACAACCCGACTTCCAGCCCGACTCACATGCCACGGGAAGTTGCCTGGGAATTGGCTTGCACCGAACTATTTGCGCTATTGCCTGCAGGCTGCTCGCATATTGCCGCATGCTTGGACTCAGTTATCATTATGGGCTAAACGAGTACTCAATAGACTGCTCGTATCGATAGTGGTAAATAGAGGAAACTTTAAGCTGCTTGCATCGCCTATGAGCCAAAAAATAAAATTACTGAATAAGTCATTTTGAGTAGTTCCCAGAAGGAAATGTGCGATCTCTTTGCATTTATACATTTAGTTAGGCATTGAAGTGCAGCGAAGATAATTGTTTTAATTTCATTTTTGGGTAGAAATGACTCACCTGTTATCACCCTCGTGCAATTAATGTTCTTCGGGTATAGGGCGGGATATTCGGGGCTGTAGAGCTCGTTCTTGGTGGGATCGCCCTCCACAAATAGCCTGCAGCGGTCCACCTGATCCTCTTCCGCCTGCCGCACGAATCTGCCCGCCTGCGGGGTCCTTGGGATGGTTAGCTCCTGCTCATGATCGCCGATCGAGCGGCGTGTGGGCGTGGCAAATGCGGTGCTGCGGGTGGTGTTGGTGCCAAGACCCACTTGGTGGCTGCGTTTGCTCGGCTCCGTTGCCGGTGGTTGGGTGGGCGCCAAGTCAGTTGGCCCATTCGGGTTGGCTGAAGAGACGGGAATGAGAAAGAAAGAGAAACAGGGCTTAGGCGATTGTTGCCAGGCGAACTCAACGGGATTTATCAATGCGCACACACGCACAGTTCCATGAAATGTACGTTTGTCATAATAATAATCACAAGCATTAAAATTTATGCGAAAATCGCGTTGCTCTTTATTAATAATGCGCATAACTTTTGCGGCAGCAGCAACGAATAAATCAACTTTTTGCTGCACCTTTGCAGCAGCTGCAAACTTTACGCACTTGTAACGGTAAACCCCCATCCCCCTCGCCCCCCCCCCCCCCATGCCAGCTTCCACCACAACACCTGCTAGATCCCCGAAAACTAGGCAATGCACATTTTTAAAGCTGGAACTCTTTGAATGCGCACTCGCCTACACAAACTAGTGCTCGTACTCATACTCGCACTATAAACACACACACACACATATTCACATGTATTCGAATGAGTACATTTGAACTGTCGGGGCTAGTAGCAGTAACAGTGAGTGCAGCTGCAAGGCAACTGTAACTGCGTCTAAACAACAATCGTTAAGCCCATGTAAAGTGGCCCAAAGCACACACAGCAGTTGCCGGCATGTGTGTGTGTGCGCGCCTGTGTGTGTGTGTGCCTCAAGCACTTTTTGCAGGGCATTGCCTTTTGCTAACTAAAATAGCCTGCAGAGTTTCACAGACTTCACGCTGCTCTTTACAAATTTAGTTAATTGTGGCGAATAATTATCGATTTTATATAATATATATAGAAGTGTAATCCAACATGTTCTTATCTTCTTATATTTTTGCTCTTTAAGTTGAACGCTCTTTGCCAAATAAATGAATACTTGAGCAACAATAGAAATTTAATTTAATTCAATTTGAAAGGTTTTATTAATTGCAATTTTTGTTTTAACATTTAGAAGCGTTACGGTCGCTGATTATTTTATTTTAGCTTGAAACCTTTTGTAATTGATTGAATTTTGTTTTGTTGTTGCCATTCGGGTATGTTTAGCTGTGTGTGTGCGCGTGTCTTTCGATGTGTGTGTGTGTGTGTGTGTGTATTCGCAAGTGTCTGTCAGCGTAGCTACTTATATTGTTTATGGCTCCTTTTTGCTGCTGGCAAGTGTAACATGCATTTGCTCAAAGTTTGAATTACCTCAGTAGACGTTTTATGACGCGTAGGGTATTAAAGCTCCGAGGCAGGCACGCACACACACACACACCGCACACTCCCCCACGGCTGTGTGTTTGCGATCCCCAAAGTGTTTGCGCCGCATTATATGGCTGCTAGTGCCTAATGATGTAGCAACAAATTTAATAAACATATTAAGTGTTGATGTTTTTGTAATCGCACAGGCAGCTCCACTAACCTCCTTACCCCCCCTCCCCTCCCCGCCAGGCTACGCGCTCCGAGTTTTTGCTGTGCGCCGCATGCGACATCTATAGGTTAGCACTTGTATTTGTATTTGTGTTCTTTCCCTGTGTGTATGTGTGTGTGTGTGTGTCTGCTCTATATGGCATCCATTTGCCGTATGTCAAAGCTGATTATTTCCGTTGTCGTTGTCGTCCTCGATGCCGCTGCCACCTGCCGTTGCGAGCATCGTGCGACAATTTGCAACGTAAATTTAATTAAATGCAAATTAATTTTAATAGCACTATTTAATACGGTTTTAATATTGCACAATATATGCTGCCAGCTACTGCATCCATAAATCAGCCAAGCAAAATAACATCAGTCTAATGAACTGCTAACTTTGTCCTAACACTCCAATTAAAACATGTTCGAGCCACGAAAATGATATGTTTGAGCCACCTTAATTTTATCCCATAAAACACTGTCTGCGTATTTTGTTGGCTTAATTTGAGGTCATTTAGATGCCATTGACTTTGATGTCTGGCTTTGAAGTGGCAAATGGTTTGGGGCTTCTTTGGTTATTTGTGTGTTGAACATTTGGGTTGATTGGCTCAAATGTTAGGGTAGGTCTAATTAAACACTCGCAATTAATAGTAAGTGTTTAACAAGACTTGACTGTAGCTTTAAGATAGCACTTTAAAGTTTCTGAATTGAATTTGTTATTGGTAAATGAATTAATATAATCAAATATTGTGTAATCGATTTACTCGATATATCAGTAGTTCTTACAACTTACATATTTATATATCGCCTTTAATTACTTATAGCCGATCCAGCCCGCCCTCGTCCCCTCTCTGCCCACTTAACAGCATATTTGTTCGCACTTATTGGGGCTGGCAACTTTGCGTTAAGCGAGAACTGTGTGAGCTCCGCCTGCTCATTGGCAGGCTCCGTGTTTGCTCTGGGCTTTTTGTCCTTTTTGGGGCAGAGCACCGCCCCAACGCCAACGCCTGTCCCTCATTGAGCTGGCACTTTCGCTCAGTTTGTGTCTTTAATTGCGCTTTTAAGTGTGAGTGATTGTATTGACACTTGCAGGCTGCCTGCGCCGGCACTTTATTGAGTCGCCCGAAAAGGGGCGCACGAAAGGGGGGGGGGCCGGCCCAAAGCGGGGCTGGGCAGGTGCTGACGCGAAAAGCCCATTTGCCACTATGTCAGGGGGGTTTAGCAAATGGGTCTGTGTGGCTGGGATCGAAGGTTTGCGACTGGGTCGCATAATTGTAAATTTGACACGCATACCCTGCCCCGCCGCCCGCCGCCCGCCCCCCAGATGCCACACATTGTCGTGGCCCCGTTATTACGGCAGAGCAGCTGGGCTGGTTCACACTTTTGTTTTAGTTGTAAAACCCTTGTCGATCTGCTTTTGCGCCCATAAGTTTAACTTTCAACTTTTGGTATCCACTTCCACACACACACACACACACACACACGCACGCTTGATTTAGCCTCGCTCAGTCGCCGTTCATTTATATTCATATTTGCATATGTGTGTGCGCCCGTTGGGTGTTTGGCATTTAAGTATCTTCGCCCTGCCACGCCCCACGGCCGCCGCTGGCGCTGGCATCTGCATGTATCGCCAACGCCAACGCCAACGCCAACGCCATCGTCGTTGTTGTTGTTGTTGCTGCATGTATTTCATTCGCAGCAGTTATTTGCTTTAATACACTCAATAGACTTAACACATTTTGCACGCCTCACTTCATCCGGCTCCGGCGACGGCGACGGCGGCGGCGGCGCACCACCCGTCGTCGAGCAGCAACGCACCACCCACTGTTCTGTAGTTTTCTGCAATAAATTTTGCATTTTGCTTGCAGCGCCAGTGACATCCAGAGACAGGAGCGGGCGCGTGCGACAGAGACAGAGATAGCGGGGGCCTGCGACATTCCACTGTTGTGTCAGACAGCTGCTAGCATGTATGTGTGGGCCCCCCAGCCCCCTGCCCCCCTGCCCACCCCCATTCGGTTACTGCGCCTTGTCTGTGACTGTGCATATTTATAGTTTGTATTGTCTGTCGGCTGCCGTCGACGCTATTATCCAAAAAAAAAAACAAGAAGAAGCGCAACTTTTGCGCGGCGCGTCGAACACTTTATATCCTTGCCAAGGCGCTCTCCAAGGACACTCATGTCCTGTCTACACGCTCTGGAAAGCCATTAAGCCTCTACTGCCAAACTAGTTGCCAGTGGATTCAATCATTCGAAGTTTTCATATTATATTCAATAAAAGTAAAGGGTATTTCCTAGTCGGGCTGTCTCTTTTAGGCAAAATAGCTTGCACATCACAGAATAGAGCGCAATCTTTGTTTCTAATCAGATTTATTATTTATTTATTATATTTTTGTTCTTGTTACGCTGTTTCTTAACGCGAGAATTGCATTTCTTATTTCTGATGCAACAAAAAGATGGAAAAATTATTTCTCATTTTACCGATTGGGAAGTTACGATGCTGCCAATTATACAATCTATATATCATGCTCATTATACGTAATAAGCACGTAAGATTGCGCTAGTCGGGAGTGCACGACTAGGATATACCCTCAACCCAGCTGCGAACTGTTGTTTCTGACTAACTGTAATCAAAAAAGAATATATTTTAAGTGCAAATGAGGAATAAAGAGATTACAGATTAATTCCAATTCTTAACTCTTCATCTGAAGCGGGTACACACGAGTAAATATATATCACAAACCCAATATACCCTATTCGCTTCGTGAACGAGTGTAATCCATAGCACGTGTGGAGAAAAGGCGCAGTTGTGCAAATGAAACGAATTAGAACAAATGCAGATAAAGTAATTATCAAATGTATGTAACCGTAACGAGCGAACAGGGACGAGGGAGGGGAAGCAGTTTCTGGCTCTATGCAGTTGTATTATATGTATATACCAGGACAACAGGATGCCCAAGGCTGTTGGAGCGGAGGCAGTTGCAAGCTTGTTAGCTCGCTTTTAGTGTGCGTTGTCTAGCTCCGATCCGAACATCGCTTTGCCATAATTTAATTGGTAACTAATTGGCCATGCTTGAAGTTGAAACAACTTCGGTCTCTTAAATAAATTATGTTCAAGTAGGTATATAGTATTCGCATGTTTAAATAATTGCCGATAAGCATTTAGGTAATTCATAAGCCGATATTGGCCACTTGATAGGTTAAAGCTATCAATCTTTTGTTAACTTGAATGGGATTATTGTCCGAAGTACTCCGCCTTTATTTCCATATTGCTTAGATTAAAGCTTAGACAAGTAGAAATCTATCTTAAACGAAGCGAACATTGAAACTCTCCACTCCGCACACTCCTGTTGTCATCCAATTTGATGGATTTGCAGCCGTTTTCGTTAAAGCCAAATTTAGACCACATTTGATTTTTACATTTTGTAATGTGGACTGGACAACACGTTGCGGCCGACTGAAGCTCTCGGCTCATAAATCATCAAAATTTGACAAAATCGTACCGATGATTGATAAGAGCCCAAATGAGTTCTCTTGAATTTAAATTTGAACAAAAGTTTACGGTCGTTTTATTTATTTGGAATATACCTTTCAGTTGCGAGTTGAAGGCACGTTCTTGTCGTGTTCCCGTTAAGCTCAGCAAGCACTTTGACAACATGTTCCAGGTTGTTAACTGTTTGCCAAGAGGTAAACATTATACAAATCTGTTTGCAATCGCATATGAAATTGTCGCAGACTATAAACACATTTCAGCTTCGTGTCAAACTGCTTGTCAAGGAACATAAGTCTGTGCGATAAAGTCAACATTCGCCCATTTGTCTGACTCAAAAGATTTGCAGGAATGATTGCATTCAAAATTGGCCCCTGGCCACTGCTGTGCAACATTTTGCACTCGCAATTCTCAATGTTCGCTGAATTCTCGACAAAGCGAGCAGGAGGGGCCCTTCTCGCAATTAACATTGAAAGAGCTGCACTTAATGGCTCACGACTAAGAGGCCATGTAATTACCAGAAACAAACAGAAAGAACGGGGGCGGTACTAGATAGAGAGCGGAGCGAGAGAGAGAGAGAAAAACATTTGCACAATTTATTGTTGTTCTTTATGCAGCGCAAATAAATTCGCATTCGTAAATTTCAACAATTTAAAACTTAAATACATGGAAATTGCAAAAGCTGACTGCAATTACGAATGAGATATTGATGCTCGCATCTGAGCGAAAGTTGTTCGCACAGCTTCTGAAAAAGTGCTCAAAGACTTTCAATGTATTTAGGCATTATTTGAAGCACTAAACACGCCAACTTTGTGAACTGCCCTCGCGCGGTAGCTTTAGGTGCGTCTGCCAGATACGTGGCGATATGAATTTGTTGCAAGTTTTCACGGCTGACGTGCCATTATTTGTAAGTGGCAGGTACATCCTTCAGAGGAACTTCAACAACATCATCGTCATCCTTATCCTGGGAGTTGTTGCGCATGACGATGTCGACTTTAATATAACGGGCCAAGCACAACAATAACGGAAGGGATAGATACAGTACGAGTGCGAGTGTGTTCTACACTCAAATGCGGTAGACAAATGCATTTCCAAAGTTTTCCCACACCAAGGCGAGTTGTGGATGTGGATGAGGATGAGGATGTGGTTTGCTGATGTGGATATGCGGATATGTGGCACCAGCGTGGAAGCCCCTTCTGGCAAAGCGCCGCTATCTGGAGATTCCGCTCGTGTTGCTGAATTTCAATTTGCTGTTGTGCAGCACATAAATAAAATCTGTTTTATTATTTTCGGCATAAGAAGCTGCCAAGAGTGGCGCAGATTGTGACGCGCCCGCCCAGACAACCCCCTCCCCAGCCCTCTCTCCTGGCGCTTTGTGACTGCTTTTCGCTCATTTACGTGCTCGCTCGGCCACGATGCCACCTGATGTTGCAATTAGCAGTAGAACGTGCAATCAGGCAACATTTGGCAACCATTTCTCAGCTATGGTTGCAACTAAACACCCAAATTTAAATAGATTTATTGCAACTATTTCAGTTATTATACTCGTTCACAGAGTGAAAGGAGTATATTGGGTTTCTGCAATGTCCGTCTTGCTGTCCGTCCGTCCGTGATGAACTTTTTTTTTAATAATGAATATTTTTGAAATGCAGAATCAATCTAGAGGGCAAACCATGACATCGACATGAAAATCGGTTCAGTATTGACAAAGTTATGGGCGTTTGAAGTATGGGAGCCACGGATCCGAGAGCTTTACATGTCAACATTTTTGTAAATTTTTGCGTGAATTTTGACCAAATATTTGACTCCCTCAGAATCGGCTTTAATGTGGTTTTTTGTACTAATTATGACAATCACAATCAATTTAAAATGTAAATTTGCATTTCCAAATTTTGAAAAAAAAATTTTTTTCGAAAATGAGTGAGGAGGGGGTAATGCTTTTAAAAAAAAAAAAAATCCAAAACATTTTATTTTCAATAATGCATATATTTCATATGCACAATCGATCTAGAGGACAAATCGTGAATAAAATGTCATCAAACTTGTAAATCGGTTCAGTTTTGACAAAGCTATGGGCGTTTGAAATATGAGAGCTATGGATCCAAGAGCTTTACAAAATTTTTGGACCAATTAGGGTTTAAAATATAAAAAAAATAAAATTAAAGACCGACCGCCCTTTATGTATATCAAGTCATTTTTACACCCATTCTAGAAAATTATGGTGGAAAAGTCGCCATGGAAATTTCTGTCAAAAGATCAAAGCTGAAATGCAAAGTTGGCGATTATAGCTAATAATATTTAATTATCTATGAGTCCTGTTAAACGGATTTGTGGTTACAAAAGTTCAAATTGACCTAACGCTATAATATACATCAAATCATACAGCCAGGGATTAAAGCTGTAAAAAATGACAACACACGATACGCAAACACAATCCTCTTATCCACATGTCTCCCAATTGGATTTCAATTGATTCGTGCAAAAACCAATAAATGTGCAGTGTGTACACAAGTTCATTTATTGAATGAACCGTTCGATGAATGGCTCTGCTCTATTTACATAACGCATAAGGCATGTAAAATATGATTTCAGCAATTGGAGTTTGGAACATGTGTGCGTTCCAATTGGCATTTTATGGAAATTCTATCAATTGGCTTGATTTTGTTTTAGAAGGTGTGTGGTTCAATAATTCATTCATTGCAAACATGTATTGCAGGGTATCGCCTAACTCGGCATGCCCAGTTCCAGCTGGCTCGACTGGTTTAATGCGTGTTTTCCCTTTATTTTATTGTTTGCCAGTAAATGTGTTGTGCATGACAAATGCAATTTGTGCAATAGGGAATCGGCGATTCGGACAACGCCCGCCTCCACCAGCCCCGCCCACCATTAGTCAATCCCCCAGTCAATCTGTTAAGCCAAACAAAATATTTGCGCTGGCATAATTTGCAAGTGCGCTCTGCAGGGTATACAGAAGGCAGAAAGTCGCCAATTCAGCCAAGTGTGTGGCTGGCTGAATGACTGCCAAAGTGACAGAGTCGTCTAATACAGTAAATTGCTGATATCATGAAAACAGCAGCAGCAGCAACAACTCCGCTCGGCACTCTTCCGCCGTAGCAACAATTTCCAAATTGTGAAATTGAAATGAAATGCCCGACAATTGAATTGCGCCAGGCAAATTGAGAGCTGGGTTATGGCAAAGCCAAAGGCAATGGCAAAGGCAAAAGCAAAGGCGAACATCAACCGTCAGGGTGGGACAGGGTGCAGGGGTCTGTGGGTCGGGTAGGAGTGCAACCGGAGGTGGCAACGACGACGACGACACCGACGACGACGCCGACGACGACGGCGACGACGACGACGACGATGATGATGATCTATCAACCCCAGCTGCGGCCAAGTGCGACTGATGGAGGCACACAGCGTTGGACGTGTTACCACTGCCATGGTTGCCACCGTCAGCGCCACGGTTGCTGCTGCCATTTTAATTTGCGTGAAAGCGCAAAAAGATTTCAAAATTAAATCAGTGTGCGACGGGCCGGGAGGACAACGCGTCCCTCCAGGACAGCAGAGCTGGCTGCAATTGAGCCCAGCAGAAAATGTAGCGGAACGTACCCGAATGGGCAACTCTTTAACTAGACCCGAGCTCAATGAATCCGCCCACCTGGCCAGCCCCCACCCGGCTCACGTTTGTGTGTGCTGGAGCATGTTGGCCCAAAATGAAAATCTGCCAGCAAACAGTCAAATTTAATTTGGATACGGTGCAGTCCAGCCAATGGGCTGGCAATCCGGATGTAACTGCGAGCCCGAAACCAGATCGCACGCAACAAATGAGCAAAGGTGTGTGAAGTCGCATTTAAATAAACAGCGCAAAGTGCCTGTTAAATATAGTATATTTTCTTTAAAACTATGATCACTCGCGGCAGTTTCTTTTGTTGGTAGTATCATTAAAATATCTTAAATACTGAACGCTTTAATGGCGGCATCAGTTGTTTGTGTCGACGTAATTACCGACGGAACGTCAGAAAATCCTCAGTCCACTTAGCAATGTTTATTCGTCATTTTATAAAGCTGTCTATCCATTAATAAGTACACGGACGTGAAAATTGATAAATAAAATGCATGGCCAAGAATAATAGCCGTAAGGGTTGCCAGCGAACTGAACAACAGCGGGAAGCGAAAAATATACAAGAGAAGAAAAAAATTACAAATAAATAAAGAGAGCAGCGCACATCCTGCACGCAAGACAATGTCCACTGGCACGGGAACACGGTCCCTGGCAGAGGAGGGCCGAGTGTCATGTCGTGGGATGGACGCATTGTTGCCAACTTAGATTAAAAGTGATAGCCAGCAGCGCTCGCAGCGCGCCAATTGAGAAAGCAATCACAAAAACGCACCAAGGCCGTGGAGAGAGGATGGGAACTGGAAGGCTTCGCGTTGGGGGCACTAGACTAACGGATACCCTTTAGGGCATAAATGGTAAACTGGAACGTATACCAAAGACCAGTTAGAAAGAGAGAGCTAGCATTCTAGTTTTGGTATCGGGCTAAAGCTAAGCATATGTTTACTTATAGTATATGGTACAACTGTAATACCCTTTCTAATATATTCTGTGCAAGTTAAGTAAATGGGAAAAAGAAGAGGAAAACTGAGGATGGGGACAAACGGGAAGCGGAAAACGGAAAAGGGAATAGGGAATCAGAACGCGAACGCGAACGGGAACGGGAACGGCACGGACCAGCGCAAGAGGAAAACAATTTATAATTGAAATCAGTGTCGAGAAAGAGCCACAACAACAAAAACAACAGCCGTGAATACAGCAAAAGCTAAACAAGCTGCAGAACTGCAGCTGCAACGACAACAACAACTGTTGCTGCAAACGGAAAGCGTTGCAGCACTTAACTCAAATGGCCAACAGCTGAGTATCAGAAAATGCTGGAAAATACATTAGCCGCTGAAATTAGAGGCAAAAATAAAATCACAAATTAGCTAATGTTAAATAAAGTCAATTCGTTAAAGCTGCTGCCGCTGCCAGGGACAGCGACAGCGGACCCAGGCACAGATATGAGCCCCCAGGGGCAATGGCAGTGCGTCCCTTCACAATTGGGTCAGCTCACATTTGGAGCAAAAATGGCAAATGCGACGGGCCGTAACAGAGGCATAAAAACAGCCTCAAATTCGAGATGCTCTCAGCATCAGCCAACTCTTCCACTCGCCTTGAACGCTTTAAGTTCCATTAAATTAATAGTCAATTAGCTGCTTGTGGCGAGGGTGTGAGAATCGCAACAAACTAGAACAACTTTGACTTTATTAGAAATATGCACAAGCGAACTTTTCTCTTCTTATTCCAAAAGGAGTGAAAGTACAACAAAGTTGTGCAAACTGAGAAATTCCACTTGCCGCTCAAAGCCAACTTCAATAAAAGTGCGCCGTTTTTTAATTCTATCTCAGAACGTGCAATTATCTAAATCACGTGTTTATGTATATCTAGTAAATACAGAGTATGTGTAAGTGCTTAGCCCGATGCTGGGAAATGCGGGTTAGGAACCTGATAACACTCGAACACGAAACGTATGGACTCATTACAAGAACTAATGAGATTCTGTGCAGCTGCTTTATCAATCAATTAACTCAACAATGGACAATTACCGAAGCACCAGAAAGCGATTGAAATTAATGATGGTATAGTAACCTCAGTTGGAATGACGAAGTTGGCCCGAAATGGTGTATCAACTTTAATTGAAGACAGTCATGATTATCATTATCATGCTGCTAAAGGTCCACGTCAATTACAAAGATAAAGAAATATTTCAGTTTACTTTATTTGTGTTTAGCTAACCATCGATCAATAAAGTCTCTAGTTTTTTAGTCTCGCAAATCGACGCATTAACACGAAACGGATCGCCTTGGCGATAAACTTTCCCTTTTTTTTAACAATTTTAAATAGGTATGAGAGTACAAAAACCCGATGCCGCGAGCCGGGCACTTACAGAATAAAATGAAATTGTATCTCCTCTGATATCCAACCCACCAGTTAAACTTCTGATTGACTTAGCTCAGGTAGCTGTGTATTTGGCAAATAAAACAGCATCCCAAAGCTTAGCATGTGTTCAAGAGAAGTTCTAATTAATGGCAGGGAATATTAGGGAGCACTTAACAGTTTCTAATTTCAAATAAATAAATAAGGCCTACAATGGTAGGGGGCTGCCGCTTAAGGCATACCAGGGACCGGAACGGAGATAGACGGTCGAGTAGATTTCCAGAGGCGATAAGCCCAATTTTGTTTGCCTATTGCCGTTAATTCGTTTGGGAAATCCAGCTCATTATTATGCAATGCAATTTGATTAAGCTGTTGAAAATTTCTTTCACATTTTCTAAAGCACTTGTCGGCGTTTTATTTATGCATATTTAAATTGAATTCAAAGCCAATGCCGCTCTTTACAAGTTCTGCATATTCAATTAAAGTGCCACGCCCTGTTCCTGATTCAATGCTAGCATTATGACACGTGTGGCACGAATTTCCATTTAGATTTCCTTTCAGTGGCCTTAGCTTAATGCTACTGTCCCGAAGACCCAGCTTTGCATCTTCTAAGGACTACAAATTATTCCGGATTTGGAACCATTTTTCATGTCAAAATTATTTAATTATTGGTAAAGCGGAAAAACCGACAGCCAGAATGTTCAAATGACAGGATTCACGGCTTAAATATACCCCGTAGTCGTAAAGTGAAACATGTGTGGCCCAGACATTTAATGATGACTAATTTACTTTATTTTCAGTAGGTAATCAAAAACGTTTGTGGCACTTTCGCGGAATATGAGCCCCTGATTTAAACACGGACCAGGGCTGTTGTTATTTCCGGCATGTTAATTATTGGTGAGACCAAAATTAAAAAAGCGAAAAAGCGTAAAATGAGCTGGGAAGCACAATCCGAATAATTAGATTAATGGCTAAGAGATACCCTGTGATCATAACATAAGAAAAATTAAAATAAACAAATTTGTTAAATTTTGTCGATACGAACACATAGGGTATATGCATGTGTATGTACTGTATGCAGCGCTTGTTGAATGCGTGAGCGAAAGTGTACAGTTGTGTCCTAATTTGCAGCTCCTCTTGCCGCTCCGGGCTGTTGTGTTCAGGTCGTGTTTGCGGCACGTATTCATTTTCAGATTCGATGAACCGTGAATCCAGCCCAAAAGAAACTGCGCAGCCGGGAGCTGTTATCGCTGCTTACTTTAAAAATTCGATCTCATCTCTTTCATGGGGAGCATGGTCAGAAGGTCGTTAAGTGGGCTTAATTGTTATGGCTACAGTTGCAAGTGATGCTAACTTCGTACCCCGAATAGTAAACACTGTTGTCTTTGCCTATTAAGCCTCTTAGATATTTTGCCTTTCCTGGAAGCATTTTTAATATTCGAATTCAAATATCAAAAAGGATTCGGATTTGTACTTGCTGCTTACTTTTGATATTATTATGTTACACTTCAGCCCAGAAATAGGCAAATGAGTTCAAAATTTGCAATTAACAAAACAAATAAAAAGGATACCAATTATTTTCCGTCGAAAAGCTTGTTGCAAATACTTTTTCGCTACATTTGTAAGCCCTTTGAGAAATACGTTTAACTTAACAAGGGAAGATGAGAGCTTGTCAAATTAAATTCATCGAGTGCGAATATAGAAAACGACATATTTTCCACCAAATATTTGGATGTATTTCTCAGTCGTTGCTGTTGAAATGGCTTCAAGTTATTTACAGCCTGTTGAGACGTTTTTAATTTAATTAAAGAATTTTCATTCCTGAGAAAATGCAAATACAAGTCTCACTGCAAATATACATAAGTTAATTAAGTTTATGAAATGCTCAAAAGTTTTTCTTATTATTATTTAATTAGTTATAGTTTAAGAAAATTTACTCATTTAATTTAATCACATTCGAGGACCTTAAAGAGTTGCCACCTTTTCTGTATTTTCTAAAAGTGTTATTGTTAGATATCCCTGAAAATGCTTTATTAATTGATGAGTTTCTGCTAATGAGTAGACAATACACATGATGTCCTACATATTTAAAGGGGTATCCTTCCACTAACCCCTATATCAATTCAATAGTATGCTTCAGTTGTTTTATGTATATATTGGCATTACACAGTTAACAAGGGAAAAACTTGACTTTTCCATTTAATGTAAGTAAGCTACATCGTAGATCGGATTTACCGCTGAGCAGAACTTGGCTGCTTGCCACAAGCGACAATTTGGCAACGAGGGAAAAGTTTTTCTTTTGCCGCGTGACCTTGACTGCAGTGAATGCAACTGTCGGCCATTTTGGTCACGCACGCGAACACAAACACAAACACAAACACACACACACACACACACACATACAAAAGTTGTTTGGCAAAAGTTCTGAGTTGTTTTTATGTTTGATGCGAAAATGCGAGTCAATTAATTACAGGCAAGCGAGAAAACAAGCGTGCCTGTGTTTGTTTGTTTGTGTGTGTGTTTGGCAGGTTCTTTTGTGCGCCATTTAATTCGGGGCAGCATACTGTAAATAGAACGCCGCCACGGCCATTGGTCGATATTTTATGGATGCCACACAAAAACTCAAATAAAAATGTTTGCATTTTATTCCATGGCAATTGGAGACATCATCCATAGACATGTGCTACAGATGCCATCATCGATGTGCTGGAGCTTTGCCAATCAGTCGGTGTGTGTGTGTGTGGGTGGATGTGTGTGTGTGTGGTTGCATAAATAAGGGAGATAAACGAAGGGCTAATGAGGTCAAGCGGATAGTGGGAGGGGAATTTTTTATATTCCACCCATTCATTCGAGAGCCACTTATCTCAATTGTTGGTGTGTGTGTGTGTGTGTGTGTGTGCGATGACTACTGATAAGAATCAAGCTCTGCGTGTGTGTAGAACTCACTCACCATAAACAGTCTGGCCAACAATTAGCAGCATTAGCAGCCAGCAACTAGGCTGGGGCGCAATTCCACATAACCATCTCCCGATGCTCCTCATTTTGTGCTGCAGCTGCTGGCGGCGGTCCCGTTGTCTCTCTGCTGCCAGCCACAACGCTGTTATAGGTCAGCCACCACCTGCGCCTCACCTGCTGACCGTATCTGCAATGGAAAGAGTGAGAAATGATAAACTCGGCCAGTTTTTCTTTCCGGTTAAAGGACTCCCAATAAACTTGCTTATTCGTTAGTGGCTGCAATCATTTACAGCGTTTCGATTGTTGATTTGTCAGCTATAAGAGTGACACATTAGTCTGATGTTGATCAGATTTTCCATTTCTTGCATCTCAATAACGATGGGTTTGGCAAGCATGTCGTGCAAAGAATACGATATAAAAAAGATTTCAAACAAAAACCCATTTTTCGAACTATTTACTGCCTGCAACCAAAGGACGATGATAATTTCAAAATGTTGCTACATTAAAAGTTCGAAGAACATTCTCCAAGTGAACCCTCCACAAGGGTGTTTACTTCGAGTCAACGGACTGGTTTTACAGTCACGGCCAGGACACTCAAGCTCATCCTGATACAAGTTAACTAGCCTATGCTTCTATGATTACAGCATTTATATTTCTTTTTGAAGTAAGCACACGGACGGAGGCATTTAAAAATGCTTCTTGATGCACCCAAATCACTTTGAAGTTTTTAAATTGTATAAATAGCCGTTACCTTTCTTTTAATATCATTGGGACACTCGGTTAATGCTCAGGAACACAAACATGTATTTTAAATAGATATCCCGGCCGCCTATTTTCAATTTCGGCTCTGGGCTTATGGTAGGGTCAGCGACTTGTCCTCGGCATCAGTTATTTAAGTGGATGGTGCGCCTGCTTGTCTGGCACTATGGAAATTTCGAGTACTTAACGCCACGAGTTGCCGCCTGAGACAAGTGGAGCGCGAAAAATGCGAAAAATATGCACCCACACTCACACCAGCATTCACACCCGACTCCCCTCACCCGAACACGCACAGTTGAGGCGTGTAATCAAAGTGTCTGATATCAAAGCAACAAAGCCGACGACGACGACAAAGTTATGCATAAATTTTGGACGCCAACTCGACTGGGCGCAAAATCAATACAGGAAATAAATTAGTTTCGGCTCAAAGGCCAAAAAGCCAAACGGAAAACAAAAAACACAAAACGAGAAGTACACGAGTAAATGTTGCGCTCGCATTCGATTCAGATACTGATTCAGATTCGTGTACGGATGTGGATTCGGGTGCACGGATACGAAAACAAATAGTAAAGAGCGCCGGTTCAGTCGTCTAGTACGCGGGTACCTTGGTGCCATCCAGTAAATGACAATGTGTTGTTATTTTTGTTGCCACGGCTGCTGTGGTCGCCCGACCATTGTTCTCGCAGTCGCCGGCCCAGAGGGCTAACTCCGCGGCTGAGGGGAGCCAGCACGAGAGCCTAATAATAGCCGCACATAAAATTTTATTAGCCGGAGCGTAACAATTCAATTGGGTCATGCTTTATGGCGCCACTGGCTGCATTTTAAAACCAAAGTCATCAATGTGGGTCAAACGGCAGGTGCCGCAGCCACGCCCACTGACAGTGTTCACCTATCGTCACCAAAATAACTAAATTACATAGTTTCCGAAAAAGCCCCGAAGCCAAAAACATGTAACCCCAGCCGCAAATTGAGCTGTATAATAAATTTAATTTCAAATTCAATTCGACTGCAACTCAGTTAGCTAAAGCGAGCCCTGTTTGGGTCTATTTTGGCCAACATCAATTGGCCAACAAATGTATCTAAATATTCGCTTGTATTCGCATGCCCAACTGTATTAAAATACAGCAGCCAAGGAAATTAATTTCCATTATGAATGAGAAAGGTCTAAACAATTCGAAGACATTTTCTGGTTGTGGAGGTCCTTGCCAATTTCTTTAAGTAATTGAGAAAAAAAAATGTTTACCAGCCAAGAATACATTTTTATATGGAAAAAAAACAAACACGAAGTATTTGCAGTCGAAGTTTCGATTCTTTATTTTGAATATTACTTTGAATTTTCCCCGTTCCTCTTCTATGTTGTTCGATTCTAATATATTAACATATTTTAAAAAATACTACTTTCAGAATGTTTGACATTCTCTCTATCATCCATTGACTTTTAAATATTAACGGGAGATTATTGTCAAGGTGGACCATCTATATTGACTCAAATCCTTTTTATTTGCCATGATCACCTTTGTTTACTGCCAATCTATTGGCGTGCGATTGCGGCAACTTTATTAGGTACTGTTTAGCTCGCAACCATTTCTATTACCATCAATATGCATAAGGTGCCATGCTTATGTTCATATGCTTATGTTCTTTATAGCGCCGGCGACACCGCAACTGCCATAAAGTGTCGTAAAGTGCATTAGAGCGCACTTGGCACAACACACACACACACACACATACTAAGCAAGAAAAGAAAATGCGGGGAATCAGCAAGTAAAACAAAAGCAATGCAGAGGCCGCCCTCAAAGCTGAAAAAGAAATGCTCTGCATAAATATTCATGCGCCCATGAGAGCCAGCAGTGTGTGTGTGTGTGTGTGTGTGTGTGTGCACCACGAACAGCAACAACAAGACCCATCAGACACAGCACCGTATCCACCGTGGCCAACTTACACCTCCGGCGGAGTGGCAGCAGGCCGCCAGGGGCAAAGGCGTCGCTGATTCCGCATACTTTATGCCATTTCTGATTGTTTATTATTGCGACACACAGCACAGACGGCCGCAGAGCGGGGGGAAGGGCGGGCAACTGGAAGAGTTCCAGCTGCCAAGGCAAAGGCATTTAAATGCCTTGGAACATTTATTGGCGTGTTTTACGCGCCATAAACTGAAATTCATAAACATTTTATGCACTACATGTGTAAATGTATCTCCAGCCACCTCCGGGTCTCCGCCCGAGTCGCTCCCTGTCCCCCCCCCCCCCCCATGACTGCAAAATGCAGCTGCATACTCGAGCAGCGCTGTCTGGGCGAGCCGAGGCATATTTTTAGCCGTTAGCCGGTGCGAGCCTAAACAACAATAAAAAACCAATGAGCAAAAGGGCAACTTCACTTGACTGCCGACTACTCTCTCGTTTCCTCGCAGTTTATCGATGCTTGAGAATACTAAACTATATAAGTTAAATGGATTATGTTTAATTTGTTGATCAATTGCCATTCCATTTTGGGTTGCCCGATGTCAAACACCAAAAATATTCGCACTTTTTAAAAATCAATGGTTTCTTAACGTAGCAAAAACTCAACCGGTTGGCATTTTCCACAAGTTAAAAAAGTTGTAATCCATTAGCGAATTGTATATTTATATTTATATTAATATCGGCTTATAACTCAAAATATACATTCAGATTTTTGCTTTCACAAACTGACCTTTGTAGCGAATATGCCCAACTCGGCATTGCGATTGCAACAGTTGGGGTGCTGCGGGTCGCCGAAAAAAAGGTAGCATACTTATGGGCGCAATGCTGCAGGCATTGTGAAAATGCGACATAAAAATTCATTTTATAGCTTGCGTTTTTATTGCCGCTAGGCATTGTTTCTGCTGCTGCTGCCACTCGGTAATTGCTACAAGCGTTGCCGCTGCTTGTTGCCGTTGTGTAGGCGCCACCCAAAACGTTGCGCATACGCCGCGTGGGCCTCATGCATATGCAAACGCCGCAAACAGCGCAAAGGCACTCGTGAGCCGCTAAAAGCAAGTGGCTCGCACGTCTGTATTGGGCTGTGCGTGTGTGCGTCGCACTGATAAGCGCATTATAAGCTTGACTGGCTTCGACTGCCGCTGCCGTTGGCCATTGACATTGGCATTGTCACTTGCCATTTGCCGTTTGCCATTTGCCGTTTGGCATCTGGTATCTGGTATCTGGTATCTGCTATCTGGCATCTGGCATTTGGCATTGTTGGTTATTCGATATCGTTGTTGCAGTCAACTTTGTTTCAACGGCGCGATAATTGCTCTGAAGGATTGTAATAAGGTCAAAAGGGCATACAATATACATATGTATATAGTATATACAGTTATTTATGCACCTGCCTCTCAATTGAAATTATATTGCTGTCCACACACACACACGAGCTGCGTATCTTGGGCGCCTCTTTTGTGCCATTTCATTGCGTACCGGCCATGAAAATTGTTTTCATTTCCAATTATTATTTTTATGTGCATTCATTGTCTTGCCTTTGGCCTGGGCCAGTGCCCACGCATGATTTTATAGCCCAATGCTGAATCAGCAGAAAATCACAAGTGCCCTTCAATGTACTTGATTAATTTGATCAAGTTCCAGACTGGGGGCCAGCAGCGCTAACGCCAACGCCAACGTCTCCGTCCCCCACTCTTGGCCACATCTCTATCTCAATTACCTTCCTTATATTAACAACAGTTCTGGCTGGCGGCCCCCCTAACAGCCGCATGACTTCATGCCGCTTACGTGTCGCCTCGTGTGGGCTGAGTGGAATTGAAACAAATTCGGCAATGGGACTGCCGCAACCTGCCCCTCATTTGCTCGCATCTACATAAAGCAGCAGCAAGAACAGCAACAGCAACAGCAACAAACAAAATCAGAACATCAGTTGGTGGCAGTGATGAATACAGAAGCAGGGGAAATCACTGGGGAGACTGGAACCATATCAAAGACGGTTGACAGCCCGACGTCAGCTGCACAGTGAGGCCGAACTATGACGAAACTAGGGTCGCATAATTGAATAATTAAGCAGCGAAATGTGCTGTTTTTATTTTAATAATAGATATACACATATGTATATATATTTATATATATATGTATACTGCATTTAGGGGTTTCATAAATCAATCTCTAAGAGAGCATGAGTTAATATTAAAAAGGAACTACTTATTAAAAATGTAATCCCTTTTTTTTAACCATGTCAAGTGGCTTATTACTCGATTAAGCTAGCAAGTGTATGCGCATTTCTTTTACTTTGTGGCAAGTAACTTTTGCCCTCGAGTTGGCGCTGTCACACAGGCGGCTAATCCGCAGCTACTTGCCCCAACGTGCTCGCAGATTGGCAAATTGGCAACCACTGTGCGCTTAAGAGGCGTTGAAATTAGCTCGCCTTTCGTACCGCGTACCGCGTCCTGGGTCCTGCGTCAGCATCGTCGCCGCCTGCTCAAGTGGCGCTAGATAAATGCTGAATTCGTGTCTGGCGGGCGCCCAACATTATTCGAGGGGTGGCTGTGTCTGTGGGTGGCTCCTGGCACCGCCCCCCCGTTGCCGCGCTGGTAACACGCTTTACTGCACATTAAGACTTGTTTACGAATTTGCTCGTAACATGAAATTAATTTGTAAATTTAAAGGTTGCCAATGGGGCGCCATCCAGCAGCTCTATTTCCATCTAGCGCCTACCAGCTGCCACTGTGGGGCATAATTACGAGCACAGCTGCGCCCCAACCACCAAAACATGCGTATGTATTTTAATTATTTGTCTTGCTCGGGCATCGTGACCAAAGCAACCAATCAACCAACTGTTGGCTTTGCATCCGCATCCGCATCCGCTGGGAGTTTCCCAGTTACATTTCACATTTCGACCGCATTCCAGCCAATTGTCGTGGAGCTATGTCCTTGCGAGTTCTGCGCGCCTTGCAGTTTGATTCAATTTATATTTCAAATATTTAACTTTTAGTGTCGAGAAACTCCCCCAGAGAACTGCCGAGAACTGGCCAAAGTTCGTTTAAGCTTACATTTCAAAATGTTCAAGGATGCCGACTCAGATTTCAATAAAACAATTTTGTCCTTTTGCTCTCGAATGAAAGCTGCATCAGGTCGGGGATCCCACTAAACATCGAAAGTAAAAGATACTGATCTAGCCGATGGCTAGCAGTAAGGAGGATCCCCGGAGGATCTTTTCGACCAGTAAGGCTCTGCTGCCTTATTCAATTTTAGATAAGTTTTATAGATAAGTTTGTTGTCCCGTGCCAACCATATTTAATGAATTATGCATCCGTTGTAATCCAAATTTAATAAAAAGTGAATCTTATAAATACATAATTTCTTTGAATGCCTTTGAAAGCGGTCTCACCAAAGTTACTTGGCTGAATACGGACACAACTTCCGCACTTGGCCACGTCAACGACAACAAATTTAGGGCAAATGTCGCGAGTTCTACAAATGATTTGTTCCCTGCTGAGTTCTTGTAATTAATTGTCGCAAGTACAAGTATTTGAAAACTTAAAACGTATAGATTTCTGCAGTTAGTTAATGAGTTCACAAGATTAAAAAGGACAACTGAATGTGCATAACTTTTTGGAATAGCATTAGGTGATGTCGATGAAAAGCCGTGGGATATGTTCGACCCATTGTGACAAAGTAACTGAAACTTGAGATTTAATGGGTTGTTTGTAATTGCAAACAAGTTTTAGTGGCAGTATTACAATAGCTGTTCGGGCTGAGAATATGGGTCATTAAGCTTATGTCGCACAGCATAATAAATCTGTCAGCTCGTTTCCATCTGCAGCAGGCGCTTCTGCTGCTGCTGGCAATGTCAATGTCAATTTTAAGCTTTTGTGCTGAATTCGCGATTTCGCAAGGAGTGGAGTTCGTGTTTGACTTCATCAGCGACTTTGAGGTTGAGTTTGATTTCATCAGCGGCTTTGATTTGCCACAGTTGCTTGTCTTGGGCTGTCGCTGATTCAAATTAAATTCACAGCAGCAGCAGCAGCAGCAGCAACAACAACAACAGCAGCCACAGCAACTGCGGCGTGTCAATTCAAAGCGCCCCAAACAAGCAGCGCCGAATAAAATCCTGGTTGGCATTTTGGCAACTTCCGCCTTTGTTGGTCGGCCAACTTTTTGACTTGTACTGAAGCACAGTGTCAGAATAAGTACAAGTTTATGTATCTATCTGGCAGACACATACAGACGCATAATATATACGCATTTGTGTGCAACTGTATATAATGCCTTAGCGCCAGTAGCTAATACTTGAGCCTGGGCACGCCCGACGCTTCATTAAAAGCGACTCACGACTCGCAGCTGACGGGGGGCGGGATCTCTTTAAAGCCTTTGCCCATTTATCAACTGATGGCCAAGTTTGCGTGTGCCGTGCATAAAAACTAACTACATGCCGTCAAGTTTTTGCTGCTGCCGCTTAAGCTACTTAAAGCGAACTTAAAACATGAAACAAATCCCCAACGAGCGCCATTTGGGATCTTGAACAGGAGCCCGCGTGGCGGAGTGTAACAGGGTGTGGCGTGTTGTGTGTGACACCAACTGAAAGCTGGCTGGTGGCACTTTTTGGCTGCTGAAAGCCAAGTTAAAATTCGCCGAACACGAACGGGCAATGAGTCCGCACCGAACCGAATTCACAGCCGCATTGACTCATCGGCAATTCAATGCGTCGTGAAGCACGTTAAACGCTTTTAAATTCAATTTGCAAAGTTGAAAGCTAATGATGGCGCCGCAGCCAAGTGGCCATTTGAGCTGACAGGGACAAGCCAACAAAACGGGACTCGTGTCGATTTTGGGGCGACTTGTTCTAGACGCAGGTGTGCCCCATAACCGTCCAGATGCTGCGGTGCGTGTGCTGATGTGTGGCACTTACTCAAGTTTAAGCATGTCAAGCGTGTCGGGTCCCCGAAACGAATGCAACGCCGGGCGCTGCGCTCCCCGTAATGCTGCTGCCTTGCCGGTAGTTTCTATAATAAATGATTTCAGCATCCATAAAATGCGTCCGCTCAACTGTAGCATGCACCTTTGGCGCTGAACTGCTCCCGCCGCCGCTCCCTCGGCCACCTGCATGACATTCGCAAAAGTTTTGAAATATGAAGTTGTGCCAATAATCTGCTGCACGCTGCTCCCAGCTCCCTTCTGGCTGCTCCCCTGAGCCAGTAAGTAAGCATTTGATGACACAGCAGCCCGACCGTTGCCTGGCACGCCCCCACGCCCCCCGCCCTCTCCCTCGGCCATTAGTGCACCTGTAGTTTCCCATAATGCATTGCGTGCTTTTAGGCGTGAAAAAATACTTTTAGCACCGGACTAGTTGTGAACTCGCCGCACTCATCAGCAATTGAATCAAAAACTCGTTCATCTTTAGTGCAAGCACTGTTTAAAGATACATTCTATAAAGCTGAGGTTCCTCAGGAAGGGTGTCTCCCAGTCTGCTATGACTTTAATTTAGCTCTAACTTGCAATTGAGAATATTATATAGGTAACAATCTAGTGGCGAAAGCAATTTCAATTACTGATATCAATTTTCGTGATGAAGGGTATTCAATTCAAAAAATGAACACTTTCAAATTATAAAAATAGTTGCTATCTCTTTTGGTATTAAAATCCTTTAGTCTCCTTCGCCACTAGCGTTGACTGCCGTCACGACTCAATCGATAGCTAATTTCATTTAATATATGCCAATGCAGAAATTGCGAGGCCCGAGGGATCGCCAAGTGCATGGACCGCTGTGGCAGTGTGGTGGCAAAGCCAAAGCCCATTAATTGCCATGAAATTTACAGGAGTTACGGGAGACAGGCTCAAGTTTATCAAATCTTGGGCGAGGTTCGTGTTTGAGTGTGTGGCTGGTACAACAAATAGATTTTTGCTCTCCACTACAAATGACCCATAATTGTCACATAAACTGGGCCCCAAGACTCCCTCCGGCCCTTTGTGTCAGGCCGGCCGGCTGGCACACGTTGACTTTTGTTCCGAGTCAACAGCGTGGAATGGCAAAGGCAAAGCGCTGGGAAGAGGCCCCGAAAAGGCGGCAGCACCGTGAAAAATTCATTTAAGCAGTCGGTAAACTGCTCAGCCATATATCATAGACCTGGTCAGGTCAGAGCCAGCGGCAGGGTCAGAGACGGGCGGAGCAAATGGCGGGGGCTGCCACAGCGGCTGAGACCGCACCCAAACTGAAAGCGCAAAATAAAAAGGGAAAAAAAAACAAAAAGGATTTGGCCCGCAGCCATGGGCCCAGAGTGGCGGCCACCCAGTAGCAGTAGCCAGGCTCAGGTCCTTGTGGCTAGGCGCGTGTTTGGTTCATAAATCATTAGGCTCGATTGTGTGTCCAACACGTTCTTGTTCTTGTATGTGGGCGTGTGTGTGTGTGTGTGTGTGTGTGTGTGTGTGTGTGTCTGTGTGCTTGGGTGGCTGAGTGGTTGCCTGCTGAGGCATGTAGGTTGGTTAGCTCAATGCTGGGCATACTATATTGCTGCCCTGGCACACACTAAATTAATAAAGCATTTGCTATCAGCACCGCTTGGCCAACAAAAAAAGGTGGCCCATCTGCTTCCCCTTCCAGACTCAAAAAAGATAATAAGCAATGAATTATCCTACACGCAACGAGTATCAAAATTAACCTGCCTGCTTCACTGTATTCTCCACAAACACACACTCGCACACACTCACTCACACACACACACACACACACACAGACACAGTGAGTGTTTGCTGAGTAAAATTTATCGCAAGATACGCCTGATGCTGAAAGTTGTAATTTTTCATGAACACACACACACGCAAAGTTTGGAAAAGATGGCAATGATGATGAGAAGCTGAAGATGGAGCTGGAAGATGGAGATTGTGCCGGTAGATGGATTTCGAGCGACAACGCCAACAATGTAGCTGGCTTTGAGCCATGGCCAAAAAGCACAAGTCGCATCCACCCGACAAAATTATCTCAGCGGAGATTTGAACAGTCCGAGTTTGAAGTGGCTTTTAATTCACAATTCCTAAATAACCTGTAAACATTTTGACTATGCTTGAATTCATTTTGGAATTTTTTTTTTAATTTAAGCTTAGGTTATATCAGATTAGTCCCTATCTAAGATATTTGGGGAAAGACAGCATCAAAGGGTTAAAGTAAATTGTGTTTTCTTTGGCACAATTTTTCGCTTGTCGCCTGTTCTCGTATCTTAACCATCAGGTGTGTGTCTGTGTGTGTGTGTGCAATCTAAGTACTTCATGAAAGATTAAGCTGCTTTGTTTTTGTTCGCAGCAATTCGGATGCAGCACGCGACACATTATGCAAGATTAATTTGTGACATCGTTATAAATAAAAGCTCGAGCATTTTATAACTCGCCTCAACTTGTCTAAATGACGTTCACGCACACAGCTGTAAGCGGTCTCGCACTTGGTTTTTTTTCTCTACCCTGTAGCACGAGCATCGGCGAGGCAGGTTTCACAAACTTGGCGATATACTTGTTTTGAACATCAGCTAAACCGACGGATTAAGAGTTGGTTTGGGCGAAAGCATCGCGTTTCTGCCCAGTTTATGTTTCTCGGCCTTGCTTTCTACCTTATAACTGTTTTTATCACGATCAGATAGTAAAGCTTCGCTGCAATAAAGAGGATTAGCTAGTCGAGTACACTCGACTAGAGCATTCGTCATTTATTTTGCACCGGCCACGCGAACTCGTGCCCACAGCGCCCTCGTTCTATGTGGCACTCGTTCTGGCCCCGTCGACATTGCGGTCTGTTAGGTAATATGTGGTGTTTACGGGCAATGGGGCAGCGGGGCGGCGGGAGTCGTCAATGGCCAACGGCGTAACCAAAGAATAATGTTGCATTTTATTTCTCTTGACAGTAATTCGCGCACGGAACGCGTTTTGTTCACATAATCGGATTTGCAGCCAGCAGCTCAGACACACACACACACTTACACACGCACACACACACACATGCACACAATGACAGAGCCACATTTTGCCGTGTGACTGTAGAGTCACATTTATTTTTTATTCATTTGTCGTTTTTGTCGTTATGCTCCAACTAAGTGAGATAGTGCGACAACGAGAGAAAGAGTGGGATGGCGATAAGGGATTAGGTGAGGAAGTGCAACAAGCTGCTCCTCAATGACTGTAAAATAGTTTTACTACATACTCACTAAGTTTATGTGCCTTTTTCAATTCTTTCATTTTGGCTACTCTGCAATTGTGCGAGTCCTTCAGCAGCTGACCACGTCTGACAAATTGTTAACAGCAAGTTAATAGCAGCTTACTTGGCCCTTCTTTTTGGTATTTATACACATTTAAATGAAATCTTGATATCCTGGACATTTGCAAACTATCAGGGAAATTACTCAAGTATAAGCTAAGCCTATTGTGAACCAGAGGAATAAGGAATAAGAAGGGTGGCCTTTGTCCACAAGTTGTGTGTCTAAGTATAAGTACAAATGTGTGTAACAGCGCACAGATTATCGGCTAATTTCGTGCTCTAGACTAAAGGACTCCAATACTTAGAGAATCAATTTTCTGCAAATATTCTTTCTCGTATGAACACAATTTCAACTGCTGGCGTTTTTCGTCATTACCGCCCACTTTCTGGGGAAGCTTAGTGCAACCCAAAGAGGAAGCTGTCGGCTGCTCTTCAATGCTCACAAATGCACAATTAGCATCAATAATGTGTGTACCTTATGTTGTTGTATCGACTATTGGTATCCGTGAAAGGTGCTTAACGAGAAGCTTAAGGAAAATGCGGCCAGGCAACAAAAACAAAAGTTGCACAGAATAAACACAAGCTGAGTGGGAAATTTGGAATAAGGCAATGATGGAACTTATTGTCTGTTTATCACTTATTTATCACTTATTGTCACTAAAGAATACCTTAAGATTTCCCTTTTTTTTTAATTAAACAATTGCAAAACAGGCCGATACGGATTCACGTACATGGAAACAACTTTTGACTTGAAAAAATGGTGAGTATTAAATACTTAAACTGTTACGACTTAATTAAAAGTCTTGTCTTCAAATCGATAATTATCGATATTAAGTAAATGGGACGAGATATTAAGAAACACGATAAGATAGATATAGTTGTCAAGCTGCATGGATTCCTTGGACTTATCAGGAATATATGTTTGCTTTCTCCGTATACTACATACACTTGGTGATACATATAATGATACACTCCCACATGATCTCTCGTTTGCGCCCTCGCCCCCTCTCTCTCCCTCTCTCTTTTAGCTCCTGTCTCGTTTAGCCATTTGGTATCAAAAATTTAATGAAGCCTGTGCGCATTAAAAATTAACAATTATTGCACCATATAATAGCATATAGAAGTGCGATACGCCGCAAAGTCCAATGAATTTTCAAATATATCGAAGTGGTCGTCGGTGTGCGTGTGTGTGTGTGTGTATGGGGGGGGGGCTGTTAAGTTAGCTGTGTTGGATGTGGCTTTGGCATTTGCCATTGTCTGGCGAATGCGGACTAAAAATTTGATGGCGCATATCTATGCAATATTCAAAACCTTGGCAAAGGTGTCGCCTGTCAGCTGCAGGGGACTGGACATCCCGTTATTGGCGCAGCGCTCATTCAATTAGCCCGAGTGAGAATATCAATCAACGCGCTGCTGCGCCCCGCTAAAGCTATGGGATAATCAATGAATGGGCGTGGGTGGGGGCGGAGGCGTTTGAGTGGCCGTGGGCTTGGCTTTTGGTTTGGGCTCGGGCGAGCAAGTGGTTAACTGAGCGTGCGCCTGGGCATTGGCCACGGGATGGCGCTGTGAACCAAATGAGCGGCAGATGGGCAAACGGAAGCGGAAGCGGAACGGAACGGAACGGGCCAGTGGGAAGGGAACGATTTGTGGGACCACCTGCCGACCCGAAGGCGCATTCAGCATTTTCGCAATTGCCCTGGCAAGGAAACAGCACGCAAGGACACTCTGCTGGGCCAGCGGCAAAGCTGCTCCGCATATTGCCCACTGACTACGCTCTTGGCCGCTATCCAGCGGCAACCATTTTTATTCGCTCCGGGTCTGCCCTTGGTTCCTCTTGTTGCATTTATCAATTTGTTTGCACACTCATCAATATGTTACTTCCTCGAATTCAAGGTGTTTGCGTACGTGTGTGTGTGTGTGTGTTTACGTGTATGTGTTTTTCATTAAGTTAGTATCTTTCGCACAAATGAGAGGCAACACGGAGAGCGCGAGCTGTGCTCGATGCATGATATGGTTCACTTTGCAGAGACTTTAATTAAAAGGGCCATGAAAATGGTGGCCGTTAGTAACGGCAATTCCAATGGCTAAACAGGTAACACAACAGCAGCTAAGATTGACCAAAGGCATGCATTCATTGGGCCTGGAGGTAATTAGCTAAGCGGCAGCTTTGAGGGCCTAGCCAAATGTTGCGCATACGACGCGTGGGAAAAACGAAAATCTTTTACGCGTTTAGCACTGCACACAAAAGACATGGCGAGCTTTATATAAAGACATTTGCCGCTTATCGCCATTGAGAGGTTTGAGTCGTAAATACATTCGTCTAGTTTGGCCAGTCACGCAACAACTTGGGCAAATAATATCATCATAAAAGACCTTCCCATTCCGAAATTCAATCTGGCCGAATTCAATCTGTCCAAATTCAATCTGTGTGCAAAGTTTAAAGTGTCCGACACGACGAAAGAAAGCCCAAAACATAAACAATCTTATAAGTGGAGTTTGCATATACCCTGCAAATGCAAATAAATAAATAATGAAAACAAGTTTAGTATTGTTGATTGTATTTTATCGAACAGGGTAGAGTAAAATTTTGATATTGTGCTAAAACCGATAACAATTTACAGTATAAAATAAAGTTTATAATATGAAAGTGATTAGTATATAGAAAAAAAAAACAACTGCTATTTGAGCCGCTATGGGATCTAAAAACATTAGTAGCGTATTATAACTTGGTGATCAAAGTGAAAAACACGACTAAATTTTCAAACAAACTATGCGGCTCTACATTAATAATCAATTGTTGCCTTCAGCAAAGAGTGACTATGAAAGCGTATTTAATTATTTAATATATTTTATAGATAACAGTTTTTATGGTCATCAATATATGTTTAAGCGTATGCATATATATGTAAAGTGTATTAAGTGAGGCTTATTAACTATTAAATAAATATGAATATGAATATCGACAAAAAAAGTTGGTCATAAGCCTTTCTGGATCATCAAGAATTTGGCAGCATCACAAAGCTTTAAATGAAACCAGAAATTGGTGCTTCTGCTCTGGAATTAGATGCAGCAGTTGCACTATTTTTTTTCCGTTTGTAAAAAATTATCACTTGAATTATCAATAGGATTGCAGTATAAATGAGCTATAAGTTCAATAGATATTTCCGCATATTTCTGCATGAATTTAGGCCCAATGGAGTAGAATTTATTGTACACAGAATCAGAATTTAGTTTACGCTCGACTTCTGCACTTGCACTTGATTTTCCTTTTTTTACTTTCGTTCTTTAGTTTTGCGGCTCATTGAATAAAATCTAGTGGTTATTGTATGTGCAGTTGCAGCAAATCGCATGCTATTGTTGGGCACTGTGCAACAATGCCACCACACAGTTGCCTCATTCCTCGCTGCATAGAGAGCTGTTGCAAAAGTTTAATTGCTTGACTTGGCCGGTCTTTTGGGCTGATGCTGTCCAGCTTGTTGGCTTGGGTAGTGCGTTCAGTTCTCTCTCTTTTTCTGCTCAGCCCATTCTGACCCCGGTGCTGCTTCTATCCAGAAGTGGCTTAAGTCTCGGGTACCACAACTCGCCGGTTTGGGCACACTTTACACACACACACACTTCAGTCGATGGGGTTTCAAACTTTCGGCGAACATTCAAAGAAAACAAAATCCGAAACAAAACACAAAACGTGCTAAAGCAGGTCCAAGTACAAATACAAATAATGGAATTAAATAAAATGAAGCGAAGCTAAATAAAGCAGAGTATGTATGCGCAGATACTTGGACCTATGTGGCAGTTTGAGAATTTTAATAAAAGAAAAAGAAAAAAAATAGCAACATGGGAAAAACAACGCGACGGCTGTATGTGAAAAATGGAAAAGCTCAATTCGCAATGGCCACAGAAACAACAAAAGCAAAAGAGCAACTGCAATTATTCAACAATTTGTACGGATGAAGTGCTTCAAACTTTTGCTCAAATATTGTGAACGAAATTGTTGGATAGATTTTTTTTGATGGGCAAACGAGAGAAAATCTTTTCAGATGAGATCAAAATTACAATATGCTCTGACGATGACTGCTTATAGGTTGCACTGGAATGTATTCGCATATGTGGATTTTTTTTTTGTCTATCAATGGAAATACGTTTAAAGACTCTGATTTTCAGTTTTGTTCGACTCTTTGTCTACTTGAATTCCATTTTCAACAATTCCAACAATTTCCGTGAACTGTGCTTTATTTTTGTGAATTTTAGCTAAATTTCTCAGTGTTTCTATAAGAGTAAATCCTTTAATAATCCTGTATATATTGAGTAGTTTGCTAATTAATCGTTCAATAAAACCATTTTGAATGGATATAAAAACATAGACAGTTCAGCGGCTCTAATTTGTTCAGCTCTTGACTCTGAGCTGAGCTTTTGCCGCCGATCAAAAATTATTGAGTGAGGGCGTCAAAATAAGTAGCAACATTTTTGCTCTTATATTATTTAATTACATATTCCGCTTTGTTTTATTTATCTAATTTTTTGCCATTATGCGATTGTACTAATTTGCAAACTGTTGGGCGAAATAAGCCGCTCCGTGTGTTCATGTTCCTGTACAATTTCTTGTTTACAGACTTCCCCCTTCCTCGCTGCCAGGAATTATGGTTATGTTTAACTTGGTCCGGCAGCGTTGGCTTTGCAGTGATTTTGCTTTCCTGGTAAAGCACTCGCACACACACACACACATACACTAAGCCAATCCCAAAAACATACTTACACAGACATAAAAAAATTTGTGCAAAGTTTTATATTTTCTTACCAGGTTTACCAGGCAGGTTTTCGCCAGCATAAAAAAGCATGTAAATTGTAAAACCTACAAACAGCATCACACAGAGTGTGTGTGTGGGTGTGGGTGAGTGTAGGGGGAAGTAAAAGCGGAGACAGAAAGCACCCGTCCTAGCACACAGAAGAGCACATATGTCTTGGGCCGTGTCGGGATATGCTCCTTCTGGCGTGACACTGAAGGTGTGTTTGTCAAATGTGCACTCATTTTGTTGAAAAATTGAAGTATATGCATGACTGCTTCACTGGCCATGTCTATGCACCATGTGCTCGTATGTGTCTGTGTGCGTGTGTTCGTGTGGCAGACGTTAGACAAAGCTTTGCAGATGTGCGAATACTTTTAGTGTCTGTGCAGATTTTCTAAGATTTCCGGTCACTTCACTAATTAGTTTTACAATGTGTAGCATAGAAAAATTTGTTGACACTTCGCCTACACACACTCACACACACACACACGCCCACAACAGTGCCTAAATCCAATGCATGTGAGTGAGCCAACAAGACAAGTATGCTTAATTTAATTTCCATTTTCATAGGCACACAATAAATTGCCATAGAGCCCTGTCCTTGTTTGTATTTATCTTTGGCCTAGTCCCAGTTGCAATTCCTGCATATTACGGCCCTTGAAACACACCTTCTTTACAGCTCTCGAATTTTACTCCACAAGTTTCTAGCGTAAATGTGTTTTTTATTTAGTATTTAGAAGTGCCACTTACGAAAATGCAACAAATTACCGACTTTCTGAATGTTCAAAATATTTGCAAACAAAACTTTTGTTGAAGTAAATAAACATAAGTGAAAACAGAACTTTAAGAAAAATACATAAAAACTCTAAATGTAAAAGTGTAATAACAATAATCACAAAATAAAAATAAGTCTATAACTTGTGGAACATTTTAGGTTATTTAATTATTTAAAATAAATAAAATAAGTAAATAAGTAGTAATATATAAAATAATATTTGTAAGGACGGAATATTGGAATATTTTAAAGTTGATTGAAAAATGTGCAAAATATAATCAAATCAGGAATATGAATTATGTAAATATTTTCAAATAATTGCCAAATATTGGCAAATAGCTAAGTCGTGTGCATGCGAGCTAAATGAACTCAGCGCAAGTCGAATACTTCGAAATTTCTAATAGAAATAATTAATGCATTTATAAATCTAACATCGAAACATTTGCAACAATTGTGGGCATTAGTTGAACAAATTAAACATTTATTATTCTCACGCTTTAAATAAATAATATTGGATTTATTGCATCCAACTGAGCGGATTGGCGGGCGGTGCGGTGGCCAACTATGTCATACTCTGACAGGGGATATTATCAATTTTGCATACGATATGGGTACAGCTCTAATTTCAGGGAATGTATGTTATAATATGAATTTTTTTTTTTCTAAGCATCTCTGTATTTTATGGCAGACAGATAAATTCGTTTTCAATGCTCATTATTTTAAGAAACAGCCGTGGCTTTTACTTTTATTTTACATTTTAATAATATTTCGCATTTCAAAATCCTCAACAAGGGTATTGAATCTTTGTACAAGTCAGATGATTTCGCTTTTATTCTGGTTCGCTGTCATAATGTGTTGTTTTGCCTGTGCATAAATCTTTGCTGCAGCGGCCACATTTGTACACAAAAGTGTTCCAAACTGTCGGACGGTGAAGGGACGTGCCATCGCAACAGCAACTGCTGCAAATCAGCGACACTTTGTGCCCTGAAATTATGATGCACATTTCGCTCTCGTCCCGCGCCCCCCACCACCGCCCCCCCCCCCCACCCTCCTGGCTCGACCGCTCTAGACGCATTGACATTTTGCAGAGTATTTTTATTGGCTGCCAAATGGCCGACACTTGGCTACTTGTGTCCCCGCAACCTGACCCACTGTTCATTTGGCCAGCGGCCTAACAGTTCCTGGCGCGGCCATAAAGGCAACTTTTTTCTTGACCGTTGGCAGTGGCAGGCTCGGATCGTTGCCCCAAAATCAGTTAACAGGCAATTTCAACTATTTTACAGGCTGTGTTCGGCATGCCAAATGGCCGGAGCCAAATGTCAATACCATCAACATGCACAACGAGCCCAAGTCATGAAATAACCAACAGCAGTGCCCCGGGCCGAGGGTCAGCACGGAGGACATCAATAACTGCAAATCCTTTATGCTAGTTTTTACCAATTTCCGAGCCCGTTTGCCAAACGGTGCGGTAGTTTTTAAATACCAGCAAAGCATCTAAACGCACATTCAGTAAAATCAAAGTAAGCAGTTGAGGGCGAACATGGCACTAAAAGCAAATGTTACTTCCAAATTATCAAAGGAAAAATGTACAAACAAGTTCTCAGGTATTTTATGCAGGCTTTTAAAAAATTGCACAAGTTCTTATGTTTTCCCACTTCTATCAGGCCAAAAATACATTTTTGTCAGTTGCTCTATGTCTATAAAATATTACAACAACAACAACAACAACAGAAAAAGCAGCTACTTTGGCACTGCTAAAGAATAAATACCCTTGAGCATATGAGGGAAACATACGACATACGACATGTATATCTGAAAAAGTTATTCGACTAAAACGCAATTTTTCACCGAATCTGAACTGCTGACAGGAATAAGGACACATGAATGAACGGTTTTGTTAGGCTACGAACAGAGAGACGAACATGTTCAGTATAAATAGCAGAATCGATATTGCCAAGAATATTTTATGCGACTTTTCTATTTTATTTTAATTTTATCTGTAACGCACTTCTTGAAAGAGCTTAGAGAGAGAGTTTTAAAAATATGTTCATAAACAAGTCTTGGTATTTTTTATATTCATATTGAGCAGTCTAAATTTAAATCTGCAGTTTATTTACCCATTGAAAATGGCTTAAAGAAATAGGTGGCTTAATCTTATTAGAGTTCAGTGCTGGGTACAGGGTAGCTCCTAGTCCGGCACTGTTCTCTTAGTTCCGTATGTAATAATGGAGTGTTAACTATTTCTGTGTAATTGAATATTTTTGAAAAGTATGTACAATATCCTCCACACTGCGTCACACGTTGTTAAACAAATTGGCAAGACAAAAGTCCGGGCGCGCATGTTAATTGTTGTTGTTCTTGTCGCTGTCTTGTATTTCGCTTGTGCTTATCTTTCTGGGAACCATTTACAGATCGGCAAACAAATGCATTTAATTTGCTAAAAGCGCACACAACTCTAACAAGATGCAGTCGCCACATGTCTAAGCTGGACACACCACAGATCCGCAGACACTTCACTCTGCCACTGATAAGAAGGCGAGTGCTCGGCTATAAAAGGCGCGGCGCAGCAGTTCGACGCTCAGTAACAAAACTTGCGTATTTGAATAAGAAGCAGCAATGAGAGTTTGTAAGTTGTCCACCGTCCATCGAGGTGCATTAACGAGCGACTTACTCTCTTGCAGATAACATAGTCCTGTTCACAGTTGTGATTGCATTGTCTGCACTCGTCGGATGTAGCGAGAGTCACGCCCCCTCAGCGGAGGAGGCAGCTCCTTGCATCACGACAGCAAAGCCGCCGTGTGATAAGCCCGAGACAACAACGCCGCCGTGTACCACGACCACGACACCCTGTACCACGACCACGACACCCTGTACCACGACCACGACACCCTGTACCACGACCACGACACCCTGTACCACGACCACGACACCCTGTACCACAACCACGACACCCTGTACCACAACCACGACACCCTGTACCACGACGAAGCCACCCTGTACCACAACCACGACACCCTGTACCACGACGAAGCCGCCCTGTACCACGACAAAGCCACCCTGTACCACAACCACGACACCCTGTACCACGACAAAGCCACCCTGTACCACAACCACGACACCCTGTACCACGACGAAGCCACCCTGTACCAGAACCACAACACCCTGTGCCACAACGAAGCAACCTTGTCAGACCACGACGCCACCCTGTACCACAACACCACCCTGTACCACAACACCACCCTGTACCACAACACCACCCTGTACCACAACACCACCCTGTACCACAACACCACCCTGTACCACAACACCACCCTGTACCGCAACACCAGACGCATCAACGCCAGCATCCAAGTGCGAGTGCCCCAACGAAGAAGAAGAATGCGAAGAATGCAGCAACATCGAGGGCGCTCAGGCTCTGCTCTCCATGCGCGACTGCCGCGGCTCGGAGGACGGCACGATCCTGTCGGACGCCCGGCACTGTCGTCGGTTCTACGTTTGCCGGAACAACCGTGCCCGGCGCCAGGTGTGTCCAGCTGGCCAGTGGTTCGATCGCCAGGCCAAGAGGTGCCTCAGTCGCTTCCTGGTGACCAGCTGCCTGGCGAGCCGTAACTAAAGTTGCCTTCCTGCTTTATAATTTAAGCGGATACTTGAGGCATCAAGTCGGCGAGTGTATACACGTTTTTTTTTTTCTTTTTTTGTCAAATATACTAAATGCTGAGAGAAACGGCGTTTTTGGTGCAACTGCAGATGGCTTAAAAGCGACGGCAGGGGGGCTGACAAATAGTGCCGTTCACTCGTCTATTAATCGCGTTCCGTTAATAGAAATCCTAAGGTCTAAGCTGACGATTAAGCTGTCTGACTGCCAGCAGCGTCTGGCAATCCATAAGCTGTCCCAACTGACAGTTTTTGGGCGAGTTGCCCTTCATGAGTTGCCATCAATTTGGCGGCAAGCTGAAATACTTTGAAGCTGTGAAGGGCTTTCAATCAGCCAACAAAATGGCAACGGCAAAACAAGGCAATAAATTTGTCAACACTTCGGGCCAATAGCCGCGGGCGCAATGTGACTCTAACTATAACTTTGACTGTCAGGCTAGGCGTAAGTGGGTCTAAAAGGGCGCAGGGGGCGCGGTCGGGGCAGGGAGCATTTTACAAGCGCTCCAAAGTGTGATACAGTTTTGCGACATTTTTTTCCGTTCTTTTTTTTCGTTTATAGGCGTCAATTTTTGGGCGCCAGAGTGCGATATTTGTGAGTTGTTGCTTGTGGCATTATAATGTCAAGCTTTTCCGTTATACTCAGTGCCTATAAAAAGGGCGCAAAGGGTATAACGACGATGTGCAACTGAGATTTATACACTCGGAGAAAAAAGCAAGTATTGCGTTCCCTTGAATGACTATATTAAGAACGTCTGTACTCAAAATAAGTACGATTGGATTGCAGCAATCAGAATCAATCACAATACACGAATATATAAATTACTTGTAGCCCTAGTATAAAGCACATTTAAGGACTCTGTGTTGAAATGTTGCTGCGGCAATTCTGTGTTGGCCACAGGGTGTCAGCTAGCTGAGTACTCCCGACTAGATCAATCTTAGTTGTATTTACTTCACTTTGACTTGTTATTGTTAAGATAGATCACAAGCACGCACACACACAAGCACGCACACACACACACACACACACGCATTCCCAGCCTGAGTGTTAAGTCAGTTTCAATCGAGAAATTCGGAAAATTGTGTGTCGGAGATGTGGCAACTCCCTGCTTCCCACTGAGGCAGCTTCAAAATGCAGCAGGCATTATCGTATTTCCGCTTGTGCTTTATTATTTTCGCGTCTGCCTGTCGATTTTTGCTTTTGTTATGCTTTCGCTTCGCTTGTTTGCGGCATTTTGCATTTTTGTGGGTCACAAACACAAATCAAAAGCAATGCGCCGCACAGCGCACCGTCTGTCCCCCCCCCCCCCCCCAACCCCACTTGCCAGCCCACTCCACGCCTCGCGCTGAGTTGTATCATATTTCACAAGGGCATTCGACGATGCCACTGGCATTGCCGTTGTTTTCCGCCGGTCCCGGCCATTGGCAGCGCTGTCTTTTCCTACTTTTTCCATTACCAAAACAGCCACAACTTCAGCCAGAGACGGTACAGGCACCCGGCAGCCGGCTCAGTCTCCACTTGATTGCGGTTGGGGACGCAGCAAAAAATACATAAAATCCTTGGTAAACTAGCTTTAAATGCAAAGTGGCTATATGCATATATATGTCTATATATATGTGCTTCATACATATCTACTTTTTCCAAACTGTATCAGCTTGTTTATTATTGTATTACCACTAAATATAGTTTTCATATTTTTAAACGCAACAAGAAGATTGTGCAATCGCTTTTAGGAATTTAACAGGTACAATTTTCATTAGCTTAAGTACAAAACATATTTTAATATTTATATTTTATTATTTTTCATTCATTCTACTTCTACTGCAACTCTGTTGTTCGATAAGATCAAAAACATGAATGTTATGTATTTATTTAATGTACATGGCCAATTAGAATCCTCACATAATTATGCTCAATTTCAAAATTGAAATGTTTGTATCTCATAAAACGAACAGTGCAATTTTGCAACATGCACTTGCAAACAGTTGAAATACGCCAATGTGTTTACAGCCATGCTGCTGCGGCTCCCAAGGGTTGACATTTCGCTTTTAATACCCTCTGTGCACAAAGAAAAAATTGTGTATATAACAAATGCATTTTTAGCACCGATCTAACCATAACAATTGCAATAATAAAATAAATAATAGTTATTAGAAAATGTTTCTTGCCAATTGCGTTTAGGCCCACTTCATCGGTTCACTAACAAGATTCACAAGAGCAAATATCCCATTGACCCTTTGAGGTAAGGCTATGTTTTTTTTGTCATATGCACAGAAGAACGCTTAGCAATTGGAACTGGGTACAGGATATCTCTTAGTCGAACATCCTCGGAGAGAGTAAGCTTACTTTTTATTATTATCTGACAATGTTATTTATATATTTGTTCTGGTTGCGGTTAAATGTAAAAAATCATTTGCTGGGGTTTTGACATTTAATTGTTGTGCAACGTGCTGTTTAAGTGTATTTTTTATGTAGTTGTGTCGTTAGTGTTGGTAAGTGCTTTACAGACAAAACGCTAGTGCTTGCGGTGACACGCACACGCACACTCAACGGCACGCACACAATTACTATTAAATATAATTGGTGGGTGAATTATGACACTTACCTTTAATCAGTGCGCTTAACAAATGGCGTTAATCATACGCCATGTTGGCCTGAAGGTTGTCGCTTGTTTTGCGTTTTAATTAATTATATTTTTATGTTATTATAAATTTTAGCAGCTGCGTGTGATGACTTAAACTCACTCGCAATTAGTTGCTCTATATATTTATATATATATATATATACATGTATATATAGTATTTGTATGTGGAATAACAAATTGACTTTAATATGTCACCAAAAACAACAAGAGACCCTGAATGGTATTTTCAACAAACCAACTTTACGTTATGTAACCAAATTTAAGAATTTATGATTTATGTGGGCAGTGAAAGTATTCACACCTAATTGCATTTAATTAATTTATGTGTACAAGCACAGCTATGCGACAAATGCAAATTAAATTAACCAAAAATTTGTAGATAGAGCTTAGAGTTTACGCTAATGTAGATTTAAGGTGCGCGACACAAAATTTATTGCTAATGTGTATGCAGACCTCATTGATAAAGAGAATAGAAAAACAAACTATGTAAATTGTGTACTTTAAGAACTGGCACAAGCTATGAAGTATTTAAGGCACGGCCAAGGATGCTAATAAAAGTTGTGAAGTTATTATTAAACTTATATAAAACTTTTGTTACAAAACTGTATACTATATTTCTAAAAATAAAGAAGAATCTTAGCTAACCAGTCTAGGGGGTATATTTTATAATTAACTTTTCGATCGGACCCAGAAGTGTTATTAAAAATTGCCTAACAACATTGTAAATTGTAATTGAAACGAAAACTGTTGGTCTCGGTTTCAGGTCAACAAGATGGCCAATAAAGTATTCAAATCTTTAATGTACGACTGAAACCATGATATTTAAAATATATATATATTAAATATCCAAAAAAAAAACTCTGCAAAATATAAATAGTTAAAGTTTCGCTGCGCAGCGTCTTTTGGCTGGCAAACAGCATAAGCGTGAGCAATAGATAAATAAATCATAAAAAGGCAAAACTAATAAGCGCAGAAATGCGTACAAAATGAAATGGCTCCCTGCGGCTAAAAAAACATTTCTGGCTCACTTTGCAGATTGTGCGCTGAATTTTTAATTACACTCCCAAAATTCTAAATTGTAACTAAACTTTAAATGAAGCACAGACACACACATAACTGTGTAATATATATAAAAACAAAAATGTATACATATATACATATAGATGCTTTTGAGTGGTGCAGTGTCATGGCATCGCTGTGCACTCCAACGATCTGGCAACGTTGGCAACGAAACAGCAGGAAGGTCGGCAGTTATCTCCATTATTAATTAATGCGACGCACTGCTCAGGCAGAGGACAGCCGTCAGACACCCCACACACACCTTTTCGACACACACACACACACACACACACACACATTTCATTTTCATATCCATTTCGCACTTAGCGCAGGCAGCCGCATACAGTTGCCCAGAAAAGTTTGCACCATTTGCAAGTGAAAGTTGCAAGTAAAATAGTTTGTGGAACAATTGAAAAACGTTCAGCAAACTTTTCGCGCAGTTAATTTCTGGCTCACATCGGTGTCGGTGCGTCAGCTAACTGAAGGCTAAAACCAAAATGCACGAATTGCGCAATGTTCCCCGATTTGTGCGCTTTTTGTAACATTCTGTTTTACCATTTTCTCCTTTTTTTTTTTGTTTTTTCCACATATTTCCAAAATACACTCGGGCAGGCACGCAGCTGAATTCAATTAAAACTAACCGGAACCAGCCGAACTAGTTTCAAATCAGTGCCGAAAACTTTAACACTTCAAACGGCCAAAAATAACAAGTAAACAGTGGGACAAAGATCATTTCTGAGGCATACAAATTAGCATACCAATGAAAATATATCAGCTGTTTGTAAATAAAAAGAAAATAGAAATAAAATTACTGTAGATTTTTGACAAAGTTATGGAACATGGGAGCGACGGGTCCTATACTTTTTGTCAATTTTAATCCGTCTTAAAAAATGTGGTCTATCATCCTTTAAAACGGAGGGACATTGCGCAAACCCAATATACCCTTTTCACTTTGTGAACGAGTATAGAAACATATACCTCTTCGATCCATGTGATCTATTAAAATGCAACATTTAAAATGATGAAATGCCCAACTTTAGGGAAAATATTATTCAAAACTATTTGGCTATTTTTATCAAAATTGCGCATATCACATTAACAAAGGTGTCACTTGAATGTCCTTAAAGTTACCATTAAGCAAAAGAATCTTTATGTAATTCATAAACCTTATTTATCGGTAACTAACTGATCTTTAGTATGACAAAACTTGTTTCTTGTTTTTTCTTCAACTAAAAATATGACGACCCACTGTGTGACCGACGACAAGTGCGTTTATTAGGAGGCACTGTGCCTAACCTTGACAATACAGCAGTTCGTGTGTGCTTGTGTGTGCATGTGTGTGTGGGTCTGTGTGTTGGCCACCACTAAGGAAATCGCAATGGCATTTGACTATGTTAAAGCTGATGCTAAGTATTCAGCGAGCGTTGGCAAGTTTTGTGTCATCGTTGAAATTGAAAGGCGCTGAGATCTTAAGTGGTTTTCAAGAGCGCCCAAACGCAGCGGCCGCCAAGAATGGACCGTCGCCGTGATGGGGATAGCTCCGGGTGGGATCGGGTCGGGTGCTGGGTGCTAAAGGGCGAGCGAAAAGTGAAAGTAAAAGTGAACAAAAATTTGTTTTACACCTTCAAGAGATGCGAGATACAAAGAAAACGAAACGAAACGAAGCTAAGCGCAAAGCAGGAAAAGCGTAATAAATAAAAATCATATAAAAACAAAAGCAACAACAAGTTTGTACAAACTGCTGTTTTTTTTTTTTGTGTAGCTGTCGCTGCCAACAACAACAACTACAACAAGATTAAGACTCTCGCAGCGCAGAGCACACGGCAGAGAGATGCGAAACAGGAGATTGAGACGGGGACAGATATATTTGCCATGTTATTATTATTATTATTATAATTTTAGAGCAACAATATGATAGTGGAGAGAACTTGGAGGCGCTTGGCGTGCCTCGAACGCAGACACACACTCGCACACTCGCACACACGCGTTGCAGACACGCGCGCCATATGCTGAAAGTTTGAGCGTCGCGTCGCGTCGCGGCGTCTCTCGTGGCGACTGGCGTTGCCTAGTCAATATTTAATTTGGCACTTGATCCAAATACTTTTAGTTTGCTGCCGCACGGCAGACGAAGGTTGCAGCAAACGCTGACGCTGACGCTGACGTCGCGCCGCGAGCAGAGAGCAGAGGACAACGCCAACTTTAATCGTGCCGAGCTGCGCATATGTACATATTGGTATGTATGTCTAACCTACACTATTGCATACCTATATTAATTGATTCGTGTTTATATTTGGCTAATTTAGCTGCTGATGCGCCTGCAGCGAACTCAACGCGACAACATGTTGTATGCGTAATTTTCTAATCACTGCCAAGTGCAGAGCTTCAACTAAAACAGAAACTGAATTACCTCAAGTTGTTTGCTGAACATAACAGCCAATCAAACACTCGAGCAGCTCATCGTGCTCTAGGTATGTGTAAGGTCTTGTAATCGATTTGGAGACATGTATTTTTATTATTCACTAATATATAATAATATAAATGTATAAGTTTTCTCAGAGTTTTTGCCATTTCTTTGACACATCTTTGTAACGGACAACGCCCACAATTGTGCTGTTAAAAAGGCTTCGCCCTTATCAACCAAACTCGGCAAAAGAGGGTTATTGTTGTTTTTTCAAGTGAAAACTTGTATCTTTCAAAGATGAATTTCCAAGAAAGACGGCATGCCTTCAGTTAAGGTATCTGACATATTGTTTTAGTGACCTTTAGTGTAAAACAATGTATTAGGCAAAGGGCCATTCGATATATGTTAGTTCAGGCATCTTGTTGTTTTTATTTTATTTTTTGCGAGACAATAAACTTTCCATTATCTCATTCTCTAATAGGCGTCTGTCAATATATGCCTTGGGCCGAGCCAACTGAAGAAGGTAACCTTACTGACTCGACAATTATCATTATATAAATTGCAGGCAAATTTAATTATGGCATGTAAAAAGCACTTTGGAATTCATGAGCTTTCGGATCAAGCGCATAGAATAGAAGCGACGCACGCAACAAGAAAAGGGCTTTTGTTATCAGCCATGCTCGCCTATCAGTAATTGAGTTAACAGAGTATTTTACCCGCTTAACACATTTGCTTTTAAAATATACGAAAAAAAAAAAACAAAAATAAAATGGGGGAAGAAAAAAACAGCACGAAATGCCGCAGAGCAACAGCCTGTTTGGGCATCCGCCCAATACAAATGGAATCTTTATTGCGAATGGATATGATAAATTGGGTATAAGATATATGCATGGACTCACGTTTCTCTTGCACCCAACCCAAAGGCCCACCCCCTCCCCGCCATATTGATTGCTTTTATTTGGCCTTTATGTGCATATGCACTATGTAAAATGCAGTTGTTAATAAAATTTTAAGCTCTGTCAATCTGTATGTAAGTATGCGATAACTAAATACATACGTACGTTTGCCAATTGGTAAAATTCGCACATTTATTTATTAATCTGAATATTTAAACTTTCAAAATACAATTTGTACGCCTTGCTTGAGTAAATAAAAAAATAAATAAAACGGGCAATCATTGAATTAATAATATTCGCGCTTTCGCCACAATAAAAATGATTTTTACATATGCAGCGAAAGTCAATATTTGTATAGACTGCATTCAATTAACAATATCTTTACCATTTCTATATTTTATTAGCAATTAATTCATATCCAAATATTAATTTTAGGCAATTCAGAATTTACGTAGAAATTATACAGTGGCAATAACCAATTGATATTTTATTTGTATGAATGTTAAGTATTTAGAAAAATTATTGTGTGCCAAGAACAACCAAACAATGCAAACTAATAAAATATTAATATTACCGAAAATATTAATATTCGAAAAATGAGTGGAAACCACATTAATTTGATATTTCATACTCAATATTTTAAATGAGAATTTCGTGATGTATTGAACATAAGCGTTAAAGTAATGTTTATTATGATTACGTTATATTGACAACGATAAGGTATAAAGTGGAATTTTTATTACTAATGATTAAACTATCATTATTCAAATGTAAAAATATATATTTCAATAAGAGTTTTCGCAAGTATTATTTTGCACCCTTTCTTACTTTTTTTTGTATATATTCAGAATAAGCCGTATAATTACAGTTATTAAGCGGTTCTCGGCCATTAAGTACGTTTTGGGTCAATTCGAATGGGCAACAGGTTCTTTCACCTGCCTTTTTTTTACTTATTTTATTATTTTTTTTTTTTTTTTTTTTTTGTGGCCGAGAGCTTTTGAGGCATTGCGCCAATTCCACAGGAATTTCCATGGCATGCAAAACTAATTGCGGCTTCAACAATATACTTCAATAAGCCGTGGCCGAAGAGGATAAGAGAGAGAGAGAGAGAGAGAGAGAGAGAGGGTGAAAGGGGTAAGAGGATTGTGAGAAGTGAAGTGGTGCAACTTAAATTGCGGACACAGAAAGGATTTCAATAAATGTCATAAATTTGCCAGACGACTTAACAAATTGCAAACTGAATGAGAATGAAAATTGCAATGAAAATCGAAATGAGAATGAGAATGGGAATGGGATTGGACATAAAACTGGAAATGGAGTCGGGTAGTTGTGGTTTACAAAGGAATGCCATTCTTTATGCAAACCCCACCCCAAATCCTCCCCCCCCCCCACGTTGCACTTCCGACTGTTTGGATTTTTGGTGATTATCGTTCGAGCTGCTGGCGGCTGGCTTGTAAACGCTTTTATTACAAAAACACAAAACGCAAAAAAACTTACCAAAAAATAGCCAAAGAAAAAATGAATGCCGGTAAAAAACAAGTTTTTGCTTCTGTGCATGAAAATGGAAAACCAAAATTAAATTTCCATAAGTAAAATGGAAAAAAATCAACGCATCAAAAGATGAGAGCAGTCGAGATGAACTGAGTGGCCGAGGGATTGCCAGCGGGGCGAGAGGAGAGCCCTGGCTGGCCAAAATTCAAAAGCTTTCACTTTTTAGCCAGCGAGTTTTTTTTTGTTTTTTTTTTTTGTCTCTTTGCGTCTTCTGGCTTTTCGTTAGGTTCTTTTCATATTATTTTTCTTTTGCATAATAATAAAATTAAATTGCTGCCTTACACACAAACTAATATATATATATATATTTATATGACTATAGATATTTTTTTGCGTATACTCTATATAGTAGATAGGAAATGTATGTGCGTATTTTTATCTTTTTCACTTTGCAGTGGTTTTTCATATCTGTGGCAATTGCAAAATTGGGGCACAACAAACCAAAGATGCACTCGGGAAATGTTCTGTGGAGAGATTGTGGTAAGAAGAAGAAGAAGAAACTTCGGCATGCAGCAGAAGAGCTTGCATACCTGAGACCAAGTTTTGCCTTCTCGTTCTCGCTTTTTCTTGTTTCTTTTGTTTTTCTTTCTGAGCACCTTAAAAAATCTATAAGGATATTAAATTCAGGTATAGCTATCAAAATTGTATTATGTTCGAATCAACAATTTTCGATTCGATTTTATTAATGGTCGGGAGTTTTTACGAAAAAGGTTTAAGAAAAGGTGATGTCATATTGCATATTATTTTGTATTTTGTAGGGTAGTCGATTGGTAAAACTTAATGGATTGTCGATTTATCGATCCACTTTCAATTATTTTCAATTGAATAAGAATCGATATAAGCTTAACAAAGAAGATTCTAAAATGCCGCTGGACTCCACCGTGCGCGTTATTTTAGTATATTTCCCGACCTACTATATCGAGAATTCAAGTGGAAACTAAAAATAGTTTCCCTTTGTCAATGCTCTCATCAATTTCCTTCTATCTTTATATGCTTGGAAAACTTGTTGCAAACGTGATGATTTCATGCTGTTTTAGTCCAAACATTTTCTTTATATTACAAGTATCTGCATGTCTTCCCAGTTTTATTTTGTATTATATCTAATATTTGTATACATAGATTCGGCCAATGTGGGTCAAGAATTTACATAAATAGCTGCAAATGTTACAACCGCTGGCCAATTTTCGGGCCAAGTTGTGTTGTGTTGGGCTTCGGGCGCACTGAGATGACCAACATAATCGGCAAAACAATCTTCTGAAGCGTGAAAAGTTCCAGTGGTCAGCACGGACTTTAAAACTGTCGAGCACACAAAATGGCGGCTACAAACTGTATGAGCACCCATCAACAGAAATAAACTGTTATAACAGTATATTAATATTTTATATTGTATTGGCAATACCATCATTTTAATCCTTAGTTCCATTCTTTTTTTTTTTTGTATACTATTGGTTTCATTTTTGTTTGATCTCAAATCGCTTTGAATCGAATATGGCTAGTTTTCATCTTATGCATAGCTATTTTAAGACACAAAAAAAAAAAACATTTTAAAGCCAGAAGAAAACCATCGACATACCTGTGGCCAATAAATTGGGCATAGTTCTTGTTAGGAAGCAATTTGGGCACAAAGTTGCTCACGCAAGCTTTTTCACTCGGAGTCGAACGGAAATTCCACTCAATATATTTAGCGATCGGTAGTCCATTTTTTGGGGATATTTTAATTTTGATAGTTTTGCTAGTTGCGCATACCCGGTAGAATCCTTTATAGGGTGCAGGGTGTAGAGGAATATGAATACTACACGAGACATCGACGGAGCGCAGTGCGTGTGTCAGCCTTGAGCTACATTCAGCAGACGAGACAAACAACACGCAAAATCGTACACGTTCATAATGCAAACTTTGGGCGAAAATAAAATGCGGCAGACAATGCCAGCAAATAAGGGGAAGAGAGCGTATGTGAGTGAAAGAGTGGGAGAGTGGAAGAATGGGCAAAGGCAGACCATTGAGGAACCTTCGTCAAAGTTGCCGTTATCAATCTGTTGTTGTTATTTGCTGTGCTGCTTGTTGTTATTGGCATTAACGGCAACAGCAACAACCAGCGCACAAATAATAACAATAACACACACACACACACACACGCGCGTATACCATAATTTGTGTGAGAGCAGCTGCGCTGCGTTGCGTTGGGAAGTCAACAGGAAGAGCAAAAGGAGGAAGAAGAACGTGTGTAGTTAAAAGGCGCAGTGAGGGGGTGGGGCGGGCGGGGCGTGGCAAGGGGAGACGCAGCAGAAGTTGATGGCATCTGTTTAATTTTTGCTGTTGTTGTTTTTATTAATGAATTTGTATGCTCAGTGGGCGACAGCGCCCGCTGTTTCTTCCTCTTCTACTTCACTTTGTCTGTCTTCGCTGCTCAGCTGTTTTCGTTGTGGTTGTTGTTGTTGCGGTCGTCGTCGTCGTCTTCTATTGGCTGCGTTTGCTTTTTACTTTTGGGCTATGGCTAAAAATATGTCTGCCAATTCGCTAAGTGGCTCAAGTTATACATATATTTATGAACATGCATGTATGCTGTGTGTGTGTGTGTGCGCATATACAGTGGAGCTTCCTTATGCGCTTCTAGCCTAATGCAGTCGCAATATCTGTCAAAAACTTTACCCAATTATATAAATTATTATTGGGGTTGTCTTCGCGATGCCGAAGATTAAACACCCTCTGGACATATGGCAAGAGTTCAGCGGTATTCAAGATCTTAAGTTATCTTCAAAAATGCAATGCATGGATAAAGTTATCATCAAGGGTACTTTAGTGTTCGCAGGCATTAGAATCTGATTTTAAATGTATTAAATCGTTTTTTTTTTTGTTTTCTATTTTTAAATATTTAAAAAAAAAATATTCCAAATCACCCAATAAATTGGATTGTAAAGTATACCTCGTTTAACGTCCTTACCTTATAATAGAGACGGTCGTAAAGCGAGGTATATATGTATATGTATATGTATATAAATATATTATATGGTACAATATTTATTAATAGTATTTTTTTATGGATATAATTTTCGTTTTTTCACTTACTGCTCTTCAAAATTAAAAAAAAATATACCAATTCCTATTGAATTGGAATAAGTACATAATATTTTATTATGGAAAATTCTCTGTTTATTTTTTGCTTTCTGTTTTTTTTATTATGTTTAAAAATAGAATTTCGAACCTCTTCTAAAAACCATCATAGCATATGTTGAATTTGTTATCTTAACTTTATGAAAATTATGATTAGAAATTAGCAACGAAAACAACCACACTAATTTTTCACAAATAAATCCTAGTCGAAATTTCACTCTCAGATTTTAGTCGTGAAAATTTTATTGATAGCGTGTGATATTTAAAATGTGTTTTTGATGAAAGTGCTGTTGAAATATTGAAATAATAAATGGTTTTTGCTTACATTAGTAATTACCTAAATATTTGACATGCACTTGTAGTTTGCAGCGGGGTTTGACTGTAGCACAGTGTGTGCAAATCGCTTTTGTCTTTGCTGTTTGTTTTTTTATTTTATTTATTTATTTTTTTTTTTTTTTGGCCAATTGCGAAATGTAGTTGCCTTGCAGTTGCTCTACATGTTGTTGTCGTTATTGCTGTAGTTCGGTCTTGTTGTTGTTATTGACGTGGCCAACATGTGCGCTACTTGATATTTGATTTGCATTATTTTGGCGCGCAACGCCCGCTGCACTCAGTTGCCGGCAAACGGCATTGGGCACACACTTGCATTTTTCTCAATTGATGTCACATAGCACAAACAAACACGAAAAAAAAGCGCAAAATATGTAAATTATAAAATATAATTGTTGTTCTTTTTTTGTGTAATTTATTTGCTCGCACTTTTGCTGATTTCGTCTGGCACACGCGACGTTCCCAACACGGAATAAATCACACACACACAGAAAGAGGCAAATTCGACGCGCCGTGCGCCGTGTTTTAACTCGTGTCCGTGCACGTGGCAAACTCGACGCTGACTAAAGCTGTGGCCGCAGCTGCTCCACGTTGGAGTGAAATGTACCGCTTGTGGCGTCCGCATCGGCTGCCTGCGTTGACACAATGACTCAGTGGCCGTAGCCCAGAGCCCAGAGCCGTCGTCTGGCTGGCCACGAACGCAGCATCGCGGAGCCGAAGCACGAGCGCCGCACGAACGCCGAAACGAGCGCTGCACGCGATGCCTTTTGAGCGATTTTACGCTGTGATATTTTTGACTCGGAGTGGCTTTTGCGCTCAAACGAAAAATTTCCCCATATTATTGTTATATGCAGTAGCCAGAGAGCTTGAGCGCCTCAAAAGGCTGGGTGCAATTGGGAGCGAGCGTGAAATCAACTTGAGTGCTTTCATTGCTTTTCGGGCTCATGTTGGGCAGCCTTTTGACTCATTTCCGTTCGGCGTGCGTAGGACTTCCGCTGTCTTACAGCTAAGGAAGTTGTTGCGCCGACCGAGAACGAGAACGGGAACGGGAACGAACTTGGTTATGAGGCTGACTTTTGTGAGATACATCAAAAGGATCGCAGTATCTGACCGAAATGCCCACTGAGGAGAGAGCCCCAATGGAAAGTTGGCCTTTAAGCCAAGCCAAGCTCTTTCTATGCGCCTTTTCAAGTGAAATACTTAAACATAGGTCGCTTGTTCCTGAATGACCCACATTACGCCTAAGTCTCCGATCAGAAGATACCCTTCTCTTCACACAAATGCATTACAAATGCCTTCTACTTCCACACTAACAAAAATTACCCATTAATTTTTAACTAACTTGCTTGTTGTTGCTTGAAACACATACAAAAACAAAAATAAACAGAATCCCCTACAATAAACATTTACTTATAACTTGAGGGCAAGGAAGTGGGGCAAAGAATAATACAACTACAAAATTCTTATCGAAATGCCAAATTTGAAGTTTGAAAATTGTAATTGTAATTGTAAATCGATGTTTGTTGATTTTGGGGAAACAGAATCGAAATTATTCAAAAAGATACTGTGCAATCTCTGTTAACTTTCTAATAACAGCCCCAAATGGAGAACAAGAGGAATATATTAAAACTCAAAAAACTGATACTCTAATCAGGGAATTGGGGAACTGCAAAAATATCTAAAAAGTTGAAATTTACTGATCCTAACAGGCATCCTTCGGGACATTGATATTGACATTGCGACTCTTGTGACCAATATGCTCCCTTTACTTCACGTTGGGAACAGTGTATAAAAGGCATTACAGCAATTGAACTTTGGTTGCGTTGCAGGTTCTGGGTTTGCATGATGGGTTTCCGGCCCGGTCCGTGGCCAGGATAGCAAGGAACTGAACAAACCAAAGCCGCATTGTGCAACAAAAAGGGCGAAGACGCAAGGAAAAAGAGAATGCTTTTTGCCTTTTAGTTTTGCCCACAGGCAACAGCAGCAGCAGCAGCAGCAGCAACAGCTCGATTGTATTTTTGACAACAGCAACTGAACTAGCAACAACAAGGGGAATAAGGACAGTGTTAGTCGGTCAAAGGTTGTCACATTCAACAGCAGCTGTTGCTTGGTTCAATAAGGATATCATCCTTCACTCAGTCAGCTCCTTCGGGCCGCTGTTCTCTGTTTTTTCAATCTAACATGTGTGCAGAATGCCTTTTAGTGTGATTAGTGACAATCGAAGACCGAACAAAGCCGGCATAAACAATAACAAGCAGCAAAACAGCAGCAATAGCAATGAGAAATACGCCCTGGGATGCAGCGGTGCATATTAAGTAGCACATTCATTAAGCAGCCCAGACTCAGCTTGTTTACACACCAGCACACACACACACACACACACCTATGGGGCACACGCAACATTTTCTCTAAATTCTCTAATTATTAATTTATCCAAAAGATACTTTGGTTACCTGCATTGAAGCCATGTAAGTCAGGCACACACACACACACACAGGCTCACTGTGACCTCAGGCAATGGACACTGGCATCCTCTTGTACTCTATTAATCAGTCCAGACCGAACTCTTAGAAGCGAGCAATTATACTCTATACACCCTATGTCCCAAAAACTGAGTCGGTAGGGTATACTAAACTTCGATATTACCACGGATATTATCCTATAAACTATAAATCGAAATTGGACATATATATTTTTTATTCCTATTTTAAACCGAATTTAGTCTAAAAAGATTTTTAGGACTTATGCGAGGACCCTTTTAGTGCTAATTTAATTTTCGTATAAAAAAGTAAACCAAAATATTTCTGATTAAGAGTTAAAGCAATTATATCTTTGTGTATATAGTCAGGAATTTTGAATGCCGATGTGTGTTTTCCAGTACTTTGAATCTTCTTACAGGGTATTTTCTAGTCGTTTCCACTCACTGCTAGTAACACTGCCTTTGCCAACACAAGGATTGTTGATTAATAGAATAGTGCTTGCGATGTGGAAACCCAAAACTGTCAAAGCAACTCATCTTTCCCACTGTGCAACTGCTGGGCTGCAATTGCCACACTTGCCGCTGTTGGTTGCACATCTGAATATCGCACGAATTGCTCGAAATACGAGGAAATATAATATTTCCATTTGCAATGCGATTGGTCAGGTATTCACCGACCCCCTGCTGGAAGCGCATCGAGGTGAAATCTATTAAGTAACGAGGGTGGTTTCATTACTTTCGGCAATGTAATACTCTAAAAGTGTAAGAAAATCTTAACACAGATGGTTTGTCTGTCTGTTCATGTATTTCTATGCAAAGAAATAGCATAGCTTAATGCAACTGGGGACTATTATGTATTATATGCAATACCGCTAGACAGTTCAGTATTTTATGGATAACTTCAGTTTCCAAGAAACCCAAAGCCGAGCACATTTAATTGTAATAATTTTTGGTGCGTTGATCCAAAAAATATATGCAAAGCTGCGAAGATCGTCGTTATTTTAGTCGTTAATTTTCAAGTGAATCTCGCATTGTTGGGCACAAAAGCCCAATGCAAGAGTTGTATTCAAAGCTAAACGATGGCCAAAATTCAAATTAAATTGTCGATTCAAATAACATGCATATTTTCAGATAAGGCAGATCGGGCCACACCCCCTCCTTGCTGTGCCCCCCACAGATTGGTATGTCCAGCATATAATAACAGTGTTAAATTTGAGGCTTTCAATAAAATGATTTGGACAAAATTCGATTACAGTCTAATGGAGTTGGCGACAAATTCGGAATGCTATTCATTATGCAGGCGCATTTGGTTCAAACAGAACAAAGTGCAATCAGAAGTTCGTAAACGAATTGTTCGACTATGATTAACTAATGCGGACGCCAGTTGCATGTCCTTCATTAGGTGAGGAGCGGGAATGGAATGCCGCAGCTCACTTAATGAGTGGGTGTGTGGGTGGGCGGGCGGTAGGGGGGCGTGGCCGCAGAACACGGCTTACGGCTATTGAAACAACAATGACAGCGGCCACAGCCAAAATAATCAAATACACATTGCGGCGGCCGCTCGCCATGTTTATTATTTAGGCCCCCTCTCAAACGGGGCTCAAATATGAGTTGGGCCATGTTCAAAATGAACTCGAAACTATGTCACGTTGCACCCACACACACACACACAACAACAACTTGATGTTGCACTTGCAAAATGAACAACAGGAAGGCGTGAAATACGCGTCGCACAAATTAAGCTTGCCACCGAACCAATACAATGCAACTAGTTGCATGAAAGGAGCGAATCGGGATAATGCAAAGCAAACAAAACAGGTAGGAGCGAGCCTGCCTGGCCCACAAATACCCTGCAGCTCGATACTCGTTCGATACAAACGCCAACAAATCCGCCAGAAACTGCGATCACTTTGTACAGCGTCTGTGCTTCTTCTTCTCGTCAATCACTTCGATCTCTACAGCATATATATAGCTCAGATATTCTTCGAAATATCTTAACGGTGTCGGAGATGCCAGCTTCTGTCTGTTCCACACAATAGCACGAAACCAATATGCTCGTCTCTGGCCATTTAACAGAGTGCAAACTATGAATATGGCCGCATTAGGTGCGAATAGGGAGGTGAGCAGTGAATGTGACTTACAAAGGGCTTACACGCTGCCAACTGAGCTTTGCCACACATACACTCACACACACACTCACACACCCATCCATATTCTACACGGGGTGCGGGGCAAATTTCTCGCGCCTCGCTATCAAAGGAAACTTTGGCGTGGCTTTTGCCCCTCTGACAGTTTTGTTTTTCCAATATTGTTTAAAATACATTAAATTTGTTAGTTTCACACTTAATTAACGAATTTAAAATGAACATAAAACTTCTCTAACAACAGAAATAAATGAACATTATTCGAATATTTGATCACGAGAAAGAAATAATCAAATAAAATATAATAAAGAAATAAAATTATAAAAATAAAGCACTGACATGTCCCGCAGTGTTTTTCCACCAGTTTTCACGTGACATCCAATGGATTTACAGAATCATTAACAGGCTTTAGTTCATTAGGATGTCTATTTAATTACATCGTTATAGCTGGAAACAGCAAAAAGTGAGAAATTCATCAAAAATGTGCATATTTATTTTATGCCAGTTTTTAGTTTCAATCGAAGGTGGAAACTCGAATTCAGCTTTTTTCTAAATTTAACTAGTTATTAACATGGTTATTAAAGCATATTGTAATCGAGTCCTTCTATATTTGAGTTATAGTAAAAATTAGTGAAATTTGCCAGATATACTCGCGTAAGATAAAGAAGAAGACCTCCTCTAAAGATCACACACAGCTTTCGACTGTTTCAAGTTGACGTCGTACTGTGAGCGAGTATTGCGCTGTCGATTACACCCGACTGCGACGCTCATAATTGTTTTTTTTTCCAGCCCTAGCACACATTCCGGAGCATAACACTATTGTGAAGTTCACCTGGCGCCTGGAATGTTGTGCAACAGTGGTTAGAATAGCAAACCAGCAGCTCAAATATGTTAACAGCGGTCCAAGAGCGAGCGGCAAACGAGGGCAACATTGGGAACTATAACAACACCAGCGGCAATAACCAAACACGAAGCGAACGGTTTGTCAACATTGTCTGACGAACTGTCAGAAACCGCAAATTGTTATTGTAGATAAAGTTGTTGTTGCTGCGGTTGTTGTTGCCGCTGCACAATCATTGCCAGCTGACAATAGCCCGAATGAGGAGAGGAGCGGGCGCTGAGAAATGGACAGGACAGTATAGTCCTGAACCTGAATCTGACAAAAAACACACACAACACACACACACACACACACAGAACGCAAACGCACGGACAATTTGTGGGAGTTTTTGCAAAAATACGCACGTACATTTTATTGTTATTATTTATACAACAAAATTGTAGCCACGGTCTTGCGCCAGTCCAAAACGAAAAGTGCGGCACACAAAAAAGGGATAACGGATGGCGGGCTTTTGGGCCAATGCTTAACCATGTTAAGGGTGGCAACAACAAAAGTTCTTTTAAAAATTTGCAAGCGCGTTTTAGCCCACAAACGATGGCCACTTAGCCGTTTAAATAATTTAAGCCCTTATATATTGCGATTCTTTCTGAATTTCCCATAGATGAACATAAAAAGTTACAGATTTAAAAAAGTATTCAGATATGCCTTTTGAAAAAGTTTGCTGTGTCGCACAAATAAAAGAAAAACAAACTTTGGTAATAGGAGCTAGTGTAGGTTGGAGACCTTCACAAGTATAGTTTTTCCACATAGTTTAGCTTATAGCTGGCATTTTACACTCAAACAGCCACAATATAAAAGCCATTTATATGACAAATATTCACGAGACATTTGATAATGGGTAGGATATACAATTTGTATGACTTTGAACCCAATTAATACTATAGTCGTTATTTCAGGTATACATAGTAAAGTTATCTTAAAATAGGAAGAAACTGAAAACTAATCGGTAATAAATTTATTTGATAACTCGATTTATGCATTTATAAAAATGTTCGTGCTTTCCATTATTGTTGCTACTTATGCCACCCGTCTTCCTGGCTCTCCTACAGGGTATAGCATCCCCGCCCCTTGCAAACATTTCAATAACTATTCACAGATGTGCGTAAATGCGAACAGACGACATACATACAAAGATATTTATATTGAATCATCACTTCACCAAGCCATCACACACACGTACGCACACACATACACACAAGTACAGCAATACCCTGTACCCCGTGCCCGCCAGCGGCCCCACCGCCCCACCAGCCGCTCGGTTGGTTTTTTCAATTTGCGGCTGCTCGAGTGGCTTTTGGCAGGCCGTGAAATTGTATGCAAAAATATTTTAATTGAATTGTCACCACGATTTTCATACCCTGCGCCCATTAAAACATATCCAATGGTTGTTCAATTCAAAGTTGTTCAAATATATGTCATACAGAGGCGTTATAATTTAGAGTGAATTTTTTGGAAATTTGCAAACAGAAGAAGCACTTGCATAACGTAGTCCAAAATATATGAAAATCTCTATAAAGCAGGCATGTTAAATTACAGGGCATCAAGAACCTTCTTACGAGGTATTTCTCTTTTATTTACAACAAATTTTGCTCATTTCATTATTTGTTGAGCTTTTAACTTTAATTTAATTTTTAAATACCTCTTTGTTTTATTTGATGTTTAACGCTGCTATTGTTGCCGACATTGTTATTGTTGTTGCCTGTCAGTGCCATTGTTGTTGTCACCATGAGAGCTGATGAAATATGCATGAGATTGTGCACCATCAGGTAGCGTGTGAAGGAGCGGAGTGAAGTGGAGCAAGCGCCGGAGAGAACAAAGGCTGGCAGCGCCAATAATGCCGGTCATGATAATGACAATGACACCGACAATGGCCAATTATGTTGGCCAGAACGCTGCCACACCGCTACCTGGTTCTGGCTCGCTAATTAGAATAACCGCTCAAGCGGTTCCAGGCATGACCCAGGAACAACGGGAACAGCAGCAGCAGTGCTTCAAGACAACATTTTCTCCCAGGGAAAATGTTCCCGTTGCTCAAGTGGTATACGAAAACCTGAGTCGATTGCTTATCGCTAAATATAGCCATATATGTTGCCTTTAGCATCGATTTACAGCAACTGCAAAGTGCAAATGTTCTAATTGATATTAAAGCACATAACAAACAAACATTAAAAAATACTATTATATATTATATATATAAAATCCAATTAGTTCGAGCGATTACCTCTCCGACGTTGAGAATTCTCAGGAGGAAGCGACAAACTTGAAGTTAGTAAACGTAATCGTTATCGTAAGCGTTATTGCAACAACAGAAACGGCAACAATTGTCATTTTAATCGCAAGAAACAGTTTTTGGCATGGCAGCGAATTTAATTACACGGCCGGAGAAGCACCGTTAATAGAGCGAAGTGTGGGGCCGAAACCCGCCGCCCCAAATGTGGAGGCGCACGCCCCCCGATCCGAGATCTGAGGTAGGGCTTAACACGCCAGTCCGAGGCATTGAAGCCAAAGGCATAACAATGTGTTGTTGTTGTTGCTGTTGTTGTTGCTGTTGTTGCTGTTGTTGCTGTTGTTGCCGGTGTGATTACGTAATTACGCATGTAGTGAGTGTGCACACTTGTTGTTGCTCTAAATGTTGTTTTTTGTTTGCACGCCATGATGCTGCAGATGCCTCTCGTCGTAATTCCTCATCCTCACCCTCATCCAAATTAAAGAAATGCCAAACGGGCTTAACATCTTAAGGCAGCTCATTCTATCTGTCTGCCAGTGTGTGTGCGTGTGTGCGGGTGTGTGTGGGTGCGTGGGTGTGTGGGTGTGTCTGGGCATGTGCGTGAGCTAAGCCTGACAAAATTATGACAATGGTCGGGACTGCGGTTTTGGGTCCTTGCCACCTGCGACTGACTGTTGATTGTCTGCATTTGAATATTCTTGTTCTTGTTGTTTTTGTGGTTATTTGTTTCTGTTGTTGCCGCCTTTGTAATTGTTTATTTGCATATTTGGCTGTGGCTGCGACAGATTAGCGTGAAGATTTAATGAAATTACATTTCAGGAAACAAAAAATATGTATAAAGCCTTCTAAATAACTTACTGCAATTACGGGTATTAACAAAGCACTCGACAGTGTTTGCTGAAAGTTTAAGCACGCGCCTAATCTGAAAGTGTCAGAGGAGAAAACAAGATCGAAGCAAACTTGTTAATATATATAAATACCGCTTTTTGTAAACTAAGCCTCCTTTAATTTTACATATTTATATATACTTCATGGGTACATTTTGCTCGAGCTAAAATAGCCGCACGTGACGTGTTAAAAACACAGGGTATGCACAAACGTTTCTAATAATTGAAAACCACTGAACACCGCCAACTAAAGACGACGGGGAGTCGGACTCGCATTTTGCTTATCGCGGAATGTGGCGATATCCGCTCGGTAATCGAAATTCGCAGCAGGAGGACTAAGGGCCAGAAATAAGCGTACATATGTAAGCATGTAAGCCAGTAAGCTGCGAGTACTCATACATACTCATAGCATTCGTGGTGGGCCAGGGCAGAGCCATTCATTTGCATCCAAGGAAATGGTTTTGGTTTTGATTTTGGTTACAGATTCGGCTAGCGGCTTCTCCGCTTGGCTTACACATATTCTCCATATTCTCTTTCCTTTCTAAATTATGCAACAACACAACATGCAGCTTTCTGAATTCGTGCATTCATGTGGCAAGCACACTTGTATGTACACTGAAAGTTGTTGCGGGTGCACAGTGCTTGTAGCTGGCTCGGAACAACTGTGTTTGTTTCCATCCCTTCCAATTGAAACAACAAAAAATTTACTCAAAATATCTACTTCTTGATACTCTGAAAATGTGGGATTTAATTATTCAAAATATTAATTCTTATATTTTCTTTTTGATTTATTACCCCTCTATAGTACAGTGTTTTTTAAATATGTACAAAAGAATTTGTCTTGACTAAACTTAAGACAAAAATTTAAAATTGAAGCCATTTTAGGACGAAAGGATTCTGATAAATTCGATAATTGAGGCACATTTTGTACAAAAAACATTGAAGAGAAGCCCCTTAGTTCATCTATGCAATTTATCACTCAAATAACAACAAATGAAATAAATTTAAAAATTCAAAAGGGCACTTATCAAAATCGATACAACATCTCATCCTTGTGTTTCTAGACATAAGTGCATTCCATTACAAAACTTACACAACAAATTGGATTTTATTATTAAAAGAAAAAACGAAAAATAGAAATAGAATTGACGCTTTAGTCAATTAAAAAGTTTTCTACAAATTAGTTTTTAACAATAAAGGACAGCTTATGTTGCTGTCTATCCTTCTTGTTCTTACCGTTTTCTATTTTTAATCAAATTGAACAAACTGTTTCTATCAAATACTCAGATTGATTGAATGAAATCCCTAAATATTTTGCCTCATCAAAAAATCGCTTGTTTTGCGACTCAAAAATGTGTGTAAATGTTACCCCTTCCACTTGGCCCAACGTCTGCTGCCCAGTTCCATTGCCGTTCGACTCGCAGAGTCCCAGGAGCGATGGCTTAGTCAGTCACGCGTGATTTATTCCTTTTTATTTGAACTCACACGCAAACATTTACAAAGCACGTAAGTACATGAGCACATTGTACTAAGACATATGTACAAAATATAGAGTATATTTCTTGTATTACACTCCGTGCCCATAAATAGCGAATGAATAAAACAGAATGAATTACTAGGTTCGCGTGATTACCCTAAAGATATATGTTGCCGATGAAAATGATTTAGGCCTGTAGAGCCTCTTAGAGCTAAGAACTAAGAAACGAATTTGATTAGGTTTTAGGATCGTTTCTAGGGTATTTCCACTGTTGCCTCGAATATGTGTGCCCTTTTTCTAGGAGGGCGGCGCAGCCAGCCACAAAATTGTTGGGTGGGCGTGTGTTATTTTAAATATTGAATCTTTCACAATCTTCGATTGAATATAATCAGTCTTGTTATGGCCTTCACGCTCCGATTCGCAGTCAATGGCACAGTTACGCGTGTAAGCCGTATATGAATACCTGTGCATGTGTGTGTGTGTGTGTATGTATCGGCGAAGTATGTGCAAACAGCTGTCGCATGTCACCGGCTGGCGTTCGCTGAAACGGAAACGGAAATTACGTGCACGATGGCTGTCTACAAACTGCGCCAGCGACAATTCATCGATGATGCTCGGGCGCTGAAAAATGCGTAGACAACATTACGAAGCATTGGCAATCAGGCAAAACCACTCCCTCCCGCCCCGCCCCGCGCCCTCGCTCCCTTTGCCAATTGCCACCGCTTACCCCGCACTTCGGTCGCAAGCCACGCTCTAGTTGCGCTTTAATTAAATCGCAAAAGACGCGCCGTACATAATGAAACGCACTTGTTATATATGTGTGTCTGTATGCGTGTGTGTGTGTGAGTTTTGGCGGTGACAACCTCTTGGCATCACTCTTGCCCAGTGGTCGTGCCAGTGTTCCAGCGACTCTCAATCGCCTGCAAAACGCCGAGGGCTCGAACCTGTTCAACGGGAACAGTTTTTGCCGTTTACAAATTTATGCAGCATACATTTCGGGGCATTCCACACGCCATACTTTGCGGAGCTCATTAACATTGCAGGAAAAAGTGTCAAAGTGGCTGAAGCAACGCCCAAACTTTCATATCTGTAGCATGCATTTTAAAAACGAAACCCAAATTTATCAAAAAAACCAACAAAAAAAAAAAATTATATATATATATATATATATATATAAACTTTTCGAGGTCAGGTTGAGTAACTTTTTTTGTTTCATTTTTAATATATGCTATGGTTAAATTACGATTTTCAGCACGCGCCATAAAGTATGGCCCGGCTGAAAATGTTGCTATATTTTTGCATATTTACGCGTTGAAATTGCAAAGAAAGCGTTTTCTGACGCTTTTGTACGCGTAAATGCCGCGAGCAGGAACTGAATAGCTCGGCTACCCGGGCTGCTAAAGAGTAAATATTGTAATTTTCATTATTCGAATAATTTACGAGCGCGCGTTTCCGCTGCGCCACCTGGCCCGTAACTGTGACACAAGCGGCATAAAGCATTCTTACGATTAAGCCACGGCTAACCCATTACTGCGAACTCAGTCGCAGGCAGGCAAACTATCGCCTCGGCCGAAGACTGGAGGTGCCCAGCGGCAACGGGACGTATGAGTAATTTGGCAGTGCGCACAATTAATCCAGCGTTGTTTCGTTACGTTTCGTTTCATTTCGTTTCGTCCCGCATGCCGGCAATTTCATTGTATTAAAAAGCATGCGATGGCATGCCACGCCCACCGAGAGCACAGCGGCACAGGGATTGGCAATCGGGCAAACAAACAAGACGCAAGCAAAACTATAAAGCTAATCGAGGTGCCCAAAACTAAACACCCTTGCAGACAGAAATCAAAATTACATTTTCGATATATAGTTTCTATGGCAGAATAGAATATTTCAGATTTCGACCAAAGCCACATAAATATTTGATCCAATATATAGGCATAGTCGTTACAAAATCCAAATACCCGCTGCAATCGTAGACAAGCACTGGGTACAACATTGTGCTGATAGGCGTTGGTGAGGTCGAATGTTTCGTTTGTTCATTTATTCATATGTTCAGTTTAATAGGTACTCAAATACGTCAACAATGCCTGCAGATTGTATGAACTTGGCCGCATTGAACCTGCACAAATTCAAATTAAACGCGAAATACAATTAAATTCACAATAAATGCGCATTATTCGAACTGACAATGGGAATAGCTCTAGCATTATCACCTGAATATGCTCGTATCAGCAAAATTATGACATTGTTGCATTCACTGAATAATAACACTCAAAATATTGCTGGCAAATCATTTTGACAATTTGTAAATCACTTGGGTTCATCGCAGTTAAATTTAATTTAAATGCAAATGAAATTTCAGAAACTATTATCAAGTTGCATTAACTATAGGTGAAATCTAAATCAATGCAACTGATTTTATCCAATTTGCATCATCATTATTGAACTGTTCATTTACACATTCATTTTTATTAATACCATTTTTAGACCATTTTTCCGCCTGATTGACAAAACAAAGCGTAAGGAATAATGCACAGTAAATAATTAAAAAAAAACAACATTTTTGCCAATTTTAATTGACAATATTTAATGTAATTTTTGTATATTTATGTTAACGGAAAATAATTCGTTTTTGTTGTGTTTATTTTCATTTAAAAAGGCAGCTTGGTTCTAGCGAATGTTCACTAAAACTGCCACTGAATTTAAATTCAAGCGAATTATTCTTTAAGTTCGGTTCGAGCTGAAGCTGATATACCTAATATACTTCAATAAAAAAAACGTTTGCCCGTGTAACGTATGTAATTTAACACCTTTGGGAACAGAGCATCACGACACTTTAAATCGGGCATGGTTAAGATATTGTCTACGTCCCAATTGGAAAGTAATCAAGAAATAGTTAACAAGCAGAAACTTTGCAATAAACCCAACTCCAAAGTATGACAGATTTTAATCTTGTCGAATGAAAGGCCTTTGACAACCGGGAACAGGAGCATGCACCCTGAACCCATCGCCCTGGCATCGCAGTGGAAGGACCTTGAACCATTAAAAGAAAAAGAGGGCCATAATGAGTTGAAGGGTCAAAGTTGGCCCATTGCCGGTCAGTTCGCTGTACTGAAACGAGCCTGTTCTATTCTTTATTGCCATGTTCTACTTGCTGGTAATTTATGTTAAACTTTTGCGGTTGCCCAGCGCGTTGGGTCGAGAGGCCGTCAGGACTTGCGAGTGGCCCTTGGACTGCTCACTTGTCTGTCTCTCTGTCTATCTGTCTGTCTGTCTGTCTCTGCGTCTCTCTGTCTGTGTGCGTCCGTTTGGGCGCCTTGTTGTCAGTTGGCTGTTGGTTATGTATAGTTTTATCTGCTAACAGAGACTGCAACACAGTTGCTGCGCGCACTAATTAACTGACTTGAAAAGTAATTAAGTCATTTGTCTGATTCCCAGACGGATTTGCCTCCGTCTCAGTCGCTATTGCTGTCCCTGTCGCAGCTGCACAAGTGTTTGACTTGTTGTTTTGCTTTGCTTTGTTTTGTTTTGTTGTCTTTTGTTGTGTTTTGTTGTGTTCTGTTGTGTTCTGCGTGTTGCGGTTACTGCTGCCGCCTCGGCTCGTTTGGCAATTGCTGACCTGAAGCCATGGATAATCAAAAGTGGAAATCCTTGTCTCCACGCGCCAAACTTGTTGGCCACCTGCCCCAACGCACTCCGTCTGCGTCTGGCTCTCGACGCTGACAATGTTTAAGTTACAACTTTCACCAGACTTACAACCCGTGTATGCTGTGTGTGTGTGTGTGTGTGTGTGTGTGTGTGTGTGTGTGTGTGGTGGGGAATTTACTCTCACTTTGACATCAAACTTTTTCGTTAAGGCTATCAATTTACTTGCGCTGCTAATCCGACCGTTGAGATCAATTAGTGTGCACAGGCACGCAGCAGAGTTAACTTCGCCTTTCATTCATCCTCACACCCCAATCGCAACCCCAACCCCTTCGCTCCCCTTCGCTATTATCGTCTTTAACTTCGCCCCGACCCAACCTGTCGACACTTGACCCCAACTAAGGGGAGCTCTGATGCACACGTGACACTTATCAATGACTTACTTTTGGGCGGCTCAGCTGGTGAGGTAATCATTGTCATTGACATACTGCCAAAGTTGATAAGTTCGCTCAACCCTAACCCTGGCAACCGTAGCCAAACTTGTAGGCCCGGTGTTTGCAGTTTAGACAAATCCAATTACCCGGCAAGCACAAATTCCGAGCAAGCATCAACCACATTTTCGGCGATCTTTGACGAGGCGAATTTTTGAACTCAGGTTCAGCTAAGCTCGTCAATGTAGGTATATTAAGTTAAATAATAACGAGTAAGACCGTTGCAGTCGGGTGTAACCGACATCAGCTTGAAACAGTCGAAAAGGTCTTAATTATTATTCAAATTTTTTAGATCTTAAAAGGAGATGCTAAATCTTCAGTAATCTGTCTATAAAAAATGCATAAGATCGATTTTATTGAATTGCCACGCCTCCACACTTTATCTGACGCGGGTATACACGAGTATATATTCCAAATTTATTAAATACCCTTTTAAATGTGTTGAACTGTGTTGAACTTGAACCTGTTATATTATGAAAATGGCTGCAAGTTAAACAAAAGTTCTTAGCTTATTCTTAGCTTGTACAAAGTACTGCAAAAATAAATAAACAACAGCCGATAAATTCGGGTAAACAAGCAAACTTGAGTGAGAAAAAAAAAAAAATGACTGCCAGATAGTTTTGAAAACAACAATGCCTCAGGGCTGCTAGGTAAGCTAAACTTATTATAAATTGTACATTTTCAATTTAGAACTGTGAGGGATGTTTATTTGATTTAGCCATAGAGAAAAGAATGCACACTTTCAAATGTAACCTAATACAATATTCATTTCAAATGTGAAACATTTGTAAAATAGTTTGTAACAGAATTAAAAATGTATTCGAATTCTAAGCATGTGTTAAATGGCTTAAAATTTAAATTTTCAAATTGGCTTACTGGACGGAAATAGTTAGAAAGCGCTTTAATCCGGTTGAGAGTTTGGACCGAAAAGCTCGACTCGTCGTCCAATTATTTGGCATTGTTGTGGACACAGATTGTTGCACGTCTGGCCTGCCCGCACCATATTTATTTGGAGCATGGCAAATGGCAATTAATATGTACCAAAATTATGCGGCATGAAAATTGGCATGTGGCATGTGGCATGTGGTAAGTGGCAAGTGGCTGAGGCCTGTATAAAACGCCGCCCGTCCAATCCTATGCAAAGCGCATTAAAAAGGACACAGCAGACAAAGTGCTTAACCGACTGGACCCACTGTGGCTCGCTGCTGCCACAGCCCACATAGGCTTCCACGGTGGCGCCATTGTTCGCCGTTGCTTCACTGGCAAACAAAGTTGCCTGACGATGATGATGATGCTGATGAAGAGGCTGATGATGAAGATGATGCAGCTGAAAGCGCCATTGTTGACTTTGTGCTCAACGGGCGCAAACTAACCGCAAAAGGCCCAGCCTGGTTTGAAACGGGGTCGGGGTCGACCCGGTGCGGACACACGTGTCGTGAAGCGTTAGGCAACTTGACTGTGTGTGTGTGTGTGTGTGTGTGTCTTGGCCACAAATGCTGTTCATTACTTGAACTTAAACAATCGAATTAGCCCCAATACAAACAGCAACAAGAGGCGTCAGCACCAAAGCCACTGCAGCTCCTGTTGCTGCCCGTCAGCTGGAAAAGGCCGAACGTATGTAATTGCATCCAGTCCTGTCCAGACCTGGCCCGACACGCCCGAAACGACCTCAGCCATTAAAGGAGGCCATCGACAGTTGGCAAACTGATTTCAAGGCATCGGGCTTAGGTTGATGACTCCCCCTGAATTTTGCATTGTTTATCAACTTGATTAGTTACTTTTCAAGCTCCTTAAGTTGCGGTCATTACGCCACCCCAGACAGCAGACAACTGCGTCGAGAGACAGGCAATGGCAGAAAACAAAGACACTTGTTCAACTGGCCACTTGTCCACTTTGTGCATTTACCACTGTAAGTCAGGAATAAAGAAAGAACAGCAAAGCAGACCAGTCTGCCCTGGAGGCTGGCAATGTGTTTCCACTGGCTTCCACAAGTCAAATCTGCTTCAAGCCAACTAACAATAGATTGGCCAACCACAAAAGTGCCTGTTGCCTTTATTTATATAAATACAAATAAATATACAAATAAACCTTTTTACATTACTGTCGTATGCGAATTTTAAATACCTTTTAATTGTTCAATAGCAACATTTCTAGATACAAAAAAGTTTAACTGCCAATCACCAACTCAACTCATCTCACTTTGTAGGAGCAGGGGGCTAAATTTCAATTTCAAATGGAATAATTTCCACTATTAGCAAGTCATCAAATCAAATGTCAATTGTGAAAATCATCAAAGGCGAGTTTAAATTGAATACTATTCAAATATGAGCATAAAACAAATGAAATAAACAGTTTAAGCTTTGATGGATACAATTAACATTATCATGATAAACGCCAGCAAATAAGTGAATTTATCTCAATAATAAATATAGTTTTTTACAAGCGATTTGCTAAATATCTCTTAAGGGTACTTCCGACCGGATAGGAATGGGGAGTAGCCTAGGGGGCTACGTGACCTGTCGAGCTGCTGACATATTGGCTCATCAACTTCGGACTAAGAACAGCGACAAGTCAGTATGGTAATGGTAAGGGCAATTGCCGAGAGACGCCCAAGCCATCATCGACTCTTGCCACTGCCACGGCCAACGCTGCTGCCACAGCCAATGTCAATACGCTGGCTAGCAGTGGCAAACAACGAAAAGCGCAATTTTTATGTTAATGAACATCATTTTTCTCTGTTTGCTTTCACTTGCGTTAAGTGTCGCAAATAAATTCATTAAAGTGGCATTTTTCAATTTTAATGATGAGGCCCCCATTCCCGCCCCATTCCGCTCCGTTTTCCGTTCTCCATTCAGCATTCTCCGGACCACCCGCTGGGCCGAGCTCACCGAGCGATAATGAATTTCTCGTTGGCATGGAAAATGAATACAAATAGTGAATGCGCCAAATATCCACCGAATATCCACCCACGCAGCAGCTTAAATGCTGCATTTATAAATGAATTACGCATAATTTATTACCTTTTACTTACGACTATTATTATTATCATCGGTGTCAGCGGCGAGGGCCAAACTTTATGCTTTATGGTAATAAATATCCTTATCAGCTCGTCAAGCTGAGATTTAATCACTTTGATGTTTGTTTAATGAGGCCGCAATATGCGAGTGAATTGGGAATTAATCATGTTCGATTTGGTTTAATACTCTTTTGCCCAAGCAACATTTATTGGGGCAGCACCATTGTAAATGTAAGTGAAATATATTCTATAGGGCATCTGCAATTCCAGTTTTCTCCGACAATAGAAAGCACATATGGCTGTCTAATTGCAACTGTATCTAATTATAATTAGCAGCCAAAAATATATACAATTTATGGGTAGGAGCACTTAACTGTTTATCGCAGTTAAAGACTTTTATAAATTGTACTCAAGCAGCCGAAGGAATTTGTTTACAAGCAAGTGATAATTACTAAATTATGTCTTGGCCTTGTTGGCGCTGCTCGCGACTTCTTCCACTTATCTCGGTGCGCAGTCAGAGGGAAATGAAGGCAGTGCCAGCGACAACACAAGTCTCCCAGAGAGAAAAGCAGCAACCGCAGAGGCACAACCGTTGAGCCGTAGACGTAACCCGTATAGCGTGAGCCGTAACCCGTTGGCGCCGCGCCCTCCTTATCGGGCGAACCTGCGAGACCCATTCTAGTGAGCTTACCCAATTATGAAACATTAAAAATACGCGCATATAAATCGCTTCATTTTTATGCGCAATTATGGCACGGCTGCGACTACGGCCGTGCTCGTTGCCTGGCTGCGTCGACGTCAGCGGCGCCCTCGCCGTCTCTCAATTAACTTAATTCCCTTTTGCATAAACTGGATGGGACGATGCCGTTGCTCATTTGGCTCGACGCATTCCTCATGTATTTTTTATTTATTTTATATTTAAACGATTTTCAGCTCACCCGCGCAAACTACTCAACCGTGTGCACTTCGGCCGGAGTGTCAAATGTCAAGTGGCGCGGGAAGAGGAAGCGTGCGAGAGGAATAGGCAAAAATTAGCTGACAACATTGTGCCCAGTATCTGCCGGAAGTTGAGGCACATAAATAAAAAATGCAAAATGCAAAACACACACACACAAAACGAAAAAAAAAGAAGAGAAGCGAAAAGGAAAACAAAAAAAGTAAACAAGGAAGAAAATGTTTAATGCTGTCACTATGGAAAATGCGTTCGTTTGGCTAATGCGATTTTAGACAACGGCCTCTATCTGCCCGGCAGTTAAGCGAGCTCCAACTTCCAGTTAACAGAGCAGACGCCGACCTTTGGCGGGGCCGCCGTGTGGCGCTCTAATGGGATTACGCCGCTGCCAGCGAGGCGAGGCCGAAGAAGTTCGCGTCTCGACGTTGTTCCTGATTATCTGGCCACGTTGACAGCGCGATTTAACGGGAACGGCGGCGGGACGGGCTCGAAATCGGAATGGGGAACAAAAGCGGCCGGAGAGTAAGCTGGAGCTGGAGCTGGAGCTGAAGCCGATGGCAAGACAAGACGTTAATATTATTATACGCTTTGCAAACAAATTATGAATTATGTTGGATAAATAGAAAAACTTAATAATAACTTGATTGCGGCATTTGGTCGGCTCCTGGCTCCTGGCTTCTGGCTGACGCTTTTGCTGCCAGTTGGCCTCAACATTCCCAACGCTGGGCTGCCAAATGGCCGAAATGAACGACAACAACAAATGCACTGCACGAAAATGTTGCAACAAATATTTGAGTCTTAATACCTATATATAAATATATATCTCAATTCATTCTATACACTCTTGATATATTTTTTTTTTTAGATGTTAGAGTCTTTGACATATCTTTAATTTACATTTTTACAAACGTATTATAAAAATTGAAAGGGAAATTGATTGATGATTCGAAATATATCAAAAGGCTTTTATTGTGCAGTTTACTTGATTATTGATTCCATGATTGATTGTATTCCATTTGTTGATTCCGCAATAGCCGTGAATATTTTGCACAGTGCTTTCGGCCGGCTTTACTTCCGGCCAAGAATACGAGTACATGCTAGGCATAGACATAGGGGGCCGCGGCCTTGGGCTCAGACTCAGACTCGGTCTCGGCCTCGGCCTCGGTCTCTGTATATGGTAACTGTGGCGGCCGCGGGCGCTGGCGGCACGTTAATTATGGCACAAAAATGGCCAAATTGTGCAGGCAAAATGCTTAGCGGGAGGCGCTATCTGGCGTCGGAAGGGGGCGTGTCCGGACGCGCTCATTGCAGGTTGTTGCCGGCGACGAATGAAAGAAAATGTAAAAACAAATTGAAAAGTTTTCCACGATATAAATTTGCATTTATTTTGAGCGCTCTTTGGTACGCTGCTCCATTTTTGTTAGGTTTGTGGGGCGTCCCTTGGAGCTGGGACCCGGGAGCTGGCTGGACTCCTGGTTCTCAGAGCGGCCCGCCACTGTTGGCATATCAGACTTGTACATACCTAAATATACACAAATTGCTTAAATCGAAAAAGTTGTGCTTCTCCTTTATAGAAATATATGTATATACACACTTGTGTAAGTTTATATTTTAGCTGAAAAAAAAAAAACACCTACGACGGCAACAACTAAACTGAACTGAACTGAACCGGGCTGAGCTGAGCTCGCCATTGTATGGGAAATTCTGTTCCTGTTCCTTGTAAGCGGACCTACTCCACAGTCCCGTGAATGGGAGGTCCTGCAGCAGCAGCAGCTGCTGTTGTCACATTGTTGTTGGCCCCGTTTTGTTGTTGCCGCCTCTGTGCGCTACCTTTTTGAATATTTATGAAAAATTGAAACGTTTTAGCGCGCGGCCTGCCCCTTGCAGGATTTGTTTCCTTTTGTACCGTGTGCCTAGCGACCACAAAGAGCATGCCCGACTTGTGTGCGCCATTCTCTGATCTAGTCTCCATTTGATCTTGTTGCATTCAACGAATAGGCTTCTAATTGTAATTAGCCTTATTATGCACTCTCGCTACATCGTGTTTTATCCCATTCATCTCAGCTTATTTTGCACATTACCTTGTATTACTTTTACAGTGGCTATTCGGGCTCAATCCTGCAAAGAGAAGCCTTTCCGGCACTCTGGGTATCTACGAGCTTGGCATTCGCAAATGACAGCAAAGCTCGTCCTGGTGTGCATTTTTTTATGTTATGTCTGTTGGCACCATTCCCACTTGTTAGTTAACTAATTGTATTTTTTTAAGGCCCTTTGTTGCCGCTCTTGTTTTTGTTGTTGCGGGCGCTTTTGTCGCGTTTCGTGTTAGTGGCAGCCGCCCACGCACAGAAATGATTTAAGTGCGCCTTCATTAATTAGGTTCTACCACGGCGGCAGCAGCTGCAGGGGGCTTCCGGGGTGGGGGTGGGGCGGGGGCGGGGGCTGTGGTGCATAAGTGGTTGGGGATGACACCACCCGTGGCTGCTGAAACTTTAATCGACCGTATTTCAGCATAATTAACACGGCAAGCGTATGAATGATGCATGACTAATCGCTGCCGAGTGGATGATGCTGGCAACTCTGGCAGCGCCGCCAGCAGTCGGTAGACTCCGACAACAATCAGAACATCCGCCTTCCCCTTCCCCTTCCCCTACACGCAACCGCCTTCTCATTCCCCATGACCGCTCTAATAATTGCAAACGGTTAAATGTAAATTTAAATTAAGTTAGGCAACCCTTACCCCCCCCCCACGGCATCCTTACGCATTTTTAATGCACACCTCGAAAGGGTCGCCAATTTTTTTGACTGACCAAATGATCTGAGAACGGGCAAGTGGGGGAAATGGCCAATGGGAGACGGCCAGAGATGAGTGAAGCGTTTACTGACCATAACAAGATTATGGCTCCAGAGCAACTTTGTGGAAACCCTTTTTGGGATTTCGCATGTATTTTTATTTGGATTTTCGTTCACAAGCTTGTGCTTGTATTAACGAAACTTGTTCGTCGCTATTAAAACTTGGAGTATATTCTCTATATACAATAATTTGAGGTTAAAATAATGAATTTAGGGCCGATTTATCCGATTTTCGATCAAACTTTTTATATTTTCAATGTAATTAATTTTGTGCAAATCGATATTTATCGTTTTGGGAAAATAAATTGAGCTATTAATATACGCAAACTCTTAATTTGCATTATTTAGATAATCAAAGACCTAACTGACTATAAATATGTATAATAATTAAATGGCTATAAATACTTTTTTTATTTAAATAAAAGTGGAGCAGGATGCAAGTTTTTTTTTTTTTTTTATAAATTTATTTTATTTATTGCAGCATATTGTCCAAGACTCTCGAGCGCATTTGTAACTAAAACTTTCGCAGTTGGTTGGCGAACCGCCTTTAAAATGATGACTATATTTAAGACTATGACTTATAACTATGACTATTTACATTTTTATATTTTTAATTTTTTTTTTTATAGGTTTATGTCGTTTCTGGTGTCTAAGGGGTGTAATCTTTGAGTCTTCGCCTGTTTGTATTTGTGGCTAAGCTTGTTGCAAGTTGGTTTGGGTGTGCAGCAAGTCTGTCCGTATACCTTGAGCTGTGTCGTCCAATTAGCTCCGCTATGGTAGGGATGTTGAGGTCTTTATGCAGGACTACGTTTCTCACGAACCAGTCAGCTCCAGTCCATCTTCTCAGGGCCTTGTTTTGCAGGGTTTGTATTTTTTTTATGTGGGTCCTCGCAGCATTTCCCCAGAGCGGTATTGCGTATGTGAAAACTGGTGCTACTATCGCATTGTAAATCGTTCTTTTGCTGCGAAGCGACAGTTTGCTAGAACTCCTCAGCATCCAGTCCAATTTTTTTCAATTTTAATTTGCAGCTTCTAACTGTCTGAGTGATGTGTGGACCGTATGTCAGTCGTCTGTCAAATGTGACTCCCAAATATTTTACTTTGGTGGCTCTTGGTATTTGAGATCCAAGTGTGACCTCAGGGCAGTCCACTCTTCTGGTGGCACACGTGATGTGATGTGATTTTTGCGTGTTAATGGTGATACACCAGCGTTCTGTCCAGCTCTTGAATTCATCTACATAGGCTTGTAGCGTTTCTGATGCTACTTGCGCAGACGAATTGCGGCTCAGTATTGCTGTATCGTCTGCGTATGGGGCTACTAGCATTCCAGTGTCAGGTGAAGGCAACGGCATGTCAGCTGTGTACAAGGTGTATAGTGTTGGACCGAGAACACTTCCTTGAGGAACACCTGCTCTTACTGGCCGTGTCGTCGATGTGGCCTGTCCTTTTGCGACTTCAAAGCTTCTTCCTGTCAGGTAGGCTAACAGTTTGTAAAAAGAAGGGAGGGAAGTCCTTATTTTTCTCAGGAGTCCCAGGTGCCAGACGCGATCAAAGGCCTGCTTGACATCTAAGAAGACTGCAGAACAGTATTCCCTATCCTCGAAAGCACCCAAAATGTGGTGGGCAACTCGGTGTATTTGTTCAGGGGTTCCATGCTGGCTCCTAAATCCAAATTGGTGGTCAGGTATTGTCCCTCTTTGATCCAGCTGCATAAGTATTCGTCGCAAAAGTATTCTTTCAAATATCTTTGATAGTACTGACAGCAAACTAATTGGTCTGTACGAGGCAATCTCTCCTGTGGGTTTGCCTGGCTTTGGGATCATCACAGCAAGTGAATACTAAAACACAAATCCCTTATAATTATAAGGAATAAAAAGTGCACGGCGAGCTGTCGAATAATACCCTTGCAAATTAGCCCCTGGTAGGGCATATTAGACCAAATAGGGCCAACATTCAATAAATTGTACTTATTTACCCTCGAAATAGCCAACGCTATTTCGGAATGTTTTATATTATTATTTACTATTTATTTTGAAATTACTTTCCGAAGGGAGCCAGAAAGCGGGGTCCGCCTAAAACTATGCTATATTGCGAGCAGCGCCCGCGGTCTGCCTGCAAGTAGACCCAGTTTGTTAAGCCAACACACCTGCCACCTGCACAAAGAACCGGTCAGAAGGCTGACCCAATTAGCCGAATCAGCTCGTCGCATGGGAATGTTTATAGCAAGCGGTCTCGGTCTCAGCCTCCGTCTCCGTCCCCGTCTCCGGCTCCAGATCGAAGCCCAAAACCAGTTGAGCGATTCCGCAGCGTTTGGCTTTTGGCAATTGCGGTTGCGATTTGTCAACCGAACAATGGACGTCATCGTTGGTTTGCCTTCCGATGTCCGCCGTCTGCAGATATTTCACTTGGCCAGCTCAATGCGAATGCAAATTAAAGCCGCATCAATTGTCACGCGGGCCGGCGGGGCATAGAAATTTATGCATTTGCCGCGCTGATTTGTTGCACGCCGTGCGATTGTCCGCCTCATATAAAAGTGCTGCAGTTGGGGCCGGGGAGCGCATTAACGGCTGGCCACAGCACTGGACTAGACCCCCCCCACCCACATCCCTCAATTCATCCGGGCCCGCATCATGTCCGGGCAAGGCAACAAACAACCGCTGCCGCTGCCGCTGCTGCTGCTGCTGTTCATCGGTCTCGGGTGCATTGCAGCCACTTTTGGCCAGCGACTGCCGTTGCCCACGCGGCAGCTGCTGGCGCCCAGCGCGCGCTTTGCGGAGAGCTTCGAGACGTTCGATGGCAGCGCCGACGACGACGACGACAGCGACGGCGACGGCGACGGCGACGGCGACAACATGCAGCGCACGCGGGACCAGCTGCGGCAGCTGCTGGGCCAGCAGCTGACCAGCGCTGTGGCACCCCTAAACGCGGCCCCCCTGGCCGTGCTCAGCGGCCGACAGCCGGCGATTGTGGCGCCCAGAACGGGCGCCGAGGCGGCGCTGCGCTTCGCCACCGCCGGCGAGGAGGCGGGGTCCAGCGAAGAGGACAGCGACGAGGCCGAGAACGAGAACGAGTCGGACGCGGACACGGACACGGACACGGACACGGAGCCGCCACAGGAGTACAATCCGTACCGGGACAACTTCAACGTGCGCAACGAGGACGGCAGCTACGTCTTCGGGTGAGTCCCTGCACCATCCCTCCACCCCCACCCGAACCCTATTCGCAAGCAATCTCCATCACACAGCTACGCGCTGCCGAATGGCGTTCGCCGCTGGGAACGGGGCTTCTTCTCGGAGCAGCAGCATCACGGCCTGGTGGTCGAGGGCTTCTATGCGCAGCCGCGGCACTACGGCCATGCCGTTCAATACGAGCTGCGCTGCTACCGCGCCGACGCGCACGGATATCACCCGCTGGCAGGTAACTATATATCCATCTATATATCTGTCTATATGCATATCTGTTCACGCCTCAATTGACATCGCAACTTTGCCTTGGCAGTGGAGTACCTGCAGCAGCCGCCCCGTGTGCGTCGCGGTGAGCTGCCCGGCGTGCGCTGCTTGAACTACAATCGATAGCACCGATAACGATAACACTGGAGGACACTATATTCCGAGCTGCAACGCTCGAACTTTTTTGTGCACGTAATAAAATTAAAAACTAAAACAGAATATTACAAAAAAGTGTTTTTAACTTATTTGAATTAGAGTTCACATATTAGCAGATATTTTGTAAATTAATAAGGTTTTTTGTTTGTTACAAAACTGTAAACACTTGAAACTTATTGACGGATTAATTAAAACATTTGGCTTAATTTGGATACAATAAATAAAGAAAATCTTTGTATATACATATCATATAAGGAAAAATGAATTTTAGTTTAATGATTTGTCTAGAATTGAAGCTCTCTCTCGCTCTCCATTTAACTATCTGTCTCTCTCTGAATTACCCTCTCGTGATGTGGACTCATTTGTACGAGTTAACCCCCTTTCTTGTTTCGGCCATTTCGTGCCTACAGGGTATGCAAAAACGTGAGCCAAGTGGACCAGATTTCCTTTTATTATTTTTACTGCTGGTTTGTTTTTTATTTATTTTTTGTTTCGTATTTAACTGTTTGTCTGTGTGACAGCCCCACGCGCGGAATATGCAAATAGACGAAAATGGGATGATGTTACTTGTGAAATAAACAAAACTTGCGGCGATACTCACCACAAAACTTGGCGCTCGTTTGTTGATTTAGGCAAATTTGTATTTGAACAACAACAATAACAGCACCGGCGAAACGACAAGAACAACAGCAACCATATTGACAAGTAGGCGGTTGCAGGCGGGCGTAACCGACGGCGCAATGCTCGTTCGCAGTATAAATTACAATTGTTATTTTGCAAAAATATCGATTTTTGCAATTAGTGGGGATTTCTAGCTGAGGTAATGTAATAAATCTAAAATTGTGGCAGGTATACACGGGAGTTGCACGTCAACGGACGGACACTGGACAAGCCAGATATACTCGCTCCACGTCGCGAACGAATAGAATCAAATAGCGGATGTGCGCTGGCATCAAGCAGCGAGGCAGCACGCAGCGAAAGACAATTGGTTAAAATTTGGAGCCCGAGTTGGAGTCGAGAGCGGATTCTGCTGCGGTAGCCGCCGCACAAAAGGCGCCTCATCAACGCAACCGGCAACAATGACAGCTAACAAACCGTTAAGTGCCGCAACAAATCGCCAAAAATTGAAAACTGTGGGAATACACACGACGCCCGACGCCGGCCACAAAGCCACCGAGCAGCGCCGAGCCCCACACAGAACCGCCAAAGCAACGGCACACCCGCACATAGAGATAGAAATCTCGGTCTCCCAAAACAAAGCAAAAAACGAATACCCAAAAATAAACCCAAAAAAAAATAAAAACAAAATAAGAGTATTGTATGTTCTCGACAGTCAGGCAAAGACAATAAAAACAAATAAAAAGTATTTTAAAATGCCATTTGAATTAAACTTGAAACGGCACTGGAAACAGGGCGCCGAGAATGAGGAAGAACCGTGTCGCCAGGGCTGGAGCGAAATCCTAAATCATCACAATGAAAGTTTCAAAAAGTAGTTGTTCCTTCAGGAAATAGTCAATTTAAATTAATGCTTAAATACATTTTAAAATCACCTCTGAGTACTTGACTTAAAGTTAGTCCGCAGCCAGCTTGGAATAGCCATTAGACAAATTAAAAAGAAAACACGCCTGTAATAAATTGCTTTTATTTTAGAGTAGGCCAAGTTTCGTTACTCTACCTCTGAGCTAGTATATAACATAATAATATATAATATTACATTCTCTTGCGCATCATCTTTTCTTTTGAACCGAACATAATAAGTACAGGGTATTAATCGTATACCCTTTGCCAGGGTATGCTGACGCTCGTGAGTTCGGATAGCCACAAAGCAGTTAAACGATTGTTCCTCGCGCTATTGTTGTTGCTGAGGCAAAGCCCCCAGAAATTTGCATAAGCTGTGCCAAAAGTTTTCGACTGGTACAAATTTGCCATATGACTTTGGGCTTTGCAGTGCAGGCAGGTCCTGGTCCTAGTCTCCTGTCTCCTGTCTCGCTGTCAGCCGATGTCTTGTCTTGAAGCGATTGTCAACTGCCAAAACATGTCCTTGTCCGTGTCTTTGTCCGTGCCAGCCCGCAGTCCACGTTCCCCGGAGCGCAGCGCAAGAACAACAAGCCAGGCGAAACTTAAACATATATACCGAGAGTATATTGGATCTGTATATGTGTGCAGTGTATCAAGTTTTGGTGTTTGCATTGTTGTTGTTGTTGTTGTTGTTGTCGTGCCGGCAAGTTTTGGGCAAAAAGTGTTTGACTGATGCGCAAATTTTTGCGCAAACAAGCAAATAACTCAAGTTGCCGCAAACTTCGCTGTGGAAATCATGCAGTAATCAAGTTGAAGCGCAAACTTGCAACAAAACTCGCACACCAACAGTCGGCCAAAGTGATACACATCCGAGCGCGCAGATGCGTCGTTTTGGCCTATAATTGAGCAATTTACACCATAACATGCCACAGAGTCGCACAGGGAGGGAGGGCCGGGAGGGGCGGCGGAGTGCCACACGAGGATGACTTGCCACTTGCCTGGTGGGGCAGCTGACCCAAGTCGCAACTTCTGACTTTGTTGTGGGCCTGGACCATCAAACAGTGCGTCGACATGGCTGGAATGCGATAAAAATGCTGAGATTATGTAACCGAAATACTTTCAAATCGAAATCGACCAATATAAATTCATGGCTTAGACACTTGCACATGCCAGCGCTGGGCTGGCCATCGACTGCCTGGCCTGAGCCCTGAGTGTGGAGTCGGGGGATGGGGCTGGGGTTGGGACTTGGGACTTGGGGCTTGGGGCTTGGCAGTTGGGACCGCTGCACGGAAATGCTGGCAAATGAAATATTGTGCAAAATGCCAGCGCACAAACAAGCTGAGTTGCCATTTCGGTTTGCCATTGTCCCCACTGTGGGCTCTGAGAGAGAGAGCCACATAGGGTGCCAGGGCAGCTAGGGTGCCAGGGCAGCTAGGGAGCCAGGGAGCTAGGCAGCTGTCCCGGCTACGGATCTGTTCTCGCCACGGCCGCACACCAAACTTGAAACAATATTTTATGCTTATATGGGTAAAAATATTTATTAGTTTGTTGTTTTGCGTGTGTGTGTGTGTGTGTGTGTGTGCGCGTTCTCTTGTTGACAGCGGATTTGCAGCTGCAGTCAGTGGCCACAGCGCCATTTGAATTCATTTTTTATGGCGCTGCATTTAGAGCTGCGGATCGCCGCTTCCCTTCTGTTTTGGCCAAGTGCGCTCTGCGGCGCATTAAGAGGCCAACAGAATGCCCATCTTGTCAGCGACCTAACGGTGCCTGCTGCGCCGACCCGGCCAAAAGCTGACGAGGGAGCGAGCTGTCAAAATTGCGCCGAATAAACGTTTAAATTTATTAATTGCGCTTTCAGTTTGACGTGCGGAACTTAATCTGCCTAAGTGTCTGACTGACTGGTTGTTCTCCGCTAATTGCACTCGCTTAATAACCAGATCCCAACCGGTCTCCCCGAGAGAACTGTTATGCCCGGCACCTACGCAAAAGACTATACTACCTGCGAAAGGTGGGCCGCCTTAATCAGGCGAAATTCCCAAAAAATAACACGCGTTGCATATTCAGTTACACAGCTTAACAGTAAACATTTCAAGAGTTCTTATGCCCCTATCATTATCATAAATTATTTATGAAGAAAGCCACTTAGCGGAATCAATTTATTTGCCATTAATTTGCTTGCATTTCTTTGAATGAAATTGTAGAACTCTTTTTCACCAGAAATCCAACTGGCGTTTATCAATTTAATATAAGCCCATCAATCATTATTATGTGATATAAGATTAAACAAAATTATACTCTTTTTTTTATATATAACAGATTAAAACAAATTTACATATATTTATACAGTATTTTATTTTTAAATATATATATTTTAAAATAATTAACATGTACAAAATTAAATGCTCGAACACGAGTTCAAAATAAATAAGAACGTTGCAGAAGATAGTTCATGACTACAAGATTTCCTGTTCTCGCTGTCTTCAGAACTCTATTTCACTAAAATTAATGAGGATATTTTTTAGCTCCTGATTCAGTAGATTTTAAACAAGCATTTACATTGCATTTATTGTTGAATGTCAAAATAACCATATTATCGTAAAGGCAATTTCCTTCAGAGAATATACCTCTTTTCCTGTAAAAAACAGGGTATAGAAAAACGCAAATGCGTAGAGACAGCTGTCAGAACCCATTGAATTTAAAAATCCATTTATCAATCAGCTGTTTGCGACATACATTATTAACTACCGATAAACACAGCATTAAATATTAAATCAGACTCGAGAGAGATATGCATGCTGCAATGTGAAAGCATATCTCTAAATCTATTATACAAATTTGGATATATGTATAAATGTATAAATATATGTATATATGTATGTTTATGGCTTTAAAATTGAATCGGCTTACTTAGGCAGGGCTTTTCGTGCGCCAAGTCAAGAAGATTGCAATAAATCAGATTGGCAACCCAAAACAAACAGGCAGGCATAAATATTATTTTATTATTATTACTGTTATTATTGCTGCCCGCTGACAGACAATTGAAATGGGGCAAATTTCAATTGCTGGCAGACGGCTTTTTGTTCCACTCAGCGATTAAATATAATGCACATCGATAACAGCGGCGATGATGATGGCGCTGATGGAGTCGGTCGCCATTGTCAAGGACGCACACAAGTGTTAAACAATATCGGAAAGCGAAAAAAAAAGAGAGAGAGAGACCTAAAAAAAATTGAAGACAAAAAGGGAACAAATGGACGCCCACATTTTTGCCAAAATCACTCGCAGCACGGACGGAGGCAGCTGTCGATGGCATCGGCTGGGGCATTGGGAGGACGACGCGGTCAACGAACCCGAGCTCCGGCCCGGAGTGGGGCTGTGTTCCTGCATCTGCGCCTGACAGACATTCACAGCCGCAGGCGGCAAATCAGAATCAAAATCAAAATCAAAATCAAAATACCCAACACCCAGGCGCCCCCCCCCCTCCCACCCAAAAAAAATTCAACAAATGCTGTCACAATCACAAAGCCGCCGAGACGTGTAGTGCAAGCTCAAAGGGATGCGTGTGCAACAGGGACTCGGGCTCTGAGGCCTGAGTGCCAAATCAGTGCCACTGACGTGCGAGTTTATTATTCCCGCTTTCTTTGACTTTGCCAATCGAGTGGTATAAAAGGCTGCCGGCCGTCGGGCCAAGAAATCAATTATTGGACCTGCGGCCAGGCGTTAGGTTGTCGCTGGCGGGAGAGAATGTTGCGTGCCCCAAGGACATTGTCGTGCCCGCAGCTGCTGCACTGGCTGCTCGGCCTGAGCCTGTGCACCACCGTCATGCCACAGACCGAGCACCGTCTCGTCGACGGCTTCGATCAGCGCTCGCCGGACGGACAGCACGAGTACAGGTGACGACCGCGGTCATTGTTTGCCCTGTCTTCCAGCCAGCATTACTCCCCCTCCCCCCCCCCCCCTTCGCTTTTCCCGTTGCAGATACCAGCTGAGCAACGGAGACACGCGCTACGAGCGCTCCTACTGGCTGCCCGTGGGCAAGGACTTTGTGCTGGCGCGAACCGGATACTACTCGGTGCCGCTGCCCAATGCGCGCTACTCGACCGTCTTCTACAGAGCCGATCACCAGGGCTACCATGTGGACACGCGTGAGTAGTCGCAACCCCAATCCGCATCCCAGTGTTGGGGGAGCGGGTCCAATTGGCGCTTCAGAGTGTGACCGAGCGTAAAATTTTATGCCCACAATGCAGACACATTATCCGGCGAGCAGCCGCTGCTGCCCCGTACCCTGGCTGTGCCCCGCGACGCGGCTGCTAAGCGAAATTCAATAAGCGTGCCAGAGCGTAACGACGAGGAGTTGGAGCCGCATCCAGATGCTCGGGCCGTCGGCACCGACGCTTCCCGTGCAATGCGAGTGAGCAGCAGAAGCCGGACCAAAGCCAAAGTTCAAACGGTGGCAGCAAATGTGAGTGGCCACGGTGCCACGCCCACTGGCCCGTTCCCCTGGCCGGGAAATAGGAAAAGCATGTTACAATTGCAGACCCAGAGCCGGAGCCAGAGCCAAACCAAGCCATCAACTGTGGCCACACTCGACGACATTTTTGCAGCCAAAGTTGGCGCAGCACCAGCTGATGACGATGACGATGATGATGATGATGTGGCAGCCAGTTACATTAACGTTAACTGAAAGCCAGCTGAATACGAGGGCGTGAATGTGGACGCGGATAAGGCGGAAGATGAGAATAGGAACTCGGTCGTAATCGTGGTCGGTAAAGTGACATCAAATAGCTGCACGTGTGGCTGGATCTGCCCCATGGCACTCTGCGGCACGGCCACAGTCAGAGCCAAGGGCTCTTCGCCGTACTCCGCTCGACTGCCAGGCTTCAGTTGCCTCAAATCGAATTGTAACAATTGGCGCAGCGAGAGGCAGCTTTGAATGCTGCCCGAAGTACGTTGAAACTACAGCTGAGTTGGCCCTGTCGAAAATCATTTTGGCTCTGCTGCTCTCTAACACAATTTACCAACAAGACAACAGGCCGAGAGACACGGAGACCACGGAACCATGAGACCGACAGTTCCAAGGACCGAGTCACCGATACACATCATCAATTGCTCACATTACGCCCGCGTCAGCAGCAGCAGCAACATTGGGGCATCGGGCTTCAAATTCGATTCTAGTAAGCAAATACAATAAAAATTATTCCAGATATTTCCATAAAAATGCCTACATTTGGCTCAACCACATTCAATTTTACTTCTTCTTCTTGTTCTTCTTTTTTTTTGAGTTTTTCAATTCAATTAATCAAAGTCCATAAATTGCTTTTGCCAGCTCGCAAATGGTTTTGCGAATGTTTTTTGACTGTGACAATTTCTTACAAGGAATTGTTGGCCTATAAATGACTAAGCTCAAAGGCGAAATTTATTGGCCAGCATTAGCCTTTACCAGTACGACGACTATTGCAATCGCAACTTTTGTGGTGGAGAGTGTGCTTTAAAAATAAAACTGCAATTTTACTAAAAGAAATTTAAAGATATTTTATTTGAAAATAGTTTGCGAGCTTGTGTAATATAAATATTTGTATATATTGTGGGGGCAGGGGTGGGCGGGCCAACATTTTTGAGGTCACCCGAACATTGTGTAAATTTAGTGACTATAGCTTTAAAATTGTGGGAGATAGTGATTTTCGCGATTTGCGGGGGCGGGAGTGGGCGTGGTCGGGACGACCCACTCAGAAAAAAATACAAATAATTTCATAAACGCATTAAACTTAATCTAGAGACCCCCCAGAATCACTTTCATCGTTGCTTTTATACCAATTTAAGTACCCGCAATCGATTAAAAAATTCGCGAATCTGAATTAAATTTAAATGTAGAATCAATCTAGAAGCCAAACCATAATCAAAGTGGTAAACATTGAAACAGTGAAAATCGGTTCTGTTTTGACAAAGTTAGGGGACTTTGAAATCTCACAGCGTGGATTCGGGAACTTTACTTGTCAAAATCTTTGTCAATTTTGGCATGATTTTTAACAGAAAAATCGACCCACTCAGAATCAATTTGAAAGTTGCGTTTTACCTTAATTTTGGAACTCGCATTCATTTAAAATTGAAATTCCAATCGATTTTTCATTAACGAATTTTCAAAAACGAATTAGACTTAAATGCAGAATCAATGTAGACATGCATTATGCATTTGCCAAGCATCTCTGTACTGGGCCAATAGGAAGTTCTCCAATTAGGAAAGGCTAAAAATAAATTGAGCAGTATTTTCAATTTGCGCAACACCAGCGAACGAAAACGAAAAGCATTTTGTCGAATAAATAGCATTCCTATTAGGAGTTTCGCGTTGCCGACTCGCATTTTCACAATTTTCACAACTGCACTTGGAAAACGCACTTATGCAACGGCCAATTTAGTGGTTGGTTTGTGCCATCATTAGGGAAACTGCGCGCCCCGCCGGACTCCAAATGCATATGATTGGCGGGGGGGGAGCGCTTAGATTAGTTGTGGCCCATTTAATGAGTGCGCCGTGAAGTCATCATTTGATGGCCTAAACATGACATAACGAGACGCCAGACAATAGGCCCATTTGCCACACCTAGTTGGGGCTGCTGCCGGAGCACAGCTGGTGGAGGGGCGCATTTAAATGGTATCTCTGCGAGAGCAAATTGCTTAATGCCATTTGGGCACTGCTCCGGTTCCAGGCGGTGTGGAAAGGCACCGCCAGCGGCCAAATTGTCAGCAGCAAATCGGTGAGCATTCATAAGACTGGCAGCGGCAACCGGCAGTGGGAGCTGGTGCAGCTTTTGCCCTACGCCTGCCATTGTTATCCTTTTTATGCCAAACATCTGCTCAGCTGGGGATTGGGAATGGGATTGGGAATGGGATTGCGAATGGGAATGGGGTTGCTCGTAAAATGCACACGGCACAGTCAGAGCAACCTGAAGCTGGGCCCGAAACTGGAGGCACAAGCTGATGAAGCTGCACCTGAAGCCGAGACCAAGGCTGAGGCTGAGGCTGAGGCTGAGGCTGATGCTGAAGCTGAGGCTGCATTTGCAGCTATTCATTTCTGCTACTAATCCGATGCGGGAGTCGGTTTATTTACGAGTCGGCCTCCATGGCCATCTAATGAATGAGCACAGCCTGAAACTGAAACCGGCACGGGCGACACAACGAGTGTGAATGACTGAATGACTGGCTGACTGAACGAATGAATGAATGAATGGCTGTGGCCCCCGGCTGCTTTGGCTTTCATGCACAAGCCGCTGCTTTAACTGCTGCAGCAGGGGACGTAACGGGTGGGGGGGCCCGGCAGCTTCTGGTGGCATAAAAAGCGCAGTTAGTTCTTATACAGTTTGAATTCTAATTGCGCAAACGAAACCCAGCAGCGGCAGCGGCAGCCTAAGACCAAAGACGCCGTAGTTGTCCGGGGCCGGGGGGAGCTCTAGGTGCGGGCTCCGCCATAAGCCCCTCTTCAAACAGCAGCTATGCATACGCATATATATACATATGCACGCATACATATATGTGTGGACTCTGTGCGGCTTTGGCTTTGGCCCTTAATGCCTGCATCAAAGTTGTTTGCCCCACAAAGCGCCACAAATTACGAACGGATGCGGCGAAATTATGAGAAATGCTTGCAAAACTCAAACGATTTGCGGCAATGGCAATGACGAGCAGCTTTTTTTGGTTGCCGCATCCTTGTCGATGCATTGCAACTTGCCACAACTCGACTCACCCCATACCCTATTCACTTGAATTGCAAGGGGTATGATGTAAAGTGACTATCGACGAATTCATAAATACATTTTTCTCTCATATTCTATGAATAGTTTAATGAAATATTTGTAATTCCACTTGAACTTCTCATCATATTTATACATACATAACGTATCTTATATTCGATCATTCTCCACTGAAAAGCTCTTACTTGTTGCCTTCTTATATTCGACATTCGGACTCCCTGAGTGCACTAAAGTAGTCACATGCTGGCTGCAGATGACGATATTGCGAGCAATAGATGCCCTTATAACGATGCTGATAATCAAGATGATAATGATGCAGAGCTTTACAATTGTCATTGCTCGTCGTGCGATGCAGTTAACAGTTTCTTACTTATATATTCGTTGTGCGACTCGGATATTTTGGTGTGAAGTTCTCCTTAAAGCGTTCATCAAAAAGTATTTAAAGTGCGTTTTATGGAATCTGCTTTGAGGGTTGACAAAATTTAAGCAGATGGAAAATTGCCAGCTTTTGCTGGCTTCTATAACGCATATATTTTATTTATATATTGTATATTGCATTAAGATTTTATTTTCAAACCAGTTCGAATTGCGTAAATGAATTTGAATTGAATTTAAAATGGGCGCCTTCACATCGTTACACATTTTCTTCGTGTTGAAATCTTGTTAATTGTGATGTCAGTGCAGCCTACATGTGTATTTCAAATCAGTATGTTAACTTTGACATTTAGCTTCCGACCGGAGATTGGGCGGAGCAAACTCCGGCGTAGGGCAATCTAAGAAACCCAGAAACTCGCTCGAAACGTGAGCGCTGGAGTTCGATTTAGAGATGCTATCCAATGTTGCGAAGTTCGTCTGTCATTATAATTCAAGCGTTATAGCTATGCTAATTAAGTGGAATATGACAGCGAGCTGAAAGCCGACAAAACCTGTTCTGACCTCGCCATTCACCAATAGAAAATCCCATTTAAGGTTCAAGCAACTCTCCATTCCAGCTAACAAAACAATTTTATTTCATTTAAATATTTGGCGATTAGAATATTTTGGGGCGGGCGTGTGCCCCTTGCTATTTATAGACTCGAGTGGGTCCCAAGGGACAGGCAAGTCTCATTGCGTTTGGAAATCGGGGAGATTAATGTGGCCGTGTGTGTGTGTGTGCACATAAGAGGTCAGCATCAAGCATATGCATAAGCACATGCTGAAATCTATTTCCAGATGGATGCTTAACCCCATCATTAATCTATCTGCATGGTGGGGGGAGCTCAATAAGCTTTCAATAATGCCACCGGGCATTGACAGCGGATTCCGTTTAAGTCTCGATGGCCGCGTGCGGACTCGATTCCCCAGCGTCACATTGCCTTTTAGCACGCCATTGCCATGAGGAAAGGTCAATCGCATTGGAGTAGTCCATAAATAAATAAATGGCCCACAAATAAATAAATAAATTGAGTAATAGCTATAATTGACGTGCCTAAATCAAAGGCGGCAACGGACGAGTCCCGTTCCCCAACTATGGATCACTTGGTGCTAAGACGAATTCTGGATTACGATTCTGGCCTCGTCATTGCTGCGCACGTGCGATTATCTCATTTGGCCAAGACATAATAAATAATAAATATATAAATTGAAACATTGATCCGATTGCCGTAGTGGTCACTGGACAACTTCGGGCCTAATCTAAATTTATATCGGATTATCAGGCAACAAAGCACAATAAAGCACAAAATCAAGCAAAAGCGCTTAAGCAATTGCGGCTACTGGAAAATGTTACTTCTTTTTTTTTTGCTCAGCACATATCCTTCACGTTTCCCAATAATAACAAAAAACAAGTGATGTAAAAAGATATAGTAAACAATTTAAGAAAGAATTTCTGAATGCACTTGGTGCACAACACTTACCTGGAAGACAAGTCTGAATAAGCGTAACAGCCCCTCGTTTTTGTCTAGCATCAATCAATCATATCCTGAACAAAAGTAGGTGTCTGAATCAATTGGAAATAAAAACTCTTCTCTCTTTTTTATTTCGCCTTCCTATGCGGTTTTCATGTAAGGCTCCCAGAAGCATTTAAAGCACGAAGGTGTCAAATTCAAGAACTCTTTAGCTTATAAGAAATACCATCGCACAGAAATCCATCTAAATAACATAGAGCTACTCATCTGTCTAATTTTAAATACATTTACGCAGCTTGAAAGTACCCACAAACATTTATAATAGAATAAGTACTGGAAAGCATTTTAAAGCATTTGAATGTCGAATTAAAATACTCCGCAGCATTAAGCAAGGCTTCAGAGAGATGGCACACACACGTCCTAGATACGAAAGAGCTACGAGTGAATCATAAACATTCGCCCGCTTATCAAAGCGCACTCAATCTAATCTTGAGATTAATAATGTGGCTTTTTGGAAATTTCAATTGCTGGCAACTGGTCGCACCGCAAAATGGCAATCAAGGTGTTTTTGTTTGGCTGCCCGAAAGCAGCCACAAAATGTGCTTTTAATGAATGTACAGCCGGAGCCGCAGCTGCAATTGGGCATGGCCAAAGCCCTGCCACAACGAGTCCGAAACCAGCTCGGAGCGGGCCCAGCAGAAGGCTTTTATAGTTAGAATTTTATTGACTTGGATTAGTTTCGCAGTGGTGTTAGTGTGCGCTTGTCGTTGTGGATGTGCAGACGGGTGTGCTTGGTTCAAGCAGGGACCAAATGAAGTGCGATGCGCATCCATGAATATACATTTGTATCTTAAGGATGCGAGGCGGCTGGTGCTGCTGGCCCCATTGGCTAAATTGACCAAATTTTGGTAATTGGCAATTGGCAATTGGCAATTGTGTTGCGACTTGCAATGTTTCGCCTAACTGGTCGGCTACTTAATAAATCTATGCATGATTGTTTCTACAATCTTTATCTCGATACTCGCCTGTTTCTGCTGCATTTGTAGTTGTGTGCAGCTGTATTTGTGGCGAATATCTGCTTACACAGCGCATCGTGCCATCGGACCTGCAACGAGAGCTTGCGGCATCTATAATTTATGCCAGACACCAAACAAAACACAACTTGAGTCTTACAAATTGTTTTTGAGATGCTCCGCATATCATAAAAAATGAAGCTCTCACGCACAAATGGACTGCGGCTGTTGAGGGCGGCCAGAAATCTGAATCAGTTTTAAAGAGTTCCGCAAGAGAGACGTGATTTGATGGGAATAATTCCGTGCCGAGCCCCAAAGCCGAAGCCCAAGCCCAAGCCCAAACCCAAACCAGACCCAAACTCGTATGCGAATTCGAGCTCAGCCGGCAACAGGCAACTCGCAAAGCCACAAAAAGTGGGCAACAGCCGCAGTGTCGGCCAATTCGAAGACGGGGCCAACTTTGGCCGGAGCAAACAACAAGTTAAATCTCGAGACGTCATGTCACGTAGCAGCGCTACATGGACCATTCATACAAATTTTGTTTTATAAGCTACTTTTATGCATTATTTGTGTGTAACTTTGCCCATTCGTCTGTTCCGTGTGTTTATCTCTGTTCTGTTTGCATATGTATCTGTGTCTTTAGCTCTACCTGTATCTGTGTGTACGCTTTTGCACGTTTTTATACCCTCGAATCATAGAAATCGCTGCGGAACAGGGCAGCCATCACAAATTCGCGTGATATGTGACAGTGGAATCCTCACTGCTACAAATTGTATATAGATATTTATGCTAAACAAACTAAGGTACAACAAATTATTGAACCTGTTTGAATATTGCGTTTATTTCAATTACATATTATTGCATAAATTATAAAATGTTTCTCAATTTCAAAAAATAAATCGAAATACGGAATACGGGGTATCCTGCAGTCTAAGTCACAGAATTATCGTGTTCTTAATATCTGTTGTCTTCTGGCTGGCTTTGGTTCTTTTTGCTGCTGTCGTGGCTTAAGTTGCGCGCAATTCACGCGATTTGCACTGCGCACATTGAAGCGAGACATGTGAAAAAGGAGTTTTTGACAGGATGATTTATGAGCATAAAACTTGAATTATAGAAGATACACAATTTCTAAACACATTTGGTTCAATTATGAATGCGAAACTTCATTCGTTACACTAATCAGAATGTTCAAATGTGTATGCTAAAAATAGATGCCGGCACATAAGCGTGGCTTATAAATTTATTAAGGAGAAGGTCAGCACTCGCCCCACTGTGCAGCGTGCGGCCAAGGGTGGGGCACGTAACACGCTAAATGCAAACACTGATGACGCCGATGACGAGGACAAGGACGACACCTACAAAGCCATTGTGGCTGCTACTGGGCTAAACACGCAGCCAACAGCTAACTCGACAACAGCAGCAACAAACATGCAGCAGCTATGCAACTGCCAGCCCAAAAATAACTGCCGCCTGCAGGTAATGACAAACTGCTGCCCAACAACAATCGACACAGTACCGAGAAACACTTCCTGTCACGCCGCCAACATCGCGACAACAGCAACATCTTCCTTGTCTCCTGCTGCTCGCTCACATCAGCAGCTTCTTTTTTTCTTGTTCTTCTTGAAGGGGGTGGGGGGGAGGGGCGGTGGAGCATCGTGATTTGTTGGCCGTTGTCTTTGTCATCGACATACGAAACAAATGACCTTGCCAGACGCTGTTGTCAGCAACGTGGCTGCTGCTGCTGCTGCTGTTGCTTCGGGAGCTGTTGCTGCTGCTGTCGACGCAACAAGTTTGTCAAACATTTGGCGCTTTGTATTTTAATTTTGGCTTTTGCCTTGTTGGCTCTTCGGCTTTGTTCAAATGCGAAATTAAAGCTTTGCCAGAGTCAGAGATAAATTGCGTTTATAAATAAATCAGTTTTCAAGTATGTCGTTGCCTTCGCCAGGATGTCGACGCCAGTCGCGCTCTTGTGGCCTGACACTGACTGACTAGCTGACTAACTGACTGACTGACTGACTGACTGACTGACTGAGCAAGTGAGTGACTGCGAATGTCGCTGTTGGTGTCGCTGTCGCTGTCACTGTCGCTGTCACTTTTTCTGATGCTGTCACCGAATCGGCGACCCGTTACAGTAACAGTGACTTCTGGCTACCGCCAGCAGTAAATTGTTATAAATTTTGTGCTGCTGACAACAGAGAGAATTCTGATCCCGCCCCAGGCAGTGACCTTAGATGCTTGCGCAAATGAATTCATCGGCGATAAGCCCTCGTTGATGTATCGACCAAAATGGGGGGCCAACATCATTAACTTTGGCCGAGTGACCAAGTGCAGGCTCATCCCGCTGGCATCCGGGCGAGGCGTCGCTGCGCTGAGTGTTCGCCCTGTTCGCTAAATCGGTGCACATTAAATGCAATTAAGAAATGATTGAAATCATAAATTAGCCCTAATTGGCCATAGGAGGCGACGATGAACCTGCGCCTGCAGCAGCTGCGGACGCAGGTGCTCAACAACCTGGCCGCTGCCTCGCACTCGCTGCGGCACGTACTCGAACTGGTTGCACAAATTGTAGGGTGTTCGGTAGGGTGTATTTTTAGCTACCGTCCATGCAACAGTGGAACTTATTGTCAATTTGGTGCGCAGCTGCCAACAATCGACGATGATGTATTTAAATCTAACTATTAAATGTTCATTTTATTTGCTTAACAAACAAATAAGCAAATATCTAAATTGATATTTGAGCTAAAAATATTACAAAAGCAAAAGCAAATCTTCCCAATTCCCATAATCATTATAGATCCCTTAAATTGCCAAATTGGCTTCCATTCAGATTATCAATATCATATTGCAGTTTCACACCACTCGCATCCATTGTGCGTAGCTGGATCAGTTTTAGCCGATTTGTCAGCAGCGCGAACAGATTCCAAAGCAAACACGCCGAAAAAAAGAAAAAAAAAAAAAAAAGAGAGGCGCAGCCTAATTGCCCAGTTAGCAGGCTGCCGAGGCTCCTCCGCTCCGCCCCAGTTCCGCCCATGGCAGCAACATGGGCAACAACAAGTACACACAGCGCACTGTGTGTAAGTAGATGAAATTAAGATTTTTTTTATTTTTTGATTAAGCGTCGAGAATTTTTGACGTTGCCGGCGTCGGCGTCGGCGTCGGCGTCGCTGCCGCTGTCTCTGCCGACGCTATCATCCCAACTGCGCCGCAGTCGCGTCCAAGCTCGTAAGTTGTTGCCGAAGCAGCAGCAGCAGACTTCGCAGCCGCGGCGGTTGGCATCGACTATAAAAAGGCAATGTTACGCAGTTTCCGAATTAAACAGTTAACAAAACAACGCGACAGCAGAACACGTACTCCACGTACACCACCACCACCATCATCCGCCACCACCACCACCTCCACCACCACCACCACCGCCATCCACCTACGCACTATTCTGACACACACACACACACACAGAAGGCAATGGCCCAGGACTCCAGATACCCTATGCTGCTGCTCGCGCTGATCCTCATGCTACTGGAATCGAGCCTAGCAGCCCCGGCGACTGATCAGGATCAGGATCGGGGGGCGAGGGGTGGCCGTCTCTTGGATCGCTTCAACCACCGCTATCCGGACGGCAGCTACGAGTTTCGCTTTGAGCTGGACGACGGCACGGCGCGCTATGAGCGCGGCTACTTCGCCCTCATCAACGAGGTGAAGACGCTGATGGTGGTCGGATACTACTCCTACCGCATGCCCGATAACCGTTACATCACCGTCTTCTACAACGCGGACCAGTTTGGCTACCGGCAGAATCAATGTGAGTAAACCGGGCAAGAACTGCATCGAAGCGGATTCTGTGCTCTAGATCAAATTAAGAGATAAAAAAGCTGAAGAATTTTACCAAAGATCTTGAGTAAATATTTAAAATGTAATCAAACCAAAACCAAAATAAACAATTCCTTAGAGAAACCCTCGGATGCATACGAGCAAAACAGATCAATCATAAGAATTCAGCACTAATATAACATATATACTTTCGTTAAACAGCCATCACACCTGAGGTCTATCCCAATTTGCCGCGCTCGATTGAGGTGCCCGTGCTCAAGGAGTCGACTACGGCAGCGACGCCGGGCACGGCCAGCAGCTCCGCCGGCTATGCCAGCTCCACGCCCAGGGCTGCGGGGTTGTCCACTCGCAGGGGCCGCTTCTGAGATCTCTGAGGTTGGCGTAATTGCAGGCTCTCAGTTTTTTTTTTTTGTGACTACTTATATTGTATTATTATGCTTTAAAAAGTGATTTTCAATTTTTATTTATTTCTTTATTTTTTCCTTTTGCAATGAAAAGGAATTAAAAAATAATAAAAATTTATTAAGGCAAAGCGAAAATTATGAATTTATTATTGACGACGTTGTTGTTGTTGTTGTTGTTGTTGTTGTTGTCGTTGCTGCGGCTGTTGCTGGTTTTTTTATGGCCACTGGGCCAATGGGCTACAGGACCCGCCACGGCCCCGCAGCAACCCTGCCACCGGGCAACCGAGCCGAGATTTCGCGATATTTCGAAAGCCGCCGTCGATGTCGACAATTTGGCAATAAATTCACCGCAAAGCGGCTCTGGCAATAAAACATACAAGTGCACAAATCTCTGACTGTACGCGCTGAGTGTGTGTGTGTGAGAGTGGCAATATCGAAGGCTTATATATAACGCAAATTGCTAGCAAAATTAAGGGCACCAGCACAAATTCAGATTCAGATTTCGACTGGAATTCACAGCAAACCCAAAGTGAAACCAATCCCAAACTGCAAGTGTGAAGGTCCATCATAAATTTACAAGTGCAGACAGTTGCCAATTGGTTAGCCTCGACCCTGCCAAATCGTCTGCCGCTTAAGCCCAAACGATGTTGCACACACACACACACACACACACGCACATGTTGCACCTAGCTGTTTCTTATCCGAAAGATCTCGACTGCAGAATCTCGGTTCGTCCGATATGAAGCCATAAAACAAAATTATGAGCACTTTGAAGCTAAACGAATCGTATTGTGATTGCTCGTTTAATTACAATCCGAGGACTACACTTAAATAAACGAGCACTTGAGCCCTCGTTAAAACTGACTATCAAATCCGATTACAAACTTTTAATTTATGCGTGCGAATATTTTCACGAAATATGATATTGCATGGACATGAATCAAAGCCAACGAAAGTTGCGAAAAATACCCCTTTTTCCACTGAATTCGAGGAATTTTTTTTTTTTTTACGCTGACGGCTTAACGTATACTATATATATATATATATTTACAAAATATAATTGAAATAAATTTAGTTAAAGTTAAATATTATGATTTTAATAATGAAATTATGAGAATGAAAAAATATAATGGGTATTTTAATTTCAATGAGCCATTTTTTATGTACATTGATGCAGGATAAAAATAGGCTTTAAAAAAGCTTTAACTGTAGTCGACAATTTCATACAATACAATACCATACACCTGCATTACCTTGCAAATATAAAATATGCAAATGGTAAACAGCAACAACAATTCAAATCTGGATTCAAATTTTATCTAACAAAATCCTCAACATATTTTAAAACTATTATAATATATTTGAAATTTTTGTTTATAAGAAATAATTAATAAATAATTCATAAATCAACTTACTTAAGCTTTGTTCTTCAAATCTTTATTGTTCATTTTGGACAAATACATTCATTGTTAGCAAATTAGAACTGTTGCTCAACTTTATTTAAATTAAGATGCAAATTAACAAAAATGGAAAATGTTGTCCCTCGTATGCTCCATTAAAATTCGCTTTGTCAGTTAGAAAACACGTTAAGGCCAACACAGTGAGAGCTGCATGTAAATGCCAGCGAGTGCCACAATAAAATTAAGAAATGAAGTGCTCCACAAAAGGGCAGATCTGGCTGTGTGGTGCTGGGGGCTGTGGACTGGGGGTTGGGGGTTGGGGCTTCGTCTGTAGGACAGCGTTGCAGTTTGTTTTCGTGTGCGATTGCGAAGCCAAAAACTTTTCGCACACAGAATGAGCGAAAATTGTCGCCGTCTGCAGCGAAAGACAAAACTGTGAAAATAACCTAAAATAAAAGTGGAAAAAGTAATAATAAAACAACGGCATAAAGTGTAGCTAATCAAAAAAATTAAATTAAAAAAAGGCAGAAGAAGAGAACTTACTGCTCAGAACTCGCTGCCATAAAAGCAACACTTGGTTCGGCTCGGCTGCCGGCAGGCAGGAGACGGCGAGGGGGCCTGGGAGGAGATTTACTGGAGGTTCACCGAGAAGTCAATGCCGCGATTTTACCCAATACGGAGCCAGAGTTGATGAACAGCGAGATACCCAGCATTCAATTTAAGCAGAGGCCTTTCAAAAAATGTGCTTACTTTTGAATTTGCACACTCTCAAGAGCTAAGCGCAACTGGAAATACCCTTCGATTGGCCACGGGCAAGGGCAGCAAAAGCAGGGCCATGCAACTTTGAAAAGCGCTAAAAGCGTCTTTTGAGCTTAGCACGTGGCTGGGGCAGAGAGAGGGGCAGAGGGGACCAAGTGGGACAACGGGCTTGGACCACGGTTGGCCAGCTGGACGGACGCGTGTTGTAGTTGCAGTAGTTAAAATTATCAATGAAACTTTACAATCACGGCACGAAGAGAAAAGAATTGGAACTCCGAGTGAGAATTAGAGTTGGGCGATAAGTACTAGCTGCTGGATGCAGGGGGGAGTGGGGAAGGGGCCGGAAAAACTGGGTAATGGTGATCCAGCGCCAATGAGCTGAAAGTTAACAAAGTTGCAGATGCACTTGCTGTTGCACTTTGTTAACTTTGCTTTTTAAAGCCAGCGCAAACCCCGTCTAAATGGTCGGGGGCGGAAAATTCAGAAAACTCAAGTCAAGTCAATGGCAAGAACTACGACAAAAATGAGCAACAGGACGCTGGCGAACTTGAACTTTGGCAAGTTTGCGCTGGATACACAATTAAAGGCTTTAGCCAGCCGCTTTTAGTGCACACAGGACCTATGTCAAGGACTCGGCCACTATTCCCGAACCGAAGCCGATGCTCATTAAATCTGCATCAACAGAGGCTGGGCGAGTGGAAGGATCCACATCCTGCCCCGCACCCGCCCAGCAACAAACGTAAACAGCGACAACAAGGCCGCCAAACCGAACAAAAAAAAAAAAAAAATAAACAAAAAATGAATACTGCCAACGCTTTAAATTTGGTCTGCTTGTATAATCAAAACGCAATAAATATTGCAAATGCGACAAAGCAGCCAAAAGTTTAACGTGGACAGCGTGAACTGCGGCTCCAGCGTGTCCAAAGCCCATGAAAGTGAAACAGGACCCGAAACTAAATCCATCCAAAAAAGCAGAGGAAAAAAAAACAAAAACAGCGCCAGGAAATGGCTGCAAAATGTTTGCATGCTGCGGCAACACGACGGCAGCAAAAAAAAAATCTAGAAACCAGTGCCAAAGGATAAAGAATAAACAAGGCGCAAAAAAATTCGGAGCGCGTGGCGGAAGGTGTCAGGAGATGGGGCCGTAAAGGTACAAGAAAAAACACATTGCAGTTGGGTATTGACGGCTGCGCAATACACTGCCTACAGCCCCTGAACAGCTTAGAAAATATCAAAAACTCTGCCCGATTGTTGGAACCCCCAACCTGTAAGTTCAGAAAGTATCTAAATTTAACACCTGAGGTCATCATTAGCCTTGCCAACTTTCGTTGGGAGACACGTTCTAGCCCGAGAACAAAAAACGGATATACCCTTTATGTGCGCAAAGAGTGTAAAACGAGAAAAAATTAAATATAAAATGCAAAAATGGCTTTTAAGCAGCGAAAGTCGCGTTTACTGCTCTCTGTCCGTGCTTGTTTTCGGGCGTGGGATGCGGGGATGCGGCTTGTGGTTGGAAAAGGTTGCCCGGCTTGGAGGCGTGTCCGCCAAGGGACGGCAGACGCGGCTGCTGCTGCCGCCGTCAAGCGGTAGGATGTGCTAAAAGGACATCGCTGTTGCCACTGTGACGGCATGCCTCTTCGCGTGTGAATGTGTGTGTGCGTGTGTGTGTGTGTGTGGGTGGGTGTGTGTACACTTCATCAGCGACCGCAGCAAAAGGCAATGGCTATAAAATAAAACACCAGCGAGAAAAACAAAAATATGAAAGCAAACTGAGCTGCAAACATCAAACAATGCAGGGCTGCTGCATTGAAATTTGCTCTCCTGATTATTGAACAAAATATTTATACAAATAGAATATTTATGCAAACCTGTTTTTTCAAGTTAATAAGTAGTTTATTTCGAAATATTAGGAATTAAAACATTCCAAAGAATAAAAACATTTAAGTGCAGCCCAGTACGAGACTGAGAAGTGCCTGTTTATAGTATATTAGATGGTAAAAATAAAGCACCCATTAATAAGACTTAAGTAGATGCGCAATCAAATTAAATATGCATTAAATTTTGCCACCTAATTTGCCAATTTGCATTTAATTTAATTGGATTTCATTAATTGACGTACTGCAAAATTCCAGTTAGCCTGGTTAACTGGTCTGTTGGCTCACAAATAACCAGGAGCTTTCCTTTGGTTGCTCGCCAGCCCTGGACTGTGGACTATGGCAGCGCGCGAGAAACACGTGCCTCCACAACTGCGCCGTGCCGCAGCCACATAGGAAGCAGGCCGGTCCGGGCCGTGCCACGAGCTCTCTTCTGGCGCATCTGCCTGCCCCTTGCGTCGACTGACAACTTGTAATGAAATTTGCAATCCAAAGTTGTCCTAAGTCGCAGCTAAGCCGCGCTTCCCGAAAGCGACTCTGCCCCAGAGCCGCATTTGCCGCACTCTTCCTGGTCGGTCGCCTGCATTTGGCAGCTGGCGCCATCCACTCCAAAAACTAACGGAGACAGTGGGACACATCTCTGGCTAACTAACAGAGTAACCCACTTTGTTTACGGAAGCGGAAATTAATTATTTTACGTGCGCTACGCAAATTATGCAATGAATTTCCACATTTTCCCGTTCGCAATGAAAGGCCTTTGCCACAAATGGACTCCTGGCCAGACGTACTGCCAAATGATCAACAGCTGCAACCGCAGCTCTAACTAAAAGAGTTGAAATCAATTTGCTAATCCTCTTCATTTAACTCTTACAAATACCCATATTCTTGAATATTATTGAAAAGCTTTAATGCCACCTCAGTACACATACGTATGGATATGTATGTGTATGTAAGTAGAAGTGGGGCAAGATAAATGTTTGTATGTATAATGCAAATGTACTTACTAATGTTTGATAGCATAGAGTGTCCAGAATCTTGAGCAGCGCTATTGACAACTATTCGAGGGAGAATATTCAAGTTAAATAAGTTAAAGCTGCTAAGGGAAAGTTAAAGCCATATGTATAAATATTTGTTGGCTTTTATCAGTGTTGTAAAGCTGCAATATATAAAACAAAAACCTTACTACTTTTATAATACAGTCTTTGTTTGCCGACTATTCATAATAAATTACACATATATTACAAAAAATTAATAGAAAAAACGTAAAGTTAAAAAAAAGTACAATTTTTTGCCAAGCATTCAAATAAAATTATATAAAAAATTCGTTTCAGCCATTGGTATTTATAATACCAGTAAAACACGAACATTTTTTTATCAATAAAAATGGCTTTTGTCAAACATTCCCTAGATAACTAAATAGCCAAAACTAGGCCTGGCTTTTTTTTTTTTTTGACAAACTACGATACAAAATGTGTACTATTAATGCAATCTTAAGCAACGGGACTGGCCATGCTTTATGGCCAACAGCGTTGCTGTCGCTGGCTCGTATTTTCAGTTCGTGCTGTTTTTTATGGGGCCCTTGTAATTATCACTTTAATGAACTTTGCTATTTTGATGGCGCCCAACAAGGCAAACAATGGCAGCGAGACCACGGCCGGGTTCGATCCGGGGACAAGCGGATAGTCCGGTGTTGTCGTTGCGGGTGCAGCGCCTTGGCTGGCTGGGCCCCTGGCTGACTACGTGCGCCAACTCCTTCGTCCTTGTTGCTGACGCTGCCTTGGTTTTTATTAAGGAATAAAATTAGTGAGCGCGTGCCGAGCACGCCAAGTTGCAAGTTGCAAGTTGCAACTCGAAAGTTGCCAGCCAGCAACGCAAAGTAATGTGAAACGAATGTGCACGAAATAGTGCAAGATAAACGCGCAAATTTTCAGCAACAACACGAAAAATACTTTGGCCCAGAAAGCGTCAAGGCAACGACAGCTAAATAGCCCGAAGGGACCTGCATTTGTTTGCACCCAAAGAAAAAAAGAGTTAAAACCGTTTGGTAATGAAAATAAAAGAGGAGCAGCATCCTAAAGCGAGAGCCGACAACAAAGTAACTGCTTTAAGATGGAAAATTACCTATTACCTGCAATCACAATTGATATGCAACTAGTTTTTTATTTTAAAAGCCTTGGAAAACCTCACTTTATATCCCTAGTTTATTTTTAATTCAAATACAAATTTACAAATTATTTCCGCCGTCTTCATAATACATCCAGCCTAAAGCTGACATTTTGTATAAACTGAAATTTGTTGTCTCAAAATCTTGTATATATCTATCCCTTCAGATATTCACATTTACCCATTTCTTTAGGGACACACACTTTTCACAAATGCCAGCTTTAACCACCCTGCACACAGTGCATATGAACTCCGGATTCACCGCCAAGGATGATCATTGACTCTCCCAGTGGCTTTTATTTAAAATGCTATCCAAATGAAATTGCTGAAATATTAAAATGCGCCAGCGGCATTTTGTTTTTTCGCGCCACGAGGCGATTAATCATAAAAACAGATTTTAACATGGCACACCAGTGGCATGTGTGTGCATATGTAGATGTACTTCTCGTGTGTACCTCGCATATCTGTGTGTTGTGTTCAGTACAGTCCGGTTCGGCTGTGCACATAAAATATGCAAAATATCTTGTAATGTGTTTATCACTGTGTACATTTAGCACACTCACACACACACCGCCCCCACCCCCCCCCCCCCCACACACACACACACAGTTGGACACCACTGAACATTGGGTCGCAATGTTCAGTGCGCCATATGAGAGCTCTGTCAAAAAAGGAGCTGACTTCATCGGGGCGTTGGCCGGTAACCAGGCTCAGCCGCTTTGCACACCAATGAAATTCATTGAATTAACAAATAGCTTTATGTTCATTTTATAAAAATCCAGCAGCCGACACGCCCCTTTCGCCTTAACTGAGCAAACAAACGAACGGAACAATCCACAATGGGCCAATGGCTGGTAAAGCTCTTAGCGGGTTTTATTAACAATTTATAGACGCACTCGCATGTATGTAAAATATGTCCACAGTTGTTTGCGGTAATTTTTATTTCTTATTATTATTATTTTTATTTTTTATTTTTTGCTTACATATACGTAGAAACAATTAGTATATTATTTTATTTATTTTGCTCTTGGTAACTTTAATATTAATTTCGGTGGCCCAAACAATTGAATAATGATTTAACAGTAAGTCCTAATTGAACGATTTGAGCACGAAGGCTGACACAAATGTGACAATAGATCATGGATACATCCTGTTTTGATTCGGTGTCGTAAAACTTTGAGGAAATGCGGATGCTTAACTTTAACGACAAATCGCATCAAAAAACACTTTAACCAGACAATATGAATATTATCTTATGCAATATCAAGCAGCACAAATGCCTTAAATAATAATAATACAGGACGAAACTTTCGATTGGTGCCAGCTGCCACAGGCTGCCGAACACGGAAACTTTGTGGCTGTGGCGTAAACAACAAAAGACCAAAAGACCCAAAGACTTACTCCCACAGTGGCAGCAGCAAAAGGCAGAAGCCATAAACTACAATCGAAGGAGACAACACCAGAGTCCTTACAGCAACAAAAATAGCAAAATATAACGCAAACAAGGAGAAAAAAACAAAACATAAATAAATAAATATGTACATACATCCATACATATGCAAAAACTGCAAAAGGATTGGCCAAAAGTGAAACACTTTGATATGCATCTAAATGGCATCATCAGCATTGACTGAGGCGCCAAATGCGACGACAGGGAACAACAAGAAGAAGAACACTAACAACAACAGCAACATCAACAGCCATGCCAGGGACAACAACAAGGATACAAAACTAGGAAAGCAATCAAGAGGCGTGCGATTGAGAGACAAACAAAGGGACCCAAAACACAAACAGCACAAAAAGTGCAAATCATTTTGCGGGCGTTACATTTTATTTGGCATCTTTGCCAGCATCCAAGCTAAACTTATACAGGAGTCCACGTACAGTGGGAGCCACTGTACATCAACTGCATACGTGTTGCATTCCTTTCTGGAGCCTTTTTTTCTTTCGTAAAAGTTTGCTTTTCAAAAAAAAAAAAAAAAATATTTATTACGAACTGTTTAAATATTGTTATGCTAATTGGATTGTTAAGATGAGATATATTTGCTAATATCAAACAATATAAGCCTTAATTGAAACACTTTGTGTACTTACTTATTTTTGTCATGTTTTATCATCCCGCACAACAGAATATTTAACAAATTTTAATTCATTACAAAAAAGATATTTTATCTTTTCAAATATGTTTATGGCAGCTAATGTCTTTGTTATTGCGCACATTGTATATGTAATATTGATTTATTTATTCTTTTCTATATGACAGTAATATAAACTGTGGTCGTAAATTAAAAAAAAAAAAAACACTAGCCTATTGAATATTAAGTTTCAAATTTATTCTTTGATCAGCTAAACAGTCGTATTTTATGAAATGCATATTAGTTAAGCTTATTTAGTTTGTAAAATAAAATTTTACTCATTCCTAAGTGTCGAACTAGTGAATATGGAGGATATACCATATTCACTAGTTGTTCGCTTTGCACCCCCTTAACTATCATGAGTACTATTTTCGACAACCTCTTTAACTGATAGGGAAATGCTTAAATTTTTACCATTGTTGCTTATCATGTGAATAAGCCACCTGTTAAAATTATATCCGCTGATCGTCTAACAAAGGAATACGTTTATGTAAAATTTAATAAATTAAAGTAAACTCTCAGTAAAGAAAATTGAAGAAAAAAAAAAAATTGGTTTACGATGTCGCATGCATCCCACTGTGGCACGATGCCCTGATTTCTGCATTCTCATATGTTTGGCTTTGGCTCCGGTGATTTTGTGGCCTTATAACGGCCGCGGGTGGGCAGCGCCGTCGACAGGGGGCTGTGCTCAACTGTTGGGGCAGAGACAATAGGCAACAGTAATGATGATGATAATTTAAGTCGAAGCTGGCTACTCACTCCTTAGCACATTATAGCCGCGCTCGTCGGCGATGTAGTAAAGCGTCTGAATCTGCGGCTTCTGTCCCGCGACGGGCACCGAATTGTAGCCCTCCTGCACATTGATCAGTCTCTCGCCCACGCGCTTCGCGTACAGCTTCATATAGTTGACCAGGCCGTTGCTGAGCACCAATCTGCGGTTTGGGGGTTAGTGGGGTTAGTGGGGCTAGTGGGGGCCGAGCTGAGACTCTACTTACTTGTGCTCCTCGGTGCCATTGGCGTGCTTGATGCGATAATTCTCGAGCACATAAACCGGCTGCGGTGGGTCGGGTCCAGCCGTCGGCTTTGGGGTGGTTGTGGACGACGCGAACGGCCGCGATGTGCTCGAGGGGGCCAGCTCATCAAAGAAATAATCAAAATTTTCCTCTTCAAAATCCATTTGCGGGAATACGACCAATTGATCCTCGTACAAGGGAAATAGTGAAGGTGTCGGTGTTGTTGTTGTCTGTGTTGGTATTGCAGCTATTGCTGTTGTTGTTGGTGTTGCTGTCGTCGTACTTGTGGTCGTCCTGGGCGTTGTGCTGGCCAAGTCATCGCCGCCCTCAACATCGGAGGGCCAAACAACCAATTGTAATTCATAAAGGGGCTGACTGCTGCTGCCAGACATTGAGTGTCGCAGGACACTCGCAGGCTCGGGCCCGTGGTCCTTTTCCAGTTCCTGTTCCTGTTCCTGTTCGTGTTCCTGGTCGTGGCCGTCGCTCGCATCCGCTGGCTTATTAGTGCTGCTGGCGTACGGCACGTTGCAGCCATTGTCCTGCCCCAGTTGCTGTTGCTCTAACGAGTCCATTGTCGCATCGAAACGCAATTTGCAGTCAATGCGATGTGGCGACGTCGACTGCGACGCCGATGTCGACTGCACCTGCAGCCGCTCCTCGTCGAGAGCCGGATTATCAATGGTGGTCAGCTCTTGCTGCTCCTCCCCGCCCAATGCTGCCCCAGCTGCTGGCATTGCCGCTGCCCGGGCACAAATCACGGCCAGCAGGAGGATTAGCGACAGCGGCGAAGCGCCTTTCGGCCACATATATGATGTCATTTCTGGCTGAAATTGCGTTGGGGACTCGGCTCGGGTCTTGGGCTTGTACGAGGGATTGGGCTTCAATTCCTGCTCTTCGCCGGGCGTTGCTTTTCTCACTGTTGTTGTTGTTCAGCCCCAGCAGCTTCTTATATTTATACCCAGAACTCTTCGACAGCAACAGCGACTGCGACTGCGACTGCGACGCTAGCATCGACTTAATCAACGGCTTTTTGGGATCCCGACCAAATTCTTTTAACCGTTACCGTTATGTATTAAGAGCCAGAAGAACAGCCAGTTAAATGAGAAAACGATGAGGCTGACACAGAAGAATACTCGAAAAAAGCAATAAATGCAGCTGCCAGAAGACGACGAGAAGCGTAGGCAAGAGGAAGAACTTCACAGATACACCTCACATATGTATGTGGGTGTGTATGTGTGCACACCCGAGGACACCCGCTCAGACAGATGTTCTTTCAATTACTTTAGCCGGCAGTTCTTGTGAGCAATAAAAACTTCCTAAAATACATTGCTTTCAAAGTGTTATCTTCAAGTTAAGTATAAATTAAAAAGTTTGCTACGCAAAAAGTTTAAGAATGCAAAAAAAAAACGCACTCAAAAAATTAAAAACCAGAACTTTGTTCTTTAATCAACTACAAGATTTGTCAAAATACTGCCAAGGTGATAAACTCCTAACTTGACAGTAAAATTCATATTTCGAGAACATATCGTATAATCCCAACAGTCCTGGAGAAAGTTGAATTGCAGTTGAAATCTAAGGAGAGCCGTGCTTCCATTAACAATCCACTTTATACGATATAAAAAAAAGATGTGTAATCCAAAGGCAGGATAGGCAACACTTTGGGAAGCACGAGATTCCTAATTTATAATTTTTATTTCTATAAATACTTTATAAAATTTTGTAATTTATGAGGGCGAGAGTGGGAGTGGCCGAAATTTATCGATCTTTAATTTGGAGATATTTTCGCAGATTACCCGCCCCAAGACGTAGCCAAAAAGTCTTAGTCACAATATAATCTTTTCACATCGTGAACGAGTAGAAATATGCTAGGACTACAGCTTGACTTATCCTGCTGGGTTGACTGCCATTTGTTTGGGCGATCGCCTGTTTCGTTATTTAAATACAGCCCTCTCTTTCGCTCTTTCTTTGCACTTGTCATTCTTAGCTCAGCGCTTTCCATTCTTTTGGCCATTCGGACAACATCATTTATAATAAGATTTTCATGCTGGACAGGCAGCTCAAGAAACGCCGCCGTCGCCGTCGCAGCTGCACTGAATCGTGGGGGCAGCAGCGTCGACGACCGACCATTAACGAAGCGCTGCTGTCGACGTCGCAGCCTGCGCCGCTTAGCTTTTGTTACTGTTATTGCATTTCTTATTACAAAGCGCTGCCGCCGTCGTCGCACCGTGGAGCAAAACACGAAAATCAACACTTGAAATAATAATATTAATGCAAATATTTGCCAAACAATTGTTAAGATCGACTTTTGTTTATCTGTTAACTTTTTGGAAAATTACAACGGTTTCTAAGATGAGTTTTTAAACTTATTCATAATATAAGCTTAGCTATCTCTTATTATTTTTTTTTTTTTTTTGTTTCTTTTCTGTTCTATTCTACACTGTTGACAAAAGTATTCTCTCACGTACTTATCTAAATGTTCATGTCAAACTATGAATTTTACAGCGAAAAATGTCAAATGGCTCCACGGTGGGGCTTCTCAGCCAGCCGGCTGCGTCGCTTAGCTTTTGTTATTGTTATTGCATTTCTTGTTGCATTTTTCTCTTGTTGTTGTGGTTGTTGTTATTGCAGTTCGGCGACGTTGTTGTCTTGAGCCATAAAATATACTTTATGTTGAAAGTATTTTTAAACTTTACTGACGATTATATACTTGTACACATACATAAGCTAAGTAAGCTCTAATTTTGGTGTGTTCGATAAGTAAATGCAATAATGGCACACACATAAATCAGGGCAAACATTTAGCCGGGTCTCGTCTTGCAATTTTGAAGGCCAGCATCTGCTAAGCATAATATTTGTGCATACAAATTTAATTTTTAGCGGGAACAAAACACAAAATGCGTCTTTAATGTGCAATTTGTCAAAAGTTATTTGATTTATGAGCCCGGCAGCAGCAGCAGAAATAACAGGAACAACAATCGCCCAACTGTCAAACAAGCCAAAAACAACAACAGCAACAACAACAACAAACTTGCGCCCAGCAACAATTGCGTGCCAGGTTCCGTTCGGTTCACCTACCCCAAGCCCAAATACATGTCGAGGCCCCGGGCCAGGCCCAATGCGAATGCCAACGCCCCTGTTGGCCAACATGGCTGCTAATCGTCCAAGGCAGCCAACTTTAAAGCACAACAAATTGAAATCCTCACCCACAAAATTGGTCATGTTAACGTCATCAGCTCCTGTCTAGCAATACGAATATTTCGGCAGAAAACAAAAAAAAAAACAAAAAAAAAATAAATAAATGAAAAGCGTTGCCAATTTCTCGACGACGTAAATGTGGACATGGCATCGACTTTGGCTTTCAGAGTGTTTGCGTCCTGGGCAGTCACATGGTTTTACGTAATCTAATTTGGAGCTCCGGGTCCGGAGCTTTAATCATGCGACTGCCGGCGATTTGTCACAGCTGCCGAGTCCCCTGAAAGGAAGCTGCAAGAAAATCAATGAGCACTTAATTCCATTTACATATTTGAATTTAATTGAAATTGAGTTTTAGCTCACTTAACACTGCACGAAATTGCTTTAAGTTTTCCTGCCCACTGTTCCATAATAGAGCGCAAACATTTATATACACAAAGATAAATGTTGTTCAAGCAATAAACGTGTGCAAAGCGGAGAAATTGACTTTAAATGACTTATTTTGAGGAACGCGTTTTGTGCTTCCGGTCCGCTGATTTTGGAAGGCGGGCTTTCACCACCTGCTGATAAATACCTTATTAGAAAATTGTATGCAAAATGTTTCTGTAAATTAATATTAATCTGCAAAACAAGAGCCGGGAGAAGATCTTTGGTTCGAGACCTGTTCGATTTGACACACTTTGGATTCAAAATAATTATTTTGGCAACTGGTTCCAGGCCCATAAAACCCATAACGTTAAAATACTTAATATCTGGAGCAGCCCTGCATATAAAAGACCAGGCGCATTGGCCAATCCGGCAGAACTGGCAGAGCAGCAAACATGAACAGCTATCTGGGCTTTATCCTGCTAATCAGCGCTGTGGCTGCCGACGTATCCGAGAAGTTGGCAACGACGACGGCGACGACGACGACGACGACCACCAGCAAACCGGAGCAGCGCGAGAAGCGTCAACTGGTAGCTATGCGTGGCCTGAAGGCAGAGTAGCGATGCTGGCAACTAAATCCGTTAACCCTTTGTCAAGCAGGGCAACGCCGGAGTCGGCATACCCGTCTACTATGACGGCTTCAATGGGAATCCGGAGCCCGTTCAGCCCATTAAGCCCGTGCAGCCAATTGCGGTGGTCACGCCCGTGGTGGGCAATACGGGCGCTCTCCAGCCACCTGGTTTTCTGCCCGGATGGTCGCAGAATCTGCCTATTGTCGGCACGCTGCTGACGAACTTGCCGCTCCAGAACCTGCTCGCCGGCCTCAATCTGGGCAACTTGGGCGGCTTAGGTAATCTGGGTCAGCTGCCAACCTTGGGTGGCGCCAAGCCGGGCGCTGCCGGCGGCGCTGGCGGCGGCTCCACGCCGCAGACATGCCCGCTGACCCAGAAGCTCAGCTGCCGCTGTGAGCCGTTGCTCTCGCTGCCCTTGCGCCAACCGGAGTCGCAGCTGGCGCAGATCCTCCAGCAGAACGTCCGGCACAACGAGGATGGCTCGCAGGAGCTGCGCCTGGTGATCAGCAACGGGCACGTGCTCTACCACCGCAGCGACAAGGATGTCCTCAAGCAGCAGGGCTACTACGCACTGCCCTTCCAAACCGGGCACTATCTGAACATCCACTACAGCATCAACCAGGCCAACTACACGATCCAAGCCGACGTGGGCAGCCTGCCTCCCAGTGCAGATTTCGATGTCCTGTAAGCCGAGTGCAAAGAGCCGAGTTTGTAATGCACTGATATCTATGATGGTATAATTTTTTTTTTTAGCCTTTAATTTTCCTGAATGAACTTTCTCAAAAGTACGAAGAAATAAAATGATTAATCCAATTTGACAAAGAGATTTTAAATGCAAATTAACTATGATGTAATTCAAGTTTACTTATACTTGATTCTGTTGCTTGATATTCGAAAGTTAGATAAAAAGTTTATATTTTTAAAACATTAAAAATAATAAAATAAATAAAAATAATAAAAATAAAGATACAAATTTGAAATTATTTGAATTGATTTGACATATTATCTTTGCCACTCGTTAAGAGAGTAATGATAAATTCTTAGTTATTATAAAAGCGGTTGGTTAAAAAAATCGATAGACTATGATAATAATACAACTTTCTATTGCAGCTCCCCTGGCGGCAATTACTATTCATTAATTGAACTTCCTAATTTGCTGGGTTCTGCTGCCATGGGGAACGTTTTCGCGACAACAAAAATATTCAGCAGCAATATTCGCAACAAGTTGGATTCCCATGCCAAAAATGCCACAGGAAAAACATTTTCCCGATGCTCTCAATTTGCGGATGGCAAATGGAAATCAAGCTGCAATTGCAATGCCAACTTGGAGCCGGAGCGGAAGCGAAAAGGCGACGACGGAGACGACAATGATGACAACTTTTGCAATGAGCAATTTGACAGGATGCCCCTCGAAACGCAAATTGCCACCGTTGTGCAACAGTTGAGGACCTGCCGCTTTTCGATTTGGAATCCCTCGATTCCGCTTACAAATGTTCTGAGCGTTTAACCAAAAAGGGAAGGGAGACACCCATTTAATGGAACTATCTGGGGGTGCCTTGGCCAAATATTCTGTGCCAGGAGAATCTCTACCAATTTTATCTCTCAAAATTATTTGATATTTTTTATCAATTAATTTTTATCATAGCTGCCTCCTTCAGTGGCAACATTTTTATACCCTTGTAGGGCATAATAGTTAACTGGATTAAAAGGTGATTGTCAGTGTTGCAAACAGCGTGAAATAAATAATTTTAAGAACAAAATCAAATCCGATTAACGTCTGCCAAAGCGCTTTACGGTGGATTACGGCGGAATATTCGCATAACGTCAGATCAGATTTCATTTTATTAAATGTTCATAGTTTGCACATATAAGCCAAGTAAAAGCAGTAGGCGTTTTTGGAAAATAAATATATAAATATATGGTTATTATATATACCTACTTGGAGTCCTAGTGCCATGTCTCACTTCGAATCTTTCCATTAAGAGTTTTATTTATTTAATTTTATGCTTTCGCCACCATCTGTAATTTTTTCTGTGGCATTTTGTAAATTATTTCAACTGTGTCTAAGTGTTTTTAAGCCCTTTTTATATTCGTTGTTATTTAAATTGTGTTTTTAAAATACATGCAAATACATGTTCGATATTTAAAAAAAAAATAAATAAATAAAAAAAAGTATAGTCTTTAATATACTTCTCGTGTGACGAAATTCAACTGAACTTATCTAACAAGAACTCGACAACAAATTCGAATAATTATGCACACGCACACAAAAAATTATAAATTCGCAATTTCGCAAATGAGGTAGGGGCACATCATGTTGTTCGTGATATTGTACATATTGTTGTACAACAAATTTTAAACACATTTATTTGTACACCCAATTCTCTTTTTGCGCTTTGAAAATTTGAAATTGTTCTCAGTTTGTGTAAAAACTGTTTTTTCTAACACGATTCACAGCATTCCATTCATTTACTCATTCATTTTTTATGTTCTATGAATTTGTTTTTTCTCAACCGTCAGAGATTATAAATTTCAACTTCGCATTATACTGCATTATCAGCAAAGGGAAATACAGATAATAGTAGTAGTAAATAATTCAAGCGATAGCAGAATACAATTCTGTAATGTTTATTTTGTTTGACTTTTTTTTATTTATTTTAATATTTGATGGTATATTTAATGAAAATGTTAAAATGTTGCAAATAAATGCTTAATTTAATGTTTTTAATATTCGTTATTGTACTTCTAAGTTACTATTTGCCCAGATACCCAATATATCTTTCTTTTACACGACATTTTTGTCGTGTAAAAAGAGAATAACGACAAATTATGAAATGCCATTGAACACGAAAATCAGTGCAGATTTGCATGTCAAACATTTTTATCAACTTTAATCTGGGCGGGTCTCCACGGGAATGTGTTCCAAGTGGCCCGTCTCTAGCTGCAATAGCGGTGAAAAAAATGGCGTTCATACGTTTCGAGCTAATCAGATTGATGGCTTTATTTAAAAGGCGACTTAAAAGGTCTTAAATCATGCAGTCATATCAGATGTGTGCGCTGAATACGAATATGGACATTTATAGAAGCTCGCTTTCCGCCTCTTGTTTGTATCTGTGCAGGTATTAAAGCCTACTTTTGAATGCGGATTAACAGGAATTGTATAAAAGCAGAGAGAGCCCAGCGATGGCCAATTACGGAACTGAAATGTTCAGCTTGTTGTGTTAACGGATTCGCAAACTGGGTAAACTTTTGAGTTGGCAGTTGCCAGTTGGCAATTGCGCGTCCAGGTGGCCAGGTTGAAAAGCCATTGGCTGCGACAAGTGAGGCAGCGACAACCGTTGCGGGCGCATTCAGCTGGCCAGGCAGCGCCTGCCTCCGGGCGTAATTACGCATTAACAGCTGACTGGCACTTAATAGCGCCATTCTAGCGCCACCCACCCAGCGGGCCGCTTTAAAGTTGGCCAGCAGCGTCTTTAAGTGCGCAGTTCGCGTCATTAATTCGTCTGAATGCTTTTCATTTGCCAAAGCGCTGTTCTTGTTGCTGTATTTGTTTGTATTACTCGACTGCAACAGCAGCAGCAGCAGCAGCAGCAGCTGCAAGCAGATACTGCATCCATTAGCAGCTATGCCATACGGACCAGTGTGAGTGACCAGCAAGGACCGGGTACGCCAGTGTTGCTAGATTGACCGTGCGCTAGTCCCTTCCATCCGGAAGAACAACAGTCACTTACCCCCACCCCACCCACACACACACACACACAGAGACACAACTGCCACATTGTGTGGCCAAAGCGTAACCGCGACTCGCCTCCAAACAGCCAACGGATGTGAATTGGGAACGGAAAGCGTCGCAGGTAGCCCAGCCATACAATCAGGCACACACACACCCACACACCCACACCCGCACAGTGGTCTTTAAATGAAGTACCCCCATTTCTAATGCCCCGCATAAGTTCCTTAACAGCGCTCCACAAATCATTGAATTTACCTATTTATTGCGCAGCTTTCTATAATATGCAGCACTCTTAATGCCGTTACACTAACAGCTGTTGTTCGCCGTGTCCTGCACAAGCACAGGGACAGGGACGGGACACATACTGTTGACAACCACTGTGCCCCGCGCCAGCCGCCCCAAATAGTTGTAAATTGTCGAAATCGCAAACAAAAGCTGCGACTGCAAAAAGAAGTGAACACACAAAAAACAAGTTGGAGTGCGCTGGTCGGGTGTGGCCGACTAGCAGATACCCTTTCATTCCTACACCCTCACACACACACAAAGCCGTGCCCACTGATCAAGGAAATATATATATCTCAAGGATTTGCAGATGCCTGTTACATACATTTGCACAAAACCATCATACCCTGTTCCACCCGTTTTCAATGGGTATAAAAATCAATGGAGAGCTCCAAAACAAGCGCAAACGCAGCGACCACTAAATAAGTGGACTGCGTGAAAAGCGGATACAAGAAAGCGCAGCCAAAGAGCTTTAAACAAATAAAGGATCAACGTGGCCTCAATTCCCCCTTCCTCCGCCTCCGTGGGTATTTTGATTGCCAACGAGCGCTCGCGGCTACTTCATAACAATCACGAGGTATGAAAATCCTTCTGCCGAAGGCAGTAACATTTAGTATACTTTTTAAGCAAATATATTTGCTTCAACTGAACGTAAGTAACACTTAAAAAAGTATATTTGACAATAACAAACATGTGGGAACGTTGCAGTCGGGTGTAACCGACTGAGCAATACTCTTTTACCATATAATAACAGCTCAAAGCGGTCTTAATTATTATTGTGAGATTGGAAACATCATTTTTGTATTTTGCTAGGGGCGCGAGTGGGCGTGTTCGGCAGTTTTTTAATTTTTTTTTTAAATTACGCTCAGAGAACTTTACGAAACTGTCAAGCTCAAGATTATATATTGGTGCTAAATTTGGTGTATTTTTCAAAATAATGTTATCTTGTTATTTATAGAAGTACTCTTTATGTTGAGCATTGAAAATAAGCTAAACTTTTATTCGAACTGAAATTATTAACATATATATATTTTTTATCAGATGATTGTTTTTAATTGTTTTCTTTATTCACGATGCATTTTCTTGGGGACCATTATGAAATTTAATAATAGGTTGTTTTTGTTGAAAATCGATTATTGAGAAACATTGATATTCAGTTGAGCTGCAGGGGAAAAATCCAACGGCTGATGTCGTTTCAACTTTCTAATATAAAGAGGTTTACGGCCAGGTAGTTCACCTGGACGAAAAGCCATTCCAAGCTGCTGCTTCTTCCCGTTTGCCTTTCGCCTAAGAATTGAAATATGTTTTATCTATTCCAACCTGCATCAATATATGACATAATTAAGGACATAAATAAATTTGTGGTCTAAGTAAAAGTAATATCGTTTTTTAAAATTAACTTTCTTCTAACGAAACCAAAATTCAAATCATGTCTCCTCACTGCTCCATGGACATTTTGCGAAGGAGATTCCCGTGTCGTCTGTCTGTGTAACCGCCGAATCCTTAGTCCTTTCGTTGTTATCCGACTTTAACCCACTTTTCGCTCAGTTTTCGAGAGAAGTAAAATCAACAGCAAGTAATTCATTTGGTCGGATTGTGTCGTTCTTTTCTCTCCACTCAGCCAGAGGCAATTTTTGGACTCGTTCACAAAGTGAAAAGAGCATATTAGTTCTCGGCAATGTAATGATGAAACTAGAGGCTTGAAACTTGAAGTAAATACGCGTGCTACAGTTTTAGAGCTAAACTCATCAGGACTTGACTAGGAGATACCCTGTGCATGGTTTTTGCTCTGGATTTGTTCTGCATTTCAAATATATTTATTTTCAAATATCGTATATTGTAGTTTTTTTTTTTTGAGAAAGAACTCATGTACCAGCAATTTAAAAAAAAATGCTTGCATCGCAAAATTTTAATTTAATTTAATTTTAATTGATTGCTGGTATCAACATTAAATGCCATCTAAAATCTGATTCTTCGCCTATATTTAAATGCTCTTGTGGACCAAATATCTATGTTAAAATAAAAGCTGAAAGACTAAAGACTAAAATCCTCCAGCTCGAATAGTTTTCGAGACCGCCACGTTCACACTTTATAGGGTCGCAGATGCCTCCTCCTGCCTGTTACATACGGTTACAAAAAACGATTATACCCTTTTCACCCATTTTCGACACTAATCTCAGTTGCTATCAGGCGGATACGCCCGACGGCCGCGTTCTGACTTGTTCCGTGGTACTTCGACTATTCATTCGTCACCGTTGAGGCACAGTTCACGCCCTGGCTTGGGGCAGCGCTAACTGGGGGCACTTGCTGATAAGAGCGCAGCCACGTTATCGGGAGAAATGAGTTTAGAGCTGGTCGCAGTTGGTCTGCGATAGGCGTCGCAGCAATGTCTGGTAAGTGATTTGGGCGGCGCAGCGAACCGCCGACCGCATTAAGATCCCAATTCGCCCACATAGAACACAAGTGGATGCACTGCAGCCATGGCAGCGTGGCGCCCAACGCCGTGGTCGCGGGCCACGACTCAGACGGGGACACCATTTACGTCGGCCGCGCCTTCTGCAACAATGACCTGCTGCCGGCCAAGGTGATACCGACGAAGGGCAGGGCCTACGTGGCGTATGCGTGCCAGGAGGTGGAGCTCGACAGCTACGAGGTGCTCAGCGGCCACAACTACGAGTGGCTGCCGGCGGAGAACGGCGCGGTGCCGCCCGGCGCCGTCAAGGTCGGCCGCAATGTTGACGGTGAGCACCTGTACGCCGGCCGTGGCTATCATGCCGGCAGCCTGACCGTGGGCAAGGTGCATCCCTCGCACGGCTGCCTCTACATACCGTACGACTCCGATGAGGTGAAAATCTTCGCGTACGAGGTGCTCTCACAGCCGGAACGCTGGATCGCGACGACCGCAGCGAGCCTGCCCGAGGGCGCCGTGCTGGGTGGCCACGACTCCAACGGCGACGCCATCTACGTGGGTCGCGTCTTCCGCGACGGCGACCTCCTGCCCGCCAAAGTGGTGCCGGCCAAGGGCGCCGCCTATGCGGCCTACGCCCAGGCCGAGCACGAGCTCACCGATGTCCAGGTGCTCGTGGGCGCCGGCTTCGCCTGGACACCCGCCTCGCACGGCAACGTGCCGCCCCACGCGGTGGCCTCCGGCCCCAACGTCGACGGCGAGCTGCTCTTCGTGGGCCGCGCCAGCTACTGCGACAGTCTGACCGTTGGCAAGATTCACGCCTCGCACGGCTGCATCTACGTACCCTTCGGCGGCGAGGAGGTCAAACTGGAGTACTACGAGGTCCTGGTGCGCACATAGCCGTAACCAGCCGAAACATCCAAATAAACATCTGGGTAAGAATCCCAAATCGTATGACACGAGTGCGCTAATCTATATACCCCATGGGCGGGATGAATTGAATCCTAATTTATCGACACTTTTTTATCTACGGCTCCATAAATCACCCCTTTTCTAATGGCAACAGCAATTATTAGTTTGTTGGCGACGGAAACGTCTGTCTGTGGTTTATTACCAATATCGATAAGACCTGTAATAGAAATTCGCTGGTGAAATAGGTTTTATGGGCGTATGCACATGAATGTTGGGCAATTATCCGATTATTTCAAATGGGTTTGTCGTGAGCTTTGAATATGTTTCCCTAACGTACCCAAATACTCGTTTATAAAGTGAATGGAGTATATTGGTTCTGCGCATATGTCCCATATTGAATGGTCTGGCAGAGTCATGTTTTCGCAAAAACTTTCGACTGCAACGTTCTTACTTGTTTTTATTGGCTTATTTAAGTTGCTTCCAACGGTTTTGCATGAATGAAGTTTAAAATTTAACAGCGCCACCTAGTGGAATAAATACAAACTATGGTGCAGCGCCATCTTTGCGAATACCAAAACAGGGCTGCCAGTCGACGACACTGGCAACACCATTCATATGTGCTAACAGCGCGATATATCGATATTTGCGTGCATACAGCTGATTTCAAATATATAGCGCGCAAAGTCAAATAGACTAAATAGGCTGACACAAATTATATACATACAAAAAATAATAATTTTGTTATTATATTAGAAGAAAATGATGAAAGTAAACAGCAATGGCACCACGCAAAAAAGTGTTTAAATAACTGCGCGACGTTGCCACCTGACAGCACACATTGATCAGCTGTTGACGCAAACAAGTAGTCGATACCTAATCGATTGGCGCTCACATTTGGCATGCTATCGATTGCTTGCGTATTTATTCAGTAGATTTTTTGCGGCTCCAAAAGTCGGACGTGTTCGTGGTTGTTTATTTTATTTTTTTTTTGTAAATGCAAACACTTGCAAACATTAACTACGTGTGCTGCATTTGTTTATACGTGAGCGTGCATTGAATGCGAACGCAACTGTGTTTGTTACTGAATTCGATTAAAAACCAAAGGGAGCCCCAGCAACAACAAGAAGAAGCACTAGTGTCAACACACGACAACAACAACAGCAGCTCAACTCCTTCGCTCCGCCTGTGACACGACAACAAAGCAACAACACGACGTCAACACAACTCAACTGTTGTTGACGCTCTCACTATTGTTATTGCTGCCGCCTTGCCGCTGCTCCACGAAGCCAACAGCCCAGCGAGCGACTCGCAATTGAATGTGCCCAGAACCCGCACGAGTAAATATCAATTTTATATCAATCTCCGGCATGTTACATTTTGTTCTACTATTCGCCCATCTATCTATTAGCCACACAACGGTAGCTAACACGTCGGCGACGGCGACGTCAACGCCGGCGGCATTTGCCACTAGCATTAACATACAACTTTAGTATGACTAAAAATCACAGCGACAATGCGTCGCGTCGCCAGAACGAATGCGGGGAATATCGAGAACTGTGCTTGTGGATGTGGACGCGGACCTAGCCCAAGTGCAGGGGGGGGGGGGCCTTACTGGGGGGGCGTCCGCTCGCGCTCGCAGAAGCTCTAACTTTTCTGCTGCTCTTCTTTATGTTGTCTTCAGAGGCCGTTGCTGCTGCGTTTGTTTTTCGCTATTTTGTTTTGCCAATGCCTGCAGCAATGCTGCCAATTTATTCAGTTTTCCCGCCAGATCTAGCTGTTTTTATACTCGTTCACTAAGTGAAAAGAGCGTATTAGTTTTGTGCAATTTCAGTCTGTCCGGATGAAAGCAACTTTTTTCGGCGCTTTTGAAGATAGAGACTTGAAATTTTAGATACATACTTGTAGGTATCTGCTTCAGGCAAAGTGGTAAAATTTTTGTGACACGCCTAGTGGGAGGCTGGTAAATAGATAACATGTATTTTTATTTTATTATATTTACCACAATATTAAAGTTAGAGTCACCAAATTTGGTATCTATGTTTTAGAGCTAGAGTCACCAAATTAGCAGATGTAGATGGATGGTCACTCCTTTAAAGATCCAGCCATGCTATATCTATGTCTTCCACAAAATTATTCCAAAATTTACAAAAATTTAGACAAGTAAAGTTCCCCAATCCATACTTGCTAGATTTTAAAGTCCCACAACTTTGTAAAAACTGAACCGATTTTCATGATGTTTACCATTTGCATCATGGTTTGACATCTAAATCAATTCTGCAATTTTAATTTAATTCGTTTTCGAAACAGACATTGGTAAGACGCACTCGGGTACGCCCAACTGCAACGTTCTTACTTTATGTTTTTTTTATTTCCCCACACAATATTTTAAATTTTGTAAAAATTAATAAGTTCTTTTGGTCATTTTTAAACGAGTTATCTTAAATCTATCATTTCCGAGCTGTATTGACTTTGGTTGTACGTATGAGCGAACAAACTTTGTAAATTCATTATTTTGATATATAATCCGCATTCGAGATAAAAAGTTCACTTTTTTTTTGGCGCACAAAACACACAAAAATTCATTAAACAGTTATAAAAATGCAAACCCTTTGAGTCACCGAATTCAGTTTGTAAATTGGCTATATGATACTGTTGCCAATATTTCGCTTGCCTGATAAAAATTGATAAAATTGTATTCCATTTGTTTTTAGCTATAATCACACTATATAAAGAGCTGTCAGTAAGAACCAAACTATAACTTTTATTGGTTTTTAAATTATTACGTTGCCATATTTTACTTATTTTACTGGCAAACATTGTTGGTTCGCGCTATTGTCTTTAAGTTCGGTTCGGGTCGTGAAACTGACCTCAATGAGCCTGGGGTTAAATTCCAACCTTGGTTCGTTACATTTCAAATTGAAGAGAAGATTTGTTTATTTTTCTTAATTATAAGTAAATATTAATTTGGATTCTTTTTATTTTCTTTTAATTACGAGGGCGAATATCTTGTAACGAATTCTCGTTAGGCAATCAAAATTACCTGGGTTACAATTTTCGGTTCAGCTGAAATGAAACCAAACAAGTTTACGAAGATAAACTTTATGCGATTGGACGACATTCGTAAACGTTTTACAGTTGTTGCATGAAATCAAAATAGATTTAGATAGAACAATATTTTTTTGTAATTTTCCGAATATAGTTTTGTTGAGCTTTACGAACTTGTTGAGCACTTCAACTTACTACTAACTTGTATAATAGTTATAGTTGTTGTAACGTTATTTGGCTTGATTTAATTGAATTTAACCTTAAAACTTTGGTTTTTTGCCGCTTAAAAGTTGACAACACTGCAATTGTCCTCCACAAGCCAGTTTCAATGAATTATAGTAAGTTGGCAGCACTGGGCTATACTATTTGCACGTCCTTGGCTGTTATACGCCTTCCATTTAATTTAACATTAAATACTTTAGATTTTTTTTATCTTTATTTCTTTGGTGGTTTTTCTCAAAGTTGGCAATACTGGCCTGCCAGCAGCCGCATAATAAGAGTGCTGCAATTTCAATGCACTCGCCTCTCTTGCGCTCTTTTTTTCTTCAAACCTGCTGCGCGTGTGTGTGCCAGTGTGTGCCAGTGTGTGTGAGTGTGTGTGAGTGTGTGCTAGAGGCGCACTTGCTGGCGCTTCATTTGTTCGCCACCCACGACCCTTCGCCGGAGCCGCGCCCGCCGTCCTCGTTGCTTGTTGCCTTATTTTGTCAACAAAGTTTGTTGCACTTTTCGCTGTTGCATAGAAGTCACATTGAGCTCGTATTGGGGCTACTCCTGCTGTCAACGTCAGCTGCCACATTCCTCAATATCTGCATCGCTGGCTGCGCCACAGCCCTGGCTGCCTGCGTGCAACAGCAACAATTAGTCGCCCCGAAAACAGACAAAAGCTTTCATTGTTGGGGGCCGCGTGCACTTCAGCTTTAGCGCCAACTCCAAATGCAGCACTCCAGCTGCAACTGCATCTGCCGCCACATCTGCATGTCTCTCTCTGTTATACTCTGTGCTGCAAAGAGATAAAGGCGATATCGGTGTTGGCAAATTGGTCGGAAATGTTATTGATTGACTCTTTCAAAGATTAAAGCCAAAATCTATATAAGGACACCAGTATTAGAGTGATCAAATTTGGCCAAAAGCTAATCAGTCGAATTTTTCGTAATGCTCGCCATCGTTTTAAAGATACAGGGTATTGCATAGTCGTTAAATTGCGAACGCAATGTTTGCACTTGTTTTATTTATGTACATATTTCACTTGGCACTTGTTATATTTATACCCAGTGGCATGTGGCATGCGGCATGTGCAACATCACTTCATCGCTTCATCTTTGCTCAGCCAAACGAACGTTTGCCATCTCCCAAATGAAATTAGGCTGCAGCTCGACAGCTGAGACTCAATAAGTCGGCTTATTGCCATGCAAATTAAATGACCAAATGCACAAGAGAAATGCCTACAAACATATGTCGTAGGTATTTCACATAACTTGAACTCTCTATCGTGATTTAGTGCCTTCATAATTCCCAATCGCCAACTTGCCAAGTTGCAGTTGACTTTCGTAATGAACGCTGTGAAAACATTATTAGTTTTGCTTAATAATGTTACACGGTAAAGAGCACGTACTAACCACATATATCATATAGCAATGGCTCTTACGTGGAAACTGCGGCTCAACCTTTATATAAGTAACTTTTTTCTCTTGCCCCATTTTATTTCAACATAATGCAAAGAACAGCCTTAGGAACTCTCATCAAATCAAGTTTAATGCAATTATAATCCATAATATTATGTTACAGTTGTGACTCATCGAAGATGCTGTTAGCAATATTTGTTTCGCCCACGCTTCTTTTCCTTGCCATAAGCTCACTTTCATTTCAGGAAAGCACGTAATTCATAATTCCATGCACCCGACATAAAATGCTTCTGTGATAAAAAATGTTCTGGAACCATTATTTAAAATAAATCAAAGTTGTTTCGCTTCAAAGAACACATCTGCGACATTATAATATATAGATATAGATACCATCGGGCCAAAACTGAATTGTTCTATTGCTGGTCTATTGGTTAATAAAAAAAAAACACTTACTCGATAGATCTAATCTTCAGCGTGTGTGTTCTACGTTCTTTGAATTGCTTTGAAAAGTGTAAACAATTGGCTAAAAATAGTTCATAATCTAATTTCATGCATATTATATTTCTACTGTAAGACCAACTAACTGGCTGTCGAATATCTGTCGTGCATTAAATCCATAATAATGTTATCAATGATCAATCACAAGAGATAGCATTTATACTCAAAAATGTTGCTTCGAAGTTTGTTTATTTAATTCTATGCTAAGCAAAGCATGCTTAACAAAAGTAATTTAACAATTTGGGAAATTGTTGGCTCTTCCTTTCATTGCATCAACAAGAAAACTTTCACAAAGCAATAATGGAAAATTTAAGTTTATAACTAGCCAATTTGTTTCGAAGACTGTTTGAAATTGCTTTTTACATATTTTACTTGAAACTGCTGTAAACTTAATCCCGCTTTGGCTATATTTTCACGAGTATATACTTGAAATTCGGAATACATATTCTTCTTCTGTATTATACGCATATATTCCGATTTGCCTATTATTGGTTTAGACATAGTTTTTGTTTTGCTTTGAATAGAAAACGGTTTGAATTTATGTTACGGCAGCTGGCAACAGGGTATCTCCTAGTCGGTCACTCACGACCAGAGCAGTCTTATTCAAAAGTTCATTTTAATGACGAGCAACAAAATTGAACATCAATATTGATAACAACATTGTCTGTAAGGGTGCGTTATCTTCAACGCCAGAAAGATAATTTGTCTAGCTTAATATTTATTTAACGAGCGGACCCTCCGAATCGATAATATTATAGATGTAGCTTTCGTGTATGTACAACTCTTTCCTATATATTCACTTAATAGAGCAACTTGGCATATTTCAATCGAATATAAAACTGGGCCACCGTAAAGTGCGCAACTAGTTTTAAGAATTACGCATTATCATTCAAATACATACATACATATATATGCGTGAACGTCTGAATACATATACACACACTTACGTATCAGCAGTTCTTTATGAATGGGCTTAAGCGAGGCCCATCAATGGCCCGGAAAATAATTAAGCAAACTGTGCAAAAGTTGGCGGCCTCGTCGTTAGCTAGCCCAGTTAGTAGGCCAGGCCGGCCAAACTTCAATTGGAAATCGTGCAAATTGCTTCTTAGTGGTAATACGTGAAACGCGAGTGTGTCAAAGAACTGCACTGAACACAGTTTCGATTTGGCCAAATTGTCGAAATTCCTGTCGGCTTTGATCGAGCTGCTGCCCCCTGCCCCAAAGTTTTAATCAAAATGGGACACGTAGCCCTTTAGCATTTCAAAAACATAGTGGCAACACCATAACGATGCTCACAATGATGATTTGGTGAGCTGGTGAATGATAAGCGGGCAGAGCGAATCAATCGGCGCGAAAATTTAAATTAAATCAAAATCTAGCACGCTTATCAATTTTAGCCGCGCCGCCTGTTCTGATTTCCCATCAACCCGCCCCCTTCAGCCCCCCGCCCCCGTAGGCGTCAGTAAATGCCAGCTGAAAGTTTTTTCTGTTGCCAATTTGCATACAATGCAGTTTACAGTTTAGCTTTGGCTTCGACTTTTTGTTATGCATTTTGTACGTACACACTCCTTTTAATACCCTGTACACAATAAAAGAGGTAACAAGCTGGCTATGCCATTTATCTGTTAGAGCCAAACTGAGGCATAGCCAGAGCAATATAATTTATTTATAAATTATATGCTTAAACATTTCAAGATCTTCAAGATAACAAACAAGAAGAAGAAGAATTCTTGTGCTCTCTTCTTCTCTTGACCGAACAGAGGTTGTTCAAAAATGAATTTGTCATCACAAACGCTAGAGGGTATCTTCTTGTGAAGCAGTCTCCCGACTAGAGGGTGTTGCACTTGCACTATTTATTGCTGTTGAGTTTTCCATATTTATTTATTTAGTTTTGTTGCACAATTTCAAAGTCAGTTTTTTTCTATTTGTTATATTGCACTTTGTGTTGTGGGCGGATGGTTGGGCTTTCAGTTTCCCTCTCGATGCAGTACAGTAAAAGAGCTGACACTGACGCCGCCAATCGTTTTGATCGATACACAACCAACAGTTGTGGCATCCCGGTTTATCTTTGTTGTAGTTGCTGTTGTTGGTGCTTCTTCTGCTGCTGCTGCTGCTGCTGTCGTTGTTACAATGCCGGTTGGGGTTCATTGACTTTAAACATTTGTTTTTGATGTTATTTCGAATGCTGTTGCTGGTGTCTGCTGCTGATGCCAGAGGCGTCGCCTGCTGCCAGAGTGTTAATTACTTTTTTGTTTTAATTGTCAATTTATCGATGGAACGCAAAAAAAAGAAAAAAAAATGATACATAAATGAAAAATCCATAACTATATAGTCAGAGAAGGCATTGCGTGCAGCGTTAAATTCCCTACGTTGTTGCCCTTTTATACAACCGTTTAAAATTGTTAAATCTGGCTTGGGGAATGCCCCTAATATACGTTGCACCTGTTGTTTAACAAGCTTTCTTTCGTTTCTGTTCCCGATGTGTGACGCATATATTCTTGATCAGTCTGCCAGCCCGACTCGAAAGCTGCGTCCATCTGGCTCTTTCTGCGCAAACAGGTAGTCTGTATATTTGTATATATGTATATATATCTTTATAAGTGATAAAAGCTCGTTGAGTATATAGACTAATCGGACAGCAGAACAGAGTCTCTCTGCGCTGATCAAGTTCAATGCACCAGCTTATTTGATAGCTCAATTAGTTTCCGAGAAGCCTGTGCTAGGCCCTATGTATAACCATGGTTGACAACACCAATTGAATTATAACATTTTAACCAATATTTATCTTTCGGTGCCCGTTCCCATTCGTGGCATCGTGCATGCGCTGAAACGTTCAGTTTTAATTAACACATTTGCCGGCTCGAACTTTCGACTCATTCACTTTAAAAACTCGGCACGCTTCACTGTGCAAACGTGGAGTGCGCTCAGCGGATTGGAGTACCATGTTCCTCTCTCTCTCTCTCGCTCGCTCTGCGCTTCACTGCGTATCGAAGGGCGAATCCCCGGAGGTCTGGCCACGCCAGATAGCACTGAGGGACCGGGCACTGAGGCTGCAGAGGCAACAGCTGCTGCACGTCGTGCATACTGTCCAAGTAATTTATAATATGAGCGACGTGCTGATAAATGAGCTGTCGTTGCGCCAGTTGCTAAATATTAACCAGCCAGTCGCGTTTACTTAGACAATCCTACCAAAACAACAGCAAAAAAACGAGGAGAAGAAGAAGAGGCTGACAGCACAGATGCGAGCGAGCGGGACAGGGCGATAAGTGTGCGAAAGAGAGCTAGGAAACGGCGGAGAGGCCAGCGATGCGGTTCGGTGCGTCGCTGGAAGCCTTCAAAACGTTCCGACTGCAATTTAGAACAAGGTCTTTAGACTGCCATTAAGGCACTTTACGTTCCGGCTCAGCATTCCGTATTCGCCATCAAATCATCAACACTTCCCGGCTGCAGCCCTCAAGCATAGCGCAACATTATTTATGCAGATCTTTTGAAACAAAAGCTTCCAACTTAAACTGTCGCAAACGTCCCCGTCAACGCACCGAGCGCAACAAGCGTGAGAACTAGCGCCAGCCACGGCCGGCCACACTGGTCTGAGTCACGCCGAAAACGCGATTAAAATGTGCTTAAAACACAAATCAGTTGGCATTTGGCCCGGCCTGATTGCACCCAGTTTGATGCTGATTTAATGCCCCATTATAACCTCAAACTAAATACGGTTTTGCAATTAATTTTGATTCGTAACACACGCAGATCATGTTTATTTTACGGTCTGTCAGCTCGTGACATCTATGAAAGCGATCGGGCAATTTATGCCCGGCGGGAGAGCGTTTGTTCAAGTTGACCGCCGTTCTATGCGATTCTCATGATGTCAAGTAAATGATGCTTTTCATGCTATCTCGTTCTCCGTATAACAGGTGTGTTTACAACAGCTGTGCCAAAAGTTTTCTTTTATAATACTCTTAATTTACCCACTTTATGTCCGATAGTTGCTATGACAGCAATGCTCCGATTTATTATGCTAGTTTCTGTGTAATTTTGCGTTTAAGTTTATTCACTTTTGGGGACACTGTGCGGAGGGCTAAGCCAAATGCGATGCCATTAAGCTTAAGTTGGGAGAAAAAAAAAAAGAAGAAAAGTGCTAGAAGAAAAACCATCAAATAAAGCAAAACTCTTCACATGCATAAAACTTAATGTAGACGTGGGTGTACGTGTGTGTGTGTGTGTGTGTATTATGTTGTTTTGTGGCACGAATGTGTCTGTGTGTGTGTGTGTGTGTGTAAGCTTGTCAGACTGGACTGCTGTTTGGCAATACAATAAAATTTACACGCTTATTAATTTTTACAAGACTTTGTCCGACACTTGAGCGAACCGCTGGCAACATGAGCGATGAACACAAACAACAACAGCAACAACGGAGGTGCCTTTTGTACGGTCCCATCGTGTTTACCATTCACCCACAAACGCACGCACACACACACGCACACACACACACTAGCTATTGAAAAGTAGTTGGATGCCTGGCGGTCAGGAGACGGGCGGCGGGAGGCACCTCTTCAAACAAAAATTCAACTTATATTTTGCTGTTGGTTTATATTTTTTGCGCTCGCTGCTGGGAAAAGCGAGCAGAGACAAAGGCAAGAGCGGGAGCACGGCCGGTGGCGTAGGTGGGGCTTTGGGGGGCGGGGGGGCGGGGGGGGCGGTTCCATTGCTCTAGTAACTTTGCTCTAAAAAGTTTTCGGGCCCTTTGGGCGTTGCTCTGGCTGAGGAATGAGCAGAGGAACGGAAAGACGCCCGTGGCTAGGAGGGGAATAGGGGAAGAGCAGTGGAGAGGTGCGAAGAGGTCAACGCTGTAGTAAAGCTTATGCAGCATTTTGGGCTCGCATGTAAATATATAAGCTATGCAAAATATGGCCATAGCAATATTTTTTTCCTTATTCCAAAACTTTCGTCAGACATAGAACGCCAGACAGAAAGTATATGAACCAGGACCTTCTGTCATGTGTGTACACAAACACACACACACACACCCACACCCACACGCCCCATAACATCGAAAGGGCGGCACAGAGCCCAACGCAAACTTGAGGTTTGTCTGGGAGTTCTTATCCGTTTTCAGTTGCCATCTAGTTGGCTAAGAACTGCTTGGGGAGTGTCCAACAAGTAGCCGGACACCGCTGCCGGACACACAATCTGGGACCGTGTGTGTAGTCGAATTTATATAGAGAAAGCCAACGCAGATAAGGTGCACAAAAAGCGAAACAAATTGGATGCTTTCAAAATACGTTTAGTTTGAAAAACTGTTCGCAATTACCAAAAAAAAAAAACGCTTCAAAAGAGGAGTGTGATAGAAGTTACATTTGTCTCTCGGTGTACTACACAGCATTCAAATACTAATTAAGAGATTAAAAATACAAATACGATTAGCTTGTGGCTTCTCGCAACTGATAAGAGTGCTTTACATTTACCTCAGAGTACGACAAGCAGTCAAAAATGTAAATAAGTGCGAGCAAATACCCAAAAAAATAAGATAACGTTCATATTCTAGTCCAAAAAAATTGCTAAGTACACTTTCACAGATAAAAAAATGAGTAAAAAGAAAATAATTGAGATTTATAATTAAGCCACAATGTTCCTGCTAAACAGTAAAGCCGATATGTTTAATTGTGGCCAAATTAGGTAAACACAAGTAAGACAATAAGGGAGGAGAACAAAGCGAGGGTGTCGGAGATCAAATACCCCTGCAAACATATCGAAGATGTGCACTTTCTAAATATATATAATCTTTTTACACGTATAGAAACAATACCAGCAAATTTTAAATAAATTTGCGCTTAAACATAAATTAAAAGTTAGTTGGAAATTAAAATATTTCCCATCATATACGTATATTCTAGGTGTCTGTATTAAAAGCGTGTTTTTACTTTGGAAAATAATTGGAATATCTCCCAACGCCAACGCCACCACCTTAATCCAATTAGAATTTTGCTCAAAGTACACAAAATTGGAGGGTCCTTTTTTTTTTGGCTTTTTTCAGCTTTTAAATACATTTCAAACGTTATTGTAAAAATTCACTGTAGGCGTGTTTTATCATTTTTGGAACTCAAATGAATTTTAAAATATTTATGTAAACAATAATTGAGTGGAAAAGTTAAAGCTAAAAAAATACTTGGCCCGCGCAAAGCTGGGTAATGTCAGCTAGTGTATGGTAAGGCACAAAGCTGACTACAGACTAAGTCCTTAATTCTTTAATCGCAGTGCTGGGTCAAAGTGCATCTGGCTGAGACGCGAGTGTCGAACAACTGAAACGCATCCACGCCTCTTGACTGAGCTTTAATGGGCTTGGCGCTGAAGTTGGAGCTGAGCTGTAGGGACTTGTATGGCTGGCTTGAAGTGCCGCCATTGCCCTGGTGGATTTCCGCCTTTCACCGGAGCACGCCCCGCCCGGCCAGGGCGAGGAGTCGAGGGCCAGGGCAGATGCTGTGACGAATGTCGCGGCGACATCGTACACTCAACTAAGTATATGGCCACTATATGGTCGACACTTGAGCACTTGAATGGCAACCAACTGCACAACTGCTGTCACATGGCACCGCTGGGGTTGGGGCTGTGGGGGCGGGTTGGAAAGGGGAGGGGGTGGGGTGAGAGTAAGCAGTAAGCAGTAAGCAGCTTAAGCGCTCAATGGAATGCTAGCCACGAGTCACGTTCATCTGTCATATAACATATAGGTTGTATGTATTGCATTGTATGTAGAAAGAATTTATAGATGTTTCTAATCAAATATATCCCCAGCAAGCATAATAAATATGTTTCACATTATTTACACAAACAGACTGTAGCACATACGTGTGTATATAAAATATCATTGTTGAATATTTCAAGTTGATTTGGGCCTCTTTGCAGCTCTAGCATATTCTTTGGGATGACAACGTCGTCTGTGAGTGTGTGTGTGTGTTAGCGTTTGTGTTTTTGTTGTGTCTGTTGCCTGTCATCAAAATAGTTTTTTCTCTGTATCATTTTTGATTGTTTGCATATTGGCAATTGTTCTAACAGCTCCTCATTTTCTGTGCGTATCTGCTTCTCGTTCTTTGACAGCTATGACGGAGGAAATAACCGGCAATTGGAGCTATTATGTGTACATATCACTAACATTGGTTCCAGTCTATTTGGCATTTCAGCTCATTAAGTTTTTGGGCTGGCAGCTATTCGTGAACAACTGAGCAAATAGCCAAACAGAGCCAACAGCAGTCGGCAGACAGCAGAGGAGTCATAATCACAATTGAAATTAGAATTGCAGTTGTGGGGTGAGCTGAAGCTGAAGCTGAAGCCGAAGCCGGGAGCTGCGAGTCATCGAGCCGCCGCTGCAGTTCGAAAAGGTGCGTAGTCACTTGAAGGCAGTCGCTGCTGTCAGTCGAGAGTCGTCGAGTGCGCCAAAGGACCGAGGAGCAGTACTCTGAATACTTGAGCGCAGCCAAAGTCAGGCTGTAGACGTTCGCGCCGTACAAAGTCGGTTGAGAATAATTTCAAAACTATTTAAATATGCTTATGACTGAAGTTTTTCACTTGCAGACACGCTCACTGACAAGGACCTGTCCCGAAAACTCCTTACAAACAAAAAAAGCAACAAATAAAAAATAGAAGCAGCCCAAAAAGTGAGAGAGAGAGAGAGATAAGTTTTAACCAGCCCGAGCCAAAGATCCTGAAGCGCATGTCCCCACACAGTGGCGGTAATATTAAACATAATTTGCCTAAGTAAATATGTTTCAAATGCAATAAAAACAGAGAAAGCAGCAGCAAAGCAACTTGAACGGTAAACAGCAGAAAAAAAAAAGAAAAGCAAAAAGCAAAAAACAAAAAGCAAAAAACAAAAAGAAGAAAACCAGAACCCAGGCGCCAGCTGTTAATAATTTGTAGTCAAGTATTGAAATTGAAATCAGAGAGTTAGTTGCTGCTCCGCTGGGTGGTGGTCACGCTGACCGCACGGTGTTGATGCGACGTTGAGACAGGGGCGAGGAAATGCAAAGTAATCAACGTCATAAGCAGCAGGAGCGGCAACAAGGAGCAGGAGCAGGAGCGGGAGCGAATGCCAAAGACGCAATCATTGCCGTGCTATAGAACAACAACCACAACAGGAACAACACAAAGCACAGCCAGCAGCAGTAACCTTAACCGGAACAGAAGCAGCAGCAGCAGCAGCAGCAGCAGCAGCAGCAGCTGAAAGGCAGCCAAGTGCAAATAGAAGCATCAACTGTTGAAGAAAGTAAACCAAAACTCGTAGGCGCCTGTCGGCAGCAGCTCAAGAAACCAATTTACATATTTAAGCTCGTAACGTCCGGCGGCACAAAGCGGACGTAACTCACCCACTGCTGTCAGTCGGGCAGTCAGTCATTTGAATCAATAAGGCAATATAAATAGACAGCTCGAGTGCAGTGAAGCCGGATCTGAAGATAGAAGATTGAAGGCTTGCCTGCTCGAAATCAAAAAGCAGTTAGCTTCACACCTCAGTTGGCCGCAGGCAGTTAGAAAGATGCGGCTGCCATATCGCAATAAGAAGGTCACCCTTTGGGTTCTATTCGGCATAATTGTCGTCACCATGTTCCTATTCAAATTCACCGAGCTGCGCCCAAACTGTCTATTCAAGGTGGATGCCACAAACGATTTGCCATCGCAAATGATGCATGTGGAGGTAAGCAATATAGATATATACTATATATAAAAACTTGTCCATATACACACACACACACACATAAAAACAAAATCAACTCAAGTTTATTTACACTTGAGGGCATGTATTTAGAAGCGACCAGTGACTAGGCGACGATTACAAATGATAAATCAAATTGTGGCAAGAACAGCAGCTGCAACAACAGTAAAAGCAGCAGCAGCAACTTCAACAGCAGCTCTTTATACTCAAAGGACAGGATAACTAATTTCATGTTGACTGCACACGCTGACCCAACCGCAAGCCATGCAAAGTCATTGGGGATTTACTGGTTATCGGATGGCCGAACACCATTTTGTAGACATTAGTTGGCCAAATGGCAACGAGTGCTACACTTGCCGTTGTTGTTGTAATCATTGTTACTGTGGTTGATTTGCTGGTAGTCACTGTTTGTCCAAACACAAGCACCTGAACAGGTGGAATGCGAGTTTGCTTACCCAGATAAAGTAATGACAGCTGCCATTCGTCTTTGCCCGGGCCAAGTGTTTATTTTTTTTTTTTTTTTTAGTATGTTGTTTAGTATCAGCATTCCCATTCATTTAGGAGTGGATTTTTTTAAATCACATCTAGATCAATTTATTGTGTAGAGCTGCGAAGATTTAACTTAAAAGCAGCTTAGGATAAATTCTTGGAATGTTTCAGTTATTGGGAAATGAGACAGACAAAAATCAATAGATTTTTATTTAATAGTTTCAACACAAATGTCCCGTCTTAGTTTTCTTCGTAATAAAAACTTACTTCTAAATAGTTTAGCTGTCCAATTGACTGCGCAAGTTGATTGTGAGTGCTCTATTAGCGTTCATCATACTTGGCCGGGACTCCTGCCCGTAAATGCGCCCACCAACAGCGCTTGGCCCCAATTGGTAATTGCCCAGATCAATAATTCATTATTAGGGCGCATTCTTATCGCATCAAATAAGGCCCCAATCGGACAGCTGGAGTCCAGACTTATCATATCGATTAAAAGTGCTGACTAATCGGCCCATATTGCGGAAGATATCACAGTTTTAAACAGTTGGCAAATCTCTCAGCTTCAGCTGTGTGCGTTACTTTTTTCCCGCATTCTTATTTTTAGCATAATGTGACGCATATTTTCGACCCAGTGAGTCAGCGTTTGGAGCGTCACATAATATGGGCTCAGATTCTTGAGTTGAACGCTTTTCCTCAACAATTTTTAACTGCGCAGGAAAATCCTTTAAATTGACATTAATGCGAAAGGCGCCCCACAGGTTAACGGGCGGTTGTTACCTAACACACACCCACACACACACACACACACACACGTCAATGTGTGCCCACGCAAATTTAGTTGGCATCAGCGTCACTTGCCTGTGGCACCTTCACAGCCAGCTGCTCATCCTCATAATTATCATCATTATCGTCATAATCATCGTGGAGACACGTAATTTTTGCCTGTAACTTTTCTCTAATTTAATATTTTTTTTCTCTGCTTTTTTTTTTTTTTTTGCTGCTCTTGCTTTCACCACCTTCTGGGTCCCTTGTGCGACGCGGCCAGAAATACGTCACAGATGACAATCAACGCGTCTATTCATACAACCGTGAGATGCCATTAATATTCATAGGCGGTGTGCCCAGATCTGGCACGACATTAATGCGCGCCATGTTGGATGCTCATCCCGATGTGCGGTAAGTTTGCAACAGCCTGTCCTTCCCCCAAACACGTACTCAGATGCGTCCACACACATCCCTCCATCTGCACGCACACACATGCAACCCTTCCAGGGCGGATGCCACGTTTGCAACGCACGCCGCTGGCTACATTTCAATTTGCGGTGAAACAGTTGAAGTCAACAGGTCAAGCTTTACAGATTATCCAAACTTTGCTTAAGCCCCTTCATCCACTTGCTGGTTTTTGGTTGGGTATAATACAATATTTAAGCTATATGTGTGACACGTCCATTCACTTTGAACTTGTGATATTCAGCTGAATTATTATTTCAGCTTTATTTGAATTTGCGAAATTACATTGGAGATATGTTTCTGAAATTACACACTCAGTTCCTTTTTCAAACAAAACAGCAAATTTTCATTTAAATATATGATTTTTTTTTTTTGTTGCTGTCAAATATTTATTGACATCCAAATCGATAACAAGTATGGTGATGTAACAGCAGAGGGTTTTAAGCACACAAAAAAAGCATTGCAGTCGGGTGTAACCGACTGCTCAATACTCGATACTCAATAGTGGAAAAATATATATAGATTTTACTGTCCCCAAGTGGATGTGCTAAATAACTTCTTTGTTGATCTTTAGAGGTCATCAGTATCTATCTATTAAAGGTGGGGAAGATTAGGTCTATAACAGCAAATAGAAACTGCACAAACCCAATATACCCTATTAAGTTCGCGAACGAATATGCAAAAAGAAGAAAAAAATCGGCTCACATTCGAGGCTTGTTTATTATATGACATGATGGATGGAGGCTTCACTCCACTTTGGGTCTGCTGGAGAGGTCTGTGCGTGGTTGGATTTATTCGCAAGTCGTTGCGGTTCCTGTCACAGCATGAATTAGATTATTAAGTTTTTGTTACGCATGAGTAATTAGCAATGAATTTTTCGCTGCTGACGTCCTTTGTGCCCTTAGTCGGAGATACGAGCGAGCTGTGCGGGAGTGGGGCATAGAAACAGAGAGTGCGATATGATGGAAAGGCAGTGCGGCTGGAGCGGGGGTGGAAGGGTGCGCCAGGGGCCGACTTGTGCCTGCTTATTTTATTAACAATTTGCTTTTTTTGCAGCGCTGACTGTTGTCTGCCGAGTCCCGACTCCTGACTCGTGCTTAGGTCGTGGCTCCTGGCTGCTGACAGCAGTCAGCGCCACTTTTTCTGATGGCTGCACAGCACAATTTCCGCTATTTAAAAACTTACTTCCGCCCCGCAAGAGGCAGGGACGCATTTAGTTAAATTTGTGCCAACGCAGATGGGGAGAGAGATACAGCTAAAGCAATAGCTGCATATACAGATACGAGTATCTATGAGCGCGCGTGTGTGTTTCTGTGTGTGTGTGTGTGTGTGTGTTGAATGTACGTCTGTAGGGATGGATCCACTGTTTTTGCGCTGGCCTCGTTAGCTTTTGTTCGTCCGATTTGCATATAAGCCACGCGCATGTAATTGCTCGAAGATTATATATATTTGTAGAGCTTTGCTGCCTTTGTCTAACTCGAGGGAGTCGACAAGAGAGTGTGGACTCTATATGACTCATGCCCTCGAAAAACTAGACACTAGTTGTGAAGCTTTCGGGGGGGAATTGCAATTGCGCTTAAAAAAACCCCTTATTCAATTTCGACAAAATGAATTTTGGAAAGCAATTAAATCCTAAAAAAAGAAAACACAAAAAATATCCTGTAGCGTAGCTTAAAGTATCCCAGAATGGCAATTACATTTTGATCTTCTGGCATTCGAGTACAACTTACAAGGAAATTGAAATTGAAAATAGCTTTACAATCTGTATAAATGCGAAGCTCGACGGCAAACAGTCTTAATTAATTCAATTGCGTATAACGAACGCAATCTAATTTGACAAATGTGAAGTCCCTATCTATTATAATTATTTCTTCATTCATTAAAAGTGTGTGCATGCGTATGTGAAGTCTTCAGCTCTCCTAATAAATCAATCCAATTAGAAGTACATGCGTGTCTTTGAGTGTTCAATTTCGTAAAGCAGTGACAATGGCATCTGGGAAATATTCCAAGCAGCCATGCATGTACATTTATTTAATATCCATGCATCCCATTCCTTCCATTTACCACAAAACTCTGCAATTATTGTACAATTGAAATTCAATTATTATATTTGAGCAAGAATTGCTTTGACTGGAATTGAAGCAACGATTTCGATCAAACGGATGCATTGCCTTAGCACAAATTTCACTGGTAATTGCTGAGCTACGTATATATATATATATATATATATAGCAAGAGCAGAACCTTATTTTAAGCATAAATTCAATAGAATCTTAACCGTGCATTTGATGCTCTTAATTTGGAAATTACATGAGGTCGCAAGACAAATCAACTGCGAGGCAACGTGGTTCAGCAATTAAAGCCACCGAGCTCCGACGATTTTGAAGAGGCATGCACTTTTCTGTATTTAAGTTCTTATGCTGTAGAACAGCAGAGTCGGGTCGAGTCGAGTACGGGTTGCCATTAAGTCGATTGCATTAGCAGAGGCCCAAAGCTGCAGCTGGCAGCGAGGCGGGAAGGGAGGGAATATGCAGTCAGCGAGGTCCATTCTAAGCCCGCAATGCGATATCAAACATCATTGTTGTTCGCTGTTTTGTAACATCGCATCTCATCCCCGTCCTCGTGCACACTCACATTTTACCTTCCTTCCTTGCATCCTTCCGGCGCTGTGTCCTCACTAATTCGCTTTTGTATGTCTCATCCATTTAGCTGCGGGCAGGAGACGCGCGTCATTCCGCGCATTTTGCAGTTGCGCTCGCACTGGCTAAAGTCCGAGAAGGAGTCGCTGCGCCTGCAGGAGGCGGGCATCACCAAGGAGGTCATGAACAGCGCCATTGCGCAGTTCTGCTTGGAAATCATTGCGAGACATGGTGAGCCGGCGCCGCGCTTATGTAACAAGGATCCGCTGACGCTCAAAATGGGCTCCTATGTTATCGAGCTATTTCCCAATGTAAGCTAGACACACACACACACACACACACACACACACACACACACATTTATTCACTTATATACGCATTCATTTATCTACATATTCACTTACATGCACAGGCGAAATTCCTGTTCATGGTGCGCGACGGACGGGCGACGGTTCACTCGATTATATCCCGCAAGGTGACAATCACCGGCTTCGATTTGAGCAGCTACCGGCAGTGCATGCAGAAGTGGAATCACGCCATCGAGCTGATGCACGAACAGTGCCGCGACATTGGCAAGGACCGATGCATGATGGTGAGTAACCAGGCAGCTCCAGCTGCTGGACGCACAGCGCGCCACATCTTCGCCAAATTGCCGAAGCAATTATACATGTGTGCCCATAAATACATGACTAATTACTATAGTAATTAGTTTTAAATTACTGCTTTAATTATTACCGCAGTCCTTGTAATTGATGCTAGTTCATTTTGCTCGATAGTAGAAACATTATTGCAACTTTGAATCGACTAAAGGTTGGATTTCGGAGACAAACAATGACATGTGCGAAGGTATTTGAAGTAATTGAAGGTATTATATTACTGAGCACAAGACCTAATGGGAATTTATGTCAAAAAATAAAAGGCTTTTGTAACGTAGGCCGGTAATTAAAGAGCTGGGCAAACTTACACAGGTAACTGTCATGGTATCAATTCGACAGCAATAATTTATTTAATTACTAAAGTCAATAATGCGTGTCTTATGCAACTCAGCCTGGCAATTAAAGAGCTGGGCAAACTTACATAAGCAACCGTTACGGTATTAATTCGATTGCAATCAAAAGGCTGAGCTTGTACGTATAGTTACTGTAATTGAAAATCGAACAAAAAACAATTCTGCACGAAGTAATTTATTCAAATATTTTGATAACTAAATTATATGCAGCAGGGAAAGTGCAGTGAACTCATCGTAGATAAGCAACATGTTTATTGATTTTTAAACAATTGTTTTACAGGTGTACTACGAGCACCTGGTGCTGCATCCGGAGGAATGGATGCGCAAAATCTTGAAATTCTTGGATGTGCCATGGAACGATGCAGTGCTGCACCATGAGGAGTTTATCAATAAGCCGAACGGTGTGCCGCTGTCCAAGTGAGTAATGCCATGCATCAGCTGCTAGCATCAACTAATTGCAATCTGCGCTTCCATTTTGCCGCCGTCGATTCGGTGCACAGAGTGGAGCGGTCATCGGACCAGGTCATCAAGCCGGTCAATCTGGAGGCGCTCTCCAAGTGGGTGGGCCACATACCCGGCGATGTCGTCCGCGACATGGCTGACATCGCGCCCATGCTCTCCGTGCTGGGCTACGATCCGTATGCGAATCCGCCGGACTACGGTAAGCCAGATGCATGGGTGCAGGACAATACATCGAAGGTATGTGCAACAAACAATCAGACAGGCAGACAGCCAGACGAGCAGGCGGCCAGGCAGACAGGCAGACAGTCAATCGGGCAGGCGCATTGCGCACAAAAACATCAACCATCAGCCATTATCCAATTCCATGCCCGCTCCCCACATGGCCTTCACCATCCGCAATGCCCGATCCGGATATCCCCAAAGCATTCAACATGGCGCCCAACCTTTTTGTTGTCGTTCCAGTTACCGTTCTGTGTTGCCATCTTCATTGTCAGTTTTTGTGTGGTTGCCTCCCCTGCCATAGTTGTAGTTGTTATTGCTGTTGTTGTCCTCGTTGTCGCTGTCGTTCCTGTTGGCTTCTGTCATTGCCATATTTTGCACTTTTGCTTTGTGGCAACGATTTCACCATTGTGGGCCATATTCATAAAAACTTTTACCCTGTACGCATATATGTGGGCAAACCTGGTATTAAAGACAGTCAAAAATTGCATATATTTTCTCTATCAGCTTTAACAGCCAATCTAATCTAATCTAATCGAATCAGTAAAAGCTAAATATAGAAGATTTGACCTGCAGGCGTGAGCTATGCAATTAATTTGACTTACTTTTCAATTTGCATTTGCAAAACATTCAATTTTAGAGATATATCCTAAGTATGGTTTATCCACTGCAAATTATTTTGAAGAATCCATTGCCTATTTATTGGCACTGTAAATGCAAAGTGTAAAAGTCTCGATGTATGTTGTAGGACCTGCACAAGTCAGCCAATAGGGAGAGCTTAAGAATGCTTTAGACTATAGATTAAAAACGCTTTGGCAAGATATCTGCTAGTCCGGTCAATCCGGATATAGCATTGTTACTTGTTACACTTGATTTTGTATATGGTTTGTGTTTTGTTCGTATGTTCGTTTGTTTGTTTGTTTCTTGCACTCGCCTTTTTGCACTTGTTATTTTTTCTTTTGTTTTCTGTTTTGTGTTTTGTTTTTTTTTTTTTATTTTTATTTGTTTCAGCCACTTTAACATGCGTTGCTGCTACTGGCATCGTTGTTGTTGCTGTTGTTGTTGTTGATGCAGTGCTTCCTGGGGGCACGCACACAAACACACACACACACACACACACACACACACACTTTCATACATATTTATATAGGAAAGTGCATATGCATACTGCACAGACATATCGATAACCATGATAATAATGACGTTTGGCTCTCCATTGGGTTTTTAAATACATAGCTTTAGGGCACGTTTAGGTCTGTACATACAAATGGTATATATTGTGTATGTGGCAACAACAAAAAAAGAAAGAAAAGAGGGCAACACATACTCAGCTCAGTTTGGCTGCATTCATTTGCCGCCTGTTGCAATATTGGTCGATTATTTTTCGTTAGCGTAGCAAATTTTGTAATCATAATAAGCGAAATATGAAGTACAGATTAAAGCCAAAAATAAATAATGCGTTACGAGGAGCTTAATAAATAGCGTCTGCTTTTGCAACTTAGAGGCTGGCAGGGAATTTTCTGCAGCTGCTCTGTGGCAACGACAAGTAGGCATCCAGTGGCAAAAGAGGGCTCATTGCACATCCTGTGAAGTGAAGTGAAGTGCAGCGCAGCTGCTTTCCACGGGCGCGTTAAATTAGCGGCTAATTAATTAGAGCAGCTCAGCGCACACTCGAGTCGAGCTCTGAGTGCAGCGGTCGGTGGGCGTGGGCGTGGGCGTGGACGTGGACGTGGGCGGGCGGCAGAGAGAGAGACTGCTAAAGCGGCATCCCATTGCAGGGCACCCTTTAGCTTGACAACCCGAAACGCTCGACATTTGCTCGAGGACAGCTCATAAATTAAAATTTGCAAGCAACTGACAAGCAGCTGCTGCTGTTGCCAGAGCTGGTCGGACGGTCGGACGGTCGGTCGGTCGGTCGGTCGGTCGGTCGGTCGGTCGGCCGCTGCCAGCTGCCAGTTGCCAGTTACAGGTGGCGCGCTGCGCGGTTGAAAGGACAACAGTCGACTTTATTTTGCTGCTGCTTTGATTTTTTCGATGCTGTCATGTGGCAGCTCGACTGTCACAACTGCAATTTCTGTATTTTCGCAGTTGCAATTGCGTATGTGGTGCGCTTGGGTGGCGCCGTAAATGCCAATTGAGGCTGCAGACACACACCTGCACACACACACACACACACTCGCACGCATATAAGTACGCATGTGTACACACATTTGCTTGCAATTGAAATGCCAGCAACAGAGCCGCAGGCACAGCGAGAGTTGAGCTGCAAGGCTTCAACGTGATGCCTCCCACACTTGAGCTATTTGAAGGTTGGTGTTGCACACACGCACACCCACACACGCAGCATTCAATGGGGGACGCCCACGTGTCGGTTCGTCGAATTGTCGATCTGTTAAGGCGTCAACGCCAATTATAATCAATTGAAAGGCTGCCAATTATATTTTATGTGCGTAATTTATGTTAATTACAAAATATTTTAATAAATTGCGTTTTTACCGCCAGACAGCGGGGTGGGGGGAGTAGCATTGAAAGAGAAATGCTGTCAAAGTTTTTGGCGTTTAAATATTACGCAACTATGAAAAATTAAATTAGCAAATTAATTAAACTGGCATATTTGATTAAATCCATGGCGCGGAACAGCTCTCGTCGTGGTCAATTAGCTGTGGCACTGAGTTGTCTGTATAATATTTGGCATTTGGTGTATACGCATAATTTTAAAGGGGATCAATGCTCTTTTAAAGAGGCCACCTGGTTTTAGGTGTGGCAAGCTGCATGATCTATGCATGCTACCGCACACTGTGGTAAGTGTATAAATAATTACGCCAAAATGTTTCACATCGCATTTGCCCTCAATGTGATGCGGATTCGGGGGGGAGGGCTCTCGCATTACACTGAATTAGTTAAGGTGCACACAAATACAACAACAACAGCAACGAGCACGCTAATAGCAACAACAACTGACAGCTTACAAATAATGTGTGCAACAGCATCCAACTATGCACGCATATGGACGATATAGCTTTATGATATTAAGTACCATAAACATGGCTAAAATATGCGTATATATGTGTTTGTATAATATACATTATAATCGTAACTCATTCGTGTTTATATTTTGTGAAATATATTCCATGTAGCTAAAGGCGAACCGTATCCTGTGGGAAAGTAAGGCGAAGCAAGTGCTGCAGATGGATCCAAAAGTAGATGAAAACAACAACATCATCAACAACAATAATAATAATAATAATAATAATAATAATAACAATAATAATAATGAGGATAACATTGACAACAGCAATAGCAACATCAATGCGAACAACAACAACAAGAACCTGCTCAATATCAATAAAATAATACCAGAGCAACAACAAGAACAGCAGCAGCAAGGGGATCAGGAACTGGAGCAGGAGCAGGAGTTGGAGCATGAACAGTCACAGCTGTTGCAACGCCAGCAACAACAACAACAACAAAAACCAAAGGATGTCATCACGATAAACCAGCTGCCGTCTAACTACAACAGCAATCACAACAGCAACAACAAGAACAACAACAACAATAACAACAACTACAACAGCAATGGCAAACAATATGTCGGTGCACTGGAGGACACATGATATCCGCATATACCCATAAGATTACCGCGCGGCAAACATTGAGACGACAGGCACTGACGAACGGCAAAATGACAACAGCAGCAGCAACGTTATCTAGCAACAGCAACAGACAACCATCAAATGTTAGCAAACCAATTTCAAATTGTTTTATCTAGAGTGCACAGATGCGTGCATGTATCTGCATACGGGCATGTACATATATATGTTTAATCATACATATTTCAACTAGATGCTTTTAGCTGTTATGTGTTGTGAACAAAACTAAGTATCAGACTTGAAGACTCGTTTGCCGTATACAAAATACAATATATAAGTAAATTTATACATATACAACATATTATTGATGTACACAAAAGTTAAAGATGATAAGTGTATACCACCAAAACAGAAGAAAACAAAAAAAAAATATGAAAAAATTAAAAATTAAATAAAGGATAAATCGTTTGCAGGGCGCTCACTGCTAAGCTCCTCTTAAGTACTATCCCCACACTATTGTTAAAACGAATAAATTGTACATTTACATACATATTTAATTTTTATACAGCCTTTGGCCGTTTTGAAAGGTTTTGTATCAATGTTTTTCGAGACTTGTGTCCGTTTAATATCGTTTATTACTATTTTTTGCTACCTTTAAGACGCAAATGTAATTTAATTTTTGTACAGTACGTATATAAAATAATTCGAGCTTTTTTTTAAATAAAATTATACAAATCTTTTAGCTAAGTTTTGCTGTTTTGAGTCAGTCAAAACTTTTTTGAATCTCAAGCTTTTAAATACACTATTAGCATGAGCTAAAAGGCACAACTGACTGCTTGAAGTATAATTACAGAATTTCCCATACATTTTCTTTATATACACATGCTATATTTCAACACAAGAATTTGCTTTTAACTGATTTTAGATCTATAAACATGTTTATAATGTTGAGAAAATCTAGTAAAACAAACTTAAAGAGCTTTTAATATGAATATTTTGAATACAATCACACAAGTGTATGTATGTAAACAAAATTATAAATAAAAGTCTAGCTTGAAATATACGAAAACATGTTTAAGCATAGCCTTTAACAATTTTTTTTTTAACTTTTGTTGCAATAAATTGACTGACTATAATATATTTATATATATACATATATATATAAATATGCATATATGTATATGTATATATATATATAGATAAATATACACACTACATATATACTTATACACGTACATATAAATGTCTAATGTAAATTAAAGTTGTAATAGTTTAAACATTTGTGCATGTATATGTGTGACATAAAAAGAAAAACGAATAAGTAAAATAAAGCGCGCCTAGGCCTAAAATCTAAGAGCTGTTCATGTCATAAGACTTAGTTTTAATTACAATACGATCTGGTGAATGTTTAATTTTAACAGGCAGTGTGTTACACACACGCGCTCACACATATTGCACTCTCCGTCCTCACTCGTGTGCGTGTTGTATGCGTGTTTGTGTGTGTGCGCGTGAAAGGGATAGAAAGCAAGAAAGTACTTACTGTTAGCTTTAATCTTTAGTGTTTTTTGATTTTTGAACTTTCGTTTTTGCGCATTGTTAAAAAACAGTTGCTGACAATAAATAAAAATGAATTTGCGTACCAAAAATGAATGATGACCGCAGAAAGATATACAGGAGATACTTGTTTTAATGTCAAATATTGTTGTCTGCCTCACTATCGTGGCATACGTGCGTTAAACGGTTAATGGTATAAAGAAAGGACTTTGCAAAGTTTATGAAAACTATTTTGATATTTATGTATGTATGTGTAACCTAATTGTGTATGTGAATGTAAACTTATTTTGTTAGCTTCTGGGGGAAATTATGTTTTAAATATTCACCCGACCATTATTTGTTGGCAGTTGCTACAGCTAATAAAAAAAATAAAAAAGAAAACCCCTAGCATAAGATAAATAGTACGACTATGTATATAAGTGAATGTCAATGAAATATGCGCATCTGGAATGTGGGTAAAGGGGGGAGCAGCGTGCTTGCATCTGACAGACAATCAAAGCTCAAAGATACTAAAATCCAATACATAACTACAAATGAATGTTTAGCAAATTTATAATACGTTTATCAAAATTCGAACTAAGCTGTTTGCGTGCACACGCTGCAAGATTCAACGATAATTGAATGCGAAAGCATAATAATAATGCCAGAAAACTGTCATCAAACCAATACGAATTGTGTTTTAAACAACAATAATTATACAAACATGCAAAATAATATAAACTTTAAGCAAATTGTACAATATTTATAAATGGCAACCAACAACAAAACATCAACAAAAACACTACAAGAAAAAGATAAATAAATAATATATTAAATATATTCCAAAATTGAAAAAGAAAATAAAAGTTAAACCCTACATAAATTAACTCTCAAGAAATTCTTTTTATACTCGTCACGAAATGAAAAGAGTATATTGATTTTAAGCAATGTCCGTCATGCTGTCTGCATTCGCAGATAGAGACTTGAAATTTTGGATATATACTTGTAGTTATCTGCTTTAGCCAAAGTGTTACGATTTTTATGCCACGCCTACGAGGAGGCCGCTGACCTCCTCAAAAGATTGCAACCTTGATATCCCGGTCACACCCACTAGAACACCGCTCACCCACCCCGTTTCCATGAATCCCGAAAGCCTCTATCTCCCACAAGTTTAGATCTTAGAAATTATGCCAAAATTTACAAAAATTTAGACAAGTAACGTTCCCAAATCCATACTTGCGAGATTTCAGTCCCATAACTTTGTCAAAACTGAACCGATTTTCATGATGTTGAACATTTTCATCATGGTTTGATATCTATATCAGTTCTGCATTTAAATTAAATTCGTTTTCGAAAATATTTTTTTTTATTTTTATTTTTTTTCCGAAAAAAAACCTTTTGTCAAAAATTATGCCAAAATTGACAAACATTTTGACAAGTAAAGTTCCCGAATCCATACTTGCGAGATTTCAAAGTCCCATAACTTTGTCAAAACTGATCCGATTTTCATGATGTTTACCATTGATATGGATTGGCCTCTAGATTGATTCTGTATTTAAGTTTAATTCGTTTCTAAAAATAAATTTTTTGGATTGTTTTTCTGAAAAAACGAGAACCTTCCACCGAGATACATTAAAAAATTCAAATTTCTGGAATTCTACAGACTTACTGATTTAAAATTTAGATGCAAACTTTATTTAAAATTCAATATTTTAAAATATCAAAAAATAACCAAGAGAGTTTTACAATAATATATATGAAAGAGGCACAGTCCTTTCCATATACAATTTTATAGATCTGTAATAAACGGACTCAAAGAAACAGTCGGCTAGTAAGAGTTAGACAGAAAACCTCTCAACATCGTGATTCCAAGCAGAGATTTCAGATTCCTCTGCCATGTACATACTTTATCGGAGCCGGGCAATATCAGTTTTACCAAGATGTGAGCTTGGCCAGAACAATCATATGGTGTTTTTTTCTTCCAACTTGCGCCCAACTTCTTTCTCCAGAAGATGCCACCCAGTACCTTAAGAGGTTACCCCAAAAAGCTTTTATGACAATCATTGAAGATTGCCGTATTGAGGCCCGGACTAGTGTTACAGCATTCACACACACAAACAAAATAAATTGTTCATAGATATGATGGTATAACACTTTAATGTTCTAATTTTTTTTTAATTTTTTTTTTTTGTTGCTATTGTAATTTACGTTTTTTAATTGGTGTTGTTGATGTTTTATTTGGAAGAAATGTACATTTCTTGTTCAATAAAAAAAAGTGATACTTTTCATGTTTGCTTCATTTTGAGTATTTGAATAAGCTAATAATAACTATTTAGTTCATTCTTTTACTTTTATTAAAATTGTTGGCTTTGGTTTTTCTTCTTTGGTTTTGTTTAAATGTAGTTTTACGAAAAAATTTATTTATTTATTCTTCTTCCTCCTCTTCTTCTTCCTCTTCCTCTTCTTCCTCCTCTTCCTCTTCCTCCTCTTCCTCCTCCTCTTCCTCTTCATCTTCCTCGGCCTCCTCGTCTTCCTCCTCGACGACCTCCTCCTCGACCTCATCTTCATCCTCGATGATGTCCTCATCGGCCTTAGCATCCTCCTCACCCTCGGGTGTCTCGGGCTCACCGGCCTTCTTGCCTGGTCGTTCGCCGAACCACTTTGGCAGTTTGGCTAATTAGATTTTTGAGTGGGGTGGGGGAGAAAAAAATTGCAATATTAACATACGACGAATATACTCAAGGATGTTAAGTAGGTAGACATATATAAAGATATTTAGACATGGAAAACATGGCACGACAATGAACAAAATAATGACTGTTAATAGTGTTTTGTAGTTGTCGCTGTTGTTTTCCCTGCGGTACGGAAACAGTTACAACTGAAGTAACCGGAAGTACCAGGATGGAGTACCAGATAATAGTACAAGTGCCAAGTGTAGAGCTAGGCAATTGATGTACATACATTTTTGGCGGCCGGTGTATTGTTCCTTCTTCTCGTTCCAGATCTTCTCGTTCACATCCTTCGAGATTTCATCCCAGCCCTGTGTCCCAAAAGTGTGTGCGTTTGTGTGTGTTTAAAAAAGATTGTTGTTTTTTTTTTTTGTTTTTTGTTTTTTGTTTTTAGGTTATGCGAATGTAACAGTACGAAACACGCAAGTACAGTTGACAATTATAAAATAAAGTATACAGAACATAGAAAGAAATAAAAAAGAGAAGTCGTTAAGTGTGATATCGTTTGAATTTGTGTTTCGGCCCCCAAAAACCTAAAATACGCCTTAAACTGAGCAATGTTGCAATTGCCGGTAAAATGACACAATGGAAAAAATTTTGGTCACTTTGGCGGTGCCTTTGTAAACATAAAACATAGTATGTATGCAGGTACGAATAGTACAGAGTAGTACAAAAGACATAGACATATAATATGCATAAACATTCAGTTTGAAGAGAGCGCAAAGAATTGCTTTGTGCGCGCTTACATTTTGTGCGCTGAGTAAACCTTTCCTGTTTCTCTTGCCATGTCTTTTCTAAGTTTTCCGCATACACCGTATTATAGCCCTATATAGGTAGTACATAGAGAAAAATACAAAGAACAACCCGTTTTTTGGTTGGTTTTTTTTTTTGTTTGTTGTTTGTTGCTAGAGATTCTCAGACCAGCCCGCGACTAAACAAAGTTAGTCAGCCCTGGTAACCCAAATACTTACACCCTCGAAGAGCTTCTTCTTGTCGTCATATGAGCGGGTATCCACACGTCTCTCATATTTGGAGGCGACTTGAATCTTGGGCTGTAACCAACAGATAGACATTGTCAGATCAGATCACTTATGGGACAAGGGCTGATTGCTTACCGGGTATTTGCCAGTCAAAGCTTCTGGGTCGAGACCCTTCTTCAAGGCTTTGTGCCTGAGCTGTTGCTTCTGTCTTTCCTTCAGCTCTTTCAACTGCAAGCGATCGGAATTTGATTGCCGTCTCCGTGATGGGAGCTATTTGCCCCTTTTTTTGTGTACTTACATCGTAGTCCTGACGTTTCTGCCTTTCTTCCAAGTCATACTTCTCAGTTTCCAATTTGACGATGAGCTCCCACAGTTCCTGGGCCTTCTCACGCAGCTTCTGCTCGCCAAAGCCTTCGATAGCGAGGGGCTTGATGCGGAACGACAACGAGATCTTCTTCTCCTCCTCCAATTGTTCCTTAGTCTTGTTACGTTCCATGGCGGCGGACGACAGCCCCAACTATATGCGTGCAATTTTCGATTTTTTTCCATTTTAAATTGACACATTTCGTTGTGTTTTGTGTGCATTTTTGATTTTTTTGTTTTTGTGTTTTTTTTTTTGTTTTTTTTTTAGAACAACAACAATTTGTGGTTGGTTTTTGGGGTTGCAGGTTACGGTGGTACGTGTGGAACAGGTACGGTTTAGAGTAAAAGACATGTATGGCAAATGATAGATTAGCAACATTGTTGTGTGTGTGTGTGTGTGTGGGTTTGTGTGTAAAATGAGATTAAATAATTTAAATGGCAACGAACGGATACGAATCGGAAAATTGTGGAAATTACGAAATATACATAGAACGTAGAGGTGGAAAACGGCAAAATACGAGAATGGTTTGGGGAGGTGTATCAGTAGGCTGCATTTATGGAGTTTCATATAATTACCACGCCTGTCTCCTTCTTGGCAATGGTGAAGTTGGGTCCCTTCTTGTCCTTGTCCTTCATGGCCTGCAACATAGCCTGGCGCTTCTTCTCGGCCTCCTCGAGACGCATGCGCTTCTCTTCAATTTCGCGCTGCTTCTTCTCTTCAGCCTCGCGGACGCGACGCTCTTCCTCCTCCTTCTTGCGCTGGGCCATCTTTTGCTCCTCTTCGGCACGCGAGATCTTGCGCTTGGCCTGCTTCTCCTTCAGTTTCTTCAGCTCATCCTCCTCCTTGGCTCTCTGTTTGCGCCATTCGCTGATGTATTCTTTCAGCTGTTCATCGAGATCGGAGCGCTTCTGATCCTGACGCTTGATGAACTCTGGATCGCCCTCACCTCTGCACAGCACATCAAACGGTACAAAGAATTAGTAATTGCCTCAACTATTTACAAATCGTTTAGCTAGCTAATATAACTAATTTGTTCGACTAGTGCGACTATATCTAGGTATTTAGGCCTAAAATTAATTACATTGACGTCAAATTGCTTTGAACTTTGTATTGAATATTAATATTACGAGTAATATTAATGTTTACGCTCAGCTAAAATGGGCACTAGTATATATTTTTGCATAACTACATAGTAGATGGTATTTTTATATATTTATGGACTGGTTAAGACTTAACAATTAGTGGCCATCTCTGGTAAGCATTAGATATATTGTTTAGATATATTTTATTTTTGTTTTTAGACTAGACTAGATAAAAAGTAAGGCAAGAACACACCAAAATCGTAGATAATATAAATAATATTATGGGATGTGTAAATAATGCACATATTGTGAAAAGTCTTCTATATACAAAATTACATAACCTATAACTAGGTCTAGTAAATATATGTGGGGAATTGTGCATACTACAAGGGGTCGTCTTTATTGCGACTGTGGTGAGTTGGGTGAGTTTTGGTGAGTTTCAATAAGCAGGCAGAAAAGTTAAAATACATACATATAATACTAATAAGTATTTCAAATGGGTCAGCTTAAGATATCACTAAGAATTTAGTACGGGTTAAATTTTACATATCATTTTTGTACACATTTCGTATGGCATAAACTTACTCGGCTGGTGTCTGAGGTGGTTTTCTATACGTGAGGCAAACATGGAGGTGGTTTGATATTTTTGGTGGTTTTGTGTTTCAAAAATTGTTTGGTTTTTATTTATAGATTGGCACAAATTCACGATGAAGTACGCAAAAACACGTGTTGGGTTGAGAGATTTGTTTTGTTTTGTTTTTTTTTTTTTTTCATATGTAACAAAAATATTTATAGTTTTTTTTTATTATACAAACAAAAAAATCGTTGAAAAGAAAGAGAAAAACATTTTTGTTTAAAAAAAAATTATTGAAAAAATTATTGTTGTTGCAACGAAACGAAAACAATTGAAAAACAATAAATTAAAGATAAGTACGTATTTGCTGTTTTTTGTTGTTGTTGTTTTCTGGCATGTTGTTGTAAATTGTAAATTCTAAAACTAAATTCCAAGCAACGAACTGTAAGCTATTTATACAAATGTTCAAAACTCAAAACTGTAACTGTAACTGGAACTGGAACTGGAACTGATGCTGGTCTTAAATGAACAAAAAATTTAACAATTTTGCTGTGCTTTGTACAAAATCAATGAAAAGGTTTTTATTGAACGGTATAGTTGTTGGAAATGACATTCGAGCAACGAATTGAACTAAATTTTGAAAAGGCGAATTTTGGTTTTCGAACATTCCGGTTTATTATTCTTTTCAGGATTGCACACATTTTTTTACTCTTCTATTTCTTGTTTTTGTGCATATTTTTATATATGTATATATATATATATATATATATAGATTTTATGCATTCACAAAGCACTCTTAAAAATTCACTATGAGTTGAACTATTGCTCCTGAAATATGTATATAATTTAGGTTGAAAATAACTATTGTCAGCGATAAGTTTGATTTTTGATTTGAATAATAGCAGCAACCGAGCCGCTCTGAAATCAAATATTAAGTACATATATATCTCACACTACACATTTTCCTACAAATTCGTTTCAGATACTTTAAACAAATATGAGCATGATTTGGTAACGCAATTACTTACTTCCTGTAATAAGAAAGAGAAACAAAGAAATGGGGAGAAAAAAGAGAGAAAAACAAATGTGATTTAGAATTTTCCATGTCTTAAATTCTTAATTGGTTGAACAAGAAGCCAGGCCAGCGATAGGCGAAATTTACTTTTGCGTTTTTTTTTTCTCAGAAATTTTGAATGGTTTTATTCATTTTTCAAATTTTGGTAGAAAGGGAAAGACATGTTACGAATACAATTACAAATACAAATACAATACATGTACTTATATATATTTATATATATATTTAAATGTATACTGAATTTTGACAGGGGTTGGGGTGGGTGGAGTAGGCAATAGTATAGGTGGGATACACATAAACACAGCTTTATATATGTACATAACGGTTGCCAATTTAGTTGTTTGGAATTTGGAATTTATTCTGATATGTTTGGGTGCGGTTTTTATTTTTGCATTATTGTGTGGATTCTAAAATATATGATTTCATTGCTTGTTTGGGTATGTAGGTGAGTTAGTACATTTTGTACAAAAGTTTTGTTCAAATAATATATCATGTATACAGGGGAAAAACTTAAAAAAAAAAAAAAAGAACGAGTACAACAACATTGAAAACAAAAACGAAAAACAAAATAAAATATAACGAATGTACAAAATGATAAAAAGAAATGAAAAGAAAAGTAAATTAATTACAGACAAGCACACAAAACAGAAAATCTGCGTGGGGATAATTTGGGCGTCTGCACATTGACATTTTTTTTTGCATAACAAATACAAATACAAGGACGTACACAAATACAAATTGAAATGTAAAATACACACATATAGAAAATGTTTGGTATGAAATTAAAATCAAATCATAATTGTTAAAACACCAATCGAGTTTTAGCTGCTCATTTTGGCCACAAAAACTACTTACGTCTCCTCTCTGGTCTCCTCGACAACCTCCTCCTCCTCAGAACTGCTGGCGAGTTCGTAATTAAACGAGTTTCGTGTATGGTTTTGTGCAAAAAACAATATCACAGGTGCATTTTGGTTCGATTGGTTGATAGATTGGATCGATTGGTTTCGATTGGTTGGTGTGTATGCAAAATAGTTGTACGAGTTGTTGTTGTTGTTGTTGTTGTTGTGGTTGTTGTCAAGTTGTTTGTTATTGATTTCGAGAGAAACAAAACGACAACATTAGCAGTTGATTGATTAAAACATTTGGAATTTGGGTGTTTTGGTTCACAGGGTGGTCACGGGTGCCGGCATATTTTCATTTTATCATATGGTAAGTGGTTGGTGGTTGGTGGTTGGTGGTTCGTGATAGGGTCCAAAGAGGGGGGTGTGATGAAAGTAGAAATTGTGTAAAAGGAATACAAATCAAACATGTGCCATAAAAAAATACAAAAACCTAGTGATTAAAACGTACGCAAACACACACACACTCACACACACGCACAACTACAAAAACTGTGCATGGTCTGCATGTGTGGTTAAGTTAATCAAAAAGAAATACAAATTAAAGCTAACAATATGCATATCAACTCGTGTGATTTTCAATAATTAGTCAAGAAAGGTTTCCGTAACAAATGATCCATAGTGATATTCTCAAAGGTTTTTAATTTACTTTAAAATTATTAAATTAATTTTTTAGAAATACCCAAAGTCACATTTTAACTTACTACTGAACTGAACTGAAGTATGATTTTATAATAATAATAATAAACGTGTCGCGGCGCACATGGCGCATACTTAATATTCTTGCTGTTGCCTGCCCAGACTTGTACTTACGTGTATTCCTCATCGTCGGACATGGTTACGGTTTAGGGTTGAAAAAACCTAAAAGCAAACGGAAAATGGATATTATTAAAAGGCACACATAAGTCGTATTGTTATTGTTACTGTTACTGTTACTGTAATTTCACTGTTTACTGTTCACTGTTATTGTGCACTGTTACTGTTCACTGTTCGTGCTGCTATCCGCTAATTGTCAATTGCAGCAGCGCCAGCAGCAGCAACAACAACAACAATGGCTAAAACCAAAATAGCAACAGCCTCCTCCTATTGTTGTTGTTGTCATTGTTGTTTTCGCCTTGATATCGCGCTATATTTAGCCACCACATATTTATACGGGGCAGTATTCGTGGCTGTATCTGTATATCTACGGTATATCTGTGCCTGAATGCTGTCATAAGACATGCATACAGACATACATATCTTCACACACACGCACACACACACATACACATGTGGCCATCTTTATTTTTATATAGCCGGCGACAATATTGTATCGGATCATAATTTGTGCGCCTCTTACAAAATTCGGTTATTTAATTTTATATACTCTTCGCTTTGTCTAGCTGCTATATATTTATATATATAAATATATATTTATATGTACACATATATATGTATATATATATATATATATATATACTTTTTTATATATGTATGTGTGTATCTTATTTTGCTTAATTTTCTGTTGAGTTTTGTGTGAAACGCTTTGGCTTTCTAGCTAACTGTTAAAAATAGACGCGCGTATTGAATTTCCCTGACGGCAGCCGAAAGTACACGAAGCGCCAAAAGAGCTTTTACGATGAGTTTCGATCGAGGAACGTTCTGATTTTTACCTTGGCACTAAATTAAAGGCACCGCAAAACTCTCAGCCGAACAAAAAAACTAACCCAACCAAAATCAGCTAAACTCTGACTGACAAGCAAATGTCAAAAAGTTAAATGCAACTGTCAAAAAACGTTGACAGAAAAATGCAATGTTTTGCGAAAGTTGGTGGTTGTGAGCATGTGTGTGTGTGTGTGTGTGTGTGTGTGTTTTGTGGTATACATGTGTAGTCTACGATTTCATAATTACAAAGTTTTCCTATATAATTATGAATTTTTCAATGCAGCAAAATTAGGTCACATAATTTGACTACATACAAAAATATATATAAATATATACATATATATATATATATTTTACTTAAACTGAGTTAACTGCTTTTTTACTGCAAGTTAAGAAATGTTAGAAAAGAATGAAAAAGTTTAGGTGTACACTGCGTACCTGATAAATACCAAATAGTCACAGTTTGTTGGACTGCAAAACCCCAGTTATAAGTCAGAGTACCCATGAAAAACGTCTAATTAGTTTTAACAGCAATTAAGCTTAGCAATTGATTTCATGAAATAAAACCAATATTCCTTAATCCTTTGTGACAAGCATTTCTTGATAGAAAGGGATATACTAACTATTAATAACTGTTCGACATTAGTGTCGAAGAATATAATATATTTTCAATTCCATCTCCCCATTCACATTTCTATCTCTAACGATCTTTGATTCATAAGCCCAGAGCTTTTTTTATTTGCAACATATTGAAAATATCGTGAAACTAGACCACAGCGATCTGCTGAGATAGAAAAGGAACATTATGTTTTTTGTGCTCGGCACTAAATATAGAAATTTTCCAGCACCGATTTGGATATGGCAGATATCTGTGCGATACCGTATGTGTGTATTTATATGTGTCTATGTCTATGTGTGTGTGTGTGTGTGTGTGTATGTGGGTGTATTCTTGGCCAACTCGTGCTGTTCAGAGACGCCTGCGCGTTTTTGACGCACATCGCTGTATCTGTTGGGCTATCTGTGTTGGCCATTTTGCCAAGGTAAAAACAAACACTGCCAGGCACACACGCACACACACACAAGTGCACAAACGCACACACACACACACATACGCAGAAGCGCACAGCTTATTTTTAAAATTTTTAGAACGAAGAAATAAAAAAAAGAATGCTTTAGTTTTATATCTGCGAGATCATATAACACTTGGCTCTCAAAGCGCTCTCATTCTGAGACCGTTTGAATTTGTTCGTATTCCTGCTTGTTGTTGCTGTTGTTGCTGCTGGTTATGTTGTTGCTGGGAGCTGCTGGTTGTTGCTGCTGTTATAGTTGTTGCAGTTGTTGTCGTTGTTGTTATTGTTATGCGCCCTAGGGCAATTATTTATAGTCTCTTGCAGGCATTGAACAAAAAAATGAACAAAAAATAGAGAACGGAAAAAAAATTATATGATAATCAAATTTTAATTCGAAAATCATTTCTGTTTTTGCTTTTTAAGTTTTTTTTTCTTCTTTTAACACACTGCGTACGTCAATTGTTACTGTGTTTCTCACTTGGAAAAAAATTGATTAAAAAAATAAAAAAAAAATTGAATTTTCAAGAATATGCGCACACAGGATATTATATAAGAACAATCTTAATGCATTTGTTTATAATCTGTTCTTTTTTTTTTTTTTTTGAATTTCTTATGCGTTTTAAATAAATTCAACTCGCAAGGATTTACGTTTAAGTTCATTAGAGATTTTTCATAAGTTTTTGGCTTGTTCGATAACTTTGTAAGTTTTTATTTTAGTATACTTTTTTTTTGGCTTTTGGTCTCAGGCAACGGCAACACACTTGGCCAACTTACTTAGGGAAAAAGAAACAAATTGAACTCTCAACTAAAGTCCGAGCAGCTGACGTCGTAGGAGCGAATGCTGCGGTTCGACTAAACAGACTGACGATCCAAAGCGATGCTACACGTTATGTTAAAGAATTTTTTTCAGCTTGCGGAAAATGAAAAGCATTTCCCACCACTACCACTGCACGCTACGCTATGTACACACGTACGCGCACACACACAGCGAGAGAGACGACAAAGGTCTCTACAGACACAGACACATATACACATATGCACATATTAGCCGACTCTGTCGAACGAACGGGCGTGAAAAGGCGAGCTATATGCCGGTCCGCTGGCGATCCCCAACGATGGCCAACAAGTGGCGGTTGGCGGGGTTTAGAGGAGCACACAACGACAACGACAACGACAACGACAACGACAACGACGGCGACGGCGACGGCGACTATGCAATCGAGCTACAAAATGCTTGGCAACCATGGCGCAGGAGCGCATAGTTATGCACGGACCGGGGACTCGGCGGCATAGCGTGGGCGGCGGTGGCATGTGTGCGTGTGTGTGCGTGTGTGCGTGTGTGCCAGCTTGGTAGCAGTAACAATTTCAGGTGGGCTGCCCGCCACCGCCCACATCCGCCCGACACGTCGCCTTCTAGCGGCTGAAACATAAACTTGTTGAATAAACAAAACGCACACACAGAAGCTGAGCGAAACAGAGATTTCCAAAACGAATACTTCCATCAGGCTATGTGCTATATATATATGTATATATATACATACACAGTGCATGTGTGTATGTATGCATATAGCCAGATCAAGCATGTATATAGTGAATATAGCTGGCATATAGCGCATCTATGCGTTGGCGTTTGAGTTGTTTTTGGAATCAAATATCGTTGAACATAAATTTCACAGCCATTAAATTGTTGCCATATATATGTATATATATGTCTACATTTATTCAGGCTACGTATGCTCACCCATACATACATGCATACATACTTACACACATAACTAGGCTAGTATTGTACATAGTTTAAATCGCAGCCGTAAAATGAAATTTGTTTGAATACGTGCAAATACATTTGAATATTTAGATCAAATCCATGTATATGCATGTGTGTGTGTGTGTGTGATGATTTTAGAAGTGGAAAAAACAACGTTGCAACATTGCGACATCTTTTGAGCGCAGTGCACGCCCTTAAGCCCAAGTATCTTAACGATTTAGCGGCTATAGCCTCAGACAATCATCAATACACTAGAAAGTCTAGTGTATATATCGAAATATAATATATTTATATTTATCGCACCTACAGACATATACAAATGTCTGCTGACGTCGATATTGGCTGCCAAATAGCCGGCCTTAGCGCACTGCGGCTATTTGTCCGTCCAACTATCTGTCCGTCTGCCTATAAGTTCGATCTATTCGTCATTATTCTGCTTTTGATTCTCATTAGATTTGTTCGCTATACACTTTTGATTCATTTCTAAGCAATATACCCTGCTTGTGTTGCAATTTTCGAAATACTTTGCTCAGATTGTGTTTAGGAGCTTAAAGGTCGCTAATAAAATTTAAATTTATCTTTTAATCTTTTAAGCAACCACAAACATACTAGGTATGTGTTTGTATATAGATTTTAGTCGTGTAAGTTTATCTCTTATAGACAATTAGACAATTTTAGATATAGGCATCAGCATCGCGATGAATTTATAATATATAGCATAATTCCTATTTTGCTGGAATTTTCCACTAGATATATTTAAAATGTATTTGAAATCTTGTATACATATTTAAGAGATAAACCTACTCAAAAACAATAGCCCTGGCTGTAGGGAAACCCCACGGTGCCTTCTATGCTGAATGAGGGCAAATACTCCGATGCCATTAGAAGCAACTTATTGTGATCTGCAGCCAGTATAAAAATATCCTTATAATACTTTTAATAATAACAACTATTTTGGTAATCAATATCAACAGACGAGTCCGTCTGTCTGTCTGTTTCTATGCAAACTAGTCTCTCAGTTTTTAAGCTATCATCATGAAGCTTTACAAATTTTCCATTTGTCTGTCGGCACACTGAATATTTGTGTCAATTTTTATACTCTGTTCACAGATTGAAAAAGAGTGTATTGGTACTATGTCCGACTTAACATGTGCCACAAATCGCAAAATTAAAAATATAATTTATAGTCTTAAAATAAATCCGTAGAGATTACAATACAAGAAAACCATTTCCGACTGTCAACCAATTATGACACTGTTAACAGAGTATTCCGTAGTCGGTTACAGCCGACTATAACACACTTCCTTTTTTTTCTAAAGAGAAAAGCATTCCAACAAAAATTACACACAGAATTAGATAAATAATTTGAAACTTCTTAGCACTGATTAAAATATAAATGAAAAATGTACAGTTTTGAATTCACTTAACATAATTACACTTAGCTATTGATTTACTTGTACACATATAATTTTTTTTTTATGCCTTTACTAAAAATGATTGATGCCCAAACAACAGATAGATTTCAACAAGTTATCATAATTGATTAATTTGGTTAAATGTGTTCAGAAAAAGACAATTTAATTTAGAGTGTATTTTATATATTTGGCGGCCTCTTAACATTTAAAGATAAAATATATTATTAAATAATTTATGCCGGGTATTTGGCTGGAATAGCGGGTATACTCAATCATACGCTTATTAATAATTATTCTCGTAATATAAATAGTGTTAATCGAGTTTTTGTATTTGTTTTGTTTCGCATTTCATGCCACTGGGTAAAAGTATCTGCTAGTTTCTTAAATTTAGACCTGCTTGTATATGTGCACATCGGTATAAGTGTTAGATTTATAAATACAGACATATGTGTGCAAGCCAAATGGATATAGACAGCACGGGACTCTAAGCAATTTACAACGGGACGATCACAAAGAGCTTTCGACACACCTGCGGCAGATGCCACGATTGAATCGAGTGCAGAACATTAAGACGAGAAGAGTCAGCTTGAGATTGACCCACTAAATTCGCAATTGCATAACCAATGTGTAGAGTATAAAGTTATTGTTTCCGAATTTCCAAAATAATCCAGTTTGTTTATATCAGTTTTCTTTATTAGGTTTTTTTGATCAAGTATAACTCTTTATCCGAATTATTGACCTGTTTAGATCCCAATCGGAAAAAGCTCACTCTAGCACGTAAGCCCCATTTGGTCGGCATTAGCTGTATATATATTTCGACTTATATCAATTTCAAACAGGGCGTGTATGTATATGTAAATGTACATTTACCATATGCCAATTTTTGGGGCCGTACATTAAAAACTTTGAACTTAGAGAGACCAAGCCAAATATTTCAACAATCTGTTTTGCATATAGTACATGTACACATGTGCATATGTCAGATACAATATATGGCATGTAGATACATACGCACATACCTATATATTTTTGTTGCCTTCAACTAAATTTCAATTCGCATCATCTTCAACATCAACAAAATCAAGGAAAACAAATAGCAATGTTTCGGGTTTTGGGCTATTTTTGGGGCTCTGGTGTGGGCGAAGATGCGCTCGGCCAGCCTTCGGATTTCTTCGTCTCAGCATATATATATACATACCTAGATTGAGGATGGTGCACACATATGTACATATGTGGGTAGCCCGTATCGGCTCTACGACAATGTATTTAAATGTCTATCTAGGGAGGCTGCTTTCTTTAACGTTTCCTTACAGATCAAGCGGATGCACACAACTTTAGCATAAACATTCAAATCAATATGTTTTTAAATTCGGTGTGTTTTCAATAAAGTTCAAGTCTGCCTAGTTAGCCTAGTTATATTTCCGAAAGGAACGTTGCAGTCGAGTGGAACCGACTGTGCAATACTCTTTCAGAGTGTAACAGCAGCTTGAATTAACCAGAAACGGTCTCAAAGATTATTGTAACCTTCAAACTGGAATTTTGCCCAAAAAGCGATTCTTGAAATATTTAATCTATCTCACAAATTTGGTGCTTGGCTTTGAAACTGGGGAGATATAGAATCTTGACAATATAGTAAAATCTTATCTCTGTATCTGACACATACACGATAAAAGTTATGTTCACACGAACAGATGGACAGCAAGACGGACGTTGCACAAACAAACTGGAGCATTATATTTAAATTTAATTTAATTGAGGTAGGGTATGTATCTTATCTATTTCACGAGAATGAGAACGTGTAAATAAAGCATAAAAGCTATATCAATATTGTGATATATGTATGTACATATGTACACCTGGTACCTGAGTACCATGCAAGTAGATTAAAAAAACGTTGACATATTATTTTCAATACAAATTTATGTGTGTCATGGCTTAATATTTGTATTCAAATCTATATTCCATGCTTATATCACAGGTTTCTTTTCAGTTCCCTTGTAATTCCTCTGAATATTATAGACAGCAATATAATTGAATTCGTAAATGTCTTATATTTTGCTGTTTCTCGCTTCGTTTAATTTGGTTGAATTTATTTTTAAACCAAACGTCGCACGTATGTATTCTAAATTTGGCACACAACGAGTTGTTTGTTTGTTACAAAATATGTTTGCTTTATAGAAACAGAACTATAATTTTTTGGAAAGAAAACCCATTTGCTGAATGTGAACAGAGTTTCTACCAAATATATATTGAATTCTATAATAAAACTTACCAATTATTCCTAAATATAGAATAGATAAACACATTGTGCATAACTACATAAATCAGTTTGTTTATATACAGACCGTGTCCTTACACAGTTCTTACAAAACAACTATTCTCTTTATACAAAAATCTAGTTAAATTCATAACTTGCTAATGAATAAGTTCTGAAATGGCAAGCGGTTTAAAAAGAAACTTGATTCCCTGAATTCCTTTGTAAATGCATACAATAAGCACCAGAAGGTGTGCACGACTAGGAGATACCTAATTATAGTCTTAGTATACCTAAAAGTTCCACTTAACATATTTTTTTTCAAGAAGGTTAATCCGCATTTCAGAAAGTCATAACAATCTATGGCGGAGCGGCAAACGTTACCAAAAAGTAGAATTTACTTTATTTTCTCTGCTAATTGGAAAATCTGCACACAACAATTAGTATTCTTAGCTCCACAAATTTTTTAAAAATGTTCAAAAAGATCTTTCGAATAGCTTAGAAGTCATTCAAGAATTTAGTTTTCATAAGGGGGAGTGCAGTTTGCAGTGGGGTTTAAGGTATCCCGTATTCAGGAACCCCCGACTACAGCGCCCTTGTTTGTTTTTTTTTTTTTTGCAGAATGTGCGCAGACAATAATATAATTTAAAAAATTGACATATAAAAATAAAAAAAATGTTAAAACTGATTTGACTCCCATGACATGTTTTCTCGTTTGGAAAACAGTTATGTTAGTATTTTAGTTTAATTCGGCAATCCCCGCATTTCGACATATTATTATTTACATGTTAGAGAAGAAAAAACACAGCAGCCTGGAAATTTTGAATTGTCAGTAAAGAGGATGGCAAAAGTAACAGTGTTTTGAAGCAAATTCGATAATTGCTACTCTAATATCGGCCAATTACAGTTGTCAGTTTATCGTAGTCAATGTCCAATTCCGATTGTTCCATCTTATCGGCCGGCCACCACAGGCTTTCCTCGATAGTTCTGCAGCTCTGTTTGCAAATTTTGAAGAACAACGAAATAAGATATCTCTATACAAACATACATACCCAATCGTACGTGTTAATTTACGTTGTTGCTGGATTCGTTGTTAAATTGTTTTCTCGCCCTTCGCTTGTGTTTTCCACAGTGACGCGTCTCCATTTCCCCCCGTTGCCCCACCAGCGCCTGTGGTTTTTGTTCCTGCCCGACTGACGCATTTTTCGCAGAATTTTATAAAGTTTGCGTCACGTCCAAACGTAAACATGGCCAGCGAGCCAGAGAATAAGCCGCCGATACTGCACATTCTGGTCGTTGGCTTCCATCACAAACTGGGCTGTCAGGTGGAGTTCTCGCATCCGCCGCTGATCGCCGGCTCAAGCGGCCGAAACGAATGCCCCTCCGGGTGGAAGTATTTGCCAACGCTGGCCCTGCCGGATGGCTCGCACAATTTTGTGGAGGATACGGTGTTCTTCAATCTGCCCAGTCTGTTTGAGCCTGCAGCCAGCATTTACGGCGTCTCCTGCTACCGCCAAATCCCGGTGGAGAAGCTCAAAATACGCACCGCGGACGTGACGCGCAGCACCGTACAGAAATCGGTGTGCATATTGGCACGCCTGCCCATCTATGGCTATATTGAGGTCAAGCTGGCGCTCATTGCCGACGCCTTCTTCGACCAGGGCGACTTCAGCTGCACCGAGCTGCTGGTGAAGGCGTATCAGCAGCTGAACGCCTGCCTGCTGGACGAGGAGACGCGCCGTCCGCTGCGCCACTTCCATGTGGGTCTCTCGCTGCGCGAGATTGTGCTCCACTGGCGTCACAAGATGCTGATGCTATTCAAGCTGCTGCTGCTCCAGCGGCGGGTCGTCTGCTTTGGCTCCCCGGTGCGCGGCATGTGCGTGCTAATACTGGGCATGGCCTCGCTGGTGCCGCGCTTGCTGGAGAAGGGTTTCCAGGAGGTGGCCTGTGTGCGCACCTCGCGGCCACTCTCGCCCATGCCCGACTTTACGGACTCACTGCAACGCGAGGCGGAGGCCGAGGCCGAGGCTGAGGCTGAGGTGGATGTCGTAGCCGAAGCGGAGGACCTTACGCTCGTCTCATCGGCAGCCTCGGCTGGCTCACAGTGCTGCAACAGCAGCGGCAACACCTCGCCGCATACAACACCGAACTCACAGTCGCAGGACTCCAGCTGCCCGACCACAACGCCAACGCACCAGGAGCTGCAGCGCGTTGACTCAACGGAAAGCGGCACCAGCGCCGGCGGCGCCGGCAAACGGAACGGCCGCAGCAGCTCATTGACTCGCGAGGCAAGCGTCGACACCTTGGCCTGTAAGTGTAAACGTATTTGCTAGGATCTAATCTGCTAACCCAATCTCCGATCCCCATTGAATAGCTAACCTTGCCGCGCTGTGCGCGATTAATCCTGATGAATACCGGGCACCCGTCAGCATATTTGCCAGCGGCAATCTGTGCCTGCCCTACTTGTCGCTACCCTACATGGACCTGCTCAGCGATCCAATGGTGCTCTCCTACATTATTGGCACCTCCAATGTGCTGTTCCAGCAGAAACGCCAGCTGGCCGACGTGCTCGTGGACATCGAGGCGGCCAATTTGGAGGCGCATGACCCAGAGCTGCGGCGGCAGCTGGTGCTCAGCACCGAGGACCTGCGCTACATGGACTTCATCCTGAAACACGTACAAGCCCCCAAGGAGGATGCCGAAGGCAGCGAATACTGGATACGTGAACAATTCCAGGGCTACACATTGGCTCTCCTGCGCACCGCGGTGGCGCCCGGTTAGTTGAAATTGGGTCTTAGCAGCTCACGTTTAATTATGGATTATTCAATCATTTTGCATAGATATTAAGGACAATGATCACTTCAATCCGCACTTCATGAGCGCCTTTAAGCGCACACAGTGCTACCAGGAGTGGTTTGATGTGCGACCTGAACCCGAATTTTTCGATGCGCTACCCGGTGGACATCCGTTTGCTGGCACCCTGTCCGTGGCCGACATGAAGCTGAAGCTAGCGCAGTAAGTTCCGGGGGCGTGACGAGCGTAAAGCAGAATAAAAAGATAACTATATATTGGTTTGCCTGTACAGAACCATGCAGAACAGCGAAAGCGGACGAAAGATCAACCAGGCGGTCAATACCACCAGCCGTGCTGTTGGCGGCGCCATCTCGCAGGCCAAGGGCGCCTTCTCCAGCTGGTGGTCCTCCATAACGACTGCGCCCGCTAATAGTACAGGCTCCGCGGCCTCCGGCTCTGTTGCTGGCAGTGACAGCAGTCAGAGCCACAGTCTGAGTCACATTGACGAGGGCGTCGACGGCGTCGCGGCGTCTCAGCAGTCGCAGGAGATCTCAGTTACATTCCAAAACCATAGGGACGAGGTGCAGCTGGACGCGGCTGGCGTCAGCATACACATGGCTAGCCAGATATGCGAGGATAGTCTGGAGGAGGTGCACGAATCGAGCGGAAACTCCCCGCAAAAGTCGCAGGGCATCGTCGAGATTGGCAGGGAGGCTGAACTGCTGGACAAGGTCACCCACGGGGAGCATGCACAGACAGGAACCGCCCAAGCTCAATCTCAGCCATTGCGCGCCGGCTGCGGCGGCGATCTTGCACTCTCCAGCGGCAATGCGGCCGCCGTGGAGCGCAACAATGGCGATGTGTTTATAGTTTGAGCCACAATCGCACAAGCGCAGTCGCAGCAACTAGAGCAACAGGAAAACAGGACACAACACGACACACACACACACACACACACACTGTATAAATTTACCTAAGCTAAACCATACACACTTATTTATTACAACAAAAAGTTATTTCAGTGCATTTTTTTCTGTTTCGCGTTATTCAAATTGGCCAAAAATAATATTATATTATGTATGTGTATTCGTATGTATGTAAGCAACCCAAAGAGCCTCACCAACCCCCGCCCCACCCCCGCTATCCACAAGCCCCAATGTGCTCGCATATATGTAACAGTACAATGTAAAGCTAAACCTAAACCGTACCAAGTGCAATTTATAACAATGTAATCCAAATATTTGATCCGCGTGGCAATTGACTGCGCGTGAATCCAAAGCTAGCGATTGTAGCTCTCTCTCTCATATTGATATTTTATAGAGTATTTCTCAGTCAGCTCTGCCAGCAGCTGGTCAGCCCAACTATTTCTGTACCTGTGTGTACAATAAAATTGAAAGCTGTTCACAGGCCCGACTTGAAATAAATCTATGTAAGAATTTAAATATTCATCTTATAATACTTATAATCGAAATGTAATTATTTCATTTTTACGTTTTCTCATTCAAATTAAAACAGTTAATGAATTGAATAAACTTTAAAACATATGTACTTACAAAAGGACCTTAAGCTCAGAACACTCTGCTAGAAATCTGGAATATTGTTTGCAAGAAAAAATTAAAAATTGACAGGCGGATTTGCCCCAAACTCAACGGCAACAGAAATGTTTCCTTTAGCGCTCAGCACATTTTCGAACAATTCTGCGATTATTCAACAATTAATACGTAATTTTACTTCTTTTTTACATTTACATTTTTTTAATAATACAAACTGATTTAAAATATTTTAAAATCCTTCAAGGCTGCATCCAGTTTGTCTTCAAATGCCGGCAGTTCGGTGGTCTCCAGCTGCCCCATTAGATTGGCCAACTCGGCGTCGTTACGCTCAGCTGTCGCATTGAGCTCCTGGAGCTGCTCCTCGGCTTGGGCCAGCTGTTCTTGATATTGCTTTAGATAGGTTTCTCTGGCGGCCAAGCGCTCCTCTTGCCGGCGCTCGGCAGCGCTGAGGTACTCTTCATTCTTTTGCCTTTTGTTTTCCAAAAGCTCCATTAGCTCGTGGTGTTCCTGGCGAAGCTGCTCCAGTTGCACGTTTAATTCGAACTTGCGCACATCCAGGTGCTTTAGATGCTGCGTCCACATGCAGCTTTTGGCCTCGTAGCTGTGATGCAGTTGCGCCTTTTGCTGGCCGGCTGACTGGACATGTGCGTCGAGCAGGTTAATGTTCGCTTCGAGATTTCTGATTTGAAGCGTCAGCTCAGTGCTGTGTTGCTCCAGCTCGCGATGCCGCTCTTCCAGGTGAGCGCCACGCTGCGCCAGCAAGGCGGCCAGTTTGGTCAGGCGCCGGCTGCGTGCCTGGATATCGGAATGTTGCGACGGCAGCGGCAATACCAGCTCCAGTTTATCCTTCTCGCTGGCGCTGCATATATCCGAATCGAGACCAATGTTCTGTGCGTGCGTGTTGAACTTTTCCACCTGATCCAGCAAATGCTTCTTGCCGCGCGACAGCTTCACCTGCTGATTGTAGCCGCGCTCAGAGAATTCGCGCATTTGCCGTTTATAGAATTGTTCCTCGTTCTCCAGATCGCTCAGCATCACCTTCATGCGCTGGAACTTTCCGGCCGTGCACTTTTGGCCATCCACTTCGCGCTGCAGCGTTTGCTGCTCCTTGCGCAGCACCCTTATCCTCTTGGCGTTGTTCGCACTGCGGCCATCCAGCTGCTCGAGCTGCTCACGACCTTTCTTTATGTGGCTTAGCGTGGTCAACAGCTCCTGCTCTAGATACTGATCCTGGGCTCTCAACTGCTCCAACTGGTCGAGATTGTTGTTAGCGGGCAGCTGCAGCTGCTCCTCCAACTGCTGCAGCTCCTTTTGCTGGCGAGTGATCTCCGCATCCAATGCGGCGCTATCAGGCAAGTCACAAAGGCTTTTTATGATTTTATCGCTGACTTCGCGCTTAAGCGCCGCATACTCGTCCCGCTTTTGCTTGTCCCACACCGCAAAGCATTCCGCCGTGCTGGTGAACAACAGCTGAATCGTCTCCTCGTTAAGCATCACGCTGCTGGCCTGAGTGTTGGACAGGACTATGGAGTCAAGGGTGTTCTGCACATAGCTGGGTTGTTCACTGGTCTCCATAAAGGGAAACTCCTCGAATTGGGCAGCTCCTTGTTTCCATGCTAGCGAGGGCGGCGCAAAGTCCTTGAGGAAGTCGAGCATGACAATTACATGGCCGAAGGAGTGCTGTGTGGTGGGCGTCATCAGCCACGACTTGTTCACCTGATACGGATAATTGAGCTTATGCAGGGCGCTGGTTATATCCTCCACATGGTTGGTGCCCACACTGATTCGATTGCGCCAAATGAACTGCAGAAAGAAATTTACAATGCTCACAAACTGTTTCATGGTCATTTGGCGCAGTGCCGAGCCACCGCGACTGAAGAACTCGCTGGAGAAGCCCTGCAGCACATGAATGTGCACCATTTCATCCAAATATTCGGCAATCAGCTGCGACTGTTCCTGCACCCATTTCTTGTCCGTGTGCAGCACGACGGGTCGCTCCACCGACGACACCTGCCGATGTCGCAGCGGCGTCACGCTGTTCCTGTTCCCATTGGCCAGACTACGATTCGTTGTCGGTGGCGGGCCACCCGTGCGGAGCGGCGTGCCACGATCCTGGCTAACGCGGGACAGCAGCTGGCTCGGCTTGTTCACTGACCCCGTTGTCGATCGCATCTGCGACCTAAGCATAGCAAACACAATATAAAATATTCATTCAATCTCCTCTATACGCTCATCGTCCTGACACTTGCCTGACTTGCCGTTTGCCTAAGATGCCGCCATCCTCCCGAGCGTCTTCGTGGAACTCCGAGGTCCGTCGTGGACGATACATTCTCTAATAACACTGCAAACACATACAGATTGCAATTGGAAATACAAGAGCCAACAATCGAGTGGCCTGCTTCTGTTATCTTTAGCGCGTCAGTTCACTTTGAAATTTAGAATTAATACCAAAATGGCTTCCAGAATGCTGAATATTATCGATATATCGATATCAGTGTTGATCTGCAGGGCTGCAGTAAACTTCAAAATGAAAATAAACGCTAAGCTAAAAATCGATAGTTCCCGTTTTTGGCGCGCTTTTCACTCTTCAGTCACAATAAATAATAGCCGATCGTTTACGTTTACGAACTTCTTTCGTTTATTCCAACATATTTAATTTTAATTATTGTTTTTCTTTGTTATACAATAATCATGCTATGTTTATGAATTACATTAGTTTATAATTATTATTATAATTAAATATCGATCACATTTCCTTTCAGAACGTCTCATCTTTCCCTGTTCGCTTCACATAACGCACAAACAATACATTAATTAGATACATTATATTACATTCTTGATTTTCAATACATACAAATACACAAGCATGTTCAACTTAAGTTATTTTTTACAAATAAAATTAAAAAACAAAAAAAAATTATACAATTATGCTTTTTAACAGACAATAATAAATAGTGTTTTATTGTTGTTTTTCGGAGATGCACGAAGCAAAAAAAAAAATTGTTGCTAATATTACGGGGAACAATATGTTTAAAACAATAGAGCGAGATTTGCAAAAATCAAATCTGCGCTAATACTATCAATTGGATTTTATAAAAATTAAGTAGGCCATATTTAAGACTATTTTTTAATGTAAATTATTTGTAGTTTAGCTGCTTAAAGAATCAGAAAATTAATCAGAAAACAAACAACAAAACAGAACTATCCGATATTGTTTGGTTTAGAGTTTTATAATTTGTATGCACGCGACTGCCCTTGTTTTGAAGAAGCTTATTTGTATGTGTATAATATTGTCCTAAAAGCCTTAAAAAATATTATGCTGTGTCCGGCCATGCGCCTGACTTGGCCAACACAGGCCAAACCTTCCAAATGTACATTATACTCTCGTACTTAATATCTTGGTAGAGCAAAGGAACACAAGCAAAAGCCATGTGAAACTACAAAAAAATGGGTTCATCCTCAGTTTAAACATTCGAAATATTTTAAAAATATTTGCATGGATATTTTGTGTTTTATGTGTGGTTTTGGTGTCTATCTTTGTGTATGCATGAATGCATGCATGCATGCATGCATGCATACATACAGTATCTATGTTAGAAGTTAGGTACATTACAGTTCTTTGTATTGTGTTGCTGCGGTTGCAATTTCAGATCGTTCTCAATTTGCATTATCCTATTGCGTGCTAACTAAGAAACTGAGCGTCATCAAAAACGATGCCGCCCCACAGCTAAATGATGTATGTAGGATATTTTCGTGTGAGTCAAATGCCGCTAGTTGGGCGCATTGAGTGTATCCAAATTGGAGCCGTATTGTTTGTTCACCGACATCGTAAACAGCCACGCGACAGCTAACAAACTGCTGCCCAGCAGATCACCCAGCGCTGTCAGATATGGTATTGCCGAATTGTCCGGATCGATCTTCCACTTCCACATGGCGTGCACAATTATGTGCGCAATGTACAGCAGCATCATTACCTGTTGACGATTCAAACATGTTAGTTGGCCACTTCGAATCTGCGGAGACTAGTCAAACTCACCTGGAGCAAACTGGCGGTTAGATAGGATAGCATAAATACCCACGTTACGGTGGTTGCGTTCATGTTGATATAATCGGCCGCAAATATAAACAATATGTTGCCAGGTATGGACATGGCGATAAGAATACGTGCCGTCTTAGCATAGGGCACTGTGCGGTAAAGTAAAAGCATAAATATATTATTTGCAAATTTACTATTATTTAATGTTGTGTGTCGAACTTACCGCCTTTGAAAAGTGCTCGCCACGGCCACTCGACGATCTTTGTATGCGGTGGTATAATGCCAATAATTGAGCTCTGATGCAGCATTGTCGATATCTTGCTGGCTTGCACTGACACCAGATTGCCGCCAATGCCATTAATAATCGGCTGAAAGACCACAAAACCATTGAAGACATCCACAGCGGCATCCAATACGAGACCACCAAGCCTGCATAAGGGTAAACAAATTTTATTTTTAAATTCAGATTCAGATTCGATTTTGTAACGAGTTAATGTAGTGTGGGCTAGCATTAAGCGACCTCTAGATATCTGATGTATACCTTTCTTAATTTGGAATAATCAGTAAAGATATGAACTTCATAGATTACTGCCTAGAAGTGACTTGATTTTCTACCTAGTTTTTTAAGCTGACGAAACGGCCTCGTGTAGACTACTTTGGCATAAAAGCCATTTAACCATATTAAACTATTAAAAGCATACACAAATTGAACGCCTGTTAATTTCCAATACAGTTCATAAAATATTTATGTAGTATAGGTTTATTAATATCCGACCTGTCCATTAATAAGCAGAGTTAAGCCAAAACTGGGCCGCGCTGACCATCACACGTTGCGAGTCAAGGACAACAATTAACAATGGCAATTGGCTAAGCTGGCGATTTGCTGTCCCTCGCCACTTAATAAACAATGGAAACATATTAAACAAAAACCGATCAATCAAAAAGTGTTGCCAAATTTAGCACACCTAATGCCACCTACTGGACATGAAATGGCACAAAAAATATCAAGTATAGAAATAGAAGTTCAAATTGTGCTTATCATGGCCCCATTCAGGCGGCGGCACCCAAGTGCACTTGACCAGGCTTGGGAGAAAGATGAAGTGAGTGCGAGTGAGGGAGATGATGACAACATCCAAATAGATCTTACCCGCTGATGCAGAGCGCCGACAGCACTGGGACCCAACCGCTCTTTAACACCGGTCGCGTATACTCATTCTTCAGCACAATGACGACCCACATGGGCAGCAGCACCAGGTAGCAGGTAACCACAATGAAAGTGATCCACAGATGGGTTTCTGCAATAGACGTTTGGGAATACGTTAGAGCGTGCTTAATGTTGGAAGTGTGTGGAACATACTTATATTCTCATAGAGTAGCGAGGCAATGAACGACAGCAAACTGATGGAGACAACATCACCTATAGAAGCAGCCAGCGGCGTGGCCAGGTTGTCCGGATTTAGGCGATACTTTTGCGAGAACAGAATCACAGCCACCAGCACAAAATCTGCAATGTCACAATCTATGTGAAATCACGCACAATTGGGTGAGTGGAAGGGTTCGCTTACCCAGCACAAAACACGACGAGGTCGCCGTAAACATGGCCGATGCGGTCAGCAGCATCACATTCTCAAAGTAGAAGTTACCGGTCATCGTCGCGCCCACACTTGTCGCAAACATGGCCACCAGAAAGGAGGCGACTGTGGCCTGAACCTGCACCAATGCAATATTCCCGATGATCATCCGCACCACATTCGAACGCGACGACATGTTCCCCAGATTGACCTGCGTGGAGAGGCGCGAGGCGAGACACATGTCCAGATTACCCTTCAGGCCAAGCAGCGCTGGGACCAGAATAAACAGCTCGCTAACGTTCTTGAAGACGTACCATTTCTGCGATCACAAAGCATTATATAAATTAGTTGGTTGACTAACATATATTGGCCATCGTATATACATATATAATGCGATTTATGGCTGCATATAAATTTCGATTATAAATCGGATAGTGACGTCATCATCAAATCGAGCGAGGCTGGGCTATATATTATTGTTTTTGGATTGGTTTGCTGGTGCGGTTTGGTTTGTCTTGGATTATTTTATTATTTATTTATTTTTGTTCGGTTCTGTACAGTTAGAATTGGCTGGGACAGGCAAGCGCCGCTTGTAACTGGCCCAGACGTTAGTTCAGACCAGAATTTTAAGGCTAATTAGCAGTCAAATAAATGTTTATTAAGTGCTGAACGATTTCGACTGGGATTTTGCATGTATTTATATATATACGCACAGAAGATATATATATTTTTCGTAATTAATGCACTTTATTAAGAACATTTTTTTTCGGCTTTCTAAACTTTTTATACACTATATCTATAAAACGATTTAAAAGCACAACCGAAAACCTTTTCTTTACGTCCCGGCGTCAGGTGTTATTACAGTTGAAACATTTGGTTGAACAATTAAAATTGTGACTTTTAAATTGAAAAACTAACTTTTTGCACGTTTTACCCAATTATATGTCGAGAACATTGAGATTTACTAGATAGAGCCAAGTCCGACCCTATAAAATATTATTTTTAGAGTATTGGACAATCAAGCTAACTATTTTTAAATAACAGTGAAAGTCTGAGCACTTCGACAACACATCTAAAGTTATGTATAAAAGATATACATAACTCAATAAATTCTTGACTAGAATTAACATCCGAGTCCATCCATCTAGAACTATTAAAATAAAATAATGACGATATTCTCCTGTACAAACGGATTCTGTCCATTTAAAAACTTTCTTATCTGTTTCAACACTTTTCATTAACTCAGATGCAATGCAAATGTTGCTTGGATTAAGGGGGTTGAAGAATTAAATGTGAATAAATTGAAGTATTTGAAAGTAAAGTTTGAGCATTTGCTGAAAATTGAATAGTTGCCGAGTTAGAACAGCTGCAGGGCAGGTGGTGATGGCGTGTCTGTTTCTTTTGTGTGGGATTTGTCGAGTTTTCTCAGACTGGAGCCCAACGATGGGGACGGCAATAAAATTGTTTTGTTTGACTTGTTTTGTTCCCCTCTCTCTCTCTCTCTCTCTCCCACTCTCTCTCTCTCTCTCTCTCTCTCTCTCTCTGATTTGGATGTTTAGCTTTGGTTTGTGATGTGTAACTTTAATGAGTCGACGACAGTCTCTGTTATTAGATTTTACAATTTAATTTGCGTGTCATTTTGATTGTGCGCAACTCTTTTATCTACATCTTGCCACTTGCGCAATGTCAATGAGGCAATTTATGAGATTTATCAGCTCAGCGAGGGAAAGAGAATCCCATCACCGAAACGGACCAACAAACCAGTGAACCATCGAAACAACTCATTTGTCAGGCCGTGAAACCCCGAGCCGGACAAATTGAACAACATTTAACGGACCACACACTTACCTCGACGCGTCCAAGCACAATGCCCGCCCCGATGGTGCCGATGCCGGCCAGAAAGAACGGTATGGACACCTGCAGCAAGATGGTTGTCCACTTCTCCTGCTTGATGCCGGGTCGATTTAGTGCCAACTTCTCTTCGGAGCTGCCATTGATGCCCGCAATGCTGGATGCGTCTGCTGCCAGTGCGCCGGAACCGCTGTTGCCATGGCCATGGCCGCCTCCACCTCCACCGCTGCCGCCGCCGCTGCCACCGCCCGCCGCACCAGGATCCGGTTCGGAGGATGCTATGGACGTCGTGATGATTGAGCTTAGTGAACCAGTTGTCGAATGTGGAAGGCCGGACAACTTCTCATTGTCGGGGTCTTCGCGGTACGAGGCGAATTTCGATGGTGGAAGAAACAGAAATTGGGAGAGAAAGAGATGCAGTTAGTATGGGCATATCTCGCTACAGTCGTTATTTGTGTGTGTATGTGTGTACGTGATCGTTTGCGTGTATATGTGTGGCATGCAACTAAATTCAAAAGCGTTGTGCAATTAGCAAGGCAATTAATTAACGTTTCTATAAAATACGAATATGACTATAAGCACTACCCTATACCCTATCCCCTTAAAAAAAAGCGCTTGTTCTGCTTGTTGGTGTTGCTGCTTTTTTTGTCTGCTGGCCTAAACGAGTTTTTAGCTGTCAAATGGGTAGAACAATTTGTTGGTGTGCGTTTTTTTTTTTTTTTTTGAATTTTTTTTTCCATTGCGCCAAGTTAATAAATTACAAATCGTTCGTCCATAAAAGCGCAGACAACAAAACAAACAAACAAACAACTACAGCAACAAATAGCATGCAATAATTAATAAAGATTTTATGTGTTTATCATCTATAATAAACATGCATAGGACTTGTGATTGTGCGATAGTAAAATAAGACAATATAATAAAAAAGAAATAATAAAATATACTCTGGCGCAAAGTTTTAATTGATGCTCTTTTGCAAATGCCATTAAAATACATCAAGTAATCATACAATGTATGTTCGTCTAACTGATGTACTTGAGGCTCTGATATTTTTGTGTGTTTTTTGTGGTTCAAAATCTAGTTGAGCGTAATATGAAAATTCGAGATGAAAATATGCATAACCAGAAAAAGATTGAAGAAAATATAAAGATCGGTTGGACCGAAGCTCTGAATGCACTTGCAGAGTAGTCTATATATATTATAAAATAAGGATTTTTGCTTAATTGGGGCTCTTCAAGATGGCATGATTTCTTGACTTTCTATTTTTTCTTTATATGTATATATATACACACATTTTCGCAATCCAAGTTAATTAAAGCGATAAAGAAATTCTGATGATGTGCCTAAGTTATAAAGAAACTTACAAAGTTGTTTGAAAAGTATATCTACTTAAAAATTATTTTAATATAACGAGAAAAGTATAGAGTAAAATATTTCCTGACCTAATTAACCTATTTATTTAGGTAAAACTTGAGGAAATAAGACAATCGTGGCACAAATATAATACTAGCTTCTTTAACATAGTTTAATTTAGTGGCACAAATGTGGTTTTCCAGGATTGAAAAACTTAGGAACTAAGCCACTTAATGTTAATTTTGGCATTATGATCCGATCTTGCCCTATAACTTAAATTCACTTTCCTTGTTAGATATCAGAAAGAAAACATATCGCTCGATTAAATAGACAAACGGACATACATATATATATATAAATACAAGAGATTATTACAACTCTGCAAGGCTTGAATAATAAGTATAATATATACAACATATTGTATAGGTTATGGGATCAAAGTTTAAGGAGAGGAAAAAGAGTGAGGCAAATTAATAAAGAAGATAGAGAGAAAGAGCTAGAATGCTGAGAGAAAATAATGAAACGGGGCAACAGTATTCAGTGCGCAGCGCACGTGGCGCAGCAGCATATCGTTATCGTTATCGCTATCGCTAGCATAACCGTTATCGTTATCGTTATCGGCCGAGAGCCAAACTGATCTATAATGCCTATAATGATGTTGATGATGCTGCTGCCGCTGCTGCTGCCGCCTCAATTGTCGTCACTCACCGTTTCCATTGTAGATGGTAAATAACTTGTATTTATCATCCAGGGCCACATCTAGCGGCGTCGTTGTGGTCATTGTTGACAATTGTTGTTGGTATATTGGTGGCGTGGCGTATGATGAGGACGTTGATGATGTGTTGTTATTATTGTTGGTGTTATTGTTGTTGTTGTTGTTATTATTATTGTTGTTGTTGTTGGTGGTGGTGGTGGTGTTGGTGATATTGTTGCCGATCGGATTGATGTTGATGGTAGTGGACAATGGCGGCGCCACACCATCATCAGCGCCAAACTCGGCGGCATCATTGTGGGCGGCATAAGAGGAAAGTCGTCGCACATTCAGCGGCGAGAGCACAGGTTTCTGTCGCTGCTTCAGCTCATTTGGTATGGTTGGGCTGGGCGGTGTGTGGGGTGTGTGTTGGTGGTTGTGGTCTATGGTGTTGCCTGTTTCTGTTGTGTTCTGATTGTGTTGCACGTGTGTTGTCTGTTCGTTCGGCTGCGACATTTTTGCATTTGTCGTAGTATGTGTGTGTATTGGTGTATGTGTGTGTGTGTAATGTCTTTTTGCTTGGCTCTAAGCGTGCGCAGCAGCTAAAGGCAACGCCAAAATTGCAGCTGTGTTTTTATTATTATTATTGTTGTTGTTCTTGTTGTTGTTGTTGTTGTGAGTATTCTCAGTTGCACAATGGAAATTCATTAAATTAACTAGAATTCAAACTAAACAAACAAAAAATATAGTTGCAGCTAATTGAGGTGCAACTGTAATTAAATATATATATATATTTATATATATGCGTATATATCTATTAAGTTTCTTTTTTTTTGTTTTTTGTTTATTTATATTGCTTTAACGTTTTGGCATATCTGCATTGTGCAAAAGTTAGCCTTTTGCTTAAGGTTCTCGATTGGAACTATCACTAAACAAAATCGAAAATCGAAATATCACACAATTTGATTGACTTCCTTTACAAAGATTAAATAAATAAATAACTAAATTATAGATGAATGCGAGTCTATTTGATTATAATTATTTTTTTGTTTTTGAAAATATGTAAGGAATATAAATTTAATAAAAATGTTATTGAAAAAACCAAGGCCCTTTGGTTTACATTGTATGCGTATGTGGGTGTTGTGTGTTTTGTGTGCGTGTGTCTGTGTATCCTGTGTAAAGTGTGTGTGTTAAGTCCAGTTCGTTGTTGTGCGTCCAGTTCTTCGAGGCGGGTGGGGGGGGGGGGGGTGGTGGATTTCAAATGTTTTGGGGGCTGAGAGGGCAGAGCTTTAGTCACCGGACCGTTGATATGGCTGCAAGCAACAATATAACGTTCATATATTGTTGTTTTTCTCGAAGTAAGTATTTTTATGTATTTGTTAGTTGAACAATTTAAATATTAAAAAAAAAAATGCCACAGTTCCGAAAATCAATGAATATAAAAAAATGTTACGCACAACAAAAAGCAGTCAAAAAAATTAAAATTATAACAAAACAAATTTTTGGCAGCAATACTTTTACTTTAGGTTTTGGCCTGAGCAAACATCGTGCACTTCCGCACAAGCAACAATATCCAAATGCCGTCGACTTTTTCTCCTACAAAACAACTCACTTGAAAACAATTTACTTATATTTGTAGTTTGGTCTGCTATACTCTTGCCAGAGTACAATGATTTTGTTACTGAATGTGTAATGCAGTGCAGTGGCTTATATAAATATATATATTATTAAGTATATACACGTATTATTGGCCAGCAATAGTATAAAAAATAACATTGAGTGTCTGCAAGGGTATTCAAAGTTCGGCACGCAATAGTTAACTATTCTTTCTTGTTTTATTTGTTTATGTTTGTATTATTTTTTGGCTAGCAGACAGCGACGTGTGTTCAGTTCATTTGTTTTTATTAGTATACAGTTTTTTTCTCCAAATTTTGCCGACTGTTGGGAAGTGGGGACCTGTTTTCTTTCGAAGCGTGTTTGCCGGCCCACTCATTTTGCATTTGCATTTGCATTAATGAAAACATTGAAAAGCAACCAGTTTCGGCCATCCGAATGTGTGCTAAAGTGAAAAACCTGCAGGTGCAGCAACCAAACAACCAGCCCAGTTAGTTGCCAAGCGATGCCAACTAATCCAAACCAATCGAACAGACGACTATTAGCCAGGCTTTGCAGCGTGTGGCGTTTTCAAGTTTATGGACTCTTGACAGGTTATACGATTAGATTTGGAATCCCAGCGATCGTTGTTGCGACAACAAAGCCCGCTATTTATAGCACCCCGGTGAGTGTCAGCTGGCCAACAAATAATTTAGCAGTCAAAAAATCAAAATGCACACGCTTATCAAAACGATCCGAAACTCGGTCACGCGACAAAAGCTCATCGCAAATCGACAAAAACAAATTCAAAGAGATCGATATCAGTAGATGAAAATAAAGAGTGAAGTGGAAAAAGAGTTAACTAATAACGACATATAGTTTATAGGAGATATACGATTAAACACACTTGAAAAACTTGCTTGATCAATATCAATTGCTAAAAATTAGGCGCGAAGTGGAAAAAAGGGTTTAACAGATAAATCATATGGTTTGACAATCACTTAAATATTTAAACACGATTCTAGACATATTACAATTTTAGTAACTTGTTCATAATAGGCTCGTGACAGTGCCAAAACCAAATCTACGGAGCTGTTATATTATATATGAAAGTTTTAGAAAGCATAAAATGAAGCATCCAATTATGAACTTTAAAAACTGTTTGATTTAATTGCGTATCTATTATTATTCTACGACGTTCGATTCCCCTATAAAGACATTTCAATTTACTATTGACAATGATTAATTTACAATTTGTATGTGTGGAAAAGAAAATAAACAAGTTGAAATACAATTTCCGAAAAGTAGCATAATCTTATCAGTGTAAAGCTTGTTAAGAATTGCCTTATTTATAGTAAATAGTAATAAAGGCTGGGTAATATTCTCTGGAAAGTGCTAGCACGTGCAAATTCATTAAATAATATTTCTCCACTTTAGATTAAAGCACATTTCCTCACATACCAGTTACCAAGTCTGAGGAAGTAAAGATAGCTGCCAACACAATGGAAAAACCAATTGTTGCTTGACACTTTGAATGAAATATTGAAACAAACATAGTTTCTTTTAAAATTAAAACTAATTTAAAAAATGTTTATGCCTAGGAAATGTCTTACATAAGCAGTTATCAAAGACGGCATTTAAAATGATTAACACATATAATTGTACAACGTGTTTTTGCTGCAAGAGTGCAAGTTAAGTTTACTTATAGATTGGAAATTCCAAATGAAAATTCCAAAATATTTCTCTATAGGAATATGTTTTTTAATTTTCAAGATCAGATTTTTTATTTTGATCGTTTTTTGAGTTCATAATCTTCACCATAACTTGCGTAAGGAATATTTGTATATAAATTTACCAGTTTCAAAATTTGAAAACTAGGTTAGGTTAAAATAATTTAAAAAAAAAAAAAAATAACAAATATTTAAAAATGATTTCCGTCATTTATGCCCTCAATGTATCACAAAACTTTTGTTTACGTTGGGATGTTGTAAAATTGAATCGAACTCTTTGAGATATTGAAAACATTGTTTGATATTGATATTTTGAAAAATGCTTTTAAATAGACTTAGTTAGTATATAGTAGTACTACAAAAACCCAACGTTGAGCGTGTGTGTGTGTGTGTTTGTGTGTCCTTGCATGTGTTTGGCACTTGAAAGCGATAATATTTCAAATGTGACTTTAAGTGTGTTTATCGCCGTATTTAATACTGCATTATTTTGCTTTCTTATCTCTCAAGCTCTTTTGTGACGAACATTAAAATTGACAGCATTGAAGTAACAGCCCTGGCCACGGGACATTCAGCCAGACCATTCACAATGCCAAGAAGTAATTGTCACTGCAATAGTTATTTCTTTACTTTTATTGACAGCTGATAAACTTGACAAACAGTTTGACAAATAGTTAAAATCGCAACGAATTTTATACCGATTTGAATATTGATTTTTTTGTTGTCATTTTTACAAGTTACAGTGAAAACAAAATTACGTACTGGCCCACACATCGCGTATACAACGGATAAATAAAGATAAAGACAGTTCAGACGATGACAATTTAGTTAAATGAACGCTGCTACACTCAAGTTCAAAGTCAATAGTTAGCAGCAACTAACTGACGAAACTAAATACAACAAAAAAAATTGACAAACTGCAAATTTACGCCAAACCAACTAGTAAATCAAACAAATGGGGCTTTTGTCGACCAAAGTTTAGTTTGTTGCCTAATTGAATTTTTCATTGTTGTTTAGTTTCTCAATTGAACTGCTACATAATTTAGTGGCTTTAGATTCGATTTAAAATGCGGAACTTTTGCGGTGACTACACAAATTGTATAATTATTTAGTGATGGTGGCGGAAAGGGGGGAAGGGGTCACTTTAATTGCCAGTCAAACGCTGTCACGCATATAAATGCACTCAAATATTTCGGACTGGACACAACAGCGCCACAGATTCTTCTACAAGCAGATTGCACATATATTTTTCAATACCGATTTTATGCATGTCTGTATTATCAATTAAAGGTGCTACAGGCAACGGGATTCCCCCTAATGGATTTGCTTTGCGTATTTGTTATGCCTATTCGTTAAATTTTTTATTTAATTTATTTAATCATTTTTATATCCTTAAACGAAAAAATACTTTAAAATCGTATTACAATAGGCTATCGAATGCGATAATCTCATAGAATATTGCTGAGAATAAAAATAGTCATGACCCAACCAAATATAATTAATTTATCTATCAATCTCGCGCTTTTAACAACTTAATTCATCTAATATTGTCAGGTAGCCAGACGTCCGTCACGAGATACTAATGTTGTAATCAAGATCTTTGGCAATATCCAATTTTACGTATACTCAATCATTAATTAGAAATATAATTTAACGCATTTTCAACATAAATATTAGTTTTTTTGCACAGGTTTTATCGTAGTCCAGCACAACTACGTCAAAGTTAAGTTTTTTTTTACCTTTTCGCTAAGTTTCTAAATTAAGTTAAAAACGTGGCGATAATAATTTTTAACATATTGTTTAAAGGCGAAACCTTGCATAACAATACAATAAAAATCGGAAGAAAAAAACTTTTTAAAATTTTAATTGTTAAAATACCCAAAGTTCTGCAGATGATTTAATTGTTTGGAAGTTTAGGAAAGTTAGTTTCAAGGAACATCTGGAGAACAACTCTGCACTTGTTCGAATGGGTTTGAAAACTCCGAAAAAAAAGCAGTACAGAAGACGAAATAGTAATATTCCAGCTTATGCTGAATAATAATCAATAATGATAAACCAACTTTCAAAAAGAAAAGGAGTAACAGAAATAAATAAGCAATTAAATTAGCGTACATAGTAGGAAGCTAAACGATAAGTTCTGAATTAATTTATGATATAGTCATTATTGAATCGCGACAATATTAGCCATTTTATGATTATATCTAATCAGAATATTACTGTTCTTGTCCCGTACATAAAATTGAAGTGAAAATTTGCAAATTGCTAATTTTTTGCAGGGCAGTACATATCTAAAACATCAATAATATAAAAAAAAAAAAAAAATAAACAAAAAAAACCCGAAACACAGGTAACTACCAATAGAAATTCCGTTGGCATTTGATTATTTGCTTCACACCAGCGCCGATTAGATTACAAATGATCGCAAATGGCAACTAACCGACGTCTGACGGGCTAGGGATTGCAGCCGTACTTGAAACACTCCCCGATACGGCAAATGGAAACCAGCAGAGATCGAAAATTCAAGCAATTTGCCAAAAAATTTTAATACACAAGTAGATGTTGCAAGGGTGGCCGCATGAGTTGTGGATCGAACACATACGAAATTCTTTGTACAATATACAAATTAAATGAAAATTAACGCAATTATTCATAAATTAAACAAAAAAGTGGATCGAATGTTTATTTTGGCGTATTTAATAACATTTTGGAAAAATCAGATTAATCCTTGAGAGTATTCAATACAAAACATAAAAATTGTAAATAACGAAACTTTAGGTGCAACCCTCGCCTATAGAGTAAGTCCCTAATATGATATGTAGCATCCGTCGTCGTATAATGGCCCGGCAGCTATCCGTTTAACCCCAGGAAACCCGTTGTCGCACTGTCTGACGTTAATTTGCAAAACGTGAGCTAAATGTGCGCCGCCTGTTAATTTCTATTTATTTCTATTTATTGTGATTAAGCCTTAGCGTCGTCGTCGACTTGAGGTTGCCCATATCTGAAGCACTATATCCAGAAACACGTACATATATACGTATGTTTCTGTATGTCATATAAGCGCATAGTTCCCAGGCTTTGACGCTTTGGACGCTTGCATTAGTTGAGTCGGTCTTGTCGCGTTAATTTGTGTACGACGCGCGCGAAATTTGTAATTTTAGTTCTTGAATTATTTTAAATTGCACAAATTAAACGTGTACGAGGATTCCTGAGTGGTAAATGCCCAACTGGTAGATACTCTCCTGCAAAACTCGGTGTTGCCCGTAAAACGTTTAAACATGTGGTGCAAAAGTCAATGCAAAAGCGTGAGTTCTCTCTCGAGAGAGAGCAAGTGAATGCTTGGATTTCTTAGTTTGGATAGCGTGTTAAAAGAGAAATAGTAATGTCTGAACTCTCTTTAAATTTCTGTGTCACGTACTTAACTGAGCTTTAAATTACAAATGTGCCTATTTTTAGGCAGATAATATTTGCGTGAATATCCGTTCTATCGATCGATCTAATGTTATATGTATCAATGATTATTCACAATTTAAATGAGTAATTTAATGATTCATTCAATGATTACGCGTGCTAAGTAAGTCAAGCAGATTACTCGTTTAATTGTATCATTGCATATATAATAAATAAAATCGACGTCATCTACATATGAATAGTCTAAACCCCCTCCCCACCCTCCCCGACACTAGCAAGCCGCCAGTTCAAGAGCTCTGGTGCTGCTCACGAGCTTAGACATTAAAACGTGTGACCAACGTGTCGGCTACGTAATATTATACTGATATAAACCTGCATGTATGCAAATTCAAGAGCCCAAGCACGTGAAGCGGCAACATCTGGCCATCTCACTTGCTTTTTTTTTCAGTTCAGTTCAGTTGAGTTCAGTGGGCCAGCTGTGTTGCATATAGCGAGGGGCGCCTGGTTCGCACAGTTAAACTGATTTGAATACAAATATTAATTAGCATTTTGAATTTGAATTTTGATGTAAACGAACTTTTAATAAAGTCGAGTAATCTGATCAAGATAGATAACAATTGGAGGCAGTGGTCCAGTTGGGGTATGACTGTTGGTGTTGCGATAGCTGTTACCGGGCGCGGATAATGGTCACTGGCCATTGGTCAATGGTCGGATTAGGAATGACCAATACGCTAATTGAAATTATACATATTTACAAACATAATAATATTTTTTATGTTTATATTATTCTTGACGCCTTGAGCACAAAAAGCCTTTCTATTGAAATTTTTGTGGGCTCTGCCTGTTTGCTTATTTAATTTTATTTCACTTAACTTTATTGCAATTTATTTGACAACAAGTTTGTGCCTGCTGCTTGTATTTATTTGTTGTATGCTATATACAAATTCAAAAGAAAAAATTTTAAAAAATGTATATATATATATATATATAAATCTTACATATATATAAAAATACATATAAAACACACACAAAACTTTTGCCGAAGCGTTTCTGATGACGCAGGTGAAATCGCTGGAGATTCTGAGCCATGGGATGTTATTAAATTAATTTTTATTTTGTTTGCACAAGTTGATTTATTTATGGAGCCAGCGACATCTTTCAATGAATGGATGAAGCAAACAAATTATTGGTAACAATAAAAGCCAAGAAATCAAAATTGTAAAAATTTGTGGGCTCTAAACAATCAATTGTTTGGTATTAAATACGTCATCCTGAGAAAAAGTGCCAAATGCAACAAGTCGGCAGCAATATATATACGCAAAAATTTGATAAAAACCGAACTGGAACTGTAACAAATGTCATTCAACTTGACAAAAAAAAAAGAGTCATAATTTAAAATAAAATTGCAAGTATGTGTACACAGCCGAAATGTTTACATATATATCGCTTAAGAACAATTATATACAGCCAGCCACTTGTATGTAGGGGTCATCAATCCACTTTGGCTTTTACTATCGTGACTAATATAACGACTATGACAGCTTCTGGCCAAGAAATATGTGTATTTACCTTTATGAAATAAACATTTAAATTTCATATTACCGATTCACTTAATGTAAATATTAAAGTTTATTATGTTTTCAATTTTAAATATTAAAAAGGAAAGTTGAATGTGAAGATAATAATTGGCAATAATGTATGTTTGAGCACGGATATTAATTTAATCTAGTCCTAAAAGGTAACTGCATCTTTTAGTTGGGAGTCCATAAAAATTCCCTTTGATTTCCATGCGCGAAATAAACGCTGAAGGACAATTTCGGCACAGGGAAGATTAAATACCATTTATGACTATTTTGAATCGATTGTCTTTGTGGCAACATTTGGAACGATCTAAATCTTAAGCGATTAAAGATTGAAAGCATTGGTTTATTTAATCATAGCTTGTGTTGAAACAGAACAGATGTACTTTAAAGTATTTCCGTCCGTATTTTAAAAGCAACGCAAGACAATCGCTTCTTCCAGATATACATAAAAAGTAATTGGAATACAAATGTTTTGTGCCTCCCTAATTGTTCTTTGTGTTACTCTTTTTATCACTTAATTGTCTGTGCAACTGCAAGCTTTGCCACTCTATGGATATTACGAGTGCAGCTATCACAAATCTGAGAGTACTGAAAATGTTGAAAGTGAACAGCAGCAGTCCCCAATAGGTCTTGTTATATGGCAAACCTGGGTCTAGGCTTGTGCCTGGCTCATTAACCACACGCAGCAGCTCAACTAAGAAAATATAATAATGAGAAATTGCACACAAAGCAAACAGCTAATGTTAGAAATTTTTGTTTTGTTTTATTTTAGTTGGGATAAAACAGTTCAGTTAGCGAAACTGATGACAATTCTGAATACATGCCCAAATTGCTCAAGCAAATGACAATAATTAGGACTTGCCAATACCCTATGAGCCGGCACTAGGGTAGAATACAGAAGAACGAGAAAATCAAGACCAATAACTGGCCACATGAGCAGCGAAATAGACAAAAGCACGGCGCGACGCTAAGAGACATATGGCTCCAAAACAATGGCATAACAGCCGGGCCAAGCAACTGTAACTGTCCGTAGAACTTGAGTAATTAGTTGCAGGCAAGGCATTAGCAACGGCAGCGGCTTTGGCGACCCTAAGCGATCCATCGATTATGGTAATGCAAAGCACATTGTGTATAAGGCAAGCGCGACTGCAAACAACTACAACAACAAGCACGAATGCAATTTGGCCGTGAAAACGAAATGCCAGCAACATAAATTAATTATTATTATTTGTATATTGTATTGTACAATATATAGATATAGATATAGATATATATATATATATATATATATATATATATAAATATTTTTTTTTTTTTGTTTTGTTTCTTGGGCAAATTAATATTAACTATGCATTAATTAAATGCTTTTGTTGTATTTTTTTTGTTGTGTTGCTTTAGCCTTTCGTTTCGTTTGGTTTTTGTTTCAGTTGGTTTCTGTTTCAATTCACTCGGTTATGCTAAAGGGCAGGGCCTGAAACGGTTCCGAAACCCCATCAATGTGTACCCCCAGTCGCCTAAAAGCGGTGCGAATGTTAAGGTTGCATATTTAAAATTATTAATTAACAATTTTTTAGCAACAGCGAATTGTTTATACTGCATTATGTTTAATGTTTTACCACAAGGCATTTTAATTGCTTTTTTATGTTTCTTATTGTGTTTTTAGTATTTATAATTTATTGCATGTGAACTTGCTGCGGGCATTCTTTTTTTTTTCTTAATTGCGATTTACATTTATTTATAGAAGTTAAGAATTGTTTTCGAAATATTATTAATTTTTTTGTTGATTGCAATTTTTACAAGTTCAAGTTGCTGTTTGAAGGTCAAAAACATCAACGAAGCAGCGAAGGTAAACTTTTCAATATGACCTGACGACTCCTGTTCAACGGACGAAAGAACTTTATGGGTCCCCCAGAATAGATCAGCCAAGATCAAGCAATTCAAGGTGCAAAAGAGGAACAAGCCTGAATATATAGCTAGGGATTCCCTTTCTGATATTAAGAAAAAACGAGTTAAAGCCCCTTCAGTTCTTGGTGCAAAGTTCGTTAATTATCAATTCTCCCGTAGGTATTTTTATAAAATATTCCCATTCTGTGTTGAATAGTTGTTTGGCAACACATGCTTCTACCAGTTAATAAGGTAATTACATGTATAAACCTATTTCATATTGTTGCCAATTATGCGTTTAGTGAGCTGCATGTTTTCCATTGATTTCCGCCTGCCTTTCTACTACCAGCCTAATGCATACTGCAAGATCTGTATGTGCTTTAAGTAACTGGTAATCTGTAGCATTTTTTTTTTCCTTAAATGTTGTTTTTTTCTGTATACATTTTCTGGGCTTACTTTTGTAGCAACAATTTCACACTGGCACTTAGTTTAAACTTTTTTCGGGCGATATGCGATACTTTACGATCTCGGCACTAAATTTAATAAACTTTTTTTATTTTTTATTTTTATTATTTTTTTTATTTTATTTTTGATTTGTTTCTTTTTATTTTAGCACAAACAAAAAACAACAAAAAACACAATTCAATTTGTGACAAAAGGGTTTGCCGTGCGGCTTCCGTAACTGGGTTCTGTAATATTTTTTCTCGTTTTTTTTTTTTTTTTGTTTTTATTATTTTAATGTGCTCTCTCTTTGGCGTCGTCGTCGTCTGCACCGTACGCCGGGATATCGTACACTGAATGTCCAAAGACGGCAAACACTTGTTATTATAACGCGTCAAAGCGTTTCATTTAGCGTCGCAGCGACGCCGGCAGTGACGGCGACGCCGACAGCGACGCTGAGCGCACGCTCAGCACCGCCACGATCTGGCCGAATCAATAAGCCAAGCGAGCGACTAAACGTTCGACAGCCGCAGCTGGCTAAACTTCGAGCCTCCCGGCCAGAGGCACCTCGAGGCGGCATTGCCCGTTGATAAGCTTTACCAAGACTTGCTCTCAGCGGCAGTGGCCCGATAGCGTTGTCGCTGCTCGCGACTTTTCTTATCAATCGGAATCAAGTTCGTGTTGACGATAGTCACAGCCAAAGCCAAAACGCCCAAATACCCAACAGCAAAACAAGTTAAAATCCGAAAAGAAATTCGACAAAAAAAAATAACACTCATACGACACGATCAATGAATGAAAATGCTGCCAGCGTCGTCAGCGACAGCGGCAGAGACGGCGACGCAGCATTGTCGTGCACACCGTTAGAACACAAACGACTTTCGTCTGTTGCTCGGCTCGGCTCGGCTTGTCGGCTTCGACAACCATCAGTTTTTGACAGTTAGTTGGCTCATTACTCATTATTAATTGTCAACTCGAGTGTGCCGGCGCGTGGGGCGTATGGGTAATGCCGAAGAGTTACGACCACCAGGCCCCGTTATTCAACGAAACAAACCAAAATTATTTATACATATATTACATATACACATACAGATCTTTGCCCTGCATTTTCATTTACGAGTTTTTGGCAAATAGGTTTATTTGCACATTTTTTTCCAATTTTGTTTTGTTCAGGACTGAAACATTTATGGCTAAATTTCAGGCACGGATGCGAGGACGTTACGTGACTTTAAGCTGAACAGTTCAATCCGGCACGGACCATGCATTAGGCAGCGTCCAAAAACGCTAAGATGCAATGTTATGGTTGTTTTATTTGACACAAAAAAATTAAATAAAACAGTTAAGCAGCTAGAAATATATTTGTACAGCTACAGATCAGTTCGTATCCTCCCCTCGCCCTGTTATTTTTTTTTTAAGCTGCGCATGTGAGAAAACATGAAAAGCATTTTAGCTTTTGGGTCAGGCAATTACTACCTGTCCGGGCCTCCCAAAATGACGCACTACTGCGACACACTCTATGCGCCCAACAATTGGATTTAGCATATTGTTATAAACAATATACACATACACCAATATATACGAATACGTTCAAAGAGCATACAATGAATACAACAATTTACAAAAATCGACATGTTCGTTGCCAAAAAAAAAATAAATAAATAAAGAAATAAGTAAAAATACAACAACAAACTGGTTTGCCCGCATCCGGATAATTGATACGAGCCGCATAGGTCCAAAAACTCTGTCGATTGCCCATTTCTTTAGCCATCTCGCTTGCGCATGCGAAAGCCCCGCGGCTTTAATTAATACATTTTTTTCCACCATATTTTTGTTGGGCCCGAAATCATCTTAAGAATGAATTGGTGCAGGATGTAGACTGAAGAGTTTGTTGTTTCATTCATTTGATATAATTGCAAATTGTATTGGTGGGATTTAAAAGAGGCTCTCAGCGAAATTATGGAGTGGCGACAAGTAGACCCATAAATAAATATTTATAAATAAATGGTACAATAATAAGCAATCAATAGGATCAACAACAAACAAATTACCAAACAATTGTATCTAATTATGGCAAACCTAAAATTAGCAATCAATGATGGCATACAATTAATTTAAGTCAACAAATTTTATAAATATGCATAATATGTATACGTAAATGTTTTATTTATACTTTAAACAAATATTAAATCCTCAATAAGTTTTAAAAAATCTACATTCTATCATAAAAACTTGGGCGTACAATATCAGATCTTACTAGTGATTAAAGTACACAAGAGATTTAAATTCAAGAACTCTGGGTGATCAACAAGTTTTCTAATAGTTTCTGCACCTCACGAGCTACATATCACACATCCTGTTAAATATCTCTCATAAAGCCAATTGGACGACAATTTTTTAAAATTATTTTGCCAATAAAAATGCCTTTAAAAAGCAAGCAAAATAAAAACAAAAACACCAAGAGAACCCACGTTAATTGGTAGGCAAAACATGAGCCATCTGGTTCCGGGTTCGAATCCCGGGTAATAGTATAAATGCTTTAAAGCCTAGGCAGTGTTTTAACTATATAATCGCGATTATATATTCATATATATATTTATAATAAAAATATTAAAACCGCAATAAACTTGAATTTTAAATAAATATGTTTAATTGCTAATAACTTTAATTAGTAAAAATATGTTACCGATTAAATTAATTATAATTTTGTTAATCAAAATAAAGAATAACATTAAATGATTAAAGTTATCCCAAAACTGTTATTTCAAAGTCAATATATCCAATTCTTCAATTAATTATAATTTCCAACTAAAATAATAAGTAAAACTATGAGAATTATTCTCCAAGCAATATATAAATTAGCAAATCATTATAAAAGTGTAATTTTTATTTCAAAAAAGAGTTACGGAACAAAGGTAAGTGCTTCTAATATCATACATTATATACGAAGTCGATTATATTTATTTGCCAAATTTATATGACAATTGCAATTGCGAATCTTTCGATAAACTGGAATTTTTAGCAAGCAATGTAAGATGCCAATTGTATTTTACTATCAGTGCACTTTGTCGCCTTACAACCGAACAAAATGACTTAACGAAAAAGTTTCGTATTTGGGAAAAACATTGAGGAAATATACACATCTTTGATTTGATAAAGGGGAGGTACATCTCAAGATACATAACGTATAAAAATATGTTTTTTATGACTCAGATACTCATAGGACGATCACGATTGCAAAAATAACCTGACTAGGGGACTTTCCGTTTCACAGATAATGGATACGAGACCTGCCAGTAGATTATGTACTTTCTTAATAACTAGGGACCTGGCCTCAGCGATTGCGGAAACAGTTGGGAAATGCACAAAAGATACTTGCGTGTACTTATATTGACGCTTATCAGACAACGCGACGCTGCTCTCTGCCCGCGGCTCACCTGTCTCCAGCCATCAGAGAAGAAGCCTCTGGGGCGGGGACTTACACGCGGCGTACGTTTCGTTTTTTATTTTTATTTTTATTTTTTTCGGTACGTGTTGGAGTGGGCGGCGGTGGCAATTTTAAGTGAATTACTTGAACGAATTGTATTGCAGTTACTCGTATTTGTTTATCGACAGACAATTGACAAACTGTCGGAGGGGTTAAGAAGGGGCGGCGGTCAATCAAATTGTTGGATAATGGTCAATCAACTGCCGACGACGATGCTTTTGATCCAACGTCGATCCAGTCTCTATCAGCGATCAATTGCAACGTTTTTATTGTCTCTGCTCGGGGCTCGCCATGCAAATGTCAATAAGGCGGGTGAGGGGGGGGGATCCCCGTTTAACACCCCACTTCAAGCACGACCATAGCGAGTATAGACCTTAAACTTGAACTTGCAACTACGGCTTATTTAATAGGCAAGTAGTTCCGCTCTGATCGGGTCCCTATATGTTTTTATCTGTGCACTTGTCCGGGTCCTATGTACACGCTATGAAAAATTACCAGCTGCATTTGCTATATGCATTATAACAAGCGTTGCCGCCCCATCCTACCCCATAGACAATTAAACACATGTAATGTGCTTAATTGTGCTTCAGGGAGCTTCGACTATTGAAATATGTTTGACATGCCGTTTGCTGCAGTCGAAGGCCGCGCTGTCACCTTTGCAGCTAAGCTCAACAGAAACCAGACCACACAGTACAACAACGGACATTTAAGGGCCCCTGCACTCGACAACTGAAGTGGCAATCAACGTCGCGCCTGTCACTTTCTATTGATAATCTAATCAGTTATTCGGAAAACGCACGTTAATTGCAAATATTCACGTTTAAAGCGTTCGCTTCTTGCTGCCAAATATCTAAATCTTTATATATTTCTGAAAATGACGCGTATCGTCCAAGTAAACACTTAAAATTGCCAGGGGAAATCCTAAATGTCCTATATTGGCGTTACTTTTAAATCAGTCACTCTTACGAATATAAACAGCAAGTACTTTTTATCACATCTAAATATATAATTTTTAATCAGATAATTTAGCTAAAATTTACAATTGGAAATTAAAAAATAATTTTTTTTTATAACCACCAATTTCATTTTAATTATATTTCCCAGCTGTTTGGTGATAATCTGTACGAAAATGCTGACAAGGCGTTATTTTTGTTATATTTTTTAGTTTCTGGTTTCTTTATTCTCTTCAACCAGTCAATATCAGTATCAATATATTAAAGAAAAAAAAACAAACACTCTGTGTTGAGATACTAATAATAATTAATATAACCTATTGAGAGTGATAAAGTGACAAGAGGGATTACCCTTTTGGAATATACCTAACATACGAATTGCAAAATTGGTAAAACAAAAAAAAACCTGTTGTATAAGTCTTAATGACTTTTATCTGATCCCCTTCAAACATAAAAATACAATTAAAAGTCATTAGAAGCATGATTTTGAAAAAGCCTTTCTGACACAATTTAATTAATTACTTTAGAATATTAGAAATTTAGAATATATCTTAGCAGAAAAAATACTGTACTTCACGCTAGGCCACGAGTGAAAAAACTAATAACTAGCATAATAAACATGCCCAAAAAGCGCAATAATTTACCAACTTTGGGCATGCTTTATATCTTAAAAAAAAAAAAAAAACGATATATCATCTTGACAAATTTGTTACGACACGTCCATATTGTTAAATATTTTACACGGCCTGGTTAAGTAGTTGACACCTTATCAGAATTAGAAAATTGATACTTTGTAATTTATAGCAGTCATATTAATCTTAGACTCCGAAGCATTGCTTTATAAGATTATCTTCCTTAGCCTGACTGAGTGCCATAAAATGGGAGTGGCAATTCCTAGAATAGTCTACAGGTGTCAACAAGATTACGCAGGCTCTAAATTGAAAGAAGCAGATGTATATAGCCAAAAATAAATTGACGATAATGGTTATCAGTTTGTTCGGACAGGAGTATCATGGTTTGGCAAAATACGTTAACTGAATTGAAAGCTTAAGTACGGGCGATGCTGACGCAAAAAGAAACCAGATCCACAGTCTGTTAACTTTGTTCGATTCTTTGCACTTAGCGTTTGTCTGCTTTCCAATCGATTCGCTAAGTCACTTGAGATACTACAACAGATAAAGATATTACGTACATAGATTATGGGTACCAAAACCCTCAGTCGTGTCAGTACTCGGCTCAAGTGCTTAACATCGAACCACTGTTGCTTGAAAAAGGCAAACCCCTCCCCCACTGGCGCCCTTGCCTATATATGTATAAATGTGTGCACTTCAAAATTCTCACGTAGCATTCTTAACTAACATACATCTAAAAACAATTTATTAATCATCTGGGGTAAGGACAGCGGAACATTCAGATCGATTATAGTTTGCTACTCAATTTTTTTATTTTTTATTCATAGAAGAGTAAGCCTGTTGAAATATTTGTAATATTGCTTTTACTCCAGGGTATTACAAATTCATTTTTTACGCTTTTGCTACATCTTATTGTTGTCTTCGAAAAGTGCGATCTTGATGTGAAGTAGATGACAGATATGAACATGCTTATGTATACACCTCCATGGTCAAACCTTGACGTGGGTATTTACAGCAAAAAAAAAATAAAAAAATATATCGGCGGTTTCAGCAAAAGCCCAAAATTCATCAAAGCGATTCTACATATAGATCCCGAGTTGAGGACCCCCTCAGTCAGGGCGTCTTCTCGGTTCACGCTTCTGATTATTTCAATTTTTGCTGCACGTGATTCTTATCACGTCGGTTGGTATTCGGGTATTTTTTGGGCACTGCTACACCCTGTACAATGGATTAAGAAGAATGCATTTGATGATAAAAGTAACTATATTGTATATCTGTTATAATTCAAGCATATATTTCATGATCACAATAGCTATATCCAAATTTTTGCAGTTTATACAAAATAGTTAACTTTTCAAGCCTGTGCAGGGTAACTCTGCTGCGAGCATTGCCTGCCTGCATGCGTGTTTTGGCAGTGATTCGTCAATAAACCAGTTAATAATCATACAGTACTCGTCTTGGCGCACTCTCATATAATTGAAGAGCGCAGCGGCAATCGACACGCGTCATTTGACTTGATTAGTATGTGAGGCGACATCTCAGCTCAGATACGTAAAGCGCACAGATACAAAGATACATCGTTGCAGATATACTGGTGTACGAGTATTTGGTAACATATATATGTATATGTAAGTATATTGGGCCTATGCTAGCGCCTCGGGGCTTACTGTGTTTGCTTACAGCGATACAATACTACTAATAATAATACCAACAACGATAACAACGATGACAACGTCGACGTAACAACAACCTTGCCCCTGGGCCTTCAGTTAGGGCAGCCAAATAGACTTAACCCATACACAATTAGATGACAACAACAACAACAACAACACAAATGGTTCCCACACTGTTAACAAGCGAATAAACTAACAGCTAACCGCCAGCAAATTATGTCTTGTAAAACATGTTGAATACGAAAATTAACTTCCAAAAACGACTTCCTATCAATATTGATATGGATAACATCGATCAAGAATCGTGATCGTTGAACCTATCGTTGCTAACAAAATTCACTTTCAACAAATTCCCAATAATAAATGCTAACTTTATTATAGATATATATACATACGTAGACCTTGTTGGTAACTCGATTAGTTTCAGATGAAATAAAATAGGAAAACCATTCCAATTAAACTTTAAAAATTCGTAAAACACGTTCTGAAATATTCTGTATTATTAAACATATTTATTATGCTTTATGTTTATTAGTACATTAAGTATAGTTTAGTTTCCAGTTAAAGACAATAAAAACTTTGTATACAACCATTGTTCAAACCGTTTTAAAAAACCCCTCGAGAATATTTACGACATGGAAGGAAACTACTGTTGAAAAGTGAAGTTCCTTGCTTTAATCAACACAAACATTAATAAACTATGTAGATTATAGAACATTATATAGATATTTTTAAAAAATTGGCAATAAAAACCATTATCATTTGGTGGAATTTGGGACGCCAGTCGGTTATATGAGCCACATTAGCTAATTGCTACCAAATCGGTGCCAGAGCTATAAAACAGAAGTTCCGCAGTTAAGGCCGATGTCATTGTATTCGAGAGCCCAAAGTATAGAACAATTAGAGGAAATTATTTTAGAAAATATTCGTGGTAATTGCAAACTGTGAAATTTAGTTCTGTTATTAGATGAATATAGATTATTAATGTACGATATGCAATCGTTTGTTTACGACATTTTGAGTACAGTTAGTCATCGGAATTGTGCACCTATAAAGTTTACAATAGATAAATGCGTCTCGAAGGTCTTCCTCGGAACTGTTGTCATAGCAGTGAAGAAATACGCTTTAGTTATTTACTTGCTGCAAAACCATTGTCAAATGCGCCGTAATCAGCAGGCAATTGGGGCGACGGGGCCGGCATTAGGGGGAACACTACCAATGAATAGGAATTCAAAGGAAATGTTTTTGGAACAGCATTAAGCTATACGAATTACTTTACAATCCGTTCGGCGTGGGCTGCTGTCGATGACTCGTAGACGATTCCGTCACCTGATATCTCATCATTATTCCGGCGCAATATCGACGGGCGGCTGGCGGTCTGCCCGCCCGAATGCGAGTACGCAGTTAAGCACAACCAATTTGTCCCAAATGTATATATGTGCAACAAACAATGAAAATTAGCCATAAATTAGATTAAAAAAGTAATAACTTTATGATGATAATAACTGCCATATAAACCGAGGGGAACACTAAATTGAATGCAAGCCGAAGCGTGCATACTCTAGCAAAATAATAAGCATAAAGCTTAGCAATTCTATATTCAATTTAATAGCTCATTTGATACTGCTATATTCAAGTACCTTTTTACGGAAAGACTACTAAGTCTTTTATTACGAAGTGACCGACGTGAAGATACCCTTTTCTCAGCTACATATGCACACTTGTGTGTACACACATACCAACCCACTCTGCAAGCTTCCCTTCCCTCCCGGCTTCCCTCAGCCCCCACTGTGAAATATCTCTTAAATATCAATTTCTAATTCTGTGTACCAAATTTGATCGCTCTAGCTCTTATAGTAATCGAGAGATGCTAAAAATCCGAGATCTCAACGAGTCGATCTGATCAAATACATCTATATATATATACTTTATAGGGTGGAAATGCTTCCGTCAGCATGTTAAGTATATTTGAACAAAACCCTTGCCCTTGCTTACCCTTTGAAGTGGGTACAGGGTACAGTAATAATTGCACTAATGCTTGGCATTACAATTTGAATATGCCCGAAAGTATGCTCCAATAAATGTAGAGTATAAGTACTCTAAAATTTGGTACTAAATATTTAATTTGACAAATAAATGTAGATCATGCTGTTAGATTAATTTATGGTGTAGTTAACTATGAAATAAGTTCGTTGCTTTCTAGGAAAACAAATTGTTTTATTTGCTTCAGCTTGAAGATCTTTGTTTATACTGGCTGCTCAAATGTTAACACTGAAAGCTAATATGAAAGGTTAAGAAAACTGGTTTAGTTAACCGCACTTACGGTGCTTGTTTGATTAGGAAGCAAAACAAAAAATCATCATTTATATACATCTATAAGATAATAAATATATCAATTGTAATTTGACACAATAAAGGCAATATCTGTTTAATCTCTTGTTGCGGGACCTTATAACATTAAAAATTAAATTAAATTAATATCTCTTAGAAAAATATATTATATTAAAGGCAGCTGATTTTAGCGCATTTCTAAAGCGTGAAATGACTTTATAATTCGCATTTATTAAAGCCAAAATATGTATTTAAATTCGTACTATTAATGAGTACTTTAATAGCTGTACGTTTTTGGAGACGCCTTTCACTTTCCGTTATTTAATATCAGATCATAATAATGCCTTCTTATGTATATACACATTTTTTCTATGTAAATAAGCATGTGTCTGAAGTATGTGACTAGTTTGGACAGCTTGAAGGTGCTGCCGTTGAACGGGAACTTATCTTAGATGCTGGCAAATAAGCTTTATCTTCAACACAAGTGTTTTACTTATAAAAAAAAGAAGTGTTTATCTATGCATAATAATATACAGTGAATGTTAGATATAGTGAATTGGAAAACCCCGATGGCAGTGCCATATTACCAACAGAAATATACAATTTATTTACGCAAGTAATTATGATCTGAATGGAATTGACTTTTGTTTATTTGGTTCAAATAAACTGGCTTTGTCAAAAAGCTTAAAAGTTGCAATCCCTATCATCAGCTTGAACTTATTTACTATCGATTACATGCAAGCCCATTGGATACAGCATTTAAACATACCTGCCGCACACCCCTCATCACTGCTGGCGTTATCTTCGTTGTTCAGCAGCGGGGCATAGCCGCAATGTTTGTCACGCCGGCGACCACGGCCGCCCAGCACCGTGCACTGCAGCAGCTTTTCCATGGCGAGGACTGCACGAGTCACTTGTGTTTCCCTTCTTCTTCTTCTGCTTCGTCTTTTTTCTCGAAACACACTTGGCTTAAATGTTATCACATTTTACCCAACACCGAGCAGTGTAACAACAGCCATCCAAAAAAGTTGATTCATCCGCTAACGTTGTCTATCTGCTATCTGCGCTAATTTGAAGTTGACTGTGCCGCTGTGGCTGCTGCGACTGTCGCCGCGACAATAATAATTATTGTTGTTTTCAATGCTGCTGGGCAGCTACTGTTTAATCTGTTTCTTCTATGCATGCATACACACACGCAAGCACACACACACACACGTGTGCGTGTTTGTGCTTTTGCTGTGTGGCGCTCTCAATATTTCTCAAATATTTCACATGTTAAAGCAAAGTGAAGCAACGGAACTTGGCTAACTGTCAGCTGAGCTGCGCATCAAAAGCCAAACTGCTCTGTCAAAGTGTCAAACGAGCCGAATTCGCGCCGCGTAGCATCCAGCTCGGCGTCACAGCCATTTGTCTTGGCCAAAAGAAGAATCAAGATCATTTGCTTAGCCCAATTCGCGCATTCCAATTCCACACTGGCTCACATTATGCTTTTTGTGCATCGAAAATAAATAAATGCTCTGATGCTTTGATTGCTTATGTATTAAGAATAATCACATCTCGCTATGAGCATAAATCAAAAAATCTAAATATAGAATTTATAACTGAAATAAGGCTGAATAGGTCACGTTACGATGCGTTTTGTCTTTAAATAGACTTTGCTGGTAAACAAAAATATTTGTGAGATATACAACAAGGTTAAATTCACCATAAATGTATTTTAATGAATGAAATACTTTGGTTTTTATGAAATTGATTATCTTTTTTTAAAAAATTCCCTAGCTGTCAAGTACCCACGAAGCAAATTGATAACCATAGATTTAAAGGTCTTGGCATGACAGGTGTCATATCATCCAATCATTTTTGAAGCTCAATTAACGCGGCGCACGGCGAATAGCTCCGGGAGGTAAAATAAATATTGATACACTCATGTCACGTTATTGACGTCACAAAAAGTTATTAAGAAAAAAGTGAAAATAGCCGAAACCGAAGATGAAATACCCTTGCAAACACACAAATGGAAGTTGGTAAGGATATGTTTGGATATGAGGTATGTATATTAAATGAAAAAGTATTTATTTTTAGTTATTATACAATAAAAGCAAATCCGTTAGCACACGTTTCCTTGCGTACAATTGGAGTAGATGCATTCGCTTTTTGGTTGTGCGACGTAATAAAGACAGAATGATCCTTTACCTATTTACAATTACTTCGGGGTATAGCAAACGCTTAAGAAAAAATAACTTTCGAATTTGGTTAGCGAGAAATCGAAAAAGAATTATAAACTTGTCCTCCGTCATGGAATATGAGAATTTCAAGTCTATTGCTCTTAGTTTCCAAACTAGCTGCTTTCATACAGACAAACATAGCTAAATCGTCTTGAACATGAATATATATGTATACCCTATCGAAGATGCTTCCTTCAGCATGTTACAAACATTTGCATAAAACCAATTTACCCTTTACCCATATATAATTGGTACAGGGTATAACAAGCTCTTGAGCAAGCTGAGTCGCAAAATATACGGTTTTCATAGTTTCGCGTGCGTGCGGAACGCTCGCGCGCGCGCGCGCGCGTGCAAGCCCTTGAGAGAGCGAGAGCGCAAACCAAACAAACGCAAAAAATAGTAAATACAATAATGACGCAGGTGACTAAAAACACTTGAAGCAATCTCCCTCCCTCACACACACACACACACGCACACACACACACACTCAAGCGAGCACAACTTTAACAGCTGTGCTGTGGTCCGTTATGCGCCGGTGCGCCGACAACGACGGCGACGACGACGGCGACGGCGACGTCGATAGCGAAGCCAATAGCCGACAATGGCAATGATTAGAGGGCCGCCGGTGTACTTAATGTTTGGTAAACAGTTTTGCAACAACAACATCAAATGTTACTAGGCCAAGCGGCGAGCCATTGACGAAGAATATAATTGCAAGCATGTTGATAAGTATGCATTTAATTGAATAACTGATAAGTAATAATAAGCAAATAAATAATACGTATTGAATGTACGTTGTGAAATGTTTAAAATAGCATGCATTTAAATGTATTTCAATGAAAGAAGCAAAAACGGAATATCAAACTAGCTTAAAGCAAAGCAAATGTAATTAAAGCAATAAATACGATTATTTTTACTAGATGTGACAAATGCAACTTAAACTAAATACGTGTCTATAAATAAGAAGGATAGCAAATAAAAGAACAGTGATATAAATAGCTTACGTATGGGCCTGCGACGCATTCTGGACGCACTATTCTCGCCGCCACTGTTAATGTTGCTGTTAATCGGCTTCATGATGCCCTCGGGTACGTAGTGGACGACGACGTCGATGAGGACTGACAACAACAAGTGGGTGTAAATTTTGCAACGAAAATATGTAAAAAGAAAAGAACCAAAAGAAAGATATGTACGTATGTATGTTGTAATTCCAAAGCAAAACTAAGACAAAGCCTATTTCGTACAGTCGTACAGTTCGTGCTAAAAATATTAGGTACACCAACACATAAACTCAATGCAACAAGGCATCTGCTAAAGATAGCATTCGGGCATATAAAACTAAGACTAATATACTGACCACGCACTGTACTATACTAACGATGTGCACAGCGACGACTGCCAAAAAACAAAAAAAAAAAAACAAAAAGGTTTAAACCGGTTACAGCGACAGCGTCGCCAACTACGACTGCGCTTTCGACTGCTTTTCTAACAAACATTCACAATAAAATATTATTTTGCAAACTACCTTTCCTGTTGACGCGGACAAGTTTCAATGTTGAACGGCAACTGAAAACTAAACGCAAAATCTGCCTCCGATCGACAAAGAGCCGCAGCAGCAGCAGAAACGAAAGACAATAATAACAAATGCGAACCAAAAGGAAGGGAAATTTATCTGAACAACACAGAGCGAAAGAGAGAGAGAGAGAGAGCAGAAGTATAAAAAGCACAAAACCAGAAGCAGAATTCAAACCCCAACCAAGTCTAAGTCCCGCCTGAATGACACATGTCAAACAAAGAGGCGAGCGGGGCATGTCTCGCTAATATGAACTTATCATAGCGGTAACAGACAGATAAGATATATGTACATATGTATATACGTGTGCAGGACAATTGTGGGTTGCACAACGCAAGCAGTAGCGGCAGTTGTTGATAAGGCCAAATATGATTTTGTTTAATCAATTAACTTTTGCCAGTGGACGCAAAAACTAAAAAAGAAGAAAAAGAGCGAGACTGGGAGAGACAAAGAAAAGCAAAAAAAAAACGCGCGTGTGTGTGTGTGGGTGTAAGGCTTTGCAACGTCTGGCGAAATTGCCAGCATTTAACCTTAACATCTCACGATAATCGCGACGATAAGACATGCATTGGAACGCAAATAAAGTTAACTGAACTTGACCCATTTACTGACAAGTATTTACACACATATGTATGTGCACACAATCACAGATACACTCATACATACATACAATTATTTAAAAAAGAAAGGAGGAGCACTTGCGAGAGCGAGCAAGCGAATTACAATTTCATTCATCACAAAAACAAAGCACAAAATATGCCGCTCAATGTATGCAAGTATGTGTGAGCACATGGCGCGCACACACACACGCATACACAAGCTGTTAGGCCGTGTAAACAAAGTGGAGTCCAAAAGTAGGCTGAGGATTCCCCGCCTGTCTACCCTATTTGATTAACTGTTTATTGATTTGACACTCGTCAAATCTACACACACACATACACATAGACAGACATTACACGTGCAAGTTGCTTGATTCTTATTTTCTTCGTATCGTATTGATTTTTACCAGCAGGAGGCGAATGCGAGGTGAAAAGTATCGTGGGAAAATAACTGCACACTGCAGCTGACAGCTCGATGTGGCGCGGGCGGGCGACGGCAGAAAAAGGCTTCCCCGAATTTCATAATCAAATTAAATGCGGTAACCAGCCATTCAGAAGATTTGCAGGCACGTTGGTAAATAGCTGTCATTGGTGGCAGTAACACGTGTGTTATTATGAATGTTTGTTTGTTTTGGTTGTTTTGTTGGTTATGTTATGGCTATGTTGGGCTTTATATGATTTTTTATAGGCACAAAAACAAAAGCATTGCCGTTGTATTTGTGCATGAAGAAGGTGGAGGAAATGGCAACACAGAATGAGACATTGAGAGATAGAAAGACACTTGAACACCAAACAAAAATGTACACTTACTAGAGATAAAGAAATCAACAAAAATAACAACATTTAACAATTGCAAAAGAGCACTCACATCTCTTCCAGACAACTTTAGTCGCGGTAACAGCGCGAACTTGAAGTTTACTCGCTTCATTGACTTACAATTTCAAACTGAAACAGCAGCAGCAGCAACAACAACGATGAAAAGCGTAGACTGCAACGACGCGACGTCGGCGACACTTTCCACCCCATTTTTTGAACGCAAGGAACAACAACAAAAACACTGCAAAGTCAAAAAGGCGCTCTCGGTTGCGATGTGCATATCGATATCATATTATATCGATAATTATGGTAATTTTGCGTGCTTTGTCATTTCATATGTCTGTTATGTGTGTATTAAATTCTCACACACAATTAAAATCCCTATTAAATGACATCCATAAAAATGCGTCATTAATGAAAATCCTGTTTGAGTTTATTTTTTACTTTTATTTTTTAATGATTTGTTCACGCATCAGTCACTGTTAACTTTGAACTTGAAAATAACGGCTGTTAATATTTCACTTCCGTGAAGCTTCTGGCATCCTTGTTTTGCAATGTATCGATATTTGTATACTAAATCGATATTCATTTGATCTTCATAGCAGCCAGCTATGGTGGCAATGTAGTTCCGATTCAAAAAGAATTAGGACTAGGTCTGTTGAAGCTCGAGACTAGGCCGCAGTATATTAAGCGCCGGGCAAGGGATAACAGCAAAAAACACTCGTTTGTCTTGTTTTATTTTTAAATATTTTCTTCGTTTTTTAAATATTTGTGTACATCTATGTACATATATTTTGCTCGCTCTCTTTACGTGTGTTGCCCCAGGCTTAAAAAAATCTGTGTTTTTTCAAAGAAATTTGAATAGTTAACCAATTTGCTTTTGCATATTGCGGGTAAGTAGGATTTTACATGTATTTCGTACATTATGCTGTTATTGTAGTAATTAAATTCCCACAAAATGTCTGTACATGTGCACAGATATGTATATATATTGTACACATATTGTATATATAAATATATGCATATATATAAATATATATACATATATATATAAATATATATACATATATATATATATATATATATATATATATATATATATATATGTACGTATGCGTGAAGATTGCTCTGCCCTCACATTGAAAGGTCCGCGCCACACAAGTACTGCAAAACATACATATCTACATATGTATACGTACGCGTGTATACACATAAAAATGCGATGTACGCTTACGACGAAAATGTAACGGTGCTTTTCAATTTGAGCGTTCGTTGCACCAGCCGCATTGACACTTAGAGAATAGAGAAGAAACAAAATAGCACAATAGTTGCACAAAGTGAACGACCAACAAATTCAAAGATGGCGTCGTTCACAAATTTCAAAGAAGACGATAAAGTGAAAGAATTGGGGAACTAGAAACAGCTACTAGAGATGGTGCATGTTGAATTGAACATTGCTGAAATATTTGTGAAGTGCGAAAATTTAAAATTATTTTTATTAAGGACTTTTTATTTGCTTTATTTCAAGTTTATTTAATTTTAATTCTTGTGTTGATTAACTTTGCGTTAAACTTTTTTTTTTTTTGTTAAAACTTATATTTTCATTTCTGTCTGTTTGCATTGTAGTTTTTAAATGTTTGTTTATTTGTTTGTTGTATATTTTTTTCATTTGTTTGTGTGCAGCATTTGAATTGAATCCCTTAGTAAAGTTTTGTTATACACACTTACATATGCAGCACCTACCCACTCACATTGCCAAGCGAGACCACGCCATGATGCTGAGACGGCCGATTACCTCTGGCAGCCGGCAGGCGCCAGATCCGTACGACCAATTCCTGGAGAGCCGCTTCATGTACCGCAAGCACACGGCCAGAGATGCGTCGTGCCTGTTCCGTGTTATAGCGGAGCAAATGTACGACACCCAGATGCTGCACTACGAGGTGCGCTTGGAATGCGTGCGTTTCATGACACGAAAGCGTCGAATTTTCGAGCAGGTAACGATTCAAATATAATAAAAAAAATCCGAGAATATAGATATTGCTTCTGATATGACTATCTCTATTTGGCTATGTAGTAAATGTCGTCAACAAACATGAACAAATTTGCACTCGCAAAAATTGAGAAAAATTTATGTTTTTTTTTTCCTATTGTCTAAAGTGGGCCAAAGCTCGTCCGTTTCCATTCACAAACCAACCAATAGAAACAAAAATTAAACTTTGAAGAAAAGCAATTTAACTAATCGAGTTCGGTTAATATCAAGCTGTTATTATTCGTAATTATAGTAATAATAATAATTTCATTAAAATCAGTTATTTTAAATTACAACATAAATTCCGATTCGAACCCGGATAACCAATATTTTTAAAATCAGGAATCAAACAATGAACTGATAAAAAAGAAAATATTGTCTTTATAAATAAAATAAAATATGATTCTTTTTAAGTACAAATAAAAAACCAGGTTCATGAATGAATCATAATATTGGTTGAACCGTTTGCAAAAATATACATATAATACGAATCTATTTCGACCCAAACTTATGCCCAATAGGCCGTTATTTTGCTTAAGTATGTAGTTTCCAATATATATATATTATCATATTTTGACAGCATGTGAGAGGCGATTTCGATGGCTATATGCTGGACATGGCCAAGCCGAAGACTTATGGTACCATGCTGGAGTTGCGTGCCTTGTGCTGCATGTATCGGTGAGTTTCTAACTAACCCAAAAAAAAGCCAGTATTGAGCTGTGAAATAATTTGTTGAATCCCTTTTAGCCGCAATGTTATCTTGTTTGAGCCATTTAATTTGGGCACCGCTGTGACCTATAACGAACGGTATAAAGACAACTTTCGGGTGTTTTACACCAATGAGTTTCATTTTGATTCTGTGTACACAGTGGAGCACATTGAAATGGCGGCCATTTGCCAGTGTAAGTTGTTTATATTCCAAAAGTTGAAACTGATGGAAATTGAATCCATTTTATTTGCAGCGATTAGCTTTAAACTGCTCTATAAGATGTTTTTCAAGTTGCCCGACGTGAATTTCGCCGTTGAGTCAATGCTGCATCCGCAAACATTTGATTGGGGCAGCTATGAAATGGAGCTCGATTCAAGGGGCTATATTGTGCGCATTATTTGCTGCGATGGTCGCACTTTTTCGCTGGATCTGCCCGAGCACACAAAGTGCATACTGGAAAACTACAAGCTGTGCAACTTTCACAGCAATGCCAAGCAGCAGCAGCAGCAGGAGCCGCAAAAATCGTTGCGTGACAGGAGCTCTCCATCTTCGTTATCCACGCAGGAGTCGAATTCTAAGCGCGATCTAAAACTGAACGTGGAACTGCCGCTAAACAACATGATGATCAGCGAAAGCACAGAGATGTTGCATATGTGTCCCAATCGCTTGAACTCTTGTGTGCGTCAGCTGCTGGACGATGGTAGGCCGATGGCAGGGCAGATTAGATATATATGTGTATATAGTTTGTAAACTGTAATGACGTTTTCTTAACAGGCATCACACCTTTTCCGTACAAGGTCGCCAAGTCGCTGGATCCCTATATGTATCGGAATATTGAGTTCGATAGTTGGAATGATCTGCGCAAGGAGGCCAAGCGCTACAATATTTATGCCAACGATTACAATTTCAAGGTGGGTGCTTGACCAATCCAAAGCTGACACTGATAGAAACCAACAAGAAACGCATCCAGTCCACATTCAATCCACATCCAAATTTAATGTTTCCAATCCTGACTCCTGCTCCTCATTTTCAGGTGGGCGCCAAGTGCCGCGTGGAGTTGCTGACCGATGCCGAAAGACACATGTACACGTGTCATATTCAAAAAATTGGTGCTGACAAATCTTACTGTATTGTCTATGTCGAGCAATTTGGAAAGAAATTTCTGGTAGGCTCCAAGACCCCATTTTTCACTCCAGCCAGCCAACTAAAGCTGCCTTCCCTTGCACAAATCGCAGCTCTCCTCTGTGCTTCATTTTATCACATTTCCTGGCTCTAATCGGCTTATTATTTTTCCTTTTTGTCGTGTCTACACCAGGTGCCATACGAGGCGCTTCATCCAGTGCCGCCGGACGAGTTCAGACCGTGGGCAGTGCCGTATCGCTATCAGCGTCAAATGCAGCGCATGCACTTGGCCAAACTGGTCCAAAAGCCCAAGCCCAGATGGAAGAAGGCCAAGGTATTTGATGTGACCAATTACTTTGAGGCTAGCAAGTGCGAGGTTGTCCAGTATTTGCAGCTAGATAGCTACTACGGCTGTCCGCCGTTGTTAAACGAACCTGCAAGTCTGCAGCAGCAGCAGCAGCATCATCAGCAGCATCATCATCATCATCATCATCATCAGCAGCAGCAGCAACTGCAACATCAGCAGCAACAGCATCATCAGCAGCAGCATCATCAACATCATCATCATCATCATCAGCAGCAGCAACAGCATCGTTACCAGCAGCCGCAACAGGGTGAGATCACCGAGCCGGTCGTGTTGGAGCAACAACAACCGCGGGAGCAACGTTGTTTTCAGCCACGTGAGAAGCCCTTGCGTCTTCAGTCGCAACAGCAACTGCAAGTGGCCGCTGTGGCTAACACGGGAACAGGCTCAGTCCAGGCTCCGGCACAGGCAACCGCGCCGGCTTCTCAGTATGTTAACTATATGCCCATTTCTGGGCGACCTGGTCAGTTGGCAGCGCCGTGGCCTGGCTCGCCGCAGCCCATGCCAGAGGACTATCAGGGCGGGGTCTTTCCGGCACCGCCGCTGACAGCGGATGGCTGCATGTTTATGCACTTTGGCGGCTATGCGCCACCGCCGCCAGTTCCGCTGCAATTGCAACCGCCATTTGGGGCGCCATCGCCATATATGTTTGCGCCCCCGCCGGGGCCGCCCTCTATAATGGTGCCCTCGATGGGCGCACGCTCTAGCTGCAGTAGCAGCAGTAACAACAGCTGCACCACCAGCGCCACCACGACCACCACCAGCACAATCGCAACGCGCTGCAACGAGGAGCAAGGGGAGCCGCGTCGCTCGCTGCATGCCAATGGCGAGGATTTGCCAGCTGATTTGGGCACCCTGCGCTACTTCTACAACATGGGCGTCGATATGCATATGCGCATGTCTCATATGCTAACGCCTGAGGAGCAGATGAGGATGTACACCAACACCAACAATAATAACAATAACAATCAAAACCACCAAAACACGGACCAACAACAGATGAAAGAACGCAAGGATGAGACAGTCGCTCTGGCAGCGAACGCGACACCACCGCCCTCGCCGGAAGCAGCGACGGCAATGGCCAACACATCTTCGGGTGCCTCCAGCACGGAGCCAACCGGGGGGGACAAGGCACGCGGTCGCGCCAAGCGCGGCGCCTTCAACAAGGGCCGCTCCAAGCGACCGGAGCAGCTGCCCGACCTCGCTAAGGATCAACATCTATCGCATGCAATGCTGCTGCCCACGCCGACGCCATCGCCCAACAGCAACGGCAATCAGTTTAACTTTTACGCAACGCCCCAGGCGCCGCCACCAACTCAGCAGGGATTGCCGCCAGCACCCATGCCGCAGCCGCCGCCGCCGCCGCCGATTTTCTTTGCCGCCCACAAAGGTGGACAGGTACGTTATCTTATATAATTCGAATTCTCGGAATTTTTAACATAAATAAAATAAAATGTAGAACCCAGAATATAGCTAATATTTTATGGTAATTTTAATGGCTGCGAAATTTGATTTTTCACGTTTAAAATTTTTAAAATATTGTATAGTGAATATAATTTACATGCATTATATAAAGCTAGATAAGAAACGCAGGCCAGTTTTAAAATATGGTTGAAATGGAAGCTAACCGAGACTATTTATCATTCAACTTAGGCCTAACTTGAAAATATGACTATTAATCGACTGTTTTTTCTCTGTGCAGAATCCATATGCTTGGGGCATGGCTCCGCCACCGGGTGCAGCTGCCAACATGGTTGGAATGCCGTACGAGATGATCAACAACTATAGCATGGAGGCAAGTGGAGCTGTTAATGCACAGCAGTCTGCTCCAGCCGGTTATGGAGCACAACGTCACTAAAGTGCCGAGACGATTTCAACTTTTTATGCAATTTACAACGCACATTATATATTACATGCTCCATGTAAACTTACAATATACGACATACAACAAGATATTCACACTAAGTATTTAACTAAAAGTTAACTTCACATTTGCATTGCAACGACTCCAAAATAACTATTCACCGTTTTAAATTTGTATTATATATAATTTTTAAAACATCTTGAACAAATTCCATAACAACTATAAACAAATAAGAGGTACTACATAAATACACAATATATATCGCATTATTTAACATGCAACAACAGCGACACAATTTTAAATATGTAATTTATGCAATTTTATGCGATTTTATTAATTTACAACTTAAATTTCAAAAGCAGCAACTAAACGCATTTACAATCAATTTATTTATACATTTTTAAAAGTTATTCCTAAAGTAGACCGTATCTAAACGTCAAGTTGTTTGCATTTTTTAACAAATATTGTTAAACTTTTCACAAAAACAAAAAATATATGCATATTGCTAAAAAACAAAAAAAAAAAATGTAACCTAATAACTAACTAATAAAATTCAAACCCACAGACACATACAAAACTGACGGAAATGTGAATTATTGTAGAAATTTGTTAATGGTTCGCTGCTACGTGGTTTTTGATAGCTGCCGCAATCTTTTGTGTGCGAAGTCGCTTAAGCTCAGTTTATAGAGTTGAGAGGTAGCATCCAAAAACAAATTTCATGCACACTATTGGTAGTTGGTATTGGTAAAAATAACGCTGACTCTTGAAGAACTATGAATAATAAAACGTATAGGTAAATTTGTTCAAAGTAAAAATTGTTAACATACCAAAGTATTTGGAAAAAGGTGCTTTTGTTGATCCTGCTTACGATTCCACTTGGTGTAGTCCTGACATAATGCTTATAACAAGCTGGAGAAAATATGGAAACCCGTTGACGGGCGTCTGACGGGCACGGAACCGAGCGGGCTAATTAAAGTTAAATATATTGTACAAAAAAAGGAAGGAGAGGATATAGCAGACTTACCAGGTTTCGTCCTTGGGCATGGGCCAGGAACACCCCCAAAAGCAGCAGCAGCGAGAAAAATCGCATCTTGAAAGCGCGCGCGGTTTTCGTCTTGACGCGTTTTTGCACGCGCTGAACTTGTAACAGTTTTTCGTTATAGTATTGAGTGCGGACTGCGAATTTTTTTTTTATTTTTGTGCTCGATTATTTTCGCTTACAAACTGCAAGCGTTTCACAAAAGTGTCGTATTTTTATGCTGAATTTTCAAATCGACAAATGGGCGGCACCAGGCGACCTACTTTTGAAAGTCGGAATCAGATCCGATAATTGTGCTAAACTCAGTTAATGCTCTTTTAATATTTGTAATTTTCATTTGGAGGCGTGGCGAAATAAAACGCTCGACCGACCTCTCGCGGCAGAAGGACACCAGATGAGGCGCTTTTACAATAATTATCATCTTTAACTCAATTCCCTCGTTCGCCCCATTCATTATCATGCAGATCGATCATGCAATGTATTTATCATACACATAAAGGGAAGATGTCAGTATATTTGACCGCATATAGCGTATCTACAGATTTAAGTATATATTAAGCTAAACGAGTATTTAATGTTAACATAAGCCAATTTCCCATCACATCTCAGTTGCTCTTCTGAAATTAAATGTTTTATCCAAGATCAAATTCATATATCAAATTGTAGCTGCGGTAGGAAAACACCTTAACATATAATATTTAATACTTTGCTATTTTTTTATCTTAAAAAAAGACTGATGAAAGCTATATCATCACGTTTTAAGCTATAAAAATTCGGTAGATGTGAGAGTATTTAAATAATTAATATTAATTAAATATAAATGTTATATGCTGCGGTTCAAGTTATTTGAAAGGCTTAAACATTTTAAATTTAAAGAAATCTTTTCATAAGTATTTTCAATAGAAATGCGAAATGAAGTTAATATTTAAATGGTGCTGGTTAAGAAATCAGTGAGAACTCGCGTTTTTTACAAATGCATATGCAATATTTTATTGTTATTTGAGCGTGACATTTGTCAGATTGTAGAAAACTGACAAAATGAATGGGATGGAATGGTTGTCAGCTGCTTGAATCTTTTTTCCAATTAGTTTCTTAACTAAACCATTGACTCAACATGGAAATTGTAACCTCTGCAATGTTTTTATTTGCAATTTTAAGTCTGAAAGCCATAAAAAGTAAAAAGATATGCAATATTATAAAATAAAAGTAAAACCAAATATAAATACGTACAACATTCTATTCGTTTTTTGACAATTATTGAATTATTTTTGAATTATTTTGTTTCCGTATTATTATCTCGTTTTACTATTTTTGATAATTCAGTATAATTTATAATGAAAGGTTAAAATGTATTATTTGTGGCGTAATGTATTTTGTGAGAACAAAAGAAATTTATTTACTTTAAAATTTAATTCAAGATATTTATAATCAAAAATAGAAAATTGTATTTTTTTTTTGAAAGCGATAGTTTTTTGCAGTTCTTAAAATTCAAATGAACTTGGCCTATTTTCTGTCTTTGTTTTCTCTTTCTCGATCTGTCGATTAAAATAATTTTTCTAAATAGTTTTTTTACTAGATCGTATACTTGAAATAAAAACAAAATGTTCGATATTTTTTCAAATTTTTATTTGTTTGCAAAGAAACCTGCGCGCCCGCCTTGTGGGCGTCCAAGCCGTGTAGAAAACATAGTAACTAAGGCCAGCCGTTGTGGGGCTGGTAGCTGGCAGCTGGAAGCGACCGGGAGATCGCTAGCGTCTTAAGCGTGGCGCTTAGTACGACGGAGCTGAGTAGCCGGGGCCGGACTGGCCGGGACCGCCGTAGCTGCCATGGCCGCCGTAGTTGCCCTCGCGCTCGCCGGCGATGTTGGCCAGAGCGGAGAGGCCGTGGTTGCCGCCCTGGAGCAGCTGGTAGCCAGCGCTGGCAGCGGCATTGTCGGCGCCGGAGGCGTACGCGGGCAGGGCTTGGCCGCCGGGGCCGTGCTGTTGGGGACCGGACACAATCGGGCCGGGCCTGTTCAGAATGTGGTGTCCGTGACCCTGTCCAGAGCCGTGGGAGCCCTGGCCGTAGCCCTGCTTGTTCTCATTGACAAAGTATTTCTCTGCTGGGGGCTTCACCACGTTGACGAAGACGGGCTCGACCTTGACGCGACGTGGGTGGTGCTTAACGTAGACCTTGCGGAGCACGATTGCTGGGGGCTTGTGGAGCACAACTGGGGCGGGCTTGACCACCAATGGAGGATGGTTCACCAGCACCTTGGTGGGCGGGCGACGCACAATGATGGGCGCTGGACGATGGATCAGAATCTCGCCCTTGTTCTGCGGGTATGTGATCGATGAAGTGAGCGTGTTGCCCTTGGTGTTCACCGGCTTGTAGGGAATGTTCTGGTCGGAGCCATAGCTGCCCTGTCCGGCCTGGGCCACACCAGCGGCATCAGCGCCGCCAGCCAAGGCGCCAGCAGCGGCGCCATCGCCCAAACCGCCGGCATTGCCGTACTCGCCGGCGCCGCCAGCGGACGCGGCGGCTGCCGCATCGCCGCCATCGGAGCTGGAGCTGTAGCTCTGCTGTCCGCCGGACCCGTAGCCCTCCTGGCCGCCCGAGCCGTAGCCCTGCTGTCCGCTGTAGCCGTTAGCGCTGGCACATGCCTGCAAATTAGATCGCGAATAAGAGAGAGAGAGAGAGAGAGAGAGAGAGAGAGACGTTGAGTTGAGATTCGCTGCACATTTGGAGCAACTGGGTCTGGACTGCCCGAACGGGTACGTACAATTAAGCAGGCGGCTAGCGCCCATATGAAGCTGTGTCTGTTCATCGTTTCCAGTCCCAAGTTGCGGTTCGAACTCGAGTGGCTCGTTCTGCGACCGTCTGCTGTCTTCTGCTGCCTTAGCCCGGCCAGAGATTTCTTTAAATATGCTGGCACCGATCGGCCGCCGTTTGCTACGTGACATTTGGCCCGGTCGGCAGCCGCTGCCGGTTGCCGCTGTTCCGCTCCAGCCACGGCCCGTTGTTGTTGCTCACCTCTTGCTGTTGCCCACGCCAGCCAGCGAACATGGCCAAACGCTGATTGCTCGCACGCATCTCGTCGCGCATATCTCGGCGCGTTACGTAGAACACACAATAGCAACAACAATTGCCCCACCGGGCCAGCTATCCGCAGCTCTCATCTGGCGCATCGTGCCCTGACACATAACCGATATCGAGGTTTTTGTCAGAAACAACACCCCGTCCGTCCGCGGAGATTGCGATTGCCAAACTGACAGCCAACACAGTTCCGCATTGAGAGCTCCGAGACCGATTGGACGGTCGCCTCCAAGTGCAGCTGCTCGGCGGAGCCACCAAGGAGCTCCTTCCAGATATTGTGAACGCGCATAACTACAAGTTCAATATCTTCTCGACAATTGCACCCATTAATGCATTTCATTCTATCATATAAGACAAGCATACACTGCAAGCAATTGGCTGACAGTCGAAGACGGAGTCAAAATTGTTATGCAAAATCCAACAAAATATTGTTGATTTTCATTTAAATAAAACTAGGTCTTTCTTATATTTTCAAATATTGTTTTCCAACTTTGAGTTTGATTCGATTCGAATCCGTGGCTAACTTTTAGATACAACAATTACCAACAATTACGCAATGCCGTAAAACGAAACAGAAAGGCTTTTAAAATTTCTAAAACTAAACATCTTTTTACATATTCATTTCAAACCCGAATGAATATAGAAAACAGACTTGAGTTTGTACTTATTTAAAAAGTAATTGTATTTTGGTAAAAAGAAAAAGAAAGTAAGCAAATATGGCGTTAATCGAGTCGGCCGCAAAGCGAGGTATTGGTGAATAGTTGTGACTAATATTGAAAATCTATTTAGATAGCTTATAAATATATTCTCAACTTCGAATAGTGAGTGTAACATAAATACAACACAAAATATATTCAAATTTGTTCCTGGTATTTTCAACTTTATTTACGGCCCACTTGATTTAATTGCTTCAATTGGATTTTGGATAAGCAAGTAATTTCGCCAGCGGCAAATTCTATTTTTACCCAGAGTTGGCATTCACAATCGGATTTCCATAACGCGCAGACGACAGCAGAATTTTCTATAACTGTCACGAAAACTGATCAAAGCCAAACTGCTGAAAAGCCAAACAGTCGCAGGTCTTTGACCTTGGCCCATTTGTTCTCTATGTTTTGCCATCAGAAAGAAATCGCATATATCTGGAAAAAAGTTCTTTCGTACACCCATTTTGGTTGTAGGCCCACAAGCATTGATTTGATGGATCAATTTTGGCTATAATTAAATATGGGGCTGATTTGTATTTTGGGCTTTTTTTTATTTGCATTAGAAAAAAAAACAAATGTGTTAAATTAAACATCCGCCAGGTGGGCTGTCGACTGCTCGGCCGCTGTGCGAGGTGCGACAGCGGCGGCAAGTGCCGCCTAGTAGCTGGGGGAGCCGTAGGGGGCCGGGCTGGCGTAGAGTGGGGACTCGGCGCCGGCGGCATAGCTATCGGAACTGGAGGCGCCGCTGCTGGCGGCTGGGCCAGAGTTGCCATACTGCTGCTGCTGGCTGTAGCCCTGGGGCTGGCTGTAGCCCTGGGGCTCTCTGTAGACGGGGGCAACGACTGGGGCCAGCGGGGCATCGATCTTCTTGCCCGGCTTGTAGACCTTGACGTAGACGGGATTGAGGCTCAGCGGCGTGGGCACCTTGTTGATGACCTCCTGCTGATAGATGACCGAGGGCTTGATCTTGTAGATGACCGGATTGCCGCGCACCACGGTCGGTGGGCCGCTGTTCACGTGGGCGGGTGGTGCGCCCGGCTGGTGGACAATGATTGGGGGCAGGGGCTGTGTGGCGATCACCTGATGGTTGTTGTGCCCGGATGGCACCAGCAGCGAACGGAACAGATGCTGATCGACGAACTGGGGCGAGACGACGTTGATCTTGCCCTGGCGGATGTTGCTCGCCAGATTGTTCTCGGCCAGCGATTCGGCGATGTCCTCGGAGTTCTTCAGCTTCTGGTAGGTGGGATTGTTGTTCAGCGCATGGAGCTGCGCCTGGACGCGCCCCAGGCGACGGGCCTCCTCGTGCGACGGCTGAATCTCGGCCTGAGCCGTCAGCTGATTGGACGACGGCTGCGCGCCGCCGGTCGCGGCATGCACGTACTCCTCCAAGCCGGCCGACGGACCGCCGGGCAGATACTGAATCTGACCGCCGGCGCCACCGCCTGGCGAACCATAATTAGCGCTCACCAGCTGCCGATCGAGAGAGAGAGAGAAAGAGAGAGAGAGAGAGGGAGAGATTAGTCGCCTGGCGGACGGGAGGGGGGGATCTGCGGGTAACGTACCGGTGCGGCGGCGACGGCGAAGAGCCCAAACCAGAGACCAAGTTGCATGTTGTGTGATGTGTCAGCTCTCAGATGTCTACTGCTCGTTGGATGGCCACCGTGCTAGCTCTTTATAGCGGCCTATGGGCAGCGCTGAGGGGCTTTTATATCGCGCTCACGTTGCCGCAACCGCCACGGCCCCGGCCCCGGGCCCGGGCCCGGCTACGTGATCTTTGCGATGCCATTGCCACCGATTTCCATTTCCGATTTCATATACGTTTGTCGCACTGCATCGCCGACAGACGCGACTCTTGTTCTTGTTGCACTGCGCATTGTTCTGGGTTGGCTGCCAACATCTCGGGGCTGTCTCGTATTTATCAGCACCAGCAGCAGCAGCAGCAGCAGCACCATCGAGTCTCTGGCTTCTTTGTGCCTTCAGCCGTGGATAATTGTGTCACCTGATCGCTGTTCAATCTTATCAAAAATAGATGCTATCTGATTCACAAATGTGGAATGTGTTTGCCACGCCATAATCCCAACTCTTTCCCGTATTCATAATATTTTGTGAAAGTGATTTATCTGCGCTCCATTTATCTAATCTTGATCAGTTCCCTATTCGCAAACTTTGCTGTGCATTTGGTTTCCATTCTTGGTTTGTGAGTGAATAGCAGAATATGCTGAGTATTATTAAGACCTGGCCTGCGAATAGATATTGTATATATCACTTTTCCCACTTTTTGCCACTCGCTGTCGATTGCTTTAACTGGCAGTCAACGTTTTTCCACATATGGGTAGGTGCACCCGTATTCGTATCTTTCACAATTGTCTTACCTCTTTTGTCATTCGTAAGATATTCGTATACAGAAAATCGCAGATCCAACTACATGTCGAGAATATACACGTACAATGTTGTTTTCTTTTAGGCCACTGTTATAATTGGCAATTTAAAATATTTTTGTTTAATTCAGTAAGCGGTCTCTTGGCCAGAATATACTCTATATATATATATATCTATACAAAAATTGGCTTGTCAAATTTCCATTGCATTTTATTTTGTTGATGAAGGTTTTTGCTTTTAAAAAAATTAAATTTTTTGACATTTTTTTTTTATTTAAAAAAAAATTCTTATTAACCGATTTTGATAGTGAATACAAATGCCATAATTTAGGATTCATGGATTTTCGTTTGAGCTGAAACCTGCTGCCTGTTCAAAAAAAAACGTGCTACAATTTCCACCCGTTTTCAATGGGGTTCAGGGTATACGGAGAGCAGCTTTGAATGTGGCGCACACGTACAGGGCACACGGACGCCCGGGCTGTGGAAGCGTCAAGCAGTGCAGGGGCGCCGCAAGCAGTGCACGCACCAATACCAGTGCACGTTCACCAATACACGTGCGTGAACTGAAGATACAGGTATTCGGTATTTGTTTGAGTTTATTACGAGCAAATTATTAATAAGTTAGTAAGTGTAGTTGCTAAGCTAAGTTTTGGGCGTGGCCGGTTGGTCAGAGTCCCCGCTTGTAGAGCAGGTAGGTGAGATCGCGGGTGGGCCGGCTGCCGTAGTCGTTGAAGGGCGACTTGAAGGGCAGCTGGCTGTTGTCCATTGGCCCGCTGGGCGACATTGCCGCCGTCGACGTCGCCTGCGAGGGGGCCGCGTGCAGCGTGTCCTCGCTGGAGCTGATGTACCCGGCGCCGGGCGGACTTGCGTCCCCGTTCCGGGCATAGTTCGGCTTGTAGCGGGCGCGCAGCGTTTGCCGCGACTTGCCGGCCCGCGTGTGTGTGTGCGAGTGTGTGTGTGTGTGCGTGTGCTCTGTACCGTGGTGTGTGTGCATGTGTGTGGGATACGCGTGCCGGCTGTGCGAGCCGTACCGCCTGCTCGGCGACGCATAGCCCTGCGAGAAGCGCTGCTGCTGGCGCAGATAGCCCTCCTTGAGGGCCATCGCCTCGCCGTCGAGACTCAGCTGGGTGACCAAATTGGGCTGCTGCGCCTCCGGCGGCCGCTCGGCGCCGGGCAGATACTCGTGATGCACCTCCTCGTGGACGCCGTTGCTCGTCTGGTTGACGATGCGGTTGTAGTCCTCGTTGGTGCCGCCCACCTGCAGGTGGATGGCGTGCTTGAAGTCGTCGCCCAGATGCTTCAGCCAGAAATCGTCGTTCACATCGCCCGTGGTGTAGATGCGTGTCGTCTGGCCGGTCTTGGGCCTGCCCCGGCCCGCCCCGGCGCTGGCCATCACATCGATGACATCGTACGGCCCGCCGTCTGCACTCCTCGGCGTCGCCGCATCGCTCGCCGCAAAGCTCGGCTCCAGCTCCTTGTCCAGCGCTTCCACGCGCGCCCCCTTGCTGAGATCGCCGCCAACGACCAGGTCCGCTTCGGTGGGGCGGGGGCTGCTCGTGGTGCTGCTGCTGCTGCTTCTGCTGCTGCTCTCGCTGCTCTCACCGCTGTTCGATGTCTCATTTTTCTGCTTGTGGTGGTTGGTCAGTTGTCAGTTTGCCTGGCAGCGCGCTGGAGAGACTCACCTGCGCTATCGCCAGCGGTGCCGTGGCCATGGCCATGGCCATCAGCAGCAGCGGCAGCCAAACGGAGTTGGCGGGCGCGCCCATTCTGCTCGATTGCTGGGTGTGATGTGCGTGATGTGTGCCGGCTGCCCAACTGAACCCAGCGGCCCCAGCGAACTGGACTTAAATACCCGCTGGCACGCCGGGCCGCAGACCAGCGCGCGCGCAGACGTGATCTATGCCCAGATATCAGATGCATCACCAACATCGTCGGCCGTCAACCTTGCGGCAGCTCTAGATGCGTCAGCCGGCCCAGGGTCAACAAGTTCTCGCCACTTGCGGTTCAATGGGCGCGCACGGTCGCAATGATGCCCCAGAGCCGGCCGAGTGCGACTGTCATTGGTCGTCAGCGCCCAACATGGCGGCCATTTCCGGTCGCGAACGGTACTTGGCGCACGTCGCCCAATCGATCCATTCCACTGTTCCCGGGTCTAACCAGCCCAACAGTGTCAACCATTTGCACTTCCGCCCAACGGAGTCAAGAATACTCTGGTCGAGCCAGATACCCTGATACCCCAATAACCTTCAATCGATATATTATCGATATCGATCATTTGAGGTAAACCTGAGACCACATCAAATTGAAAAAATTGAAAATATGAAGCTAGGCAAAAACGTGGCCAAGTTGTTAGTCTTCTTAGTATCTATAAAATCATTAGCGATTGCTGCGAAAGAGAGCGAAATGTACAAGAATTAAAATTTATGCTCGAACTTTCTTAACTTTGGCATTTATTTGGCACGTAAAAGCCAACCGTTATTCAGCTGTGTAAACGAATGGAATGCAAGTGGAATTTTATCGTCGGTTGACGATTTTGCTTTTGATTTCAACCATCAAGTTGAGGTTTAACAGTAGCTTTCAATTTGATAATCAAGCATCGATAATTGAACAGCGATATCGACGATAAATTGTTCAGTTCCCGTTAAACGGCCAATCGCAAGCAGTTTTTTGTTCCCCAACTATAAATTTCCTTCGTTTTATGATAAATAACAATATGAAAGCGGTTGTGCTAACCTTGATAGGAATACGTGTAAACGAGCGTGTTTGTTTAGGAAAAAAGTTTAATTCTTGAAATTCTTGCTTAATTATAAGCGATATTTTAAGGTCCAAATCTGGAAAAGAAAAGTTATAAGTATGCATATATGCAGCAAACTTTTTCAGAGAACATAACTGAGATATTTTGCATCAGTTCGCAGTAGTTTTGGCCAACATAGAAATAAATAACGCAAGATTGGACGACATATGATAGGCACATTTGAGGAAAATACTTTATTGAATCAGAAGTTGGCGGCGCAACGTGAACGTAAACAGAAAACGCGCCACAAGCAGACGGACGGAGAAAACAAAAGTCAAATACAATTCGCATACATACATATATACACAGTCAAACACACACACACACAGAGACAGACACACACACGCGCGCGCGCAGGTGGAGCGGGCACTGCTCCAGTGGCCTAAATTAGTGCACGCCAATATTCGCCGGACTCAGCAGAATGCGGGCCCGGGCCGGGTCATCTCTTTTAGTAGCCGTAGCCGCCGCCGCCGCCGCCGCCGTCGCCGTAGCAGCTGCAATGAGAAGCGAATCAAAGAGTGAAAAAAACGCCAAAATGATTTTTCACTTATTTTGTTATTTTTTTGTTTTTCGGTTTGTTTTTTTTTTTGTTTGTTTGTTTGTGTGTCTCGCAATTTCGATGAGTTTCTTATGCTTATTTTAAACTAGCCAACTAAAATAGAGCTCCCTAACAACTGCACTATATTACAAAGATGGGCGCCTAGGCGGGATCGGGGCCTAGAACCAGGCGCGCAGATAGTCGCTGATGGGCGGCACGTTGTAGGTGTCGACGCTGTAGCCGTCGTGGTTGTGGCTATTGTAGCCATACGTCTTGGCCGGCCTCGTCGAGTAGTCGGCTCTGAGCGCCGATTCGGGCTCCGTGGAGGTGTCGAAGCCCCAGCCGCCGAGGCGGCCGTCGAAGAGCTTCTTGAGGAAGTCGGTTGTTTGCTTCTTTTGCTCCGGCTCCGGATCGACCAGGGCGCCGCCGTAGTGCGCATGGTTATCCACATAGTCGGGGTGCTGGTAGACAATGCCCGAGATGATGCTGTCCAGGTGATTGTCGGCCATGTGCTCCACCGGATAGCCGCTGCCGATGCCCAGCACTGGGGTCGCGTACGTGCTGGGATTTATCGACTGCAAGTCGCCGGCGAACTGCAGCGGCGTCGAGCTCTGCTCCAACGGATCCGGCACCGAGGTGGTCGACAGCAGCGAGCGCAGCTGCGTGTCGTCCACAAACTTGTAGTCATTGTAGGCGCCGGTCAGCGGCGAGGGTATCTGCTGTGGGTAATAGCTGAACGCGGCTCGCTTGGCGGGTATCGAGTTGACCAGCGACGGAGCTGGCGGCAGTTCCGTCTGCACCGATTGCTCCGGCTGTTCCGGCTGCTCGGGCTGCTCCGGCTGCTCCGGCTGCTCCGGCTGTTCCGGCTGCTCGGGCTGTTCGGTGCTGCCGGAACCGGAGCCAATCTGCTGCGCATCCCCGCCAGCTTCGGGCGGTGCGGCGGCCGTGATGGCACCACAGCCCATATGGCACTGGCCGCGCTTGAAGCTGGGACTCAGCGTCTCCGGCATGAACTGGATGATCTCCGGTGCCGTTAGATCGATATTGGCGCGCTCCCGCTCCAGCAGATCGTACTCACCCTTGATGTCGCGCTTGCTCAGGCGCCGACCCAAGCCCAGCCAGCGTTTGCCATGGCCCGATCCCAAGGCGGGCGTCTTTTTGGTCTTGCGCTTGGTCTTGGGCGCGGAGCCCGGCTCCTGCGCGGGGATCAGGCCGAACAGGCGCATCTTGTGGCGCTCCTGAGCGGTCAGATCCTTATGATAGAACTTAACATATCGAGCCGGACGCTCCTCCAGCTGCTGCTGGCGCATCAGGCGCTTGCGCAGCAGCGAGCCGTGCGAGCGGAGATCGCGACGACGCCGGATCGCGTTGCCGGACTGCTGGGCTACGTACCTTGGCTTGCCAGTGGAGCAGCTGCTGCAGCTGCAGCTGGCCTTGTGCTGGGCGCGGCAATCTGTGCGGGGAGAACGTGCGTTAGTCGTTCCGCCCGAACGGTAAACGTTTAAAAGCCACGCACCTGCTTTGTTGGCCGTTACGCGATCGACCTTGGCGTACAGCTTGGCCGGCTTCGGGTTGGGCGGTGCGGGCGTCCGCGGCTCCTCCACGGTGAAGTCGAAGCTGTAGCTGATCTTGGCCTTGGCCTGGACGGGCTTGTCCACCCGATAGCCGTACTCGCCGCCCGCGTACTTGCCGGGCTTGGCCGGCTTGGGCACATTCAGCTGATAGCCCAGCTGGGTGGGACAGGCGCAGCCCTCCTCGCCCGTATAGACAACCTGGACGGGCGTCGGCGCGGCCGCAGCGCTGCCCAGCAGCGCCAGCAGCACTGCGATCGAGTGCAGCAACAGCATGGTCGGGATGTATGTATTATTTTATATATATATATATATATATAAATGTATGTGTGTGTGTGTGTGTGTGTTTGTATCAAATGGCGTCTGCTTTGGTATCTGGCGTTGTGGCAACTAGCCAAAGCTTGGGCCGTCGCATTCTTTATATCGGCTTTGCCTCCATCCAGTGCAATCTCTCACGCAGCCCCAGCGACCACGTCTGGAGCGCCGTCTGTTGTGGCCAGCGGCGACGACTGTGGCTGAACTTGAACTTGAACAGTGTTTTTTCTGATTTAGCTCCAATTTATTGTTGTTGTTGTTGCTGCTGCTGCTGCTTCGCTTTCACTGCTTGTTGTTGCTGCTGCTGCTCGCGCTGACCTTTTCAAATAATTTGCACTTGCGATGTTTTCTGTCAAAAGTCATGTTCCCAGCTTTCGTTGATTTCAGTGCCGTGGCGAGCGTTGGACTTGGGGCTAAGTGGCACTAAAATACAAAGTAATATTAAGTATTTACAATTGTGTTTGATTCCCAACTGCTTTGCACTGCTTTCTTTTGCGTGCGCCGCAACGCTGTTCTATCGATTAATCGATATTTCTATCAACGCATGCTTCAAATTTCTGCCGTTACAGGCGCTTGCTTATTGAAATTTGTGCATACATATTATATAAAGCGTGTACATATGTATGTCACCTTGTGCACATTATGTGCTGTATACTTTTAGGGCAAAAAAATATATTTTTTTTTAAATGCTGATAAGAACGCTGCAGTCGGGCGTAGCACACATCGCAATACTCTTGCACACTGTGATAACAACTAAAACATGCATTAAAAGGAATAAACAAGTATTAAAATAAAAACAAACCACGTGTTAGACAACAGCGCCACCTATCAAACAACTTGCGTTTTAATTTATTAAATATGTTTTCACAAATAAATTATGTTTTGGAAACAAGGAAATTAAATCAGAAATTCCTTAATATAAAAAAAGTAAAACTAATGTAAACATGCAATTTATTTAATGCCCCTTACTGATAATAATACGTATTCGTTCGCAATATCAGAATTATTTTGAACTATTATTTTCTGTATTTCGCATTGTTGATAATTCATACATAGAACATCAAAAAGCATAAAACGAATTTATCCAATGTTCAAAATCGTGTTAAAACAAAACAATTCGTATGAAAAAGACAAATGTTAACTTTTTAATACGTGTTATTTCAAAATCTTGTAAAAAAGCTGCTCAATAATCTGTCTGTAACAATTTGTTGCATCTGACACGGAGATATATCGATGAAACCCAATATACTCTTTTCGCTTCGAGAACGAGTGTAATGAATACTCAATCCCGCTCTTTGACTATCGCAAACTTACTTGGAAATACTTTTTTTCTGTTTTCGTGCAGCTTTTTGCCATCTTAACGTGGAAAAGACGTTAAAATAGTATTATCGGGCGTGCTGGCTCAAGATGCCTATCATATTACAGGGCAGTTTTAAATGACAGTTTCAATATCGGGTCCATACACAATATCGCTTCAGTTTGAGCCGTGAATAATTATTGCTTAAGTACATATTTTTGGTTCCAAAAAGGATGTTGATTCTTATGCTCTAGCAACTAATTGAATATTCCGATCAGTTTCAAACAAATGTGAACTTTATTGGAATGGTTCGAATACCGATTATCAAAAGTTCCACAGCTTAGAAAAGGTATTAACTATCTAAAACATACACGCACTAATCCATACATCGCTAATCATATACAATTATTTACAGACTGAGCCGGCCAGCGCCTAATAAATGCTGCGGTCCTCCAGCTCCTGGCGGCGCGCGTTGCGGTAGGATGTGATGCGGCCGGGCTTGAAGCCGCAGTCGACGGAGACCTTGCCAGCCACCTTGCCGTAGCTGCTGTCGTTGTTGTAGCTGGAGCTGTAGGTGGACTTGCTGGAGCTGATCTTCTTGAACTTGGGATTCTTGAACTGTTCGGTTATGTAGCCGAGCTGCTTGTATGTCAGCTGCGGTGCCGCCTCATCATCATCGCCGGCTTGTTCCTCCTCCTCCTCGATGTACTCCTCCTCCTCCTCCTCCTTGGCCGCATAGTTGCGCTTCTTCAGGGTGATGACATCGCTTTTCAGCTTGAACAGATTTTCCTCGGGCACGGTGGAGAAGAACACCTTCTGCTGGCCGTCAACGGGCTTCTGGGCGAAGCCGTAGGCCAGCTTCGCCTCCGGCACATTGATGGCCTTGCCAGCCTGGGCGGCCAGACTGACGCTAATGGGATCGGCCGGCGAGCTGTCATCCTGCGCCTTCTCGGCTGCATACCCGATGCTGAATGGAGCGAACATGCCAACGTTAGTCACAGTGGAGCAGGAGCCTTTGCTTACTACTCACCTGTTGTAGGTGGAGCTGGTGCTGGTGCCGCTGTAGCTGCTATCGTCGCTCTGCTGGCAGCCGCAGGTGGGCTTGCATGGCGGCTTCTGTGGAAATGACGAGAGTTTTGGGTATCTGTATCGAAATTGAGTGCTCGCTCGTTCTATCAGAGCGGGCAGAGATTGCTGCCGCTTGGCGCACGTACGGGATGATAATGACGACAGAGCGACCAGCGATGCCCAAGTCCATGATGATGACGCTGACGACGGTGATGATGATGATGATGATGGTGATGATGATGGTGATGATGATGATGACGGCGACGCAAGCTCAACGCTGCTGCTGTTGGCCTATTGGCGCTGATAGCGCTTGCATGCGGAAACGTTGCTCGCTGCTGCAGAGGATGTATGCATGTGTGCGTGCATGTGTGTGCGCTGGGTTCTACTGGGAATGCGTTTAGTACTAGTCTTAAGGGTTACTGGGCTTGATCTACGATCCTAAGGTGAACAGTGTTAGCCACTGGTGTTAGTCACAGGCCGTAGCCGTAGCTGGCCGCGGGCAGCACGTGAACGCCGCGCCTCTTGTGGCACTCGGTGTGCTCCAAGCGGTGCAGCCGCTCGGCCAGACGCTGTGCCGCCAGCGTTTTGGCCTCGATGGCGCCCTCGAGCATGCGGCGGCTCAGCAGATTGTTAAACGCGTGCACATATTGAAAGAGCTCACGTACTTTGCCGCAGGTCTTCGGCAGCTGGGCGGGCTCGATCAGCTGCTTGCTGCACCAGCAATTGTCCCCGATGGGCGACAGGTTCACCTCGCTGGGCTCGTAATAGCGCGGCCGCGGACGCACTATCGACGCCCCCTGGCAGCTCTGGCAGTAATCGGTGCCCTTCTCCGAGCAGACGCAGGCCGCCAGCAGCTGCAAGTTGATAATAAAAGAGAGAGCGTTCCTCGAGTCTTCTTTTTGCGGCGATAAGCCGAGATATATATATGTATATACTTACACCCTGGCCGCAGAGCAGCGCCAGCAGCAGAGACAACATCCAAGTGCAGCCGTGCATCTTAGCTATGATTATTGTTGTTATTATTTTCTGGTCTCTTATCGGTCGCGTGCTGCTCTGCGCTCGTTAAACGTTTGAATTGACACCGCAGCGACCCACACGTTTTATACCCAAGATCAAAAGCTCGCCCCACGTTGTTGTTGTTGTTGTTGTTGTTGTTGTTGCTGCTGTTGTTGTGTGGTAACATGTCTTGTTAATGCTTATTTCTTTGATTGTTATTGTTACTCTTGGCTGTCTGCGATTCGCCATAAATGAAATTTGGCAGCGCTGCCGAGGACACTTTCTCATTTCGACAGGGCCGCGCTTGGGGCACAGGTTCACCTGCCGCTTTCGTTTGGCAGCCGCACGTGCCCTTTGCCCAACCTCCAGTGCCCCAGCGAGTGGCGGGGGATGTGTTGATAAACCAAAAACCGCGCAAAACTGGGCAAATTCCATGAAATTCATATCGCTAGCGATGCCAACGACAACGACAACGCCAACGCCAACGGCGACGGCGACGCCACTGCTGCTGCTGCTGCTGCCTAAAAGTCGCGCTTAGAGCGCTGCGAGAACGATGCGCGCGATTAGCGGCGTTCCCAATTCAATTTGGTTCAACGTCAGGGTCTTTGATTCCGATTGGTCCAAGGAGCCGAATTAGGCCATTGAGTTAACAAGTTAGTAGTTAACAAGAATTAAGTATGTATGTGCAGACGGGATTTGAAATATGCGATGTTGATTTGTTATCAAGTATGTACATAATATCAAATAATATGCTTGAAAACAAAAATGTGTAAATATTGCGAAATCGGCAAGCGACACTTAGCTGCAATCGAAAGTGCGCATTGAAATCACGTTCGATGTACAATTTCCCTGTATTTGGGAAAAATACACAAAATACCTCTAATATTTATACTGCATATACCCTAATACAAGCACGTGGAAGGCATTTACAAAAAATGAAAAGTTTTTTATGACTTAAGAGCGATCATAATAGGTCAAACTGTAATGTGTTCATTTATTATACACATATACTATATACATATACAACTATAACTAGACTTTTGATTTTTTTTTTTCATCATAATTATATGTATGTATATGTGTAATCGCCACTAGGCGGATCATAGGGCGTACTATATAACGGCTAAATGACGTTCAAGTGCCGTCAAATTTAATTAAGCGCAATATGAGATCTGTACCAATTTTAAAAACATAATATAATTTGTATATATTTAACTCACAAGAAACAAGATACGTAACATTTAAGAAAATTAAGTTTTTTTTAATGTTAATTATTTAAACTTAATTATAATTTTTTTGTCAAGTAATGGACTGCTCGATAGATAAGTTCTCTAAGTGTTCAGGCATTTTGGGTATTTCAACAGTGACGTTATAAGGGTTCGAATCTCTGGCTACTGAGTACACGGATGTTGTTTACAACTACTATAAAACCTCGACAAAAAATAATAGTATTAATAATAAAAATATTTAAAAGTAATTTTCATACAAGCAGTGGCACGTGGGCAAACTTTTTTAGGGGGGCTTTTACAAAAAAAAAAAAAAAAAACCAAATATATTTTCAGATGAGGATGCTTTTGTAATCTTAATTCCAACAGATAAACTTTTAAATATTTTTATAAAATGTCTAAAGGTAGTAAAAAAAAAACAGCTGTTAATTTTTATAAAAAAAAGAAACAAATATTGAACAAAGAATAAATAAAGCACCTGTTTTGCTACGTTGATATCACATGCAGTTGGCTTCGTGACCCCCTTTTTACTGCCGTTTTTGTCTAGACCGGAACATGCCAGCCAACAGTTTCTAAATGATATGCAAAGATCCATAAAAGAGGGGGAAAAAAAAATAGAAAACCAACAGCTTATGATGACCATTTCAATCCGACGATCAGCAGCCGAGCGCGTGAGCTGTGCGATTGTCTCCCAGTTGGTTAATTGCAAATGGCCACGCCCATGGCCCGCAATGGATGCGCACGGCAACAGAATCGGGGGAAACACAGCCAGCAGTCGGGTTGATCAGCTTATCGCCAGCCGGGGGAAGTATAAAAGCGCCGAGCGCGCGAAATGTCGAGCTCAGAGTGGCGAACACGGAAAGATTCATCGCTGGCGGGACAACAGATAGTGGCTGTCGTACAGTCGACCTGGAACAATAACAGCTTCAGTCTCAATTTCAATTGAGATCTCCATATAGTACACGTGGTTTATAGCCCGCTTATCAGTCGTAGACGAGTCTAGCTGCGAGCCTGGAGGGCAGTCGTTGGTTTAGTACAGTTGAACAGTCGCAAGTCTTCGCAACATCAGCAGCTGCAGCAGCGGGAGTATCTTCAGGCCGCATCCCATTCCAGATCTGTAGTGGGCATCCTTCAAATTACGACTTCAATATGGCAGCAAAAAGAATGGATTTGAATGCGCGCACGTTTCTGGTCTTGAGCGGCGGCTCGAACTCGCTGGGCCAGGCGCTAGCCCAGGAGCTGTGCGGCCGCCTGGCGGCCAACTCGGTGGTGCTCATCCTGGATGACAGCGCCGAGGAATTGCAACTGTTAAAAGAGCAATTGAAGCAGCAATTGAAACCGGATACGGTTCAGATACTCACGGGCCTTTTGGACGAGCGGCACAGCAATGGCGCTCAGCTGCTGGAGCTGGGCTTGCGGCAAAGCCGTCGTCTCGATTTCCAGCGCACCATCATCGTGCACAACGAGGGCGACGCCGCCACCCGTATGCTGATGGAGCCGCAGACGGCACAGGCCTGGACGGATCATGTGCAGCGTCAGTTGTACGCTCCAGTGGCACTGAATCAGCGCTGGTTGAGCGCCGACGCGCTGGCGGGCATTGAGAAGCTGGCGATCAATGTCACCTCGTCGCTGCAGGTGCGTCCGCTGGTGTACAGCACACTGCTCTGCTCGTGCAAGCGCGCCCGTGACATGTACTTCCGTTCGATGGCCGCGGAGGAGGCGCGCGCCAATGTCCATGTGCTCAGCTATGCGCCGGGCTTGCTGCGGACGCACCAAACCCAGTGCGACGTAAACGGCAACATTGTGGCGCCAGAGGAGCTGATCGCCGTGACGCCGGAGCAGGAATTGCCGCGCGTCCAGCCGCTGCAATCGGCACTGAAGCTGATTAACATTCTGCAGGAGACCGCCTTTGTCTCCGGCCACGATGTCGACTACTACGACACCTTCTTCTTATGAGTAGCAATGCAGTCGTGGTCTGTGCATCCACTCGACGATTGGCGGTGGATCGCACTGGCACGCACTGCTGCAGACACGCATGTCAACACGGCTGACGATACTGATCAAGATTTTGTGCAAATGCAAACGGAACTGAATAAAACTTGGCTGACGACCCTCCTGCGACCAACGGTACAATGTTCGTGGTTCGGAAACGGAACACATGAAAACGAAACACAAAAAATAGCCATTGTTTATTTATTTATGTTGGGTGGTGGTGGGGAATAGCCTAATTCCACTATGCTTTTATCTGTTTAAACCCATGGGAGCTATAGAGTGCAGTAGTTGCATTCGGTAGATTTTCATATACATATATGAGTCGGAATTATGCCAAGTTGCATCAAATTCGCTGAACTATTTTACTAAGAGTCAAATTGTCGTTAATTTCATACACGCGTGCTCGAATTTCGGATTTGTGACGTCACAGCGCCAAGAGCGCCGAACTCCTCGCACAACCTGTGGAAATTGATAATTAGCAACGCGAATACTGCGTGATCAAATAGAAATACCAAGAGAAGTTTCATTTTTGCGATGCGAGATAAAGCTCACACGGACATTTCATTTACGCATACAATGACGCCTTAATGCAATCCATTTAATTCGATTCCATACAAATGCACCTTTGCATTAATGGAGATGATACTTTCGTTTTATTGTTATTTGCAAAATCGATAACAGCTTCCACTATTTTATTTTGACAAATAGTAAGGATATTTCGTATTCTTTTGGATTGTCATTTAGCATAGTTGGCCAATCTAATGCGCTGCTAAAAGGAACAACTGAAACAAGCAGCATTCTGTTAGTGAAATTGGGTTAATGGAAAGCTGTGTCTGTCTCGTTTTCATTATTTCTTTTCCTCACTTTTCCTACATTATGCATGACTCAAAGTTAAACGGCAGCGATCACTATCGCCAGTGTCGATGAACCATTCACAAAGAGAGTAAAATCTTCGGACACACGCAGCGACTATATCGCTGATAAGAACCAATCGCGATTGTCGGCCCAGCAACAATGTTGCGTATTTTAATGCGCGAGGCAAATGACCCATGGGCGTCATAATGGAAGCTCAGTCGCTAGGAGGCTGTGCCTATGTGCAATGTATATAAACATACAAAGTATATAAACATGCACACTCACATTGTATGGCAAATCGTAATCGGAATCTTTAGCAAATCGTCAGTTTATTGGATTTATGTTTCTGTGTGTCAATCGATCGGCTTTGTTCGGCTAAAGTTTCATTAGCTAAACAAGCTTAATTTGTTATTATACGGTTCTCGTTAAATGAAGCAAAGCCAAAGCTGTTTTCGTTTTCGTTGCCAAATACACTGAAAGAAAAAAAAAAAAAACAATTAGTAATACAGGTTTTTTTTTGGTGATTTATATGAAAGCTTCGAAACTATCGATAGTCAATCTAGACTTTGACAACGTTCGATTTTGGTGTTAAGGGTATGCATTTTTTTTGTGTAGTATTTATTAGGCAAAAGTTGGATGAAATTAATAATTAATATTTTATATAACTTACAAGACGAATACTATTATTTCGATTAAACTTAAAAAGGAAAAATATTTACAAATTACACATTAAAATTATAATTATATAGTTACAAGATAAAAGTGTTATCTTATTCAATTGTACAATTTAAAAATTGTATTTTTTATCTGTTTTAGGTTGCTTTTTCGTTTTGAAGTGTTAAAAAATATTTAAAAAAAATGCATAAAAAATAAAATTCAACAACCTGCATTTATATAATTTCGAATACATCTTAGTTTAGATTTAGCAGCTTTTCAAGTTTTTGCTAGGTGCTGGTTAAAGCTAACGCGACTTGATCTCCGGTCCAGCTGAAAGCTTGATGCTGTTTGACCTTGACAAGTTGCAAGTGCATTCCGCACTGTACGGCCGGTGCCAGATGATAAGCGGGCGCTGTTTAAATTCATTTACTGGTCTTTATTATGTGATCTTAAGTGCGACAATTAATAAGCAATTATCATTTAAAAGCGAACAACATGTAGCCCCGATAACCTTTATGTCATTCCGAGCGAATCTGGTTGCTGCAATAATCAGACAGACACAACTATATACAAGGGCATAGAGTATGAATATTCTTTTTACTCTACGACACAAGGGAAAGCTCATTAACAAAAATAACTATGTGAATATAAATCACAGCCAAAAGATGACACTTGATAGTTTGCTGGAATTCACAAGTGTCATAACCTCATGAAACAATTGGCAGCTCCACGCACTTACACATGTACACACACACACACACACACACACACACACACACACACACACACACACACACACACACACACACACACACACACACACACACACACATACGCACGCTTGAAAGCTTGTGACGGAGCTGCTTGAAAGCTGCCTCGAGCGGACAGTCAGAAACCTGCAACCAACTGTTGACCGTGTGCTGTGCTTGGACTCTGCCTTAAACTTGCCTTTCGCCATGAATCTCGACCGGAGCACTTATCTGCTGGTGACGGGCGCCTCGCGCGGCATTGGCCGGGAGCTGGCCCAGCAGCTGGCGGGTCAGGTCAAGGCCGCCGGCTCGGTGGTGGTGTTGTTGGGCCGCAGCGAGCCGCTGCTGGCGGAGACCAAGACGTCGATTCTGGCCGATCGCGGTGAGCTGTCGGTGCACACGTACTCCCTGGAGCTGGCCACGTCCAAGGCGTCCGACTTTGCGCGCATTCTGGCCGAAACGCAACAGGGCAAACAGTTTGAGCGCGCCATTGTCGTACACAATGCTGGCACGCTGGGCGACATCTCCAAGCACGCCCGGGAACTGGGCGACACCCGGACACTGGAGGAGTATTATCACATCAATTTGTTCTCGGCGCTGGCACTGAACGCCGAGTTCATGCGCACGTTCGCCGGCATTCCCAAACTGGTGGTGAATCTGAGCACATTGGCGGCGCTGGAGCCGTTCTCCTCTATGGCCTACTACTGTACGGTGAAGGCGGCGCGCGAGATGTACTTCCGTGTGCTGGCGCTGGAGGAGCCCTCGGCCGAAACGTTGGTGGTCAACTATGCGCCCGGCGTCATCGACACCCAGATGACGCTCCAGGTGCAGAGCGAGTCACACGATCCGGCCCTGGCGGCTGCATTCCGCGAGCAGCGCGAGTCCAAAACCATGCTAACACCACAGCAGACGGTGCTCAAGTTTGTCCAGGTGCTGCAGGCACAGAAGTTCAAGTCCGGCGATCATGTGGACTATCGCGACTAGGCCAACTACTCAACGCTTTTTTCTGGTTCATGGGATTTATATTAAGGTTAACGTTAATCGACATCAAATAAAACAATGTGCTTAAAAGAAATCGGCAGCTGCGCTGCGTTTTTTCGATGGTATCTTCAGCAGGTCGTCCGTCAGGGTAGAGCCCGTGTCGATGGGCGTGGCAGGGCCGGAGCTGGCTTTCACCGGCGTCTGTTTGCGCACCACGCTGGGCGTAATCTTGCGCTTGCGCGTCGCTGGCGATGGCGTGAACGATGGCGTGTGGCTGCGGAGGCCCAGCTTGCCGGTGGCCAGCCGGCGTGCGGCGGGCGACATGCTGGCTAGACGCTCCATGCTGGAGCGCACAAACGGCGAGCCGATGTTGCGACGCGCCGTGTTCAGCGCCTGTTGCTTCTGGTTGCGCATCTTCTCGCTGACCCTCTCGGCGAGCGCAATGGCAATGTTCTCCCTGCGCGAGTTCTCGTTGATGTGGAACGAGGGTCCCGGCATATTGCGTAGCGGCGTATCGCCGCCATCGAGCCGAAAGGGTGTGCCATCGATCTCGCCCCAGGTCATGATGGGCGAGAAGGCCTCGCCGGGCCGCGGCGACGGTGACCGCAGAAGATCGAAGCCACGAATGCGTGGCGTGCCCGTGCCCGTGCCGGGCGCTTCGCCTCCGGCAGTGGCATTGGCAGCGCCCGTCGCATTGGCGGCCTGTGTTTCCGGCTGGGACAATGTTGAGAGTCGGGTGGCGTTGTGCTGGATGCTCTGTTTGCGCTCGGCGAGCTGGACGCGCTCCTGTTCGGTCAGTTCGACGCCATCAGGTACGTACATAACCGAATTCATGTTCGTGTATTTCCACGTCTCGATCTTGCGCAACGGATCGGGCTCATCAAACTGCTGCTCAATGCTGGGCAGCATTAGCGCCTGCTGGAGCTGCTCTACGGACAGCTTCTCGTGGTTGTACAGCACGGCGTACTTCTGGCGCAGCTTCGCCTCGGCCGTCTCAATAATTTCCTGAAAGCTCTGATTGTCCTCGCTGGTATAGTGCTGCAGAAAGGCATCGAGCGACATTTTACGCCCGATGCCATCCTGGTTACCGCCCTCGACAACGCTCTGACTGCAGCTGCTGCTGACGGAGAGCGACGTTTGTGGACGCGGCGTTCCACTGGCATTTGCCGTGCTCAATGGCGTTTCAAATGTGGCTGGTGACATGGCTGCAAGACGGGAGAATGCGTTATTAAGTGGCATTGAGAAACTGGCACGGTAAATAGCTTACAGTTGTTGCGACTATTGGAGCCGCGTCTGCTGCCAGTGCCGGAGACGCGGCCCAGACTGTAGCGCGCCCGTATCTCTGCCATTTGCAGGAAGTCACGACGCGACTCTGCGTCCAGGTAGTCGTTTTGGGCCCGCAACCGCTCCAAGTCGGGGAAAAAGTCGCGCTGTATGATCTTGGACATCTCCTCAATGTAGCGCTCTTCGGTTAAGATCTTGGGTTTAATTTTTCGACGGTCGCCACTGTTCGCCAATGGACGCTTGAATTCCGCCATTGCACTGTTTTGCGCCTTCGCTATTTGCACGGCTTGACTGCCCGGCGTGCTGGGCGTGTTCGGTGTATCGGCCATAATGTTGGCAACCGTTTGAATTCGGTATTTGTTGAACGGTGCACAATTGAAACAAAATCACAAGCAAACAAACAAACGTTTGTCAGCTGGAGGGTTGCCACACAGCTGCACAACTATCGCCCCAGCGATAGCTGACGATAGCTATCGATTACAAATGTAGAGCCAACAGTGAGGGCATTCTTTCGCTGTTTGAAATTATTTTTAACAGTTTTTGGGTTGAAACAAATGCAGACCTGATATGCGTTTTGTTTATTTTTTTTTATACTTGTTCACAAAGTGAAAAGAGTATATTGGGTTTGTGCCATGTCCGTCATGCTGTACGTCAGTCTGTACGTATGAACGCATTTTTTTTTTCGGTGCTATTGAATCTGGAGACTTGAAACTTGGAATATATACTCGTGTATACCCTCGTCAGACAAAGTATTAAGATTTGTATGCCACGCCCACTGTCAAACAGATGACATTTTACGATCGTAAATCGATAAAAAGTGAATATTTCCCACAATATTAAAGCTAGAGTCACCAAATGTAACTTGTAGATTGTTGGTGACTCCCCTCAAAGATATTCTTTATAAAAACAATCGGAAACATCCCATATTTAGGAAATATACCAAAAATATAAAGCTCTACCAAACATCACCACGTACATCGATACTTCATCATGATACATGATATTTTATTAAAAAATCTAAAAAAAAATGTTTTTCAATAATCAATACACAATTTATTAAAAATACAAATTCCGGATTCTAAATATTGAAAAAACAAAATTTTACAAAATGAGTAGGGGGGGCGGGGTACAAGCTTTTTTTCGAAAAAAAAAACAAAAAAAATTTTATTTATAATAATGAATATGTTTGAAATGCAGAATCACTCTAGGACAAGCCATGAAAAAATTCCATCAATCATTAAAATTCTGTTTAAACAAAGTTTTGGGCATTTGAAATATGGGAGAAATGGATCCGAGGGCTTTACTTGTCCAAATTTTTGCATGATTTTTGACAAAAAATTTGACCACCTCAGAATCGGTTTTCATGTTGTTTTAATACTCGTTCCCAAAGTGAAAAGAGTATATTTGTGCAAAGTCCGTCTTGATATCCGTCTGTCCGTATGAGCACCATTTTTTCGCCAACATAACGGTAAAGAAAATTTAACTTGGAAAAGTTGCATGCAACATTTTTTTCTATGCATAGCTTTTAAAAATAATTTGAATGGGATTGAAATTGCGGTTTTATATACACAGCATTCTGCCGTGTAGGAGGATGGGTATAAAAAACGGTTAAATTAGGCAGTTACACATGTTTCTGAGAGATGAACCTAACACTAACCAAAAGGAAAGACTGGAATTTATTAAAACTTTTGCGTAGACATTACAAAAACTGTTTAAAGTCTTACTTACACTTACTTCGGATCCCAGAAGAGTTTTCCAAATCGTAGCAACACAATGTTGTATTAGGCCTTAAAGTGGAACAATATCAAAATAAAAACTTCACTTTTGGACTTGGGCCGATTTCAGAAATATGTGTTTTCTTGCCAACGTACTCGTGCCCGTCGTACTAATTGTTATCCTGTTCAATACTCGTCTCAAAGGGTATCTGCGCTTCTTCAGGCTGAAATGGGCGTACTTTCGATTGCCAAAGGGTTCCATGTGCTCAATTTGTTTGGAAAACTTGAAGGCCTATGGACTCTCACTCGTCCACCATTTGCCATGCGGTCACTGGTTCCACAAGGAGTGTCTGTCCAACTGGCTCGTTCAATCTGATAGCTGTCCGAATTGCCGCCACCCCGTAAAGCATTGGAGCGGTACGTGGATGGGGCCACGGCATCCAGTTCCCGATGAAAGAAATGAGGACCCGCCACCAGCACCAATGGGGCGCCGACTAGGACCAGTAGATTACAGTTAGGTTCCATCTAGCACTTGGCATGACACAACAGCACCATATAAAACATAACACTCGAGTTCAATACAAATACCCCAAAGATCATTCAACGCTCCGCACAGAATTGTTATCCACCATAAATGTTACTCATTAAACTATTGAATTGCTGTACATTTAAAAATATATAAAATCCGGTTGCGCAATACTCGTCTTAATTAGTATTGTAAATTTTTTTAAATTAAAAATGTTTGTAATTTTCGGCTTGATCTTTAGAAGAGGTCTGCCAAATTTAGATATTAATTTTCGCGGCGGATGTGGGCGTGCATCCGTAATTTGAAAATTTAAAATTGTGGGAGCTTTATCGATTTTGCCACGCCCGCAGTGGGCGTATTTAAAAGGCTTTTTATCAGTAATCTGTCTGCAAATTTCTTGATATAATTTGATACGTGTAGCTTTTATCGTTAAATTGTAAATTAATTGATGCGTAACTCTATCTGGTATATGTATATACCCAATATACACTTCAGTTTTTTAATTTAACTAGAGTATTCATTATTACTTTTAAGCAAAGTGAATATATATCCTGATCAGAACAACAATTGGAATCGAATTAGCAAATTTAAACTACACTGTTTCTAAACTTGGGAATCAAATTCTTTTTAACATTATCTAAAATTCTAAAATATTGGAATTGAAAGTTTACTTCTATTCAAAACGTTTTACGCCTATTTTTTCTAGATTTTTTCTATTTTCAAGAATTTTGTGTTTATAATCATAATCTAAGAGTATTCAAGAGTGAAATCTCAAAACTCTTGTTACACAATGGTATGAATTTCAAACTTAACTAGGATTTATTTGAAAGACTTTGAATATTATTTCTGATTTGTTGCGATTACAAATCTCCTTACTATTATCTTTTGCTCTCGTCCATTCGCTGATGTTTTACGCATGTTATCGATTTGATGTGCATTCGGTTTTTTTTCACAATACAAATGGCAATAATTCCATTGAAAATGACTCAATTTCAGCGGGAACGCCATCGACATCAACATGCCATTATCATTATCAAACAGTTGGTGCAGCGCCTCCTGCGGCAGGGCCTCTGGCCGCTGTTGGGATTGCCAACAAATCTGTTAACAGTTGGCAATAATTGTGCTGCAGCCGAAGCGTCGTCATAATTTCAGTGGCTGCTTTGTCCCTTTTCGGTTGCTTTCGGCGCTGGCAGCATAATGTTGTATGCGGTCTATTTTTGGGCCGGGCCTTTTATTGTTGCAGGCAGCGTTGTCATCGATGGCATTAATTTTGGTAAGTGTGCACGGGGCGCGAAGCGGGGGCTGGCCCAAGAAGTGGAAGTTGAAGAGACGCTTTTCAACACGCACTGGCAAACGAATTTTATGGCACGACATTTCCGAGCAACATTTTCTTGAATTACTCGCTCAATTTCCGTTGAATCGGCCAGAGGCCGAGAGCGCGCCTCCTGGCGTCGCTGCAACTGCAACATGGTGCTTTAATTGATGGCCTGCTGCAATATTGTGTAATATTAATTAGCCAGACGCGACAGCCATCAAAATATAATTTGTAAATACATATTTGCGCAAAAGCATTTTGCACTTAACTCACGATTTTGTCAACTTTTTATTTCATCATTTTCACGGCCCATAAACGCAGCTACTTTGTTGCCTGTCAGCTTTGTTCTTCGTCCTCGTCTGCAGCGTTCCTTTCATTTTTTGTTGTGTTCTTCTCTTTCTTTTTTTTACAACCGATCGTCGTTGGCGCTGGGCACGTGCGTCTGGCCTGGTTGTTTATGAAACGGGCACAGATTTGTTTGTGGGCGTGTCGGCAATATGTCAATATCTACTCGAGAGTCGCGCATGCGTGCGCCCCAAATGCCCGGAAAAGGTAGTTTCAGACTCGGGGGCGTAGCCACAAAGGGTTGCAGGCACTCCGCTTCTGACGGGATCTCAAAACGCGCAAGTGTGCGTACCACAAACTTCACTAGGGCGGCTATCAAATACCCTGCTCGAGCTGTTATTATGACCTTTACAATTGTTCACTTATTAACTGATTCAATTGCCTGCATTTGTTCACTTTAGGCCTGGGACGTTATCCTTATTGTCCCTCTTTGGAGTTCGCATTGCAAAATGTCTGTTCGTAATGAAATTATTTTTGATTTTTAATTTCCTTTAAGTTAAAATTGCCTCTTTTCGAATATAACAACCAACTTTTGGCTACTAGCTGGTTGACCTAAGTACCTACATGTCTTGCAGGGTATTAATAAAAAGAAAAACAAAAAAGGAATGAATAATAGCAAACACACGACGCTCGCATAAACAAAGGTTCAAGTGTCAATGAAAAAGCGGAAAAAATAAGGCAAAATATAAACACGGTTTCACTTTCAAAGCGATTAGCTATGGACGCGCCTTGAACTTGTGCGGAAAATGTAGCAACAACAACGGTGCTGGGTGAGTTGATAAGAATAACAGTCGCATTCCCAGTTGTTGTTGTTGTCGTTGTTGCCATGCCACTTGAAAATCTTCCAGCCATTTGACACCATTAGTCGGGGCGACCGAACGAGGGCATATATCGATCGACCAGGCGACACACCGCACACCTACGACAGTGACACACACACACACACACACACACATAGGCACACACACACACACACACTGTAAGTGCAGACCTACCGCAGTGCCTGCAATAAATATTGAAATTTTTCAGTGCCCATATTCGGCTTACAGTGGCATCCCGAAATCATCTGTCAAATAGCCTTCGGTCTCGCGGAGCCTTTTAAAGTGCTTGGCGTCTGTCCAGCCATAATTATCACCGCATCGACTGGCGCTGCCAAGCGCAATCGTTATCCAGGGCCACAATATCTATGTATATAGCTTGGACTCTGTCGTTGGGCTGAGCCCATTGGAAGCTACGTCACCCGTTGATAACACTTATCAGCAGCGATAACAAGTCGCCGTTGAGTCGCTGCTGCCAAAGAGAAGCTTAACTTAAGTCTACAACGTGTACAGATTAAGTATTATTGTATTCAGCAAACTCCCTACTATATACCAAGGTACTCGAAAATACTGGAGGGCTTGTAAGTTTAATCTTTGTTGTTTAGGGAATCACATATTTAATACGCATTAGTTACTCATCACAATAGCCGATGAGGCGTGAATTTCGATGTTGATTATGGCAGGTGACTATACATTAATTCCAGCAATTTTGGTAATATAATACGTGATAAGTTATAGGCAAACTGAAATTAACTTGAACAGGAAGAATTTGTTGAGGTGCGATTTCTAACTAAAAGAAGACCACAAATTATTATCTTATCTGACGGATCTGAACCGAAGCGGTTCTACCCGGAATTTCAATTGGTTTTTGTTTTTCGCAAACAACCATTTTATTACCTTTGAACTTAAAGCCCAATCTTCCATTTGTCTAATCACATTTGATGCGTGTTAATTTTAAGTAGCCTTCAAATGTAATTCGCAACATTTTTTAAAATTATAAATTGCATTTGAAGTCCTGTCTTTACCTAAAAACCATTGGCTTTAAAAATTATCAACTTTGAGCGGATTTTTAAATTGTATATTTGATGAAAAATTCATTTTTTTTTTTTGTGAAAATAATCATTTTAACCAACTTAAAATAAATACTAAAATAAAATAAATAGTATTTATATTGTCGTTGGTTCTGTCAATCAACTTTGGTACTTCTTAAATAATTTAATAATAATAAGAACTTTTACTTTTATTTAAAAGCGTGAACATTTTATTATGCATTATTCGTAGATATTATCTTTACTGTAATGTTGCTCTGATAATATCGCGAGGAACTTGAAATATCTTCAAGATACGTACTGTTAATGAAATCATTTCATATTTGATTACTTTGTTTTCAAGGACTGCCATTGATAGAGCCGATCTATTCATATGGAAAACTTAATTTATAGTTGTGTTATTCGTAAATGTGAAACTGTGTAACACCCCCTATCCTATCCTATCCTGTCCCGCTCTGTTCTGTTCTGTTCCATGTGTCTATTGAACACTTTTGTGATGCCTTTTGCCCTCTACGACACATCTGCTGCGCTCGTTGTTGCTGCTGTTGCTGTTGTTGTTGCTGCTGCTGCTGCTGCTGCTTCTGTCTTTTTGTGTTATTGTTTTTATGAATTTTATGCAAGTGTTGAGAAATTTATGTGCTCCCGGGCCGTGCCTCAACTGGAAGCCCGAATGCATGCCAATTTGCTGTTATTTATGGTGCCAACAATAACAACAACAGCAGCCGCGGCATCGGCGAAAACAACAGCAAATGGCGTTATTAAATTTTAGACGCTGCGAAAAACTGGGATAAACGGGCCCCGTGCGATCGTGACGTATCTGTGACAGCTCTTTGATGTGCTCGACTTTTTTGCTGTGCGACACGGCCAAAGTTCAAAAGCGACGTTATCAATCTCCAATCGCAGGTTGCGCCCGGCTCATGCTACACGTCACTTTTTGGCTATTTTTGAGTTATTTTTTATGGATTTGTATGCTTATTGTGACTAATGAACGTCGCGTTCTGACGGCTTGTCATTTTTTGTTAATTTTTGTTTTGTTCGGTTGTTTTTTCGTTTTATTTTCCAGGCAGAGCTCTGACAACGTGTGAAATCGCAGAGGTCCCCAATCTTAGGTACCACCTATATACATAGAGGAACACGTCACATCGCGGCGTTACTAATGATAACGGCACCACATGTCGCATGCTTCAGCGCTAAGGTCTCCCACCTTTAAATGGAAATACTTATTACATACATATTCATATACACAGACATACTGAGGTATAAGCGAGCACATAAACTAGATTTGAACACATTGAATCGATTGCAAACCAGCTATGTAAGAAACGCATTGATATCTAGCCAATGTTCAGTGATTAGATTAATCAACATGACTGTACTCACACACACTCACACAAGCACAAGCGTACACTCATTTAGTCATAGGTGTGGTCAGTATTGTGATTCACGAGCACATTTGTCAACTAGAAATATCATCATCAATGTGAGTGAATCTGCATATAATCCCAGCATAATAATATATACATATATAATAATAATCATAAATCAGATATTACTACTTATCGTACTATCTGTAGAACCGAAACGACTGTACATAGAAATGTTTGCATAATACAAATTGATAAGCTGTGTTTTCTACAGTTAGTAGATATGAAAGAAATAAAAAAAAAAATGAATTGGTTATGAAATATATTATAACCATGTTTATTTGAAAATGATTCTCGAATATAAATGTTTATATTATTTATTCATATACACCTTGCCTATCCTCAAAACATACCCACATCAGTTTCTAGTATTAATTTATGAATTTCCTTAATAGGATGAATTATAATGCTTTTCAAAAAATACATATATATACCTATATCTTTGTGTGGTTAAATGAAATTTATCTTTGGTGGTTAAAAGAAATTTTCTCTGGAATTCATGCTTGTTGTTTTGCAGACAAGTTGTCCTCGAGCTCGTTTGTGTGTTTATTACGTTTATTCAAATTATTAGAAACAGTTATAAACAATCAGGCCTCTAGCTAAGACAAACACCACATCCTGCATCCATTCACGTCTAAACAGTTAGACAACTCATCTACCGAGAACTGTTGTTTGTATATTTATGTATTATTCTTTTCCTCTAACTTTTTAAATTTTGCCAATTTTGTGTATTTTTCTTAATATTTTCTTGACAAAAGTTGAGATTTCAGCGGTATATAGCTCATACAAATTACAATAGTTATAACCATAAAATCTCTTAACAATAAAATGCATAAAAATGATTGCATAAATAGATTAAAAAATTAATAAACATTGGATGGAATGATAAATAAATAGCTGACAGCTTTTAGATTTTTATCTGCCAGCGGGTGCAGCTTATCAAGGCGATAATATTGTTTTTTATTTTTATTTATTAACGAAAGTAAATAAGCACAACAATACAAAATAAAATAAAAAAAATATATACATATAAATATATATGTATAAACATTGCTATTAACATAACCGACACGATGTTGTCAGTGACGTTATTAGACCCTAGTATATATGCCTATACCCAAACAGGAAGGCGATATGAGTATAAATATTTTCTCAAATATCAATCCAAAAAAAAGCAATATTAATAATAAGAATACAAATATTTGTTAGATAGAACTAGGGAAATTGAAATCCCTGGCCCGTTGGTGATACTGTATTTTTCGATATGTGGGGATGGAATGGGGATGATGAGCGTGAAAACAACAAAGACGATTTGATTTCGCTGCTGCGACGCGGCCAAAAGCTGTTCCCAAGGTGTGCGTGTGTGTGTGTGCGCGTGTGCGTGTGACTGTGCAAGTGTGTACACACTCTTTCGTTGGTTTATCTCAATTAAAACAATGGCACTTTTTGTTTATACGAGAAAGAGAGAGCGAGAGAGAGAGAGGGAGAGAGAGAGAGTAAGAGAGAGAGAGAGGTGGCGAGTGAGCGCGAGTGGAAGCAGTCAAAATGTAAACAAAGGATAGCACCAATTGCCGCCTGCTGTTGCCGCCATTTTGTTTGCGTGTGCACACTTAAACGTTAGCTAAGAAAATTTCATTTGTGGTTTTTTGGTTAATTTATATTTGGCTTTTATTGTTGAAACTGTTGCAGCATTTCTGTTGTTTGTATGTACATAGAACAAGGAGAGATACGAGTAAAATGGAACACTAAACTTATACGATATTACAGTTTAATAACAATTTAAAGACAATGCAAGCACATTTGGCATGAAAAACTTGTTATGAAAAAAAAAAAAAAAAAAAATGTAGTTACTTAATATAATATTTGTTTACAATTACGATACATTTTGGCATACTTTTGAACTAGACACAAAACTATCGCTTAAGACTAGCAAAAAAAAAAAAAGCACACACATTAATAAAAAGTAATTAAATTGAGTTTGGTTTAGTTGAAAATACTTGTAATACTTGAGTTCAGGCTCCAGGCTGACTATAATACTTGGCAAAGCGACCTTCGAGCTGGCTATCAGCGCGGCCCCAAATCGATGTAGCTATTGGGCCGCATCATTTGATGCGCCGCCGCCGCGGAGCCGTAGAAGCTCTGATAGCTGCTCATGCCGTACGCGGCGGCTGCCGCCTGACGCATGTGACCCGTGGAGACCTTGAGCTTGTCGTACGGACTGCCGTACCCGTGGCCGTGATAGTGCGCCGCATTGTGATGATAGATGGCACCAAAGTTGCTCTGCTCGCTCCCGTACGGCTGGCCAATGCTGGAGTAGATGTTGGCCGCCGCCATCACCTGAGTGGCGGCGGCGGCAGCGGCAGCAGCGCCACCACCAACACCACCGACACCACCGACACCAGCAGCAGCCGACGCTGGCGGTGACGCCGAGCTGGCCGAGAGCGGTGTCAGCGGCGTTGCCGTGTGCTGATGCTGATGGTGCTGATAAGGATGATGATAGCTGCCGCCGTAGCTGGCGCTCATTTGGTGCAGACTCTGTTGCTGTTGCGGCTGCTGCTGCTGCTGCTGGTGCTGGTGCTGTTGGTGATGCTGTGGCTGATGCAATTGCTGCTGCGCTGGCTGTTGCTGCTGCAGCTGTTGCTGGTGCAGTTGCTGCTGCTGCTGTTGTTGCTGCTGCTGCTGCTGTTGTTGCTGTTGCTGTTGCAGCGACGACGCCTCCAGCTGAAAGCCCAGCAAGTCGGGCGAGTTGCCCGACGTCGAGCTGCTCGAGGGCGTGGCTGGCAGCTGCATGGCCAATTGAGTTGTTGCTGCTGCTGCCGCTGCCGCCGCTATTGCCGCCGAGGCCGCCGCTGTCTGCTGTTCCGCCAGTTCCGTGCAGGACAAGCTGAAGCTGTTCGGCGGCGTTCTGTCCTTAACTTTTAAATGCTGCTGTTGTAGTTGTTGCTGCTGCTGCTGCTGTTGCTGCTGTTGCTGTTGCTGCTGCTGCTGCTGCTGCTGCTGTTGTTTCATGCGTGCTTGGCTCTCATGGCTCATACTGGACATGCCCAAGCCTCCGCTGGTGCTGCAATTAAAATTTGAAATTGAAAATTGAAAACGCTTTTGATAAACATCTCTCTTTTCGATTTGTTTACAATCGACCCTCGGCTGCAATGCCGAAATATGAAAAGCCAAAGACCAAAAATTGTTTATGCCGCCGCCGCGGCAGGCAGGCTGGCAGGCACATCTGTCAGCTGGCCCATCACAGCCAGCCGGAGCTGCTAATGCTCCACATTCTCTAAGTTGAAGTTCTCGCGCCCATTTTGAGTTATTGTTTCTTGTGTTTTATTTTTGTAGATGCGACGCGTCGGCAATTCCCGGAATGACTTTAACAGCAGCGGTCGACGGACTGTCTAGTGGGCCACTTGGCTCTGAATTGTGATCAACGTTGGGCTGCTGCAAGTGGGTCAATTTCATAACAAATTATCCGTCGATCTATCACGACTTGCCCGGTCTGCTCAGAATTTGATCGGTATATCATAAAAATAACACGGCAGCGATCGGTGAAAAGTTGTGGAAATAACATTTCCAAACAATTTTTTATAAGTTTCACATTTGCTTTCAACCTTAATTGATCGACTTTGGATCTCTATGAGTGGGTACTAAATAATTCCCATGACAATAATTGGTCGAATAACATCTAACAGCGTTATCTTTGGAGAATTTCAATATAACTTCCTTCTACAATATTGTTTAATTCATTTTGAAATATTCAATAATTTCAATAAAGTAAATGTTTGTATTTTTAACAAATATATTGATATAAGAATTTCTACATTGAAGAAATTATTTTAGTTTTTCTTATTTAAAAAATTGATATAGTCAAAGCGATCTTATTGAGCAGCAAGGGTATTTGTTGTTCGGCAAATTTTAAAACGAGCATTTTCCCACGTTTTCCAATAAATTTGTTTAAAGCTTATTATTTAAAAACTTTCTGTCGTATTTTGTTAAAGCTCTTAAAAGATTTGTTTGTCGTCTAAGTCATTTCATAGATTTTATATAAATTCTTTTGGGTATGTTTGTGTCTATAATGTTCTCCAAGCAAAATAAAAAAAAGTATTGGCCTACTTACACATCGTTGGTGCCATCATCTCGAAATCCTTTGGCGAACGGATTGCTCGATATTTTCAGTTGTGTCACCTGCAACACACACGCACACACACACACACAAAATATGACAAATTTAATTTCTGTAGAAAATGTATAAATTGTTTTGACCCCAATTATGTTAATAATATTCTTGGGTGTTTGTTGTCGCTTCAGATTTGCTGTTGTTGCTTTTATTTCGATAAATGCAACAAATTAGAAAATGTTTACAAAGCATTAGAGAGCAACAACAACTAAATAAGCCGAAACAACAACAACAACAGCAACAACAACTAACACACAGCCGCACACACACGCACAAACTGATTTGCAATAAATTGTGGAACGAAAAGTGTTAACACCCACGTTGAGCGCATAAATAATTTAAATACTTTCGAAAAAATGCCGCTAAAAATAAAATGCCAGAGATTTTTCTTGTTGCCGTTTTAGTTGTTGTTGCTGTCTACCACTTGGAAAATTATGAATTGTACTCTGGAAATGTTCTACAAAGGGTATTATGCGTTGTTCATGCAGCAACTTAGTTAAATACTCTTTGATAATACTTATATTCTTTATTGTTGATTTTATTCTGTTTTTATTACTGATTTTAAATGGAAAAATTTTAACATCACAAAATTAAATAATAATTATTTTAACTGATAAAACCAGTGATCACTGATTCCGATATGCAAGTCTATTGAATGATTTTACTAGTTTAAAAGTTTATAAATAGCTATAAATAAAAAAGCGTTTAAATTTGTTGTCTATAATTAGCTAACAAAAAACAAAAAAAAAAACAACAAAGCAATTTGTTAATTTGCTGATTCGTTTTTTAGTTTCGTTGATTTGATTGGTATTAAAGTGTATCTTTCAGTCGCTGATCATGATACGTTTGACTGGTTCATGTTCTTTTGTTAGCACTGTGTGTTTGTTTTTAGTGAGGATTCCCTTCAGCTTGGGGGCTATGCATTGTAAATGAACAACAATAAAGAGCACAAGAAATGAAAACATAAACAATAACGCCAAATTGGCAGAAAATGCCAACAGAAGCTTTGTAAAATAATTATATATGTTTGTATGGGCGCGGGTGCGGGACAGTAGGGTGCAAGCAGGGTGCCCCCAAAAATCTTGTCGACCAAATGTTTGAAAATGTAAATTTGAAAACTGAAAAGCGTTGGCGCTTGTCGTTTACAAGTGGGTCCGATGACAAGTGGGTCAAGTGCCCCGCGTCCCGTACTCCGTTCCCATGTGCCCCAAAGGCCGTGCTCGTCTACTTACTCGCTGGTTCTGGTATGCTGTTACCGCCGTAAAACTGGTCTCCGGGAATATGAACGTGCGAAAGTGGCTCGAATGCTCGTTCTCATCCAGCGAGGCGTTCTTCGGCGGCAAATAGACCAAGTGGAAGCGCGGCTGGTAGCGGTGCATGGAGTTCAGTATGATCTGTGGATGGCAATTTTGAGAGGGGGCCGGACGGGGGGCGGGGGGACTCAGAGAGGCAGACATATGTATGTTGTATGTGTGCAGAGTGCCCTCGGATGACGGCTGCCGGGTTTTGTTTAGCGCTTTCAAAAGCACAACAACAACAAATAAACGTTGTTTGGCGCGGGCGGCGACCAAATGTTTTATTCGCCGCATAAACAAAGCCGAGCATAAATTTATGGGCCATTTAAATGGCCGTACTCACATGGCCGTTCTCATCCAGCTGATTGTTGGTCAGCTTCAGCTTGTCGAAGGACACAATTTGCTTCATCCAATTGGCGCCGGCGGCTGGCGAATCCGGATGCACATGTATCCGCGGCGGCGATATGGCGTCCGCCTTGCCCGCCACCACCCAGCACGAGCTGCGGGAGAGACACAAAAACCATTGCGTTGATCAAATTGTGCGCCAGATGGATCGCGCGATTTTGGGTAATACTTGTGAAAGGCGTAGCGATAGCGCTTATCGTCCATCGGCACAAAGTCCATCATGCATATGTAGGTGGCGTGCGGATCGAGGCCTCCGATCCGCACCTGAAACGTGGGGAACATGCGACGACCCGTTTTCGTAATGATCATCTCCGTGCCCTGCGCATGGAACTGATCCCACAGCGCCTTCGTCTCCAAGACGACGATAGCCTGCGCCAGCGACGGATGCACCGGCTCCGGTTCCTAACGATTTCCCAGATCGTGACGAATAAATAATATAGTATTTTGAGTTCAAATAAATGAATAAAATTATGTAAAAGCTAAAATTATGTACAGTCAATTTTATTTTCTTTTCTCGTTCACAATCTAGTTTTCCTATAATTCCCAAGTAAATGGAAATAATTGAGCATTTTTTACTGCTCGTTTCTTTTAAAAAAGTTAAGGTGTCCATGCTTTCATTTTCATGACTTGGTCTGATAAGATTTTTGAAATTATTTGAAACCTATCTCTAATTAAATAATGTAAGTCATGTCTTTTTAGAATTTTTCTCTATTTTTTTATGCGGTTTTCTGTGGATCACATCTACTGTATGAAAAGAGATTTAATTATACTTGAGTCAAGTAGAAGTGTGGAATTACGACTAGGTTGGAAATTTCTTAGTAAAATTCTCTTTACAAATGAATTCATGAATTTTGGCAACACTTAACATGGATTTTAATAATAAAATAGATCGTATAAATGGTGAATATCGATCGAGTATTTAAGGCTATATACTATATATGAGTATCAAATAACATCTGCGTTGCGTTTCAAATCTCTTTAAATGTTATCTGTTTCTTAATTGCAAACGGCCTGCCAACTCGTCGATAAGCTGCTGCCAACTTATTTCTTTGATTAACATGAACTTTGACATGAGCATGCGTAAACGGTTCGTAAGCAACTGAATATTTTTTGAAATGCATTCAAATGCAATTGATTAAATTCGCTTCGTGCCGAATATTGTTTTGACACTCACCCCTTTGTTGTTATTGTTGCTGTTGTTCTTGTTGCTGTTGCCGCTGCTTGACGTATTGTTTGTTGTGCTGTTGTTGTTGTCTTTTTTGTGGCTGTTTTTGTATTTCTTCGCTGTCGTTGCTGTTGCTGTTCCCGTTGCCGCTGCTGTTGTTGATGTTGCTGCTGCTGCTCCCGTTGCCGCTTCACTGCTGTTGCTGTTGCTGTTGCTGTTGTTGCTGCTGCTGCTGCCAGGGTAGTCAGGAACCGTCGACGTCTGCTCCTGACAGTTTCCGGCGCTGCTCAATTGGCTGCTGCTCGTGCTGTTGCTACCTGTGCTCTGCGCATCGATGTCCGCCAGCTTGGCATCGATCTGTTCAAGTGGCTTGTACGAGGTGCGATCCTTGCCCGCCGTTTGAATGCAAGCTGTGAATGAGGTACGACCGGATTTGGGTTGACAGATTTGTTTATGGCTAGCTGAACAGTCTGTGTAAACAAACCAACTGTAAGAATACTCCAACTGGACCCTGTATCAAGGTCTTATCTACCATACATATTTCCAAATAACTACTATCAGGCTTATTAAATCTTAATAGAGCGGAAATAACATTAAAACAGAGCTGCAATTTAAAATATATGAATACCTCTTAAAAAAAACGTATTCATCTTGTGTCCGAAGAAAATTAAAAAAAAAAAACGTAAAAATTTATATTACTTAAAGATAAATAAATAGAGAATTAATCAAATCAAATCTTAAATTCAGATCTAAGCCATTTTAATATTTTGATGCTAAAACTTAAAACTACACATTGTAACTGTATTAAGCTATCTCTTTATTCGCTTGGTGAAGATCAACAAATAAAAAAAAAGTGATAAGGCAGATATGATTATATATATGTGTGTATCCCTCAATTATCAAATAAAATTTGAAAATTGACTCTCGATGTTTGAAATGATTGATAATTGCAGTGTATTAACTTCTAATTTGGAATTGGGCAACTACCCCATCAATCACAATTAGAAAAGATGTTTTTGTAGATTTCATTTATTGAATTCAATTCAATATATTAAAATTCTATTATAACAAGTTATACTACTATATTATATATATATATATATATATTTTTTTGCGATAAGAGTTTCAGTTTCATTAGCGATAATATTTATTGTGTTTGCTAAGTTAATCTGGAACAAAACAATTCGTTATTCTTGACAACTTACGCTTCATGCAAGTAGTTTAAAAATTAGTGGCTGATTAAATTTTTAAAATTTTTAGTTTAGAAAACTTGTTAACCACTATTGGATATATGTGAAGTATATATGTATATAAAAGGTTATTTATGCTCTAGTCAAGAAAAACAAATTTCTAAATTTATCTAAAACCTAAAATATGTTATATGAGGTTTTTTCGTTCAAGTTGAACATGGTGCAAGAATTTCCAGAGCAAATAACCGAATAATCGCCGCACATAAGTCAAAAAACAATATAAAAAGCGAGAGCTATTCGACAGATTTTATATCGTTTGCATATATCACTTGATTTATTTGATTTAAAGTGGCAGCGAGCAAGACATGAAAGAGATGGCTCAGGAGACGGTCGCGCAGGCGCAAGCCAAAGAATGAGCATGGGCGGGCGCACTGAGGGAATACGGCGGACACACGCACGACAAATTGGATCGGGCGGCTATAATGAGCGATGTATAAAACCGGCGACAACAACGCCGATCCAATTATAAAAGTCGTCAGAGCAGCGACTGTTGATTGAGTTGCAGGCTAAATTTAGTGGCCCCTGCGCCGGCCCTTGAGAGGGGCGAGGAGGAGGTGGAAGGCAAGGCAACAGGCGCCTCGGCCTCGGGCTGGGCCTGGGCTTGGGCCTGGCAGCAATTTCGCAAATTAATTGCCGCGTGTAGCAAGTGCCAGGCGTTGCAATTGAAGTGGCAGTTGCTGCTGCTGCCGTTGCAGTCGCATTCCGTTTGCTTGTCGCTGGCTGTTGGTGTCACCGCCACTGACCCATGACAGGTCGCCGTCGCCGTCGCCGTCGCCGTCGCACGCTTCGCCATCAATTGTCGCTTAATGAGACAATTTTTTTTATTTTTTGTTCTGCCCCGCCAGTGATTTTGCCGGCAAGCGCTTCACGAATGAATTCTAAAATCAATTAGCGTTTGGCACAAATAATCGTTTTTCTGTCACGCCAACCCAACCATCAAAAAAAATAAAAAAAAAAAAACGAAAACTATATAAATAAAAACGAAAAAAAAAAATGTCAAACCAAATTTTATCGCATGGGACTCGACAATCTTAAGAAGTCTTACGCTAATTGCCTGCTTTGTTTATATTCTTGTTTAGCGCTATGCTCAAAGTACTTTCGGTAATTCCTCTCTCGGTTCAGTTGTGATTCGGGGCACAAAATTGTGCCAGGTCACAGAACTGATAGATTGGAATGATCGGCAGATGTGAGTACCATTCAAAAAGGCAAATAAAAGAAATTTTTATTAATATTGATTTAATTCAATTCAATTCAATATCAATCAAACATTTTAAATATCACTTCAACGACAACACTATAGCCATAGCCTGGGATTTGAGCCTCGATCCTTGCTGTTCAGTTGCCTATTTGACTGGAACAAATCATCTATCGAGGACTGCAGTGTTTTTTTTCCCATCCGAGCTAATCTCTTAATTTATCTCTCTTTATTTATATTGGCACAATATGAGTACTATTTTAAATTACTAGACAAAATAATAGGTTTAAAGAATTTTTTTTAAAATTAAACTAGCTTGCTTCTTATATATTTCCAGATTGTTTCTCAAAGATTTAATTATATTTGGTCAGTTTAATTGTATGTTTTTTATATTAGTCTAGTTTAATCCTAGCTTGTTGAATTGAAGTTGTGCGTTCCTCTAGAATCAAACTTGATATTGAGACAATTTGTAAAAATCAGCTATTTCTGACTGATGCAAAAAAATTAGTAATTACAGTACATTGGAATTTTGTATTAAATTAGTAAAAACGCGTTTAATATTCAGAATATCCGCTAATTCTCTTGATAATATTATTTATAAATTTTACATAACTTTTTTTTTTTAATTGGTTTACATTTTTGGAAAACGGACTTCTAAATTTCCACACGTACTCAGTGGGATATAGATCTGGGAGTTATCATGACTCAAGGACGTCTAAATTATGCTATTTGATCACATTACCGTCTCTAACAAATCCTTGTACTTGATCCTATTCATTATGCTATCAATTGGATAAAAACGGTTAATGTCCGTTTCATTCCGCATTGTTATCAACCAAATTTATATATGTTAAGTCACTCAAGAGGATATTACGCCAATTTATTTCACGTATTATTCGGCCCACGTTTTAATGAAATTAAAACACCATACCTTACATTTGGCAATGGATTTGTGGGTTTTTCATTCCTTTCTCTTTCTTTCAGTCTATTCTCCTGTGCACAGCTCATCCAATATTATTAGAATAATAATTTTGTCAAAATAATTTAAAATATGTGCAATTAAAAAGAACTTTCAATTTATTTACTTTAAATTTTTTCTAGAACACATCTTTTTATTTACTGTTCAACTTTATTCTCTATTTTTCACAAATTTGGGGATTACCATCTACTATTTTGTTCAGCTATAAAAAACAGTGTATATAGTATCTTTATCAAAATCAGTAAAAATGCATTGAATTTAAATAATATCTGATGATCGCATGTGATATATGTCATTTGAATGACGAATGCCTTGATTAGCGATAGTGATGGTGAAAGGAATCATAAGACTATAACGGACAAAAATATGACCCTTAATACTGACAAGTAGACTATAGTCATCCAATTTTATGATATAGATTTCTTAATTAAAACTTATTATGCAGTAGACAGTAACTTATTGGAAGTCTTTCTGGCTAAACTTTAAAGACTGTGACAGATATAAGAACATTTCCACAATTTCCCATGCGCCTATGGGGCAGAGCCAAGAAATCTTAGCAATGAATATATATATTATATTATAATATACTATATTATATTATATATATATATCTTATTATTATTGAATAATAGTTGCAAGTTACTAGGCAATACAATGCAATACCCGAATCATCATAGGACAAAAACATTTATTATCAATGACAAAATAAAGTAAAAGTTTTCATTGCAACTAATTCTCATTTAATAAGCCTAGTGTGCTCTGCAACTAAATTAGATATATGGTAATGATTGGTAAATACTTATTACGCATATCTATAAAGTTCATTCCATATTTGAAAAATATCGAACTCAAATAAGGTTTCTTTACGTTAATCACAACTCTGTAAAAACAGTTTTCGATTAAAAGCGGATAACTCTGCTTATATAGTCTCAATGGGTATTTAATCCCTGACTGGAATTTCAACATGCTATTATTATATTGTTACTGGTATTATTTTATCATTACATAGGAGAAGAAGAACTCTGCGTAACAAATCAATGCTGCAATTTTCAACTACAAACTAGAAACAATCTCATCTCTGATTGTAAATAAACTTATTTCTAAATGAAGTTATTTCAGTTAGCTTATACTTGTGTCATAAATTATACCTAAATAACTATGAACTTCTGGGTAATCTTATCAGCAAAAATAAACTGATATGGGTTTGCTTTATTCATGTGAGCATTATTAAATCTACATCATCATCGTCGACGTACCTTCGATCTGTTTCATGGGACTCAGTCCGCCGGTTGTGTACGGAGATGTCCAATAGTCATTCGCATAGCAGCCGTAGTCGGCCAGATTGCCGTTGAGGCCATTGTCCAGGAATGGCATTGTGGCCACCATGGCGCCGGCGCATTCCGTGGGGCCCATCATGTGTGTCATTTGGGCCTTTGGGATCGATGTGTTTCGGAGTCCAATTAGCCGACAACAAAATTGTATTCAAAAAATATCAAAAAATAAACACGATATTCGAAACTGACTGAATCACTTATTTTGATTCGGTTTAGGTATTCAATTCGAAGATTGTTTTGATTTGAAACGTTTTTCGCGCAGTTGTCAAATTTGATTATTACACACGGACACACGCACACGTATACACTGCAAAAAATGAAGATGGCAACAACAAGTGCAGGGGCAATTCGGGTCTATAAACAAAATGCAAATGAGGGCCGCGAAAGTGTTGAAAAATCGAAGCTGCCGTTCAAGTTGTCAGTGTGTCAATCAGAACAACCGACCAAAAAAAGTAAGGAATTTGAAAAAAAAGTCGCACACACAAGCACAAAAATTGCGATCGCTTCAACACCTCAACGCAATTTTCAAATATTTTTACCGATTTCCCGGTTTTAATTTTGTTTTTCTTTGTTTTTTCTATTCGATTTCCCCTTTGAATTTTTAGAGTTTGGCGTTTTATGGTCCGATCGCGTTGAATGCCAATTCTCTTGCTTCTTGACACAAAACAAATTGATTGAGCGAACGATTGATTGAATGATACACTCTGCCGCCAAACTGTTGTTGTTGTTGTTGTTGTTGTTGTTGCGTATTGCGAATTTGAAGCGTTGAGGTGCCTCAGTTGCCACCTTCCGGCCAAGTGCGAACTGATGATGTCGATCCGTGATCCGTGATTTAGCGATCCGTGATACCGCGCTGCACACTTGACTCGAACGCAATTTGAAATCTGAATTCTGGCGCTGCACACGCGTTCGCATCCGTATTGCCAAGAGCTCGACTGCGGAATGAGACAGACGCATCGCGCGCCCGTCCAATGGATGCTCGCTGGGCTGGGATCATGATGCTGCAGCCGCTGACAGCGTTGCTCACCAATCGCTGCGCCACTTGAGACGCAGCAGCATTAGCATCAGCATCCAAATTTAGCATTGCCTGTGTGCGTGCGTGTGTGTGTGTGTATCCAAGTGTCTGCGCCTATGTGAACGTGCGCCTCGAGTGGCCAATGGCAGCGAAGCTTCACTGTGTTCATGGTCGATTGGGTTGACCGGGCAGAGTCAGTCTCCGAATGCGCTACTTCGCAACTCACTTGAATACCCTGTAAAGGGTTAGCGAACAACGTTACTACTTATGCATATATACACACTTATTATCATAAATCCAAATTGCAAGAGTTGACGAATCTAACTGATAAAGTGAGGTGCCCAACCGGCTTGCTGTAGGGTATATTCAAAGCAAGAATATTTGAAGCATCAGCTACAGTAGACACATGTCTAAAGAACTTTATAATCAAATTTATTTTTTAAATTTAAATTTATTTTAAAAATGATCCCGCAGATGAGTTATTTAGGATCTAGGCCGGTGATTGTTAATAACTTTATCCTATACTTTAAATAATAATAAGTAATAATGAAATGTATTCAACGAAACCTCTCCGAAATTTAAAAAATGAAAACAAATTAGATTGTGTCATATCTTGTTTGGATCTATGGATTCAAATCAACGATGAAATTGGTTTTCGTAATTCGTGCTCGTCCATTGGAAGCAGCGCTCACTGTGTGCTCCATAGGCGATGTGTGCTCGATCTCTTTATAATCTCTCAGTCCCAATGCGTACACGATCGCTGATCTTTGGGGGAGCGGAGAGGCCACGCCCCCAACGTCCCACAACTGGTCGAGGCATCGGCACGCTCCGATGCTCTGCAATTCGAGTGGGCGTGCTGACTCATGGGATGCGGAGGCATTCGCTTCACGTGGCCCTCATTTGGAAAGTGCTTTTAATTGGACTGCTACCACATGGTGGTGCTGGTGGTGCTGGTGGTGTTCGTGGGCTATAGCTGGGGCCATAAATACAAATTGCGCCATAACCTCGACACTAAATAAACCGTAAAAAATGCGGCCCAAGATTATCAGATCTCTGTAAGCAACCGCGGCTACAGCGGGCATTAACATTTTGGCTGCCGTTGCTGTTGGCTCACAAAATAATAAAACAAAAAAAAAAAAAAACAAAAAATGGCGTCTGTTGCCCATTAGCGTTAGCCCAGCACTGGGGCTGGGAACTCCGCCTGGGCCGATCAAAGCGAACGGGGATCTCTGTGGAGACTGCGGCAAATTGTCTGGATGCCGCTTGTTGTTTTTGTCGGCTTTGCTTGTTGGTGTCTGCTTTTCATCACCCACACTCGTTCAATTAACAGTAAATGCAGATGTGGCCGCCATTGCTGCCCCAAAGCGTTTCAGTTTTGAATTGATTCGTGCCCCCTCCCCCCTCACCCCCACCTGGGTATTACCTGTACCCCCGACGCGCTCTATTTGTTTACCTTTGCATTTTTGTTGTACACTCGCACACACATACACACACACACACACACAATTCTAACAGTTTGTAGGTATAAATATGAACATATGCTTCTGTTGTTTTCTAGCAATTCCGTTATAAATCTTTACATCCAGTTACGCCCAGGATTCACATTGCCCGCTTGGGTGCTCTGTTGTTTCTCCGTGCGCTGTTTACAATTATTTGGAATTAAGTGGCCCCAGGCCCCAGGCCCCACGACCCCCAAACAAGAAGCAGAACCACAGTCCGAACCCAATCTGAACAGAGAGCCGAGCAGCCGAGTACATAAATGGTGTATATATGTTCCCTGAGTTATAGCATATTGTTATTACTTTTTAATTGCCATAATTCATGAATCGTTTCTGCCAAATTGCGAATCATAAACATTTAAATCAAATTCGCAGCTCGTGCGGCACTAAAATACTAAAATAGCATTGTGAGAAGTGCATAGAAAGGCGTTTCGCAACATCAGCTACAAAACGCAATTCACACAGGTAATAATTCAATATATATAATAGTGCCTCAAGACTTGTCCTTCATAAGTTGACTTTAACTGGTCTCTTTAAATAACATTTTATACCCACTGCAAATTGATTATAAGCTTTAAGATAAACTGGAAAAAGCCGTTCAATAATTCTGGGTAAAACATTTTAATAAAGCTGGTGCTCTTCATTCAGCCGATTTATATGGGATATACCATCTACGTCCTGCTAAAAATATTTGTAAATACAAAAATCCCAAACATCGTATAATATTTATATGACTGAACACTCATGATGAATACTACCCATGTATCCATATATCGGACCAGACTAGCATTATTTTATAACATGAGTACTTCACTTGTAGATAGAATAACAAATTTAGACGATTTTCTTGGATGTATTTAACTATGTTTAATCGTGGTAATTAATTTTCAGCTGCACATTTGATGCAGATTTTGACTGGAATTCGGACGATTGAGGCGAACTTTCAAAATAATAATAATAATTGTAATGTTAACTGTTCCTATAAACGGTCTAAATATTGGCGATCTTAATGTTTTTGGGATTTTTGTACCTTCTTTTGGGGTCTATTGTTATAGTATATAACATCCGTTTCCGCTTTGAATGCATTTTTATCATGGCTATAACGAGAATTTGGAATCAACTGAAAATGATAATGACTTTTTCGATTTCCTGCATTTTGCAGGACATACAGATTACAATTTTGTCACTTGAATCAAAACCAAAACCAAAAGAGAACTACAAAAAAAAAAAAAAAAATAGTAAAGTAAACAATTGTCCAATTCCTGATCCAAACTGTGGGCCAGTTTCGGGTAGCCGCATGGCTCTTTATTTCTTGCAATTCTTTTGGTTCTTCCTGATATTGGAAATGATGCTACGAGACATGCGGCCAGCTGCCAGGCGAAGACCGGAGCGGAACGGCTGATGCTTGCAGCTCAGGCAACGTTGCTCCAGTAGGTCCTCCAACAGTTCATTGTCCTTGAGCATGTTGCACGAAAAGTCGTTGCCGTTGACGGAGCTTTGTGGATTGCAGCTGGCGTCCAGTTGTTGAGCATTCGCTCTCAGTTCGGCAGCAGCATCGACATCGACATCGGCATCGACATCGACATCGACATCGCCATCGATAACCCCATCGACATCGATATCGCCATCGACATCGACGTACTGCAGCAAGTTGGGGTCCAGTGGCTTGCGACCCTTCTTGACGGTACTTTTCGAGCAGCACCAGTAGGCGGCTAGGAAGTCGAGCTCATCGGATGACGTCGAGCTGAGCTCCTCCTCCTTCAAACAGTCCTCGAGCTGCCTGTCCGGCTGTCGGGCCAAGCTATTCGTGGACAGCTTCATATCGTCTGCGCTCAGTGAACGCTTCACCCTCAGGTGGTCACGTGTCCGGCGCAGACCACTCGGCGTACGCTCGTGCCCGCCCTTCTTAACAGTCTGGTCATAGTTCTCGGCTATGCGCGACACATGGCGCTGCTTCTGGTCCAGCTTGTCCAGCTCCAGCTCCTTCTCGCGATACTGCTTGGGCGTCAGCACCAGCGGCTGCCAGTATAGCTCCAACGTGGACATGCGCTTCACACCCTCATCCTCCAGAATGCTGTCGTTGGTCAGCAAGCGACCCTTATATGTGAGCCTGCTGAATGCCATCGGTACGTTCATGCTGCGCCCGATGCGCTTCTTCAAATCGGCCACATTCCGGGAACGATCGGTCTCATAGATGTTCTTGCGACCGTCGCGGGTCAGCACTTGGATCTGCAACTTGCGCATCTTACAAATGGCAACTGGAATGTGCATCTAAAATGGGTAGGTCTTGTCGAACAGTCCACGTAGAAATGATATATGCAACTTGTCTGTTTTTAATTTAATTTACTATTGAAATTGTGTGAAAGCTTTTAATCTGGCTGTTTCATAAACGAAATAAAACTCAAAGCATCAGCTGTGATTTTACAGATTGGGAAATCAACAACAACATGAAGAAGAAAGCAAAAATTATAATCGAAAATATGTCTACCAATTCAAGTTTGAAGGGTGTTAATTTTTATTTGAATTTTTCACAAAACTATGTTTATACCATGAAATGCATGAAGTATTTTAAGTACTATTTTTTAAATATTTAAAGAATATTTTAAATATTTAAACAAGTTTACGAAGTGAAAAGAGTATATTGGGAAACTTGAATATACATATATGCTTGTTTTAGCTACTCCTACTGATCTCCTCTGTTTGCCCACTGGGGGCGTGGCAACTCGATAAAATCCATATATCTCGCTCAGTTACAAGCCAGATACACCGAGTTTTTTAGACAGTTTTGATAAGCTGCCCTAAAATTTGGCAAAAATCGAGTTGAAGAATTTCGGCCCAAATTACCGACTGCCAGGCTCTTACTTGCTTATGGCCAAACTGAGAATATTGGTTTTCCATGCCTAAGTGAATTATTCCCCACACCCCACACATGCACAGTGTTTACTATAGTATCTGTCTGTGCTTGTGTGTGTGTGATGGATGCTCTCCGTGGAACTGTTTCCGCATTTGTCTCGTCCAGAGTCAATTGGACGACTGCCGTTTGCTTTGAAGGCGTTGATAAATTTATGCTCCCCATTGGCGGAGCTTCCGGTGCCATTCGGCTCAGCATATCTGAGGATGTGTGAACGTGATTATGGATGTGTGTGTGTGTGTGTGAGAGAGAGAGAGAGAGAGAGAGAGAGAGTGTGTGTTGTGTCAACCGTTAGCGGCCGACAAGTGGAAGACTGCAGATCAAAGGCGAAATAACAAGCATTACAAACTTTTGGTTGGTCTTGACCGTTTCTATTTTATTAAAAAAAAGTCTAGGGAAAACAAACGAGGAATAGTAATTATAAAAAAATGCATATGCAAATATAAAGTGTCATTGTGTGGTCAGCCCGCTGGCGCTCTACATCAAAAGGCCGGCGAGACCGCAGGCCAGCAGGAGGACCACGGAGAGGATGACGGAGACGGCGCCGTCGCGAGCCAGGGGAATGAGCGTGTCGTTGGCCAGCAGAGCGTTGCAGCCGTGGCCCTCGCAGGTGTAACAGTTGCCATCGATGATGCACTGCTTGTTCGCCTGGGCGGTGCTGAGGCAGCCGCGCTGGAAGGAGCCGTTCACCAGGCGCTGGCTGTTCCGGATGAAGCACTTGTCGCCCAGGCGGTAAATTGGGCACACTTTGCTGTACGCGTGATTCTCGATGGCGCAGCTCGAGTTGGTCGAGTTGCCGGAGCACTGCAGGCACTTGGGGCGATACTGTGGGAATATCTGGCGATTGCAGCCCTCCATGAACGTGCAGGTGAGGCACTCCAGCTCGTTGTTGCACGCCTTCAATGTCGCATTGTCCAGATCGCTGGCACAGCCACGGATCGTGTATCCATCTAAGCCGAAAGCCGTACGTTTATCAAAACAACCCGGACTGAAACCCGGCCCCGTCACTTACTCAACACGCGCGTATAGCAGAGGGTGCCGTTGACAGCGCAATCCTTGGTCATGATGTTGATCGGCTCGGTGGCGCAGCGCTCGTCGGTCTTCGAGTGGCATTGGACACAGCCGTCTGTGGAGAGAATAGTCAGTATTGGGTTTAAATAGGCGCCTTAATACAAATTGGCATTTGCATCAGTATACACAAGTTATAGAGTTTAGCAATTAAGCTGCCAATTGAATGCTTTCTCTAATATTAATAGGTAGTCATATTTTTCTTAGCACATAAATTTATATGCATAAATAATATATGCAATTAAACAAAAAACATAAATATCATTTCAAATGGTTCCAAAGATATATGAATTAAACTTAGGGCATAACTTTTCTATTTAACTTTCATTAATGACACTAAAATAGCTTTCATATTTTAAGTATTTAACAATTCAAATTTAAATACTATTTTGTAATTTTTAAATATAAGCTACAAAAAAAACAGACTTATGCTCTAAGCATACATAATATTAGCAATTAATTATTTAAGTGCAATTTTGAAACTTTTAAGGGTGCGTGTTTTTTTAAGAAGTAAAACGTACAAATTAGCATGTCAAATATTTTTGCAATGTTCTTTTTTTTCACATCTTATCTAAACTAATGAGCAGTTACAATTGACAAGTTTAGCAAATTAGTACTTATAAATAAATTGTTATCAGCAAATGTGCGAGTAAGCATCCGTGTAATTTCTATATATGTACATACTTTATATACTTTATACTTTATATATATACTCCGAACGCACTCAAATTATGTTAGGAGTCGTCGAATATTCAAATCTATCACACACATATTGTATTGACATTCTGATTTGATTTGTGAACACCTCTGTATATACATATATGCGATATCATTTCTTGGGAATTCGCTTATCGTTACTCTGATGTACATAGTTTTATAATCGCTCTACGTGTAAGTCCAGACTGTTCCGTCCGGGAACCAAAAACATGCACTTCACATATTTATTGCATCTCTCCAAAAGCAGCTGTGCAATTTGCTTTTGAAAATTGCAATATAACATTAACTATATATATACGTATGCACAGATATAAACCAATTAAAGTGTGTTTGTCGACCTATATACATATATATGTGCATGTACTGATTATATTAGTATCTTCTTTCTCGAATGTGCAATGCTGGGCAGGTCGAAGCTTTTCATTTACCATTATGAGTAACAAACCAATTTAGACAACTTTGGAGGAAAAAGTTGCTCTTTTATTGCGCTCTGTTCAGAAAGTGATGAGACATATTGGTTGTGTGCAAAGTTGTCCATCTGTCCGTATTGTATATATATTATATATTTTATTGAAGCCAGAGAACGTGTTGGCCACGTTTATTTGGCGGAGGGCTGTCTTAATTTCCCTAATTTCATGTTTAAGGTTCAACCGTTTTCGACGGTTTTAATGCATTTTCACACTTGTAGCTGTTTTCTTAGCAAAATTATTGGCCATATCAGTATGGAGCTATTTCAACGGCGAGTGACGAATACGACCCGAAACGCTAGCGAAAGTGAAAAATAGGAAAACACATTTAATTCTTGTGCAAATCCACCTTGAAAATCGTCCAAATGACTCACTACTGCAACAAGTGGCGCGATAAAAAGCGGTACATATGACATGCACCCACGATATATCTATGTATATGTATATAGACAGATGTGCTCTACGTAAGCTCGCAACATTTGTAACACAAGTGTTTGCCGGTATGTACATAGTATAGAAACAGTATATCACTCACACATACTTAGCGGCTATGCTTATCGACATACATACATATATGTATATGAGAGAGATCTCAGCTTGAGTGTTATTGACGTGCCTAATGTGTACTTCCAAACGTTTACATTTTTCTTTGCGTAAATAATTGCATTTTATTCCGCATTTTTATTTAATATTGTGCTTTATTTTAAAAGCTTTATTTTGCTGTGCAAAGTGCATTCTGTTCGTGCATCGTAAGTCTTTATAATATACTTATTAAATTTTAACTAACGCGGCGTTCAGTGCTGTGTTGTTGTTAGTGTCTGTTTTGATTATCTCAATTCGGCGCTTTACTTTGCATTACATATGTGTGTGCGTTTTGTTGTGAATCACGCTCACGCAAACCTTGTGTTCTTGATGTCCCTTACAGACATTGTTTGTGTAAAACTTTTTTTGTTTTGAGCGTTTGCTTGCGCTATTCTCATTTACAGTTCTTTGTCTGCTTTGCGCTCTCGCACCTAAATTCGAAATCGTTTGACCCCTGTTGTCCATATGTCTTGCTGCAAAAAATCTTGCAATTTTAAGCAGGCTGATAATTCTGAGAATATGATGCATGCGAAATGTGCTTACTGGGCGTGATAACGACAAAATATCCGCTAATCTTAAAAAAGACTGCGGTGGACTTCGTTGGTCCTGCCCAGTCTGCATTGGAATTCAAATTGATTTCTCCAGAATGTATAATTCTATGAGAAATCAATTTTTAAAACTTAATAATGTTGTTAAACAGCTTTCGGGTAACTTTGACTCGAGCATACAGCTGCTTAGTAATTTTAAATTTGAGACTCTCCTTAATCGCCAGTTAGAGTCTCAATTTTTAACTGTACTCTCTTCATTTCCCCCTAAGCCTGTCCAACCTCCCTCTTCTGTATTGGGTACACCACAACCCTTTGATACATCCCCGAGGTTATCACTTTCACCTTCTCCAAGTGATTGTCCGGTAACCACTCCTCTTGCTTCTCCTGAAGAACCGCCCATAACTCCATTTATTGAACCGGCTCTTCCTATTATCACCGGTAATGCACACGCAGTTCCTGGTCGCAGAGGTAGACCGGCACGCATTCTAGCCCCGGCCTCTAACAGCAATCAGGCTATTCCTTCTTCACCCTCAGTTCCAACTTTAACTGTTGTTCCGCCTCGTAAACAGGTCTTTGTGTCTAGACTTTCCTCGGACACCACTTGCGATTCTTTGGCAGCTTATATTGCGAGCAAATCCGCTGCTTAAGTTTCAATAAGCAAATTCAATTTCTCCACTCCTCGAGAAATTTCATCATTTAAAATTAATGTACCTCAAGATTCTTTTACGGTCATTTGCGACCCCAAATTTTGAAATCCCAAAAAAAGAAATCTGCCTTCGCCTGTTTCCCTGCCAGTGTCCACACTGCAAGCATCCACTAGTTTAGGATCAAAAAACTAATATCTTTTTCTGACAATTTTACAATTCTATATCAGAATGTCAGAGGTCTTCTATCCAAGCTCAAAACTCTTTTTATGGGTAGCACTTTTTTTCTTTCGGACATTATTGCTTTTTCAGAAACGTGGATAAATTCTACCATATCTGACTGTGAAGTGTTCGCCAATAATTTTACAGTATATAGACACGATCGTCCCAATCGTCGTGGTGGTGGGGTATTAATTGTAGTAAAATCCTCACTCCAGTCTGAACTTTTTCTTTTTACTGCGCCTACTGATGCAGACATTGTCTTTGTAAAAGTTACTCTCCCATCTTGCGCTATATTTATAACTTGCTCCTATATACCTCCTTCCTCAAATATTGAGGTTTATTTGCAACATCTTGCCTGTATTAATCAGGTCTCCTCTCATGTCCGGGATAATGACTATTTTGTTGCCATCTACCTGTCATGGGTTTTTAGATGGTATGCTCTACCTCTCGTTGTTCCAGATCAATTCCATTTCTAATCAACTGAATAGATCTTGTCTTCATCAATGATCATCGTATTGCTGACGTCTCCAGGTCATCCCCTCTATCTGTCCCTGAGGATATATACCATCCTAGTCTTGAAATAGCTCTATCTGTTTTTAATTCCCAGAATTTACATTCCATAACGCCTAATAAGCCCCGCCGCTGCTTTCGTAAAAGTAACTTTACCATGATTAATAATCTTATTTATGCAACCGATTGGTCTTTTCTATTTGACACGGTTGATATAGATATTGCCATTACATTTTTTTATAAAACCCTTAACTCACTCTTAGATGTGTGTATCCCTAATTTTACCCCTGTGCATAATTCTTCAAAACCTCCGTGGTTTACTCCCAGGCTGGCAAACTTAAAAAACATTAAGTCTAAATGTTTTAAAAAGTTTAAAAGGTCTGGTTCTAATGTTGACTTGGCGAAATATTCCATAGCCAAGTCAAACTTTATTATTTATAATTCTCAGTGTTATGAGAATTATCTGGTCCGTTGCAAAATGCAATTTGCTCGTGATCCGAAGCAGTTTTACAGATTTGTTAATTCGAAGCGCAAATCTTCTTGTTTGGCTTCCTCATTTTTTCTAGGGATGGAAAAAACAAGCAATGATTCCGCTGCATCTGATCTCTTTGCTAGTTTTTTTCAGTCCACTTATTCCTCTATTTCTTCTATTAATATGCCTTATCCTTATAACCTTGTTTCTCCCAACTCAGTCTTTATGCCTATCGTTTCTGAAACCTCCCTTCTTTCTGCTCTTAATTTTGTAAAAAGTTCTTACTCTCCTGGGCCTGACAACATTCCTAGTTGTCTACTCAAAGAGTGTAGTGCTTAGCTTCTTCGCCCTTTGCTAAAGCTCTTTAATCTATCCCTTGAATCCGCTGTTTTCCCATCCCTTTGGAAAGAATCTTTCATCATTCCTCTCCACAAAAAATGTGGTAGGTCTGATGTATCAAACTATAGGGTCCTTGCCAAACTGTCTGCTATATCTAAATTATTTGAAAAATAATTACCTCAACTTTGCAACATCTCTGCAAATCAATTTTATCGCCTGCTCAACATGGAAGGGAAGAACCCAAAGAGTATTACTCAGATCCACAACCTCCAAACAAGTTCAGTTGCATTATCAATAATGATCTGTGTACACTAAACGTAAACTTGCGTATCTCATTTGGTGTCACTAACTCTTTTAGTTTCTGAGATATGCTGAAAAAAAAAAACCGGGTCAAAGCCTAATATTTATCGATTTAACAAAAACGGAGAGGGCTAGCTAAGTTCAAATCGTCTCGCGACTTGGCTATATACATATATATATATATAGAAACATTTACACAAAATCATCATACCCTTTTTACCCATGTTTAATGGATTCAGGGTATAAAAACATGAGTTTTCCCTGGAAAAATGTCGAACAGTCCACGTAGAAATGATATATGCAACTTGTCTGTTTTTAATTTAATTTACTATTGAAATTATGTGAAAGCTTTTAATCTGGCTGTTTCATAAACGAAATAAAACTCAAAGCATCAGCTGTGATTTTACAGATTGGGAAATCAACAACAACATGAAGAAGAAAGCAAAAATTATAATCGAAAATATGTCTACCAATTCAAGTTTGAAGGGTGTTAATTTTTATTTGAATTTTTCACAAAACGATGTTTATACCATGAAATGCATGAAGTATTTTAAGTACTATTTTTTAAATATTTAAAGAATATTTTAAATATTTAAACAAGTTTACGAAGTGAAAAGAGTATATTGGGAAACTTGAATATACATATATGCTTGTTTTAGCTACTCCTACTGATCTCCTCTGTTTGCCCACTGGGGGCGTGGCAACTCGATAAAATCCATATATCTCGCTCAGTTACAAGCCAGATACACCGAGTTTTTTAGACAGTTTTGATAAGCTGCCCTAAAATTTGGCAAAAATCGAGTTGAAGAATTTCGGCCCAAATTACCGACTGCCAGGCTCTTACTTGCTTTTGGCCAAACTGAGAATATTGGTTTTCCATGCCTAAGTGAATTATTCCCCACACCCCACACATGCACAGTGTTTACTATAGTATCTGTCTGTGCTTGTGTGTGTGTGATGGATGCTCTCCGTGGAACTGTTTCCGCATTTGTCTCGTCCAGAGTCAATTGGACGACTGCCGTTTGCTTTGAAGGCGTTGATAAATTTATGCTCCCCATTGGCGGAGCTTCCGGTGCCATTCGGCTCAGCATATCTGAGGATGTGTGAACGTGATTATGGATGTGTGTGTGAGAGAGAGAGAGAGAGAGAGAGAGAGTGTGTTGTGTCAACCGTTAGCGGCCGACAAGTGGAAGACTGCAGATCAAAGGCGAAATAACAAGCATTACAAACTTTTGGTTGGTCTTGACCGTTTCTATTTTATTAAAAAAAAGTCTAGGGAAAACAAACGAGGAATAGTAATTATAAAAAAATGCATATGCAAATATAAAGTGTCATTGTGTGGTCAGCCCGCTGGCGCTCTACATCAAAAGGCCGGCGAGACCGCAGGCCAGCAGGAGGACCACGGAGAGGATGACGGAGACGGCGCCGTCGCGAGCCAGGGGAATGAGCGTGTCGTTGGCCAGCAGAGCGTTGCAGCCGTGGCCCTCGCAGGTGTAACAGTTGCCATCGATGATGCACTGCTTGTTCGCCTGGGCGGTGCTGAGGCAGCCGCGCTGGAAGGAGCCGTTCACCAGGCGCTGGCTGTTCCGGATGAAGCACTTGTCGCCCAGGCGGTAAATTGGGCACACTTTGCTGTACGCGTGATTCTCGATGGCGCAGCTCGAGTTGGTCGAGTTGCCGGAGCACTGCAGGCACTTGGGGCGATACTGTGGGAATATCTGGCGATTGCAGCCCTCCATGAACGTGCAGGTGAGGCACTCCAGCTCGTTGTTGCACGCCTTCAATGTCGCATTGTCCAGATCGCTGGCACAGCCACGGATCGTGTATCCATCTAAGCCGAAAGCCGTACGTTTATCAAAACAACCCGGACTGAAACCCGGCCCCGTCACTTACTCAACACGCGCGTATAGCAGAGGGTGCCGTTGACAGCGCAATCCTTGGTCATGATGTTGATCGGCTCGGTGGCGCAGCGCTCGTCGGTCTTCGAGTGGCATTGGACACAGCCGTCTGTGGAGAGAATAGTCAGTATTGGGTTTAAATAGGCGCCTTAATACAAATTGGCATTTGCATCAGTATACACAAGTTATAGACTTTAGCAATTAAGCTGCCAATTGAATGCTTTCTCTAATATTAATAGGTAGTCATATTTTTCTTAGCACATAAATTTATATGCATACATAATATATGCAATTAAACAAAAAACATAAATATCATTTCAAATGGTTCCAAAGATATATGAATTAAACTTAAATTTGTATTGTAAAAATAAATGTTAGGGCATAACTTTTCTATTTAACTTTCATTAATGACACTAAAATAGCTTTCATATTTTAAGTATTTAACAATTCAAATTTAAATACTATTTTGTAATTTTTAAATATAAGCTACAAAAAAAAAAACAGACTTATGCTCTGAGCATACATAATATTAGCAATTAATTATTTAAGTGCAATTTTGAAACTTTTAAGGGTGCCTGTTTTTTTTAAGAAGTAAAACGTACAAATTAGCATGTCAAATATTTTTGCAATGTTCTTTTTTCACATCTTATCTAAACTAATGAGCAGTAACAATTGACAAGTTTAGCAAATTAGTACTTATAAATAAATTGTTGTCAGCAAATGTGCGAGTAAGCATCCGTGTAATTTCTATATATGTACATACTTTATCTATCTCCAAACGCACTCAAATTATGGTAAGAGTCGTCGAATATGCAAATCTATCACACACATATTGTATTGACATTCTGATTTGATTTGTGAACACCTCTGTATATACATATATGCGATATCATTTCTTGGGAATTCGCTTATCGTTACTCTGATGTACATAGTTTTATAATCGCTCTACGTGTAAGTCCAGACTGTTCCGTCCGGGAACCAAAAACATGCACTTCACATATTTATTGCATCTCTCCAAAAGCAGCTGTGCAATTTGCTTTTGAAAATTGCAATATAACATTAACTATATATATACGTATGCACAGATATAAACCAATTAAAGTGTGTTTGTCGACCTATATACATATATATGTACATGTACCGATTACTTATTTATATTAGTATCTTCTTTCTCGAATGTACAATGCTGGGCAGGTCGAAGCTTTTCATTTACCATTATGAGTCACAAACCAATTTAGACAACTTTGGAGGAAAAAGTTGCTCTTTTATTGCACTCTGTTCAGAAAGTGATGAGACATATTGGTTATGTGCAAAGTTGTCCATCTGTCCGTATTGTATATATATTATATATTTTATTGAAGCCAGAGAACGTGTTGGCCACGTTTATTTGGCGGAGGGCTGTCTTAATTTCCCTAATTTCATGTTTAAGGTTCAACCGTTTTCGACGGTTTTAATGCATTTTCACACTTATAGCTGTTTTCTTAGCAAAATTATTGGCCATATCAGTATGGAGCTATTTCAACGGCGAGTGACGAATACGACCCGAAACGCTAGCGAAAGTGAAAAATAGGAAAACACATTTAATTCTTGTGCAAATCCATCTTGAAAATCGTCCAAATGACTCACTACTGCAACAAGTGGCGCGATAAAAAGCGGTACATATGACATGCACCCACGATATATCTATGTATATGTATATAGACAGATGTGCTCTACGTAAGCTCGCAACATTTGTAACACAAGTGTTTGCCGGTATGTACATAGTATAGAAACAGTATATCACTCACACATATTTAGCGGTTATGCTTATCGACATACATATATGTATAAGCAATAACCCTATATGCAAAAAGATAAGATAAGATTTCAAAAAAAAAAAAAAAAAAAAACATCAAAAAGCACCCAATTCTTACATAAGCACATGCACTCGTAAAAAAATAGAGAAATTATAACTAAGAAAAATTGGGCTTTACCACAACTGACGTATGCCAAAAAGCCAAGTGCAGCAATCACCAGCAAAAAGAACTTCATGTTGAGTATTTAAATCTGTCACACCGTTTATTTAATGTACTATATAGTTAACTACGACAAGCCGAAGCGCACGGATAGAAGCTCAGATGCAAACTGAACGCTGTTGAAATACCCGACTGCGCTTTGACAATACATTTTAACGCGTTCGCCTTCTCGTTCTCTTTCGCCGTGCTGATAAGAGTACCAATGACGAAGAACTCGATCTTAATTTTTACACTTGTTCGCTAAGTGTGTCCGTATGAACGAACTTTGTCTTCGCCGCTCTGAAGCTACAGACTCGTGTTTACCCGATAAACTGTTCAAATTTTGTGGCTACGTTCACGGGGGGCGTTACAATTTAACTCCCTCAGTTTTAAAGTTAGATATGTACATCAAATTTTGTAGATAGATTATCGCACCAACAATTTGTTGGCTCATTCTATGCCCACTTCTTGCCGCGCCCACGCATTGCGCAGTCAACTACAAAGTTTTTAATTGTTTTTTTTTTTTCATTATCAATAATGATCTGTGTACACTATACGTAAACTTGCGTATCTCATTTGGTGTCACTAACTCTTTTAGTTTCTGAGATATGCTGAAAAAAAAACCGGGTCAATTTTACAAAAACGGAGAGAGCTAGCAAAGTTCAAATCGTCTCCCGACTTGGCTATATACATATATATATACAAACATTTACAGAAAATCATTATACCCTTTTAACCGATGTTTAATGGATTCAGGGTATAACCACTTGAGTTTTCCCTGGAAAAATAAAAATGAACTAATAACAATTTAGTTGGTTTTTACTGTTTTCCTAAAGTATTCTATAAAAAGAATTATCATTCAAAATTGTATTCAATGTGTTTAAAGGGTAAAGTAAACTGTGCCTACTAATTTGACCTTGAGTGTGTGAATACACATATACATATATGATATCAAAAAACTTAAAGATATTTAAACAAAAACTAAAGTTATGAAGTTGTGCTTATTATTTTAACCAGCAGTGTATCCGTATATGTATAGGTAAAAGCCATATAGATATACATATATATATTTATATATGCGTCTACATAGCACGCAACAGACTGAGTAATAAGAAAGATATGGCGATTCGCCCAAAAGCTTTAACTCAAAATACGTTATCTTCGGGTTTGTAACCCAAACAAATTTAGGAAAGATTAAGTGTATAACTGTAGTAAAAGCTCGGAGTCAATTGTCGCTTCTTCTTATTGCTTCATTCTCATTACCCATTTTAATATTTCATTGAAACCTCGAATTTCCATTGTAATCTGAATTTATCTAATAAATTTAGTATTATATTATTTAATAATATTTCTGTAATATTTTCAATTTCAACTGCATTTTCGGACTCTGAATTGTAGCCATCGGAACTATCGATATGTCGAGTTCAATTATCGCGAGCCTTGCCACATGATTAAAAGTACGTGCTAAATCAGATGGTTGACCAAATGTTGATATATTGCAATTAAGATATTTTTTTGCTAATTCCTCGCTGTGTTTAATGAGTTCAGTTGCGAGAACAGCTGCAAGTCGCCCGCCAATCACAGCATGACACTAACAGTGTGCGTCTGCGACTATTGGCAACGCCGCCACTACTACAATCGGCTAATCCAGCCAGTTGGCGACACTGGCAAGAGCCGGGAAAAGGCTGTTCGCCGGCTGTCATTGCGACTGGATGCCATTACTGCCAACTACTGGCTGCGAGAGCTATTGCAGCAGGATGTACTGCGCCGTCGACTGGCGCGTGAGCATGGAGTTCAGCTGTTATGGCTGGAGTTGAGTCCGCCCGAACGCGACACCATCGATTACAAATGGGCGGATATGCTGGCGCATACCATATGGGAGCACATCGAGGTGGAGCATTTAATGTCGTGGCTCTCCACGCTGGGTGGCGGCTTCTCTGCGTTGGGCGAACAGTTCGAACGTTGTGTAAGTCATGCCCTAGACGAGCGGGCACTGGCCTGACACCGGGCGAACACCATCACCAAATTAACCGACAATTGTCAAATTGCAGGCTCAGACGGCGGGTAAAATCTCTCTGCAGCAACTAACGATTGGCATGCGCTTGGGCGATCCATTTCTCCAAGCGCGATGCAAGCTATACTACAGCATATCGCTAATCCAACGCGGACAACTACGCCAGGCCAAGAACCTTATTCGTGCCCAGTATGGATTCGCGAAGCGGCACGAGGAGCACGATCAGCGTCTGGTGCGCATGTGTTTGGGCATTTGGCTCCGATTGCGTTTCGAGTATGAGGAGCGTCGGCGGCGGCGGTCAAGTGGGAATTGTGGTTCCGGGTCGTTTGCTGTTGCTTAAGTTTAAGTATAAAATGAAGTCTTCTCGGTTTACTGCTAGTTGTTAAGAGGAAGGAAATATACAATTTACATATTCTAGTTTTGTATTCAATATATTTATTTATGTATATTACATACATGTATATGCATGTATAAATATTTTTATATTTGTATGTATATGTACGTATCAAATGCGTTTCAACATCTCAACTGCGCTTGGCCGGCACCAAATCACGCAAAACTATTCTCTTCGCCATTGCAAAACATCCAAACATTTTTTACTTAAGCTACGCAGTTTTGTCTCTATGCATTTTAGGGGTATATATGTAGACTACTTTAAACGCTACCAAACGAATTGACGTTACATGTGTATGTGTGCATATGTAGATATATAACAATATATATATATATATATATACATATACATATGTGTGTTGGTTCTAACGTGAGCCCTTTAACTGAATATCAGCGGAGCCAAGTTACATATGTATATATATACATATGCATAAACATATTTATACACATACATATATGTATATATACAAAAAAAAAAAGTATACCAAATCTGGCTAGTTTTAAATTGCATTATCGCTGAAATTTAACATATAATTTGCAGAATTTTTAGATTATTGCTTGCCGTTCTGATTGTTATATATATATATATATATGTGTGTGTGTGTCCCATATATATGTATATGAATATATATATATGTATATATATATATACGGAAAATACGTATATAAAAATCTGGCTAAAGTTTAAAATTGGATTATCGCTGAAACTGAACATATAATTTGCAGAATTTGTGGATTATTGCTTGCAGTTCTAACTAGTTGTTATTGTTAGTTTTGTTCTTGTAAAGCTATTTCCTTTGGCTGGCGACCATTTATTGCGCCAGCGTGCCCATCGGATCCCAAGCGGGCAGCACAATCGGGTCCATGTCAAAAACTCGCATTACATCATCGGGCACATACTTCTTATCAACGACCACCTCAAAGCCGAACTCCCTAAACCAATCGGCGCACATAACCAGATAGCCTTTTTCACCACGATCCTCGCCCCAGGAGTTCTCGACGCGCAGCTTATGCGCCTCCCCATTTTTCTGCAAAACAGCACAATCATTATCACAGCGATACGAAGAAATTTCCTTCACTTACGTCTACTGAGACAGCTGTGAAGACCATCGCGTGGGTCATAGCCGATTCGCCATAAATGAGGCGATCCGCCTTCGAGAATGTTGTTTGAATGTCGATGTCGAAGACCAGCTTGAAATCGTGGCTGCACATTGATGAGAAAGAGATGGCACCATTCACACATGCGAGAAAGAGAAGGTTGTATTCAATGGGATTTAAATGGCATTCGTTACGTAAGTGGTATTGTACGTTACTTACACATCCACATCCTCAATTCCCTGCTTGGACGCGAATCGCTTGCTAACCTCACATCCAAACCAGACGGCTTCGCCAGCTTTCAGTGATTTCGTGACCATGGCCAGTAACAGATCGACACTCTGATTGTTGTAAAGGACCGGCCGGCCGCCGACAACATTGCCCAAACAGTCGACTGTGTAGACCTGATCGTAGCTGCTAGTGGGACGAGGATCGGTAACCAGACACACCTTGTCCTCGACATTGAAATGGGGCTTTACATAGCGTTCATAAAAGTCCAGGGAACTGATCGGCCCAATCGACTGATAGTTCTTCGATTTATCATAATACTCCCAGGTGAAGGTCTCGGCGGGTATGCCCAAACAAATGCCAACCACCTTGTAGATTTCGGACATTTGCTCCTGGATTTTGCAGGCGATCTCCTCATCGCTGGGGTTCTTTTCCAGCAGTGCGCGCAGATGGCGCGCGTATTCGCGGAGCTGCAATCAGAATGGAAATGTGGGCATTATAAAAGCAATTTTCGGTGGATATGGAAATTGGTGCGCACCTTGCTCTTCAGTATGGCATTCATTCGTACGCTGGACTCGCAGCTAAAGCTCTCCGGAAAGCATTTCTTTGGCATCAGACCGTGTTTGGTTATTAAGTTGACCAGCATGTGCCACTGGCCGCCATCAGAGGTGGGATCGAGCAGCAGGAATGAGACAAGTCGGCCGTCCACCTTCTCGCCGCGCTTCGCCGTCTTCACGATGTTGTTGAGAAAAAAGTTGCAGCGCTCGATTTTGTCCCAATAGAAGAGGAACGCCTGGGAGAACTCAAACTCGTCCAGATTGTAGTTCTTCATGAAGGGCAGGCGTATGCAATTGAGGGCCGCAAACAGCCAGCATCGACCGGAGCTGCGCTGATTGGTCACCGGCTTGCCCTCCGTTTCCACCTTGTAGTTGAACACATGATTGGTCGTTTCGAGCGTCTTGCGCGACAGGCAAACATCGAACGGATCCACACGGGAGCACACATTCTGGGCGAGCAGATTCTTTGGCTCGCTGTAAAAGTTCTCGCGCCACTTGTTTAGCAGCTCCTGCGTAATGGCACTTTGGTTGACATCCTTGCCACCGAAACGGCTGCCATCGGTGGTGGTGGTGGTGTTGTTATTGCTGCTGTTGCCGCCACCTGGGATGATATCGTCAGCTGCAAGTATATCGGGACTGGTAGTGGTAGTCGAATACAATCCAACTGTTCCTATATCTTGAGTTGCAGTTGAAACCGCTTGTGCCGCCACCTGTTCGACCTTCATTGAGCGTGCAAACCGATACACCACAAATTTGTTAAAGTCTGATACAAAAACGTCTGTGACACATTCAACAATTACTGTTATATAGTAGTCAAATACATACGCTTGAACATATTTATGTAGATATGTGGTTCCAACCTGCCAAGTCGTCGGATTTAAAACATGTATATAAAAAACGCTTTGGCAAAATAAAGTTTGCTTTGCAATAAAATAGTTCGATAACAATTTTATAACACTGCCCATAGGCATTTGTACAAAGGTATTCCCGAAATTGTGTAAATTTAAATTTATTCTGATGTTGACATACTGACTGGTTTCAAAAACTGTTTGGGCGCCCAAACTGATTTTTTTGTTTAAGCTTCAAAATCGCATTTATTTTTAATATAAATTGCACAAACAAAAAAATTACACGCAGTTAGTAGGTGGGCATTTTTTTGTCGTTTGTTAAATTCAAAATTACAAAATGATCAAATGTGGTTCATCCTCATCTTCAACTGCTCTCTTGCTTGTACTTCGTCTGTTTATATGGCCTCATCACATAGATCCATTCTTTATTTCGTTCTGCTCTTCTTCAAAAATGGATTTCGCATTCTTATTTTAAGTATTTAAATTGGTTTTAAAGGAAAGTTAATATTCGCCAAATGCAGGTTATATAAAAATATTTCTTTGATATATATATATATTTTAAAGTTTTAATAACTTTAAATTGTATGTATACCACTCAAAAATCAGTATCGTGAATAATCGAAAACCAATGTATCGATACTTCAATCACATATTCTGATAGATCATTCCAACTAGAGTTGTACAACATAGTTCAGTTGAATGAGTAAATTCAGTTGCATAATTTTTATTGAAGGACAGCAACGTTAACTTGCACTACTCAATACAATTAATGATTGCCTTTTGCTTAACTCCCAATATCGTTCAATAATATGTTTAAGTAACTGATATTGGAAATTTATTTAACAATATTGCAGTAAATATCATAATATTCACCAAATTGTATATTTACATTTTTTCGTTAAAATTTTTGGACTTACCAAATTTAATAAACAACAATTGTAAACAAAATACATAAAGAACGATGATCGTGATGGGAGTCAAAACGAGATGAACTTTAATTTGGGACGCAGTTCATTTGTTCAGTTAAGTGAGTAGTCCAATTGAACTCTTCAGAACGACTCGGTGCAACTCTAATTCCAACATATATGTATATGTCTTATGCAACACATGCACACATGGTTATATACGATCATACATATGAACACATGCATACGTCGAGAAAGCTGATCGGCAATTGCGATGCTTTCTTTTGTGCGTTGCAACAATGCGTCGTGTGGGCGTGGTCGCCTTAACAAAGCAGTTGCGTGCTGCGCATAAGTCAAAATTGAATTACGCGCAGCGCTAGCAGCTGCAGCCTATTAATTGTGCGCAGATATTTCTGTGTGCATACACATGTGTTTGCTGCACTTTGAAGCAATGAGTGTACATTTTCTGTCGTGTCGTTGGCTTTGTTCCGAGAAGCAGAAAAAAATGTCGCCCCCGCCCTGCCAACTGTATTGAATGATTTCTTGAGTATCATTGCGGGAGTATGCATTTATATACAAACTGTGTGTATGTGTTTCTGTGAGAGAGCGTACCTCTGTGTGCACAAAAAAAAAAAAAAGAACACACGACTTGGTAACACTGCAAAACAGATTGGAGTAAACAGTTGCCGTTATTGATAAGAATTGTACACAACTGTTAGCGTAGCCATACACATTGTATATAAGTACATATGGCTATTTAGGCAATAATCGTAAAGCTAAACTAATTTGGGGAAATATTTGTCAGATTCTTTATATCTCGACTGCGAAGAGTTGAGCAACAAGCAGCGACAAATGGAGCGATGATGCAGTGCAATTAAACCAGTTTAACGGCACATACACACACATACAACAGTTTGAGGAGCTGGAGGCAACGGAAGGAGGGCAATATGCCGTTTTAAACTTTCGCGCAAGCCGGCGTGTTTCTCGCTGCTGGCATAAATCTAAACAAACCAACAGAAAGGGTTAACAGAAAGAAAAAAAAATAAATAAAAAGGCAGCAAAAGCAAAAACTTGTTTGCCCAGCTTTTGTACGAGTACATCAGTGGCGTGTATGTGTGTGTGTGTGTGTGCGGGAGGGAGATGGAGGAGGGGTTGTGGTTGGCAAACCAGCAAAAACAAACAAAATTTGGGTGAAATTTTACTTTCGTTGTCGTTGCTGCCGTATTGGGGCGTCAGCAAGCTGCTTCTCGCTCGCTTCCGCACAAAACGAAACGGGAACGGAATCGTTGAGCGATGCCTGCACCAGAGCCAAAAGCAACTACGACAGCAACATTTTTCTTGGGCTCTCGCTTTTTCTTGCACTGCTGCTGCTGCTGCTGTAGGCAATTATTTTATAATTTTTGCAAATTGTTGCTGTTTCTCGAGCTCACTTTTACACTTACACATTCTGGGTTTGGAACGTTGATAATTAGTTGGCGCTTGGAAATGCTTGCAATTTGCTTTAATGCACTTCACACTATTTGCTTGTATTTAATATTTATTTATTTTTTTTTTTATATTTGTGTATTGTGTGTGCACTGCAAGCTACTATTGTAGACTGCTAATTTTGCTCTATTTAGTTGCTATTTTTATTTACTGATGAGAAAAATGAAAATGATAATGTTTGGCTTTAGCCCGAACCACGAAACTGAGTCCAAGACAAATGCTGAAGTATCGATACCGCGATAGCTGGCCAAGGCTGCCAGATCGCAATTTCCATTTATCGATATATCGATATTTCAAACAGCAATTAATTCATATATTTTGCAGCTTCCTGCTGCCTGTTGTTGCTTTGTCGCGTTGTTGTTGCTGCTGCCTGCCTGCCTGCCTGCGCCGACTGAACTGCGAGCAGGTCGCGAATTTTGAAATCGCTCTGCTTGAAAACTGGGCAACGAAAAAAAACCAGAAAAAAAAAAACAGGAGACACATAAACATAGCACAGAAATTGTAATTGGAACGTGCATGCCAAGTAACGAATCTCTACCAAGTTCGTCGCCTTCCAAGACCGCCAAGATGAGCGCCAGCAACGACGACACAACCGAGGACTCCTCATTGTTCAAATACTACATAGAAAAGTGTTACGTGCCGCCCTTGGAGCTCAAGAACGACATTATCTATTGCCAGCGTGCAATGCGCGACTTTCTCAAAGTGCACGGGGTGAGTAACAGCAAAAGCAACAACAAACAAGCAAAAACCAGCCTATGTGACCGTTGGCTAACTCCAACTTCTGTTCCCCGCTATCTTCCTCCACCTCACTGGGATGGCAGCTGGTGTCCGACGTGTTCAAGGAGCAGGCCGATGCGGTAAGTGGCCCTCTTTTTCTATTTAATTGTTGTCCTGTATTACGCATATCGGGCATATGTATAGTTGAGCACACGTATATATGTATACATGTATGCATATTTTCTTTGTTTGGAGCAGCTTAATGTGTCCCGCGAGCAGTAAAGGTAGCGGAGGCAGAGGCAGCTGATAAAGCAGCAGGGTTGCCAACTCCAACCATCACGGTCCGCTCACTTGGGGCTTAACAGCCCCGTTACCCAAATACTAGTACAAATTTTGCTTTCTTAATTAATTTTCAATTTTTTCACTTGGTTTTTTTGTTCGCTGAAAGATGAGCGCGTGTCGTCAGGAGCAATAAAATACCTGAACGCAATAATAAAATAAAAAAGGAAAAGCAACAAATGTCAACTCTTCAATTTCTCTATATGTAAATATATAGCTAAACATTTGTGCACAAATTACAACAGGTATTTGGGAGTTTTGCACGCTGGCTTTTCTTGAGAAGAAAAATAGTGTATGAAAATGTGGCAGACAAAAGCAGGCCCCTAGAATTGCGGGGCTTTTTGAGTTGAATTGCTGCTATGTATGCTTGTGTGTGTGTGTGTGTGTGTGTGTGTGTGTGTATGCATGATATACACACATGTACAAAAGTAGTATACGTGTGACGGGTGTGTTACAGGGTATCTTCGAGCTCGAAAACTTACGTGCTTAGTATGTCAATATTTTATTTGTCGTTTTTATTTCTAAATATTTGATAGCAGGCTTTTTATACTCGTTTTTTTCTCAATTAATTTGTTGGTTGTGCAACAAGAGTTTTTAGACACGTGCTAGATAAAACAAATAAGCGTGCCCGACTAAGATATACTGTGTACCAAGCTGAACATCCTTCTATATATATGTATATATGTACATATGTGTTCGTGTGTATATATATATGTATAAATATGTATATATACACGGAAACTGCGCAGTTATCTCAGCAGCTGTGCTTCTTCTTCACGCAGTCCCAAACTGTGGAAAGTGCAAACTTAAAGAGCTTCCATGTTGAATGTCCGATCTTTATGTAACTTTCAGAGTTGCAATGTGGCTGTAACTCAAACAAAAAAAAATACCCCCAAATTTGAAATTGATCTGCATATGGTATACACAAACTTAAATCGACTCGACTAGTAATGCTGACCAAGAATATATATATATATATATGGGGTGGGAAATGGCTTCTTCTGCCTGTTGCATACACCTGCACACAACCATTATATCCACTTCTATTGTCTACAGGGTATCAAAACACGACACGCTTCCAGCTCGTGTTTGTTTTATATTTGATTTCGAGTCGAATATTGTTGTTGTTTTATGACACTTAGTCATGTGTTTTCGATGAAGTTAAAAGGGGGCAAAAAATCGATTCTAAAATATACAAATATAATTTTGCATAATTGCCTGCAGGATCCAGTGCAGATGAAGCGCATACTCGAGGAACTCGAGTCGGAGGTGTACGAGATAAATGCGGAGCAGCAGTTTCTAATGTTGCGCCTGGACCATCACCTGGACACCTTCTACAAGAAACTGGAGGAGAACAACATTCGGACTGTACCTGAGCTGGGCAACGAGTACATCTCCAGCCTGATAGTGCCTTTGATTAGCGATCCCAGCTACAAGATCTGTCCGCAGTCGGTCTTGACGCGCGACAGCGAGGAGATGCTTATACGCAAGCACTTCCTCATCTCTCAGGATGAGGAGGCTGGCGTTGAGCCGCTGAAGCTCAGTGAACTGGACGACAATGTGCCTCTGATGCTCGTCAACCCACCAGCACTTGCGACTGCCACCAGTCAAGGCGTCAAGGAGTCTGCCAGCGACGAGCTGAAGCAGCTCGATGAACAAGCCGAATCTGGTGGCGGCCTCGCGAAGCTGTCGTCGTCGCCACCACTACCAGCGGTGCAGCTGCCGCCGGCACAGTCCCTCTCGCCGGTGTTGGCCAAAAAGGAGCGGTCGCTGCTAATACCGCGTGCCCTGCTGCCAACCGAGGAGCTGTCGGCCAAGCCCTCAACACAGCCGGCGCTGGCGATGGAGTTAACGCAGCCGCCGCCGCTGGTGGCTGCCAAACCGCGTGCGCCGCGTGCGGAAGTTAAGCAGGCGTTGAAGCGCATATCGACATCGCCGCCGCCGCTGGCGCCGATTACAACGAAAGCGCCGCTGGCAACAGACCTGGAGGTGGTCGCGCAGAGCCGCATGAATCTGCGCCAGGCGCTGCGGCGTGCGCGGAAGACGAAGCAGCAGCCGCGCCATTTCGATGAGGAGGACGTGCTGGAGCTGCCCGCTGACAAGCTGACGGAGAGCCCGCAACAGCTAAGCACAGCGGCTATTAAAGGGAAACCAGGCAAGGCAGCGGAAGCAGCTGCATCATCATCATCATCAGCAGCAGCAGCAGTAGCAGCGGCAGCGGCAGCGCCAGCGGCGGTTCCCAGTGCTGCGGCAACGATGGCCAAGAAGGCAGCGCCGCAGGCGACAAGCAAACAGTACAAGACACGGAATGCGCATGGCGCAGGACGTAAACCGATGACGCCGCCGCTGCCTTTGGTGGCACCGCAGCAGGCGGCGGCGACAGCAGCGGCGGGAGCGGGAGCAGGAGCAGGTGGGTCGTCTGGCTCGTCAGGTTCCTCGGACGATTCGCACCAGGAGCTGGAGCTGGAGCAGCAGCGTCTGTGTGCCTCGGCGGCGCAGTGGCGCGATGAGCCGCGCGAGACGCGTGTGCTGCCCACCGAATACGGGCGCGAGCATTTCCTACGCCTGTTCGGACTCTACACGCACGACGTGGTCAAAAAGCTGTGCCAGCGCCACTCCAAGCGCAAGCGTCGTACCGTCCAAAATGCAAGCGGCGTCGACTTTCATTACGGCCAGCAGCTGGCCGCCATCGATGCGGGGCGTCAAAAGAAGCTCAAGGATAAGCCGGAGTTTCTGCTGTCGCCCAAGGACAAGCGGCTGCAGGCCAAGAAGGCCCACAAAGCGGCCGCCGCGGCTGCCGCTGCGGCCAATCGCAAGAGCAAAAGCAAAACGCCCGAAAAGCTGGAGGACGCGTTGGGCAACAGTCAGCCGGAAGTCGGCAAACACAAGAGGTGCAAGGAGTGCAGGAAGCGTGCGGGTAAGTTTCTATCAGCAGGCATCGAGGCAAGGCCATCTCATAATATAGTATATAATATATATGTAGGTGCATCTTAATGACTTTTATTAAAAGAAATTTTATTCTTCGTTCTTGAGGATTTAGAGCAACGAAATTTTATGTATACAGATATGACTCCTTAAGATCCTTTAATTAATAAGCGTTCCAATCTTTAAACAGTTACAGTTTAAGAATTTCTTCTTTATTTGATCATTTTAAAATGCATTTTTAAAAAATATAATTGCAATATATTTATTGCAGTTCGGTTTATTCTAAATTTATATTGTATTTAGGAAAACTAGATTTTTTGTTTTTTTTTATTTCTCATTTCTGAATATAAATTTTTGCTGTAATTTTCCGTATTTTTGAAATGAAACAAAACCAAAGGAATAGTTCGGTTCGTTCGATATAAACCAAAGCGCAAGTCTGTAGTATTTAAACTTCGTTTGTGGGGGTAGGTATCCAAAATGCGAAATATTCTTATGCTTCACGCAATCATTGGCGGCTCTAGCTCTTACAATTTCGGAGATATGCTCAAAAACCAGGTTGAAAAATTCTATAATTATTGATAAGAAAACGAGATGAGTTATCCACAATTTTAATTAAACCTGAGTTGATCTTGGCTAGATCGACTGGCTAGTGACGCTGATCAAGAATGTATATACTTTATGGGGTTGCAATGCACAAAACCATTATTCCATGTTTTACCCATTTTCTATGGGTTCAGGATATAAAGAGTTAAAGCTAACTATTAGAAATCAATTTTTTTTAAATAGCGGTTTGTTATGGAATTTTCTCCTAAAATATCAAAAATTGATATCTAATAAGTCCGTAAGAAATCCTTAATAATCGACGATTTACCGCCAACTAACAACTAACAATTTATTTTTACATTTACAGATAATTTGCTAACATGTCAGAGCTGCCACGGCCAGTATCATCTGGATTGTCACGAGGAGTCCAAAGCAAGGACACAGCCGCCGTTCTCGTCGCAGTCGCCGTCACCGTCGCAGTTGAGCAGCCGATGTCCGCAGTGCCTGCGAGATTGGACGTTGTCGGGCAGGGGGGCTAAATGTGCTTCGTACTAGTTGCTAAGATTTGTTTTTATATGAAAGTGGAAGCAGTTGTTGCTCCCGTGTGGGCTCGCTCGCCGTTTGTTGTACAGTGTATCCTGATCGTTGTATCCTACATATGTTTGTACATATATATTTTCTATTTCTTCTATTCTATTCTCTTTTATTTTGTTTTTTTTTTTTTTTTTTTGCCATACATTTTTGGGTCTGTAATTCTTTCTTTTTTTTTCAAAAGTGTAAATCGACTTATTTAAATATATAATAGACGTATATTGATATCGAAAAATGAATTCAATCAAAAATGTATGTACAAACATTTATTTTACATGTACATACATATACATATGTATGTTCCAAAATGAAAGTCAAAATGGATTTATGTACATACGAAATACGTTCATGCTGTTTGCTTATTATTTAACCGAAGAAAAATAAAAATAAAATGTTTAGCACCTACTTTTTTAATTAATATTGCTAGAATTTTGTGCTTAAAGAGCAGTGTCATAATATGGGTACATGATTTTGCTATTCCAGCATCCTGGAAAGTTCCAGGAACATAATTTCACCGTATGGAATTAAACAAAAAAGATAGTGACCGACATTTGATCGACTATAATATTTATGGTACAGTGGAAATTGTCAGAAGTATGGCTAAGTAAAGCCAGTTGCCGGAATAGTTCAAATAGTTGTCATTTGAATATATTTTCATTGAATTCGCATTTAATTCGTAATCGCGCAGTGGGTGTAAATATTTTTTTGGCGCTGATTGTCGCCAGCGTCCATAGTGAAAAAATATTAAAGTGAATGTGACCAACCCTGGTAAAGAACACAACATTTGATGGGCTGGCAACACTAGCCAGTTAAACCGCGAGAGTTTCAATATTCTAAAAACAACGGTCCGTTAGGCCAACGAGCAATTCCATTAACACATTTCAAATATGGTTATATATATATATATATATTTATACACATATATAATATATGTCTACATATATATATATGTATGTGTATGTATTTGTATATGTATATGTGAATATTTCATTTGCCTGCCATTTTGAGGTCGAAGCAGCCTTTTTTATTGCCAAAGAAACAACTCCAATCGTGTGTAATCGAGCTAGTTAAATATGAGCTTATTTCTAAACGAGAACGCGACAATGCAGGCGGAGGAGGAGGTGCAGCGAACGGAGACGGCACACAACTTTGAGTATGTGAAGGAGCTGCCGCCCGTCCTGCCGGAGCCACTGGCCAAGGAGCTCTTCATGGCCAATCTGGGCATGACCAAGGTATCGAACGCATCGGAAACGCTCAGCAGCAGCAGCACCCGGACAAACAGTTCCAGGCAGACCAGGCAGACGCTGCGCGAGGAACGCTGCAATCCCTATGGCATGCTGCACAGCGTAGGTAAATGCATCCGAATGCCGAGCGTGATATTCACATTGTATTGTCTTCGGCAGAATTTGCTGCAGGTGCAGCGTAGAATCTCTGGGGTGCTGGACAGTGAGCGCGAGATAGTGCAGCAGCCGCGCCAAGAGCCGCTGCACAAGATGATACTCTGGCTGATGGATTTGCCGCAACGTTTCGAGATGTCGCGGCTCTCCTTTTCGGCCCTGCGTTGCAACGAGTGTTATTTGTGCGAGGGCGTCGAGTATCCTTGCGTGCGCTGCCGGCAGCAATTTCACCAGGAGTGCCATGCCGATCGGGGTCGCCGGCAGCCACATCGCCTGTGCCCGTCCTGCACGCGCCAAGCATCTCGCAACCGGAACGATGATTGCGTTTAGGCAGAAATGAGTCACAGCGTAAACGGTTGATACCTTTAATTGCCATGTTCCTACAGAATCAATGCCAAGCATTGCAAATACATTTACAATATACTATTTAGAGAATTGCGGATGCCCAAACTGTCAAAGCAGCCAAAGTTAGCATCATGAGCGCCGGCGGCTGCCAATGTCCAGGGGCGCCGTTACAGAGATCCCCCTGGCAGAAGCACATGTACACCTTCTTGTAATTGTAGATCGTGTCCGCGCACCGATCCATATTGTCGTCGGGTCCGCGCTGCACGCACATGCGCTGTATGGCGAGATCGTAGTCTGGAGTTCAGATAAACAAAGCGTTAGGATTTGATAATGCTGAATCGGGTGGTTGTGGGTATTGTACCGTCAAGCGCATAGGTGCCGCCGCCCTCGATCACCTTGCCGCACCAGCCGCTGGCGCAGGGAATGGCGGCGAGGCCCGGCTCCCTGTCCACGTCCGTCGCGTTGAAGCTGAACGGATCCTTGCAGCTGCCAAGTTCGCCGCGGGAGCGGCATTGATAGCACCGTCGCAGCAGCGCTGCCAACAAAGAGAAAATTAAGTTAATTTCGACAATTTTTGGTCTTTCACAAATGCATTACGCACCCGCACGCACACATGCGCAATTGCAATTCCAGTTACAGGTAAAGTAACGTGTGCGTGCGTGTGTTGAACAAAAGACTTTAACGAGCAGCAAGCTTGCGCAGAGTGGATTTACCGTTTATTTGTGGCGCATTGCTAGCGATTGTAGCGAATATCACAGTTAGAATGAACACAGAGGCTTGCATTTAAAATGAGTATTTAAATTGATGTATTAATGTTAAAAAGAGCTACATGTAGTGAGAGTTGAAGTTACTTTTGTTGTGTACTTCTTGTTGTTGTAACGGGACCAAGGCTGCCACTTGGCAATGAATAACTTCAGACAAATGCAACAGTGCGTTTGGTATTGCCAGACCTTAAAAAATTTGCATTGCGCTTGACAACACTAACATGAATTTTTCCATTGTGGCGCAGTGTGTACACACTGTGTTCAGTTTCGTTGTATTATTTCAGCGAAAAATTCATCATCTCAATATCGGGCGTGAATTTTGTTGTTGTTATTTTTATTCAATAAAAAAACTCAAAACAAAGCAACGAACGTCAGATGAAGTAATTTACACGCTAAACTTCAAATCTAGTGCCACGGATCACATTTGCCAGCGGCGTGCACAATAATAACTCGAGTAAAAGCTGCAGTACGTAAAACAAAAAAGAAAGAAAGAAAAGCAAAAACAAAGCAAACGCAAAGAAATTTTTTGCAAATTGTTCAAAGACAGTGAGACAGCAGGAGCAGGCAGCAACAGCAGCAGCAACAGCGAACAATAAAATATTTAAATAGAAATAATCTGCGTGTTTGTCATTCCGTCAAATCGCGAAGTCGCCGTCGCCGTCGGCGTCGACGTCAATGCTGCTGCTGCTGCCGCTGCTGCTGCTGCTGCTCCTCCTCTGCAACGTAACCATAAACGCTAACAAAACGGAGTAGCGGAAGCGTCGCTGCTGGCGTAGGCGTTACTAAAACAGACACCTTGCAACTGCAACTGCTGCCGCTGCCCGTTGCCCGCTGCCCGCTGCCCGCTATCGGCAAGTTCAATGCAACTGTTTTTGTTTTTGTTATTATTGCTGTGTGTGTGTGTGTGTGTGTGCGTTTGTGTTGCTCTAACGTTTTACGTGCATCCCGCAGCAGCTGTCCACTGAACCCACGGCAACAAGCGAGAGGGCAAGAGCAGAGGCCTGGCGCAGCCATTAACCAACACTGCAATGGCACTGGACAGCGGCACGCAAACGATGACGGGCAGCAATGCGCTGACATCATCCTTCACGACCAAGAAAAAGGATGCCGCCGATAAGGAGAACCTCTGGTGAGTTGGGCATCGGCATTGGTCATTGGTGTGGGGCAAAACAGCTGCTTATGGCCATCTATTGGCTTTCTTTAGCTGACGTTTGCAATAAATTTTTGGTTACTGCCGTCTCGCTTTTACTCCATACGTATGTGTGTGTGCGTGTGTGTGTGTGCGTGCGTGTTGGCCGGCTGCAGGTGCTACTCACCACGCCCCAGCACAACGTTTACTTGGGGCAAAAAAGCAGCTGATTTTATGCCGCTGTTAAATTTAGTGCATGTTGTCATTTTGTGCGACACTTGCCTAACCTCAAACCACGTTTGGCTCACACATACAAACACACACACACACACACCCACACGCACACGCATTTCATATATATATATATTTTTGGCAATTTTCTCTTGTGCTAATTTAATGAATTTGTGGCATAAACACAATTTTAACGCTAAAACAACAATTATAATAGTGCAGTGCTTGTGTGTGAAAGAGAGAGAGAGAGAGAGAGAGCGAGCGAGCGAGCGTTCACTCGCGAATGATTCATAAGGCAGCAAAATCGAGGGCAGCGTCGCCGGCTGCGCAGTCGGCAGCGCGCACCTTTTGCTTTATCAATTTTTTTTGTTAAGTCTAATAGGCAAAGCACACATACATGTGCACACACATACGCTCACAAACACATGCACACTTGCAAAACCATAAGCCGAGCTATCGATAGTTTGACTTGGACTGTTGACAATCCAATTGGAATTTGCATTGTCCAATGAGCGAAGAGTTGCTTGAAGTGGTCGTGTCTGTGCGTGTGTGTGTGTGTATACGTGTGTGCGTATGCGTGTAGGCGATGTTGTCATCGCTCAAATATGTACACAGTCGACCGTCAGGGGGCGCGCATGTGCAGAACACCTTAAGACGCAGATCGATTTCGAGCGATGCCACAGAAAACATGTGTACAAAATCTATTTACATTAACTGCAAAAAGACCAAATCATATGGAAGTTTCCCAGAAATACCCTTGATAGTTTGTAAGATTTGTAAGCTCTTGCCAGACTGCGTCAAGTTAAAATAATGTTTAAAACGTAAACATTGTTTTGTTGCTTACATTTTGCTTATAAAAATATGTTGTGCCATTTGATCTATACGAAATGATATTATGTTCCCAAGTGCAGTTAATTGTTATCGTTTTTTAAAAAAATGATCTTGCTCAGTTTGTATACATATATTTGTGCATTCGTTTGGTTTACACAATGTTCGGATTTATAATTGCAAACTTGCTAATGTTTAATTAAGCCACCAGGCTTATTTGTCGCTTATCGATAGTTATCGAGTTATCGAGCGCGATATTTACCTATCAGTTATCAACAAAATCGATTATAATCGATTAATATATATGCATATATTTGAGTATTCGTTAGGTTTGAAACATGATTCTACATATTTTCGATAAACACATCGTCGTTATCGTTGTCATCGTCGTTATCGATATGTATCGGCTCTCGTTGCTGTTGCCTATCGAAGTTGTTTTGTATGCGCTCCAACAAATCGGTGGCCACCAGCGCAAAGTCCTCCCATAACGCATCCGGGGCCACATCCTCCGGCTCCAGATCCGAGTTTCGCTCTTTGCCCGGTTCCTCCTGTTCGGCCTCATCGTCGTTGGCCTCGTCGCCGGCGGTCAGACGGTCTTCGTCCAAATAATCGGCCAGCAGATCGCTGACATCGTCGAGAATGCCGCCACTTTGGCACAGAGCCGTCGCGCATTGGGCATCGATCAGCAGATTCCACATCGCCTGGCAGACGATGTTCGCCAGAAACCAATCCTCCTGTTCCAGTGCGCCGCGCAGCAGTAGCTCCAGCAGCTCAGCGCCGCGCAGCTGCAAAAACGGCGCCCGCTGCTCGCCATCGCCAAGCAGATTAACGAGCACGCCGATGGCGCAGGTGCGCAGCTCGTAATCCTGACCGCTCGCCTGGCGGCGCGTCAGCTGCTGGACAATCAGCGGCAAGCCGCCGGCGGCGCAGAAGCATCGACGCGCCAGCTCGTTGCGCGTCAGATTGCCCAGGACGCGGGCTAGCTCCACCTTGGTGGGCACCCAATCCGCCTGGCAGCGCTCCAAAGCGGCTGCCAGCGCCGTCGACAGTTCGGCGATGAGACTGTGCAGCGAACCGGGCGCCGCCTGTGTTGCCGTTGTAGTTGTTGTTGGCGTTGTTGGCGTTGCTGGCGTTGCTGGCGTTGTTGTTGGTGCCATTTGATTCTCCTGGTAGAAGCACAAGTTGTGAAGTGCACCCAGCGTGGCATGCAGCAGCTCCAGCAGCTCCGCCTTCGACGCCGACTGCGTTGTTGCGTCGTCCAGCGCCACGGCGGCGTTCTGCAGCAGTCGCAACAGGACGGCGCCCAAAGCGTGCACATTGCCCAGGCCCGCGCCCACCTCCGCGTTCACGCTCATGTTGGCCACGACGCGGATCAGCTTGATTTGGGCATCCAGCAGCGCCTCGCTGGACGGGGAGCGTTCGCTTAGCTGCTGCAGCACGCTCAGCAGGTACTCCATGGCCACGTCGTTGTGATAGTACTGCCGGGGAGCGGAAACGGATCGAAAATAGATCAATACGGATATGGGGAATACCAGAAAAGTGTACCCAAAAAAATCATTAAAACAAAACTTGAGAGCAAGAAAACATTTTAATATAATATATAATATAAAATAAAAAAACTTAATACCTTCAAAGTTGTAGATCAATATGTATTTATACACAATTCAATTAAATAATAATACAATTGTTATATAATAGAAAAGTAAAAATAAAACAATTATACAAAAAAAAATTAACTATAAAAAACTAAAAAAAAATAAATATAAATTGTTAAATAATATGGTATTAAAAGCATCTAAAAATGTAAAATGTTGATGAAAACCACGCGGAATAACATAGATGAAAGGAACTAAGATAAATTGAATAATATACTGTGCACCCACCTGAGCTCGCGCCGACTCGTGCTTGGCCAGAATGTTGCCCAGCATATAGCCCAGGCGGCTGAGCACGGCCAAGATTCGCTCGCTGCACTGGCCGTCCTGGGAGTACGGGCCGAGCAGCATGCCGATGCGGGCCGCGTAGTTGAGCAGCGTTTCGCAGCACTCCAGATCTTCGGACAGCACGCTAAACAAGAGCGGGACAGAAGCGTGAATACAATGCGGCGGGAACGTTCAAGTTGAGAGCTTACCTCAGAGTGCGCACCACATTGGCCTGCACCTCCAGTTCGCCCATGGAGACCTCGGCGGCGCGTATTAGGTGCGGGCACGCCAGCTGGAGCTGCAGCTGGAGCCGCTGCTGCTGCTGATGCTGGGCGACGCCGGCGAGAGCGCGCAGCGCCGCCGACAGCTGATAGAGCGTGTGGAGCGGCGGGCCGCTGAGGCGACGCGTGGCGCCCGCCTCGTTCAGCATTTGCAGGTGGAGTATCATCAGCTCCACGGCCCCATGGCGGGCCAGACGCGACACTAGCGTCTGTTGGCCATTCAGCTTGCGCGGATCGTGCGCTGTTGTTTTCGTTGTTGTTGTCAGCGCTGTGGCGGCCACGATCGTTGCGAGCGCTGGCGGCGGCGGCAGCGCGTCCAGGCCGGCGGCCCAGTTCCGGTTGAGGGCATCGTCGCGCTCCTGGGCGCTGCTGGCGGTGAGAAAACGTATGCAGCCGTAGGCATAAATGCAGGCCTCCGGATCGTCCAGCGGCGAGGCGTGGCCCAGGCCATCGATCAGCAGCTCCAGCACGTCGTTCTCGTGGAACAGGCCGTCGTTCTGTTCGTGGCGAGCCACCTTGAAGATTAGCTTGCAGGCGCCGGTCAAATTGCTGCCCGTTACGCGTAACTGTAAGGGACAGGAAGCGAGTTATCGATAACATTGTCTAAGCTATTTGAAAATCAAAAAAAAAACTATTCTAAAAATCGGTCAAATTTCAAATGATAAATTATCGATTATACGTGTAACCAATATATATATACGCGTATAAATATGCAATCAATTCAAATGATATTTATTTACCGCAAGGACGACACGTGCCACAGCCAAGAGGATACGTGGCGCCGTGCACTCGACGAGGCCGTAGAGTCCGCCCAGGATGAAGGCGCGCTTGAAGTTGCGCTCCTGCTTCCGCACTCGCGTGTACAGCTCCAGCAGGATCTGGAACGGAAGGAGGAGAAGCTCAGAGCTCGGCGCCTCGCAAAGCGGCGGCGCACAACTCACCGCATTGATGTGCAGCACGGTCTCGGCGCTGCAGTCCTTGAGTCCGGCGTGCTGCTTGAGCATCTCGATGAGCGTCTCCGAGCTGCACTGGCCGAGCAGGGCGCCGTTGCGCGTGGGCGGCGCTGTGGGCGCCGGGCCCGCCGCCGTGCCCGGCAGCGCCGGCAGCTGCCGCGGCGGCGCCAGCTTGCCGTTGTTCACGTTGCGCCGCTGCAACAGCAGCTCCGTGCTCACGGCCGGCGTTGGCGGTGTCAGCGGCTTGTGCTGCTCGTTCTGCAGATACCGCATGCTGTGGATGGAAAGCGGACGGCGATGAAAGCGACGGGGACGTCGAACGACGTTGGTTAACTTACGAAAAGGCGCTGGGCGGACGGCCGGCCAGCGCCACCTTGCCGTAGAGCACGCGTCCCGGCTCGCGCGGCGTTATCGGCCGCCGTGTGCTGACCAAGCGGGCACCGCCGACCGCTGCCATTGCCGCCGACGCCGCGGACAGGTCGCCCAGGTAGTGCTTGGCCTCGCTGATCAGCTCCGCGGACGTCTTGCGCCTGCCCAAGCCCGCGCCAGCGCCAGCGCCCAGGCCCAAACGCTGCAGCGTCTGCTCGCCGTCGCTGCCGACGCTCGTCGCCAGCCGCTGCTGCTGCTGCTCCTGTTGCTGCTCCTGTTGCTGCTTTTTGGCCAGCTCCTGTTTTGTTTGCGCTGGCGTTGGCTGGGCGCGCGTCTCGCTGCGCGAGCGTCGCTTCAGCAGCAAACTCATCGTTGCGATTTCGGCTTTTGACAGTTGAGTGTGGAATCCTTGGACTCACGGACTGGGGTCCGGCTCAAACAATTATTTGCGGTCCAAAACTTACGCGTGGTTCTGCCAGAGTGCGCTTTGCTAATGCCAGATGTGCTGCCTCCTGGCTGGCCTGTTGGCCTGCCTTTCAGCCAGGCGAACTGCGAAAGCTTGGAAAATATTTTTCGTTTGGGCCTTTCGTGCACCATGCCAACCAGCGTAGAACAGGGGGCACAGCTAGGGGGTGGCACCGGTGCCGGGTTGTTTGCATGTCAAGTGTGAAGCGAGCGAGCCAACCCCCTTAGCCAAGCGCCACCCGAGCTACAGTGGGGCAAAAGCTGCAAAAGTGTGTGTCATATGTTTTGTATAACGTATATTACATAATAATATAATCAAATGTAGCTCACATTTTTCTTAAATTATTTAAAGAGATATTTAAATGTTGTTGATTTACTTCAGAGAGTTTCAGAGTTTCAAAAGGGAGTTTTATCTTATAAAATTTTATTTTTCGAAGGTTTCGCACCACTGTGCCCTGTGCAACAACTTCGAACACACTATAGATGAGAATAGTTAAAAGCTAAAAGTCAAAAAGCGGGCAATCGATATTCGCAGTTCGCAGCTCGCAGTTTTTGGCACGAAGGAGCTGCCGTCCAGTTGCCTCCGTTAAGTAACTGCCATTTGCATGTCAAACCGTTAGTCATTCAGTCAGTCCGTTAGTCAGTTGGCCAGTTAGTCGGCAAATAAGTGGGTGAAATAGTGAGTCAGTTGGTAAGTTGGTCACCGTTGGCCCATTTTCAATCGAAACGTTTAATTGAATTTAATTGAATTGCATAAATGTCCAATTCAAATTGCATGGGACGTTTTCAACAAAAAAAAAAAAAAAAAAAAAAAAATGTATATACACGTGTTCTTGTATATGACATGAACTATATAGAAACTATACTGGACTGAAGAAACACAGTCAGCCTCATAAATAGCAAAGGTATGCAATTAGTTTGATTACGTGGCATGACACAGTGCTGAGAATTGTGGTTTATGGGCACGGGAACAGGGACGGGGAATGGGATGGGGAAAAGGACGGGCTGGCTATAGACATGGCTGTCCGGTTTTTGTTGACACGAAATTGGGGCAGCGTTAATGTAGATTGCAAAAATTTGATAGCCAACGGAACTGACCCAATTCGTTTTTCTCGTTGCAGGTCAGCGATATTGAACGAAGTACAAACACAAGGCAGCACAAAACTACCGTCAAATAAATCTGTACTAGTATTAGGCGATAATGCCACTGGCAAGACGACGCTCATTGCGAAGCTGCAGGGCGTTGAGGATCCGAAGAAGGGCTCTGGCCTGGAGTATGCCTACATTGATGTCAAGGACGAGTACAGAGACGGTAACTGCAAATATCAATAATAATTATGATCATTATATTTAATTCGTATCGCATTGCAGACATGACGCGCCTGAGCGTTTGGGTGCTGGACGGCGATCCAGGACACACAAACCTGCTGCACTATGCGCTTAACGAAACGAATTATGCACACACCCTCGTCATATTAACAGTCTCGATGACGCAGCCATGGGGCTGGCTCGAGCAGCTCAATCAATGGATCAAGGTGCTTGCCCAGCACATTGAGAGCCTGCAATTAGATCCCAAAGAGAAGGAGGCGGCACGGCAGCGCCTGGCAACGACGTGGCAAAGCTACTGTGAGGTGGGCGATGATCTGGATCCCGGTTCGCCGGTTAAACGCACCATGCACAACAATTCGATCGATGAGGATGATCTGTTGCCGCTGACAGAGGACGCACTAATAACCAATCTGGGCCTGGACATTGTTGTTGTGGTCACAAAGGTGAATGAATGCAAACACACACATTTACGTTAGTCATTTGAATTAATTATTATTGTCGTTCTTGCTGCACAGACGGACTACATGTCAACACTGGAGAAGGAGTATGAGTACCGCGACGAGCATTTCGATTTCATACAGCAATGGATACGAAACTTTTGCCTGCGGCACGGCACCTCGCTCTTCTACACGAGCGTGAAAGAGGACAAAAACTGTGATCTCCTTTACAAATATCTAACGCATCGAATTTATGGTCTACCATTCCGTACGCCAGCGCTAGTCGTGGAAAAAGATGCGGTGCTCATGTACGTTCTGTTCCCAACCATTTGCATTTGATCAGCTCTAATCCTGCATTCCATTTCTGTTTGCAGTCCGGCGGGTTGGGATAGCCTCAAGAAAATAAGTATTCTGTATGAGAACATGCATGCGGTCAAGGCTGAGAATCATTACACAGACATTATCAAGGCCCCGCCCACACGAAAGGTGTGTGTAAAAGAGAGCACGACATTTGCTAAATCAGCTTAATACACTTCCCTTTTGTTGCAGACCGTTTCCAATCGCGAAACGGAGGTGCAGACCGAGGATGAGCAGGCCTTCCTGGCACGCCAGCAGGAGATACTCAAGCAAGGCGGCCAGGTGCGCGGCGAGTCGCCGTTGCGCTCACAGGGCGCCAGCGCTGGCGGCAACAAGAGCGGACCACGTACACCCGGCAGCGCCGGTCAGAGTTCGCCCAAAAAGGTCAGCCTTACAGTCTTAGACATATTTGCCTCTTGCTTATCTACTTGCAATTGCAGATCGACCCCAAGCTGACGCCCGCCACGCCCGGTGGCGAAGGTGTGCTGGCCAACTTCTTTAACTCGCTGCTGCACAAAAAGTCGGGCGGACCAGCTGGTGGACCGGCGGGCGCTGCCAGTCCAGGTGGCGGCATGGGCACGCCACGCACATCCAATGGCACCGATTCACTTATGACGGCTGAGAAGCTGGCTGTGCGCTCGGATGCGGCTGCCGAGCTGGATCGCTTGGCGCGCAGCGTTAAGAAGGATATTGATTTGTCCCAAAGTGAGTGTTGAATGCGTACATACGACACAACAACAGCAGCAACAGCAACAGCAACAACAACAACAACAACAACAACAACAACTACTACAACAACACCAGCAGCAGTAGCAGCAGCAGCACACACAGTAATTTTAAACGCAAATCGAAAAGAACTCATGCACAGTCTCGTAAATTGAACAAATGTCCTTTAGCTTGCACACTGCAGCAGATCTTAACGCTTCCATGGTTAATTATGAAACTCAACTTGTGGCAAAGCTGCTGCACATACAATGGGCAAAACGCATTGTCACCGGTTTTGGCCATGCCGGGTTACATACATAATTCAAATGAAAAAAATATCAATGTTTTATTCTAAAGCCATGAAATGTTAAAATTAACGCAGACGCTGAATTGTTATATAGTTGCGTTTTGCATTTTGTTGATCTTTAACGAAGCCTGGGCATTATGTAGATTTCGGATAATATACCTATATATGGAAAATATAAGACAAAACTCACACAAACAAAAAACATTACATTTATTAAACAGCTTAGCTTAGCAAAATGTGAAAACATTTGGAGAGGGGACAGCGCTTCCTCATCATGCTTCTCCTTTCTGACATGCATGTGCTTATTCTATAAATTTATATATATTAATATATATACATATATATATATATATATATATGTTTTTTTCGTTTGGTATTAGCGTAGATTGGGGCCACCACATGTGTATATTTAAATTATTTAAATTATGTAATTTTTAAAATGTAATTAAGAACGCGTCAACTGTGCAGTGCTGTTGCGCACTGAGAGATTTAAAAAGCCCATGCCCAATGCGCCCAGAGGGAATGGCAATTGCTTACACATACACACCTACACACACACGCCCACTTACAACTAACTATAGTTGATAGCTTGTATGTACTTTTTAATTATATTAATTAATTACACACACACTGGCTTTATGTAGTATTTGTTATAGACATTTTTTTTTTGCGTCCTAAAGAAAACAAAGGAGTAGCAATAAAACGAAGAACAACAGAAACCGCAACATGAAAACAGCATAAATAAACAAATTTAAATAAGTATTTAAATGATAAATATTCCCCAATGTTGCGCATTTTGTTTTTCGTTGTAATTTAAAAAACTTTTGATTTTAATATAGTCTGAATATTATTTTTTTCTCGCTCAAAGCCACACGCGTTTAATTAATATAGTATAAAAAGAGTATACAAAAAAAATAAAAAATAAATAAAAACAAAACAAAAGAAAACAAAAAAAAAAAACACGAAACGAGATACTATTATAAACTAATTTAACTAAGCAATTTTAAATTACAACAAGATCAACTTAACTGAAATTATTTTTTCCGTTGAAAGTAATGCGCAAGAAAATTGAAGTATTCAAGAACAATCGCTACAATACGGCCTAGAATCCCCCAACTTTTTGAGAAGCATATGTATTGAACTGCACATATATTGTAAAGAAAAGACGATATACCTTAACTACTGATCAATGCTTACTCAGCAAGATTCTTTTGGTTTTCATTGAATTTTATATTTTGGCACATTAATTATGATTTTGTGTACCGCAAGTTAAAAAGTAAAACTATAAATTGTAACAGTTAACAGAGCGAGAAGAGACGATGTTTGTACTTTTGTATATTTGGTCAAAGAATAAAAGTTTAAAAACCTCGCGAATAATGTAACCAAATTGTTTGAAAATCAACTACTTTTTTGCCATATATTCCATCGCAAGCAGCAGCAGTACTAAATGATTTCACATCGGCTTTCTTTTTGCCTCTCGCTCTTTGCTGTGTGTCGAAAAAGAAGTGAAAACAGTAACGATAATACTGAAACATAAAAAAAAAAATATGAAAATTATACAAATTTGTGCTACAGAATCTATTTTTATGTATAAACAAAATTATTGCATATAATAAATATTGTATTACGTATTAACAAATTACTGTGAAAATTATTTAAATTGACAATGTATGGTATTTATTCAGCAAAAATTACATTAGTACAATGACAGCAACATCATATGAGATATCAACAAAAATAACAGCAACATCAAGAATAAGACAGGTGTTGAATATTTATTTGAACCAAGAACAAAACCTAATGTTTATTCATACATTTAACTATATACAACAGCGGCAACAAAACAAAAACAAAAAAAAAAAAAAAACGACGAAAAAACACAATTAAAAATTCAATAAAAAGTTTGCAAAAAATAAAAAAACAAATGAATATTGGTTTTGTATATTAACAGGCTCAAGTCACGGAATACGTAAAAACTAGGCACACATTCTAGATGTTCCAATACTATATTAAAATTACAGTCATACAAATTATATGCAACAGCGAAAATGCATTAAATTCCTTGCATATAAGCAACGTTTTGATTTATGCAATAATCGCTAAATACATTTTTTTTTAAATATTTCATATAACCGGTGCTGCATATAATTATTATTCTTACTTTTTTTTTTTAATTTAGAAACACGATATTTTATTATTAAGTTGTGGTGGCAATTTTAGAAGTGATTTTGATTTTGACAGAAATGTAGACCTGTAAAATTCCCGAATACATGCTTGCTATATTTCAAAGGCCCATCATTTTGTCATAGCTAAACGATGTTAATTATTTTCCTGTTCATCATGGTTTAATCTTTTGTTTGATTCTGTATGTAAATTTAAGTAGAAAATATAATTTTTTAAATTTATTTTCGAAAAACATCCACAAACAAGTCATAAAAAGATCGATATTGGGAATTATAAAAACTAGAGCCATCAAATTCATGATATGCGTATATTCCTTGAAAGCATATATATTATGATGTGTACTTGGCAGCGTGTAAGTGAGCAGAGGGTATCTCCTACTCCGGCAGTTTCGTGTTAAAATGCGATTGTGTAAAAATGGGGAATATTCCAATTGAAAGCTAAATTCGGTAAGCGTGTAAAGCGGAGTTTAGATAATATACCGGAATTAGTCTGCGCTAAGAACCAAAACAAAAGTGGCAAACCGGAAACGGAAATGCATGAAGTGAAGCGCCCTGGTGCTGAGTACAGCCAAGAGCAGAATGCAATAAGGCCACAACGTGAACGGGAACTTAAATGCGTTTGATGTGGAGGCTTTTATTAATGATGTTCCAGTTGCTGTCATCGACGCTGCCAATGATTATCAAGTTTCAAAGGAAGCAAACGAGGCACAGCATGGAGGCGTGCCATAACATTTTCACATCATTGATATTTTCATTTCGATAATGATTTTCACAAAAAGTCAATGTGAGTGTGTCTGTATGTACATATATAGTATATAGAATACATATGCATGTGGGTATTGCTGGCATGTGCATGCCCAAGGCCCGGGCCTGCCTGGCAATACGAAAGGAAGGCAGGCGACTGGCGTCAAAGGAACAGCTGCCAGTTGTTCTGCTGGGCCATGTTTGCCTTGATAGCTCCAAGGATAACACTTTACTTGACCTTTGTGTGTGCGCGCGCGCTTGATAAATGATGACGCCGCTGCCGCTACTTTGTTTGATACTTACTCGTATTGTTTCAGCTTTTCATCCTTGCGCCTCGACTGTTGCCAACTTGTGTGTCTGCTCCGCTTCCTTCTGCAGTGTCCTGTTGTTTCGTCCTGCAATATGGCAGGCGGCTGCTACGTGCTCATTTCGCTTATTGCGAGCGTTGCCAGACTTTGCCACATGCCAGCCTGGATTTAGTTCAATATTGACATTGATTTTGATTTGATGTTCAGCTGCATCCACTCACACACACACACATACCCACATACCCACATACTTACGCTCGTATCCTCCGTACATTATGTTTGTGTTCATGTATGTTCAAGTTTGAATTTGGCCATAATATACTATTAAATCATCTACATGCATATACATTATGAACCCCAACACAGGATTCAATTTTCAAGTTTACACAGCGCCGCACCGAGAAAATGAGGAGTAAGGTGTCCTTAAAAGATATCAGCTTTATGTGTTAAGTGGATCGTATTCGTAATAAAATATTTCCATATTTTTAAAGTATTTTAAAAGAGAGAACCAATTAGTTATGTTACAAAATTTACAAAAATTTATTTAGGAAAACATTTCTAAATTTAGATTATATAAAAGTAGTATTTTTCTAGTTTCTTGTAAATGAAAAATACAAAAAAATTAGTATTATACTTGCTTAATTATCTTTATCTATATGAATTACTAATCCATAGTCATAGGGCCTTAGTTGTCAAATGTGTCATCTATAAATATATTTGAATCTTTTTAACATTTTAGATCAAATTAATTAAATATATAAAGTATATTGTATTTTATATATTATATTTTATATATTTTATATATTTTTGTTATATACGTAACATGTATGTAAATAATGTACGATTAATTAAACAATTTATTGCCAATTGTAAAAAAATATTTAAATCAGTGCGTTTATAAACTTATGAAAATTTACCTGTCGTTTTCACAACTTTGTCCTACATATATATCGAATATAAATGAATAATTTCGGCATCGAAAGATATAAAAGTCTCATATTAGACTATTTAATTGGCTAATAAATAATTAATAGTACAAGTTTTTCACAATAGGTAAAGTTTTTATATTTAGATATTGCCGATAACACAATTAGTTTGATTCACAAAAAAGTGAATTTACAATTTCAATACCGATATCCAAACGGATGGCCAAATTGTATTTCCATTTATTTGATTTTAATATACAGCAATGTTTACTTATTGATAACATGGATAACCAACAAACCCACCGGCTAAACAACAATGATGTTAATGCGAATATAATTTATGCAAAAAAATCCAAATAAACGCATTGTGATTACTAATTTTTTGCACGAAGCAATTGGCAGACGCGGACACGTGAATATAATATTAATTAGTTACACCAGCGAAAAATATGCTTCATGGAAATTAATCGATCTAATTTAATTTGCATAAATTTGTGGCCGTGCAAAAAAAACTATACGCGAATGTATATATCTCTACATAATGATTAAGACAGCCTAAGGCCACAACACGTCATGCCCTACACTCGTTGAGCTAGTTTGTTATAAGCTGCGTTCTGCAACACCAACAGAAGATGAGTTAACAGAAGTTGGGAAAATTATGAACATATAAAATACTATAATTATATCCCGCAGACCCTCTAATTCATCTATGTTTACAATATGGATTTATAAACTAAGAGCTAAAACTATCATCATGTTTTATATTTTTTTCCGTATGTCTATTTTTCGTTACTTAAACTTAATATGGAAAACCGTTCCATGAGGAGCACTATAACAAGGAATATTTAATGAAGGAGATCTGCTGACAAATAATTCTTGTGCATGAAGTTCTTTATTTGGAATAATGTTCGTATTAATAAAACGTTGATGGTTTGGTTCACAGTTCGAACTCACGCCTCATTTTGAGATTCGGGGTGGTAAGCACCTGGTTTTCCACATCAATTAACATATCAATTGCCTTTGTGGCTTCGTTCAACTGATTTCTGAGCTGGTTTTTAAAAAAACAAAAATTGCACTTCTGAATTCTAACTGGTTGATTATTTGATTGTTGTACCTGTACTATTAATTTGTATACCCTGTTATCTTTTTTCAAGCTTGAAACTGGAATATTATGCTCGTTTATATCGTTTATAACAACTTCTGCTAGAAAGTAGGTAAGTTTGATACAGCCGGCATTTTTTGCGCCACGCCCCCTACCGCGCCCACAAGCTGCACACATCAATATTTCGCAAAGTCACGGATTAAAATGCTCGATTTGTTTTCTAGCTGTTGTAAACACAATATTGTGCAATCGGGCGTAATTTCCACCGTCATTTTTAACTTATGGATATCTGGCCATTTCAGCTCTATTTAACTGCAGCGTATCTAAAAGTTGTACTTTTTGTGTCCCCAATAAGTAAAAACAATTGCTGCTTGGCCATTTACGAGACCAGCATTCTAGAATCTGGCGCTGGAATAGAAGTTCATGTTGATCTATGGCCATCACATTTGTCCAACAAATTGAGTTTCCGGTACACAGAGCTCATATATGCTTGTGGTACAGGACTTGATGTACATATATATAAAACGAGTATAAAATGCGGCACTTGTGATGTCTTAAATGCACTTGTGTTTGGCCAGAATCACACAGTCGCATTGGCCATAGAATGTAACTGGCAACAGTTTTCTTAACGTCTTAATGCCCCGATTGCCGAGGACACTTTTCGACCATTGCAATTTTATTTTCAGCTGCCTTTTCAATTGTTTTGTTGGCTTTAGTATTGCGGATCCGGTCATTTGCAGTTGTGCCTTTGACATTTCCGTTGGCAAAAAGTCAATTAAAACCATTAAGGCCAGACAATTATTTAAACCATTTGTGGAATGCTGTGCGCGCACAAAAATTGTTCGAATGCCCAGCTTAAGGGATATATTTAATAATCAGCTCAGATAAATTGAGATGCGTATATAAATATATAAATAGTATAAGAACATCAACATTTATTATTTAGATTGAATAAATTTAAAATTGTGTTCTTCAGCTATATTTATTTATGTTGTTTTAAAAACTAAGTACGCGTATATTATTAAAGTTGTTTTTGAAATAGATGATTTAATATATATACAAATTTAATTTAAAGTTAATTATTCAGTAATCAATCCAAATGTATGCCAAGGTTCATTTATAATATTTTGTGATTTAAATATAATTATTGTAAATAGATTTAGATTGGGTTTTCATTATTTTTGGCACTGCATCTAAGGGTAGGGCATCGCTCAGTCGGCTAGACTCGTCATATCATCATCATTACCAAATCATTGGAATTGTAATATTTAATATTATTTATTCTGACAACACTTGTACTAAAGTTTCCCCTATTTTTTCCCTTTTCTCTCTTATCGAGCCCAAGTTGAATGTGTATTTCATTTCGATATTTGTGTGTGTGCTTCGGGCCATATCATTTTGAATGAAGCTTCATTGTGTGTGTCTTTGTCCGTCTGTATCTGTGACTCTATCACACAATAATCTAATAAATCTATCTGTTTTTTTTTTTTTTTTTGTTGTTTGTTTGTTTGTTTCCCTCTGACTGTGTACTCGGTGCTGTCAAAGTTGTTTTGACGACCCAGCTTTTGTCCAAGGCCAACTTTTTCCACATTCTGTTCTTAGCCTCAAACTCAATTCATATTCTTTGCTGTCATAAGCAGCAATTAAGCTGTCATTATATCAAGAAATTCAATTTAATGCAAAGCTTGGCGGCGAGAAATAGTTTGCGATGAGTTTTGCAATAATTGTAAATTAATAACGTAATACATTATATGAGGTTGCTTACAACAATATTGAGCTTAATCAATGTCCAACAAAAATATTTGTTATAAACCTAGTTCGGTATATAAGAGGTATAAAAATCCAAACATAAAATGTAAAAGAAATTCATTGATCAGTTTTCATATTTCCTATATGACATGCAGTATTGGCTTATATAAAAGCTCTGTGGATTGGTAGTCATAGTATCGGGAATGGCAAGTACTAACAACTATTAGAGATTATAAATCGTTATAAATTATGGGTATGCTTGCTGTGAATGTTTGCAGATGAATGATTTGTTTCGAAACTATTGATGAATGAAATGCTATTGGTCGTTATCGAAAGGATTTGAATGATGACTGCACGTACTGTGGGAACTCATAATTTGATGGAATGAATGATGTCACATGCACAAAGCTAACTAAACTTTGCACCGGGCCTTAAACAGCTTTATTCGGTATATGGTAGTAAACAAATTTATATGCACTACTGAGTGGGAGTTAAAGAGACAGAGAGAAACACAGTTTGTTTTATTGAGTAAGAACTTTGTAACACTTAAACTTTCATCATTTCTAAATAAAACAAGTAAGAACGTTGTGGTCGGGAGTACCCGACTGCCCAATACGCGTTCACAGTACCTTGTTGCTGCGGGTAATGAAACCGAATTTTTTTTTTTTATAAACTTGGGGTCTCTAGATAATTTACTCAGCGATATAAATAGATTAAGTCGAAATGCCTCGTCCCAGTGGGCGTAGCCACAAAATCGGGATACTTTATCTGACACGGGTATACACGGGTGCATATTCAATTGCATTAACGCGGAACAGAGTATAATAATTAATGAATTTTTAATTTGCGAAGTGGGTAACCTTTGCAAAAGGCGAAAATAAACTTGATTTGCATATAGTATAAGCCAGCTTGCATTCAAATGAGCCGTCATAGTCTCTGAGATTGATGTGTTTCAACGGACCGATAAGCAGTCATAGCTATATATATTGAACCCAATCAAGAAGATATATATTTTTCTTCTTATGAATAAATGAAAAACCGGTTCACTGATGTGCTTCATGTTCTAGTTTATTACAAGTGTGTATTATAATTTTGTAGACAGAGAAAAGTTGCCAAGAAATGTATAGATTAATATATTGAGAAGAACCCAAATAAATTTAGAAAAGCTCGCCGACCGGCTTGATAATCATCTCGTGCACCTGCATACGTGGAGGCGTGGCGAGCGTAAACAGGACCGCCTGCGAAATGTCCTCGGCCCTAAGCATTGTCTGGCTAACCACGTCACGAATGCTATCTGGGACGATTTCCGTATCGACGACTCCAGGACTAATGCTCTGCAATTGAAATTGATATTCGAAACGATGGATTTAGTTTATAGTGATCGTGCCTACCGTCATCTTGATGCGCGTCCCCAGACCCAGAAACTCCTGGCGATACATCTCGGCCAGGGCGGTGACCGCATGCTTGGTGGGCGCATAGACATTCGTCTCCGGCGGCTTACCCGCCTGCGGGTCGAACAGCTTGTGGCCCAGTATGCTGTTGATCAGGATAACGTGGCCATCGAACTTGCGCTGCTTCATCGAGCGGAAGGCGCGCTGCGTGCAATTTATAATGCCCATAATGTTGGTCTGCACCGTTTGCTGTGCCAGCGCGATCGGCATGTCGACGAGGCGGCCGCTTTGCAGTGTGCCGGCATTGTTGATCAGTATATCGATGCCGCCCAGCTGCTTCTCGATCACATCGAAGGCCTCCTTGACGGAGCCCTCGTTGCCGACATCGCAGTGCAGCGGTATCAGCTTCTCCCTGCGTCCGGCTGGCAGCGATTTCTGCAGCTCCTTAATCCGGTCGACGCGTCGCGCCAGCCCTACCACAACGAGCCCGGCATTGACCAGGTCAACGGCAACGGCCGAGCCAATGCCCGAACTGGCGCCGGTAACAACGGCGACGCGATTCTGCCAACGATCCATATTACCTGCCAAATTAACCACTTAGACGAAATGCCCGAGTCGATCTGCGGTCTTAAAACGGTCAAGCAACGCTTTATATACCGCCCGGCTGGCAGCAGCTAGTATCTATTGCTATGCCCGTTGCGTGTGCTTGGTGGGCGCTCAATAAACGGGTTGGCGTCGCGGCGGTCGCGTGCGTCTGCTTATCAAGCTAATTGAAAATTTAATTGAGCTTATTGATAAACAGTGAGCGTTGACTAACAAGCAGTCTTCTCGTTTGTTCGCTCGCTGACGAGCACTTTTCTCCGCCTGTCAATCCCAGAGAACTGCTGACTCATCTCGCCGCAACTTGACGCCCTCACCACATTAGCGAAAACCACCGCACCACCCACCCCCCCGCACGATTCGCTGACAGTGGGTTCATATCACTTGACATTCATCTAATGACCTGGTGTGCCGTGTGAGTTTCGATTATCCGCTTATAGTCAACGTTCAAAGGCAACGTTAAGGTAACAGATATTATGATTGTCATGATTTCACTGTTCCAAACTATATTACATAAATAATGAAATCTACCGATTAATGTGGACTTTAAGTGTAGGCTCAATTAATAAACTGTAAGTATAAAAGGACAAGTAAGAAATTAGCGGTTGTGTGTAACCGACTGCACAAATTATAAATTTTATTCTGCAAGAATATTGGTTTTTTGTAATTTGCCTATATCTCCTGTTTTAGAGATAGAGTTACCAAATTTTAAAGGTAGATGGTTACTCTATTTAAAGATTGATAAAATATTCCAGGCCACGCCCACTCCCACCTCCTCCAATCGCGAAAATCTATATCTCTTACAACACTGGTAGATTTAAAGTCCCATAACTTGGCCAAAACTAAACCGATTTTCACAATGTTTACCATTTTCATTATGGTTTGGCCTCTAGATTGATTCTGCATTTCGAATTGAACGTTTTTGAAAATAATTTTTTTTATATTTTTTTTGCTAAAAAATCCTTTACTCCCCCCTTACTTATTTTGAAAAAAAAAAAATATTTTTTTTTATTTAGAATCGCGAATTTGTATTTTTAATCGATTGCGAGTACCTTAATTAGTATAAAACGCAACTTTAAAATTGATTCTGAGTGGGTCGATTTTACTGTCAAAAATCATGCCAAAAAATTCAACAATTTTGACAAGAAAAGTTCTCGAATCAATACTTGCGAGATTTCAAAGTCCCATAACTTTGTCAAAACCGAACCGATTTTCACAATATTTACCATTTTTATTATGCTTTGGCCTCTAGATTCCACATTTATTTTGTTTTTGAAAATATATTTTTTTGGTTTTTTTTCTAAAAAAAAATCCTTTACTTTATTTGGCAGACAGTGTTTGAGCGACCTTCTCTTAAGATCGAGCCGAAAAATGTTGGCACGGCCACCCCGCCCCCACGAATTTTATATTTTTCCAAAATAACAATAATAACTACTATGTTCTCTGAACGAGTATTACGCAGTCGGTTTCGCCCGACTGCAACGTTCGTACTTGTTTTATTTTAATTATTGATGTATGTATATAATATATGTGTATATAATATGTTCTATATATTTGCGCCTTAGTCAACATTATAGTTAAATACAGACAAAAAGTATAGTAAGTATAGCAATAAGTGCATAAAAGTACTTTCGCAAGATTGAAAAATTCTGTTCTATATCTCTAACTGTTGGGACAAAATTATTGCTAAATCTGATACACATAAGCAATCATACATTGCTTACGCAGTACATATTTACATATATATCTACATCTATAGATAGATTGTAGCACACGTCTCCAATTTTCAATTTAAGTTTAATTTCTTTGCATTTCGTGCTTAACAAAAGGAAGTAGTAGAGTTTGGTTTGTGCAAAATGTGACAAAAGATGAAAAAGGGCGGCAAATCCAGGTTCGAACTAAAATTTGGGTTTACGAATATGTAAAACTGGGTTATGAACCGAACTCCAAACATTGGTTCGAACCGTGAAGCAAGGAAACGAAATTTGTTATTGTTGTGGTTTGTAGCTCTGTTTTTAAGCTTAGGTTCAATATACATAGGTAGACTGTAAACTACCAAACTATCCATGAATATAATTTTATTAATCATAATAATAACAATAAAAACAATATATGTAATTTTATATATAAATAAATTAAATATAAGTTATACTATAAAACTATTAAATTCATAAATGGGAAAGACAATCATTATTTCAAAACCAACTTGTGAAATTTAAACACTTGTTAGGGGGTTAAATTTGTGTGTCTTTTTTGTCAGAATGTGAATGTGTGTATGAAGTGCTTGAGCACAATCAGGAACAAACGAACATTTAAACATACGTTTGCAGTTTGATGAGTTGCAATAACAGATTGCTGTTATCAGCTAAACGGCAGAATGCGATTGTAGATTGTTAAAAAGATAGGAAATTTGAAGGAGCGACTGAAGCTTCCAAGTGACGAGCAATTCGAAAATTACTGCAATTTAACTAAGTCACGTAGTTGTAAGTATCATCCAGATTTGTGCTCCCAGGTACTTAAGTATATGAAACACATCGCATATCCATTTATATGCCTGCATGCCTGCTTTTAAAATAAATATATGTTTATGATCACGACATTACTTAACTAGCTAACGACATGGTTACTAAATTGTTCATACACATCTCGAGCACCATTTATAAATTGCATATTTTTAGTTTTTCTCATAGCTCCATATAATTAAATTAAATTGTGCAACTAATATCATTGTTTTGCATTCGCAACAAGCTTTAATTAGATGGCTTATATCAACATTAATTTATAAATTTAATTCAATAATATTGAAACTAATTTATAGAGTGTACGAACTCTATACCGCTCCTAATTTCAGTTAGTATTCATTGGCTTGAAACACTTTACCGGCTCGCCATTTTAGCATGATTCAAGCACCATATGCACAAGTTGGCCAGCAATATTTGCCATTGTCATGGCCAAGGGGCTGCTCGGACTATCAATAAAACTGCGTCTGCTCTAAACAAATAAGTAATAAGTCTTGCACAAAGAGTCGCCACTTGAATGGGTTCGGGTTCCTGAATGTGCATCGTATGTTTCGCCGGAGCGTACGTCAAATATTTGTCGAACAAAGGCCAGTTGCCATAGCAAGTTCACTATTGACTATGGTCACTGACTTTTGTGGAATGCATTGGGAACAAAGCCAGGGCCAGATCCAGCACTGGTCCATGGTTTGGTTTTCGAATTGAATTGCATATTTTAAAATACCATGGACTTGTATCTTTAAGTAAAGAGTTTCGCAAATTTCACCCTTTTTATTTATTTTTAAGAAAGAGTGCCTTAGTTGTCGGACTCTTGACGCTGATCACTCGTATTTACAAGATGCTTCTTTCTGTCTGTGGCACACATTTCCGCAAAACCATTTGAATAGGTTTTTAACCCTCTTTTAATGGTTGCAGGGCAAAAGAACGACTGTGCAATACTCTGCTCACAGCATGAAAACAGCCTCAAACAAGCCGAAAGAGAGGTCAGCGCAAAATAAATACACTAACTGCTGAAAACTGACGAGGGTGACAAATGGAGGATATAGGACAAAATTGGACCTAACGCTGTTTGCGCTGCTTAGCACGACTTTTACATACTCTTAATTCGGGTCATTCTATGCTGAGTATTTAGCATAAAATTGTTATATGGCTAGAAATGGCAGTTGTTTTCTTTTTGCGTCGGTTTCGATACCCTGCACAAATAAAAATGGGTAAGCGGGTTTTATAAAAAAATGACAATGTATGTAATAAGCTGATTGTTTGTGAAATATATGAATGGATAAAATATATATAATGAAAATATGAATAATTCTGCCATATTCAACAAGTGCTAACACATTTCTAATTTGCATACTTATTTTGAAATCTTTGTTGAAGTTGCAATAATTTAATTTTAAATTATACTATATTTCTCTGTTGTCTAACAAACTAGAGTTTTCTGTGCCTGTCCATATTTTCACTTGACTGATATGTTTTTATTTTTTATACAATATATATTCCCTTAGTTTCAGTTTAAAAAGTTACAAAATTGTTAACTGGAAAAAATGAAATGGAAAAACTTCTTTTATACATACACATATATGACATACAGAATATCTTATGGTCGAGTATTTTGGACTAAATAATTATACTTTTTTTTAATTTTTTGTTTTCTGCTACTTAATGCTGCCTTGTCTCGGGCGTATCCTTGCCGTTTGGATTGTTGGCTGGCTACTGTGTTAATTTTTTAAAAGGACGCCAACTGTCACGATGCAGCGCAGATGATAATGACGAAGACATGGCAACAACAACAACAACAACAACATGGCATAAGGAAAGTTGTCTTTTATCTTGTGCATGAAATGCAAAACACTTGAACTGAGTGGAAACGAAGGCGAAAGCAAAACAAGCAACAAAAACAAAACAAGTCAGAAGAGAATACACACACACACGCGACACGCGACACGCTTACACACACACACACACACACACACACACACACACACACACTCAACGCGAACAAGATGAAAACGCAAAGCGGCGGTGTTGATAATGACAGCAAAGACAAAAGCTATGCACACGCCTAATGGGGCGCCGGGTCTGAGTCTAGAGACGAGCGACTGTCAGACTGTGTCCCTGTCCATATCCATGTTTATGTCCGTGTCCTTGGCGCTGCAGCAGCGGCTGTTGTAGTTAAATTGCCTGTCCTCGACGATGTCGCTCCTAGTAAATCAGACCCCATAAGCCATAAAAAATTATCATGAAAATAAAAATAAATAACAAAAAAAAAAATTTAAATAAAAAAGATAATAATAAAAAGTGGGGCGACAATTCGCTGAATTGCAAAGATTAAACGATTTCGCTTTAACTAATGATGCTTATAAATAAGAAGTACGAGTTGAAGGTTAATTTTTCATTTTGAGATACCCTCTCAAACAAGCAGATTTCGGTAGAGAATTGAAAAACTGCTTCACTATTATAATTTTGGCTGCAAACATGCACTAAAATTAAAACACTAATTTTATCTTTTAAATCAAAGTTGAATAATTATATTTTTTGTAAAATTGTAAGTGTGTTTTATTTACAGATAGTATCTTTAATTTTTTTTTTTCAATATTGGTGGGATGCCAAACAATCAGAACACATTGCTTATTCATGTCTTTTTTTGGGTAAAGGCAACATTATTTGAAAATGAATAGTTTAGGACTGCGGGCCAAGGGCTGACAGAAGTGAGTTTTAGAGCTGTGTGATCAATTTTGTTAATTTTTTATGATCTGACCCAGGGCGACTTGTGCGTTGCAGTACGTAGATATATGTGTGTGTGAAATCAGTGTATAAAATGCTTGTGCTCATTGCTGAGTGCTTGGCAGTTGAACTATGCCAAAGCCAGCAGCAAAGCAAAAATCAGCTAGAGCATCCTGCACATAGTTCATCAAGTTGGCAAACAAACGCATACCACGGCCGAAAGGAGTGGCCCGTGGCTCACTGAAATATGTAAGCAGTTGCATTTGTTGTTGGGTGGGTTGGGATTGGGCAATCGCATTATCTTACCACGGGGTGTTGCAGCTGTCTTTGTTTAGCTGCTATGTGCCCCCGCCATTAATGGCAGTCGCCGCTTAAACTTGGCCGGCTGCATTGGCCACTTGAAAAACTGGCAAAATAATTACCGAAAACACCAGCACGAAACTTGGCTTGCAGCGCGACTGCCAAAGTTCACATTTACAGGTTGCGTACCCTAGGCAGCTAATTGACTATGGGGTAGGCACGACCAGCGTATAATTGCGTTCCTTAAGCTTACGGTTAATTTGGCTCCTGGTGCTAATGTCTATTGCAAATTTTACAATTTAAAATTTCAAGTGAATGCTGGGTATCTCTGGGTTCATCAGCTTTTTTTCGAGTGCCGCGCTGCCCAACGAACATAAATTCAATTGTGTCGGTGCTGGATTGGATTTGCTAGAAGATTGCAGACGCTTTAGCTTTTTAGGGACTTGACTGTTATTTCAGTTGGCCTAAACCGATTTGGCCACAATGCTCGCTAACCATGTGTCTGTGCTCGCATGTGTGCGTGTGTGTTTGTGTGTGCAGGCATTGTCGTTTGAGTTGGCAGTTGACTTTGGGCGCTTTGTGTCAATTGGCAGCACTTAGGCTAAAGCGTCAGACGGCTAAAAGCTGTGCAAAGCACAAGTTGACAGGGTCAATATACATAGGTATATCTATTACATGTATGTATTTAGCTATCTATCACTAACAGTCTTGGCTAATACCTTGCTCTTGATTAGCCATACCAATTGCGTTTTTCTTATAGTTATTTTCAAATTTCCCATGTGCGACAACTGAATCAACTCTGTATTCAACTAAACCAATATGAGCGCCAAGTTATAATAGCCGGCAGTTGACCGTGTCGACCGCATAATCACTTGCTCTTAGCCAAGTTTAGGGTTCGAGCAGTTGCGTCGCTGTCTTACCGCATCACATGGCATTGCCAATTTATTTAATATGGCCTACGTGCGTTTCCGTTGGCTCACAGCTATCGCATGGCCTCGTCCTTTTACCCTCATAGAAGACATTATTCCTTTCCTACGGTGTTTGTAACGTAGTACTTGGAAATTGCCCAGGCCCGTGTATTCTTTCTGTCATGATATTATTATTCTAGATATTTATTCCATTTGCCTGGTTTCACTTTTGAGTTGAAATATTTCATACAAAAAAGTTGGGGTTTTCAGAAATACTTTGTTGGTTGTAGTATGATTGATTTGCTAGGGAATTTGAACTTCGGATATATACTGGTGTATCAGATAAGGTGTTACGATTTTTTGGCTGCACCCACTGACCTAAAGATCGAGCCAACAAATTTCAGCCACGTTCTGTTTTGAATTTAAGCTTTACAAATTTCGAATTTTCTTTTAGTTATTGTGGTTTTCATATCTACCAGTTGTTGGAAATTGTATAGGGTAGTGAATTTTCGATAAAATCAAACTATTTTATTTAAGTTTCTTATTTTTGCCATGCTCCGACTTTGGTTCATTTCTGTGGACATTTTAAAATTTTTCAGTTGAGTAAATTTCAGCAGAAGGTTTTACTTCTTTAACGAGGGTTTTTTTCTCAAACCATTTGTAATAAGCAAAGCCAAGCGGCTAACATATGAGCCTGACCCAGACCCAGAGTTGGACTCGGACTCGGATGGGGCGTTGGGTTGAGAAACAAGTAGAAAAAGGGACACTTTAGTATTGTCCTTTTTAAATATTCGCTTTTGACTGCAGCCTTGAATGAACGTAAGTACACTGCGAAAAAAAACTGCACTCTTTTTAAAGCAATAATAAAGATTCTTACATTTGCATTATTCTTAAGATTTTAAAATAATTTCAATATTGATTATTCATACATATAGTATACGTAATTATTGATTATTGTTAACAGGTTTTTTCCCATTTTACGCATCTCAAGAACTTTCGTATTTGGTAAAACATTCTTAGTTGAGGTCTCATATTGAAGAATTGAAGAGTTGTAAAAATTGTTCTTGAAAAAGTTAGGAAATATTCACTTTGCTTGCATTTGACGACGCTTGTATTTGGCTCAGGTTTTTTCTGAGTATGTACGACTGTACTATGGGAAAATCGCACACTTTTTGTAACTTTACGATTAAGTGTCGCCCTGGCCAAAGGAATTAAAAACATTTTAAAACTAACTTAAAATATTGGTACCACAAGTGCAAAATTAAATCAAAAGATGGCAACAAAAGCTTATTATTTTATGTATTTGTTATTTTCAAAACAATCCGAAAGCAAAGCTGCTAAAATCATTTAAGTCGTTCCAGAAAATGAATTAAAAATTACCAATGCTAATTAAAAAAATAAAGAAAAAATAAACAAAACTAAGGATAGGCTGTTAAGCCCAAAAGCCGTTAAGAGAGACGGTCGTAAAGCGAGGTATGGGTGATTTTGACCAGAAAACAGTCAAAATAACCCACTATGTAAAGAGGTCTGTAGCTAAGCTTGTGTGTGTGTGTGTGTGTGCAATACATAAAGCATTACGGGTATAAACAGCTGGCCGACTAGCTGGCCGACTAGCCGTCCATCTGGCTGCCAGCTTCGAGTTAGAGAAGATTCCGTCAAGGACGACGCAGGCGAATTATGCCCAAGTTTACGAGCGTGTGCACCTAGTATCTCTGGGTCTGGATGCCGCCGCCGTTGCCACCGTCACTCTAGGCCCTCATATGCGAGTCTTTGTGTTTGCGCATTCAAGTGGCGTCGCTGCAGCAGCAGCTGGCGTTGCAGCTGCAACGGCAGCTGTTGCTGCTGCTGCTGCTGCTGCAGATGCCGCTTGTGCACTCTGCCGTCACTGTCGTTCGTTTCTCTTAACTGGGCTTACAATCCTTGCGTCTGATTTTCATACCTTTGCAGAGGGTTTTATGATTTTATCACGAAATGTGTGGGACATTAAAGCAGACTCATACACATATATATTCATAATCAGCACGACGAACGCAGCGATGTCTGCCTAAGCTAGTCTCTCCCCAATTCGTCTAACACAAATATCGAATATATATATTCTATAGCTCGCTTGCATTGGATCAAGCGGCGTAAAATACAGTTAAGTAGAGGTAAAATAGAGCCAGAAATAAAGCGCACATCTGCTTTATGCCATCAAGGCTTCTTTTTTTATATGCACCACACAGTGAGTTTTTATAAATGTATTTTAAAAAAGCTGCAAGTGTAACACTTCTGCTATATATTGCATACATATGTATGTATATACATATGGTAATTTAAATAAAAAGGATAAAAATATATACACTTAAATATCCGGCTAAAACCCTCAACTGTCTTCTCAAACAGTTTTAAGCTCTTTTTACAATGGTAACGGGGCATCAACTCAGTGAGACAGGAGCTTAAAACAGGTTGGCAATAGACTTTCTGATAACGAGCGTTCGCTTTCAAGGGCGAGGTAGCTAAGTGTGTGTAAGGAAATCAATGTCAATGTCAATGTCATATGTTCACATATGTATAAAATACTAGAATTTCTGGCTGTTCTTGTTGCCACGTGCAGCAGGGCATTTTATTTTCTGAATCTGTGAAATCGTACCATTTTCTATCATCAGCAGACTTTGCTATCGACTTTGTGTTCACCAAACACTTTGCAAATCTTTCGAAGCTTAAACTCGATGAGAATTCAAATGATTCAAAAAACAAAAAACTGATGTTCAATTTGTCACAAAACTATTTGCTTTGTCCTGGTAGATGAGTTGCCTAAACGTTTTGACATTTTTTTGGCTACCAGTATTTAGATTCGAATCCGAGGCCAGCAGGAATGTACTGTGATTCTCTGTCTTTAAGATTATAATTTTTCAAGTGAAACAATTCCTTTTCTTATGCTGCCATTTTTTTTTTTTCAATTTTTGAATGTATAATATTTCCTTTTGTTATATTATTCCGAGTCAGCATATGAGTCTTACTCTAATGTAATGTTTTTTTAGTTATGGGCGGTAAATAAAATAAAATAAATTTTGAATTTTGGTTAATTTTGAAATATATATTATATGGAGCTTTAAAAATACGATTGGGTCTGATCACTAATTTCCTCGAGGCGGTGAATATAAAAAATGGTGAATATTGTGTTTATGGAATTGTCATAAAGACTTTTAAAACTGATATTGAATCGGATGGAATGGAAACAAAAATTTAATATTGTGTGATTGTAGATTAAAATTAAAATTAAAATTAAAAATATGTATTTATCAAATATAAAATATATATTTACTAAATGAATAAAATTAATTCACTAGTGCATAGAAATCATACCCTTTCTTTGGCTTTCAGGGCGTATAGGGTATACACTTATGATTATTTATTGCAGGGTTCAGTGTCTTTACCAGCAATCATATCTTAGCCCAAAGCTTGCCTATATTTTAAACCACCCAAATGAGCTTTTCCGAAAAACTTAGATATTTGTCGACTGGACAGTGGCTTGAGGCTCATGAGTTATTAAAGTTGTTTTTATTTGTGCACTGACCTTCACAACTTGTGAATTTTCTGAATTTTCTACATTCTTTTTATAAGGTTCAAAGGTTCAATAACGCAGCGTGGCAAAATTTATTGCCACTACGTGTTCAAAACGCACATAACTGGACATCGACCCACAAAAATAACCCACACATACACACAACAGAATATTGATGACAGAACTTCATGAAGCATAAAAATTTTTGCAATGCGTAAATGTCAGATAAACCACACTCGGATACGGGGAAACATAAACGTATTTGGCTTCCTTTTGCTTTCAGTTCTGGCTGATTTGGCTTCAGTTGTTATTATTGTTTTCGTTGTCGTTGCGTGCAATTTTTAGCTTGACGCTGCCAGCTGACTAACTAAAACCGAACGCTGAGCCACGGATGGCCAAATGAACCGCTTGACTATGCATGAGCCTCAGGACCGTGATCCACGCAGTGGTTGCCATATTTTCGTGGGTTCGACTATCGACGATGGCGTCGTCGTCGTCGTCGCCGTCGATTGCCAAATGAATTTTCCCAGCCAGCGAAGGTTGAAATTGGCTTTTGCCTTTTGGCGAACGTATTTTGAATTTTAATGGGACAACGCCACAGACGCAAAGGAACAGTGGCAACCCTTTTTCGCAACGTTTCTGTGTCTCTTGGCGCTTGCCGTTTGTCATTTCAAAAAGATACGCACACATAGTCAACTATTTCATTAGCAAAGCAGCCGCAAAGGCATAAAGAATTTGCGAAAAGGATTTCGATAGGCGTGGCCTACGAACCGGGCCTCGGTTTCGTTTGTGCCCCCCAACCGAGCGAGCGGCAAAAACAAAAATCAACACATGCTCTCAACTGGCGGCATTGACACAGACGCACTACAAAAAGACCGCAATGCGATTGGATTAACATTTGCTGAATATCTATAGCATACTTAGACGACGCATGTATCTGCCTTGTGGCGCAGTCAGTCTGGATGTCAGCCTGTCCCTGGGCTGTCATTCAGTCAGTCACGAGCGGAGCGTGAGTGCGTCTTAGTTTGCGGTTGAACACTTGGGTGAATGATTGGCAAGCGGCATATTTGAATATTTGATTGTTCTCGTCACTCTCACACACAAATGTGTGCGTGTAGCTGTGAGAATGTCTGCGTGTTGCGTCCCTTAGAGCCTGTATTGTACTTTAAGCCAAAGTACAAAGATGAGTGATTAGGCAACAGCTACTCACAATCAAAACAAGGCGTATACGGATTCTCATAAAGATTATACAATCGATATTAAACACACTTTTCTGACTCACCGTATGGATTTTCCAAAACGTTTTCAAAACTTTGTTGATATTTTTCATAATTTACCCTTTGCTCGTTTCGAATAGAAATTGATATTTATACTCGTTCATGAATTGAAAAGATATTGAAAAGAGAGAAAACATGTATTAATGATCGCATGCATTTTTTTTGATTCGTATCTTGGCTTGGTTAATTCGCGAACATTCACATCTCTCACAATTTTAGGGCTTAGAAAAATGAATATTTTTCCTAAATAACAATAATAATTAAGAGCGTTTTCTAGTTACGCTGTAATCTTACTGTACGTGTATTGCGCAGTCGGTTACACCCGACTGCGACATTTTTATCTGCTGTTTTTTTATTCTTGGGCTTGTGAACATTAGAACAGATTCCTGAATTGCTCCATAAACAAAAGATTTTAAATATTTTTCATGGGCATCCAAATACCCTAACGATGTGGAAACTAAAGCGAGTTTACACATGAATTGACTTTTAGTTATCGGTTTTAACAGAAAATTAAATTGATCTTGACTTCATTTAGAAATGTATTATTCTCTGTTATTAAATTTTCTGTTATTGAATTTTTAAAATATATATTCTTAAAATTTAAATGTAAGCTGGTGCGAAAGTTGTGTCTTAGTTTGGGATTTATCCGTTATCTGAAATATTTGGTGTTTGGTCGGAAGAAGTTGCCGGAGGGTTGCCTCCATCTACGTGGTTATACTGCTGGTCATGTGTGCGTAAGGTCATGACACACATTTGACCAAAAAAGAGCTGTCCCGTACATGGCGGTGAGTCCTATGAGGTCCTTGCCGCTGCCGTCATTGCCCTTTGTGGCTTTGCTTGCCCCTTGTTGCCGTAGCGGACTTTAGGCTTGATTAGGCAGCCGCTAGAGCGACGTGCGGCTGCGAAAAAGCGAATGGCGACAGGGTGAAGGGGGAAGAGGGGGTGGTGTTGGCGCACGTTATGTAGGTGTGCCCAATGCTGGCATTTCGACCTTGGCAGTCGGGTTGCGCCTTTCCGGAGTCAGAATGAGCAAGTGCGCGGCAATAAAAGTGATTCCCAAATGTAACAATAACACTTAAATGTAGAATAGCTAATGTGATTTATAATCAATCTAATGGAGCCATTTACCGTTACATAAACCATTTGATAACGATCTAAAACATAAGCGATGTACTGCAAAATGTTGCCAAATATATACGAAGGGTTTTACAAGTTAGCAACATTTTTTTACCATACAAATTAAATTTAATCAAGCTTAAATCTAACTTTAATTTTCGGTATTCAATTTCCTTTTTTAAGCAAAGTACTTAATTTTTTAATTACCCAAAAATTGTTTACTATTTACTAAAAACGAAATAAATAGAAACTAACGAATTAAAAGTAAATATTCACTGCTTATTACATTCGATTATAAAGGACTTGAAAAGAAAACGCATCTGTTTCTTAGACATTGTTAATTATGTAATAGAATTTAAAACATTTTTTATTTTTGAAAAATTAAAAGAGTTTTGATAAATTCCTCAAAGGAAGATATATATAATGCCCAAGTGAACAAATACTTTAATGTGGCCAGTTGAGGATCTAACAAGAAGAAAACAATTTCTGGTTTTAATTCGAGTACAGGTAAGTAAAATAATTCATGATACATTCTTGGGTGGCAATATTTCATTGCCGAGTAGTTTACAGCTAGCTGGTCTTAGCCATTAAATACCAATTACACAGAGAATAAAGTCATTCCGGCTGTTTTGGTTAGGTATAAGTTAGGACTTTGAATGTCTATGAATGCCAAGTATGTATATATTCATATGCGTGTGTGTGTGTCTGTGTGTTCGTGTTTGAATTTGGGTGTTGGTAGCTATTGGGTTTCGTAGAAACTCTGTGGCGTCGCGAAGCCGAAATGCTTTTGCGTGTGGCAAATGCTGAAATGAATACGAGTTTGGCGGCATCCGGATGTGGGCAAGCAGACGGCAAGGATCCTCGTGCGCCTCGTTGACTAAGAGAAGGAGATTTATGCCAGCTACAACAACAACAACAACGAGAAGAACAGCAACAACATAAGCAATTAAAACAGCGGCAGCAACAAATAAGAATGTGATAAAAATAAAACAAAAGTGAGAAGCCGTCATCGCCAACGAGGTGGCACCCACACCGCCCACCCTGGCGCCCATTTGCCATGTACTGAGACAGCAGCCACCCGCTGCCTGTGCGCCCCCCCCCTGCCCCTTTCCACACGAAAAATGGAAATAAATGGCGACGGGCGCTTTTAATGACGCAGCTGTAAACACTTTGAAGGCGTTGGCCCACTTGGCAACGGGGGGTGCGGGCCCACACGGAGAGGGAGCGAAAGAGAGGGAGAGCGAGACGGGGAGGGAAAGAGAGAGAGAGAGAGCAAGAAGCATCTTAGCCATGCTTTGCTTGTGTCCTGTGCGTTTCACTTGAAATGTATTAATAATTGCCTAATGCCTAATTAGCCATGCAATCTACGCACGCACACACGAACATAAGTGTGAATCGTGTGTGTGTGTGTGTGTGTGTGTGTGTGTGTGCGCGTGTTTTTAGTTTAGCCTCAAAAGCCAAATCCAAATCCCTCTTTGTGCTGTCAAATTATTTTGATAACGTACTTTTTACCGGCGCCAAAAAATGCGTACAAACAGCAGCAAACCCGGACGCAAGCCTCCTTTGGGTTATTAGCGCTTCTTTTTCTCTATTTCCCTTCGCCTACTCTCTCCCCCTCTCTTTCCCTCTTTGGCACTTTTGCCCCCTGCGTAGCGTTCTCTCTCGCTTTCGCACTGATTCCATATGCCCGAATAAGAGACCCACACACACACACACACACACTCTGCCTGGGACTTTTTACACTGCAAGCAGGAGAGAATATTTCCCAATGTGCGAGTATTTTATCGCATGCTATAAATATGGATACTTGGCTTTGCTTAATTTAAATACGTATATCTACATATGTTATCGCATGCCACTACAATGATCGCAATCACGAGATGAGGTTTTCAAATATTTCGAATATTAACCGAGACAATTAAGTTTTCTTTTAAATGCTGTTTTATTTCCAAAGTTCGAGGCAATTGATTACTGCTTATGCACATTTACATTAATGCATATGTTACCCTTAAAACGGACTAAAAAAACCGTTCCATCGCAGGGATTTAAGGTAGTGGAGACTCCAAGTTTATACGATATTTTTCATTTACCAAATTTGCCGCATGCGTTTTTTTTATTTAAGAATCTACTTATATCAAGTACGGCTCCACGGTTTTCTTTAGTGTTGTGGCTATATTGTCTTTCAGAAATATTTTTTAAACAGTTGTTTTTCTTAGCTCTTATGCTTCATCTCCCAATTTGCCTTTTACATGGGCACTGTCTCTCTATGCGATTTTCACAATCTAATATAGCACATTTTCGGAATTTGCTCTACCTACTCTATCGAGCTAATAAGCTCCTGATCAGCATTCACGTTAATACAAATAGATTCGTTGTGGAAATTCCTGGCAGCAGGATGTTTGCTCGGCATTTGTAATCGACTAGATAATTCTGAATTGTTCTCGTTCACAAAGTGAAAGGAGTATATTGGGCTCCTCCAATTTCAATGTAGAGAGTTGAAATTGAGAATATATACTCCTGTATACTCGTGTCAGGTGAAGTATTAAAAATATTAAATAAATATAAAAGTAATAAAATATTAGAGGTAGAATCGCAAAACTTGGGAGACAGTTTTCTGATGACCTCCCCTAAAGATCGAGCTCACAAAATAAAACAAAAGATGTTTTTCCGAAATAACAATAATTATTCAGCTGTGATTATAATGCGAACGAATATTGCGCAGTCGGTTACACCCAAGTACAACTTTCTTACCTGTTTTCATTTGATCTATGGGTCTATTTTGTGAACACTAATTGTTATTTGTACTGATTTGAAGCCATTAATTATTCTTGTTGAGTTAATAGAGTAATTGCAGCGTTTTAGGCATTAGGCGAGAACATTAGGGCAAACGTGTATAAATAGAGGGTAATAGGAAACTGTAATTGTTATGTGAATGAGTGGAGTGCGTGTGGTTGATAGCTTTGTGCTAAATTTCGTGCCGCTTAAGCATCATTTAAATTAAATGAAATATTCATATTCATGAAGAATTCAACTGCAAAACAACAAGGGCAATGACAACAAACTGACGCATTGCTGTTAAATGACAGATAAAAAGTGACAGGCGAAACAAAATGGCGCGCTGCCATGGCGTCCCCAACCCCCCGGCCGTAGATTCTGAGCGTGGGATCCCAAGGGGCATGAAGCGAGTGCAATGCAAAAAAAAAAAAGGAAAAATAATCCAATTAAAATATAAATATGAGAACGTTAAGACGTCAAAAGCGCATTAGCTTTAAGTGGCGATGACTAAGCCGTCAAATCTTCATTCAATCAAAATGCGCTTGTTGCTGTTGTTGTTGTTGTTGTTGTTGTCGCTGCTGTTAGTTTGACCATCCATCTGCGGTGTGCAGTGTTCATGCGACGCCCAAAGGCAGCCACTTGAGTGCAAACAATGGCGCCATGACTAAGATTCCCCATGGAAGATGAACCAAGATGCTCCAAAATGCTGAGGCAACGATGCCCAAATAATCAAAATAGCGACGTCCATGGGACACGTCCCCATTACGCCTTGCGTTTATTGTCCTGCTGTAGGTCATGCTTCAATATGTTGTCCGTGGGCTGTAATCTGATTTTAATGTTAAACGTCGAAACGCGTCAGGCTGTAAAGTGCATAATAAAATTGTAGAAATTTAATTATGCGCAATTAATGCGCATTAAATGCAGCAACAGGATGTTCAGCGAGTGAGTCGAGTGGGCGGAGTCGATACCCAATGGCTGTAGGCCCTGCCTGGCACAGTTGCTAGCTATTGATGCCAGTTAATTGACAGTAAACGAAGCGACAAGAGAAAAAGATACATAGATAATTAATGTTGTTATCGACCAGCTTTTTTGGTCATTTTACATTTTCGAGTCTCATTTAATGGATAGATGTTAAAATCATTGTCTCGCAATTAATATTGATTCGACACTTGAATAAAGTACAAATTTAAGTTGTATTTATCATTGATAAATAAAATATAATGGCTTGTTAATGGCTAACAAGTAGATGGCCAAGCCAAGTGTTCTTTATATTTATATTTGAATTCTTTTAAGTACAAGAAATAATTCACCTGTTTATGTCAGATCGATACCTGAAATATTGATAGCTGGAATGCAGAGCCTCTGCTCTTGGCCCTCGGGCAGTTGCACAATCAGCTTCAAGACAAGCGAAGAGTTATGAAATTTTCATAAACGCCTTAAAACTTTAGCAATTGCTGCATGTCCAAGTTGCCAGCTACCTGAATATGAATAAAAGCCAACGGCAAAATGGAAAATGCATAAAGTGAAGCTTATGAGGCAGGGCCGGAGTGCAGCACTATAAACATTTGCATTTGATTGCGTTTGCCGCGACGGGAGTGGCGTACAAAAAACGGCAACAGCAACAAAAACAAAAAAAAAAATGAGGAGGAAAAAAAATAATGTAAAATAAAAAGGCCCTATCATAAATTCCATGTGTGTAATATAATAGGCAAACAAAAAGAAAACAGCAATTTTTATGGCAACAGTCACATATCATTGCCGTCAGCTGCCCCTAATTGCATTCAGTTCACAGAACAAGTTACTTTTGAGTGCTTAGTACGATTAGGGCTCCCATGTTGGGGCCGATATTAAAGTGGTTGCATAAGTTCTACTGATATGGGGCAGTTTGTTGTTTCAATTGATTTTAAAGGGCAAACTTTACACATTTTAAATTAATGGAGAATATGTGTTTGTGAATAAATTAATAGCAGTTGGTTGCAAAAAGCTGTGAGAACACACAAAAAACAGAGTGTCAAATATTTGAATAAAAAAACAATTTACATTTTATCAGTAACGTGTACAAATAATAGCATAAACTTTAAAGATCTATTTTGCCTATCCGTATGCATTCGGCGATCACAGACTGAAGAGGATTTACATATTTAATTAAGTAGGGTTTACAGGTTTTCTAGTTTATTACAGTTATTTATGTACCATAATTTGCAATTTTTTAACAACAAAAGAAAATATATTATACAAAAAATGTTTATATAAATTATAGATAGACATCAGAGTAATTTCACTTTTTTCTCTCAGGGACTCGTGATTGAAAATAGTACTTAAATAACTGTTTTCTTTTTGTATTGAACTTTTTCCTATAGCCCCTAATATGCTTTTAATACACTGCTCCTTCCGTGAAGTGGCTTTCAAAATGCTGTGTGTTGGGAGTGTATATGTACGTGCACATACGGTTATTATAATAATTTGACTCGGGTACGGGATATCCATATTTAAGCATTCTCGACGAGAGCCCTTTCAGTTAGTTCAATAAAAAGCGGTGCGGCAACCTTGGTCAGAATCATTAAAGTGCCTGAGAAATAACGAGTGCTACGCACTCGATTGAATATGCTAAGAACTTGTGCTACACGAGCCAACAAAACCGGGCTCGAACGCTATTAAAGGCTATTTAATTTTCAATGCGAAGCAGATCCCCAGCAAGGGCTACGGGCCGCAACCGCTTGTGAATGGGTGGATGGGTGGTTGGCTGAATGTGAATGTGAATGTGCGTATTCGACTACCGATGTGTGGTCCGTGGCCATGGGCAGCTTAGACTCGAGTTGGCCATGTAAAATCCCGCCTGCAGACAAGTCAATGGCGTACAATAACAATAGCATAAGTCATTTTTAATTGTCTTCTATCGAGCGAATGGATTTTTTGCGGTAATTGGAAAATTTGTTATAGAAGGTCCTGTTCCGAGAGACAAAGGACCGCTGACTGGGCTGCCTGGCTGGGCCCGGCGCCAGACTTATTACTGTCATTTGTTGGATGATGGCGATGGTAAAAAATGACAGGCGCGATCGCGTAGCAGACAGGACATGGACGGGCCCTCGCTTGCCACGCGGCCCGACGACCGCGGCACGCTCATTAGCGTGTGGCCATAACAAGTAGCCGACCGGTGGCCAACTTATGCAAGTTACTTACCTGGTGTTACAGATTTATGTCCGACTATTAATCAAATCCACGGACAGGGCCTCGAAGTTTGATTGCCACTTGGCCGCTTCGTTTGGGCCCCGGCCGGACCAAATTTATGTTAACTGTCTGCCCGAACTGGCATTCAATTTGAAATTGGCTGCGAAAAGTTGAGATTGAGATTGCTGAAATATGATCCGACCGGTCGGTTGTCTGCCTGCGTCGATGCTCGCTTTGATGGCCTGGTTAGCTGCTGCCGATGGTGCCGCCCAGTGTGTGGCCTGTCTGGTCCCATCTGATGTGGCGCATTTGATTTGCCACTTTTCAGTGCTGCTCGTTAAACCTGATGGTTGCCCCCCCCTCCCCCCCTCTCTCTCTATCTCTCTTTCTGTCTCTCTGTTGTTGTTTTGCCCTTCTATTAACGATAATGCACATAATTATGCACAGCCTGTCTTCATGCTGCTGCCGACAGCTGCCTGGTTTTTGGCTTTACTTTAACTTTGGTTTTGTTCAAAAGCCACTGTCAAAGTTTTAGCAGTAATATCAGAAATATTGCAAATTAGCAAATTACGCGCACAACTTTTACATATTTTGGCAAAACTTGGATTCCGTCACGGTTGTGGAACAAACTTCAAAAATTGTTAAGGTCCCTTAAAGCAGATCAGCTTTTTTATGCTATTCATCCACAATTTATTAACACTTACTCAACTTGGCTGCCTCTAGACGTTAAGTTATAGTCGAAACTTTGGTTAAGCTAGTAAGCGCTATTATCCTAACTTTCAACTTTACACTTAACATAAGCTTAAGTACGTTAATCGCATGTTTGAGTGAAAGAACTCTTCTCAAGGCTGTGATGAATCTTACATTTTAATACTCTACACACAAAGTGAAAAAGAGTATATATATTTGTATCTGAGTATTGTTTTGTCTGTATCTGTGTCTGCGTTTTTCAGATTCCCTGGAAAACGGGTCCGTTTTCTTCGAAGTGCCGGACAGTCGCCCAGCAGTTGTTGCATGCTTTCGGTCTCCACTTTGTTGCTTCACCAGCGACGGAAGTCGCAGCGGGCAACTTGCAACCTTTGGTGCAACGTCCCGGTTTGACGCCTGCCACCTCCATAATTATCTTCTTGTTAAAGTGTGGGAGGCTTGGAGTGAAAGGTTAGTCTACGATTTCATTCCGTTTTACGTTTCTACAGACGAAGTTTTCCAAATCTAACACAAACCATAAAAACGAAAAATAAATGCATTCACACTCTATTATTTACAGCGAATAAATAACCCAAATATCCGCAAAAGTTGAGCATCGGGAAAGTTACAAAGCTGCCAAATCCGCTAAATAAAATAAACATAAAAATTGAAGTTTTACAAAACCCAGTTCAGCTTTTGGCCTAAATATATGGCATTATCGGATTGTATTACTGCTAGCTTAAGCTATACTCCGAATTGGGTGTCAATTAAAGTGTTTGTGGAATGCATCTCATGCAGAAGGATAGGTTAGCCAAGCCGGTGACATTCTCGCCAGCATGTGGTGTCTGATGATGAGGCTCATTGTGTCCTATTTATGTCATTGTCGGGCTAATATGCCCATCAACGCCGCATGCCACTGCTGTGGCACCATGTGGCACCATTGTAAAGTTTGCAAAGGCGCTGCTGGCTTTTTTCTTCCATCATTTTCGGCTTGACAAATTGACGAGCGAGCATGTTTGGTTAGCACAAATGCAAATGCTGCACTTGTGCAAGCAAAAAGAGGCCTGTGTTGGTGTTTGTGCGTGCGTGTGTTTGTGTTGTGTGTTTGTGTTGTGTGTTGTGTGTGTGCTGTGTGCTGTGTGCGTCGGCTGGTTAGACTGACAGGATACGCTGATTGAGGCGAGAAGCTCAGTGTGTTTGTCTTGCGCCTCCGCATGTTGCAACAGCAACTGTCGGGCCATTGTCGCACTGATCAAGTGCTGCGGCACTTGGCCAAGAAAAATGTGCGCTAGCTGGGCGAGCCCGGCCGGCCATATGCGGCACATCAATCACCCGGTCTCCTCGCTCAATTCATGCCGCGTTGACATGTGTCTCGCGGCGGAAACACATAACAATTCTGAATCAATATGCTGCAGTTACGCAGCAACAACGGCAGCTGACAACAACTCCGACACACACGGGCCCTCAGTTAACCTTTACATTTGGCGCCTTAATTGGTTTGGGTAGTTGTTAATTTTTTTACCCCGAGTACGTATTCAAACTCATTTTATTTACATTTTAATCATTCTTTCTTTTTATAATTGTATACTTTTTCAAGTTCCAAGTTCTTTGTAATGTAATTGCAATTGAAATAAAATTGAAATTCGAATCTGAAATATAAACATTGTCTGTGTGTTTGTGTGTGGCAATCGTTTGACTTTCTTTGACCAAATGATTCCAGTTACTTTTGGCCGTAATGTGACAGCTAACATAGGAGGTTCAAGTGCTTAACTTGGCTAAATTCAATGCACGACTTGAGCGCACACTAAGGCCACGAACAAGGACATGGATATGGACACTGGCAGCAGCCCGAAAAACAATTAGTTCGTGTAATTACTAACTGTTCAGACTTTTGGGCTGGAAAGAAGCAGAGCGGGGAGTAAGCCAAACAGCAGCAACAACAACAACAAAAGAAAAAGAAGCAACAACAACAATTATGTATGTAGCATGAGAATGGAAAATGCAGCGTGTTGCCGAGACTGTGCATTGCATTTGCATTTCAATGGGCACGCCTTGGCGTTGGTGCGAGCGAGACAGCTGAGTGGAATATTGTGCTGCATATGGCTAACAAAGCTGACGTCGACGACACCAACAACGACAACAACGAAAACAGCAAAATGCAATACAATAAACATGAAATGTATTTTGGCATACATGCCCCCAAGTGTGTGAGTGCGTGTGTGTGCATTGGTATGCATATCTACGTGATTGCAGACAACAGGCCCCGATTGCAGACCCAGGTCCGGGTCCTGGCCAGTGCTAAGCCCAAAGCTCGCGACACGCTGCACAAAATGCCCAATTTGGTCAACGTCAGTTGGGGCACAAGGCAGCCAACGAACCACCCAAACCACCAACTGTCCGTGCGGCGCCCACATCGCACGCATTTGCAATTTAAACTGAATGCGCATAAATTAGTGGCATTGCCGAACTTACCAGCAACTACTTGCACGACAGCAACAACAGCGGCAACAACAAACGACTGCGATGACAGCGGTCACAAAAAGTGTGTGAGAGAGAGAGAGAGAGAGAGACAGACAGATAGAGAGAGAGAGAGAGAGAGAGAGATGACACTGAATAATGGACAAGGTCTCGCGAGGTGTTCGCAGACAACAGTGGCATTTGAACCAACTAATAGAGACGCAATCATTTCAAAAATAAATTCAAGCTAAAAGCTATAAGAGCGAAAAACGTTTAAAATAACAAGTAATAAAGTCGAAGTCGTTCAAAACATATTATTATTATTAAAGTATCGGATATAGTTACAAACTCTCTAACTATTTTTAATAGCGCTGGCTTTCGGCCATGCGCTAACCTGTTCTGTTGCCTAAAAGCCTGAGCACGGTATAATAAGAGTTTAAAACAGTCAAAGAGGACCTTAATTATGATTTTTATTTTGGTGAAATATCGACTCTTTTGATCTGTTAGCGTGGCCGACATTAGTTTACGTACATTCGTACCCTAACTGGCCTGGGATTCGAACCGGGACCTTATGTAAATTAATTCAATTTCCAATACAATTTTAAACAAAACAATATTACGTAACAGGATGACACTAGAAAGATCCGTTATCTAATAGAGTTTTCTGATTGGAATAAAATGCCTAATTGTTTGTCTATCTATTAGGTGTTTCTTTTTTGGAAATGTATCGTTTTTAAATCGTTTTTTCACCTAGCAAAAAAAGGTTGAAAATAAAAATTTACAAAGAAAAAAAAATTCCCAAAAGGAAAATGTGAAATTAGGATTTATTTGCACATGCCATAGATTGACATAGCCACATGCATATGTATGTGTACCCACACCAAAGTCCGCTCCATCACATACATATGTATTTATGTGTTTAGAACATGTCTTTTTGCAGTATAACTCACATGGGAGCGATTTATTTAATAGATACACAACGATAGTTAACCTACTGCACGCCGTAGATAGTTTCTCATTATTATTTTAATTGATTTCATTTATTATGCCTATCTTCTGCCATTGTCTTTGAGCCTGTCCAAATTTTGTGTTAATTGTTTTTGCTAGCGGCGACAATATTGTTAATTGTTTTTGCTAGCAGCGACAATATGCAATAAGCAAATATTTTGCTATAATTACACAAAGGGAAGGAGCCAGAGCCACAAATGATCCTTCGATAAGTGAGTGTAGTTTGGCAAGGATGCAGAACACATGTACAAAGAGAAAGTGCTCTAGTCCGGAGTGCTCGACTACGAGATACCACGTACTGCGAGCTGCTGTAACACATATTCGAAGTTGCAACATATTTTCCTGACTTTGATATCTTGTAATTTTCGGGGCTTACAACTTTACTTTTCCTTTACTAATTTAAATTTTGAACAAGAAAAGACGAAAACTCGAGCTGCGAACTTAAACTTTGTTATCGATAAGCAGCCAAGTTATATGTTAAATATAATGTCGACCCCTTGATATTGTACGCTGAAAAACAATTTACAACGCCACCCTCATATTCTTTGAATAATTGCATGAGCTGAATCCATATATTGTATATAATGTATTGAAATTGCATTGCACTTTTAAGGAGCCTTAATCGATGCGGAAATTAATTGGTTTGGGCAATAACATGAGGTAATGTTTCGTTGCTTTACACCTGAGTGGACGAGAACTTCCTTGTTGCTGGAACCGGCCAGGACCTGGACATTTATGCGGCCATAATGCAATTCATGCAAGCAAATTGCTCGGGGCAGATGCAAATTGCGTTTGGAGTGGGGCGAAATTGTTGATTAATGTGCGCCAATCAATTTATGCGCTCGTTTTTTTTTTTTTTTATTATTTTTTATCGCATGGCAATTAAGAATGCGGTCGGTCGAGCCAAAGTATGTGGCAACAGTTTGTGGCAGCTCTTGTGGCATTTCGACGTCAATGCTGAAATGTACATAAAACGAATCGGGCAAGGCAAGTTGGGCAAACGGAAAGGCGTTCGAGCTGAAAATCACAAAACTCTGTCCCTGGCTCGGGGCTGTCGCTGTTTGTTTTGCTGACTTTGTCAAAATTGCTGTTGAATGCCAGCAACTAGAGAAGTGTTTGGCGCAACAAAACTGACAGCAGCAGCAGCAGCAGGCAGCAGGCAGCCGGCAAACGTAAAACGTAAAACGATGCTGCCAGCGACATTCCACAACATTTTGGCTCACTAAAAATGGCAATGGGATTTTCGCATCATAAATCCATGGGTTGACTGCCCACCTCTCCCCCACGTATGCTTTATCACAGCTCACTGCCGAATCAGTTAAATGTTTGTAGATAGATTTACGACCACAACACAGCGCGTTACGTTATTCTGGCCAAAAAGTTACAAGCACAGATACAATTGGCGCTTCCCATTATCATTTTCATTTTCATTTCCATTTCCATTTCGATTGTGTTTTCTGTTTATATACCCAGCGTCAGCATTTTGCTCTGCCGCACAACTTTTTGTTATTGCCAAATTGTTAAATTCTTGCAATTCATTTGAAAAGTCGAAAGTGTTTTAATACCCTCTAAACATCGAAGTGCGTAAAAAGGTATGATAAGGTCTTGCAAATATATCACAGGCTTTTCACTTTATCTACTACCTGTCTGCGCTTGGAAAACACGTTATCATAACTAGTGAAAATGTTTGTTGGTTTGTTCTGACCTGTCTAGAGGATAACTCTAAGTCGTGCTTTTACGACTAGTTTTTGTTGTTTGTAAGTATGTGAGTAACTGGCAATCAACAAAGGGAATTCAATTATTTCATTTGTTTCAAGCTTGAAAATTATAAATGGTAATAAAATGAGCTATTTGATAGAATATCCTTTGTTTATTTTCAGTATTAAATATGTTTCAGTGTTTTCTAAGAAGTCTTCTATTTCGCATTTGAAGTTAAATTAATTGTCTGTCTTTGAATTGTATTTAATTTATTTATCATAAAGATTTGATTGTTTACTGAATTTGACAGATGAAATTTGACAGATGAAAAACACTTTTAAAAAGAAAAATACTAATAAATGAGAGACAATAAATAAGAATACTTTTGCCGAGAGTGCTCCTCTAACAAATATCCTGTAAACTGGTTAGTCAGCAAAAAGTTATACTATAACTACTTATTTCAATTACAAAAATTTTAGATATAGTAATTTATATATAGAATTTTGGTTTTATTTTTGAATTCATTTATTTATAAATATCCAGCAAATTCTTTTTTTATTATCTATCTATTTTATCTATCTCTCTACTACTTGGATTTTAAACAACGTTTTTCTCCAAGTGCAGCTAAAAACTTTTCACTTTTGTAGGGATATAATATTGTATTTGTGTGAACAGGGCATCAACTAGTCGAGTTCGTTGTGCGTAAATTGGACAAAATTTGATTGTGAATTGAGCCCAAAAGGGACAACTCTTATTCTATAACCGTTTGAATTGTTACAAAAGTGATTTAGTCATATGGAAAATCGTTTAATTAATATTCTGCAGTTGGCGTTGCCTAATTTCTTTCGGTTTGAACGCCTTTGAGGATGCCAATGGGCGCTGAGCCAGGTTCGCTGCTGTCGTCGTCCTGTCGTCCTGTCGTCTTTTCGTCGCTGTCGCCTTCAGCTCTTTTGCAATTTCACTGATTAATTGCTGGGGTGTTGTTATTTAATGTGCTTTTTCGCCTGTTTTTTTTCTCCGCTCCATTTTTGGCTGTGGGTGCTGGGTGGCTGGGGCTCGGTTTGGCGGCTGGCCTTGCGGTTGCTTGAAGCACACAGCTCGCAACTCGACGACGGCTCATCTGTTTTTATTTATGTATTTCATTTATTTAATTCAACGTCTGCCCGGGCTCTGTGTTTAGTTGCCGTCGCATTTGCATTTCTCGAGTCCGTGTCTGTTCCTTGGTTTGTTTGCTCTGGTTCTGGCGTTTTTCTTCATTAAACGCGTTTGAATTAATTTATAATTTGCTGACGCTTATGTATTTATGCCGCCTGCCCATGGCCTTTGTCGCTGTTGTTGCTGCTCCTCTCGTTGTCGTTGCTGCTTTCCTAGCCATTTTCACGCCTCGCGCCTAACTGTGATTAATTGTCATCGAATTTTCATCGAGTCAGCCAGTTTTGGTTTCGCTTGCTTTTCCCGCCTACGCACTCGACTCGACGTAATTGTAATGGCCTTTAATTTTTCTGACTGTTATTGTTATTGTTGTTGCCGTTGTTGTTTAACGCTTCTTAGGCTTGATATATGAGCTGGTCGAGAGGCTCGCTGGCTTTTTGGCAACTCGGCTCAATTTCAGAAATATGTACTATATCGTATATAGTGTGTACATAGTAAACATCTAGGCGTACAAGCTGGTGAAATCCAATCACTCGAAAAACCAAAATCAAAAAAGGACTTCTAGGAAATGCGATGCCTTGCGCATAATGGGATTATTAAAAATTTGTTTTGCTTATTTTATTTAAGTAAATCTCACACTGTTAGATAAATCATTTGTATTTGCACAATTTCAAATTAATGAATTAAAGCTTCAATTTGAATTCTTTTGTATACTTTCGATGACTTTCGCAAGAGTCGAAATCAGATGCACATTAAATAAATATAATTAATTTTTGGGGTTTCGGGCATATTCTGGTATTAAATAGACTTGACACAAAACAGTTTCCACTGAGTATATGACTCTGATTCTGGTTTATATATTTGAATGATTTTTATTTGAAATTATTTTATATTAATGTCATTTACAATAACTTTTATTTTTGTACCCTGTTCAATCAGTGAGAAAGAGTATACTGTTTTGTTCAATAAACGACAGATACAATTTGCGAAAGATCGCGCAGAATAAATTGGAAACTTGAAACTCGAATATATACAAACATTTCGTAAGTAATAATTTCAAATTTACTGAACTGAACTGGGTATTAAGCAGTCAGATAAGCTCAAAAGTAATTAATAAAAAAAGTTTGTGAGCTTCAATTTATTAAAGTTAAAACAAATTGACCTGACTGTTCAACATTTATAGAATGAATGTCTTCCGATATTTCTTATTTTGATTTATGATAATTAAGACCGTAGACAGGGTATTACCCACTCAAAAGCTATCGGTTAGCACTTTATGTACCACCCCATGTAAATACAATTATAAATGTAAATAAATAATAAAGCAAATTGCATGCATATTTTAATATCGCCGCAATTTAAAGGCAAAATGATGATATTTATGGGCACATCGATCATTGAAGCGTGCTGAAGGGGCCTGGTGGTAAAGGTAAGGTGGGTGCTGAAAGTCACCGTTACCAGTACCCAGATACTAACCGAGTGTGCTCATATGTATTTGGAAGTTAAGGTTGTTATTTTTTTTGGTAAGCTAATCGCATGCAATTGATTTTGAGTTATTATGTAGTTGAGCTTGTGTGTCGGCGCCACCAATATGTCAATATTTGATAAAGATATGTGGTGGGGGTGGGGCAGGTTGTTCGAGTATTATAACTGGCGATTGTGTGAGTGTGGCACTTAATGCACTAAACAATTTCACGTTTGATTGAAGGCAAATAAATGACTTTGCGTTTGCGCTCAAATCATGCGAAGCAAACGCAGCCCACTTGAGTCCGCAATGCCATCATTCTTGTTGTTGTTGTTGGCCAAATTAGTGGGCAGCGAACCGCAAAGTACGTATACGCGTCGAGTGCCAGCAGAGAAGCCAGCGGTAAATCTGGCACTGAGCTCTGCACACAGGAATAAGCCAGCTCAAAATTGGAAAACGTATCAAACATGAATGTGGTCGAAACGAGCTGTAATTCAAATGAATTTTACGGACGCACTTGGATTCGTCTACACTTGGAGAAAATACCAAGAAATTTGCTTTATTAGTAAACAATTTTTTAAGCTAGGAATAATATATTAGGCAAAATTTCGTATTTAATTTAAAATTATTTCAGAACGCAATGTTCTTCAATTGTGAGAAACAAAACAGCTTGAATTCTATCCCGATTCCCATTGGTTTTTCCATGGCGTTTTTCTCATTGTCTATTTCAATAGAATTTTTTACTTATATCAAAATGTTCTTAAATTGTAAGAAAGAAAACAGCTTGAATTCTATCCCGATTGTAATTGGATTTTGAACGGCGTTTTCTCTTTGTGTATTTTGTGTTATTTTGCTAAAATGTTTTTGGACCTTGTTTTAGTACCGCACAAAATTTGAATGATTTTAATAGAATTTTTTCATCATATAAAAATAACGAGGAACACGTTTTTCGGGGTGCCGAATTTTAGAATTTTACCTTTGCTGAAATTTGGATGCGCGAAAGAAGACATAAGGGTCTTTTTATTAAAAAAGTCAGTACTACGATTTCGCGGAGATATGCCCGAAAAGTAACGTAATTGGTTTGGAGAGCAATCTGATGGAAATTGCTATATCGACTGAAATCGTCTAAAACAACCCTGGAGCATTTATGCTGGTTAATCGACGGCTGGCAAATAGTTTAGCGACTTGCGCGACTGAGTTGGGGGTGTGGGTGCCGGGGCTGGGGCCGGGGCCGGGGCCGGGGCTGGGGCCTTGGCAAACCGCAGTTGACAATCGAATATTCACACAGGCCATTCGTTCGAGTGCGCAACTGGGCTGTGGCTTTTGATGCTCGGCGATTGTCTTTGCCTGAGGGCCGGTTCGGGTCGGGTCAAGTGGACGCGCGTGGTAAGTGGCAATCAGTTGACATTCGGTCGTAATTGCTACAATTGAGCGCCTTTGTCAGTCAGTGTGGGCGATTTGTGATTGAGTGCCTGTGGCCCAGCACTAGAGAAGAAGAACACTTGCTTTTGTAAATCGAATAACTGAAAATTGCATGGCATCACAAAGTGCAGCAAATCAGATGCCCCGCTTAAAGCCACTGAGAGATGAGGCGTGCATCTCCTTGGCTGGCCATATCCGAGTTGGCCAATTGTGCCGGGCCCGTCGACATGCGTGTGTGCGTGTGTGTGTGTGTTTTTCTGCATGTGTGTGGAGATGCACATAATGATGATGGTGACGATACTGCAATACTAGCACACTAAGCCTGCGGCTGTGCACTGTGGCAGAAAATTAAAGGTTCTTGGCCGTTAAAATATAACCCTCCTGTTCCTTGTCATTTGTTCCAAATGTATGTTTTGAAAGTTAATAAAATTGACATTTTATATTTATATTGTATTGCATTTAATCTATCCCGAGGTTAGATAATCATAAAAATGTGCAAAATGTTCCTCCTTTTTGCAAATTTATTAACCTTGCCCATAGTGCAATGGCTATGCAGAGGTCAAAGCAGCTGTATACCGAGCACAGTGGAGGTAAGGGGCATATAGTAAACAGCTAGATTGTGAACTTGATGAAAGACAAATAGGGACTTGGAGCTAAAATTTGGCCCGCAGCTTCCGAACTTTGGTAAACTCGACCTCCAAGAAGGCAAACTTCTTTCATTAAAAAAATAAAAATCCTTTTTTTAGATAAGTGAAGCAAATAAGTTTATAATAATTTATTATTTTAACTCTTCTTAAATTATAAATAAATAGAGATATGTCGGGGCAATGTATAAACGCATCGGTTTATTTTTGTTTTTCTTAGCGTCTTTAGATGAGACGAATATCAGAAACAACGAAGCTGTACTTGTGTACAAAAAATTATAATCGGCTTCATGTTTAAGCTGGGAATGCTCTCAGTGCTTTATAACTATAGTATTTCTTAAAATCTTGCCTTACTGTTTGCAGTGTTAAAGTTTAGCCCGTTAAATATTGAATTAACGACCACTGTGCTTGTTGGCTAACTGGTTGTCATTGACAAATGTTTCAGCTGTCGACAGAGTCCGCCAGTGCAACACCTTAGCCCCAAAACACACACAAACCCTGGTTCCGTATTGCACACAACCCCATTAGTATTTACCATACATCTGCCTTCCCCTTGTTCTCCTTCCCTCCCTCTCTCTCACTCTGTCTCTCGCTCTCGCTTTCGCTTAAAGCGGCTGCGTATACTCAATGCCAAAGTGCAGCAGTGCAGGAATTCCAATGTGGCAGTTGTTGTTGCCATGTTATTTCTTTTCTGCTTTTGCTAGTTTTTCAATTTGGCCTAAAATGCTTTGCGGTAGCTCTCCGAGTGTCCAAGCAGGTGATGTCAAGTTTCCTTTACCTCCGCATCTGCTTCTGCCGTTGTCGTTGCCTGCACATTGGGTAAAAATGAACATTATTCCATACGTGACATTGCGCCAGCTGTGCTGCAGGCGGTAGGCAGCGGACAATGCTGAGCACTTGTCATCTGACCTGGAAGAACGTTCAAAGAATGTTGGCAACGGGCAGCGGGGCACCTGGAGTGCTGTGACACTTTTTGTCTCTGATGCTCGGGTATTGGATTGGGTAAAAAAGTATTTTAAAATCCACTCGGAATATTTAATTGCCAATAAATGACACTCAACGAGTACAATGAAATCATGCCATGTCTAGCTTGCCAGAATAGAAATACACTCAATTCTCTGTGTACACGAATTGGAAATAAAACCCTTTAAAAGATTGAAATTTCTCTCTTTTTAAATATTCTAAACATTCTTTTTAAGACTTTTTTTTTATTTTCGGAATTTGTGTTAATTTCAACGCTAACGAATTATACATTTTGGAAAAAAGGATTCTTTTAATATTGTTTATGGAATTTTAAGTTGATTTTTTAGGTCTGGAACCAATCTAGTATTTTTCCAACCTGTTTATAACGTAAAAGAGAAGAAATTATTAAATCATATTTTAAAATTTTAATTCATTTGAATAGACACGGTTAAGTTACAAAAGTCTAAGTGCCAGCACTATTAAAAAAAATTGATATCGATATTATTGCCTTTGCATGTATTTGTATTGAAAGTTTAGTTTAATTGAAACATTGGCGAGTTGAGCGCCAACGATAGGCATAAAACCTATAACAGTTATTAAAATAACTCTGTAATAATCAATTTAAATATTTTAATAAACCTCGTTTTTTCTAACCGCGTTATGCTCATGTAGTTCTTGCCGAAAAAAGATGTGAAATGTACACACACACACACTGCGTAAACACGCTTACTCTTAAAATATCAAATGGAATTCATTAAGCTGCAGGCAGACGCACACACACACACAGCCATACAAACAAACACACTCGCACACACACACACACATACACACGCATGCAACGTAGTAGAGAAGCGCCTGAATAAACACGCCGCAATTTTAATTGTATGCACGGCATGGCGCATAATTTCGCGCACACTTTTATACAGACACACACACACACACACACACACACTCACGTTCGCACACTTTCACAATTACACATAAATTCATTCACTTGTATTCATATGCAAAGGTGGGACAATACTTTGCGAAATGCGCGAAATTACGCAAATATAATTTACATAGGCAAATTGCATAAAATAAACTAGGGAACTTCCAAATCATAGAGAACTTTGGCAAACAAAAACATACACACACACGCAGTATATGTGACAGTCTATTCATTAATGTTTAATAAGCGGTGGTAATTGCGCGCATTTATAAACATAAATTAGGCATTAGTATTTTTTATTATTAACCTATTAAACTGAGAAAAACAGCACCTTTCCTGTATCATATTTTTTTTCCTATAATCCTCAATGTCTTAAGTATCTTAATAAGGCACGTTTCAAGCTTATTTCAAGTACGATAATAAATGTAATGAGTATTTTTACCTAATTGAATTAAACTAGATTAAGATTCTCTGAATGTACTTCATAATTTTGATTCTCTGCAACATAGATGAGCTCAAATGCCAAAGGTATATTGTTTATGATTTTACCTCACTTTTAGTGCCATGAAAAACCAGCTCAAGATGTCTCAACCAATTTGGATGGCTTATCATAAATTATTTAAAGTACAAAAGATATTGCCGAAAATATACATATATGTCACAATGCAATGTTTGTGTAGCAACCGGAAATAAAAACAAGCTAGAACGTTGCAGTCGGGTGTGGCCGACAGCGCAATACTCTTTCACAGAACTTAAAACAGTCGATTGCTATCATGGACACATATCGATTTTTTGTAATTTGCAGGGCGGAAGTGGATGTGGCTGCAATTTTTCGGCTCGATCTTCTCGATTTCTAAAATTGTGGGAGATATGGATTTCGGTTTTTATGGTTTTACGCACCCCCAAGATATATAAATTTGGTTGATTTGACACGTATCCACGGATCGTGTCAAAAATATCTTTCCACTTTATTCACTTCGTAAACGAGTGTTGTAAAACAATGTTGTTGACCAGCTTTAAAATTTAAGATTACAGTGTTATGGTAACAGTTTTAATTTGGTGCCTTCTTCAGGCTGATGGACTGAAAAATGCACAAAAAGAAGTCAACAAAAACGAAGGCGTCAATAAATAAAGACCTCAAAGCGGGCAACTGAAATGAAATTTATTAGGCGTAACGCAAAACAAATCAGTGGGGAATGGAGTGAACTGAAATGGTATGGAATGGAATGGAACGACAATTGCCCTAAATGAGTTGTGGGCCAAAAGAAAAACGAGAATTTGAATAATGAACAAATGAAAATATTAACGGACGAACGGGAGTGACTGATGGGCGCTGTAGATTGGCCATTAGCCAGGGGATACGCTGGCCGGCCGGTTTAAAGGCAACACAAAACGGTTAAAGGCTTTGGCCAGGCACTTTAATGCTTTAAACTGTAGTTTGGGAATAGCCACGTACCATAGGCCAGGCCGCAGACACACACGCACCTAAACAAGTACTTTTGTACATATAGACAGCTGCAATTCCCTGTTGACGCATGGGAGCTGCGGAAAACTGAACAAATACAACGTTTGAAAAGCTAAGTCCGTTTGAGAGTGCACGACTCGAAGATATCCTGGTATCTGGGGCTAAGGTTAATTTCATTCATGTATACGTTCATCTCTTGGCAGGGTATGCTGAAAAATATACTTTGACTTTTGTAAATACTTTTCATTAAGACGCTATGTCAAAGGTCACAAAATGTAGTGGTATCGGATTAGGTATCCACTGGGACGGACACACACACACACACACATACACGTACACAGATGGTCAAAACACTTACAGCTATTTTCATAAATATTTCATTCGTTTTATTTAGGTTTTGTTTGGCTAAAAATAGTTATACGAGTTGGGACCGGGCCTGTATTCGAGCATACCAGTGGACATAGGGACATGTATGGCAAATTATACTATTAAAACTTTATCCACACACAGCAAACAATAGGAGCAGAAAAGGCTGAGAAGTTACCAAACATTAATACCAGCGGTAAACGCTTTGAGACTGCCACACGCGGCCGCAGCAGAAGACACAGATACAAGCACCAATACAAGCGCACTTTTGGCTTGCAGTTGCTTAACTTCGACGGTGAGTGTGTGTGCTTCTGTGTGTATGTGTGTATGTGTGTGTGCCCAGTGGAAACTGCGTTAAACGACAAAACTTTTGAACATTTTAGCACAAGGGTAGCAGTTACAACAACAACAATAACTTCATAGCCACTTGAGCACCAGCATTCAATGCGTACAAATACACATAAAAAGCACACACACACAGATATGGAGACTCATCGCAGCATTAGCATATAAGGTCAGGGACATTTCTAATGGCGTCAAGTGGATACATCTGATATCAGCGCTCGAAATCAACTCCAATTCTGGTTGAATATTTGCCAAACTGGTTGAATAAACTCATATATCTGATGCTTACGACTTCAAGTGGAGGGTGATATTGCAAGAGTATATAAACTATGTATGTATAATTTAATGTGTACATAACAGAAATAGTGCTTATTTTAATTAATTTTTATTTTCAATACTTTATTTTTTTTTTTTTTTAATCGAAATTGCATAAATGATGATAATTGAGGTATACAAAACTTTATTAATATTGTTTATTTAAAGAAGAAGTTTTTTAAAAAATGCAGAGTCAAAGTGAAATGGGTATGTCAGAGCTTGGCATTAAACTATGGACTTTGCTAAAAGCTGATTCAATCCAAAACTCAAACTGGGACCCAGGAGGTTTTTGATTGGAAGTTGGTTGGATTTCGATTTAGATAAAAGCTAATTCAAGCTGGCTTTAGCCACGATAAAGTTACGCATTGGTAAATAATTGATAAATTTGTTAAGCACGTTGCATATAATTGCTCATAAATAAACCTAAACCATATGTCGCTCTACATTTCGGACTGTTGCAGCTGGGCGCACTTCCGATTCCGATTTGGTGCGGGCCTGTCACAGTTCATTGTAGCTCGAATGCCATAACGCCGCACTTCACTCAAATGCCACCAGGGAGATCAGTCGTCATCGTCATTGGCGGTGGACGTGGCTGTGGCTGTGGCTGTGGCTGCGGCTGTGGCTGCGGCTGTGGCTGTTGCTGTGGTTGCGGTTGTTGTGATTTTGGTCACATGCACGCTCAAACCGGGCCTAGGGTCTGGGACAGACGGTGCGGCTGCCAGCTGGGGCATTCACCTGCCTGCCAGTCTGTGCCGCATGTGTGTGCCCTTTTGGGCTGCGACGAGTCGTTCAACAATGAAGTCGAGTGCCCCAAAACAACTGAGACCTGCAATTGAACTGCTCCAGAGGTAGTCCCTTCCATTTCCTTTTCGTTTAAAGAGTGCATTATCAATATTTTGCAATCAGCGTCAACTAAGTGCGAGTCATTTTAATTAACATTTCTGATTGACTTTGCCTCAACAATTTGATTTAGATGCCCCGCACAGTATGCCAGAGATTTGGGCCCAAGATTCGCACACTGCCACAATAAGGCCCCAAATGAACTTGGCCGTTGGGGTCGGTCGTTCACTGGCTTCGCACGTGCTTTGTTTTCGTGGGACCCGGCCAAAACCGGAGCCTTGGCCACAAAATTATCGCTGGCATGGTTAGTCAGGCTGCTCCGTTGGCCATTTGCTGATTGCGACCGCACTATTTTTCGGGTCTGGCATATAAATTGCCATAGAGCCGAACCCAAGCCCGGCCGCCATTTCCTAATAGTTGAGGCTCCCACTTCGTATGCGACCAGATTTAGATTTCAATTCAATTGCATTGAGTGGCTGAGTGGCGTGTGCTTGTAATCCTGTCCAGCCTAAGCTCCAGCTTAGACCCAAGCTGTGCGTCTGTGCGTTCGTGTGTGTGCGTGTGCGTGTGCGTGTGTGTGTGTCTGTGTGCGTGGTGTGCGGTGTCCCGATATAGCCCTGTTGACTATTTGCCAGTCGATGACTTTTTACTGTCTACATGTGCGCACCGCACTTAATTGATGCAATGCATTCGAGTTGAGCCTGACATAACTTTGCTTTTAAGCCTCACACAGGCGTCAACCAACTTGGTCCCAACCCTGTTTGCCCACTCCTGCGGCCTGCGGACCTTGCCAAAAAAAAGGCCAAGAAAAATATAGCAAACAAAAAAAAGAAGAAAGCAAGCAAAATAAAAAAGGAAATAGAAGAAAGCATGACAGCTAAGTCGTTGGAGCGTTAAAAATGTGTGTCAAGCATTAGCTTCGAAAAGAAAATGGCATCAGCTGGCCGAGGGTTAGCGAGCCCGAACCTGACCGCCCAGCGTTGCGCATACGCCACATACGCCGAGGGCCCTCTGACGTGTGGCCTAATCCTTCTTCATACGCCCAAAATGGTTAATAACTTCACTGTGCCCATATTTATTGCTGCATTGTATTGTCGTCGATGTGCACTTGGAAACTGTAGGCATTCGGAATAAGAACGCAGGTGTGGAGAGTTGACAGGCTACTCGTTATGGGGAATCCAAGAAAAACTGCGCTTTGTATTTCACGCTCTATTGCAGATGATTTCACTCACAGGGATTATCACTAAACAGAACAGGCGGGCTCAAAATATAAAAGATTGGCACACCAGTGAACTCTGCAAGACTCTGGCTCAAAAATATCGTCGATAAAGAATGTTAAAGCCAAATTGAGTTACTCTGTCTCTGTTATTACAGAATTGTGACTCCTTAACAATGACTTTACGATATGGATTATGTTTTTTATGGGCAACAATATTTCTACATTGATCTTTAGCCTTTGCAGAGCAACTCTGTGAAGTACCTTGGCATGCAGCTTGACCGCAGGCTTAAATTAAAAACACAACGAATGTCGTGGCTATTAGGCCGAAAATCTCAGCTCAGCCTGGAAAACAAAGTTCGCCTCTATAAAGCTATTCTTAGCAACTCAAATATTGAAATTCTGCAGCGCTACCAATCAAAAACATTGCGATACATAGTTAATGCTCCTTTTTACGTTTCTAATGTATGCATCTCAAAATTCCCTATGTGAAAGAAGAAATAAATAAAATCAGTAAAAAATACATTGATTGACTTCATAACCACGACAGTAAGAAGACTTAAAAGAGTACACATTCTTGATCTCCCGGATATATAGAAAAAACATTTTTCTTTATTTTTAAGAAAGGTTTACTTAAAATACGTATAAAGAAATATATATATTGGGTTTTGGTATTAAATAAAATAGACATTATTAAATTAAACAGACAGAATTTTATTTTTATTAACAACAAAATGTGCCGTGAGGACAAAATTCCGAAGTCACAAAATTGTATTGACATATTATAGATGGCAGTGTAACCATTTAAAACCTATTTGTATCAGTATGTACAAAAATATTCCAGTTTAAACGGCAGATATATGCCATAGGAAGGGTTAAGGAATGCCATTAGTTATCGGCCATTAATTGTTGCGGGCTTTAATAGCAAGTTGAAAATGTAAAATTTAAAATTCAATAAAGCCGAGTGAGAATCAGGTCTAGTACCCTAACTTTGCACAAGTGCCGGGCTGCTGGTTATTGTTATTTACCGATAATTTAATTGGATTACCAGATAGAAACAGTAAAAGGGCAATTTCGAGCGTTCGTTCAGGGCTTATAATAACATCAGCGCCAAACAATCAGGCCTTCCACTTGTGGCCGAAAGAGAGGCCCTACCCTCGGCCCCTCCCCTCGGCCATGCCGCAACGCGCAGCGCTTGTCACTGCCATTGGACCGTGGCCCGGTGTTCACGCCTTTGGCTGCGCATCCCGGCGATGACAGGCGACGGCGTGTTCATATTGTGGGACTGTTGCCAGGAGACTTTGCTTAACTTTCGCCACTTGCGCCCGGTTCAAGGCTATGTGCTGCACGGTGTGGCCAAAGCGGACATATTTTTTATGGCGTAACAAGGTGGTAACATAAAACCGGAAACGGTGCGGGAACTGTGGCCTGGCTGAGGCGACGACGACGACGACGGCGACGGCGACGGTTTCTCCTGTCCAGACGTTAACTAAAATGTAAATAAAACTGTTTCAATGTGCCTCATTGTGTGCGTCTGTCCGTTGGCTTGTTGGTCGCTGGCCTTAAGCCCGTAAGAGTTAAATGGGTGCGGATGTTGCCCGGCGCTTGTCTCCGACTGCGTCAGCGTTAACAAAGAAAATGTCACGGAAATAACTGAGGATTAGATTGATGAGTTTGCTGCTAAGCCAAGCGGCTGGCCAGGCCCATGCCCAACCCGAGCCGGACAACAACAACTACAGCCTGCCCATGTCATAAACTAGTCACAGTCACAGCCACATTTGCAGTGCGGCACGTGCAACATCCAAAGCTGAAGCCCGGTCTGACACTGAGCCAACTACGGGCGACTAGGGACTGGGAGCAGCTTCATTTTTTGATTATATGCCAACATCAGTTTATTGCGCGGTCGTTTGGCCGCCTTTACATGTGTTATCTTCTACTTCGGCAAGTGTAATTAATTAAATTAGAGTAGAACAGCGCGGCGGCAAAGCCCAAAAATCTTCTAGTGAAATTAACTTACAAAGGGGATATATTTACAACAACAGGGACGGCGACAATAAAAACTAAAGCAAAAACAAACCCCTTGACAAGGTCGTTCATAGGCATACATACATATGTTATGTCGCAGTGTCCATATGTACCGCATATGCATACAACAACAACAGCAACAGCCTTACGAAACTACACTCGGCGAAAATCGTCGTTTAAGTCCAAGTATGGAACCTGTCCTTAAAACTTTTAGAACTTTCCGATATTTCATCTTTTTCACTGCACTTAAAATTGATTCTTAAGATAAGTATTAACAAAAATCAAAAGTAATTAATAATAAATTCAACATTAAGTTGAATTCGATGTAAACTATTTTGTATGAGATATTGTGATATTTTATATATTCATAATATTGACTTTCTTTGCTATATTTCAACCATCATTTCAACAATTAAAGAAAACTAATATTGTAAATAAAATAATATTATAAATAGTAATATATGTGTACCATATAATAATACAAAATAATTTTAAAAATATAAGCCCCTTTTGTTTTGGTGTATATTCTACATATATTTATTTAGGCATACGTAGCGTATACGCATTTGTTTGTATGTATACATAGGTATGTACATATAGGTATGCATATATAATGTCCAACATTATCGTTGACATTTATTAGCCCCAACTAAGTGAATTTTTTTGCTTTGCTGCCTTACAATAATATTGTTATTTTGTGTTTGTTGTTGTTCCGTTTTTGTGCATGTGCCGCCTGTACACCCTTCAGTACGAGTATCTGTGTTCAAACATGGACATGTGTGTGTGTGTGTGACTGCGTGTGTTTTGTAGGTGTGTCGGGTTTTGTCACGTTTAGCTAGCCCAGTTTTTGTTTCTTGTGCGGCATTTGGGGCCCAAGGGTTTTGGGTTCTGTGACATTCAAACCTTACGTGTTATGTTATTGAATCATTTTATTAATATTCACACATATACACTCGCAATTGAAAGCACAAGCACGCATTCACATATGAGTAGACAAACAATCGGATACATAACTTGGGCTTGGCAGGCTGCTGCAGTGAATGAATGTAAGTGAATCTTGATAGCTAGCACGATCCTTGATCTATGATCACTAAGTGTCCTTCCAAATATATATATGTATAGGAGAATAAGTAAATATTTATATTTATAGATCAGTACGAATATTAGATTACTGGTAAGGTATAGTATTTATTTCAAATATTTTGTTGTTGCTCTTGTTGGCTCACCTGGAGCGCTAATCCCCGAATCGCCTGACTGGCGAAAGCACAGTTATCTTCTGGCCAGCCGCTAGAGCCATGAATCATGTCCATGTCCAGCCTAGACTCGGTTGGGGCCCATGTGGCACGTCTATTAAGCTGCTTTAATGTATTTTGATTGCATATTTTTGTAAGTTATGAGTTGTGAGTTATGTTTAACATATGCGCATAAATTTTACCCATGCACACATGGGCAGCCCGAGCCTGTGACTGAGAATAATAGAGAGGGCAAGCGAGAGAGAAAGAGAGAGAGAGATGGCGGCAAATGTAGCGCCCAGCCTGTTTTTGTCGCACAAATTATTTAACTACTCATGTGTCTACTGGGCGTATGGATAATGTGCCATAATTATACGTTCAGCTGCTAAATAAATGGCTCACGGCGCCTATTAAGTACAAGCTGATAACTCATGCCACGAGGCCCTCGCCACGCTAACGAGATCAATCAGTTTCGCCGTAGCGGCTCAGCGTATTTTGCGCCAATTGTCTATTTAAATCAGCTGCCACGTTTTGGTGTCCTTGCGTATTTTTGCCGGGTGTGGCACCGGCTTGGTGGTTGATAATGCCAGTGCACTCTCCCCAGATAGTCGGGCATCGTGATTATGACAGCGGATTCGAATCCGTTGACTGCTCGCCGAGCTTCACTTCCGTTCCATTGTGCGAGGCGGCCATAGTTGTAGCTATTATGGCGCTGTGTGTTTCCTGTGCCGGGCGCCGGTGTCGCTGCCAGCGTACGGTTGGGCTCCCGGTTCGTTGGCTCGTTAGTCATCATCACCTGCCTACCAAAGCCAAAACCCAAAGCCGACAGCGTTAGCGACACTCTGCCACGACTCTGTCCTAGACATACAGACAGACAGAGGGCCAGGGCGACGACAATGCAATTGGAATTGTAGCTGCAGTCGGCTTCCATCGCATCACATTCTTTGCTGGCGCCCAAGGCTGTGATTTGTACTCTGTATTCCTCCGGGTGGTCACGTCCAAGTCATTATCATTATCTGCACAGCGCTCATCGCCTTGTTATTAAACATAATAATTGGGTGCAATTTAGCATTTTGCTATTTCAATTTGCAGCTGCAGTTCCTCTTCCACGTCCTTGATGGGCCTTTCTTGCCGCCCAAATAGACGCTCTTATTATGTTTTCAATGAAGTGTGGCAAAAGAGCAGAGCCCAAAATGCCTGAATAAATATACAAGATGTATCGATTTTTATATTTGATGGCGTTTTTTTCATGGTTTGTCTCTAGATTGATTCTGCATTTCAAATATGTTCACTATTGAAAATACACCTTTGTGGATTTTTAAAAAAATAAAATATCATGTACTTACCAATTTTCAAATTTTTTTTTTTTATTTTTAATCGATTGTGAGGGGGTCAAATTTTTTGTAAAAAATCATGCCAAAATTGACAAAAATGTTGATATGTAAAGCCCTCGGATCCATATCTCCAATATTTCAAACGCCCATAACTTTGTCAAAACTGGGTTGTCCTCTAGATTGATTCAACATTTCAATAATATTATTATATTAAAAATAAAGTTGTTTGGCTCTTTACTTTTTCACTTTGTTAACCAGTATACAAAAATATATATATTGATGTAATCCTTTTTTCTGTAGCAAACTTGCTTGGTAATGATTTTTTTAGTTAATGTCTGATATCACAACAGTTATTTTTGGGCTATTTTGGGCTCGCGTAAGTTATCAGGGTTTAATTGGCATACCTAAGTGACTTTCACGTAATCCTCATTCATTTCTATTTGGCACTTAAGCCCATTGCACAACTGCTTTCCAAAAGAAAACGTGAACATAAATTGATTGGGGCTGTAAAAGCTGATTAATAGTATATATAATTCATAACTGATTGTAAACACTTTTACGCATTTTTAATGAGTACGGGGTATTAAAAGCTTAAAGCTTTCTTGCTTATTATGGGCTTATAAAGCAATTGCCGTAATCCAAGAAAAATATTTAAAAGAGCAATAATCGACTACCTGATACCCTACGCGTAACCGTTGAGTAGTTTCTTATTGCTATTCACCTTTGATCTCTGAACCTCCAAGTGCTTTAAGTAGTTTCTAGAGGAATGAAATGTGATTTCTTATCGCCGACTAAAGTGTTACCCCAAGGCGGGATATAAGGAGTAAATGCTTTCTATCAGTTGGATACATTGTATCCCATGGATATGTAAGCGCAACTTTGTAGGGTTGCCCACTTTCGGTAGAAGTATGTAGGTGCGTACACACACACATAGGAAAACCCAACAAATTTAATAATCATAAAAAGCGGTAGCACACGAAACAGAAACAAAGCAAACGCAGCGTGAACAAAGCGAGGCACGCAACCAAGTGAAAGGCAATGGGGAAAATGCAAGCGAACGTAAGGATAATGCATAAACAGGGCATGGCCAGGGGCGGCAGCATGGGCATGGTCATGGACTTGGGCGTGGACTTGGGCGTGGGCGTTGCCAAATTATGCTAGACCAAGTTTAAATGCAATTGAAAGTTTTGCAAAAAAGCAGCATCTATATATGCATGGCAGGGGACGGATAGGCGGGGGGCTGGCGCTAGGGAGATGGAGGTGGGGGTGAAGCGGGCATAAGACATGTCATAAATGTTGACTCAGTGCTCTGGGCGCCTGTTGGCAAAGTCGCTAAATTCATATGTACAACTTTATTGAGGGCAACCATTTGGGTCTGCTGTGTGGCAAATGAAATGCAACTGCAACGACGCCTCTCAAAACCAACGCCAACAAATTACCCTCAGACCCCGGAAAGGCGCCCGAACCCGAACCCGAACCCGAACCCATGTCCGACCCATCCCCGTGGTCCCCCTGCAACTGTGCTGCATGATAACGCCACTTTGTGGCAAGCGCGGGGTGGCAAAAGTTTTGCAACCGGACGGACAAGTTGAACAAAAGTCTTAACATATTTTCGTAATCCAAAAGTTTAGCACAAATGCGACTTAATTGTTGGTACGCGTTGTCCTCTCTTTGCACTAGTTGCAGTTGTTGCTGTTGTTGCTGTTGTCGCTGGCATAAACAAAGGCCTCGGCAAGCTGAGAACCCAAATGAATTTGCTGTTGATGATGTTGCCGCGCTTTATTAAGTGATTAAAAAGAATAGCAAAAGTTGCGCAACTGCAGCAGCAGCAGCAGCAGCAGCAGCCAGTCCCGCTTCAAGGGTGGCCAACTTAACGGGCTAAAAGCGATAGGATGTGGGGGCGTGCCGCCCATGGAGCGTAATGCTCGGCTACCACATTATGCAGATTTGAGCAAACAGCGCACAGAACACAGGAACTTGGCTTATTTACTGTCTTTAATGCGCTTATTGTGGACAAGGGCGGGGAAATGCTTCAGGCTTCATGGCTCGCCATGGGCAGGCTCGGTGATTAGGGCCAAAAGTTGCGTGGCTTAAAAGGGTTATGCATCACCCAAGAAAAATAATCTGGAATATTTTTCATTACATGAAAAGAGTTGAGCGCGTGTCGGAGTAATTTAAAAGACTTTAATTATGGCGTAAATAAGCGACTTGCAAATAAGAAGAAATAAAAAAAAACGTCTTAAAACAAGACATAAAATTCCACTTTGAATTTTCATCTATCTTTATTATGAATCGAAACTTAAACGAAATGGCTCCAAATAAAAAGAAAGAAAAAGATTGGTTTGGCTTTGGGCAGTATTTTAGAGCTAATTTTGGAGGTGAGCTACCAACTACCTCTGAAGCTCAATATACGGGAATATTCTATAAAAAACTTTTCTTTTATTATAGCAAGTTCAAAACGTGGCTGCTGAATTGTTATTTAGGACAATATAAGAAAGAGTCAACCAAAATGTTGGCCGTAGTTCATTGCAGTTAGTATGTTCTACTGGAATTTTATTTTACTTAATATTTATTTAAATAATATATGAGACTTTCTACTGTTTCTTTTTGTTTGTTCTTCCTTTAGTTTTTCACAAGCTCGGTGGCCTGCATTGAAAGCTGCAGGCAAGCAGTGGCTCTCCTTTGTGTTTTTCTCTTGTGTCACGCCTCGTGGCGCCCAATAGATTTTATGAACATTAAATTTTTTGCTCAACAGCAGCACAACAGCAACAACAACAACAACAGCAAGGACAGGCGAAACTGATGACAGTTGCTTGTTGCTGTCGTTGATGTTGTTGTTGTTGTTGAGCCGAAAGATTTCGTAAGTTTTTATGTCTTCATTTTTAGCAGGCGCTGCAAATCAAAGTGAATGGCATAAATGTCTGTATCTACTTAACACAAATGCCCTTTTAGGCATAAACGATGTGACGTATACGTAATAAATACGCACATTATGGCAACAAGAGCGAGAGCAACAGCAACAACAACAACAGCACCCAAAACAGAAGCCTCGCCATAAGCCATAAACCGAACGTATTAACGCCACAAATTTCGACACAAATGTGACACAAATGTCACACAGACTTATTGATTTCTTCGAATCGAATTCGGATGATGGCAAATGAGAACAACTACATACGAGGCACGCATGGTATATACTACATCTGTGCTGTCCGAGCAGCTTAATGCGAAGACGCGATTCCCAAATGCCGACAGGCGACGCACATCAACTCTTGTCGCTGGAAACCAAAATTAAATTCTCGTTGCTCTAATCGAACACTTTTTGGCCTGATAAACACGTAGCACGCAGCTCACCGCAGACGTCCAGACCAACATCAACACACACACACACACACACACGCATTGCGCACTGACATCCAGGCATGGCTGGGGGCATTACCGTTGATGGGCACACGAGAATGCAATTATGTGGACACTGAGCACATGCTGAGATTCGAATCGGACCCCTGGTCATGGTTCAAAGGTGCTTTAGGAAATGCATCTCATTTCATCTCTAGCTTATGCGTTAGATGTGCATATAACGACGCAGATTCCCCTGTTAAGATGGCCAAAGATCAAGTTCAAGGTAACTATATAAGTAAGAAGTAATCTTCTCTGAAGTCATTACGTATATATATTCCTGGTCCGCATATACGCTCTCGTTCTCGGAGGTGCTTTAGGGCTATAAACTTCATATTTACAATGTGTTTAATAATTAAATATTTGTTTAATAATATATAATAATTTATTGTATGGTACGATAAAAACGTGGTTACAGGGTATCTTGTCGAGTTCTCCTGGCACACTCTTTTATTTATTTTTTTTGCCTGCCTTGAAAATCTTTACAAGAGCGACGCAAAAAGAATTTTTAATTTGATTAAATTTTTTTTGCTGAAATGCATGTGCAACACCCAGAGACAGAACACTTTGTTTAAATTATTCGGTGCCTCTCCTTAAGGTGCGTTTCGTGAGTCCGGTTTTTCGTATCCGTGAAGAAGAAGGAGTCGTTTCTATTATTAATTGTATGTATATGATGCTTGCTCTTGCTCGGAATCAAATAATTTGTCCTATTTCGAGTACTGCAAATATTGTCAGCGCATTTCTAAAAAATGCATAGTAGGTAATTAATTATATTACTCTGATATGTACTATAGCAAACATATTCAAAAAACTCTTTTCCAATTCGCAAAACAATTGAATTGTGAACACTATGTCTGTAGTCTCAGCTGCAACTACACCTAGACTATAATGGACTATAAAATAATGTAAATGGCGTTCATGTGTTATTGGGTTCAACCAGCAACAACTTTTTTTTAGCCCGCTTCACTTTAATCGCCTAAATATTTGCGTCAACAGTTAGTTAAGCCCATAAATATTTATGCACTTTTGACCAAAAAGGATTGAGAGGAAACCTCAGCTTACAATTGATGACAACATGAACGGTCTCCCAAAGGGTGCCCAGTGGACTGAAACATGGCTATTAAGGGCTGCCAACAGATTAAGTTCGGTCAATTGCCATTTCGTCGAAATGAACTGCTTTTGAGCAGTCGGTGAGAGCCAAAGCTGCACTTTTTATTTTTGTCCTGACATTGCAGACATTTAAATGCAATTTGAATAAAACGAAAATGCAAACGTTTATTCGATTCTTACCAACTTGTATTTTTGCAAATAATACAAAAATAAATTGGGATTTGCAAAGTCATATTTGAACCGATATTTAAGCTGGATGACATTCTGGTATTACACTTGGCTGAAGGTATAACAATTATTGTATTGTTCATTGGCAATGGTAAATGTGACATCTAAATTATTTAGTGAGATCAGCATCTATTTATTTCTCTCATACATATGTATATCAATGGCCACAGATCATACCGTAATAAAAGGTTTTTACATAAGACTCGTTGTGTATATTTTTGCAAGTGCATAAAATTGTGCCTAAATCGGGATTTACTTTTTGACAATTGCATTGCAGCACTGCAGAAGGAATTTTATTTTGTGACCGCATTCGGCACTGTCACGATTCAGTTTCTGGTTAGCTCCTTTGACAACGTCTGTGTTTTCCGGACAACGGCTGCACTGCGGTTTCATCGGCATTTTTGTGGCCTCTGTGGGTTAGCGTTAAATTTTGTGTTGTAGAATTTCTATTACTGTAAACTAGAGTGAACTACATGCTGTATCTAAAGCGAATAGTTTCTTTAATCAAGCACAATGCACGTAGCACACATACAGCTCCACACACACACACACACACACACAGCCCGCTCCAAAGGTCGTATCCAGCAATTAGCCACGTTTCGCATTAAAAGTGTAGATGCCATGGGGAGGTGAAAGGTGTGTGATGGGCGGCACTTATGCCGTCAATAACTTAATTTCCACTACAACGTGATTTAATTAACGATTACAATAAGCAGGGCCAAGCAGGCTGCCCTCTTCGGTCAGATGGGCCAATGAATGGATGTGCCCGCTGTCCCATTTGCTCCGCATGAAACAATTAAGTGAGTTTCCCTGTCGCTTTGGGTTAACATCCAACTTGTTATCGAGTTGACCGCTCTTACAAAACTTTTCCTCTCGCCCGTTAGCCGCATGTGACGCCGTATGGCGTGTGCGTGCTAAATAGAAACGGATATCGAAATCTTTATCCAGGCATGTGTTTAACCGCATTAAATTTCGACCTCCACATGAACATGCACACACATGTGAAACATGGAGTTGTCCGGGCGATGGTAACTCTGCCATGTGCCGGAGCATATTGCTTCAAACATCAACTGTGGGTCGGGCACGTATGGAGTATGGGGAAAGCGTGGCCACCAAGTTGTAAGTTGTGTATTTGCTCATATTTGGTAGCATAATAATTTGTGTTATTTCCAAATCTTCTATTTCCATTTACTGAAACTGAATAACAACACTAAAAACAGAACGTGCTCTATGTGAAGTGCAATTATCAATGATAGAACATTCAAATGGTGCCAATTTGGCCAGCCTCTCAGCCAGCTGAACATCGAGACTCTGCTTTGGCCTCCCCTTGCCCAGGTCGGCATCCAGCTCATTTGCTGCGTTGCTGCATCTACCTAATTTACATGCAGTTAAACTGAGGCGCCAACTTTGTGGCCCAACGAGCCATGTTAAAGTGCACAATGCGGCGTAAACAGCCAAACAACATTTGCATTCGCACAAAGCCAGTGGGCACCCCGCCGCAGTCCACAGTCCGGTTGTCGTCCGCTAATAGGCGCATTTAAGCGCATTACGTCGAAATTATCGTAGATGGCAAAGCGCTGGAAAATGCAATCAGCATTTTTATGTCACGCCCTACGAGAGACGGGCACATATCGAAGTTTTTCATCACGTTAGGAACGATTTCCAATATTGACTATATTCGTAGATATCTCTTAAGCAGGTTGTCGATAAGTTTTTATATTTATATATTTTTCCTTTGAAAACATATTTGAACTTTGACAATATATTGACAATCATTTATTTATTTACCCTTTGAAATTTATAAATCGTTTTGTCACTGTTGGCAATATCTCACTAGATTCAGATGCTATTTTTGTTACCATCCAACTATAATGCCCATTCCGACGAAACCTCACGATGTTCCTCGCTTGAGAATCTATTAGGTTCAGACCACTTACAACATGATTTAAATACAACTGCATCGTACCGACAAAAACCATTTTAAAGCCTCCAGTTATTTAAATGAAAATGTATATTCGATTCATAATTTTATTACGCATTTATTTTTCGTACATTCTTTTTATATGCATATTTTAACTTTACAAAAAAAAAAGTTTTCCCCTTTGTGTAGTTATTATGCTTTAATTAAATATTTCCTTACTTTCCTTAATTGTTTATGTTCCTTTTTCTTTAATTTTTCTTTATTTGGTTTGCATATTTGGTCATGCAGCTGGATTTAAACGATTTAGTTTAAAGTTTTAAAACAATTTTTTTCGTTTTATGGAAAGTTTTTCATTTAAAATGTACACCAAAAAGATCATGCATTACAACTAGAATATATTTGTAATTATCAATTTGCTTTTACTTTTATCTTTTTTGTTTTTTATTTTCATTCGTGTTGGATTTCGTTTTTGAAATCGAACCGCTTCTCTATTCTTTCAAGTCATGAAGGACATGAAGGAAGCCAGCGAACTTTTACATTGATATACTTTCATAATACTTTCATAATTCATTTAAATCGGCTGATAAAAGACTACATTGTTATGCAATATCTTGTGTGGGATGCTTTGCATTTCGTTCCTTTGGGTTCTTTTGATAACAGTTGTATTTTTGATATTTTGTATTTTATTAAACGAAGAGCTTCTCGGTTCACATACTATATATAAATTAATGAGTTTTTTATTTTTTCAATAGTCTGCATGACATTGCCGTCCTGCTTTTCATTAAAGTCACACTGAAAGAGTGAATACAATTAATTGTACTTAATCTAATGCTATGACATGTATTTTTTCCACTCTATTCTTAGGTAATAATTAGTAATTCACAAAGCAAAAAAATATACATTTATTATAATATATGTATGTATATATTATATAAATGGATATTTTTTTTTACATTTAATTTGGTACAATGTTTGCTTCCAGTTCTATGTTAGAACAGGTAAACAACAATAACAAAAAAAAAAAATTAAATAAATAAAAATATGAAATTAACAACATTAATAGAAAATTCTCTAAAACGAGACTTTTTGTTCACATTTAGTTGTTCATTGGCTTGTTAATTACTCGTATTCTCTACTGACCAAAAGGTTTACCTATGTATTTTCTTGCTTTGGTAAAATTTGATTTTAACAGTTTATAAAATTTTGATTAAAAAAAAACAACGTGAATATATATATAGACTATATACATTTATGTGTAACACTTTTTCATTTATTGATTTGATAAGGCTTAGGCCTGGAAAATAAATGTGGCATGCAACTTGTTTCTGAAAAACATTCTGTACTTTCTTTCTGTTACTGTTTAACATGCCACGAATCCAATTTTTTTTTTTTTTAAATTTGACACTTTTTATTGGTTTAATGCTCTTAAGACTTTTGTCATGTGTATAGAAGGCCATAGTTAGCCGAAAGAAAACTTTGACCTTAATTTATTGTAAATTGTTTATTTCGTTTTGTTTTGCAGACATTTTTTGTGTTGAAAGGTATATTGGTAAAACCCCACATTGAATGAATGGATAGTTGCTTAAAAGATTTATTATTTCAACTGCCTCAGACCCGCATTACTAACTGTATCGTATTGATGGTGGGGGGGTGGGTAGGGGGGAGTACCAAGATCAATTTTTCTGATTGCCTACTGTGATATGGACCACTTTATTAACATAGTCATCTTTGTGTTCTCCGGGTCTGTTGGTAGGTATTATTATTGCTAGTACTATTACTTTGTTCATCTTCTTTGAAACTGTGGCTTGTGTAAGAGAGATTGTGACGCAAGACTCGAATGCAGCTTCGCTTGGGTGGGTCAGAGCTAAACGTGGGTGAATATCGATTTGCCTGGCATTGCGTGGGTAACTTTCAACAGTTGGTATATTGTCGTCATCCGCTTAAAGGTGTGTACAAGTAGGAGGTGTTAAATTTGTGTATTTTGTGTGTTCGTGTGCATCATTTGAATAGTGGATGCTTTTAGTGATAAGTTTTTGTAACAAGAAACCAATAGTATAGTCAAGAAGTAAAGTATTAGCTAGTTTGACTTAAAGATTTTTAAGTATTATTCTTGTAGAGATTAGATAAGAATTATTTTTCTTAGTAATTTAGTGTGAAGGAGGTTAGAAATCTAAGTGTAAATACACGGATAGTTAAAGACCAGTTGGTATGTAGACTTGAACGAATTTTTTTTTATTTTTCTATTTTTTATGTAAAGATGTAAGCCTTCTTAATTATTCGTACTGCGGCAACATTTATCTAAAAATAATACAATATTTGTCTATCTCATTTTCCTTTTAAACATCGATAATTTTTTATTATTCTCCATTAGTTTCGTATTATTTTAATTGCTGTAATTATTATTTTATATTATTTTTTTGAAGACAACACTTATTGGTTAAAACTCTTTTCTTTTTTTTTTTTGGACATAGTTCTCTAGTGTGACAAATCTTGAATTCTTTTTAGATTCTATTGTTTTCCCCATTCTGTTTTCAAAATGTTGAGTGTTGTTTGTGTTTTTGCTACCGCACTTGGTGCAGTTATTGTTTGGTGTAAGTAAGTTTTAAGTTGTAAAGTTGAAAGCTTTTTTGGGTGTTTCAGCTAAGGTACCAATTTGCTACAGGTTATCTAAGTGGAAATTGTTTTGCACTCTCTCTTGGTTCTTGTTTTTGTTATTGTTCTCGCTCTAGCTCTTGCCCTCGGGCCAGGGCAGATTGAAAATCTGTTGAGATTTATTGTTGCTGGAAGACTACAGCTAAGTAAACACATGCCTATGTACATACGAGGATGTTCATACAAGTATGCCATTATGTGAGTAAGTAGTACTAAGAACAGATAAAATTAATAAATAACTGAAATTCCAGTTCTAGGTCCAGTTCCGTTGGTTTGAGTTTGGAAATTCATTGAACATTCGGGTATTATTTTTATTTTTCAATAATAAACTATTTACACTTGTTGGCTTTGCGCCCTCTTTGTTTGTTTCTATTGTTTGTGAATGCTTGTTGTTGCTAAAAATTTAATGGCTAATAGTTGTGTGTGTTGTGTGTCTTATTTCTACTTAAAAAATACAATACACCAATATATATGATAAATATTGTATTTAAGTTGCATAGTGTAATGCAAACATACATACATGTATATTGTACCTACATATGCATGTATAACTATTTACACAGTTTCTCATTATTTATGAATAGAACTACAATTAAGCATTTGGCTGCTGTTTCTTTTGTTTTAGTTTTTAATTTTTGCATAGTTCTGCTGGTCCAATTTCTGATTTTAAACATTGATTTTCATTTGATTCGCTTTAGTTATTTATTCTCTTAGTTCTTGCTTATTGTTTAACACACAAATATATAAGTACATTGTACATATCTAAATATGTATATATATGTATGCATATTATGTATGCAGAGTATATGTAGGTCTGTCGAAATAGACTTGGAAACTCTTGTCTGAGTGTTTATATTGAAGTTATTGATTGAAATTTAAATAGCAACAATTTAAAACAACAACAAAATAAAAAAGTTGTCAATGTCTTTAATATTCTTTAATATACGGGTATATATTGGCTTATTATTTTTATTGGCTGAAATTCACTTCGCTAACCGAAATTAGCATATTCAAATGTGCTGCACACAATCTATAAATCCATTATTCCTTAATTTCATTAAGGTTTTGTATAGTCGAGTTGTGTTTGGTATGCCCACTATAGGTATTCGTATCCAAGTAAAACTTTGGATTTTAGTTCAGATTGAAGTCTTGCGTCTTTAAAAGCACAATCAACATAAATGCGGACTCGACAAAAGGTATTTATTAATACACTGATCGATAATCATTTTCAATTAATTTCACGGCTTCAGCTAAAAAATGGCAAACTTTAACCTTAACTGTTGATATGTTTACCATATTGAAGTAAACTGAAAGCTTTGGTTTATAAGAGATTGTTTTATTGAAGTCTAAGATATAATGCTTCAAATTATGTTTTTTAATTAGTTTCTCTATTATTTTTTGGGCAGTACCAGAACTTTAACAACAATGCAAAAAACAAAAAAAAAAAAAAAAAACAAAAACAAAAAGCTGGGGACACTCGGTTCCAGTTTCATTTCGTAAAAATATAGAATTTCTCTAATTATGGTATACTTTTATAAATTTTCTTTTGGTTAGATTTTTTTGTATCATACTTTTTGGTTGTATTTGTTCGTTAATTATTAATTTTTGTTTTTTTGGTTAGTCGGTAGTTTGTTGGTATAAAGCTTTAGTTACGCATGCAGTCATCGGTAAAAATGCTGTTGCATACTTTTGTGGGCGCACTCAGTCGAGCACATCAAACAAATAAAATTTGCGCATATACATATACATACATAGTTATACATATATGTACATACCATAATCACCACCGGTCAATCGGCATGGTAATCCAAAGTTTGGCCTTAATGCAATACACTTGTTGCATATTGAGGATCGATCGCAGGTCTTGCGGTGCGCAGTCATTGTTTGTGAGTGTGAGTGTGTGTGGGTGTGGGTGTGAATGTGGGTGTACGTGGTACAAGTGACAAACATAAACACATCCACACTTTTGACCATAATTGCATATTTATGGCCTTTTCGTAGCTAGTTTGACAATTCGCGTTCGGTTTCATTTTCGCATTTGGTTCGCTCATATTTCATTTTGTTGTTATGCAAATTTCTGTTGTTTGTTTGTGTATGTGCACAAGATTGTGTGTGCTGGTGGGTGTGTGTGCGTGTGTGTCTGTGTTATGGCCAGCAGCATTTGCAACAGTCGGCAGGCAGCAGCAACAACGGTTAGCAGCCAGAACGGCAGAATAAATGTTAAAAAAGAAAGAGAAAGAGATAGAAAGAGAAAAAGAAAGAAGAAAAGCACATATTTTAATTGGCGTACAAGAATTTCAATTTCATGCGTCTATGTGTCTGTCTGTTCGTGAGTGTGTGTGTGTATATGTGTGTGTTCATTGCAAAAGAAAGCAACAACAAATCATATCAGAAAATATACCAAATCAGATAGCAATAACAGTTAGCAAAAGGTAACGAGCAACTGCATCTATTTTTCTCCTGTTATTTTTTGTTTGTTTTCATTTTCCAGCTCCAAGCGCAGCCAAATCGTAATTCTTTGCACTTAGCGACACTTGAATAGAAATACAAAAACATATGCACAAAAATACACACATACATATATTTATTAGATATATTTGACTAATGAATGTGTAAGGCTACAGTTACGAGCACAGTAAATATACATCGATAACAATTTGGTTGTTTTTTCGAGCTATGTAACTACACACATTCGAAAAAAGTTTGTTTAAGATACTTATTTAAAATAGTTGTACATCAAATTGGCTGTAATGCAACGTTATATTTTGTGGAATCCATTAAGAAAATGAAAAACAAAATGTAATGAGTTTTTTGCTCTTTTTCAACAAGCCCGATGAAAATTTAATAAAAACAACTTTTTTTTCAGTTTTTCAGTTAGCATTTTAACATTCTGAGTAAAACCGTACACCTACATACCCTGCGAACTGTTAACCAATACAAAAAATGTACGATTATTTTGGTGAGTATATCTTTAATTATATAGGGTATTTATGCTCCAATTTAATTGTTTCCGTACTATAGTCAAATAATACATAAGTTATTAAATACTTTGTAACAATGAGTTGTATTTTTGAGTTTTCTCATACTTTCATCCATTTTTCTTTCACAGGGTATGTGTGTGTGAATGAAAAAAAAAGAAATTACAACTAGCTTAATTCTACCAATGCTTGTTGTAAACAGGCAATAAAACATACATATGAAAATGTATAACAAAACGAACTTGGAAAGGTAGTAGAAATAGTTCAAATATCTTAAACACACACGCTCAAACACTCACACACACACACAGACAGGCATATGCATATGACTAAGAGCTCATTTATTTAGGTGTTTAATTATGGCTATTGAGCAATTTATGTGACCTTATTAATTAGTTTATTAGTACGTCTTTGATTTTTTATTTGCTAGTGGTCTTGTTTTCCTTGGTTTTTCTTTTTTTATTTGCAGTTAAAAGTAGTTTTAATTTTCATCACAGCTAACGTTAATTTTATTTTTGTTACTATGATAACTAGTTTATGTTCTTTTTTTCTTGAATTATTTATATTTAATTTGTTGTCTCCGATTCAGAAATTTGAAAAAGACAGGCAAAAACAAACACAACAATTTATCAGAATTTTAATTTTATTTTTGTTTTAGGTTTTGTTTCTTTTTTTTTTGGTTTTGTTTTTTAGATTAAAGTTCAATTATTTTATAGTTATAATCTGTTATTAATTTGAGTTTATATTTAAATTTAACACTATAACACATTTTACATTTTCAACATGAATTCAACATACACACAGATTTGGGTTTTGCCAGATCTTAAACTGACCTATTTTTTTTTGCTTTTTTTTTTAAATTTTTTTTGTTGATGTATGAAGAGGAAGAAAAACATATTACTTGTATATAGCCACACACATGTATAAGGAAGTACATTGAATGTAAATCTTACAAATTAAAACACTTGAGTTGCATTTCTATATTATGTAATATTAAATCCATCCTAGAAAACCCATTGCGCGCAACTTCACAATTCACTTTTTTGGTTCGTGAAATTGAGCGGCAAGGGGGAGCTTGAACCATCATGCATGTGTGAAACCCAAGTCTCGGAAATACTTATGCGGATATCAAAGGTACTCACTGACGGCGAGCGTTAGCCGCAGTTAACGACTGCAAACATATAAATGCCTATTAGCAGGAGACGCCCTGCTTGGCCACCGTGTACCAGGTGCTGACCGTCACCAGCGAGGGCGAGTCCGGTGTGTGGGGCAGTTCCGTGTTCGGGTGGCCTGCAAGCCCATTGCTTTCCTGGGCCTGGGCCTGGGCTTGGGCCACCAGGCCATTGGGCGGCAGGGGCGTGGCTGCTGCAGCTGTTGAGGCTGCTGCTGCTGCAGCCGTCGCTGCCGCTGCAGCTGCCACCTGCACTTGCTTGCGATTGGATCGCTGCTTGTGCCTGTTTTTACTCTTGGCCGGCTTGGACGGTGCCTGCGGCTGGGCGGCCATCTGGGCCGGCACCGGGTTTTGGGCCTGGCCCTGGCCGAGCTGCTGCGGATGGTGGAAGTGCAAGGGCTGTGGCATGTGCAGGTCGCGACCCACCTGCGGGCCCACCTGCGGACAACGAAAGCGTATGGCCTGCTCGTTAAGCACATTAAGCTCCGGCCACCGTGACCGGCAGCTTGGGTCCAGATGCTGATTCGGGTTGTGCGGGCGCTGCTTGCTCTTGCTCCGTTTGCGCTGGCGCGACTTCGAGTGCGACTTGCGCAGCCGCAGCGCCGCCAATTGGCGCGACTGCAGCTCCGTTTGGGGCCGCAGGCAGTGCCGGCAGATGAAGCGACTGCGCTGGGACACGCCCATCAGCAGCCGCCCGCCACTTTCGTACTCGTCCAGGTCTGCGTCATCGGCGTCCTCCTCGTCCTCGTCCTCGTCCTCGTGCTCGTCCTCGTCCTCGTCGTCGTCGTCGTCCTGGTCATCATCATCGTTCTCCTCCGCCTCAAGCCTTTCGTCGTTGCCATCAAAGGCGCGTCCGCTCGGGGCGCGGGGCCTGTGATAGGTTTTGTGGTTGTTGTGCTTGCTGTGGTTGTTGTTGCTGGTGCAGTTGGTTGCTGTTGTTGTTGTTGTTGTTGTTGTGCTGGCGCCATCCATGTCAATGACATGACAGCACTTGGCTGCCGCCTGGTGTCTTGTGCTATGTATTTGTTGCATTTGCTGTTGTTTCGTCTTGCAGTTTGACTTACGTTTCTCTGGTTGCGATTGCTGTTTGTGTTGCTGTTGCTGGTGCTGTTGTTGTTGTTGTTGTTGCTTTTGTTTTTGCTGTTGACTACGGCTACGTCGCCGCCTGCGAACCGTATACTCATCGCCCTTATCAGTCGGATATGGTCAGAATGCTGTGTCAAAGACGGACATAGATCTGGATATAGCCTCATCATTCCGGCATGCCTCCAAGAACTCCTCCAGCGTCACAACGCCATCGCGATTGATGTCCATTTTCTGTGGAGCATTATTCAGTTGAAAGCGTTATAAGAATCAAATCACAGCCAGTTGGCAAAGTAGAAAGCGCTCTAATACTGCTCAACTAGTCTATAACTATCTGACACAATTCCCTATAAAGTCTGTTTCGAACTGGCAAAAGTTTGATTCCAGAAAGTTTTGCCAATTTGGTAGTCCATTAAACATTTAATTACTTAAAAACAGCTTTGCAATCTCTCATTTGCTCAATCCAAGAATCGGTAATGAGCAATAGTTGTTTAAAATGAGAGTTGCTTTAAAGCTAAGGTCGAATATTTGGTTGGCCCCTACGCTCCTGGGCTGCCTATTCAATTTGCACAGGTTGCCGTCTCGTCTGAATGAGGACTAAGATGAGGCATGCAACAGGACCACAGCCGCTAATGACAATGCGTGACTGGCAAGCCAAACGAAGCAAGCCAGTAAGCAGGAGAATCTGGGCAAATAGACCGCGCCACGACTATGTCCAGTCCCCAGTTTTACTCCCGCGTTTATTTTGCCTATTCATTTGCACTTCCACTTGGTGGGCTGTCTGGCGAAATGGCCAACAAAAGAAATACATAATTTGATTTGCATAATGCAGAGCAACTAAGCCGCCAGTTTGAGGCGAGCGCAAATTGAAATTGCATAATTAACATAAGTAATGCCGGTTGTTCGCTGAACCGATGCCGAACTGAAACGGAACTCAACTGAACTGAACAGCTGTAGGCCAGTGGAGCTGCCGGCCCCACTGTGTGGCCACTCACCTGAAAGATGTGCTCCACCTTGCCCTTGATCTTCTCCTCCTCGGGGCACTCGTCGGGCAGGCGGCCCATTAGCTCGTATATGGCAGTCACAATGTCAGTCATTTCCTCCCTCGTAATGAAGCCGTCGCCGTTGATGTCGTATAGCGAGAAGGTCCAGCGAAGCTTTTCCTCCACGGAGCCGCGCGACAGTATCGAAAGTCCTTGAACGAAATCCTGTGCCAAATGAAAAATAAGTAAGCATAAGTACACAGTATTACAGATGCAGATGCGCTTACAGATAAAGTAACGCTTACAGATACAGATACTATTATAAATAATTGTACACTGAGAATAAAAAAACTAATTACGTACGCTTGCAAATCGTTGCATAATACGAATACTTTGAAATACTTTATTAAAATTAATTTAAGTTTAATATATGTTTGTTCATTTCAGCAGAAACATTGTATTAATTAAAGTTTGCTGCATCAACCTCTGCCCTTAACTGAATTTTCATTTGAAACCATTTAAATTGATTTTGATTAACATCAATGGTAAGATGGGTATTCAAATAATTAGTTTGTAAATGAGAACGAGAAAGCGGCTTTGAATTCATAATGTCAATTAAATAAGCTAGAATAAAACGAAAGCTCTTGGGTTTAATTTCAACCAATGCCACTATCTAGAGTAGTTTGCTTATTTAATTAGGCAGAGGTTTAATACCATTTCTTGGAATGTAATACTTCTTACTGCTCCTCAATGTTGCAATGTGATTAACGCAAATGCCATTTCTTGAATCAAACACGATAGTTGAAGCTTCTAGTAATTGGGGTCGTAATGTTCTCAGACGCTACACGTATGTGTTTTCTCAGTGTACAGATACACACAATGAGACAGGCGGGCACTCGAAATGTGAATGCGACAACGGAGCCAAACGAAATTGAAAATATGTTTTAAGAAATTGCCCGTAAGCCGCAGCCTCTGAGCACGTAGGAGCTCTCCCCCCCCCCCCCAATCCAGTTAAGTCGAGCACTGCCCAACTAAGAGCTGGTGCTTCCACAACGTAAGATACTGCTGAAGTGGACATTTATTTCAGTGCTTTGTATGACAAATGTGTCTAGATAAGAACTGGCAAGTGGAAAAAGTTGTACAACTACGCCAGCCACGATCTGCGTCCCGGGGGAGATGTTCGAGCCGAGCAACTGATGGCCTAGACGCAGCCAGCAGCAAGCTAAGCTTCCTTTGCATCTCTGCTCGCTATACCCTGAAGTCAGTTGAAGTTGTGTTTATAAATGTAACAGACAGAAGGGGGCTGTAACCATTCCTCTGTTTATCACTGTTTGCTTTAGGTATTTCCTCTGCAATTGGAGGTAAAGCCCTGATTTTAGGTACTCTTCATAAAGTACAAAGGGGCATGTCCGTCCACCCATATCATCACAATGGCAGAATAGTCAGTGTGGTGGTGAGCTGTTTGTGTGTATTGGGTTTGTATTTACATAAGGAAATGCAAATGGAAACTTTGGCAGGGTGTCTGTCAGTCGGTCACTATCGATAGGAGCACTCCAACTTGTTGGTCTGTTTGCAGTTGTAGAGCACTTTAGCCCATTTGGACAGTTGAAGAGGGCGGTTGGCTGATTTATCAATGTGCAGGGCACGTGACAGAGCCAACCAAAAATATCGCTGCCTATTTTCGGGCGTTGCAGCCCCGACGCTGACAAATGTGTGTAGTCAAAAGCACGAATGAAACGAGCAGGATTCGCTCTTAGCTGCATTTATAAATGAGCAGTGGATAACAAATTGAGCACTATAACAAACAGATGTAGATTCCATATAAAAATATGAGAAAAAGAGCTTTATGAACAAGTTTTTTTCCTTTTAGTTTTTTAGTTAACACTTTTAAAAATTATTGTAAATTATAATTTACCCCTTTTATACAAATTGAGGTGCAATTTTCGTATGGGTTGAAATTAAATTTCAAATAAATGGCCTACACTTTGGGTACTTCCATGTAGGTATCATGCATATGTGTATCTATATTATTTACGGTGTTTCCTGATGTGCTCTTATTTTATCTATCCCGACAACAACAACTTTAAAGTTGGAATGATGTTGTTGTTGAACAAGGTTGGCAATTTAATAAAAGCAACTGTCGGGCAAATCGTGCATAAAACACCTTGCAACAATTTGTGAGCTTAATTGAAAAGCGGAAGTCTACTTAGTCAGCCGTCACTCGACACACACTCGCATGGGGTGTGGGAGGGGGCGGTGGCGGTGGAGGGTTGGGTGTGCATACATGCGAGGACGTGTGTATATGCTTGCTTTATATAGAGAACGTGCCTTGTAGTCATTACAATTTTAGGTCATTATTCACAAACGAATATGGCGACCGGGCAAAAATGCAAAGGCGAAGCTCGCGATGTTCCTTGTTTCGTAGCCAGATAAGCGGCTGTCTCTCAGTAGTTATGCTGTGTGTGTGTGGGTTTATAACTGCAGCAGCTGCCTTTTGTTTGGCCTGTCTTTGCTTTATATCGCACTTGTGTCTTGGCTTGGCCACCCCGGCGAGTTGGCGTTAAAATCGCCATAATTCATCGTTTCAATGGCATCGCCAGCCAACACGTGCTGCCATTGTGCTGGGTGCCCCCACCCACATACAGCTCCCGCTGGCACATTTAGCATAACCAATAGGCGTGGCCCCCATGCCGGAAGTGAAGTTCATGTTCGGACGTTGGCAGCGAACAAAACTGCAAAATTATTTGCAATTTGCATGCGAAGTGCTGCCTGCCACGCTCCCACCGCCATTTGCCACGTTTTGCATGCGCATATTTATTTGATTTCCGTTTTTCTTCTTCCATTCGCTTTGTTCGCCTGCAATAGAAATGTTGACAATGACAGCAACAGCAACTGGGACAGCGACAGCGACTGCGACAGCTACAGATACAACTACATGAACACCGCACGCGAGAGCAGATTGAGATAGGCGACTGCAGCAGCTCCAACCGCACTGCTTTCCCCACCCAACCGCCGCGCCCGTCACTCGCTTGTGCTGCGTTTTATTTCAATTTTGAGACATTTCACTTGATTTTTTGGCTTTTGTTTCGCTCGTTCTGTCATTTCCATTGCCAGTACGGACGCAGGCGAAGTACCAAAAATTCCTGCGCCCGAAAGTAGGCAATGGAAAATTAAATGGAAATGGAAATTAAACAGTCAACGGTTATTTTGTAGCCTCAGGCTGCTGTGCACTGCACAAGGATTCGATGAAAAATATCTTAATCTGCTGTCAGGCTTCTTAAGTACTCTTGTTCATTCCTTTGTTATTGGGGATTACAACACTAGAAAACGTAACGAGTTCTTTTGAATGAAGTGAGAACATTCTTAGATCTAAAAGTAAGGAAGACAACAAGTGTAGTAACACAGTAAGTAAAGTAAATCCTAAAATAATTACAGAACTAACAGTTTCAGTAAGAGTCCAAAAAACTATTCTCGACAGATTCAAAATTATTTGTTTAATGCAAATGTATCTGTAAGATACAGGCACAATACTAAAAATATATCTGTAAGATAGAAAAGTTGAAAAAAGTATCTGAGGCATACTCGAGCAGGAAGTCCAGAAAATATTTATGAATTTTTCCACAGTGTGGAGCAGAGAAGAAAAACAGCAGAGAATGCACATTCTGGGAATATTCTGAGTGCTTACTGCTGCTACAATGCGGAATTTTATAATTTCGAATTGTTAATATATTAAATTGATATCAGAAATTAAGGGGCTTGAATACTTATTTATTTGATTTTTTATGGCGATATTTCCTACAATGATGACATTTCCTTTTTCAGAGTGTCGGAACAAATAAGTTATTCTCAAGAAATCAGTTACTTTGCGCTATCATAATAATAAAAGTTATTAGATTGCAGCGTTAATAGCCGAAATTTAATGTCTTTTATCGTAAATAATTCCTGTTAACTTTAAATCGAGAGCGCTGTTGATTATGGTCTGACTTATTTAGCACTCTTAAAGCTGTGCATCTCAAGTTTAAAGCAATTCAGTCGCTGTCTGCCATCGCCAGGATCTTGTCTCCTGCCAAGTTTGCGACCCATCAATGACAAGTACTTTTCAGCGTGCAAACTTGGCAAAACTTGTGCTCCACATTAAAGCAGACGGAGGCGATACAGAGCGCGTGTGTGAGTGTATGTGTGTGTGGGAAAAGTGAAATAAAACTGTGAAGAACTTGTCGTATACGTATTACTTAGTTGAACGTGGACGTTTAACTACAACTTTGTAAATTACAACTTAAGGCTGGCCAGCAGCATTCCATAGAGCGCTGACATCAGGTCAAAGGACTTCCATAGTTGTTCCCGACGTGTTGTTGCTGTTGTTGTTGCTGGGCAACCGCAGCTAAATGAGCTCCGCTATACGCGTCTTGGCATAGACCGCTGCTGCTGCTGTGGTTGTGGCTTGTTTCAGTTCAAGCATTTTGCAACATCATTTGGCGCCAACCACGCACACATATACACACGCACACGCACACGCACACACACACATACACATACACATACACACACACGGCCACAGGCCAGCGAGGAGCAACTCGACTGTGTCGTGGAGTTTCAACTCAACTGTCAGCCATATTTTATGCTTAAAATGTCTAAAGTAATTTCATTGTACTTAAGCGCTTTTTGTTGCCGTTATTGTTGTTGCTGTTGGCGGCCTGTGGGTGGAGTTGGGGCGGCTGGGGGATATGGATGCTTTGACTGCCGTCTCACTTGGCTGACCACTGAGCCCACCCACCAGCTACGAAGCGAAACAGCGAAATTTTCTCCGCCCCATCGTCCGGTCGGCCAGGGAGAGAACATAACTAAGTATATTAAATTGAATTATTTGCCAAGTGCTTAGGCGCATTAAAATGTTCAAGTGGCCAATTGCCAGCAGTAACTTAAAGCATAACTCTTTTAAGTCCAAATCTGAATCTTTACTTCGGTTATATTGCTATCTGCAACTACAGATAGCCCAAACTTTGCCAACTCTCTGCTCCCAGATTTATATACGATCTTACTCCAACTAACAGTATTTTATGAGCTTCTGAGCTTGAACACTAACTTAACTTTAGGACCGACGTTAAAGTTGCACTTAAACTGTTCCTAACTTATGGCAACAACATTGCAAAATATCTTTAAACTGTTTTTAATAGCCAGCAAGTTTTGGAAGCATTCTTGTAACAAAAAACTTATTGTTTAAAATTCCAATTCATGTTTGTTGGGCTCTAGTCGGGAGGGCCCACTTTGGGGATAGATGTATATTTGCACAGAACCATTATACCTTAGGATATTTCTAAATTCTGTATTAACGTTTGGCTTAGTTTCCCTTTTAGTTACATAAGTCCATTAATTTCCAAAAAAAAAACTTAACTATTTTAAAACTTTTAAGAATCCTATTAAAATAGATGTGTGAATACTTATACTTTTACTTATGGTATCGATAAGGATTTCGATTTTTGTGCTTACTTTGAATAGTTTTTTCCTTTTATTTCAGAGATAGTAAACTAAGTTAATTAAATTAACTTAATTTGTATAAATTATATACTTAAATTTGTAATTCACATTTTTTTTATTACTATTAGAACTACATACCTCAAAGCTGACAATGCCGCTGTGATCCTGATCCAGGGTATTAAATACATAGTGTGCATATAAGGTTGGATTTGCTGTAGTTGATGTTGTTTGATTTTTTTTTTTTTTTATTGTGGCAGTTGTTGTAAATGAAAACAAGAGAAGAACTGCGTTAAATGTGAGTGTACAAATGTTAGAAGCCAAGACATAAAAGCCTAGGACTTTGACTTTCAAGTTAAAAACTTTTGGTTATATGCGTTTACATCAACTGTTAACTCTACAAGAACACATACATATGCGTATTCACATTTAAATACATAACACACGCATACACACAGGCATAAATATATATACGCACACGCAGACATTGAAATGTAGAAGCGATTACATTTGCAAGTGCTCCGTCAGCGTCTTCGATAAACTATGCGAGAAGAACATAAGCTGAGCGTGGGACTGAGAGATGTTGGATGGAAATAGGAATGGAAATGGGAATGGGATTGGGAGCGGGAGCGAAAATACGAATGGGAAAGTTAACCTTAAACACAAAGTAAAAGTGAAAGCGATGGCGAATGCGCAAGTGAAAGTGAAGTTTTGTGTTGTGTTGTGTTGTGTTCTGTTTTGTTTTGCTTTGTTTTGTTGGGATGCCAGCATAAAGATGGGAATGCTAACGTTGCTGTGTCATTGTTGGGTCAAAACTTTTATGGGGGTCCGAACCAGTCGTCCTTGCCCTCCGATGAACACTGTGCACTTGCGGCAGGCTCAGCAGTCAGCCCAACAGCAAAGAAAAAATTGTTGCAACTTAACTTCCGTTTCGTCGGCCACAAAGTTTTTGTTTATCGCCGAAAGTCAACGGAACTTTCGGCTGCCATCTACGACCCCTCATGTCGTAGCTAATTAAATGTGGCCGTATGGGCGCTGATAAGTTGCCAAATGCTTAGCAAATTATGCTGCATGTGTGTTATACCAGATGCCAAGTGGCAGAGGGTATACTGAACGTGAGCCAACGTATGTGACATGCGATGCTCAGCGACTAATCATCTTACAGGTCATTTGGCAGTCGGGCCGCGAAATGAACGCGCAAGGCATCTTTATGGCCAGCGTTAGCACTCGGTGCGCCTCCGGTGGGCACTTGGCTCCAATGTCCTTATCTGGCTATCACATTACATTCGGATTATTGCCGAGCAGCCGCTCATTTGTACTCTTTTTTATGATTATGACTTGATGGCTGCGGCCACAGTTGAAGCTCCGCTTTCAGCTGCAGCTGCAACACCCGCCCCAAGTTCGATTGCCGCTCTTTATGGGCGCACAATGTTTACACCTCCTTCGGAGTCCGACAAGAATGCAGTTCATAAAATGAAACTCGCTCGTCTTACCAAATGTGTGGCAGACAGCAATTTTATTGACGTGCTCGCCCCCCGTGGGGGGCAAGGGGGGGGCGCCTTTGCGTACTGCCGAAAATGTATTTGTCAAAGTTTATTGTCGCCGTTTGATACTTAATGTGTTTTTATGACGCATGACGCACAGACACGCCCACAAAGCACAGCAAGGTCAAAGCTCAAAGGCAAAGATAGCATATGTTGTTGCTGCTGCCAGAATTGTTTTTGCTTTGGCCAATCAAAACGACTGCAAATGTGTCATGTAAAAATTGTTATAAAATTTGCGCTGAAAATTCGCAACACGACACCAAGAAAACGACACAATGTGTGGAAAAACACGCTGCTGGGCAACTGGGTTTGAGACTAGGAGTGGGACTGAGAGTGGGACTGGGACTGGGATTGGGACCAAAAGTGATAAATCACCAACTTTGATGATGATTTTTTCTTCTTTTTTGGGCTGTAATTTTTATTTTTTTTGCTCTGCCCGGCTGTCGTCTCGTATTAGGCAGCGCCTCGACTCGCATCGTGGCTGCGAAGTTTTCGGAGTGGCAAAGCGGCTTATCAAAATAAAAAATGATTTCATTATTTATTTTTCATCAGATAGCTGAGGCGCAGCATGTCTCGTGTTTACTCCGCTTTTTACAAGCATTTCCGCCTGTCGCTGCCAATGCTTGTTTGTCAGCTTACCGCCCTCAACCTCAGCCTCAGCCTCAGCCCCAGCCTCAAGCTCAAGCTGCTCCTCCATGTGAAGGCCCAGCTTCATGCTGACATCCATTACCATGTTCCATGTTCTTGCCTCCCTCTTTTGAAAGGCAGCCAAATAAGTTTATTATAATAATTTAGTGCCAAACATGTGTAGCAATATTTCTGTGTTTTTTGCCTCGTCCTGACCGAGGGGATTAGTGCATGACGGCCAAGCAGAAGAGACAACAAAATAATAAAAAACATACACAATCATGGATTTTAAGTAGAATTTATTGTGGTCCAGACAAGTGTACAAGTATACATAGCATCATGTAAGATACTGAAGTCTCTACACATTCTGCACTGGAAGCCTGCATCCCTCTGGGTAGCTAAAGATAGGGCAAACATAGGTATATTAAAAGCAGACAGTTAATCTTCGTCAGAACGGGTTTAAGAAAACATTGGCCATCTAGGCAAGAGTTCGGCCGAGCAGAAAGATAGCGATATATTTTTAGAAATGGAGTTTTTGATTTTATTCGTTTGCAGGCTATTTATGAATAGTTTTGTAGCTCTGGCATTAACCCTTGTACGAGGCAATTCCCCTTGTGTTTTCATCGTTTTCATTCTATCGGCTCGTCAGTCAGTCAGTCAGTCAGTCAGTCAGTCAGTTAGTCAGTCACCGTCCAGCAGCTCATTATCCACGCCTCAATTTGGCTCGACTCGGCCTGGGACGCTTTGTGGTGGCGAGGCTTTTATTTATGGCAGCGGCCGCGTGGTAAAAAGTAAATGAGCAAATTTACTTGTTATTCAAACGAGGTCAAGTGGGTGGAATAGGTGAAGCTTGGTTGGCCGCTGCCTTGGCCGGCCCTGGCCCGTTCAGCCGGCTCACACCCGAGCCCAGCCCAGCCCAGTCGCGACTTGTGAAACATGATTTTGCTCTTTATATTTTTGCTAATTTGCTCACTCAACATTTCAGTTTTAAAAGCAAAGGGTCCGCTGGAATCTCTTCACTGTGCTGCGGCTGCGACTTGGCAAAGGCACTGGCAAGTCAGCCTTTTCTGGCCAGCTCTTTGAAAGCGCCAGTTCATATTGATGCTCTTTATTTATCTATTTATCAATGCCCAACCCGTTTGGGCCAACAGACTCAGCGTCGGTCAATAGCTGCCGTTGGCCTTTGTTTTGGCCACTGACAAAAGAGGCAATAATAACGATAATACATGCTAGTACATGCCGGCACTGACAGCTTGGAGCTGCCATTCCCATTGCCATTGCCATCGTCAATGGCCATGAAACCGGCAATGAAATTGGCATTAGCATCAGCTACCACTGAGCCAATTGCGGGCTTCATTTGAATGCGGGCCATCCAGAGGATGCTCCATGCTCACTGGATTGATAATAGATAACAATAAAAATCAATTGAGCCGCTTGCTGAATTTATGGGTCAACCTTAACATCAATGGGCATGTCAAGGATTATCTTTCGGTTAGTTCGGCAAACTAACGACTTGTCAGCTCTGGCTCAGCTTTTGGCCTCATCGCAAGTTTGTGTTGAAGCTTGAATGATTTGGGGTGAAATTGGGATGAACACGATGTAACATATGAATTTTCAATGTAACTTTATTCCTATGCAATGCGATGAGTTTAAAATAATAACTTTAAGCATTTCATAATATAATTGTTGAAAATTTTAATTAAATAGTTTTGTTTTTTTATAACCAAATTAATATCGGACCACAATATCCTATATTTCCTATAGCAGCAATCAGTTGGAAATACATTTTTGTCGGCATCCCAAAGAAAACTTTTTAAAAGGAGCAATTTATTCTTGTATTATTTATCTATCTATTATTTATAATCAATGTTATGCCAAGCCTGAAGCGAACTATTTTTATTTGACTTTCCCAATGAGGATAAGGCAAGAAATTGTTATAAACAAATTTGTTGACTCTGCAACATCAATAGAAATTGACTGAAACTAGACTAGTTTGTGACTATACAAATTCCAATAATATAATATGCAAAAGCCAAATGTTTAATTTCAGCAAAGACTCTTTGTTATACTTACTTGTTATTGTCTTTAAATTTATGAATTTTGCCAAAATATATGAACTCAAATAAACGAAAAGAAGCTGAATAAACAACTAAATAAAATACGTTGAGCAAGGAATTGCCAGCTTTGTTTCTTTACAGTACACATACACTCACACACATACATATACATACATATATATATATATTAAATATGTTAATAATTACTACATAGACATAGCTAACACGGTATTGGTATATTTATGTATCTGTATATATATATATATAACACACATCAAGATCGAAATTGAAATCGAGTTGCAGTTGTTTTTGGATTTGAGTTTTGAATTTTGTTGCATTCGATGGCGCTGAGCGTGTTGTAAGTTGCAAGTTGCGATGAGTTCTAATGCACAATCTTAGCTACAAGCAATGGATGTAGACATACATATGCACAGCTATCGAAATTGTTATCGTATTTGTAATCGTATTTGTAATTGCAATTGTGTATTCGATAATGGAAGTAAACAAGAAACGAGTATATAGGCAAGCGTTAGTAATTCACTAGTTCAAGTCACAAATGTTAACGAAACAAAGTATACTGTACCGCACGAACCTCCCTGTGGAAAGAACTGCGAGTAGATCACTTTGAAGGTATCCTCCTTGACGACGCCCGTGGGGCATTCAGCCTTAAATCCGCGATAAATTCGTTTGATTTCGTCCTCGGTGAAGCGGGTGGCGCGACTCAAGGCGCTCAGCGAGTCTGGTCTGTATCGAGCCGGCGTCTCGAATTCTTCTAGTTCGGAATCTGCAAAGTCATGGACGGACCGAAGCACGAGAAACACACAGGGAGAGAGAGAGAGAGAGAAAAAGAGAGAAAAAAGAGAAAGAGTGAAAGCGATGCATGAGTGAATTTGTTTATCAAGCAGAAGCTGTGGGATTTTTATTACATTTTCAACTACAAGCAAAATGAAGTCTACGAAAATAAATGAAAATTGTTCAGCACAGTTATTTAAATATTTCCCAAGTGACCTTAGAGCATATTCAAGCATTATTTCTATTTATTTTTGTTTTGACTGTATTAATAATAATGTAAAAAAGTTTATATTTTTACTTATACAAATTCTTATAAATATATCTCTGAGACAAAACGTTTTTCCATCTCCTTCCGGTAAAAGATAACCAATAAAGCGATAGGTTTTTTAACTGCATCAAAATCTTTTCTTTTCGACACTGTTACACGCATTCTCCTCAGCTCCATATTCGCTGTTGTAGTATTATATTTAAGAGGGTATACAAAAGTATTTGGATTGCAAAATTGCAAAAAAAAAAAAAAAAAGGAAAAGCAAATGCCTTGCGGCTGATGTCAGATTTCAGTGTTTTATTTTTCGTTATATTCTCCTCATTAGCCAGAGCGAGGCTCCAATGCTCGAATGAAGAGTTTTCTTATCACTGGCTGTCTCTCAGCTGTCTTTCTGTCTACCTGGCTTGTTTGCCCAAGTAGCATGCACACTGCTACACCCCACACACCGACACCTCAACACCAACCGCACTCACGCTCACTCCCACTCCCACACCCACACACACACACACACACACACGCATAACGTGAAGAAGTTGGCGCGATTTTGATCTTTTGAGTCGCTGCAAGCGCTGAATTGACTTGCAACTTCCTTAAGTACTTTTCCTGTCGGTCTGAAAACTTTTACGGGCTTTTCATGTAGTTTTTTCTTATATATACATATATATATATATATATATATGTATATTTATATTCGCGTTTTTTTTGAGCATGACAACGCGACTTTGCGCAGGTAAATGCCCCTTTTTGGCTTTGTATTAAAAATCTTTGTGGCTGCTGCAGAGCCTCAATTTTGGTTAATTAAAAGTTTTACTCAGCTCATAAGTACACAAGCCCCACACACACACACACACACACACAGGCAGCAGCTGCAGGCAGTCAGTGTGCGGCCAAGTTGCCCAAAAGCAGGCAACACTTTTCGCGCGCTTGACAAATGGCTGCTTAAAAATGCATGAAACACGCGCAGCGACTGAATTCCGGCAGTGTGACGGAATAGCGGCTGCAAGGAGCGTTGAGGGGGACCGGAGACGTGTTTGGGGCAGCGCATCAACTATTTGTTAGCCACGCCCATATTTAGCACAAAGTTGCCCAGCTTGGCTTGGCTTGTTAAGCGCCCGGAGTCATACTTGCATATAAACGAATACTCGTGCTCGGTTGGGTATATTCAAAGCATGAAATACTCATATTGCAAGGCAAACATGATTCACAAAGAGAACTGTGCCATGGCTTGTTTATTTCTTTCTGTAAACACATTTATGCCACATTCAAGTTCGGAGGATAAAAAAGTAAATAAATATTAATAAATATCGCTTTTCGGGCTAATTTCGGAATAATTAGTATATTTGCGGCAAGTGCCTGCCGGGTATTCTGCTGGGTGCCCCGCCGACTGCATCATTCTTAATTTCTGTGTGCATGCCTGCGGCATAAGCCACTTACCAACAACTACACAGACACGCACACACACATGCACATGCACACTCTCATGCATATGCAAATGTATTGTTTAATATGCATTTTCTTTTTGACCAAAAATGGATAAAATAGAAAAATAAATTTCAGCGCCTGCAGCAAGCAAACCAAAATGAAGGGAAAAAAATCATTTTGTACTTTTTGTGTGGATCTGGCGTTAAAATGTAGCTTTTTAATATCCCCTCCCAGATTATAGCTCCGGTGGCGGATTAAAGCTATTTGACAATTATAAACAATTGCAAACGGTTCGACTAGGAAATATCCTGTAGGTGTGAGTGGATAAAGAATATTAAGATTTGTATAATCTGACATAATAATACATAAGAAAACTTATTTGATATATGTTATCTGTGGCCAGACTCAACAAAATAGATCGAAATATCTTTATCTGTAATAAGAAATCTGTTCTGCATGCATTTGCATAGCCCTAAGATACTAAAGGTACCCTAAAGCCCGCACGCAGCTCAATGTCCCAAATGCTTTGCAGATATTGGAGCTGGGCTCTCGTACCTGCTTTCAGAGTCGTGGTATCAGAGCTGTCTGTTCATATGGAATGCAATTTTAGCATTTCCTTGAGCTTCTGGCTGTTCGTTATGTCTTTTTATGGCTTGCATTAAATTCGCAGCCATCGCTGCTGTCGGACTCGAGCGCATTTGCATTCCCGAGCTTGGTTTTATAGCTGCAAGTTGCGAGTTGCCACTGCTAGCGGAGTTGCCACTCTGTGGCAACTGTTGACGAAATGCATTAATTCGAATATATATTCATGTGCTGTTGTTTGGCCTCTATTTAGTTAGTTCTATAGTTGCCCCAAGTGACATTTTTATATGTTTGACTGCATGTGTGTGTGTGCGTGTGTGTGTGTTTGCATTTTATTATCAGTGCGCAAACAAGTAGCAGCCGAAAAATATTCACACAAAACGTCTAAATTATTTGCGAGGATAACAAAGCTGTTTGTGCGACCTCGACCCACCAGCCACGTTTGGGGTTAAAGTTGGGACCAGACTACAAGTCTCGGAATTCGAAAACAGCGCCAGCGCCTAAAAACAGGCCACAGTTCTGCCGTGTGTTTTTGTTTTTCTGTGTGTGCGATATTTTTGCACCATTGCTGCTGAGGTCAAGGTGTGAAGAACGTGAATAGCGACGGCAGTGCAAACATGCCACTCATTTGCGTGTGGGCTGCAACGTTGGGGCGTTGGCGGTTTGGGGGCGTGGTTGGTGGCCGGCGGACGCTGGTCAGTGGCGTCGCTGGCAATTGGCAACCATAACAATAAACAAAGCGTGAGTGGAGCTTCAAACCACGGTGCAGTGTTGTCATTGTAATTGTAGATACAGCACACACACACACACACACACACACTTAGCCCACGTGCGCCCCTTGCAACTTGCAATGTGGCATGCGCTCGCATAATAAGTTCCTGTTTATCTCGACTCGGTTTGTTTGTTTGCTGCTGTTGGCCTGGCTTGCGGGGTGGGCGTGAGTGTGGCTGCGCAGGTGTCATGTTTCCGCTTCCGCTGCAGCATTGGCAGCACTGGCAGCAGCAGCTGCTGCAGTCGTCCGCGGCGGCGAAGCGCAAATATTTTTGCATGCTGCTGCAAACCGCATCATCTCTGTGTGTGTGTGGGCTTATGTGTGCGTGTGTATTCTTGTGAATATGTTTTTTATTAGGTATGCCTGCTGTTTTTCCATTGCAACTGCAAAAATATTTACTTTCGTTCAATTTCAAGTGTGCCGAGTGTCGATAAGTGCAAAGACAACCGCCCACCGCCCACGCCCTGCCACCCCCAGAAAAGTGCAAATTAATAAAAAAAAAAAATATATATACTGTATATCAAAAAAGTCTCTACTTGCAATGGGCAAACAATCCTTTGAAGATACGCGCTCAATCGAAGCGTTTACAGATAGACTCTCCCACAAATACACAAACAGCACACCCACACACACACACACACACACATGCTAACGCCTTTGGCAGTTTTATAGCTTTTCGTTCTCTTTTCGATAAGCAGCCGCCAAAAAAGAAAAGAAAAGAAAAGTAAACCCAGTCGTTCTCATCATTAAAAGAAGCTGGAAGGCGTGGCAAACTAAACCACACACAAAGAATAAAAGCTGAGAGTGAGAGAGGCAGAGAGGCAGACCGAGAAAGGGCGAACGCTCGCAGATAACTTGGCTGTCAGTCAAAGCGAAAAGAATCTATAAAAAATTTTATGAAATCGTTAAAACTAAGTAAATGCGATGCCTCGTAAAAAACAAACAGATATTGTTCTGCCTGCCCCGCTGCTGCACGAGTAATGAACAAGTTAGCAGCAGACATGGCCAAAACGAGCGACTCTCATATGTACCCATAAAATATGTACTCATATATACATGTATTTGCCCTCCAGGTTGGCTTTGGAAAATGCATCCGACTTGGTTTTATAAGTCAATCATTTGCATTAAAACTTAAAAGCCAATAAAAAAAAATCCCTTTTCCGTATTTACAGTCGAATTTCGCGTAATGAGCTGTCAGATGTGCCAAGATCTAAATTTGGTGCTCGTATTTTGTAAATATATTATTACTCATTTAATGTTTGGGGCGAACGATGATAAATGCAGAGAATAAGTAAGAAGTTGGGTGTAACCGACAGCGCAGTACTCCTTCGCTAATCACAACGAAAACATGTACTCTAATTTTGTTTGTACACATACGAAAAAAAAGAGAATAACAATAATATTTTTGCATCCGCTTGAATGTAGAACCCACCGCAAAACAAACTGCGTGTTACCAACCCCTAAAAGTTATGCAACAAAATTATACGCAATCGTTAAAAACTAAAAAGTTCCAATTGCAACCGCAAACATAAACAGCGCGTTAGGCAATAGCACCACCAACCACTTAATTTCCCATGTGACGAAATTCAACTAAAGTTATCCAAAACGAATTAAAAGCATGCGTTAAAAGCAAACACATTCTAATAAAAACAAAATATAACAACAAGAATTATATGAAATGCTGCGCTTGCATCAGGAGAAGCTTTAAAGCTGAGGCAGATACACAGGATAAATCGAATCACCACGCCCACACTGGGCGTAGCCAAAAAATCTTAACACATTATCTGACGCGTGTATAGAAGAGGAGATATTCCAAGTTTCAAGTCTCTAGCTTCATTAGCGTCGAAGAAAATTACGTTCATACACTACGACAGATATTGCACGAACTTAAATTAATAAATTCAAAATGTTAATGTCAAAATCTTTTTGATTAAGAGTAACATATTTATTTGAAACACATTTTAGGAATCCAAAAAACTCGGAAATCGCTGTACTTTTACTATTACTCATTAGCATTTAATTTAAGAACAATTTTGTTTCAATAAGGTCGGTGAGGGAATATTTAATTTATGAATATTTCAAAATGAAATTTTAGCTTAGATAAAGAAAAAGCGTTTTTCTCTGAGGACATGGGTTCGTGGTCTTTGACTACATTTCTCAGGGGCGAATATTTGTACAATACGCAGCTATTCGCTATGCAACTTTGGGAGAGTTCGGCTACAAATTCAACAATTTGAAGCTATTAAATTTTAATGGCACAGCAACTGCAACTGCAACGTCAAGCCGTGCTTCTTGCCATCCTTCGTGCAGCCTCACAGGCAATGAAATTTGGACTGAAACTCATTTAGACAATGGCTGCTCTTATCACGTTAAATTTCGTGTAATTTACGGCCTTTATTTTTTCATAGGGCGCGCACACGGCGTATGTGGAACATTTTGCAAGGAACTGCAAAGGATAAAGTTTTGTGGCGCGTTGCTCGTCACATTGTTGCAAGTTGCGAGCTGCAATAATGAAACAGTTCTTATTTTGCTTTTTTGGGCAACGCCCTGATGCTGTTGTTGTTTTGCTGATGCTTTGTTTTATTGCGCTTTTTGCGGTCTTACGACGGTTCGCGCTGCCGCTGCCCAGACAATTACCAACTAATTGCACGGCGTGGGCACAGGGGCGGCAGCTAAATCTGCAGGTATATCAGTTGTTGCTGTTGCTGCACTTACCAAGATAAACACACATGCCACGCACACTCGCACACACACACACACACACACACACACACACACACACACACACGCGCGGGCAAATGGGCACCACCGAAAAATGAATGCACAAACTTTATTTTGCGCAAAAAAGCAAAAAACAAAAAAAAAATGTAAAAAAAATTAAATATTAAAAAAGAGAGTGAAAAAATTGTTTGAAAAGCGAAATGCACTTAACTCATTTGCAAGCCGCACAGAAATGCGCTTAAATAAATTAAAATGTGGTAGCCCTGACACTTAAATACATACAAACGAGTGCAAAACAAACAACGCAAACAAAAAATAATAAGTGAAACGGCAAAAACAAACATGACAGACAAAGGACAAAGTGTCCCGGCATCCTTGTGCACTCGCTAGAATGCCCGTGAAAGGCAGTGAAAGTGCGCCAAGAAAGCGAAAGGCGTCGGGCGTAAGGCAGCTGTCAAGATAGTCTGCTGCAGAGGCCTCAAAGGTGCCAACTGCAGGTGTCGCGCTAAGCAGTTGCAGACAGGACGCCTCATCCGGCCCCGGCCCCGCCCCCTGGCCAGCCCAGCCCGGCCCTCGTGCGACGCACAAGCACTTAAAATGTCGCAGTTGCCATTAAAAATTATGTATAGAGTATCAACGAACAAACAGCGAATAATGAAATGATAATTAAAAGCAGGCTGGCAGGCGGGCGGGCCAGTTCTGGGCAATGCAAGGACCTTCAGTTGCTGGCCATAAAGTGCACAAATTGAAGCGACCACAAAATGCAGACGCAGAATTCAATTAGGGCGAGTATGGACGTGGGTGTGCGCGTGGGCGTGGCTGTAATGAACAAATTATGAAGTGCAGTAAAGTGCAGCACCAAAAGGCAAAGCGCACGAAAAGCCAAGACAAACTGCCGGGCAAAAAGACAAGCTGAAGGACAAACAGACAGGCGAGCCAACAACAAGACCAGTAACAAAGACCAAGTCAGTAAATGGACTCAGTCCGAATTGAGATAAAGCTGAAGATTGAGCTTGCCTGGGGCGCAGGAAACAATAAAATGCAGCCAGTGGGAAAGTTGCACAGAAAAGACCGCAGCAAGCAGGAAGTCAATTGCCAAGGCTAAAACGAACTGCACTCTCTACATTTCATTTGAGCTAATCATCTGTATATACCATATATATATATATAACTGGCCTTACAGCTTGCTGATCAACTGTAGTTTGCTTTGTATATACTTTTTAATTATTATTACTATATTTTTTAATTATTTTATACTACTTTTTTCACTCATATCCTGCCGGTGGAAAAATAAACATCATACTGTTTTACTAATACGTTTTTAGTTTCAAAAAGCTGCAAGATGCGATTGATGGGGTTTGCTGTCAAAAATCGTTGTCTCTTATTTTAATCTATATTATCTTATATGCAGTTAATATGCCGCCATATTAATAGCCAATTTATATATAACCAGTCCTAGTAACAACCAAATATATTGCTCACTAGGACTCCCAGCATTAGGCCAGAAGTTGTTCCTTTAAATGAAACTTCAATTCATGAATTAAAGCCAATTGCGGCAATGATTTAAGTGCAAAATCATTTTGAATATTAAAAAAAAATAAAAAAATATGTCCAGGGTCAAGAGGCAAGGGGCAGGGGCAGGGGCCACGAGGTGGCGCGGAAGCCAACTTGTCATTCATCAAACTTTTTCAATAAAACTTTTGCGCTGCTCATCGCTGGCCAAACCGAACGGAGCTACAAATCCAGCGCTCATTTCGGGGTGGCCAAAAGCCGAAAAGCGATCCATGTGGCGGAATAGATTGAAATTTGTCTACGCTGCGCCAAAATTACGGATATGACTGGATATGGAGCTGCGGATGTCCTCCGACCGGCTGTCACTGCATAAGGCTATGCAAAAGTTTTGTCAGATCCGCTGAATTCCACTCGAGTGTTTCGATTAACGTTCTCGATGTCTGCTCTCAAGCCGTCATTGTCGCGCTGGCCCCCCGCTACTCCACAAACAATTCAGTCTGGGGCAGATTTCCTACTCGCATTGTATTTCCCATCGATTCGCTCTTTGGCCAGCCTGCATTCAATTTGAGCACGAGCCATGCAAGTTTTATGTTAAGCTCATCATTTCGGCAAAGCAGACGGAGACCAGGAATGGAGGGAGACAACAAAGGACTCCTGGCAACAGGACGTCAGTTCTCCTCGGGCTTGTGCAATGACACTTGAAAACATTCAACGAAATTTCGAGTACTCACAAGAAATGTGAAAGATACCCTGGGCTCGATTGTCTTAAATCAGCTAAAGAGAAGGTAATGTAATTAATTGACTAAGGATAGGCACTTAAGTTATAACATAATATAACATCAAACAATTAACATGAATTAAAAGTAGATTTTGTAATTATAATTCGAATGAACACAACGAGCAGCAACGAGAGCGTTGCAAGTGGAGCCTCCAGGCGCATTCACCCTCTCGCGCCTGCAGGGTATAAAAAAAATCTCTGGATATGCGAAAACAATTGTCGAATCGGGTAGAAAGTCGTTTGAAAATATTATCGCCGCTCAGCGAATGGATGAAATAAAAACAACAACAGCCACAGCAGTCATGAACAGTGCATGAATTTTGTTATTGTGTCTTTTTTTTCGTTTTTTTTCGTTTTTTTTCTTTGCTGTTTTTTATCTGAGATATTTGCCAGGAATATGGGTACGAAAGGAACAACAGCCAAGTTAGTTGCATTAGTCAAGGTTAGTCAACGCGGAGGGGGGCTTGGCGGTTAGCGGATGGAAAGAGAGAGGGAGAAACCGCTTACGATTGGAGATGCAGCCCCAGACCAAGAGGAGCGCAGTCAAAACTGCACAAGGAACATAGAGAGAGAGAGAGAGAGAGAGAGAGAAAGAAAAAGTTGAACTTAAGAGATTGACAAAACTGAAGATCGAACGGGATGGGTTGTGGATTTGGCTGTACACAGATCAGCCGGGCAACATTGCTTACCGTTCTGTGCGGCACTGCCCTGGAACAGACTGCGCAGATAGCTGAGCAGGCGCCGATGCAGTGGCCGGTGGCGATGCCGGGACGACTTGCGCACCGATGACGATGACTCCTGGCCGCCGTCGCCCTGCTCGATGTCGTCGGTGTCCGCCGCCTCCTTGCCGCACTGCGTCGCGTCCACAATGATCTCAATGCTGCGCTGTGTGCTGGACTTTTTGAGAAGGACGCCGGCGCTAGCTCCGGCGCCGCCGCAGCTACCCCCACCGACACCGACACCGACACCGCCTCCACCACTGCTGCCGAGCGCTGCCAGGGCGCCGCTGCTGCTGGCGCCGGCGCCGGCGCTGGTGGCAATCGTGCCAATGAGTGCGTCCGTGGCGCAGCTGCCCGTGCCCGCTATGCTGCTGACGACGTTGTCCCGCGAGCTGTGCGCCGGCTGCTGCTGTATGATCCGGCTGTTGCTCAGCCCCGACAGCTGGCGGGCCGGGCCGGCGCCGTGCAGCTCATTGACCGTGCCGTTGCTGTGGCTGCCCCGGTAGATCAGCTCGGTTTCGTTGGACACCTGGCGCAGCGCGTGCAGTCCCAGACCCGTGTGCGAGGCGCTGCTGGCCATGCCCCCGGCACCAGCAACAGCCCCTCCACCGCCTGCGCCGCCGCTGCCATTGAGGCCCGTATAGTAGGCGCTATTCGGTCGCTGCGTGTGCTGCACCTGCGGCCCGGCCATTTTCTTTGCACTTCGCAACGGGAATCGGCGGCTGTCGCTCTCGCTGTCGCAGTCGCTGTCGCTGTCGCAGTCGCAGTCGCAGCTCGGGCGGATGAGGCGGTCGCCGCGTTTAGTTGCGAGTTAGGCGCCTGTCGATTCGGGTTAGTAGTTTTAGTTGCATTGCGATCATTTTGTGCATTTACATTCTGGCCCGGGCGACCTGCGGTGTTAGGCTCTGGCTGCTAGATTAGGCGTTAGTGTTCGATTGGTATTGGCGCTAAGCGTTTTTTGCACCTGGCAGTCGGCAGACGCTGCAACTTCAACTTAAACTTTAAATTCTCAACATCTGCATGAAGATAGAGAGAGAGAGAAAGAGAAAGATTGGAAGAGAACAAGACAAAATATCAGAAGCTTGTTGTTAATTCAAATTAGTTTTCGAGTATTCGGTTAGTTGACTATTTACAGCCAGCAGCGTTGCATTTGCATGTGTGTGTGTGTGTATGTGTGGGTGTGTGTGCGCGTGTGTGTGTGCGTGTACATATATGTTAGACACAAATGCATACATATCTCAGCTTTTGCGATACGCTTTTAAGACAACCGCAAGACTTTATTTATTGATTTAAACAAAGTAACCCTTAACAAATTGCATTCATTGAAGAGTTTTCTAAGAATTTGGGCATTTGGGCTACTGCGCAACGCATTGGATTAATATTGGAATTACATTTACAAGTATTTTAATATCGTTCAGGGTATTTTAGGCTTAAATTATGTTTTTGGTACTTTTGCTACAAATATTCAAAGTGTTTGTGTGCAATAAAATCTATGTTTTATATAACTATTTTAATATGTAAAATATGTGCGTTTATATGTGTGTGTGCATGTATGAATGCAAAGGGCCTTAAATGTATAAAAGACAGGGTGCAGGGTTCCCCAGATCGGGCGCTCTCGATTCTCTTTTCCTCCCACTGTCAGCCTCTCTCTCTTTATCTCTCTCCTAGCTCATTCAGTTGCTCTCTTTCCCTCTCTTTCTTTGTCTCTTTGTGGAAGTCTGTAAACTTTCTCTTATAAATTTTTGTTTCTGAATCTATAGAATATTTCCTGGTCAAATTGCATTCCCTTCTATGCGATTTTCAAAAGTTCAGGTAAGGCTTACATGTTTTGGCATTTCTTTTAGTTAAGTCTACATATATAACGGGCATTATCTCTCTCTCATTGTTTTTGTGTTCGTTTATAATGCCTGAGTTCCCACTCTATCCCGCTCTCACTTTCTCATTCTCGCTCTTACTCCCCGTCTCTCTCTCTTACTCTCTCTCTCACTTTCTCTCTGTCTCTCCTTCGATCTCTCTTTCTCTCAGGAAATCTGCAAATTTACTTTTATATGTTTTTATTTCTGAGTCTATAGAAGATTTGCTGGTCAAATTACAAAAACGCCCTTCTACGCGATTTTCAAGAGCTCAAGTAAGGTTTTCTTCATGACTCCACATTTAGAAAATATACCACTGGAAAGCTCAACTAAACATTACTACGTACAATGATACTTCATCAAAAAATCCAAAAAATTGTATTTTCAATATTCAACATATTTCAAATTCAGAATGAAACTAGAGGATAACCCATGAAAAAATGCAATCAAACATGAAAATCGGTTCAGTTGTGTCAAAGTTATGGGTGTTTGAACTATGGCAGATATGGATCCGAGAACGTTACATGTCAAAATTTTGGCCAATTTTGGCATGATTTTTGACAAAAAATTTGACCCCTTCAGAATCAAATTTAATGTTTTTTCTTTTTTTGACAGTCGCAATCGATTAAAAATAAAAATTTTGCATTCTTAAATTTAAAAAAAAATTTTTTTTAAATGATATTTATCGAAAAAAATTCCAAAAAACTGTATTTTTAAAAATCAATATATTTGAAATGCAGACTCAATCTAGAGGACAAACCATGAAGAAAATGGCATCAAACATGAAAATCGGTTTAGTTTTGAGTTTTTAACAGGCAGCGGTCGGTATATCTGTGACCCCGTAAAATATATATGTATATTCTTGGTCAGCATCAACCTCCAAGTGTATTTTGTCCGTAGTTTGCTTGTCTGTTCGTCCGTCTTTTATGTGTTAATATAATAAGAGTATCCCATGGTCGAGTCCCCTCGACTACTTGCTTGTTACTGTTGTGATTCTAATATATTTTTCTCAAACTTTATTTGCTATCACGTTCCCTGTTCATTTCAAAATTGCGGAAATTGTAAGTAGTAGAATTATATTGAATACAATATTTAATTTAAGGATTACTTTTTATAATGAATTTGAATCTCTATTATTATTATTAGTATTATTATTATTATTATTATAATTATTATTATTATTATGATCGTTATTTTATTTTAGTATAGATTGTAAATAAAATCACATTAAACAACGTCATTATGCATATTAATGTAATATGTAAGCAAATGGTATGGATTGTTATGTTGAGGGGGGATTATTCCTTCGCTGACTTCAATCATTGTAAACATATACAGTGATTGAAAAAATGATTTTCGATCAAAGTCGCCCACGTAACGAAATTCAGAGGATAATTACTTTCAATGTAGGCTTTAGGAGCTCAGTTATTTTATATAGTCCATCCAGTTCAGTTCGTCGAAAATTCAAAATTTTGTTTTTAATTGTCTGTCTCATATCCGTAGTTGGTGTTTTTATTTTTTGAAATGGAGAGCAATATGGAAGAGGACAAACCTTTCAATCCATTCTACATTGGTCCACATCCCAGCAAGGCATGTGCACTTCCCGAAGCTCCGGCCCGCAAATGCTCGCCGGACTGCACAGACGTGAAAAGCCCGGGCAAGGATCAGGGAAATGATGGTCGGGGAAAGAGTGCTGATGGCGGAGGTGTCGATGGACTTAACAGCTCAAATTCATCCAAACCCTGCGCACCGTATCCTTGCAATGATCGCAGCAAGTAGTGTCGGTACGGATAAAAGGACAACACAAACTAAATTTTCTATTGGTTTATTTCCGAAATAAACAAATTTAAAGTGAATTATTCTAGTCTGTTTTCATATGTATTAATCCGCATGTTAAACTTGCAAGGCAGTTGACAATTCGTGAGTAACTCTAACAAGGTACGCAATTAAAGCTGGAATGCCAATCCTCGATCTTGATATAAAATATTTAGTTTAAAATGAAATCTATTCGTTTGTTTACCAGGGCGTATTGAATGTTTGCTTTTGGCGATTTGACTAAATCTAGCTGATTCGGTTGTTTGCTGTTCTGCTGCACCTGCATCTTTAATGCAACGCTATCAACAGTAATGCATCAGCAGAATTCAGCATCAGCTGCAGCAGCTTTGCCGTTTCAATTTCCATTGGCATCAGGGCGCTCTATTGCGTTCCTCGAGCGTATTGCTCTTGCAAATAGAATGAGGTACAAATTTATTATTTATTGATAGACTTATGCAAGTGCGCAACAACAGCAGGTTGAGGAGCAGCCAGAGACGCAGACGAAGACGCATAGTCGTTCGTTATAAGTACTTATTTTGTGTGTGTGTGTGTGTGTTTGTATTTGTATAGCCTAGCACTTGGCAAAATTGCTATCGCTGCTGACTTCTTTGGCAGCACCTGCTTACCAGCACCCACACCTGCGTCCCCACGCGACCTTGCGCTCCCCCACCTGCATCGGCAACCGCGTCGAACCGACCGCCCACCCGCCCACTTGCAAAATGATTTATGCATTTCACCCGTTTGTTGTCGACGTTTTGCACAACAACAACAACAACAACAACAACAACAACAGCAGCAACAATGTTTAATGTGATTTTCTTGTTAAATGGAGACGAACGAGCAGCTGGAAAAGTGTTTCTTAGAAAACGCTTTTCACTCGCTTCGCTGTTTTATGCCAGTTTTAATTTTCGCAAATTAAAGCGCTTGATGCCCGCTTTTGTTGTTGTGTTTGTTTTTCCATGCAGCCTAAAACTGCCTGTCGTCAATTTAAGCCCCCGCTTGGCACAAACAGAGCTTGTCGATGCTATTCATTAGTGAGTGATAAAGACTTCATGCGGATAATGGCATTCAATGTCATGGAGATGTTGTTAGGCATTCTTGGTCGCTTAAGGTCTCAACAACCATTCGGATATTTTAGCTCTCAAACTGAACTTCAGGGTAACCCAAAAATGAGTTAAACTCTGATTTATATGATGATACTTTTACTATTCATATTTAATTCCAAATCTGTGATTGAACACTGCGAACAGGACTAATTCAATTGTATTAAATGTACTTAAACACTTTAAATAAAAAGTTTGCATAATTAAGATTTTTTTTTTTTCTTTTTCTACTTTGCACTTCACCAAATTGTTTTGTGTTATTTTGATGGGACTTTTCGGATATTCAAATCAGTTTCCTAGCTTGAATCATGCTCACATCGTACAGAATTTAAGATTTACTTGCACTTATGTGAATGCCAAACACATATTCCATTTCCTTTAACTCCATTACGAACTGTCAACAAATCAAACTGAAGACTTAATTTATTGGCATGTCGGAAATGTCGCAATCGTTAAAGTGCCGAGCGAAACGAATGAAAAACAGTGCATAAATATCTATTAAAATTGAATTGAAATAAATTATAGTTTACACAGTAGCAGCAGCGGTAATAATAATGTGGTAACTGAGGCTAAGGACAAAGGAAACGCAGGCACCCAGCCTGAGGAGATGGAGTGGGCTAGGCATGTCGGCGACAGGCTATAGGCTAGATGAAGGTCGGGTGGTGGTGTTCTCCAGCCGAGCCGGGCAAGCGCCGGAGTGCAAGGCAAACACTTCGATGGGAAGTCAAAATCAACGACGTGAACAGAGGAAATTAAGTGCATGGCAGCGTACCTGCCGAGGACGAGTCGACGTTGAGGCGTTGAGGGACGATTGCTGCTGTATATAATGCGAAGGACAACAAAAGGACTCGCACACTTAGACGCACTTGAGCATAAGAAAAGAAAGCAAAACGCTAGGAAATGAACCTCAAATTTATTATAACAATACACAGTAATCGTGTGCGGCTGCAGTTACTCCTGACGCCCCAGTCCCCGGCTTTAGCTTTGGGTTTCGCCACCGCTGATGAAGTGTAGCGGAAGCCGGAAGGCGAAAAGCGGATATGCCGCTCAAAAATAAAAAAAACAGGAACGTTGCAGTCAGGTGTAACCGACCGCGCAATACTCGTTCGCAGTATGACCGTATTGTTGGCTCGATAGTTAGCGGAGGGCCATCTTCTTAAAGTATTAATCTATCTCAAAAAATTAGCCGATGATATATTCAAAATTTCTATGTATTGCAAATTTCAATTCGAATTGCATTCTCTCTTCATTTCGCAGACGGGTATATAAAGGGAGAGACTGGGCAAGTCTGGCAACGCAGCGGAAACGGACAGCTGAGAGGGATGATGGAAAATAAAGCTGTCGAGATGCCGAGGAGCGTTACTTTAGCTGAAATACCTGAGCTGCTAATTGATAGCACGCACCGCAGGCGAACTAACAGCCATTTGAGTGGTGCTTGCACTTGGCAGACACTGCCACACACGCCCAGCAAAATGTCAAGTGCACTTTGGCCGGGCGGTGTCCCCTGCCCCACCGCCGCCGAATGCTTGAAAGGCAGCGCAACCACGACGCCGCACGTTGCGCAGCTGACGCGTGGCCGCGTCTCTGGAAATATGCGCAATATTCAGACGGGAAGGTAAAAGGAAATTGGATTTTTGTTGACATTATTTTACAAATATCCGGGCGTACAAATAGCGATAACAATGGGCTTACAGTTGTTGCTGCCGCCGCTGCTGCCGCTCTTGTTTTGGGCAGTTCTGGCGCTAGCCAGCCACAGACAAACAGAGACCCGAGCACAACTCACTTCCAGTTTGTGCAGTGAGTTATTTGCGAGCTGCTGCTCAAGCACATCCGATCCGAAAGTGGAAGCTGGAGCAGCGTCTGAAGCCGCCTTGCCAATTTCAATGGAAATGCCAAGTCTGGCGTGTGTGTGTGATGGCGGTAAACATATTTTGATTTTGCATAATAAATTGCTGTGTGCGCCGGCACAAGTCGAGCCAAGAGCCAAGGCACAAACTGCTTCTGTTCGGCTGCTTGAGCCACTGATGTACTTTTCATACCATTTTGATTTCTTGCTGGCGTGCTTGGCATTTTTCGAAACAGAAATTGCACAAAATAGTGTGCACATACATATTTATGATTGTGCATATGTTTCCTGTCAACTGTGCAAGCCAATCAAATTTACGTGTTGCCGAGATTTCGGGCTACTTGGAATACCTTCTTACCTAGCTAACATCACAAGCCAATGCCCTCTGGCCAACAGGTGATTCCCTCAATTGCGGCTTACTCAGTATGTTCAAATACCTATATTTATCTATTCTATATTTGTAGCTCTTGGGCCCATATTTTACACGTTTTATGCACTTGAAATGAGCACAGAGTATGGGAGGCCAAATGTCACTCAAATGACCGCAGAACTTGATTGCTGATGTGTGAAGCTGTCCAGAGCTATTGTGTGTCAAATAACCGTGTGTGCCAAACCGATGAGCGGCAATTATCAGATCCGTTTCGGTTTCATCATTTATTTATTTTATTTACTCTTATTTTCTCTCAGAAATTCGAACTTGCAACAATTTAATCCCGAATGCTGATTTATTTCATTGAAATGAATACCAATATTTATTGCGCGTTGTGTGCTACTTTAACCTTCGTTCAACGCGGAAAGCAGACATGAAACTCAAATAAAAAAATAAAGGTAATAAATAAAAAATTGCACTTTTATTGAGCCAAGCCTAAATATCTGTAAATATATTTGATCTCTGATACTAAGATAAATATGGCTTAGTTTTTCGAAACCTGTAAGACTCTCGAATCGTAAGATATTGTATAATTAAATTTTGTGTATTTAAATCGTTCATACTTTAATTTATATTATTTAATTTATATAACGTGAAAGCCTTAAAAACAATTGAGCTCTTGATTATCCCTGCGCTTGGATCGAAAAGGGAAAGTGGAACGGAAAGTCTCGCAAATATTTGCAGACTTAAAATATTGTGGCATTCGTCAGTGGGAGAACTATGCGACTTATGCAGCAGCAAGAGTTCACGACACACGCTCACAGGACACGCGTACACAGGATGCACGTGAGCAGCTGCAATCTGTAGCACACTTTGGGAAAACGGCCGCACCCCCAATGCAAGCCGTTGTGAAAGGCGGTGGGGCAGAGGGGGAGCAGCTGCCAAACGCCTTTATCGTATTTCAGTGCGCTGCGTTTTTCGCACGTTTATTTGCGAAAACTCAAAAGTGAACTTGGCCAATGCAACAGTTCGGGCTAAACTGGCACCGCATCCGCATCCTTTCCGCACCCCCACCCCCTCCCACCCACAGACCCTTCTGAAAAGAGCGCCCCCAACAAACACTTGCTGGCCATATTTATGAGTTTGCACGTGTTTCCGTCTGCACTGTCGCCAACGTCGCCATTGAAGAGCTCGAGTATCTTTTGGCAAAAATAAAAAAATACTGAAAACTGTCAAGTGGGGTTCGCTTTCAAGTGAGCGTCTGTTTGTTTACCTGTACGTGATCCTGTACATGTTTGTATGCTTGTGTGAATTTAAGAGAATGGGACAACACATTTTTTATACCCTGTACAAAGCGTTACCCATATAAATTACAGAAAATCAATGTACAAAATTATATAAATATTTAAAAGGAAATTTGACTTAATAAAAAATAATCATAAATAATGGAGAAACTGATATATTTTTTATAATAATTTCCTCTTAAATTTAAAATAATGTTACGAACCAAATTCCAGGTCAATACTACATCAATTAACGAACCGAACATTTTGGGATAATGCCAAGAAGGTTTATCTCATTTAGACAGGGCTCAACTATGACTTATATTTGTCCAAATAAAAAAAAAACACAAAATATCTCTTTAATTATTCATCTGATATTAACGCAGATTATTCGTATATTTTAGCGAGTTAATTATTTAACTAAAATGCTGCATAAATATTTGTTAAACTAAACGTTCTTCAATGCAAACTCACACACACACAGTCGCACACGCACACACCCACACGCAGAAAACCGCGAAAGCCTGTAAGCCCAGGTGGTTAGTTTTTATACGCTGGATAGTCACTGGAGCTCAGTTTCCGGAAATCACACTCGGTGGTTTGCAATCTTAATTTAAGTGCTTAGTGTTCAAATATTTAATGCATTTAACATCGGGTACTTATTATCAGCGTTAAAAATTTTAAAGTAATTGCATTTTTCGCGGATTAACATGCCAGCTTAGTTTTATTAAGTACTTTGAACTACATGATTAGAAACTCGAATTGTATGTGAAAACAATCTACAGGGATCCCAGAGGAAGGAGACTGGGACACACACGTCCATTGGCAGAAAGTTTGGCATCAACTACTTGGGGCAAGTAGGCGAACTAAGCGAGTATCTCCAGCTTCATTTATGTTTAAATGGTTGTTTGTCTGTTTGTTAGTTTTCCTGTTTGTTCGCTTAATTCCAGCACAGCACCGCAGGGGGGTGGGGGGGGGCGGGGGAAGTGGAAACCATTGAGAGGCTGCCGGCAACACATTAACGTGCAGCTTGGGCACAGGCCGACAAGAATTGTGGCATCGGCTGCTGTTCCTGCAACCATCCGTGGCACCTGCTTTGGCTGCCCAACCGCCTGCCTGTCAGCCTGTCTGGCATTCATTGTCAGACATCAGGTGCAAAACATTTTCTATTTTCACAACTTTTACTTGGTATAATTAATTCAAATGCTTTCATAAAGGCAAGCAAAGCATTTCCTTTACGACGCCGACGCCAGCCGTTGGCTTTACCGGCTAATGTACGCAGCTGCGTAACCGTTTATATACTATTTATTTTTACCTCCCGATGTAATCTTGGGTCTGGGGCCTCCCGCTCCAGGCAGCCCCAGTTGCCTGTATTGGAAGGCGTTCACAGCCGGCTGGTCGAAAATTAATAGCTTTAAGTTGAACACTTAATGCATTCGCAAAATAAAAAGAAAAAAAAAACAAGCATTTTTTTTTTCTTTTTGCTTCGCCCAACATTGATTACATCTTTTAATGGCCGCAACAACAACAGCAATTAACAGGCAGCTTGAACAGGACGATCGAGGGAAACGACCAAACAGCAGAAGCCACAAGCGGCCAATAAGCATTCTGCGGGCCCTAACGATAGCCATGGTCAATAATACCATTTTTCATTAGTATGCATTGATAGTTGTTCGGCCTATCGACGTGCTAATGTAATTGAAAGGGATATAAAAATTAATTTACGAGCTGTGCACGCGCATCGCGTCGAGCCAAAAACGCGTTGAGTACATGTGTAGCACACGAGGCGTATGCGTAATGCAAGGCAACTCTAAGCCAAGTTTGCTTCTGCAGCCCAACACGCACAACGCATAAAGCATTTAGCATATGATGTAATAAGGCCTAAAAGATGTAGGACTTTTGGGGCCGTTTTGACATGTTCTTGGCAGTTGCTTAGTGAATACTTCCACCAAGCAAATCATGGCTATGGTAAAATCTAGTCATAGATAATCATTTTCACTTATAGCTTCAGAGATATACATTTTATTATTTAATATAAATATTTACAAAAATGTAAATAAAATAAATTTTAAGTGGGAATTTATTCACTTTATCATACTTCAATTGTAATGGTATAATTTATTTATCATTTTAAAAGTGATTGTAAATATAAAGATATTTACATAATATATTTACAGACAAATAAAATGATGTCAATTCCTGTTTGTCAGTCCGACACTAAGACACATACGTGCATAAATATGCATAAACATATACGTATGCGGTAGCGTTGTAGTTGAATGATTTCAATACAATCTTTGAGGCCCACTTTTACCCATTTTATTGAATTTCAAGTGCTAGGAAGAGATTTCGGCCCAAGTTGTTGCATACTAACTAACTAGATGGATAGAGACAATTTATAAGTACACTCATAGCTTGCCATTCAAATTTTGCTTTTGCCAATGTATATACTCTTCAATTTAAAGCTAAGAGGTACAAGCTGAGTCGAACTGTTTCCAATAATAGAACCCACTTCGGTCGATGTCCTGTACTGTGCTTTGTGCTCCCCGTGTGCCTAAAATAGACGACAACCAAAATCAGACCCTGGCGCCAGCTCTCACTTAGGGCTAGAGCTCTTGGATTCCCCGCTCAAGTGTTTCTGCGAAAATTGAATTAAATTTGTGTATGAATAAAATACAACAAAGAGGGAAAAAAGGTTGGTTCGCTGTCGGCATTGAGATGAGCAGGTCGTTGGGCAAAATCAAAATAGCACAAAATGAAAATGAAATTGAAGTTGGCCGAGTGCTATAAAATCATCAGCAACACCAGCAACAACAAGTATGGCAAAAAACGACTACGGCTAGGACATGGCATAGGGTTACAGCGGGAGCAAGCGAAAATAGAGCGCCAGACATGGACTGCGGGGAATCTGCAGTTCCCATGCCAGTCCCCATGCCAGTCCCCATCCCAGTCCCAGTAGTCCCAGTTCCAATCGCAGCGGCAAGCCCCAACCCCAAATCCGACCCCAAGCCCAAGCCAGAACCCGAATCCAATCCCAGCTCTGCACGTGTTGCTGACAATGTTCGGAGCGGGGCGGGCGGCGGGGGGCATGGTCGTTGACAGCGCTGACTCTGACTGCGCTGTCACTGGCCATGATGGCGATGACCATGATATGATAATGATGATGGCGTTCGCGATGACGATAATGATGATGTTGTGACTCTGGCTGTGACTGTGGCAAAATGTGAGTTCCATGCCCAGAGTTCGACGCTGGCAATCTGAATGATGCTAAACTGTTGTTGGTGTCGGCGTTGTTGCTGCTGCTGTCTGCTCTCATTGTTGTTGTTGTTGTTCAGTTTTATTGCCGCTGGCTCGCAAATTTTGTTGGCAATGGCTCCTCAAAATGAAAACATGAAACCAAATTAAGACGAACACGAGACGTAAACGTCGACAGAGTCGATGACGAAGCCAGAGCCAGAGCCAAAGCCAAAGCCGGAGCCGGAGTCGGAGTCGCAGCCAGGACCGGAGATGGAGACAGAGACAAAACATACACAGACCCGGAAGCATTTGGTTGTAGGCCGTAAGAGTTGGTAATTATTGCCCACGACGCGGCCCATCCTCATGCTCGTTTATACACTCATATGTATATGGGCAAATTCCAGCTCCGGCTCCAGCCTTGACTCCTGCTGCGGCTCGAGCGTATTAAACAGAAACTCCGGCTCCGTCCGGCTGATGTCATTCCGTGCGTTGATGGATTTAAGTAATTTCTTTATGCCGCATGCCATTTGGGCCATCGCCCCATCATAAATTGAAGCTGGATTTAATTACAGCCTGTGCCGCACAGTGGCACCAACTCAACACAATTCGCTGCAGCAACAGCTGCCACAAAGTGTGCTCTTCAAGTTCAGCGCCGCATGTTAACGAACGGAGATCTTGAGCCAAACTTTCTGCAAGAAAGTCAGCTCCTTTGATTGCATCAAAAGCATAACCTTAATTACATTATTCCTGAGACGCCAACCAATCTGAACAGCTTATATGTATGTGCGAACTCTGCTAAGTAATTAATTGGTTCAACCGAACTTTATTTAACCCAAATTTGCACTCGCTTGCCAAAACTCCTCGGAGGATAAGTTGTTGAAGTGTGTGGGAACTTGGGCAACTGAACAGCGAGGTTCGAATTTCTGTGCACGGATTGTTTGTATTGTTTGACTTCGTCGAAGGCCGAAGGCTTAAAAATAAAAAAAAAAAAAATAATAACAATACTGACATTTTGTATTTAACTTTAATATATTTTTAAATATATATCTTCATCGGTTCTGGCACTTGGACTATTTTTGCAGTCCTTTTGGGCACAGGTTAACCACTGCTTTGGAGAGCAGTTTCTGCTGCCTCGACAATTATTCAAGTCGTGCAGATTTGCTCCCTAGCCGCCAGGTGGCGCGGCGGTGCTAATGTGTGTCATGACCGTACCAGCAGCCACCAGCCGCAAATTGTAATTTCTAATTTTAGAGACGCTCTCGTTGTCGTTGTCGTTGTCGTTGTCGTTGTCGCTGACGTTGTTGCTGCCGCAAAGCGTGGCACAGCATACATATATCAAAATCGCATTTCAGCCACAGGGCTTTGCTGATGTTTAGCGCGTTTTTTATGCCTTGCTCGTTTTGCATCATAAAATTGCATTTCGTTTCCTTAATGCCGGCAATTTGGGTCAAAACTAGTCGTAATTACATGTCAAACGTGACTTTAATTACCAGCAGCAGCCGCTAATCGATGGCCATTGCCAGCCAGGTAAGCGCCGCTCATAAAGTCGGCCCGAAAACACTTCACGCAAACATGAAGCCTTCTTTTTTTTAACGGCAATTTGCAGTTGTCACGTTTTTGCACCTTGGTCACTTAATTACTTAATTGGCTATTAGCTAATGGCTGGCAGAGGTGGCAGCTGTTGCACAACTAAAGTGCAGCCACGGCCGCAGGGGGCACAGTTGCAGTTGCGACGGCCTAATTAAAAACTTAACGTTACTGGCTCGAATTAGCCGCATTTGCATATCCATTGAACACGTTCAGGTTGCACGTTGCAGGTGCCAGGCGGCACTCACATCAGGCCTTACACATAAACTCAAACTGCTGGCCAACAATCAGATCGAATGGCCCAATGCTATCCGATTGCCTTTCAGCTAAAAGTCTTTGCCTCTTGATTTAGAATTTACATAGAAACTAAGTAGCTGAATAATAGTGAATGGTTCTGTGAATACGGACACAAGACACGGGCTAATCCACTTAACGATAGTTAAGTCATTTGATGACCAGTTGCCACAGTTAACAATTCCAGCTAAACTTACTTATGCCCTTTTTGGCTATTATTTGGCATCTTAGCTAGCAGAAAATCATTGCCAATTCATATTAGCTGTATGACCAACCAACAAGAACGGGTGCAACCGACAGCGCAATACTCGTCCACAGCGTAATAAGAAAAATCAAAATCAAAATGAAATTAAAAAGTAAAGTTTAGAGCCTGGAGTGGGCGTAGCCAAAAAATGTTTGTGCGATCTTTTCTAGAAAGTCATCAGTAATCTGGGTACACACGAGTATACATATATTTCAAGTCTCAAGTTATATATACAGTATCGGACCAATTAAAAAAAGTTTTTAATAATTAATGAATTGAATAAAAATGTGATATTGTTAAATAATTCCACAATTGTACCACAAAATAATGCGACCAAATATATTCGAATTATTTATGCTCAATGCAGCTTCAATAATTCAAAGGGAACTTAATTCATCAGATTTGCGGTTGGTTATTTCATTAGCAAGTATTTCGCAGGCCTTTGGTAAAATTCCGATGCGCAATTCGGGCAATTAAAGCTCAAGTTCACATTCAGACGCCTGGCAATGCCGTGGGCAGCAAAATCAATTAGAGCTCAGGTGGCAGAATGAAGGGGCGCCGCTGATGTTGTGGCCTACGCAACAGCTGTGGGCGGAGTGTGCATTATTCTCAGAACGCAGTGCAAAGCTGCACAATGTGCTGACGTATAATTAATAAGCTGCTCTCTAACCGGATGGCTGCTACGGTCGTAGAGAAGCAGAGCTCAATTCTGGGAACCTCTCAGAAACACTCAACTAGAATTTCAGCTGGGTATTTTGTAAAAGCAGCACTCGATATTTATTATGCGCATGTTGAATGAATATCCCTTGGCTAATTTTTAAAAACTGCATTTTTTGGGAAGCTTCTTTGCAACGGATTCAAAGAAATTGTTATCGACAGAGCGAACGAAGGGGGGGAGGGCTAATAAATTGATAAATTCGGTAGCCAAAGAGATCGATGAGGACGGCAGCAATAAAGGCTGAAGGACACCCCGAGGCAGTCCTTTATTGTTTATCACCTGCAGCCAGGACAGAGGCGGCACGAGCCGTGGGGATGGCGAGCTTCAAGTGAGGCGCCTTGGTGAATCTTTAAATATTTTTTAATGGATCGCTTTCAATTAGAAGGCGGCGTGCAGCAGGAAGCGAGCAGCCAGCAAGAAGGCGGCAGGCAGGAAGTGGGCAGCGGGCAGGGGACAGCAGGAAACAGGAAGCAGGAAGCTGCAACCAGAGTTGGACGCATAAATCAATGCGGCATCCCCCGTTGCCGCCGACTCGATGCGCGTCCTTTGACTTGTCCGGGCAGCGGCAGCGCTAATTAAGTTCATAGATGCGCGCACTTTCAACATAATCAAATGCCAATTAGCTGACATCTCCAGCTAACACCTACCCCCGGCCCCCGCCGGCCCGCCTCGTCTCCTCCTTGCGAAACAATAAACTGAACAACAATGTGGGCAGCGGAATGGGCGATACCTAATTAGCTGAGCCAAGCCGAGCGCTTGGCCAGCAGCGGCGGCGTGTCCTGGCCACATGTTGGTTGGCCTTCGTCCTGTTCTTTTTTTTGCTGTACGCCTTGTGAACGCCTCGCCAAATGAATTTCTTTCTTTGCGCGCTTTTGTCATTTGTTTGTCGCCGTGCTGTGTGTGTGTGTGTGTGTGTGCGTGTGTGTGGGGTGTGTGGGGTGTGTGCTGTGCTTGTGTATGTTGGCTTTATTTCGCACACATTTCTGGCTCATTGGCTGCGACAATGCCACGAACAAAAGCCAAGGAAAGTGTCAACTTTTGGAATTGATAGTCACAGATATCAACACATGAATGACTTTTGGACACTCCCCAATTCTGACACCCTATACAAATAATATATGTTCATACAGTAGTGTACCATATATAGTCATATATATACTTATTTAATGAAACAGCAGCTTTATAAAAGGAAATAACAATCAAGATATTTCTCAAGAAAGCTGCGAACTGTGCGATATCTTTAAAGAAGGTGAAATAGTTATAAAGGAAAAAAAATTATAGGCTTGTCAGATGAAATTTTGGTATTTTATGGCTACACCCACTCACAGTATAAAAACAGCTCAAAACAGCCGAAAACAGTCCTAATTATTATTGTTATATGAGAAAAATATCGATTTTGGTTATGTGTGGTTCGATCTTCAGAGGAAGCCGTCAGTAAACTGAAGACTAGCTCTAAAATTGTAAAAGGTGGGATACTTTTTTCAGTTAGTTAACAACAATCAATTTAATTACACTGCGAGCAGCGTATTGCGCAGTCGATGCCACCCGACTGGAAGATCAGTTACTAATTCATTGGAATTTAAATATTATTGTTGCAAAAATTGAACTGATAGTGCAGATTAGACGGATCCGATTGCTTTTCGGCCGTCTGAAAACGCAGCTTTCCCGTTACCTTCCTCGGATTGTGCCCCTTTGCCGGCTGTTCCTTAATAACTATTACCTCATGGTGTCCCAGGCTTGCGTGCTTGCGAGGTCGGGGGCGGAGCGAGTAATTGGAATCAGAATTATTCTGCATCAGCTGTGCAAAGTCGAGAGTAGAGCATCAATCGCCTCGGCTCAACGCCTTCCATTTGCTGACCTAGCCAACTATTTGGGACGAGCAAGGATTGCGGCTGTTTTCGCCCCAGCTTTACGGTTCTGCTTGAGCTTGAGTTGCGCCTTGAGTTCGAGTTGAGGTTTGGGGTGGGGTTTGCATCGGGGTCGCATTAATCAAATGCTTAAATGCCTAACACAACATTTGGGCCTTAAAGTCGATGCCATTGGCAGCGGTGCGTAAAATCGGCTTTTGGCAGCCGCTTGCCTTTGATCGGAAGGCGAGGTCGCGCGGTTGGTAACGGAATGGGGGGGTTGGGGATGTTTGGCCCGCAACAGCTTAACGAGTAGTGACAGCAATGTAAATATATCACACAATTTGGTCTAAACGGCAGCTCATTTTAAATTAATTGCAGACAGAGCGCCAGCAACTTGAATGAATAATTCGACTTTATTGATTTCCACGGCACACACACACACACAAACACACACACACACGCACACACACGCGCACTCGCACGCAAAACAAACAGGCAAACAGTTTACAACATGATACATTGTTCGTGTCTACGTGTATCTGTGTGCGTGTCTCTCAGCTTTGGGCTAATCCTCAGTCGCATACCGACTAATACCCATTGGTATTTGAGACTAATGACAGAGATAACAGAGCTTTGACGGCCGAGCGGCCACCACACGAGTCAACAACACAGCGAGCACATAAAACTTCGAGACAGGGAGCGAGAGGGAGCGAGAGGGAGCGAGAGGGAAGCAGAGTGCGCCTCAGATTGGCAAATGAGGGATTACAATTTGCGCAGTGGCCATAATATTGATTACGGATCTGGGCTTTTGAGGCGACTTAGCGCGCCAAAGGCAATTAACTTCGAATTATGAATAAGATGGAGACCACCCCGCAGCACCCACAGGAATACGCCCATGGGCGTATGCAGTGGAAACGTGATGCTGACAGCTTGCCAAATGTGCTCACATTTGTTGTTTCGCATTTCACACTTGGCCCCTCGCAGCCATTTTCACCTGAATTTCCATTTCTCCATCTGGATCTTTGTATATGCCGCTTGTCCAGTCCACGGCCACGCCGTGCTCCGCAGCGCCGCCGGGACCGTGGCTCCCATGTAAATTATTTAAACTGCAAAGTTGCGAGCGCAGACAGGCGCAGCCAGTTCCCAGCCCGGGCACGTGCCGGTCTGGGGTCGGGCTGGGCCCGGGCTGGGGCCGGGCTGGGGTCGGGCTGGGGCCGTTGCTGGTGCCGTTGCTGGTGCCGGTGCCAATAGGCCCGGTACAGGTACGAGTATTGGGCAGAGAATGAATGCGAACGTGTTTACGAGCGCGAATGAGTGGCCAACTCGGGCAGCGGGTGCTCCTGTGCCGGGGTCTGAAGGGTTGCCAGCAGCATGAATATGCATAAAGCGTAAGGTGGTTTGCGCATGAATTAGTTACGAGGCCTGTAGCCGGCTTACAGGTTGTCGCCGGCCATGGCGACACCAGTGTTCAACGGCCTAAAAGCCTTAATATAATTAAGCCAAGACTGCCAAACGAAACCAGGACATTTGCCAGGGCAGGGCGCGGAGAGCACCTCAGGCGAAACGGAAGAAAAGAAACGGCAATCGGACAATTAAACCCAGCGAAGGCAGCATATAAATTTGATTTTTTGATTTGTTCTCTCTCTTTGTTTGCCCTTTTTGAGGTTTTAGATTTCCGACAGTAAGGTTGAAACAAAGTACGTAAAACGAAGAGCAATTGGCACTGGCAATTGCTAACTGAACGACCGTTAAATAGCCTCCCTAAAGAAATTTCATTAAAATTTTAATATTCCCATGTCATTTTGTGGGAGACGAGAATGCAATTTAGCTTTTAGTTCTTTGGGGTTTTGAAATCATTTCTTTTCTTTGCCATTACCAACTTCCAAACAAAACGGGCTTCATCTTTGATTTCCTTGTGCGTCAGTAGGGGTATCACTGTAAAATCAAGTGGAGTAGGGGGCTTCAGTTTGGCTCTTTGAACCCTGCAAACGGGACCCAATACATGCACGTCTGTGCCTGTAAATCTGCCCACACACAAGTGCAAGTATATATACCTATAAAAATATATGTGCACATTTGTAAACATGGGTTGACTGCCGCTTAGATATGTTTTGTCTGTGTGTGTGTGTGTGTGTGTGTGTGCGTAATATGCAAAATGTTGTCATAAATATAGCAGAAAAAGCTGAAAACTAAAAGCAGACTGTCAGACAGAGAAATAGACGGACAAACAGACAACAGACGGACAGTCTGGAACGCGCTGCTCCTGAATAGCAAATTGCACACACACACACACACACGCACACATACACACACACGTTGTGTGTCTACAAATAAAGTTTTGCAAATCAATAAGTTAGCAAGATATATACTATATACTTAGTTATGCAAATTATATATATGCATATATTTTGATTACATATTGCACAGTCCGTTCGTTTGCCGGCTTCCTCCTTTATTAAGGGATTTCAATAAGTTAGATTGCACTCGATTGTTTGCTTGGTAATTGGAATTCTTCAAATATACCACACAGTTCAAACATTGCCAACATTAATTATCAACCAATTTAACCAACCAATCGAATTTTATTCTAGTGAAAGGCCTACACAAGATGTTCTATTCAAATTTCTTCAAATAATTTGTAATTTATATTTAAAACAAAAATCGATTTTTCAAACTAGAAGAAATATATGAAGTGCCAACTATTTTAATATTTTAATGTGGAAGTTGTTGACCTCGGGTAGATGTGTTTTTGTTTGATTCAATTCACTGAATACAAGATATTAAATTAACTTTATATTTGGTTGGATAAAAGGTAGGATCATTAAAATTGTATTATTATACATTATATATTCGATTCGGAGTACGACAGCATCCAACTAATGTGAGCCATTTATTCATTGATATAAGTATTTGAATATCTGAAAATAACACGTTTGAATTGGAGAAAAGAATTGTCGTACTCTATGTTACACTATTACAGACAGAATAGAAACCTGGAAGCTTGGGCCATCACATAAATATATGGTGCTCAGCACTGCTAAGCTGAAAGGCAACCAGTTGAATACTTAAAGACTCAAGGATTTGAATAGCTTGCGGCACTTGACTATGCGCATTTGTACTCTGTCCGACACTGGAGAAGGTGTATATTGGTATCGTCGCAGGACACTGAGATACTTAAAGCTTGGCATCAGTAAATTGCTCTATATTATAAGTTAATATTGGGTAAGGAGTTTAGGGTCGCCAGTCCTAAGCTGTTGTGAACAGAGTATTGCGCAGTCGGCTGAAGTGCGCGCACTCGTTAGAAATTGATTTGGCTGGCAATGCGAGCAGACAGCCCTGGAGTTTTTTCCACAATCAAAAGGCCCCTTGCTCATGCTCCATTGAAAACTAACGACTGCAAACAAGCGGCATATGCAAATATTGCTCATACGCCGGGTGGCGCGGGCTACGAGTGAGGGACGGGGCGGGGTGGGGGCTGATGTTGTTGCTTGAAAGTCGCGTTTGTGACAAACACGTGACAAGCGCGTGACACGTTTGCGACGGAGCTGACAAATCAGCGCATCAGCATCGGAGATGCTGCAACGTGGGGAACGCGACAGCTGGAAACGGGGTGGGCGAGGGGACCGAAGACGGAGTTGGAGCTGGGAGCCGACTCCTGCCATTGTTAACCCATTATTGACAGCTCGACGGGGCGCACGTTGCTAAATTTAAATGTGCCCAGCAGCACGCGCCACAGCGCCTCAGCTACATCCGCTGCTGCCACCGAGAGCCCGCTCGAAACCGCGCGACGTGCCGCTGTGGGGCAAGCGCACATTTTCTTTTAATTAAATGCTAAAAACTTTTTGCTTGGGCCGTCAAATTTCACGCAATGGGCGACCGCCGCTCGCCAATTTTTCCGGCTCGCCTGCCCGAATAGACCAAAATGTACGTTCTTTCTGGCTGTGTGTGTGTGTGTGTGTGTGAGGGTGAGGGTGGCTGGGTGTGTGGGCGGTTGCGTGTGAGTAATTAGACAGGCTTTGGCACGTTGGCGTTCGTGGCTTCTTAGCGCGCCCAAAAATTATTGCCCGTCAAATGTGTCATAAATTTTTCGGCTGCCAACGCACCTCGGCGGCCATTTTGAAAAGAGAAGCGGCTGCCTCGTTGGCAGGGGCCGAAGCGGGGGCCGTTGCAAGTGAGAAGGGTGGCCCGACTCCCCGGAGGCCAACTTAGACAAACGGCTGTGCGTTGTGCCAATCCGAAAGCCCTCAAATCGCGCTGATCTAAATGCAAATTTTGATATAAGTATGCAGCCGAGTCGGATCTATCCGACTAACTGATGCCCTGTGCAGCTATCAACTGAGTGATGAAGCTGACAGATATCTCTATATATATAAACTGTACCTAATTCGCTTTCAAATCTTTGAATTACTTGAAAGAATTTAGGATAAATATAAACACGAGCTTATATTATTATCCTTTTTTGTAATATAGTATATTTAATCTCTCTGAAAGCGTCTGAAATACACTAAATACCCATTTTGCGCCCCGACGACGGGGCCCTCTGCCGGGTGGCGTCTGCCGGTTGTTAGCACGGTTGGAGCAACTGCCGCAGCATATGTGTCAACGACTTGGTCAACATTAAAAGCTTTGCGCCTCGTTCTGCGTGACCTCCTGCCGCGCCTCGCTGTGTGCCCAAGTGTGTGTAAATGTGTGCGTGTCTGTGTATGGGTGTCTCAGTGTGCGAGCGGTTGAGAGGTTTGCATAGGGTGCGCACAAACTTTGTAAACTCGGCATGTTGGCTTAATCCTTGCCTTAAGTAGCTGCCATAATATGTGAAATCCTTATGGAATTTAATAAGCTTATGCCGCTTGGCGTGGCCCAGTCCTGCAGCCCATTCAAAGGCTATATCAAGCGCATTTTCGTTAACGAAAAGAAGTGAAGAAAAAACCATGCAAAATTAAATGAGTATTAGCTCAGCTGATGCTGATGCAAACCAACTCGAAGGACATTTCTTTGCCAAACTCTTGCAAAAACAAAAGCCACAAACGAAGTGAAATTTGTTTACGGCTAAAGTGAAATGCAAAAAAAAAACTGTTTCCTGTTTTTGTGTACGAAAATTGATTTTTATATATTAGCATAGAAAATGAAAATGAAAGTGAAGAACGGTAATGCGGCATTGATCGCAATGACCTTGGGGCGTATACTTAATTTTTGTGAAAGGGTTCGAGTATTTGCCGAAAATATTGTGTGGCAAGAGAGTTTGTTAAATAGCATATTAAATGTACTATATAAGAATGAAAATTAATTAAACATTAATTATTTATAATTATTTTGCCAACCAAGAAAGTAAATTAAATCAATTCGAATTTAATAACTCTCCTCCTAAAAGCAACTCAATTAAATAATACGTAGGAAAATAAAACTGATTTGTTTATACTGTTTTGTTAATTGGGTGTAAGTTGTTGCCTTTCCTTTTGTTTGGTTATCGAATAACCTAAATAGTTGTTTGATTGTGTTCCCCCGGATTTGTTTATTTAAATACTTGGTGCAGTCTTCAGTTGCCTTGGCAAGTCCCGAAGCCAATCAGATGGAGAGTTTAGGAAAGAGTCCTTAACCCCGTTTCGAGTTGCGTTTGGTCCCCCGTCTCTCGCGCGACTCTAAGGACTGACAACAATTACTTATTTAATTTCTGTGTGTCTCGCTGCCTTGCAGCTTGTCTGTCCTGCAGTCGGTCCCTGCCGCAGTGCCCCGCCCGTTTCGCCGCGTCCCCTGCCTTGCTAACAGCCCAAGCGCCAACGGCATCAGCATCAGCATCAGGAGCAGCAGCAGCAGCCCCAGCCTTGGCTGCCCCTTGGTCCTAGGTCCTTTGCGAGCGCTTTGCTGTTAAATATGGCCAATGTATGACGTTGTGCCCTCTCTACGCGGCAATAAGTGAGAGCGAGAGAGAGGGAGAGAGAGAGGGAGACCATGGCAATTGTTTGGCCCTTTGCACAAAAAGTTTTCTTATTTTCGCGCCTGCCGCTACATAGTTGCTTGTTGTTTGCGCTCTTGTTGCCGTTGTTGTTGTCGCCGCTGCCCCTTGGGCGCTTTATTACAATTTAACTTTTCTTTTATTGCAACATTTTTGCCTTTGCGTTCGCCTGCGGCTAACCAAGTAACCAACATAGCCCGGACACCAAGCCCCAAGCCCCAAGCTCCGAGCTGCGAGGCAACAAACAAAGGTTCGGATGCCAGATGCCGGCCACAGCCTCAGAGAGACTGGAACTTGGGTCTGATTATGTGAGTGTGTGTGAGTATGTGAATAACAACAACGAGCATAACAACAGCAACAGCTCGGCCGAAGCTCATTTTTATGCTGCCTTTAGTTTCATTTTGCGCTTAAGATTTCCGTCTACAGACCCGGACCCGGACCCGGACCCGGACCCGGACCCGAACCCAGGCCCAGGCCCAGGCCAACGCCGACATCGGCTCCGTATTCGGCAGCTGTCCGACGCGACGTGCCTTAGCCGTAGCCCATATGCATGGTAGGTATGTGCGTTATGGCTTTTCTTTTATTTTATATGTATTTTACTTCATTTCACTGCTGATTGCTGCTCCGGCCCCCCCTCCCCGTCCTCGTCCCCGTCCCCGTCCCCGTCCCCTGTCGCCACGCCCTGCTCTCGTTGTATTTCCACTTCTTGCCTCATGCATATTTGAATGTCCCTTAAAGGCACTTCAGTTCTTCTGCTGCTTCTGCTTGTATTCGAGTTGTTGTTGTCGTTTTTCTTGTTGTTGCGGCTGCGCTTTGTGCGGGCAACGCCGTCGGCTGTTTAGTGTGCCACACACACTACACCAACGCCAGCCTCTGCCCCGCCAAAGCCCCCGCCCCCACACCCACTTACGCTCCCTCTCACTTACGTGCGCTCTCCCCATTACCAGGACCCTCTAGCAGAATCATCATCAGAGTTGACGGCCGCCATTGCGGCAGTCGCCGACCTTAATGGTCAAATGTGTGTGCGTGTGTGTGGGTGTGTGTGCGGGTGTGTGTGCCTGAAAATGATTTCTTAAACTGCAATTCATGCCCTGCAATTGCGATGATGGCGCGTTTTTATTGCTCTCCCCCCGAAAATTTAATCGAGTTTATCACATTATTTTGGCCGGCCTTCTGCGAGTCCTGCGAGTCCTGGCCCTGTGCTGAGAAGCACTTAAGACGTGCTTATTAGGCTCTATTAGTAATAATTGCACTACTGAGTCAATTTAGGTATCTTGCGCAGATTTTCATTATCATCGCCATCATCATCATCATCACCATCAGCATCATTAGCATTAGCATTATTGGCCTTATCCCCAACATTATCTTTAGCCGCAGGTACTGCTCAGGCAGTTGATTTTCGGCTTATTCTCAGTTTAGCCTTTAAATTGAGGCGATTTTCATGCTGCATCCCCGAGACTGACATTGCTTGGCCATTAAGATAAAACTGACCGAATAAAGATAAATACCTGGCATATGGGATGTGAATGGCCAAAGGCTCTTACTGCGAATGTAGGAAAATGTGAACCTAATCTCCAAAGAGGCTCTTTGAAGTGAAATTAAATTACTTGGGATCTCTCACTAATTACAAAACGGAGGATACGGCTTTTGAATTGATTCGAACTCATAATAAATTATAGAATAACATACGATGTGATATGATATGAAGTGAGAGTAAATGAATTGCCGAAGGCTCTGAGGCTGAGTGTAAGTAATCCAATCATGGCCAAGGGTTGGCTACTAAGTGAAAACGGGCAATGGGATCTTTAATCAACTTTCGGTGTGACCTACTCTTGACCTATTACACATACACACACGCACACTTGGACACATACTTGCGGTCGTGGTCATTGGGTAAATGAGAATTGTGCATATTCATGTACACGTTATGGATGAGGGCAGAAATTTGACTCCTCTGACCTTTTGCTCTGCGGCCGACTCAATTTAAGGCAAATTTCTGTTGGCCACGCTGCGAGGATGCCATTAAAAGGCCAGGACGGCAAATGTTTTGGCAAACAAATTGAGGGGGGACAAGACGGGGCCAAAGATAAAGATAAACAGCAGACATAATACTCGTATACGAGGGAGAGACATGGAAATAACAGCAACAATAAACAAATTTTTATGCTGAAATCACAAACAACTCGAACTCAAACTTGGACCTCGACGCCCGCTCTCCTATAGAGCAGCACCCACTCACCACCCCTCTCTCTCTCTCTCTCGCTCACTCTCCCCATTTGGCTGTATGTCAAGGACTTGGTTTTGGGAGCATCTAATCTCTTTGGCGAGGCATCGGACAGCGGAACAGTCGTCGAGACAGTCGAGATCAAAAGCTTTTGATAAACTCTAACAAAGCGCCAAAGTATGCGCAAAATGCCACACAAACAGCGATGTGAGGGGAACACCAGAGGGAGCCGGGGAAGAGGGAGCCAAAAAGAAAAAAAACACAATATTTAAACATTTTATGTTAGGCAGCAGCCCCCTGGCCGCCCACCGCCCACAGCCGGCGTGTGTCTTCATTTGGCGCAGCTCATTTTGCGTTTTCATTCTTTGGCCGTCGCACAGCCGGCGGCCATTTCATTGTTTGCCTTTTTGTATCTGGCGCTTTTATCTTGCCACTTTGGCATTGTTTTATGGCCACCCAGCGCATCGTACGAGCCGCCACCACCGGCAGAGGCGCCCCCTCCCCCCGTGCCCCCTCTAATTGCATTAAGCGCCTTATTAGATGACACAGCAATTTGCACATTTCTTGTGTCAATTGTTAAGTGAATTATTAAAAATACCTGCAAACATGAATTCATGGGTTCGCTTTAACGACGGACAACAATCTACTATCCTCATCCCCCCCCACCACGCCCCCTCTTTCATCACTCGCCCAATTGCACGTGAAAATAATTAAAATATTTAATATTAATAAGCAGACGGCGGAAATACTATCGGTTGCAGCCAACAGTAAAGATAAAAAAATTAATCTCCAGATATCTCTGAAATATATCTGAACATTGCCAATGACCAATATCAAATATATCCATGACTCAAAATTAATGCGGTTTTCCACAAATAGGAAACATATTAGCACCGGCTCTAATTTATTTATTATTGTAACAAGTTAAGAAAATAGTAAGAATATCCTTAAATAACACCATTCGGAGAGAAAATACTTCCATTTGACAATGCTTTACTTTGACTACATTTTAGTACAGGGTATGCATGCGGACATCAGTTGGCCGTAGCTCGTATTTACGCATAATTATTCCAGTTATTGTTTCTTTTGGCAATTATTTAATATTTGTTGTTATTGTGCGGTTCATAATTTGCGCATCATAATTTATTGCGCCGCGCTGCGAGCCTTATTCACGTTGATCCTTTGGCGGAAATTAAAATTATAATTCGCTCGGCTATCTCCGTCGCTCTCCGTCTCGTCTCCCCTCCGGCGTTGTGTGGAGAATTGTTGATTCATTCGTTCGGTCGTCGCGGTTGACCCGTACAGGTGGGGTCGGAACAAACGCGTATATGTGTTTAATGAGCGGACGAACAAATTTAATACAATTGTTGACATGTCCCGAAACAAACAACGAAAACAAAAAAAAAAACCAACAATAAAAATGCAATCTCTGGCAGGGGCTTTTTCGGTAAAATCCCCAAACGCGACTTTAGCCCTTTCTTTGTCCGGCGCATTGTTCCCGGTGGCCACAAAGCGGCCAAGCGTTGGGGCGTGCAATTAAATTTATTAAATCCCAATCAATAATTCAGCCCCCGCCGCAGCCGCAACGCACTGCAACTTTAATGCAGCTAATGGTGCGGGCCATGTGAATAGGGCACAATAGGAGCCCAGTCATAGAAGTTGAGCTGGGCAAAGAAACCCGTCGGCCCGGACTCGTATTTATTCACTGCCACAGCGAGTGGGAGGGAGCCGGAGAAGGGTGCAAAGCCAAATATAGAGCCCTAATTACACATAGAAAACGTTTTTACATCATCATCATCAATTGTGTATCAGATTAAGCTACAATCATTATTATAACTGTTATTATTTCACTTGTGCCCGCTCGTCTGGGTAGCTAGGGTCGTGGCTTTCAAGATTGGTTTACACTCGTTCACGAAGTGAGGAGAGTATATTGGGTTTACGCAAAATCTGTCTTGCTTGCCATTTTATTCGTCGCTACTGAAGCTGGAGACTTGAAACTTGGAATATATACCCGTGTCAGATAAGACCCTCTGGGGGCGTGGCATATCGATTTAACCTATATATTTTCAAATAAAATTTTGCAGAGAGATTTTGGTATGCCCACTCACAAAAAAAAAATTACGATACGTCTACTGGGTGCAGGGCAAATCGATCAAATCTATATATCTTGGTGGCAGGTAATCCCCAAAAAAAACATTTACAGCTAGAGTTTCAGAGATCGAGTCGAAAAATGTCGACCAAATATTTTTTACAAAACAACAATAATAATTAAGACCGTTTTCGACTGTTTCAAGCTCTATGATACTGTGAATGAGTATTACGGAGTCGGTTACACCCGACTGCAACGGTCTACATGCACAGAATATTGCGCTTGGGTATCTACTACTCCTCTCTCTTGAGTTAGAGTCAATTTGTGCATCGAACATAATTTTTGGTTTGTAAAACATTTTCTCAAGGCCCTGAGAAGATGGACTGGAGCTGACTGGTTCGTGAGAAACGTACTCCTGCATAAAGACGTCACCATCCCTACCATAGCGGAGCTAATTGGACGACACAGCTCAAGATATACGGACAGACTTGCTACACACTCAAACCAACTTGCAACAAGCTTAGCCACAAATACAAACAGGCGAAGACTCAAAAAATTGCACCCCTTAGACACCAGAAACGACTTCAACAAAAAAACAAAAATAAAAAAAATGTAAATAGTCATAGTTATAAGTCATCGTCTTAAGTATTGTCATAGTTATAAAGGCAGTTCGACAACCAATTGCGAAGGTTTTATTTAAAAATGCGCTGTAGAGTTTAGGACAATAGCCTGCAATAAAGAATCAAATTGGAAAAAAAACGGTTTCTTTTCTGCCGTACTTTTTTTTATTTAATTGTTCAATGCACACTTTTGTAATATTGATTGAAGCTTAGAACAGAATTCGAATGACAACTTAAAAAGTAGAAACAAAAGTTTTCATCGAATATTTTAGATTTATACTCATACGTATGTAGACAAATATATATATTTATATTTATATATATATAGAGATGCCTTCAGGGGCAGCTGTGGGGAAGTGAAGCGTATATATTGAATGGACAATTGAGAAAAGTTGTAAAACTTAATTGAATATCGGCTCATAACGAGTACTCGTAAATTCAGTGGGTATTCATTACGAGTGAATGCTGCTGCCAGCTGGCCCAGTTATTTGTAAGTTGCCGAGACCCATAGTTGGTCGAGGCAGAGTAGCCATTAATTGACGTTGCCTCAATGGGCCGCCAAACGTCGAACGTCAGCGACGCCCCGCCCCGCCCGCCCCGTCCCGCCACCACTGGTTGTTGGCCTGGCCCAGAGTCTGGTCATGGTCCTAGCCCGCATCGCTGAGCTGCTGCTGCTTTGAGCTGCTGCAGCCGCTGCTGCCGGACAGTTTGGTCAGTTTGGCGTTGTTGTCTGATTGAGTTGACCGGCCCGATGGCGCAACAATATTTATAGAGCACTCGCTACGTAAATACCAGACGGTCTTGTTGTTGCCTCGCTGCACTCGCCTCAGGCTCAGGCCGTGGGGCTGGCCTCCTGTCTGGGACTCTGCTAACAAATTGCAGCGCTGCGGTTTTTGCGGTGGGCGGCATCGCAGTGCATAAAATATGAGCAAGGTCAGCTGGCGTGGGTGGGGTGGGGTGGGGAGCGGGTGTGCGGGTCATGTTCGTTGGTCAATTTCAATAGAGTCATAAAAATAGTTAGGCCATTTTGAAAAACGACTATTGCGGACAGCTGCCCAGTCAGCGGCAGGCAAAGCCTTTTGGCAATTTGTTAAACGGCATTGCAAGTAAAGTCAATTAGAAAAAGTGGTCGAAAATCCTTTTGCTGAGGCCACGGCGCGCCCACAGCCACAGCCATGCGCACCCACCATCGACCAGTTACCAGTTACCATTTACCAGTTAAGCCTTAATTGATTTACAACAAAAGCAAATGAAAGAAAATGTACAAATACAAAATTATTTCACTTGGCCTGTTTCCGGTTGATGCCTTTTGCTCGCCCAGTTCACTTTCGTTGCCCTCATTTTGCAGCTGCTGCACTGGCCATCCACTTGCCACACGACCCCTTAACCCTCTGTTATTTTCTCACCTTGCAGCCAACCCGACCTGTGCGTGGAAGAAAAGGGTATGCGCAGAGAAAAGCCGAATTAAATGATAACGATTTCAAGTCACTTTGTTATATATTGTTATCGATTAGCTATTGATTTCATTTATTAGCTTGTTTAAGTCAGTAAAGACAGGAAATTATATTATTCTCGTTGTTTCGCTCCACTTCAAAGTCTTATGTCGGTGTTTGATTACATTTTCGTTTGTTGAAGTTTGCAAACGAGTATAGGGTATTACGCGGTCGAGCAGCCTGCCGTCGCTCCTTAGCTGGACCTTATGCGTCCTTTGTACATATACATAATTGACCCAGTCAATTAATAAATGCTCGCTTTGGCCTGGCACTGGCTTTTGTTCTCTGTGCGCCGTTAAGTATGCTGCACTTTATTTGCAAACGAGCAAAGTTGGCGTAAGGAGCAGAGCATGAAATAAGCAAACAGCCCCAGAGACAGAGAGACAGCGAGAACAGAGCAAGAGATGGCGAAAGAGAGGGTGCAAAAGCGGTTTTTACATTTTACATTTTACATTTCGCGTTTGACTTGCCGCTGGGTCGCTGGTGAAATATCTTTATTACAACATAATTAAAAGTAAATTTTTGCTGTGCTCATTAAGTTAATGCGCAAAAAGGGAAACATGACAAGTGCGGGGGCTTGAACGGGTGGCGGGGGAGGGGGGGGGAGGGGGTGCGGGGTGCGGCGGCTCTTTGGGGCGTGCTTGTATTGGAACAAGCAAGGAATCTAGGCAATCTCCTGCAACTCGCTTGCATTTTCAAATGATGTCAAGTGCGGCCAAAACTCATAATTAGGCTGTTTGCCCCACTGTACCACGTGCACGTGTTTCAAGGTGCTTCCCATGCGGAAAGCGCAGAGCCAAAAATGGAAAGTTTTATTTAAGGTATGCTATGATGATGACCTTTACATATTATAACTAGAATCTGCAAGAGATCCTAATAAAAAATATTATTACAATAACAATGATAATACAAATCATAATAAACGAAATGAAATTTCAGCAGCTGGCACTTGAATGGATTCAATTATTTAAAATGAAACCTACAGCAATTCAATTAAAATTCGCAAAAAGCTGGCTGCAGAGATATTTGTTTATTTTGTGTTTTTTTTTTTTGCGCGCGCGGGTGGCTCAAACTTGCCCAAAGGTCAAAGCTAGCAAACTGACCCAGTAATGGGCCAGAGTTGGTAATTAGAGACTTGCAGTTGCTCGTCGAGGTCGTCACTTGGCCGGCAATGATTGCCCCGAAGTGCAGATGCAGATATGTATGTAAGCGAATGCCAAAAGGATTTTAGATAAATGTAGCAAGTGGGAGAGTGTGTGTGTGTGTGTGTGTGTTGGTCAGTTTGTTATTCCATTAAGGGAGACTCGCTGCAATTTGCGCTTTTCTCTTTGCGCTCGCAAATGTGTTGTTGTGCAGCACATACACACAATATATGTGTTATTCATACATATAGTTTGTATGCTTACGACTGCAAGTACAAGCACTTGTAGTGCAGCTGTCCGCAACTAATTGCCTGTGGCGATTGCCAATTAAAATGCAGTTAGCAGCCCTTCTTCACTTTGCGCTGGCTTAGTACATTATTGCAGCCATATTTATGTTAATTAAATTACGCAAGCCAACAACCGGCAAATGGCCATAAATTGCACATTTAATTAGCCAAATAATGCCATGAATCGAACCTCTGCCAATAGCAGCAGCCAGTTTACGGTCGTCGAGCTCCAAACGTTTGCTGCTAACGAGTTAATTCAATTTGATTAAGTTCCAATTGAAATCATGCTCAGTCTAAATAAATTAATTTATAAATTTTTTCAATTTTCGTTTTATGCCTAAAATGAATATTAATAAAAATTGCTTAAAAGTGGCAAGTGTGTGATGTGCATGTGCGTGTGTGTGCGTGTGTGTGTGTGTGTGCGCGTGTGATGTTACTCTTGCAATGAAACTTTTGTTTTTTTACGACACAAGTTTATTTTAAAACTTTTTGCCAGCCGCTTTGGCTGCAAAAAACAAAAAGAACAAAAACTTGGCAACTGATTCCCGAGGGCTACCCGAGTCACACGCGAGAGCGAAATGGAAGACAGCGTGCGAAAGGGAGAGTGCGAGAACAGGAGAAAACTTGTCGCATTTTCGTTGTTTTGCAGTTGGTATTTTGGCTCACTCGCTGCTTATTATGTGACGCAAAAAGACAGAGAAAGAGAGCGAGAGACTGAGAGCGGGAGCGGGCGAGGGAGAGGGAGAGGGCCCGAGATGGCGCGTTAAGTTGTCGCCGAGCCAGGCAAGAAATTGTAAACTTTTTTAATTAAGGTAAGGAATTTCCTCTGGCCCGCAACTCAGCTCAACTCAATTCTGGACTTCCCATTCCTGGACTCTTTTCCTGCTCTCAAGGGTTCCATGCAAATTTAATACTCCAGTTTCGGCCTAAAACTTTGAGCCTGCAAGCCATATAATAGTAATAGCCCTAGAAAAATTCAAATATGCAATCGGAATGTTTAAAAAAAAAAACAATTAAAAACAATTAGTTTTTTGGCATTGAATTATCTCACGTATCACATTTCCAATCAAAGATCCAGGAATTAAAAAGTTGTTCGAGTCCAAAGTAAGCCTTTTGTGATTCAATTCAATTGATCGTGATGCTGTTGCATTAAGGCTGGTTGCTCGGGGCGTATGCGCAATGTGAAATGAAGCACTCGTTCCGTTTAGCATAAGACAAGGCACATCCAACGAACAGGCCGCCCTAATTAGGCCTAATCTTCGCGAGCACTGCAGCTGACAGATACGAGCTGCACACGGCCGTGTGTGTGTGTGTGTGTGTGCGTGTGTGTGGCACACACATGTGCAGTAGACGCCGTTTGCACACATGTGGCATATTGCGAGTGAAGGCAACGCTGCCAAATGAAATGACATTTAGCCGTGCAATTTTGACAGCATTTTAATATGCAGCCGAAGCGCGCACAACTCACACACACACACACACACGCATGGCTTGGCTGTGTGAGTGGCAGTGGGAGCTGACGTTGAGCGCTTCAAATTGAAATTACTTGGCTGTTAGCTGTTAGCTGCACTCGAATGCATTCCGCCATTGGCTTTGGCTTCGGCTTTGGCTTTGGCTTTTGGCCTCTGGCTTCTGGCTTCTGGCCTGGCAAGCATTTGGCACTGCGCTGAGCCACAGTTAATTAAGTACGGAGCCGAAACAGATACACCGATACAGCCGCACACGAGAGTGAAAGCGAAACTACAGCTTAAGGCTTAAAGTGGTGCCACACAAGCCGCACACGCAAACACACACACACGCACACACACACACATGTGAGCGCAAACAATTGTGGGGCAAAAAGACCTGCAACTTTTATGAGTTGGCAAGGGCAACGAACGCAGTCAGGCTAGGCAAATAAAACTGGGCAGTTAAATTAAAAATGTAAAAGTCATCCGGGTTGCCGGGCTGCCGGGCTGCCGGGCTGACTGGTTGCCCAACTGCCCGGTTGCCTGGGATGCGGGCATTGTCATGAGCACAAACGCGGCCAATTCTAAAAATAGTCGCACCTCCACTTGCAAAAAGAAAATAATCAGAGCCGAGACAGCTCAAGCAGGAGCACGTCCAAGTCCCTTAGGTTGACAGCCAAGGCGTCAAAGTGCCGTCAAGTTAATGCCGTGACAGCTGCACACGCAGGCGCTGGCCATAAATGAGGAATACAAAAGCCTCGTGCAGTCCAATTGCCGTTTTGCAGCACTAAAACTACGCAATTCGCATGTGTGTGCGAGTGTGTGTGGGTGTATATCTCATAGATACACTCGCACAGCCATAAACCCTTGACGAGTGCTACGTCAGCGCTCAAGGACTTTGTAGTCATTATTAAAACGCCTCATCCTCTCAGCGGGTGTCTGCCGCAGGTGGCAAAGGGCAAGGCGTGGGCGTCGGGGTGGGGGTAGTTGCCAATAACTGTCAAGCCACTGAACAGCATTGACAGCAACCACAACCATTTGGATTTTTTACGAGTACGTTCCCATATTTGAGCTCAGACATCATTGGAGGCGGGATCAAAAGTCTGTCTTGCGAGGGAATATCCTTGCAACAAAACTTACACATCTTAATATTATCAATTACTATCATGTTTATATGTTTATAACCAGTCATTGAGATTAGTATTTGTATAGCTCACAAACTGAGTTGCAAGATTTATTCCGCATGGCCTTTCAGATCTACTTAATAAAATTTATATAAATTTATGGCACATATATTTACATTTGGCGCAACTCTAAATCGAATTATCAGAGAAAGAACACCAAGAGAGAAAGGAACAGTAAGTAAACTTTTTAACTCCTTGAAGACCATAAAACAAAGGGAGACAGAGAGAGAGTATTGAGTTTTCTCCTATTTTTGCGCGTCTGGTCGCCAACGACTTCTCGAAGGAATCGCATTAAAACTGATTTATTGCTGCAGATAACTTGGGATTTATGTTGGACTCGTAGTGAAGGCAGATTTCTGTTGGCCCACTGGCACCACCAGCACCACCAGCACCAGCAGCAGGCCAGCCACAAGCCCCACAAGCCCCACAGGCAACCAGCCAGCCAAGGGCAGCCATCAAATAGACAGACAAAGGTTTTGGCTCAGAGCATCAAAGCACATTTAATTAAGATTTAACCTTTAATTATGATTTAAAAGATTACAGTGTCAAATTCACATAGCACACATACCCCTATCGGCCCCTAGCACCCACTAACACTAAGTACGTTTATTGTTTGCTCAACGAGCGTTTTACATTCGCCACCCCATTGTCAGCTGCTTAGCCTAAGCGCTTAGCATCGATAGGGATATGGCTAGGAAATGATTAGGGCCACGACGACAAGGCTACCCACGGTGCCGTCGATGCCAATGGCGGTGCACATAATTTTCCATTAACGTGGCTTAAGCCATTAGCAGGAATATGCTTGTAGCCAGGACTTTGTTTCTGATTTTTTTGTATTCTCAGCACACATGCAAGCACTTCCCGTCCTCCTGCCTATCGCCCTAGCCTCAAGGTTTCGATTTCATCCTGCACAACATGGCCCACGCAAAACTGCATTAGCATTAACTGTAATGCGAATGGCAAGGAAATGCAACCCACGCATCGACAACTAATTATTGTTATTCCATGTAAATGGTTCGTGGGTGGAAATATATCCTTGATTCCGAATCGGTGTTATACAGAGCGCAAACAGAATGACTTCAGCTGAAAAAACCATTTGTGAACGAAATTCCATTTAATTGGGCATCTATCTGGATATAATGGCAAGCATTATTGCAATTACAATTCATGAAAATACAAATATTATTATTGAGAAGCGTCGGTTCGGAATTCCTTCAAAGAGGACGCAATGAATTTCATTTGAATTTGCCTTTTTTTGCTTGCTGCATTGTTTTAGAAAAACTAAAAAATTAAAATGAAAATTTATATCTTATGTGACTTTTTAATGGTGTTGAAGACATACTTTAAATGTCCCGATTTTGACAACCAAGACAATAAATTCGCACAAAATGTGTAATACACTGAAGAAGATATTTCCGAGCTCTTTAATTATATATATTCCTGATTTGTCGCAGTTTTTAATCAATTTTGATTGAACTCAGTACGTATGTCAAAGTCTAAGCAAACTCTAGAAATGTTATTATTATTTATTCTTTCTAATCGCCGAATAATTTTTGATTTTAAAATTTATTCCTAATGTTGTAATTTTCAAGATAACTTGTGAAATGGGCGTTTAGCATTTTCAAGCTAGGTGAATTTCACCTTGACCGAATTTTGATGTGCCTTTATTTGATTTAGTACAAAGTTCTTGGTTAATAGAAAGACAACCGTGTATGGAGACTGTATTATTTGAACGTATTCAATTTGGAATGTAAATATATTTTTGTTCCATCCTCAGCTATTACATTGCCATGCGATTGCAAAAAATAGTCCTGCCTAACGCCGAGGTCCTAGGCGTGTTTATATATATGCTTATTTGTATGTAGCGTGTGCGTCTCGTGTGTTTGTGTGTGTAGGCGTTAATATTCATTACAATATGCTTTTAAATGTCAAAGGGAAGTCGTGGCCCAAACACTGGCGCCCATCGCCCCCAGTTTCCCAGTTTCCGGCCGATTTCATTGTCGTCGTATTTGACTGTGAGTGTGTGTGTGTGTGTGTGTGTGCGGCTTTGTGTGCGAATATCTTTGTGCATTCGCCAGGCTCTAAAAGTAGTTTCCTTTGCTGCTTTTCTGCTTTTGCTATTTTATTTTATTTATATGAACCGCCCGCAAGCTGCTTTCATAAGTTTATTATTTATAAGTCTCACTCGAGTGCGACACTTTGGACGAGTGTGTTCACAGCTAACTTTCACTCCAGCTATGTCCATGTTTCGTTACGTTTCAGTTTGAGGCACACACACACACACACGCCTACATACGCATATAAATACACACCAACTACAGTCGTGCACAGGCTTTTATGAGCGCCTGGCAATCAGTTTATATTTTGTATGGTTTATTAACAATTTGTGCTCCAAAAGCGGGCAACAGCAAATTTAAGTTTTATTGCAACAAAAGCGAGAGAAAGAGAAAGCGAAAGCGAACGCGTAAGCATTTTTATGCTCGCGTCATCTTTGATGTGTGTGCGTGTGTATGTGAGTAGAGTGTGCATTGTACATGCTTGGAGTGAAAATATTGTCGCATCAGTAAAAAACCAAAAAAAAAAAAAAAACAAAAGTCTTTTTATTGTATTTTATTGTTAAAGGCGCTTATGTTTTTATGGCACGCATAAAATATGGCCAAATGCGCACACTGGCCCACAAGTCCAGGCCAGTGGATAATGCTGGATGTGGGCATGGATTTAGGGCGTTGGGGCGTTACCGCGGCGGGCCTTGTCACGCCCATTTGCACAGCAAGCGCCGCGCTTCAAATTGAAAATTACATTTGCCAAATGCTTTCATAAAATAAAAGAAAACTGCTAACTCAATGAACAAACGAGCGTAATGAAAGCCAGCACACACACACACACACACACACATATACAAATGTACAGTGTACACATAGAATGTGTAGACATATATAATGAAAACTCTTTTCAAAATCAAGTGCTGCATACAGTTGAAAAGAACCCGAAAATTTGTTGAGCTTTTGCTGCATGCCGAAAATGACTTGCAGTAGAAATTACTTATTGAAACAGTTAGAAACACGTGTTGTGTGTGTGTGAAAATGTTGCACGGGTGTTAAGTACTTGGCAAGCAAATAATGCGAATAAGCTGCTTAAACTTTGCTTAGGCTGTGGCGTTTGCATGTTGTGTGGAATTTGGCAAACGCAAGTGTTTCCACCGCCCCATTAAGCATTTATCAAGACGATTATCGATAAGCACCTTAAATAGTTTCCAACTTAGTTGGCAAGCTGTTTACAAAAGCGCCAGAAAGGAAGGGAATCTTTTGGGGGGGATGAATACCCTTACTGACAAAACATGGCTTAATTTTTTCATAAAAGGCGGTGTTATTTCCTCAATAGCCAAGCTTGAAAGGATAACTTGAAAAAAATAAATATTTTTCAAACAAAAACTTATTTTTCAACTGATCTTATAATTTTTTTTTTTACATTTAAGAGACTAGTTTGTATAGGAGTAGACAGACGGACATGCGGATATGGCTAAAACGACTGATCGCATACTTCTCTTTCATATGCAAGGACGTAAACAATTCAAATCTAAACGTAAAAAAATGATTCATTTCTCTCACTTTGGCAACAATGCCTTAATATGCTTGAAGTACGATTCATTTAAATGTTTAGCTGGTGCTGCAAACCTGAATAAATGAAATTTGTTGCTCGTTTAAATTTAACGTATCAGCTGTTATCGATTCAATTGTAAATTTCCTCTGCGTACATATGCACATTGATCACGCTGGGCTGTCGCTTATCGATTTTCGATTTGCATACAAAACACGCGTCCTTTGTGTGACACGAATTCAAAATGTTTCAGCAAAACACCGTTATTTTCATGCTGCCTCCTGGGCAGAGGGCAGAGAGTGACAGTGATGGGGTGGGGGGAAGGGGGTGGGCTGGGTAGGAAGCGCGGGTGTAGCTAAAGTAAATGTCAAAGGGCAAACATTGTCGACGCCTACCTGTTACCGAAATACAACAAATAAAGTTAAGTGAGTTGTTTCAAAAATACCCTGTATCGCAGCTTTTAAAAGTGTATAAGATTGCATAATGAGGGCACTAGCGAAATTCGAAATAGTTTCCAATATTCTTAGTACTTGGTTGTTTATATATTATTTATTTACTTCACTATGAAAAAGGGGGTGAACGTTTTTTTTTTGTTATAAATATACCAATTGCTTTGGAATAATATACCCTTTGAAAGCATCATTTCGAGGGTACCAAAGGGGCGATGCGTCGCCTGTTGAATGTCAAAAGCAACAATTGATTCACTGACTGACTGATGGACTGACAATTGGAAGCCATAATAAGAAGCCATGTGTGTGAGCATGCGTGTGATACAGAGGGTTGCATACTTATCGGGGCGCAAGCGAATCTCATCCGACAACAACAACAGCACCCACACACTCACTACTGTAACAAAATATGCTCAACTTTTACTTAGCTTTCCCTATAATTAAAATAACTTATTAACATTCGATGGCTCAAAGAGGCCGTGAATACATATGTATATATCTATTGTGCGGGGCAATTATGCTGCATGCGTGGGCTCACGATGCGCGATGTGGGATGTGGGATGTGCCGGGCGGGGCCGTCGCCGAGTACCACATTATTACACCTAGCGTGGATGACGACAACGGTGGCGACAACGTGAACGAGACGCTTACAGGCGGTGTGTTTCAAAGCCAAAGGACTTTGTGCAGCAACAACAAACAAAACAAAACATAGCCAACAACAACAACGCACTATGTGGCAACATCGACAACAAGGACTACATCGGGGATGACACAGATGAGGATGGCATGAAAGCCTCTAAGCCGTAATATTTGCTGTTGCCACCGACAGCCAAAACGTGGGCACAGCCGGGCCGCGGGGAGCCGGGAGCAGAGCAGAAGCTGCGGGGCGAAAGGCCGTTTAACAAAGCAGCAGCAACAACAACAGCCGAAATTGAAAGGCTCACGCACAAAACAAAAAAAAAACACAACAAAAATTGAAGAAAAAAAATATAAAAAAGTGAAATACTCTGTGAGAAACTACAACAACAACAACAAAACTAAGCGGGGCGGAGAGAGAGAGAGAGAAAGAGAGACCAGTAGCATGATAAAGGCACGAAAATCAATTTTTGTGTCAATTTTTTTCAGTCCGCTTTTTGTGTTTCGTGCGAAGGCAACTAACCAAGTAAAAAAAACCCGAAAAAAACCCGAAAAACAACGCAAGAAATAATAAAAATGCGTGCGGTCCACGCGCGGCCAGCTCTTAGGCCTGTTGTCTGAGTCTGGGTCTGGCTTGGGCTGGGATTTTAGGTGTTCTGTTTCTGGGTGTCGTCGTGCCTAAAAACCGCACAAAATGCGGCTCATATTTCAAAGCGCGCTGTCTGGAATGCTCGATCTGTTTTCGGCCCGGCGCTGCTGCGGTCTGCTGTGGTTATTGTCCGTGTCAAGGCTCTGCCTTTTCGGCTGTCAGGACTTAAAAAACAATCGCAGATGCATAAATTCTGCTACAATTAACTCGCACCTCTGTTGACAATAGGACATATCTGAGTGTCTGATTCTCTTCAATCGGAGACTGCTAACAGATTTCTAATGCATTCCTTGACAGATTTAACAATTTAATTTGGCTAATTTAACTCAACTCTCAAATAAAGCTAAGCTTTCAGTGGTTTTACTTTATATATAATTACTTAAGTTATAATAATTACCAACTCACCAACTTACCAACTTTTTAACCCAACTAGTTCCAGTGTATGAACATTCTGAGAAAAACTACGAGCGGCAAATTGAGTGAACATTTCGCTATTCAATCATTCTGAGCCTAATAGTCGACCAAAAATTTTGCATTAATTGGCTTGAGTATAAAATGCACATTACACGAATTTTCGAAATATTGTATTTTTTGCGAGTGTATTATGTTGTTTTAAATACTTTAACTAAACGTAGTTAGAGCGAAAATGATGTTAGTGAATACGCAAACATTTTGCAATATTGCGTTGCCCACGGGGCGTGGCACTCAGCTTTACGTTTATGTTGCGCATACGCCCCGTGTTTCATTCATGTGTGTGTGTGTTTGGTTTATCCATCGAGTCAGCCCATTTGATGTATGTTGCTATAGTTATGCGGTGCTGTGAAGTTATTTTGCCTGGCACGCCCACACGCCAACCAGTTTGGTAATTCGTGCCTTTCTCCCAATCTATGGATACTTGCATTTTTATATATTTATCTGTCGCTCAACTCGATTTGACGCGAATGCTTTGATTATTTCGAAATCGCTTTGATTTGGCTTTTTTTTTACATTTGTTTTCTCATTTTGTTTTTGCAAACAGACACGACTGCGTAGCGAGCCTTGGTGCCTAGCCGTGCAGCCGCCCAGGCAGACAAATTTATGCCGACATCGCCTATATTTATAGACGCCTTCACCTGTCTTGCCAAAAATCACTTACGAAATTAAATTTGCTGCCGCCTGTCGCCTTCCATTTGTTGTTGTTGTTGTTGTTGTTGTTGTTCGCTGTTGTCTACCCCAACTCTCTTTCACTCTCGTTCACTCTCGCTCTCCTGCTCTCTGTTTACCTTTTGCTGTCTCTGTCTCTATGTTTTCCCCATTAGCTGTCATTGGAGACACACATTCGTTTCGCTTATTTGCCAATCCGCGTGAGAAGCTCGCGCCTCAAGCGTCGTTGCCCACGTCATTATTATTATCATTATTATCATAAGCCAAATAAAGCCAATTGAAAAATGTTGCACACTTTTAACACTGACTGTCGCCAGTTGATAGCTTATCATATGTGTAATATAGATATCCCATATATACACAATATATATGTTAACTTGCTTATTGGAGACGATAAGTGTATTTAAATGTATGTGTGAGAACACTCTACTTTTGATCAACATATGGTTATTATTAATTATCTATATACATTGGTTTTGTATATAACTGTTAAAGGTTTATCTTAATCAGTTTATTAAGCCTGTTGATAATAATAATAATAATAATAATAGGTAGCAGCATATTAAAATAATTCCATAAAGTTTGTTTACTAAATTATTTATTCGATCAAATTATCTATCAGATTGTATAGTTCTTTCACGATAAAACAAGTAATATTGGTACAGGTGCAACTTCTTGTTGCAGTCGGAAGGTATGTCCAAAACAGGCTTGATCGAATCGCTATATCAAAGATGTTGCTCGCAAAGAGTTTAACTTGTGCTTTTCGCTTTTTGCCAATTTTGCATTTCCATTTAAATTATAGTAATTGTTGACACTAAAATAAGATTGAGTCTGGATAAGAGAACATGAGCAGAGTATTTTATCGTCGGATAAATATTCGCTTTTCTTTTTCGAAAAACATTTTGTTGTTGCAATTGTTGTTGTTGTTTGTCTTGTTCCGATCAGATATGCAAAAACATGTCTTTGTCGTATTTATAAATTACATTTGAGTATGCCTGCGGGCATTTTATTTTGTTTACGTACTCCGGATGTGTACATGTGTATGCATGTCTGAAATCGCTCTTGATGTACGAGAGCTGTATACAGAGCTCTACATATGTACATACGTACATAAATACTTATTTGATTGCTCAAAACAATTGCGATGCCTTCAGGTGGCCGCTTTTGTTGTTGTCATTGCAATTGCTTTTTGCATTCAACTAATGAATTACATATAAGTAGTCGAATTTTGTTATTATAGCTGTTTAAAAGCGAATAAATATTTAATTAATTATTATAATTAACTATAATACATTGAGTAAGGAAATAATATTACAATAAATTGTAAAGGGAGAGGCTATCATCCATTCATAATTATATTTGTATTTCATTTTTTATGAAAAATCATTAAACGTGATTTTCTCACGTAAAAGAATCCTTTGTGGACATTTTATTTTTGTATGATTCCTGGAAAGCTCAACCATGTCAGCTCGACAGTATTTATTTTTATATTTTATGTTTTTTATACGTATTACGACATTTGTGTATTTTATTGGGGTTTAAAGTTTAAATACCAGTGCAAGCATATTGCAATGACCGTTGTATTATTCTGATCTGAACGTGGTTTGGATTTTATTAAATTCATTCGTTTCTCAGTATTTCTCAGAAAATAGCTGAGACTTTATTAACTGAGAAACTTAATCTTTAAGTGTATATACTTGCGGCAAATAAAGTGTTCAAATTTTGATTGACACGCCCACTAGTAGGCAAACAAAGTGCTGAAGTACATATCTCCTATACTCAACAAAGTTTGGAGAATATTGAATACAATTGAGATCTCAATGACACGGAATCCCTCAATGCATTACACATTTCGTGACAAAACAATGATACCCTCTGCAAGGGTATAATTAGTATATTAGCTTGCCACAAGTGGAAGCTGCATGAATCTCAGCAAGCAAAAACATCAAGTGATAATAGCAATAAAATAATTGCATAATTTATTTAATTCTTTCTTGTTTGTTTTGATATTTGTTTTTTAGTTGCAACGTTTAATGCACCGTTATGCTAAATGCTGTTGTTGTTGTGTGTGCTTTTTTGCGCTGTGATTTTGTGTGCGGAGCAATTTTTATGCACTTGCTGCTGGATTTTGGTTAGTTGTGTTTAAGGGTTTATCTGGTTTGGTTCTTTTATTGTTTTCGTTTAGACTGTTGATTGTGCAATTGTTAAAGCACACACGCGGCTCATTAATTATTTATTTGTGTGGCTACTCACCGACAAGTGTTGTTGTTAATGTTGTTGTTGCTGTTGTTCCCGCTGCTGCTGCTGCCACAAATCAATCAAATGCTGTTGTTCCTCGCTCGGAATTGTTGAATGTATTTTTTTGTTTTATGTTGTTCTTTGTTGCTTTCGTTTTTGTATTTGTTTTTGTGATAGCTCAGCTCTGCTATTATTTTGCTATTGATTTGTTGCACGTTCAAAGATTTGTATCAAGGTTTTTGATCTTATCTGTCGCTGGGATGTTAGAATACAGCTACACTATATAGAACACACAGAAACGTGCTGTACACAAATTATTTATTTTGTTTAAACGAGCTTTTCATATATGCAATAACAACAAGAGTTTCCGCTTAAATGTCCCAACTGCTTAGCACCTTTCGTTACCTGCAGTAGGGGCCACAATTTCTGTGTCTATTGTAAATCTGGCAGCAGTGGCCGCAAAACTAAGCCAAAGTAGTCTACAAATATTTATGCACATAAATTTCTAAAAATTTGCCATTCGCGGCCACCTTGTGGCCTAGCCGAATTACACAAATTACACTCATTTAATTTCATTTTAGCTTTTTGGCTGCCTTTTTTGTTTATGCCACGAAATGGTGGCCAGCGGCAAAAGCAGCGCCCGAAATTCTTATGAATGAATAGGCAGCTATATATATATATAAATATATATATATATATATATATAAATATATGTGTGTGTGGGTGCAGCTAATGCTTCAAACAGATTATAAAAATCGGCAAGTAATGTTTATTGATTACATGAGCTGCAGCACTGCAGCTGCAGTTTCGCATTTAGCTGGTGGTTTTAGCTGGAAGCAGTACAAATTTTTATGGACCTCAAACGGCTGTCTAACCCCAACAACAATGTCAGCATTTACGAGCCAGCCAGCTACTTGGCCGCCCTTTTGTGAACAGTTTGTGCCGTCATCAATTTACAATCTGCACTTCAAGCAATGACGGACAAAAGGCAAAGCTTTCAAACTTTTGCTGACACACCGACCGACCGACCGCCCGACCGACCGACCGAGCCATGTCCTGCTGGCGGAACCTGTGACTTTAGCAATCATATTTTCATTCTGCAAAAGGTCGCAGTAACTTTGCAAACGAAAAAAAAAATAAATAAAAGTGCAGGCGAAAAGTGGGCGGATGACTTTGAGAGCACCTGATCTGAATGAGAACAACAATATTGTGTTGATTATGGAATCTCAAACCGTTAAGCATTCGGAATACTTCATGCCTAAAAAAATTAAACTGACTCAATAGGTTAACAAAGAAAGATATAAAACCAACACATTCGCTCCATTCTTTGTTAGCCTTACAGGGCAGCTTCAATGGAATCAAATTAAAAAAAAAAGACATTTACAGTATTTAAGTACAAATAATTTCGATGAACCTTTCAACAGATGGAACACGAATAACGAACACAAAAATCAATTTAAGAAAACTTTAAGGTAATAAGGTAAGCTAATTAAGGTAATGCTTACTTTAAATATTTTATGATAGACAACAATGAATGAGCAAAACCACGGGACAATACCAAGAGTGCACGTGAGTTGGCTGATATCTGAAGGAAATGCTTGAAATGTATGACCAGAGTAATGTATTTAAGTTAACACATGTGCGGATGTATTTGCGTACATTTCAATTTCAGACACGAGCCCCATGTGGCGTATGCGTATTATTTCTAGTGCAATGCAAAGCTCGGCTCTCAGATGCGCATATAAATGAAATGCGCTTAAAACGTTTGCAACACACACGTACGCACACACACGCACATACACATGGTGAACCGAGACACACATGAAAGCAGCCGCGGCAACGCGGCGTATGTGCAATTCTTTTATAATTATTGCGACGGCAGCTGCAACTTAAACAGCGCAATGAAATTAAGTGCTTGAAAAGTTTTTGTTTTCCTACTTTTTTTTTTGAGTGGGGGGCATGGGCAGGGGTAAGGACCCTGCCTCATGTTGATGTCATTTTTGTTGTCAATTTTGCTTCTTTTCGTTGACTTTGATTTAAATTAAATATTAAAGCTGTTGACATATTTAAGAAGCCCACAAACAAAACAACAAAAACAAGTATAAATTCTGTGTGTGTGTGTGTGTGTTGTTGCTGCTGTTGTCCAAAGCAAATTGCTGTGGAGGGTATGCCACGTAATTAAATATGCTCAACTATTTACGTTCTTTGGGGCAGTCATTACAGTTTGAATTTTTTTCTTTTTCTTTTTATTTTTTTTTGACCGAAATTGACCTTAGGAATGTGAATGAATGCCAAGAAACACCCACACACACACACACACAGTTATGTGCAATGATTGACCATAAGTATGACCATAAGAAAGACAAACATTTTTCTGGCCAGCTGACCTGACTCACAATTAGACAATTAACACTTTAAGCTCAAAAGACTTCAGGCAAGACACAAGATTGCAGCACAAAAGTAATAGAAACTCCAGCTGTCGAACATCAAGTTGTTGTTGCATAGTTTTAGGCAAATGTTGTTAGTTGCTTGAGTTGAAAACATGCTCATATATTGGCTAAATTGCTCGATGCATTTTATGGGCCTGGTCAAGTACAATGGGCCTGGTAGACACACTCATAATTGATGCAAATATTTCTTTATTAGAAATAAAATGTCCAGTTATTAAAGTTTATAGAAGTTAATTAATTTATTGACAATATTAAAAGTATTTTAATTTAAGAAAAAATTAGAAAATGAATAAGCTATATTTATATTAAATAAAATAAATAAATAAAAATAATTAATAATAATACAAATTTTAATAATTATAATTAAATTAAGTATTTTCTTTTTGTTCCAGAGTTCAAATATATTGTTGTTACATCTAAATATACATATATAAACAGATAAGTATTTACATTGCTTAGTTTTCCGATCTGTGTTAATGTCTTTTTTAAATAATTTAGGAACAATGTAAGCGATCAGGCCCATAATGTACACAAGCTGACATCAATTGCATTTCAATTTGTAGCACAATAGTGTTTATGCAAAGATATACAGAATTCAGACTGATATCGACATACATATGTATATGTGTGTGTGTCATTTTATATGTATAAATGCATTTATATTAAGCCTTATGCAATTTGCGAAATAATTGCTATTTTAATCTTCTTTGCATGGCATTTTAAGCGGCTCATGCGATTGCGAGCTAATCTTGAAAAAAGACGCGAAATTCAATTGAGTACTGAATGGACCTTATAGGATATAAAAAACATATATATATATATATATTAATTTATTCATGTTCTCAAATGGACAACAATTAAAAAATATTTAATTGTTCTAAATGAAATGTTGGTTTATTTATAAATTATTTTCTTATAAAGTTGATTGAATACAAAATAATTGTATTTTGTTTTGGTGCAATTTGCTGCTGCAGACTTTCAATCATTACTTCAAATCACTTGCCATTTTTTAAAAATTTTATTGAAATACTTTCAGTTAGTTTTCGAGTTTTCGAAAAATTTCGATTTATGATAATTTTTTCTAAATCCTTGTGGTACACCAAAAATACAAAAAATAATAATAATAGAGATTCACACACAAATTAGCTGAACACCAACCAAATGAACAAACTGTTTGCTGCTTTATTTTGATTTGTTTTGTTTGGTTTTGTCGCCGATTGTCGCTGTCGTTGTTGCAGGCAAAGGCAAAGGCAATTGAAATTGCGCTTCAGCTGCTGCTGCTTCGGCGCCCGCGCCCACACAGACAAGAACAAACACGTCGTGCCGTCGGCAATGCTAAACGAGAACTAGAAACTGAAATCACTTTGCGCCAGAGACACGGCCACAACGCAGGCAACACTGGCACAAGCAGCACAAGCAGCGGAGCCAGCGACGCTGTCGACGACTGCAGAGCGTTTGGCTTTTTCCATATTTCAGCGACGGCGACGTCGGCAGCGGCGTCAGCATTCGTGGCGAATTTTTCAACGAAGCCGATGACGATTCGCTCGCCTCATTTATCGCATGCGAGAAAACTGCTGTGCAGTGGCCAGCAGGCAGGGAAATTTACAAGCACAACTTAAAGCCGAGAGCGCAACTGCGCGAGCGAGCGAGACGGCCCGATGGAGAGAGGGAGAGAGAGAGTGCGCAAATGGTGAAAAATTTCCCTTGTCTTGTCGCAACGGCAAATACGAAGACCAAAAGCGAGCGGCCCGAAGAGCCCGAAACAGCAGCATGCCGCAGCTCTCTGCCCGCATATGTCTGTGTGCGCGAGTGTGTGTGTGTGTGTTTGCGTGCGTGTGTGTGTGTGGGACAGCCTCACAGGCCAAGCCAGAATGTGGGCCTACCTGTTGCTTAGCAACTCGGCAGCGCGCCCAGACGCGCGCTTCATTATCATTGTCAACATGCCAAATGCTGGAGAGGAGCCGCAAGGAGCAGCGAGGAGTCGCAAGGAGTCGCTGCCGTGACAGATGTTGCCACTTTGCCACAAAGCGCAGCCCATCAACAGCTGTTCGCGGCCAAAAGAAACGATGAACACTATTAAAAATCATGCAAAACTGAACCCAGGCAATTTCGACTCGCATGCGAGTTGTTCCCCTTTGAAGAGGGTAAATTAAATGCGTAGAGTATGTGCTAAAAAGAAATAGACACGACACATGGCACACGCACACACACACACAGACATATGCATATGTGTCTCTATATACAGATACAATGAGCAAGAGCGAGCAAGACAAAAGGCAAAGTCTCAGCAAACGAAAGACGTAGGCGACGATGATAAAAGTACAACAAATTTGAGCTTCATGTGCACTAGTGTGTGTGTGTGTGTGTGCGTGTGTGTGTGGTGTGTATTTGAAAATTGAACATATTGCGCTGGGATTATCAATCGATTGTGTTAGTCTGAACACTTGACACACGAAACACGCCAAAGGCAGTAAAAGGCATTTAGACCTCCACCATGAACCGCGCTGTCAGCATCTAAGCGAGCAGCGCCAGGGGGGCGGGGGTGGGGGAGGGCGCCTCAACTTTCAGCGGTTAACACGGGTAGCAGCACGCGCCAAGAACTGTGGTTTCAATTTGAATTTCAAATGTTAATCATTTATCTGCCGCCCAACTCCGATCTCTATGGGGACTAAGCACCAAAGAATGTTGGATAAATCGAATTTGAGTTTTATTTAAATTACCCAATAAAGAAAAAACATACGCAAACAGGCCGCTTTGAACTCCAATTGAAATTCAAATAGATTCAAATGCCAGCAACAAGTTGACTTCCCACCAAAAATTACAGAAATATATATATAAGACAGTTGCAAGTATATGTTTAACTATATAGTTGAACGGCTCAACTATGCTCTCAGAGTGGTTGTGTGAGTGTAGAGTATATTAATATTGGTAAAAATATAAACGTTTTTCTTAAACCAGCACAGGGAACATAAATATATGTTTTATGAGTATGTGATATTTTATAGTAACGAAAAGGCTTTTACTAATTCATCCTGCCAAAAATAAAATATATGTATTTGACAAACAGTTTACACAAATGCATTTGTATAATGCCCGGAAACATAACAAATGAACTGCAAAGAATGACGAAAGACGTCGCAAAGTAGGCAACATTTTCATTAAACGAATGCCACATGCAGGACATATACAACTGAAAACAGCTATAGCTCAATAAGAAATATGAAAAAAGAGAATTCAAATATAATTAGGTAACGACATTAAAAAGCAGAAAAAGCTATGACCGACTGGCCGATGCCCTACACACAAGCTGTAGACAAATCCAGTCAAATGATTGTATGAAAAAGTTCGAAAAAGGGATTCCCATTAAAAATAATAATAATAAAACGAAGTTTTTTTTATTACAAATAAATTGAACATTTTTGTTTAAGAGCTGGAATAATATCACGAATCATCATCGTAAATCGAGCCACCTTCATTCTGGTTACATTATTTTTCTCAGGACTTATATATGTCTGTAAATATATAAATGAAAATACCACGTCAACATTTAAAAATGGGAAATCAGAATGTAGAAGGGACAACCGATCTACTCGTCGAATATAAACAACTTTTGTATGGCTACTGGCCATAAAACAATTACGAAGTAGTCTATAAATAAAGACAAGGCCAACGCTGCTCTCGCATTTGTTATCAACTAAAAGCGGTTGTTGTTCACTGTTTTTCAATATTTCGCAACGCTTTCGCTAAGCTGTCAAATTAGCAACCACTAAATATGCCGCTTACCGAGCACCGATTATGGGGTATATAAAGTTTAGCTCTACCCATTCGTGCGGTCCTTAGAACGTGTATTTTGTTTGTTACACTCATTGCGGCTGCCCTGGCCTGGCTTGTTGTTGTTTGCGGCTCTTGTTTGCATTTGGCAGCAGCGCACGTAGCAGCAAATGGCACTGTGGCACTCAACACTCCACACTCCACGCTTCACATGCCAAGTACAAATATAAGAGAGATGGGCGCTGGAGGAGGTGCGGGAGCTGAGCCAGAGTTGGCAGCGGCGCCAGGTCCCGGCCACGGGAGCGGGCATCGGCGCTAGCATATTGGCTACGCGGTCGAAGTCGCAGTCGAAGTCGAAGAAGAAGAAGAAGAAGTAAAAAAGTGTAAACAAGAAACGTGATATTTGACAGATGACTGTAGATATTTAGATACCAACATAAATACTACTTATGCCCAATGTCGCGGCCCGCCTCCCTGCCTCCGCTAGCCATCCGACTCGACCGCACCACAGCACCACCCACCCCACCAACCAGTGACAGCCAACGGCTACAGCTGCCACTGTCTCTGGGGTCTTATTGATTTTCTGTTGGCTTTCACAGCCACTTGCCGCTTGGTTTGAAGTGCCAGCCACGCATAAAGGACGCAGCCGAAAAGAGAGGCAGGGAGAAGGAGAGCAAAACATAGGCAGAGAGAGCGGCAAACAAAACAAAAAACAAGTAGGAACGCTGCAGTCGGGTGTAACCGACTGGGTCATACTCGATCACAGTTTAATATCAGCTTGATTCTTATAATTTATGAAGGGCATGACCAAAATTGGTGACTCTAGCACTAAAGCTGTATCTTCGCAGTATCTATCTGCGAGCCATAAAAGTATCATGTGTCTAACATTAAAACTGACCGAGATAAATAGATTACGAGTATATATTCCAAATTTCAAGACTTCGGACGGACATGGCACAAAGCCAATATACTCTTTTCACTTCGTGAATGAAAAACAGCTAAAGCGAAATAAGCACAAAAGAATCGAAAGATGCAAATATTGTAATGGATTCATGTTGTCGGTGTATGGTGAATATACCCTCGTCCCATCACCCACCAACCACACATTTTTTCATTAATTTAACCAACAGCTACTTTACATGACGTATACTTAATATTGGCAAACAATCACTCAACACAATTTATTGTACACTAGCATCAATTAAATACCATGACGTTTTTTCTGCTGCAAACGATTTCAAGTACACACAAATTTATGAAACCATCTGTTTGTTTTTGCTTTTGTTATTTTGATTTTTTATATATGCCTTAATATACTCGTGATTTTTGAAAGTCAACTTTACTTGACTAATTGTTTTCCAGAGATATTTAAATTGGATTTTGTTTTCTTTCTTATTTGTTAAACATTTATTGAATAAATTTATTATGCTGTAAATGGCCATTTGTAGAACAATCAATACCTTGATTAAATAATTCCTTTAGAATACAAAATTGTATACTGCGGCAAGCAGTAATACGTCAACCGTGGGTAATATAATATTTTTTATAATTATAATTAGAGGCAATGCCATCTTAAGCGAAATAAAATACCAAGTTCTTTAATATAATTAAATAATTAAAATATTAAAGGGAATAATAAATATTGTACCCCAAGGATCAAATTTAACACATCGAATTAATAAAACTAGCTGAAATAAGTAATTACGTAATAAATGTAATGTACAAATAATCAAAGTATAATTAAACAAAGTAACATGTTTTTAAAATTCTTGCAATTTTCTGGCAATTCTGATTACCAATGTTGCGTTGGCTTAACGCGTCGTATGCTTAATTTGAGGAGTCAAAATATTTGAATATATGTACTCACAATCATAATAGTCATATCGATCCGCCTCGCTTGGATTGTTGCTGCCCATGATTTTGCCAAAGACTGGAAAAGGTGAACAGAGGTGGAAGTGGGAGTACAATTATAAAAACAAGCAAAAGGAAAATTGCGCAATTCAATTAAAATCGCTGGATGAGAGCGAATGAAAATAGACGCTGAAAGGGTTTAAATGGAAATGCAGTCCGGTCAAGTTAAACGCAATGGCTAAGGGCGAAATCGGGGTCGGGGTCGGGATTGCGGATTGGGATTGGGATTTGGGCATGGGAATGCAACGTTGCAGGTCACTCACATTTGGCGAAGCTCCTGCGAAAGCGGACGAAACACGACACGGAGCGGGACAGCTGCGTTAGGTCCTCGGGATGGGCGCCGCTCTGTATGCAAATAATGGGCGCCAGCGGCGTGATGCGGCAGCGACTGTGGCTGCGACTGCGACGCCGACGCTCCAGCAATGGTATCGCCACAAAACTGCGATCCACCAGTGCTCCTCCGGTCCCTGCTCCTGTGCCTGCTCCTCCGGCGGTCGACAACGTTGAATTGTTGGGTATGATGTTGCCGTTGTCGTTGTTGTTGTTGTGGTTGTTATGATTGTTGCTGTTATTGTTATTGTTGGTACTATTGTTGTTATTAGTATTATTATTATTAGTATTGTTGTTGTTGTTGTTGTTGTTGTTGCTGTTGCTGCTGCTGATGATAGTTATGACGCTGACGGTGCCCTGCAACGGGCTCGGACTCGTCGCTGCCGTTGCTGCAGTCGCTGCGAACAATGAAACAAGAAAATACTCATCAATTACTTGCTGATTTCTGATTTTCCGACGAGAGAAAAACTGAAAGCGAGAAAAATGCTAAATCGGAAAGGGGAAAATCCCACTTCGCACGCGACGCATCTGTGACAAATTTTTGCTGTCCCGTACAATGTTTTTTTTTTTGGATACTTTTTCTTCTGCAGTTGTGAAATTCGCATCGTAAATCATTCAAATTTGTATTCAATGTATTCGTTTCTCTCTTTTTTTTTGGGGAATACTCAAAAAATATGCAAGGCAATGTGCCAAATGGCGCAGAATGTGCACAAAACATATCAAGCGGGGAAAACTCTAGTCGAGAGCTCAACAGTCATAAAACATAACACGTGGGAGTCCGTTGGACGACCTGCTGATACCCCGTACTAATGTGCTGGCAGTGCTGACTGGTGATAAGCGCACAGCTCAACATTCAAGAACTAGAGAGCTGAAGCGTGATTCAAAAATTAGTTGGGAGCCATTACGACTGCTCGACTACGGCATATCTTGTACCCAGGTCAATTGCTAGATTTATGAATATAAAATACGCAGATAAAAATAATAAAAATACATACACTTTTCATAAAAGTGAAACGAAAGGACATACAAAAAATTAGCAAGCCTTACTTGAATTAATGAAAATTCCAGAGAAAAGAATAAATAACAGGAGAGATCGTCAAAGATTCTCAGATAAAAATGAAAAGAGCAAGATAATTATAGAGAAAGAAAGAGTGCATCAAAGAGAGACAGAGAAAAAGAGGGTATATGGTATAAATAAGATGAGAGGAAGCATTAAAATCTGAACACTAGAGCCTAAACTAATAGAATATCTGAAAACTGAATATGTCTTTAAAGAAAATTCAAATTAAACGTGGAACTACTTGAATCGCATAACAAGGCTACTTTGCATTTAACAAGCTAATGTTCTATGCGCTGACTTGGACTCTATATTCACATACACTTGATAGAGTAAATTATGTAGGAAGGTCCTTTTCTTGTATAAAGTGTGAATGAATACTGAAGATGGCACTTGAGAGCCTCAGGTGAACTGGTTGCAAAGAATCTGGGCCGACTTATTTGCACTTACTTAGCAGGCTGGCTGCAAGTTGTAAGTCATTTGATTTATTTGCCAGCAGCTGTCGGCACATTTTATTTGGCTCTTGCAGCAGCATTTTGTGCACTTTAAAAATATGTCGACCTCTTTGGCTGAGCATTTGGTTTATGCTCTCTGTTGCTGGGGCTATGCGGAGGACCTCTCGCCCCGCCCGCAGTTGGGTGTTTGTTGGCCTGACAAACTCTTATCCTAACCGCAGCTGGCTAATTTCTGGCTTCTTGCCAACTGCAACATGGTGCCTCGTGTCGACGTATCTGATGCGGTTCTGTTTTTGGCCATGTTTATGTGTTGCATATTTTATCGTGCCTCAAAGTGCCAACAAATCGCACACGACAATTGTAATTGAATTGGCGGGAGAGGAGAGGGGGAGTTAAACAAATAGTTGTTTGATATATTTGATTGTTATTTATTATTTTATTTTTCTTTTTGTTTTTCTTTTTGTTTTTTTGGTTTTTTGTTTGTTGTTTTATCTGGTTTCCACGGATGCAATCATGCGTGATCGGGGAAGGAGCGAGGCGTGGAGGCTGCTAGTTTTATAGCACGTGTGATTCATCATTTGCTTGTTTAATTTATTTTATGGCCATTGCAGCGACATACCGTATTATTTCGGTGGGGGCTTTTTATATTTATTTAGTATGTGTTTGTTTTGTTTGCTTGCCATTTATTTGCGCAGCAGCAACAACAACAAAAACAATTGATTATAAAATAAAACAAGCGGCATTGCTAAATTTTACGCACAGTTTCCGGACTGCCAGAGAGCCGTACAATACAACCAATTGTGCGGCCATCCATCACTTGCTGTATTAGCACAAAACAGGAACAACAACAGCTCACACACAGGCATATGCATGTATGTGTGTGTGAGAGTGTGTGTGTGAGAGTGTGTGTGCGTGTGTGTGTGTGTGTGCCTGCATATGTTTGCTGGCGCGTTGGTGTGTCAATGTCAGCGTCAAAGTGCCAAACAAACTGCCAACTGCTGAAAAATAAATCGCACAACAATCTTGTCTGCGTATACGCAATATTTGCTGGCTCACAGTGTCCTTGCAGCCAAAACAAGCACACACGCACACACAGCAATTTGCCGCTGCACGACTCTAAGATCTCCTAGACAGCACAGCTCAACTGTCAAAAATTTGAAATCCCTTAAACCTTTGAAAAATCCCAGTATAACCAACAGAAAATTACCTGCGGCTGTCATAGAAACTCTTGAATTATAAAAAAAAAATGATTTGCAAACGTCTTGCAAAACCAAATCCTTTTAATACCCAATGTAAAATATTATTATTATAACTGCCAGTGGACTGAAGCAATGTAAAATAATTGTATTCAAGTTTTTTACAATTATCATTGTTAAAGTACATATCGTATAAGCAAGGAGGCTTTTTTAAATTTTACAAAAGAAAGAAAAACTGAACAATCTTGTTTATCCATTATTCATTGTCATTTTATTGTAAACCATTTAAAATAGAAAGTGGATGCTGTTTGTGAAATTTAAGTCCACCGGCGTTAAGAAAGACTTTAACCAATTTAAGGTAATTTTCGCAAACGAAGCTCAGTTTTCTAATTCCAATTATTTTTTTTTTAATACTCTTTTTTTTCTCTAAACATACTCCTTTTGCACTACTCATGCTCACCGATCTAATATACCCCTACAATATGCAAATCACTGGGTATAAATAAATTAAATGTTCTCACAATATTTGCATTGCACATGGGTGCATTCGACTTTAAATTTTATTTTCCAAATATGCAGTAGCTGGATGATTCAGATTTTCGTTTCATTATACCCTACTCCACTTAAGTTTGATTAGGAAAATCCTTCAATTCCAAGATATTGTCAAGCGTATTTCATGCAATTGCTTTTGTTTAAATTTAAAGATGCACTCTCTTGATAAATTTATAAAAATGCAAATGACACCTAATTTCATAAATTGTTTATTTTATTATCCCGTTTATCGCCTGCAGTTATTTGTGCGCTCGCTTGCGGAATTGTGATCCAGTGGCATTAATTTAGCATCAATATGTTAGAATTTTGATTTAAACAAATGAGTGTCATAATTATTGTTTAACTGCCAGTTGATGATGTGTTTCTGGAGGCGTTAAGTGCCCGGACTGTAAATTTGCGCCCCATTAATACTAGACACAATAAGTGAGAAAATGGCTGCCATGAATACAAATGGCCGTGTTCTGCCATTAATATATAAGAAGTATACATATGTATTGTGCAGTCACAGTTTAATGTGTATGTTTTCCAGATTCGGATTTCATTTTGTTTTTTTTTTTTATTTCTGTGCCATTTATCTATGGCTGACATTGTAAATGGCAACATCTTTGGGGTACGATTAATACACACTCACAAACCATTGCTGCCAGAGCTACTAAATGCACTTTGAGTATTTTCCAATAAAAATGAATCTTTATAAGAGGTATATGTATAAGTTTTCTTCTATGCTTTCGGCTTAATCCTATGTCCTGTATTTTTTTCAGATCAATCGAAATCGAAAACCGTTTAACGAAATGGCTTTTGGTAGCACATCAATTAGTGTCATTAGCAGATGGTTCAGATAGCCCCGTCCATCAGCTGGACTGGCTGTTCAAGATCTGGCTCTGTCTAGTGTACAATTTTACTGTATGTCTGCATAGTAATAATCATAATAATATTTTTTTATTGCTTCACACGAAATTCCTACGACGCACAAAACCAAAAATTGTTTCATTGTTGTTGGCCTTTGTTGTTATTGTTGGTCATTGTATTTATTAACGTTTGCATTTAGCTTGAAAAACAAGTCATTTTATATCCAAACAACAATTTTACAAAACTCATAAAATCACATGCAAAAAGCCAGAGCAAAAATATTTATATTAATGATATGCATAAATACGTCTATAAGTCGAGCACAATTGCTTGCCGCCGTACTCCTTAACCGCCTCCTTATATCTCCCCGCTCGCTTGCCAAATATATGTTTGCCAGAAAGCTGCCAATTATTCGCGTGTTTTCTCTGCGCCGGAGAGCAGAAGAGCTGGCAAATGTATTTATGATGAGACGAAATCTAAACAAAATTTTGTATGCAAGAGAAAACATGTTCCAGACATTGTTTAGATCTTCCGTTTGGTATTCATTTTCGTTTTCGTTTTCAGTTTTCAGTTTTCAGTTTTCAGTTTTCAGTTTTCAGTTGTCGATATTCGGTTTTCATCTTTCAACCGTCTGCTTTCGACAGTCTGGTTTGAAACTGCTTTCAATTGCGATTCGATGGCTGTCTAAGTTACACTGTCCAACAAAATTCCATTGCAATAACATAAGAAAACAAATAAAATAATGTTGTTCTACTTTTTAAATAACTTAGTGTAGTGTAGCTAATAATATTTCATTTAAAGACATTTTCAATAAACTTTTTCGTAGATGTAAAGTTGTACCAAAAACAAAAAGCATAAGTTATTTTTTGTTACTATTTGTAATATTTTGTATTTACAGTTGTCATAAATAAACTATTTAAACTCATTCCGGGCCTAGCACTCCCCGTTTAAAGAGTCGAATATATGTACTTGCATCTTGTTAAAAAAACCTTTTTTAGATAATCATCCTAATGATAATAAATTCATGTAAATAAAGCAAGCCATTTTTTGTCTTCTTTGTTTGCTTTGCTGCAAAGTGTTGCACGGAATAAACGACTAGCAATGTTTTTTTTTCGATATACAATGCATCATAACAACAATAAAGCAATCGATCAATAAAAGATCGGCACGGCATTGGTCTGAGAGTTGATATGGGCCTGACTGTCTGACAGTTAATTAAACGTGCCGAATGCGGAATAAACAGTGGAAAACAATGCGCAAAATTTAAACTTTCCTACAGTCATAATGCAACCTAAAAACATATGTATGTATGTACGCATGTACGTATGTACGTTTCCGTTCCGCAGTTCAAGTTCATTTGGTGATTGTTCCGTTCTGTGTTCTGGTTGCGTTTCGAAATGTGATTGCGATTGCGATGGGGTTCCGGGAGATATTAAAAGTAACATCAAACGGCGATTGCCACCTTTATGGGTGGGGCCGTTCATAATTTGTGCCTGCTACTAAAAATCCATTCACGGGCGATTTTTTCGTGTGCCATGGAAAATTTGCCGCCTCGCTTGTTGTTTACTTGCCAAATTCTATTGCACTCGTATTTATTATTTTTTATGCCGCGATTTGATATACATAATATGCTCGTATTGTATAAATTTAATTACAATCCAAAATGGGCTTGCAACTGCGGCCATGTGCTGGGCATCTTTGGGCAACTTTTAATGATGCCCCCGCAGCTCCACCCTTCGGCCAGGCGCTAATGCCACAGCCCAAATGGCCGCACGTGTTGCACGCACAGTAATTCCAGTTGGATCTTAACACCATTAGTTCATTGTGTGTGTGGGTTGAAATTGTATCTGGGGAATCTATTTTAATGCGAATACGGCTATTTCTGAAGCCATTTAAACGCCATGGGTGGTATATTAAGTGCGTGTTGTGAAAATTGTTCAAATCGGGTAAATAGTAAACAGCCAGTGGAAACATTAGATTCTTCAGACTAGCCGGTTTTACACTTATGCATGAAGATGAATATGAGACAAAGAACAGTGAAGTTGTTTAATTGGCCCAGTCATTAGGGTAACTAAACAAAGGGATCCTAAATAATACAAAAAGGAGTTTGTTCGTCTTAAAATTTGGATTAGACGTGGTAAGTGGATAAATTCGTTCTGTCTTCCTTAGTTTTAAATTTAGGTACATACATTTTTTTAGACAGATTACTGATAACCTACTTCGAAGATACTACAAACATTTCTTGGATTCGCCATTTGGATTGCTCAATCGCCCACAATTTTAAAGCTAGAGTCTCCAAATTACAAACGTTGATATTTTTCCAACATAATAATAATAATTACAACTGTTTCATCTATTTATACCCGACTCCAATAACAGCCAACGCTACACTCTTCTCAATAAGATTATATGTAATATTTTGTTGGCTAACTTCATAACCGAGGGCATTTCGTAGTCGACTCTAATCTTTGTCGATTTAGTAGCTGCTTGCCATGAAATCATTGAGCATTGTATTATGTTTTGAAAGTTCTTTAATGCTGGCGGGTGGTCTCAGTTGCTTCATTTAGATCAACAGAAAGGTTGAAATCGAAATGAGATAGAAAACAGTCTTCTTTGATTATTATAAGGTCGAAATGTAAGCATGGCATTAATATATTACTAGTTACATCTTCCAAGAAGTCGGCCAACAAACCAAATGAAAATAGTAATGTGAAAGTATACTTAAAAACACCCAAACAAGATAAGTTAAGAGGTATATAGACCGATCTATATATACGAGAACACTGGAAACAGGGTATAAACATTAAACTGCAAGCATAACACAGCAGAAATGTACTTAATCTGAATAGGACTTTTATACTTTTGAATTTTGCAATTTTGAAAATAACATTTTTAGGTATTTGCTTTAAAAGCCCATATCTCAGCTCAGCTCTTAATTGTTTTTCTTTTATAGCTTTCATAAAATTTAAAATTTATTGTATGAATTGTAAGGGATTTTGTTTACACAACATATAATTTACTATACAGTATTATAGTGGTATAAGCACACACATACACACACACACACACAAATTTGGTACGTGTTAAAGCTACAAAGCGTTTGAGTAATATTTGTGCATAATATTCGAAAATTTGTTTGCGTCTTTGTTTATAAACAATGAGAATGTGTAATTTGAAGGGCGAGCCCCAATTTCATCCGGTCTAATGTAGGCCTTCTAGTCGCCAATCAAATGAAAACATTTTGCCAGCATGGAAGTACGGCCATCATCAAGGAAGAAGCATTAAAAAACACTCATTAAAATTAAGACTAATAAGGTTATTTATATGATGAAAAATATTAAGTAGCACTTGATAAAAGATTATATCAAAATAGTAATGTTAAACAAAGAGTTGTTTTATGCACATTTCTATTATGATAAATAAGGATCTGCTTTATATCTGTTGAATTGCAACTTAAACAATATACTTATAGTATCTTTTAGCATGTTGTCAGGGCGCGAACCGGGACTTGTAATTGCTTAAATTAAAACTAATCTGTTGTGAAAAGTTTTTCCGAAACTTACGCATCTCGACATCCAAAACATCCTGTGGCGTTGCCATTACGCTCAGCATTTCGGTAATTCTCAGCACTCACAAGTTGCACGTGGAATTTATAGAGGTCGAAATTACCTCTGGGTGCATTCTTATTCAGTATTCACGTAGTATTCACTGTTCGGTGCAGTTTATTGCACCAGCCAAGGCTAAAATTAGTTTGGCAACACGGCGAACAAAAACAAGTCCAAAAGAAAACGGAAAAAAAAGAAAAAAAAGAAATCGAAATGAGGCAAGCAAAAAGCAAGCCAAAAACCGAGCGTCGGGTCACACTATTAACCAAATAAGTATTACCATGGCTCAAGAAACTATAAACACACACACTCAAACACTCTCACGCACGCATACACACACGCACACACACACACACACCCACATGCATGTGCATAGGTGTGGAACTAACACACGTGAAATAAAAATTTTTATTTGTTTTGCTATTGAAATATTTGAACTTTACGAGTTTCAAGCACAAAATTCTATTTCGATTACAATTCGTGCGATATTACGCGATTCTTTGGTAAGTATTTGCCGCCGCTCTGAGCCCTCGCCTCACGCCGCCGCCTGCCGTTGTTGCAAGTAACCAGCTGCCCGTTTCTTATAGTCGTCTGTTTGCGTTGACGGCTGTGCGGTAAATGCCTTTGCCTTTGCCGCTCTGCCAGCTTGTTCGCTGCTTTTACTTTCCATTTTCTTCAGGCATTTCGGCCAATTCGACCGTGTCGTGCCTGGCCGTGCCGTGCCGTTCCTTGGACATGAGCACAAGTACATATTTTGTATTTTTGGCAACACACATTACCTTCAATTGCTCCCAAACTGTGCGCGATCATCTCATGGAATTTCAGTGCGCGTTCTCTTCAAAACGAGCGAAGAACTCAGCACGAAGAGAGCTTCGTGCGAACGCGATCTTCAGCGGCTGGAGGGTGGATGGGTGGGTGGGTGGGTGGTATACTCAGCGAGCAACAACAACCCAAGCGTGTGATTGGGGAAGAAACAAACAAATTGGAAATGCATTCACTGCACTCTTCAAATGAGAATAACACGAACGAATCTTCATGAAATAAATTTAATTTTTGAATTAAAATGATTGTTAAAGTCTTTACATGTACATCTTTTGGATAAGAAGAGGTCGACCTGGTTTTTTACCTAATATAGCTTGTAAAAATGTATATACACGCAGAGAATTTAACATGGAAAATTATTTAATTTAAGACTTAAATACAATTCTGAATCTTTTGCTTAAAGTACAAAAGTTCTTGTCCTTAATTCGAAAAGATTGGATTTAATTATCAATTATGGAATTAAAAATTATTCCTACTCACTTTGGGAATTTTAGGCAAAATTTGCACAAACTATTTCTTAGATTGCACATTAATTAAGTACAGCTTTAATATGTAAATAGAGCAACGATTTCAAAAATGTGGTTTATATGTTTGTATATATGTTCAGATTCGAAAAAACTCATATGATTGGGTGAATGCAAAGCTAGGACTCGTAAAAATGAAATCAGGCTTATTGATACATTTTAACAGACTGAACTCTTAAAATACTCATATGCATAATAGCACGTTTAATTTAAACGATTCATTTTATTTTTCCGTTCGAATAGCGTATACGAACCCGCCATCAGCATTCCCACTTTGACCATCAATTCGGCATTCACCACCGGCTAAAATGTTGCCCACTGCCACGCCCCCGCGCCCCCTACTGGCCCGCCAGCAACTCGGACATTCCTTGCTCGCATTGTCAAATTCCAATGCGCATATGTGGAACATCTCGTCCATGGGCGGGGAACTCGGACTGAATCTGTTACGGGCTGGCTGTGGCGGCCTGGGGCGGGATTGTAGGTTAATGCACTGCCATCCGGCAAAGAATTTACGTAACTAAAAAATAGCCCCCCTCCCCTCTAGCTGTATACACACACAAGCAACTGTAAAAACGAACGGAATTGTTTTGGGTGAGAAGAAAATCTTTTCGTATATTTTATTATTGCGTGCATATCGAAAACAGAACCCACCCAGTGTGTTGACATCTATGCCATTATTTATTGTCACTCGGTGCGTAACGGAATCGGAATCGGAATCGGACTCGGAATTGAATTGAATGCTGCCCCCCTTCTTGGACTCCTACTGCCTGTTTATAGCTGGACATGTGCCAGTTTGGCAAATGCTGCACAGCTAAGGGGCGAGTTCCTTAAGTCTCCACTAACGGTAATTGTTTGTCGTGAATATTTAAGGAATTTGAATTGGGCATATTACGAGGACAATAAGCCGTCTTTCGATTCTCAATTGGCCATACAGAACACGCCTCTTGCCAATATTAGCGGCGTGTCAAAACTTGTGACACGCAGTTGCAAGTTGTCTGTTGCCTGCTGCCTGCTGCGAGTGTTCCGATTTCTGAATGTTGTCGCAAGCTGCCAGTTGCCCGTTGCCAGTTGCCAGTTGCCAGCTGCCAGTTGCCAGCTGCCAGTCGTCAGGCCGGCTGCTTGACAGTCCGGCAATTTCGCACAGTAAAAAGTTGAGTGCTTTGGCAATATCATTTGAGCATAATTTTCGAGTGCTGCTTCAAGTTTGGCAGCCACTTTCGGTCATGGCCAGGCCCCGAGGCCCGGTCCTTTGGCACGGCTTAATTAGATCTGCCGCCTGCCTGCCACTGAGCAGTTTCTAATTATTATAATTCATACAGCTCTCCGGGTGGGGGATTGGTTTTGGGTATTGGGGAGTTGCGGCGCTCTCCGTCACATGTGTCAGCACTTTAAACTCGCTTTTCTTCTCTGCTTTTGATGTGGCTTTGTGGTATGCCACAACACGTTTGTATACCCTGGCCTATTTAAAATGTGTAAGATGGCTAATAAATAAAGTTGGGTCTGTCGAAAAGATGGAGAGTTGCTTCACCTATATTCCTGATCTAAATTCATTTTAAATAAAAATCAAAAACCTTTTTATAATCTTAATAAATCATCAAACAGTTAATATATGTATGTTGTAGGATGCTTTGGCTAGGCATTTTGGGTATCTTTCATTCTAAGCCCTTTCTCCGATTTGGGAGAGCATACTTTTGGGCTTCTTCGAAATGTTAACCAATGTGATGACAGGGCTCACCCTTAGGCTATCGACTGTTAGCTTGATATTCAAGATGTTCCAGAAATCGACTCGAATTACGTTTTACGACATACGTAATATTGCAGTCTTTTAAGCTCAGCCCGCGGCTGTATTTCAATATATTAGATTCGTATTCAAATTGATCCGGAAATTCACTAATTTATCTTATGGTGTACATTAATCATGCTCGAGGCGTGGCGTTCGCCCGATAACATAAACCTGAAAGGCATTTCGGTTGCTATTTTTTAAATGGTTATTCGAGGCCATCGAATAAAACAAACAAACAAATGACGACTAAAAAAGTAGAGATAAAAATTTTTGCGGATTGCCGGAGGCCAGCAGCAACCTCTACAGCAACAACAACAATAACATCAATAATATCAACAACAGCCAAACGCAAGCTAATTGAAAGAATTGTTGCTTAGCACCAAAATTGTTTCTGTGTAAATACCCTAACAGGGGGTACTGGCACTTTTGCATGAAAAATGTTGCGCTAAAATTTGGTTATGTACACATGCATATATCTATGTACACCTGTATACCGGTTAGCGGCCTAGATTGGGACTGGAAAAGCAAGTCGTAAATCGAAATTGGATTGGTCTCAAAATAAATGCATATATACTGAGCTTTTGATCTTGAAGTTTACTCAAGGAACTTGTCCAATGTTGGCTGTTTGGCCTTTCTTTGCATATCCTTCAAAATTTCGCTATATGGAAGCAGCGCTAAGTTTACATTTAATCTTACCCGTGAACTGCATTTAGATATGGGATCAGCACTGTCTTCATCAGTCAGGTTCTTATACACAAAGAGAAAACAGTATATTGGGTTTGTGCAATGTCCGTCTTGCTGTCCGTCCTTATGTCCTCTGTATGAACGCAATTTTTTTCGCCGCTATTAAAGCTAGAGACTTGAGACGAACATATGTATATATTCGTGTATACCCGCGTCAGACAAAAGCGCTAGGATTTTTATGCCATGCCCACTGGGAGGCTGGCAAAAAGATAACATGACAATCGCAAATTGATAAGAAGTGAATATTTCCCACAATATTAAAGCTAGAGTCACCCAATTCAGTATGTAGATTGTTGCGACCTTAATATTCTGGCTACGCCCAATAGGAAAAATTGCCATCAAACATGAAAATCGGTTCAGTTTGGAGATATGGATCCGAGAGCTTTACATGTCAACATTTTTGTCAATTTGGCATGATTTTTGACAAAAAAATTAGACCCCCTCAGTGTCGGTTTTAACGTTGTTTTTTATAGTAATTGTGACAACCACAATCGATTAAAAATAAAAATTTGGATTTTTAAATTTTGAAAAAAAAAAGGTTCGAAAATGAGTAAGGGGGAATACATGATATTTTTCGAAAAAAAATCCTAACAATTTTTTTTTCAATAATGAATATTTTTGGAATGCAGAATCAATCTAGAGGACAAACTATGAAAAAATCAAAAATGAAAATCGGTTTAGTTTTGACAAAGTTATGGGCGTTTGCACTATGGGAGATATGGATCTGAGAGCTTTACATGTCAAAATGTTTGTCAATTTTGGCACGATTTTTGACCCGCTCAGAATCGGTTGCATAGGTATATATATGCTGTAAACTAACACAACATGCACTTAAAGCTTCTTCTTCTTCCAATAGTCCAATATTGATGAAGTTCATAGAAATTAGATAAGTATATCATTTAAAGCTAAGGGGGGGAAAGCATAAATGCTAAATATATATATATATATATATATATATATATATAAATATTCGGTAAATCGGCTGTTGATGTGGACTAAGATTATATATACCTTATATCGGCTCAGATAGCTACTTCTGCCCGTTGCATACCTTTGCACAAAGTCATAATACCATATTTTACACATTTTCAATAGATACAGGGTATGAAAAACAAAGCCCCTCAAGTTTAGACATAGAGTACAATTAGCAATGGTAAAATAAACAATTTCAATTTTATTTTCGAAGTATTTAAAAGAGGGTATTTAGTCATAGTCATAGCTATTTCATTACTGTTTTATCATGAGTATTTTTTATTGTTGTTGGCCAGCCAGGCCACATAAATGGCCATAATTTTTCACAATCGAGCATTAAATTTTTAGTATTGTATTTAGCTTATAATAACAAAAAGCGAGCAAGCCGCGGCGGTATCAAAAATAGACAGCAAATTGAAAAGCAGACGAGTAACAACAACAAGATAAAATCACAATAAATAAATATATACTGTTTCTATATACTCACCGCAAAAGAATATACAGAATAGCGCACAAAAAATCAAATTGATATTTACGCCATAATTTATTGCTTTAATGCATCGAAGTTATTGCTAACAAAATACACTCTCCCGACTATAATACAAATGTGCGGGATGCGAAGAGAGAAAAAGGAAAAACCAATTTGTTTATTTTACGCTCTCGAATTTTTTTGACACTTTTCCAAAATTTGCATACGAAAGCAGCGCTCGGGACAATTAACAAATGAAATTTGCATAGTGCGAATTTAAAATGGAAAATTTATATAAATTTATATTCCTTAGATATACTTTGAACTCTCCACTGCATATAGATAGGCAGTACGTGGGGAACTACGACTGCAACGCGCTGCGAGACTGCGGACCAACTGAAAAATATCTAATCAAATGACTGGCCGTAAACGTTTTTGGAATTACCTCAAAAACGCCAGCAAAAAATGGCACACAAATGGGCGATACTTATACATATGTATGTATCTTCTCTTGATCCGAGAGAATTATGGAAAAACAGAACACAGCAACAACAACAACGACAGCAAAAATATTAATAAAATGTACAATTCTTAGCTTGTAAATGGAGGAGGCAGGCAGAGCAGTGCGCGAGAAATAAATTCACTTAGGCGGGAAATAAATAATTTGGACGCGAACGCGGACCCGGACAAAGGCGACGCAGCACTGAGCTGTTGGCAACCAACGCAGACAAAGATTAAACAGAAGCAACAGCAGAAAAAGAAGCAGAGCCAGAACCAGCAGCATTAGCTTTAGTATCAGCATCAGACCCAATCAACAGCAGCAGCAGCAGCAGCAACAAGACCAAACCGAAGATAAACAAAAGTTATGATTCGGAAATAAACTAAAATTTGATGTGTTCAATGCGTGCGTCGCGACGGCTGTTTTATTTTTAGGACCTGCCACAGACGGCCCAACATTGGAATTTGTAATACACTTATACACAGACATGTACATGCACAACTGTGTGTGTGTGTGTGTGTGTGTGTGGCTGCCAAACAATTAAGCTCTAAGCAACTCAACACTCGCCACTCGCTGGGTGGTCCTCCAATTGGAGCAATCAGTTCCGATTATAGTATTTCGATCAGCAGCAGAGCTAATCAAATTGCACTACGATTGCACGGCAATTGCATAAACGTATATGTACACCCACAATATCGCTCCGATAATTACATTTTAAAGAGCCCAGCGTTAAACGTGACCTACAATTAAATATTCAAATGTTTGTAACAATCCTTTATTCAATATAAAAAATATTTTTTTTGATAAATGGAATTTAATTTACATACAATTTGATTACACTTGAATGCAAATACAATGACAATAATTCAGTTTATGGTGCTCTTTTACTGCATGTAAATCTAATTGATGTTGCTAAAGCAATTTTAAGTGGTTCCCCAAATTAAAATTCAAATTAAATTCAAATGTTTCTTCTCATATCAATAAAAAAGAAAAGCCATTTGTGTATTCAATTTACAAAGCAAAAATTAGAATTTATATTTGCGAGATTGTTTCGCTCCGTAAAGCATAGTTCTCTATAGTCTTTTATTTCCGAAATGTTGACAAAAGAATCTTTAGGCTTTTTCTGCCAGTAAAGTTATTTGAATTTAAATTAAACTTATATATAAATATAATTACAATTCAAATATATTACTACTGTTCACTGTTCACTGGGTATCTTGTGGTCGAGCATTTCTGCCATTCAAATACAACATGCAACATTCCAATATAAATCGGCATAAAGAATGCGCTATACGCATGCCACGTTAGTTCGAACCCATTAAAACTGAACAACATGAATATTATTTGCTTATGGCATCTGCTAAAGCATTTATTGAAATACATAAAACATCTGCACAAGGCAATCAAAGCTGCCAGCGCCGAGCTATTAATTAGCCATAAAAACCGAAGGCCCGGTGCTGCTGTTGGCCATTGCCGATGACAACCGCTAATAAGAGGGTAGTTCAGTGAAGGAAAGAGATAGATACCCTATACCCCATGCCATATACCCTGCAACTTATGCCCATCGGCTATGGGCACGTGCTCTTCAATTGGCTATTAACGAGATCATCAAATTAACATTTATGCCGGGCCCCGCACATCCCAATGCCGATTGACAAACTTCCCCACCGACAGGCTGACTGGCCGGCTAAGTGGCTGGGCGTATTTAAATCCAGAATCCATGCCATCCACCTTCATTAGCATGCGCGGCACGTCTGCGTCACTGTTTGTGCTGGCTCCGAACAGCTCTTCGATTTAGGCCTTCCTCAACATCGGCCCGCCCCGGCCCAGACCTTCATGAGCTGCTCAATTGAGCAGTCAAAATGCGACGGCTGCAACTTGAAGGTTTGCCCTAGCAGCGCGTGTCAAGGGCTCATTAGCTCACCTGGCAAAAAACAAAATACAAATAAATCAAAAAACAATCAAATTCACACATCTCCCTTTGCCCCTGGGCGTATGCAACAGTTTTTTAAGTCAGGAGCCTAAAAGGGCAGGAAGAAGCCCCCGTTAATCGTTAATTGTAACTTCACGATGCTGACAACAGAATCAATAATTATGCATGCATCTCTGTTTGTTTTGTATTTCTTCCAAATTTATTCTATTTGTATTTAAAATATAATATTTGTTCAAATATATCGAAGGAGGCCCTTTGCTTAATTTACAATGAAAAGAATTTATAAATGTGTTAATGAAATGAAGTGATCTTAATGGTTATAATTATATATTGTGAATATTTATTCGAGGGGGCGGGAGAACGGGCATGACCAACAAATTGTTTAATACTGAGAGTCGATTTGCAACGCCTCCAGTGGGCGTAACTAACAAATCTTAACGCTTTATCTGACGTGACGAGTAAATATACCAAATTTCTAGTCTCTCTTCACTTCGTGAGGATAAAAGTATTTTTTACATTAGACAAATAACAACAGAGTACAATTGAGCCAGATTCGGTTTCAATTTTCAGTTACAACAAAATCCGTGTAAGCCAAAATGTTATAAGCAATTTCGAGCCAATTTATGGTAGCCCCTAACATGCAGATAAGATTTGATTCATAGCCTACAGACAGAAACACTACAATGCAACAACAATAACAATAATGTTTGGCAACCTGAACATACGAGTGTTAAAGCATTATATTTGCAATTAGGGAAACATTTGTATAAATCGTTATATATATACTATGTACATATATGTAGTTCTCAGCCGATGCAGTCAAGATGCAATAAATTCAGCAATATTTAATTGCGTCGACTCCTACCTGTGTGTGGGTGTGTGTGTGTGTGTGTGTGTGTGTGTGTGTATGTGTGATGTGCTGAAGTGCACATTTGAATGCCTAAATGAGATGTCGTCGTTGCCGCTGCGGCCGTTTAATTGTAATTTCGTGTGCAGACCCAAAATGCTAAATAAACAGAGAGTAACCGATGTGTGCGTGCGTAATGTGCCCACAGTGAATATCGCTTGCATGGGTAATGCTAAGTGCTAGAATAATGTCTGATAAAAATGCCAGATAGTGCTAAATGCCTGTCCCATTAGCAAACTTTTATGACTCGGCCTTAATATTTCGTGTGCTTTGATTATTTTATTAACGCTCGGCAAATGTGAGTTTGACGTTAGCCAAAGACCACTGTACTTGCATTTGTAACGCAGCCTTGGCTTCTGCAATATACATTTGGGCGCTGGCAATTCGATTTGTGAGCAGCCCCTAGGTAGCCTCTGAATTGCCTTTGCCGTTGGCGCGTATCATTGTTAACATGGCTAAATTATATAAGCGATTCAGCTGCGCATGTGTGTGCGTGTGTGCGTGCATGTGTGTGTTGAAATTGCAGTCTGACTTTGCCGCCGGCCTATGTCAAATGAAATTTACAATTATCGCCCAAAATGAATAGGGGAAACTTCTGCTAAAGCTGTAAAGCGCGTTTAAACTGATCTGGAAATTTACTGGCATTGAAACCAACATCAAATGTTGACCAGAAACACTTTATATGACGCAACTAGGCTAAATTTGAATAGAGGTTCGAATCCTACGCTAGTTTATGGATATAACTATTAAAAACTAAATCTGCACATCAACTAATTGGACAAAGTAGTCACTATATATTTATGTAAAAGCGCATAAAACTAAAAATTAGCATAGAAAAAAAATTACTTATATAATTTTTATAAATTGGAGATGCGTTCCAAATTTATTTGAGAAGAAAATCTCTTATTAAACTTAAACGAGTCTTTCTGTAATTTCCTACAAAATAAAAAACCTCTACTCTAGGTAACAATCTAGTGACGAAAACGAAGTTCGTCATTAAGTCAAGCATTTTTTTAAATATAAATAAAAAGTATATTTAAGTTGGTATAAAAAAGACATGATATAGTATCCAAGAAGTGAATAATAAGCGTAACTAGGTTTTTTTAAAATAGACTGAAATAAAATCAAACAGTAAAATTGTATAAAATAAAATATTATAGAAAAGCTACACTGAGCAGAGTCTTATAGCTACAGACAATACTTTTTTTTATATTTATTCTCTGCACAAATTTGTTGTTTGTCGAGTTGTCCAGTAGCTCAGATCTCGAAGTTGTGTGTGGAAATCCGATTAATTAAAGATTCTTGGCGGCTTGGTGCAAACGGTGTCTGGCCCAGAGGTGCTCCGCCAGGAATCCCAGGGTGCCAAGAAGCGTGCCACAGATGACCACATAGAAGGCCAGCTGCAGGTCGCCAATGGTCAGGACACGCACCTGACTCGTCTGGGCCTCTGCGTGGGAGACCGTGGTGCGCGTCTTGACGGTCACCTTGAACTTTTGGTCCTGGATCCACTTGGGCACGAGACCGGCGTTGAGGAGGCGCAGCAGCTGGGCATTGACCGCCTCCTCCCAGGGCGCGTCCCGGGGCATTACGTAGGAGAGGGTGTAGTACTTGGGGCACTCGGGCACCACCCAAATGCGGCGCGTGAGCAGGAAGTTGACGGACTCCATCATGAGGGAGGAGTACCGCGAGACGCCCGCCTTGCCGCCGACGGTGGCCACTTCGTTGGTGACATCCGCGTTGAGGTCTCGGTTCCACCAGAGCTTCTTGTTGAGGCTGGCATAGAGGGGCGACGTCTCGCTGAAGAACAGATCGTCGGCCATGGAGGTGTACTTGTAGACCACTTTGAGTCCGCTCTCGTCCAGGTCCTGCAGCGTTATGATGTCCTTGTAGTGCAGCGGATGGATGTAGACGGTGGCCAGGCTGGACTCAAATATGGCGCCAAAGATGACGCTCACCAGGCACAGCGAGCCGATGAACATGCGCTCCGCATAGCTGTCCGGCAGATGCGACAGGTTCACCCGCACCCAAACCACCCACGTGTCGACGACAATGCTCAGCGCCTGCTCCCACAGAAGCCGTCCGGTTAGCCGCACAACGTGCAGCTGCAGATTGGCCACGCGGAGCAGCAGCCAGATGAGGGCGCAGATGAACGCCATCAGAATGAAGCCCAGCCAGATGTCGTAGCCCACCGCGAAGATGGGCAGGATCGACTGGGGAATGCGGCTGGCCTTGGGCACATAGATGCACAGCTTGTCGTCGTAGATGGTCACCGTGAAGTCCATGTAGTCCTGCACCAGGTAATCCTTGACGAAGAATGCCGTCAGGCAAATGTCGAGGCCATCGTTGAGTATGGACCCAATGGCCCCGTTGTAGCTCCCGTTGGCACTGCGCTCCCTGGCAAGCAGAGAAGCGGCATTGGAATCAGCTAGACGGCTGGACTCACCTAGTGCTTACCCGAAGTAGTTCTTCTCCGGCTGCTGCAGCAGCATCGTAAAGTTGAGCAGCTCGCTGAGCAGCCGGGCCACCTCCCAGTCGACGCCCGAGATGCTGCGCAGCAGGCCCGTCCCGGGGTCCAGCTCCGGACGCGCGTACACCGACTTGAAGATCTGCACGCGCAGCGGATAGCCCTGCATGTCGTGGAACAGCTGAATGGGCAGCGGCTCGTCCCCCGCGTACGGGACGAGGCGGCCAAACGAGTCCTCGTACCCGTTGCCGCTGACCTGGTCATCGTAGCCGCCATCCCAGTCGCCCTGGTCGCTGCGCGCAAACGGATCGTAGATCCAGACGCCCATGTCGGTGATTATGTAGCGATTGTAGACCCTGTGCCGCGTCCACAGCTGCCGGCAGCTCTGCTCCAGCGCCTGCCGCTCCGCCGGGCCCAGGCTGGCCACCCCGTCGCCCAATATGTAGAAGTAGACGCCGGCACGCGCCGTCGAGCCGGCGGCGCCGCTGTTCGATGCCAGCTGGCCCAGACTGATGACCAGCGCGAAGCTGTCGCCGCTGTCCGCGCCGGCCACCGCCAGCGGCTGCCGCTCATCGTAGCTGTTCAAGCTGTGCGGCATGTCCGCGCGCTGCATGAACCACATCGCGTTGCCGTTGCGGGCGTCCTCCTGCCGCCGGTCGTGCCGCAGGAGCACGTGCAGATGGGGTATGTCGCGCATGGGCGCCGCCAGCAGCAGATCCAGTTGGGGCGGGGCGTCGCAGCTGCAGCCCGATGCCAGCAGCAGCAGCAGCAGCAGCAGATGTGGCCACAAGTCGCCGCCGTTCGCCATCGCGTTGCATCCACAAATGACCAGGAGGTCCGCTGTCGGCGGTCGACTTCATGTCCAGTTCATGTTTTGACACCTGCAATTTCGTTGTTTGCCCAAACGTAATTAGAGACCAGTTATGTCAGGTGGCATTCTCCCAGCTGGCGACACCTTCGCCTTGAGCAAACACCGCTGTTATTGTATCGGGGAAATCGAAATGGAAATTTATGCGACTCTCACTCCCAGCGACACTGATTTATAGAGCGGGCGCTCGGCGAGAGAGGTGAAGGGAAAAGACACCGGCTTTCCTTACAAATCGACACAAGCTTTATAGGAAAGCCAATTCATTGCCAAATCAATTCAATTCAAAGCACTGCCGAGCAGCTCCAGAAATCGAAAGTAAAACACTCGCATGCCAATTCAATGGAAATTTCTTTTTGAACTTCTGCGCACACTGGCCCCACGTCCATATCATAATATTTACCTACCCAATAAAAGAAATTACCTTCATAAAAAGTGTTCACGCTAAAAAACAAATTTAAATACCTTTGTTATTTTTTGATTTTCGCGAATTTCAAGTTATATAAGAGAGCACTCTGCAGGGTGCACTTTACGTCAAGAGTAAACTGGAAAAATTCAAAAGAAAACGTTCTTTTTTTTTCAATAAACAAAAACTATTGACTTGCATGCCACTCAAGGCCGCAAGCCGAAGCGATTCAAAGCCAGAATATCAGTTCTATTGAAATCATGAAGCGAACCGAGCGACTTTCTAAAACATGGCGTGGCTGTAATGTTCGAACCTAGGACAACATTCAACAGTATTGATTTAGATTTAGTTTCAACCAAAACCTACGTACAAAGATGTGAAAAGCCAAGTTAACGAAAAAACCCCCAAAGAACCGTCAAGCAAACGAACTAACCTTTAAGGCATAAACAAATTTGTGAGACTTTTCACCAACAAAAAAAATATGTGAATGGTTACATTTTCGCCATATGCGATTCAGACTTCGTGGAATATCCTTGAAAAGAAAAAGCCTGAAAAATATTTAATTTTTTGATAAATACAAATTTAAATTCCTAGAATATAGAGTTCCGAAGAAACCCGGGTATATTTTGAAGCTCTGTGCATTTCAATAGTTGAGGTCGCGCAGCAGAGCTTCCACAGATTCTGTAACCCTCTGGAAACAAAGTGGAAAAACAAAATTCTACGAATCAGATTGAACCTTCAGCAATGCTCAGCTGTAATCTGTTCGCGTTTTTTGCGCTCTTTCATAACTGTGGATACAACACGGCGCAAGGAAAAACACTGTCTCGGAAAACCCGAATAACAAAGAAACCCCCAATGCCCTATATTGGAAAGGGTATAGGGATGTCGGACGAGTCTGAAATGAATAAACACGGTTCTAATAACTGTACACATGCATTCCTAATATCTATCAACAGCTGATATTATTCAAACACAATATTTTTCCTATGGGGATTTTTCTATTTGCTTCCTCTCTTTTTTTCAACACAGCAGTGAAAATTCGGATGCAATAGAAATTGAATGACCTTATATCTACTTATTTACTTGTCGCGAATTTCTCAATCTCACAGACAATGTTTTGAAAGTTTTATAATGAAGAAGTTTTTATTGAGCACCTTTTTGTGTAACGTGTATAAATAACCGATAAACAAGAGAAAGCAAACAGGGTATTTGCGAATCGAGCACTCGCAACTGCAGCAAAATGTGCCAACGAGGGCAAAAAGTCAAATTTTCTGCTCCACTGTGCAATGTGCATTGGTTTTGGCCCGAAATTGAGTGTTGCTGTTGCCACGACCGCTGTTCATTGTGTGTGTCCATATCGGCACAGATATGTGTGTCTGTGTGCGTGTGTGTGCGGCTATTTGGACACGTCTTTGCGCCCCTAATCCACAGCCTCGTCCACAAGCTCATGCGTTGCGCTGCGACGCGTCGCCTGTCGCTGCCAACTGCACCAACAAAAACCATCAATAAACTGTGCTACGTTTTTCTTACGCAGCTTTCTCCACTTTCGCTCGCAAAATGAAAAATAAATTGGAAAATTGAAAAAGCAATTCATCGCATTAGAAACGTGCATTGAATGGAAGGCTGCTGACGTTGTCTATCAGCGGGCAGCGGCGTTTCGGTAGTTTATCGCTCATACGCCAGGTGGGACGGCACGAAAGCTGATGCTGCCCCACCCCTAGCTTGCAGATGCATCAAGACAATTGCCACGGAGCGAACTTGAAGCGGCAAATCGCCAAAAGCGTCGAAACAGTGATATCACGAGAGCCTCATGCGCTCCATTGTGGTTCGGTGGTGCGATTGTGCGATGGATTCGTCCGAGGTTTATGGCCATGCGATAAAATCAAATTGGAAAGCTTTAAGTTTGAAAACGTTTTGCCATTTATTATTATGACGAGGCCGTTATATGCACTTCACCAAGTTCTGACGAGATCTGGCCCCAATATCGAATGACGCCGACGTGCGTGTCCTTTGAAGGTGCGCACCAGGTGAGTCGGGGAAGGGGGCGGAAACTCAGCTGCAGTGCAGCGAAGCGACTGGGAGTCATTTGTAGGTAGCACGTGAAAATCAAATTTAACATCAGCGCAAAGTCCCGGCAAATGCGTTTCGGCTTTGCCACCGCCATTGGCCATTGTGGCAGTTGCATTCTTATACTTCTGCACTTAATTCCACATCATTTCACCCCTAAAAAACGAGAGAAAACAGCAAATCGGAACTTTGCAGTCAGGTTTAACCGACTGTGGAATACCCGTTGACATTACGATCAATGTGAAAACCCGCAATTCCCATATATTTTATATCATAAGCCGAACGAGATGGCCAAAAATTCGGCACGAACGGAACCGTTTTCTCTCTTATAAACCAGTTAAATTTCAAGAGCAGCGATTTATATACTAATAAAATTAAAATCATTTTCTAAATATAACATTTTGAATTTTCCTTTTAAATTAAAAAGAATTTAACGCAGCTCAAAAACCTGGATTCATTAATGCAAGTCTCTAAACGGACATTGCCCAAAACCAATAAACTCTTTTCACGCTTTTCACGAAGATGAAAAGCAGTATTGGGCCCAATAAACTGCTTCTCAGCGCTGCTCATGGCCCTGGCGGCTATAAATTCCGTTGCATTTACATCTTTCGGCACACAAATAGCTGTTGAAAGGAGGAGGCAAAAGCACCGAATATGCAATTATGGCGGATTTGGCACCTGGCTACGGCTACAGCTGTGCATCCGCTCAGGTTGCTTTTTCCGTGCTTTCTGCGTGTGGCCTGGAAGCGACTTTAAGTCGCACTAATGCCCCCGGCTTGCAATTGGATTACGATCCACGAATCCCCGCTGCAAACAGTTGCCACTCCATTTGCCCAGCAAGTCAGTCCGGACGTCTGGGTTCCACCTGAAAAATGTCAAATACCCTATCGACAAATTATTTCTATCTAAATAAACTAAATTGTGGTAACAACAATAATTATAATAATCTACATATCTGAAAAATATTTGATCACTTTTTTCAAGAACTTTTTTCAAACCCATAATATCTAAAAAGAAGACCAAAATAAAGTAGTGTATCTAAGAGAAGTACGTTATATGTTTATTTTAAATGAAACATGTTTTTGCAAACTACTTTTTATTATCAACAAATATTCAATATTCAAATTCTTTTTCGCACGGCATTTGTTTTGACTGCGTGTATTTAAATAAAAGCACTAACATTAAACCCCAGCTACAATATAATCAAAAAATAAATATAGTTTGTATTTTACGGCTTTGAAGATTTCCGCATATAAACAACCATTTGTATATGAAAAAAGTGAAGAGTATATTGGCTCCTGTCGGCTATACCTGACCGCAACGTTCTTACTTGTTTTATATTGCCCCGACAAAAATGGTATATATAGGATATTCAAGAAGTCTGAAACTGTAAATTCAACCATGACAATGCTGTTTTGAAATTTTTTGCTTATTATATTTATTTGAAAACAATAAAAAAAATTAATAATAATATAACTTTGATAATCTTAGCTCGCTCCCTCTTTGTACAACTTAGGACTAGGGTAATCTAGAACGCCAGCGGCCGATCTCAGTGGTCCATGGTCGCTATCGCCGCACCACAGCGGTCCACGCCGAAGTTCTGGCGCATGCGCTCCAAGGCAGCTCGGTTGAAGCCGCGCGCCAGAAGCTGCGCCTCCGCCTGGGCGATCACCTCCCGCATGTAGTCCAGCGCGCCGGCGCTCTCCGTCAGCTGGCTGCAGACGAACTTGTGCCGGAATCGGAGCTTCGCCTTCTTGATCTTGTTGTTGTAGCGCGACTTGCGGCACGATTCGGCGCGCTGTCGCTGCGCATCGCGGCTGCTGGGCGCTGTCTGCGCCTGCGTCTGGGCCTCGATTTGTTTCGCGGACGCCGCCGCTGCCTGCGCCTTGGTTGGCGGCGCTCGCCGCTCGACAACAATGGGATTCTCGATCAGCATTTGGTCCACGTAGCGCTGCTCCTCGTCGGCGTAGTGCGTCTTCAGGTGCTGCAGCTCTACGGCAACCAGCTCGTCAATCTGCTCCGGTTTGTTGCTGTGCGTTGCCGGCAGCTTCGTCGAGTGCACATTGATGCCAGTCGCCGGGTAGTGGCCCAGCTGGGTGTAGAATTTCTGCAGATAAAGATTGCTCTGTTCCATCTCCGTTATTTGGTTAACTTATCGCTGCTAGCTCTCGATCTGCTCGCCCCGAAATCAAAACTGCAATTGCCGGCAACTTGTCGACGCGCCGCATTTATAGGCCGCGACTTGAGCTCCGCCCTCCCCCCGCCCTATGGCCTGAGCGCCTCTTGCGACCGTTTATGAATCAATTTGCAGCCGTTTTATGGTCCTCTTTGTGCCTCACCCACATGCAACGCCTACCTGACCCAGTACCTGCTGAAAGGAAGGCCAACCCGGCAGAAGGTCACGTAAACAAACGGATTAACGCAACTTTATCTGCGAATAGGCTCTACCTACTCAGTTTCCAATTCAACCATTGAATAATAAGGGTCACAAACTGTATTTGCCCTTTTGACATGCCAAACTGTCCGAAAATGTATTCGATTTGCATATAACGTTAAATTTAAATAATATATAATTTTAATTTTAAGAATTATTTCAATATATATGTATATTTTATTTCATACTTAATTTAAGAACAAAATGCTCATTGCAAAGCAAAAGTCTGTAGTATTTGAATTGCTTTTTTTTTTCATGTTTGGGGCGAGTGGGGAGAGGTATCCAAAACCCGAGTATTCCTGATCGAATGAATTTAATTTGATGACTATGAACGCAACTGGACAAGATATGGAAAATATATAAACTTGTTCTTCGCATGGTTCGGGATAATCTATAGTCGAGAAGTTTAGGTCTCTAGCTTTTGTAGTTTCCGAGATCGCGGACGAACAGCTGGTCGGATTAAGTATATGTACATATATATACCGTTATGCCCTTTTTACCCTTTTCAATGGGTTCAGGGCATAGACAAAAATATCGAATTTATACCTGGTTTAATCAAGGCAGCTGCAAGGACCACAGACATAGAAAAGCACGAACTTGGCTATAAGAACTCGTCAAAATGAAAAAGAGATTTGTATTCGATTTATTCAGTCGTATCTCTTATTTCCTATATTCGTTTTAGGAATCCAGAAAGGTCAATTAGGCAATTATGTTCGATATGCCTTTAAGGAATAAATATTTAATTGGATGGTTGAAAAACTTTCTGCGTGAAAATGTACATATTTATGTAAGTGCGCATATAGGCCATTGTTCGGAGCTTCTGTACATATACATATGTATGTAGTAGTGCAGTTGTAAGTACATATATAAAGCGATTTTGCCTTCGGCTGAGCAAACAGTTTTGGTCAATAAGCCGCCAGTGTCAAGTGCAGCATTACGGAGCGGCTTATCGGGCTGTCAATATTGGAGAAGCTAACTAAACTCGCATTTGCATTCGCACTCTGATAATGGCCAGAATGGGCGACAGCTGAGGCCGGGTAACAACAACAAGCGGGCCAGACGGCTGCGATAAGCTCTCGGCCGTAGACCAATCAAGAATCGCCGGGGCGGATACCTGAAGCCGGTTTAACCCGGCTGCGGTCTCGCATCCGATGGCCGGTCAAGTGCTGCGCCAGGTAGCCATTGCCGGGGATTGATAGATTGGTCGCTCTGTCAACTTGCCCGACATGTCGCTGCCTGTCGCAGGCCGCGGTGCTCGTAGGTAAGAGCCGAGCAATGGGCAGAACAATTAAATTAAGTGCCTCTGTCCCAACAATAACAAAACCACTGCAAAAAAACCCTAAACATACGTGACATCACGGGTGTTCCCGTAGACCAAAAGAGTTGTGTTCAAAATTTTTATCGATTCTGTGGACATTTTAAAAGTTGATAAAATTAAGCATAGAATTTCTTTATTTTAGTTTTGGACGCCCCTATATTTAGCTGTATACAGTAAAAAGTGGAATCGATGTCTAAGCGACTTAAAGCAGTTATAATGTTCCTTAATTTTGATTTATGTTAGTATATTATAAGCTGGGTCGAATAAGTTGTGGCTTTGCTGCATACTTTTGTTTTTGGTTTTTAATTAAAAAATATACTAGGGGAAAGAAAAAATAAAATCACTATATTAAGTTTAAAATGTAGTCCACAACTCTGCGTTTAATTTTTGTTGTATTCCCTTTTTGTTTAAAAGTTATACTTTTTTTAGTATGGGTTGTAGCTATAAGTCTCGTCTGAAGACCTAGTCGTTTTAAAATAATAATGCAAGCCCGATATTAATTGATTTCGTGGAAAACGCGGCCATTAACGACAATTTAAAATGAACTGCTAATCCAAATTTCAAGTCCCTAGCTCGCGTGGTCTCTGTCGAACTTGGCTTAATCGACTAGGGATCTGATATTGACCAATTATATAAAAAACAAAGCACAAAACTATCATAACCTTTTTACTTATCATTACAGGGTATGCAAATAAAGTAAGTTTTTTCAGAACCGAGTTCTGTTTGGGTTTTAATGTTTGGCGCATGCGGCGTCCGATTACCAGTTCATTAACTTTCGGAGGCGCCACCAGGGCCATTAAGCTGCCAAGCTGCCCCTCAGCAATGTGCCAAAGATGCTCATGAAGCTGTCCAGAATATGTCGCCGGAGCATTAAATGTAGCAATTGTAATTTGAATTTGCACAGCGCCTGGTTGACTATCCTTTAAATAAGGACGTATATGAGTACTACATTTGAGAAGATTAAAAATTGTTGGCGCGGCCTGTCGCATGTTTGCTCTGACGGAATATTCTGTTGAGGGAACAGTTGGTCTAAAAATAAATTACTCACTCCCGTATTCGCTGGCTTACTCCGCCCCGCCCAGAGGCCGAGATGAGCTCTGTCAGCAACAGATCCGAAAAACCCTAAGCATGTATTATATTACAAATCGACGGAAAACGTTGAAATAGAAAATGCGAATCTTTTTCCAGCCGGCTGCCAAATGAGAAAAAAAAAAAAACAGCTCATAAGTATAATTAAAAAACCATTTATAATCATTTGGTCGAATCCTGACCCGGCCAGAGCAGCATATAAGCCACCTTCCTCCCGCCCAACTAAACGCCACTTGAAATTACCGCAAGTTGAGTCAAGTCCAGCACTGACAATTTCCGACTGTGGGCGCTATAGCTCCCCACCCCCCTCTCCCTTAAAAAAGCACAAGTAGAACGTTGCAGTCGGGTGTAAGCGACTGCGCAATACTCGTTCACGGTATAACAACTTCAGTATAAGTATAATAAAAATATAACAAAACAAAAGTAATAATTTCGGACCTCATTAGAAAGCTATCTCCAAAAAATCTGAAAGCTTAATACACGAGAGTACAAATCTGTAGCTTCAATTGCGATCAAACGGACAGACGGATGGACAACAGACGGACATTGCACAAATACATATACGCTTTTCACTTCGTAAGCGCGTAAAAAAAAGAGAGCCGTGGCCATAAATACGCACATAAAGCGACATTCCCCATGCTCCCTACATTCCCTACAAAGAAGCCCACAACGCCAGTGCCATTGAGTTTGAATTATGTCAGCGCAGTAATAAATTGCTCCGGGCATTAAATTAAAATATACGATACGTGTGTGTGTGTGTATGCATGCAATTTTTGTGGCGCAGCAGAAGGCGGAGACTAGAACGTGGACCCACAACACACACACACACACATACGCAGTCCCACGAGGAGATGGACGCCCAATAGGATTTGAAGCGAGAATTTACTACAAAATGCCAATGATGTCTCGCATGGATATGGATGGGTATGGAAATAAAATAGGATTGTGAGGCATTCACTCGAGCCTTGACAACTCTTTCTTTTTGCTAAAAGTATACCCCAGCCTTAAAGGATACCCACCCAACGTTGAAAATGCGGACGGAAAAGCCATCAAGTTGGCCATTTTGAAACTATGTCAAAACTATTCGATTGGTTGCCACAACAGAGCTATCTTAGCGATGGAATCGAATGTTCAAACCTATATCTATATCTATATTTATTTACTTTTGTCAAATGCACTTCGACCTTTTGGCTCTGTTGTGACCCATCTGGCCCATCATATATGCACAAGGGCTGTTTTCCCTGGCTTCAAAGCTTTCGTATCTCTCAATTCCTCGTTTTTAAGTTCGGTGCGTTTTTCATTATTATTTCATTATTTCCGGCAATCGAAAGTTGTGTTATTCTTTTGGGAAATTGTGGGCGATACAGGTATTTGCGGTTTCCTAGCCCCCAAGTTAACGTGTTCTCGCTCTGTTCTCTACCATAATTCAGAGAATCCAAAACCTACATAACATTCGAAAAAAAATCATTTTTATTTACTTTGTACTTTGATAAAAAATTGAATTGCGTCGGAGTCACATACCGAACGCGGTATCTGCCTGGAGTTGTAGATAGATAAGACGGATTAGAAAATGACGCCTCGACCCTTTAGGTGTGTAAATGTATGTGTATTCCGAGTTTCCGGTGGCATCAAGGGATGTTCCAATTGATCTTGAACATCATTACATATATGTAAACTTAATTATAAATGCGCCAACGACCAACTGCTCTATTTAGGCAAATAGAAACAATAGTTTTTATACAAGTTGGTTTATCTTGCTGTGAACCTGGCCAAAACTTGTTCGGCGGTCCTTCATTGAAATATTTAATTTGACGATCTTAAAATATTAAAAACGATTTTGATTGTCGAAACTAAAAGCCACATGTTAATACACGAGGTATTAAGTTTTCGTTGTGCCAGCTGATCCTGTCTCATAGGAAGACCACTTTTAGAATAGTCTCTGGCGGAATTAGTGACTAACCATGTAGCATTTATGTGGAAACTAAAGTTGCGCGCAAGGCATCGTCGAGTGGAACAGAATCAGAAAGAAGCAGTAATAATTGTATAAATGTCTACAAACTACATATAGAATTATTCTAGACGTGAGTGGATTAGCCGGAGCAGCCGCGACAGCCGCAGTGAACGCACTCCACAATGCGACCCTCCTCCAGCTTGGACTTTGGCACGCGGCAGATGCAATTGGTGCCGAAATTGGTGTCGCGTGTTTGGATGCAGCGCAGACAACACAGATTCTCGTAGCCGGATTTCTTCCACTTGGCTATCAAATTGCTGTCGGCAATCTTCTCCTTCAGGCAGTAGTCGTACAGTTCGCGGCTAATGGCCTTACGGCGATAGAACAAGTCGTAGATGTAGCGTGTCTTTTGGTGATGGATCTTGAAGATGGGCCAAAGTGATTCGGTTATTCGCTTGCCCTCATGTGGTTCTGTCTCGGCTGCAAATACCCAAAACGTTTAGAGGCAACTGCACACACGCATACATATACATATATATATATATATATATATATATATAGAGATGTAGCATTCTTACATACCCTCGCGCATTTTTTGCTCTAGTTCCTCCAGCGTCGGTTCGATGAGCTCCCAGCCATCTGGCGGTGGTTTACGACTGCGACGAACTTTTGGCATATTTTATTTATTTATCTAAAGCAAAATTACTAAGTTACTGGTACGAAACAGAAATGAAGCCAAAAAAACAGCTGTCGAATGCTAGAAACAGCTAGTGTTGCAAAATACTCGCATTACAAGCAAGCACAGCACTACCCGCCAGAGCTGCAGCAAGCAGTCGCATCGATAGCTGTTCAAAGTATCGATAACATGTTTTTAGTTTATTTTCCATTTCAGTGTATATGTAATCGTAGAAGCAATGAGTTGATTGTTTTTGTTATTTCTCTTTGACCGACGCGTGTTATTGCCATTGTACTGTTTTTTTTTTTATGTTAAAATCATAATTTATTGCAGTTATCAATTGCTAGCTCATTAAGTGCAAACGCAGACAAAACAGCCAAAAAGTAAGCAAAGCCTAAAAAGACAGACGCAGTCAAAAAGATATCGTCTGTCTAAATGCATGTGTGTGTGTGTGTATGTGAATGTGCAGCAGCTTCAGCCCACAGTGGATCACGGGCAAACTAACGCACACAACTGCAGCGCAGCCTCACACGCGCTATAAAACAGTTGTATTACTGCCGTCGACTGCCGAGGCGGGCACTTAGTTTTTTGTGTCTCGGTAATTACTGAAAAATAAGTAAAACAAATTTAAGGTGTGTGAATGTGTGTAAGGCTATAAGTGCACTTGCTTTAATACATAGAAAAATTTTGATTTTATTTATGTTATTATTGGTTTGTTGTGACGTTGCTGCCCCACTGTGCCTGCTTGCTTTCATTCATAAGTCGTTGGCTTTCCTTACGCCAAGACAGACGACATCAACAGCAGCAGCAGCAGCAGCAGCAACAACAATGGAAACAGAAACAAATAAGCACTTGGCCTTCGCCTAATGCGCACTCCCTCTCGCTCGCTTGGGCTGCCAGCTCTTCTGTTGCGCTCCCTCTTGCCCAGCCACCCACCCATCAGCTATTGCTATTGCATTTCCATTCATTTGGTGATTAGCGCGTACGCTTTGATTGTCATTCGCATTCGTTGTATTCGGTGCATGGTACGTGAAATAACAAATTTAAGCACACATACACCCACGCGCACACACACACACAGAGATCACCGCCAGCCAATCTGTTGGCACATTTAAACGCCCCCTTGACGGGGTGTCTGTGTGTATGTGTGTGTGTGTAATGAGCGCAATAAATCTGAATTGCTTTTTTTTTACCACATTCCTCAGTTTTGCGATTTTCCGCATTATGCACACATACAGACGTACACAGCTTAATTGTTAAATTGGCAGCCGCATCAGCAGCTCTACTAAAAGCGCGTCCCCATGGGCCCAGTCCAGTCACCACCTGCCGGTTACCTGTCAATTGGTCATGGCGTTTATCTAAGTTCTTTTGTTTGCCAAGACTTGAAGTCGGCCCAACTTACACCTAGATATCGATAAGATAGTCAAAATATCTCACAATTCACCAATATTTGTGTGTACAGTGACACACGAAAGTATTGACACAGCATACATGTTTGGCTTGAAGCTACTGTGCAGGAGAAGGAGAAACAATAACAGTTGGCACGCACTCTCCCTCTCTCGTGTGGGCATTAAAATGACAGATGTTTAAGGACACTGTCAACGACATGTCATTGAGCATGACATTGAGCCGAACACAACCGTGGACATGTCCATCTAGCTCATAGACGCTAAAGCAGACGCGCCAGTACATACACATATGCAGATAGATATACATACATATGCATATAGAACACACTCAGTCGCTTCCACCTGAAATGTTTTCAAACAAAGTTGGTGTGATTTGTTCTCCCAAGTGGGGGCTGAATTGCAAACAGGTTGATAAGCTTTGGCAATAGACAGTTTTAATAGCGCTTTGCATGAGTTGATGCAGTTCAGCCAGTATATATGTATATAGTTTCAGTATATATCAGTCGAATGTTACATAGCAAATGCGCGTTAATTGGCGTCAAAATAGTTTTTGACTGGATGATAACAGCGGAGAAAGTTTCAATGCGATAGTTTATAATCTCAACTATTTGTGTGTACTTGCGCACTTGTATTTGCAATCAATATACCACGTCATGCCAGTTTAAATAAACCTATATTTTAAAATGGGAACCACTCAAACTTCTTCCAGGTCTACGTACATACGCCACAATTTCCATCTGAACGACGATAGTTAAATCTGAATTTATTTGACCTCATTTGAAAAAAAATTATGATATCAAGATAACTACAACATGAAGTAATTTTATATATTTTTTTAATATATAAAGAAATGATAATATTTAATGATATTATTGATATAGAGCCACTTTTGTGACCCAAAATCTAATAATGTAAAAACAAATTAAATAATAACACAAAAAATGTAATTTATAAACAAATTACAAAAAAAAAAGAACAGCAAAAAAGTTGACTTTATAATCTCAACTATTTGTGTTTACGTACGCAGTTGTATTTGTAATCAATATAAATCATGCCAGCTTAAATAATTCTATATTTCAAAATGGGAACCATTTAAAATGGAATAGGTAGTAAAGACGAACTCATTTAATATGATATTATAAACGGAATTTTCTCGTTTTTCCCCAGTCGTTAGTTCAGCGAGGGCCTCACCATGGAGCCCACAGCTGCCGGCAATTTGCTGGAGATCATGGATCTGGCCCGGACCCTGCGCCAGGAGCAGCTCTTCATACAGCACGAGCAGGCGGCCTTCGCACAGCTCACCGGTGCTTTGGAGACCAATGCGGCAACAATAACAAAGGTTCGCGCCCATATTTACTTGTCAGCGATGTCACGTCGCATTGCGCTTTATTTAATCATATACCCTCCGTTCTCGCCCCCGGTCCAACCCACTTAGCTGGCGTACATCTGCGCACAACAAAGACAGAACCTGCACGATCTGCTGCGGGACAGAACAGATCACGATCCGCTTCTCTGTTGCCGACGTGCCAGCGCCTACGACAATGCCCCATTCATGGATGCCAAACAGGTGTTGCCCTACGAGGTGCGTAAAGTCCACAGCAAAGAGCTCCAATTGGAGGGGAACACTCAATTACGTCCATATATTTGTACACATATGTACTATATATCAGTTAATTTGGGTGCATGCAAATCCAGACAACAAAGAACAATTGCCGATCTAAAGCGAGGAAACATTGATGTAGATATTGAGTTGCCCTTGTTCGCGTTGTCGTCACAGTTCCGGCCACTATTTCGTTCAACTATAATGCGAGTCGGTGACTTAAGTCGTAAATTGTTAAAATCGTAGTTGGGAGTTATCAGCAACAATATCGTAGGGCTATTAGGAGGCGATTAATCATTAGGCATTACTAAAGTTTGATTATGTTTGTAAATATATTGTTTATTGGGTTAGTTGGGGCTATTCCGTCTGTTTAACGGCCGGGGATTATATAAGTATGAGAAATATACTGACTGACAAGGGCTGGGAAAATATATGTATTTACTAAAATTTCAAATAGGAATTGCTTTCTTAACCTTGCAGAGGGTATTGTAGAAAGTGTGTCAGTATCAATAGCTAAGTCGCTATAGCCATGTTGTAAGGCTATAGTCATAGAATTGACAGACCACTATATCATATAACGGCCATAGGAACATTTTGTCTAAAAATGGCTTGGCTATATCTTATCAGCATCCGGGCACTATAGCCTATATCTCTAGCAGGAATAGTCTGCTCTTCAAGATATCCGCACCAAGCTTAGCTTTATGTACAGGCAGAATGGGTTAGAGGGTGTTTAAAGTTCGACAAGCGTGCTTTCCCGGTCTAACTGTTTTCTTGCATCCCTTTCGCACGGCAGCACGCCCTGGCCTACGAGGACCTGTTCAACTACCTGTACAACACGCCGTATTTGCTGGCGCTGTCGCTGGCCACGGCGGACCGGCTGTCGCTGCTGGCGCCGGCGCAGCTGGGCCAGATAGTCAACACGATCGCGACGGGCCTCTACGGCAATGCGATCAACACGAAGGACGTCGAGCTGCTGCTGAAGCTGCTGCGCGAGCTGATCGAGCTGCAGCTGCTGAACAGCGAGGAGCCGCGCCGCCTGCTCCGGACCAATGGCAGCGCCTTTGCGCGCCTCTACCAGCGGCTGGTGGAGTCGCTCTTCTCGGCGCGCATCTTCCTGACGGCGGCCCTGCACGAGCCCCTGATGGCGGTGCTCAGCGAGCACGAGGCGCTGCTCGACATCGATCCGCACAAGCTGCTGCAGAGCTTCACGGCCCGGGAGCGGCAGCGGCGCTTCGGCGAGGACGAGAGCAGCGCCGCCTACCAGCGCAATGTGGCCCGGTTCCACGCGGAGACCCTGGGCAAGCTGCACGCCCACGTGCAGGCGTTCGTGCGCAGCCTGCAGCAGGCGTGGGCGCTCTTCCCCAGCTCGCTGCGCTGGCTGCTGCAGACGCTGGGCCAGCAGCTGCGCCAGACCCAGCGGCACAGCGACCATGAAATACGCCAGCTGCTCTCCGATCTCGTCTTCACGCAATTCATCTGCCCGGCCATCGTCAGCGCCGATCTGCTGGGCATCATCGATGTCAACGTCGGCGAGCAGATGCGGCACAATCTCAACCAGATTGTCAAGCTGGTGCAGCGTCTGGCGCTGAGGGACGAGGCCAGCGAGCTGACCCAGCTCATGGAGCTGCTGCTGCTCGGCCAGACCGGCGAGGACGTCGTCGCCATTCTGCCCCAGCAGAGCGACTTCGAGCGCGCGCAGCTCGCCATCAATCAGCGCGAGCTGCACCAGTTCGCCGACTTCTTTCGGCTGCTGGCCGCGCGCGCCGAGTACGATGTGTCCGTCGAGGAGCGGCAGCGCCTGCAACGCATCCTGGCGCGCATACCCAAGCCGGAGGCGACCTCCGTCCTGCCCGCAGCCGCGGCCGCCGGCGACAAGAATGGCAAGCGCTCGAACAAGGGATTGATGCGGCTGGGCAAGGCCACCAAGAAGAAGCTGGCCAAGGGCATGAACTTCACGACCAACAGCAACAACAACAACAACAACAACAACAACAGCAACAGCGGAGGCAGCAGCCACGCCCCGGAGGTGGGCAACGGCAGCACGGCGAACGGACAGGCGGCCGCGGGGGCCAATGGGGACCTGGAGCAGTGCTCCTCCTCGCACAGCGGCAGCAACACCAGCCTCAGCTCCTGCGGCGGCGTCAGCAACGGAGCAGCCGCTGCAGCGGGTCTGGCCCAGCCGGATGCCGACGCGCCGGATGGGGACGAGCCGGTGCTGATGTTCAGCATTTACAATGCGGCCGCCAAAAGCAAGCTGAAGCCGCTGACCGAGGAGGATTTGCTGAAGATGAACTGCATCGGCCAGGGCCAGGACATCGTGCCGGTGGCTGTGGCCGCGGCGGCCGCCTCCTCCAATGCGGACGACGCCAGCAGCCTGGAGGCGATGCGGCGACCCCAGGACGATGCCTCCATCGGCAACTCCGACAATCTGGAGGCGATCAGCGAGGCGGCCCACTCGGCGAATCATTCGGTGGCCAGTTCGCTGGACCTCGAGGAGCAGCAGGAGCGCGATGTGCACGACGCGGAAAACGATGACAACCTGTCGGACATGGTGTCCGCCAATGTCTCCGGCCGGGGCACGCCGAACATCAGTGGCCGGGACACGCCCTCGTCCCAGGTGACCGACGGCGACGGCGCCGGCGGCGAGCTGGCCCACCATGCGGCCCGCCCGACGCCCCAGATGCAAAAGATGCTGCTCTCGAAGGCGCGCTCCGACATCGAGGACAAGTTCTGCAAGTTCGAGCTCAAGAAGTTCGAGGGCGATGAAAACGTGAGCATCATTTCCGACACCTGGTCGACGGACGTGCTGGCCAGCGATTCGGAGAACACGCTGGATGCCAGCGGCGAGCAGCAGCGGGAGCGGGAGCGGGAGCGCGACCGGGATCGGGATCGCGAGCGCAACTTCTCCACACCGCTGATCCCGTCCGCCGTCGTCCTGCCCGGCGACAACAACAACTTCGTGGTGGAGGCGCTGGCGCGAGCCGCTGCTCCCCAGCTGGACGCCTCCGATCAGCGCTCCGAGTCGAACTGGAGCACCGATGTGCTCGCCAGCGACTCCGAGAAGCTGGCCGAGATCGACACCGACGACAATGCGAGCATCACCGCCAAATCGGACATTGTGGCGACCCTGGCGCTGGCCGTGGTCCTCGACGACGGCGAACAGACGCCCGGCAGCAGCGGCGACGGGGAGGGCGACCGGGACCGAGACGGCGACGGGGACCGCGACGGGGACGGGGATGCCGACGGCAACGGCAACGCCAGTGCCAGCGAGCGCAGCCAGGAGGATTCCGCCTTCTTCGACGCGGTCAACTCGTACGAGGATGCACATCATTACCATGCGGCCTCGTCGCTGGCGCGGAGCTCGGTGCGGACCAGCTACCACGGCCTGGGCGGGGACAGCGGCGACAGCAGCTTCCAGCAGCAGTACAAGTGCAGCGGGGCGGAGGGCAGGAAGAGCACCCCGCTCATGGGCACCGCCTGCATGCGGCGCCAGACGTCGGCCGAGAGCAGCATTTCCAATCAGAGCCTCAACCTCGAGGAGCCGGCGCCGACGGCCAAGCAGCAGGCGCTGCAGCAGCAGCAGCACCACCATCACCACCACCACCACCACCATCACCACCATCACAAGAAGAAGAAGCAGCAGCAGCAGCTGCTGCAGGCGGCGGCGGCGGCGGCCAGCGACCATCGCGATCTCATCGACTTCAGCGACTACAGCGAGGACAAGGAGGAGCCGCCGGGCCTGGTGCAGCAGCTGCTCGACAAGTTCGGCGACGAGCAGCAATTGCGCGGCGGCGTCCAGCATCGCCGCATCTCCATGGAGCAGCGCACGGCCAGCGTGGACGGGCGCCGGAACGGCATCCTCGCCGGCGGCGGCGAGCGCCGCCACCAGAGCCTCAACTACGAGAACGACGAGATTCTGCTGCAGGCGATGCTGCCCGGCCAGCCCAAGACGGACGACGACAAGCAGCAGGAGCTGCAGCTGCTCTGCGCCCAGGCGCAGCAGCTCCAGCTGCACGACGACCCACCAGCGGGCGTCGCTGGCAACGACGACGCCGCCGCCAACGCTGCCGGCTCGGCGAAGCCCAGCAAGGCCACCGGCGCCATACCAAAGAGCATTAGCTTCGATGCCAGCGCCGACAAGGACAAGCACCGCGGCCAGCGGGAGCAGCGCGAGCAGAGCGCCGGCATCCTCAACAAGCTGAAGCAGGGCATCTTCAAGAATCGGCGCAGCAACAGCAGCAAAGCGTCGGCGTCGGCGTCGGCGTCGACCAGCCAGCGCTTGGCCAGCGGCAACAGCAACAAGAACAACAACATGGGCAACAACATGAACAACAACAACGATCCTAATCGCAGCGTCAGCTTCGAGCCGAGCGCCGCCTGCGTCAACTTCGGCGCCCACTTCTGTGATAGCAGCGAGGACATCCTGGCCAAATACAGGCGCAAGGTCAGCAGCTCCAGCGAGGCCACCAACTCCGACTCGACGGGCAACGGCCACGGTCTGCCCTCCGCGCTTGGCCAAGCCATCAATGGCGGGTGAGTGTTCCTGGACGATAATGTCGAGCAAAGTGAAAGATAGGAAGGCGAATGTTGGTATCCAGCTCCTGGGGAGAAGGCAGCGAGCCTTAAAACTGAGGGAGATATTAAAATAAATTAAAAATTGTAATTAAATAAGGCTAGGGCTTATTTGGGATTATTCCGGCTAAGTCGGTTTCCGAGCAAAAGATTTTTGACAATAACTTGAACAGACAAAGGTTTTTTATTGAGATTTGGTCAGTCTGTGAATCAGTTTTTCATGCTTTTAGATATATATTTATTGCACTATCTCCGGCTCGCTTGTGCTCGTGCGAATAGCTCCGACCCGCTCTAACAGTTATCTCTCTCTCCCTCTCGCTCGTTTAGACAGCTGCCCGGCGTGGTGTTCAGCAACGTAAAGCAGAAGCTGCGCACGGTGCTTTCGAAGACTGATCTGCACAGCGGCGATTTCCGGCAGACGACGCTGCGGCCGCTGGACGCGACGCCGCTGCAGACGTACCTGCAGATCCAGCTGGCGCAGTGCACCAGCCTGCAGCGCCTGCCCCAGATATCGCACGTGGCGGAGGCGCTGCGCTGCCTGGCCCAGCTGGAGCGGCCGCAGCACGCCCAGCTGCTGCTCGAGCTGCAGCACGACCTGCAGCGCAGGCAGAGCTACTTGCAGTACCTGCTCGTGCATCGCCAGCAGCTGCTGCTGCGCTCCGAGCAGCTCGAGCAGCTGGAGGAGAGGCTGCGCGGCGAGGCGCGCAGCTGCCAGCGCTGCCTGCTGCAGTCGCTGGTCCGCCTCTATCTGGGCCGGCAGCAGGCGAAGCTGCAGGCCTTCCTCGCCGAGTTCGCCCTGCTGAGCGTCAGCGACGAGCGGCTGGAGCTGATCGAGGAGTTCGTCGAGGGCCTGCTGCAGGAGCTGCGCGAGGGCGGCCTCCAGGACGACTGGCAGCGGGAGGCGGCGCGCGTCGCCATCGAGCGCCTCCTGCTGGAGCAGATGTACGAGCAGGTGATGTTCCCCAACGAGGACGCCGACGTGTCCAGGGACGACGTGCTCGCCGCGCACATTGGCAAGCTGCAGCGCTTCGTGCATCCGGCGCATCCGGCGCTCTGCATCGCACAGGAGTATCTGGGCGAGGCGCCCTGGACGTTCGCCCAGCAGCAGCTGTGCCACATGGCCGCCTACAAGACGCCGCGCGAGAAGCTCAACTGCATCATCAAGTGGGTTGCATTGAACGCACGCATATTTCCCAGTTGCCTAACCCAATTCCTTTCGCAGCTGCATCTCCAGCATCATGAGCCTGCTGCGCATGTCCAGCTCCCGTGTGCCCGCCGCCGACGACGTCCTGCCCGTGCTCATCTACGTGGTCATTATGGTGAGTGGCCCCCCGGCTGCAGTCGCTGCTTTCACTAATCTCTCTCTCTCCCTCTCTCTCTTGTGTGGCAGGCGAATCCACCTTACCTGCTCTCCACCGTGGAGTACATCAGCTGCTTCCTGGGCAAGAAGCTCGACGGCGAGGATGAGTTCTACTGGACGCTCTTCGGTTCCGTTGTCAAGTTCATCAAGACCATGGACTACCTGGACTAGTGCAGTCCGTGCCGTGGCTATCAGCGAGATATGGCTAGTTGTTATATGTATTGAGATATTTGTTTAATCCTAAGTATTGCATCGAGTACCGATTTATGTGTTTCTATTTGTTTAACTCGGTGTCCAGTATCTACCTTCTTTAAATGTAAACGTAATTTTACTTATTGCTTATACAACTTACATACAAATGAGATATACATATATATACAAACATATATATATATTATATATATACACATATTCATGTACGATATTTACATAATTGTTTCAAATTGTTATAAATATTGAAATCGGAGACGGCTAAACGTTTGCGAACTGCGGCAGCTGCTCAACGATCTGAACTATTTTTCGATGTCCGCATTATATATTTGTATACTCGTACATACTTAGTAGGTACATGCGATAACCATAGTACATACACGCATACATATAATTAGCTATATAGATACGTAAGCATGCACGCAACATGAAAATCAACTTAATATTCCTTATTGTGTAACACAAATTAAAAAGCAAAATATACAAGTGATTATACTCATTAAAGATTCCAATATTTCAATTGCGTTTGGTATGAAAGACAAATTGAACTTAGTTTTAGTTTTAAAAAGAATTATGTGAAATACGTAATGGTTTTATTTTACGATAGCATTTAAATATTAGGTTAATCTAGTGTGTGTGATTGACTTTAAACATTGAATGCTACTGCCTAGTATTATTTATATATATTCTCAATTAGCAAAAAATTATATAAAACAAGATTGCTCTAGTAGAAAATTTAGATTTATAAAGTTGATGCTGTAGTTTATTCTTGCAACTTTTTACAATCGATTATTTAAGAACTTAATTATATTTAAATGTTTTTGTGAACCAAATTTAGTGTCTCTAGCTTTCATCTAGAAGACGAGATGACGGACGGACATCATATACTTTATGGCGTCGGTGATGCACCTGCTGCCTGTTACAAACATTTGCACGAAACCATTATTAACCTTTTCGCCCATTTTAAATGGGTTCAGGGTATAAGACATTTTATTGCTCTTATCCCTTTACAGAGGGTAATATAATTTGTTCCCGACATATGCTGAAGATATTTTCTTTTTTGGTATTCAAGATGCCGTTATAAATATGTTTTGTGGGTCCGCTCTTAATCCACTGTCGAAGATTATGAATTTTGGCAAATCCAATGCCATAAAAACTGAAACCCCGTCGAGACTTGGATATTAGCAGCTAGTTGCACTCGAAAGAAAAACTGTTTGGGCGTCGTTAAATCTAAGAGAATATTTAATTATGTTACAACTATAATTGGAAATCAGACTTGAGCCGGGTCCGGGCCGCAGAGGCGAAATAAATAAACAAATAAAGAGGGCTTCAACAAGAGAGAACCAAATTAAATAAAGAACTCGAACTGGATTCGTGCCGAATGCTCTCGGCTTCAGTTGTTACTGGCGCAGGACGTACTTCTCCAGGTTGGTCTCGCGGCCGCCCATCAGGTAGCTGTTGATGCACATTTGGGACATGATGCGGACGCCGCATTGCTGCAAGTAGCCAAAGTCCTGGGCGGCCAGCGGCGCCTTCTTGGCGTCCACGTAGCAGTGCGTGGCGGTGGCCGCCGTTGCGTCCGCGCTGAACGGCGTGCTCGGCTCCAAAATGGTGGCCCCGCCGGCGCGCAGCACGTTCTTGATGGCGGCCAGATTGCGCTCCTGCAGGCTGAGGATGACGCGGTGATCGCCGAAGGCGCCGCTGCCGGGCGCCAGCTCGGTGCGCCAGCGGTGCACGGCGACGGCGATCTGCTGCTCCTCCGGCGCCAGCGTCGGCAGGCTGAGCGCCTTGGGGTTACCCCACTCGTACAGGGTCTCGTCGAGGAAGGCGCCGCGGGCGTGGCACTGCTCGATGTAGTTGATGTTCAGCACCCACTTGCCGGCGGCCATGCAGCCGAGCAGCTTCTCGCCGCGATTGGGTCGCTCGCAGAGCAGGTGCGTGCACGCCGGATCGTAGTTGGCCAGGTTCTGGCAGAGCTGGCCGCCCAGCAGGCGGATGCGCTCGATCAGGAGCGCGCGCTTCTCGTCGTCGTCGCCGCACGAGATGCTGAAGCACGGCGTGCCCGGGTGCCGCATCCGCGGCGAGTCGCCGTCGCAGCTGCGCTTGCCGCCGTTGAACTCGGCGGGATCCCGCCAGCCGACCATGTCGTCGGCGGCGTTCAGGGCGAAGCCCTCCGACTCGAACGGCTGCACGTACTGGGGCTCGCTGCGGGCCTGGCCCTCGTGGTCGCGCTTCAGGCTGCTGCGGCGCGACTCGCGGCTCTTCAGGTAGTCGGTGATCTGCTTGAGCTCCAGCGAGTTGTCCGTTGCCGTCTCCTCGAAGCTGATCTTGTCAAAGTTGATGGTGCTGCCGCCGGACAGCTCCTCGCGCCCGGCGGCCGCGCGCGGACTCTGCGTGCTGGGCACGAACGGGGAGCCCGGCGCGCCTGCGCCAGCTCCAGCTCCAGCGCCAGCGCCAGCCGGAGCCGGCTGGAAGAGCAGACGCCCCACCGGGGGCTCCTGCTGCTTCTGTTGGCCGTGCTCAGGCTCGCCGTCGTCGGGCTCCTCGGCGCCGGCGTAGTCGATGCCCAGGGTCTCGCAGGTGATGCGCATCACGCGCTGCCGGATGACCGTGATGGGCGTGTCCGGCTTGATCTGGTGCTTGGGCAGGCGCCAGCGCCGCTCGAAGTCGTCGGCCATGCGCTGCTGGAACTCGGGCGTCAGGCAGAAGTTGGGAATGCCCGGCGTGGGCCGGGCCGCCGCGCGGCGGTTGACGGGCGTGCACGCCTGCCGCCGGATCCGCTCCAGCTCGGGCGTCTGGTTCTCGCGCATCTCGCGTATTATCTGGCGCACGCAGTTGCGCGCCTGACTCGTGTCCAGGCGCTGCACCACCTGCTCCAGGAAGTCGAAATTGCACGCGCCGCCCACGTGCGTTTTGTGGCTGAGCGGCGTGTGCGGCGACTCCGGCGTGGTGGCGCCGCCGGAGCTGCGGCGTCGCGTGCTGGCCACGCCCGTGACCAGCTCCGAGACGCGCGGATTGCGCAGCGGCGTCAGCTCCGGCTGCTGTTCCTTGTCCTCCTCGAACGTCTTCTCCGGCGCCGTGCTCCTGGTCATCTGCGTTGGCGTCAGCGTCGGCGTCAGCGTCGGCGTCGGCGTCGGCGTCGGCGTCAACGTCTTGCTGACGCTCCGGCCGCCGTCCTTGGGCGCCGGCGAGCTGGGGAAGTCGCCGGCGCTCTTGCCCACCAGGAAACGGGCGTAGGGCAGCTTCTCGCCGCCGTGGGCGCACTGCACCAGCCAGTCGGCGTGCACCACCGGATAGCCCCACTTGAGGGCGCCCTCGTACTTGGAGCCCTCGGCACTCGAGCAGATCAGCAGCGGGCGCTCCTTCTTCACGAACGCCTTGTTCAGCACGGCGCCCAGCAGCTCCGCCAGCGTGTTGATGAAGTCGCGCTCCAGGCCCGCATAGATCGAGACCACCACGGTCATGCCGCGCAGCGGCTCCGACCGAGCGCTCTGCGGCACCGGGCGGTGATAGTAGGCCAGCGGCAGGAGCTTGTTCTGCTTCATGCAGCTCTCCAGGTACAGCTCGGTGACCACGTGGCGCGCCCGGACCGGCAGCGCCGACTCGTCCAGGGGCTGCTCGAAGCTGACGAGCGCATAGTCGACCGGGTCCGTGTAGCTGGCCGGCACCAGGCAGCCCTGGGCGGCCCGGCACTCGCTGACCATCTGGTCGTAGAGCTCGCTGCTGAAGCACGGCTCGTGGACGTACACCGAGGCGCCCACGAAGTAGTCCAGCTTGTCAAAGTCGATGGAGAGCGTGCTCGCGCTCAGGTCGGGCAGGGCGACAGCGGCGGCGGCGACGGCGGCGGCGGCTGCTGCTGCTGATGTCGAGGAGCGGGCGGCTGTGCTCAGCGAGAGCTGCGTGGAGCTGGCCGCGGGCAGCGGCATGGCCGGCTCCTGTTCCTGCGAGTAGTGCGTGAGCAGGTCCGGCTCCGGCTCCGGCTCGGGCTCCGGCTCGGGCTGTGCCGCCGCCTGCGCCGGGCCCTCGAACAGCTTCTTCCGGATGGGCAGCGAGGGCTGCTTGAAGCTGTGGTTCATCGAGCGCAGCGTCCGCTTGCTGGCCGGCGAGGCGGCGTCGGTCGCCTCGACGGCATGTGGCAGGGGGACGCGATGCGCGTGCTCGGCCACCAGGCGGCCGGCGCGCACGCTCTCCAGCAGCCAGGTGAGCCGCACCAGCTGGACGGTGGCCAGCAGGCCGTCGCGCTGCCACTGGCGGTAGGCGGCGTCCTCCAGCTGGCCGACAATGATGTGGGTGAGGCCCTCGTTGGGGTCGTCGTAGCGCGTGGCGCCGCCCGTGTTCAGCACGCGGTGCAGCTTCTCCCGCTCGACGCCGCGGAAGCCGCTCAGGTAGACGCAGCAGCCGTCGAGGAAGCTGCCCGCCTTCTTCGCCTTGCGCGGACTGATCTCGGCCAGCGTCTGCTGGTACGCCTGCTGCTTGTTGTTGGCGGTCGCCTGCTTCAGCAGCTGCCCGCCGCTGCCGCCGACGCTGCTGCAGTTGCTCCCAAGCGTCTCGTTCACGGTGGTGTTGTCGCTGCACATGCGCCGGCCCGGCGCGGAGACGAAGCTGATGCGCGAGAGATCGGCCAGCTGGGTGCTGTCCGCGGCGGCGCTGGCCGTCTGGAGCTTGGTGGGCGTGGAGACCTGCTTGCGGGGCCGCACCTCGTACTGCTTGGTGGGCAGGGCGTAGCCGCGCTCGTGGCTATCGAAGACCCACTCGGGCAGCAGGATGTCCTTCTTGTAGCGCAGCGCCGCCTTGTACTTCTCGGAGTCGGTCTTCGACTGTTCGGTGATGACGATGTCCACCTGCTGGGAGCGGAAGGCGCGGTGGTAGATGCCGCCGTTCTCGTTGACCAGCCGCATCACCGCCTCCTTGCGCGCCGTCTCCAGGCCGCTGCACGTGATGTTCGCGCCAAAGAACGTGGGCAGCCGGTACTTGTCGAACTGTTCGTCGGTGGCGCCGACGCCGACGCCGACGCCGACGCCGCTGTTGCCGCCGCTGCGACAGCAGTCCCAGACGCACTGCACCCAGTCGACGTGCATGACGGGCACATCGTTCAGCGTGGCGTGCTCGTACTTGTTCGACTTGATCGTGTTCGCGATGAGGTGCGTGATGTTGCGCCCGAAGTTCTGGAAGTAGTGCCCGCCCATCCAGTGGATCAGCGTCTTGAGCTGCTCCTTCTCCTTGCTGCTGATGCCGCTGGCCGAGATCTGCAGGTCACGCATCGCCGTCGCATAGATCGGGCTGCTGCCCAGCGGCACCGGCTCGCTGCGACGCAGGCACTCCACGACGCAGGGCGGGCCCAGCAGCAGGGCCTTGGTCAGCTGCAGCTGCTCGAAGAGATCGCCCTCGAAGTGCGCCAGCACGAAGATGTCCTGCTTGGTCAGCCCGCCGCCGGCGATCAGCGGAAAGCCCTCGCTCGGCCGTATCTCCCGGATCTGCGTGTCCGCCAGCTGCTCCCGCATCAGCCTCAGTGCGTTCGCATATTGCTCGGCGATGGCCAAGTCGGCCTCCGTCTCGCTCTTCGTGTTGTCGACAAAATATGCGCATATCGACGCGTCCAGGCTCGTGCTCATCCTCGCTTGCGGTGTGTGTATTTATGTGCGCCAATCGGGAAGGAACAAAAATATTTGCGAATCCTGACGCTTATACTATTTTTGGCCCACTTTTGGCGAATGGTTTTTGGCGCGTCCCCGGCTGGTCGCCAGTGTTTGGTATCGCTTCAATTTGTTATCGATATATCGCTAGCAAAATACCAACACGCCGTGTGGCGTATTTATTTATTCCAATTGTAATCTCACTCCCATTTATTTCGAGTTACACATATGTCATATGCGTCCTTTTTACACACAGTCAAAAGCAATAGAATGGCAGTTAAACTTGAATTAAAAATACTAAAAACACTGCAAATGTTCTAGCTAAACATTATTTAATGATTGTTATACTGTGAAAAACAACACATACATTCTCGATTCTTCTATGAAAATAAAATATTTGCGCGCCAGAATTTAAATAAAACAAATCTGCGTCAACTTTGATGCGATTATAAAAAATACCACGCTCACGTATCCGATAGGTATCGCATTGATGGCAATGCTGCAAGGGTGGCAACGCCGAGCGATTTAAATTTCAACGGCTTGGCGCGAAATTCAAAATGTTGGGTCAGTAAAACGAATGATATGTGGGTTGCACTGTACAATATCTATTTATTTGTGTTTTATGCGTTATTTTATTTGTTAGGTTATTTAAGATTTGATTTCACACATTGCATTTTCCGTTGCTTATAGATATGAATGCTTATTGGGCTAGTTTGCGTTTTCTTGAGACTATTGTAGTTATTGTTCACGGTTGTTAAAAGGTAAGTTATTTTGCAGTTGTTTTGTTGGGGTATCTGTAGCGTGGGCTCTTATCGTACAAAATAATACAAATGATATAGATTACATGTATAGTTATTTAAATATATAGATACTTTCGTTCACTGATAGTCAAACAACAATTAAAGTTAATTAAATAAATTAAATACAGCTATGTAGGCCTTATAATGCTAAGCAACTCAAAATAAATGCAGCTGTTAGTCAAATTAAAGTACCGCTAATTGAACTTGGCCAAAAACAAACTAGAAAAGGTTACAGAGAAAAAAAACATGAGGAATATATATGTTTTATATTTGTGTATGTAAATGTATCTATATAGGAGCTGGAAGCAAAGCACAGCGATAACCTCGCCCTCACATTGGAGACAGAGAAACAACTGGGCTACGATTACATGCAGAATTCATTCGAGTTGCGACGCTTTGATTCGGTTTTGATTATTCACTTAAGCTCTACGATCTAAACATATGGTTAGCGTAAAAAAAAATTGAGTCGAAGGTGTGACGGAGATGGCCACGGAGTCTGTGGGAGCAGGACGGCACATCTACGCACAGGTGCGCGCTCGCTGTTGAAAGCGCTTCATGCGTCGATACCAATCGTCCCTCCACTCGATAACTATCGATCGCGGTCCGATGCCCAGGTATCCGGGCGGCGCCTCCGAGTCCCGCCCCAAGATCAAATAGGATCTGCAAGGAGTTGAATAAATATAGCACAATTAATACAGCAATATGGCCAGAATATCTTCATCTTGTTGCTTATTTTGGGAATTATATGAGTTTGTGAGTCAAAACTTAATGTATCTGCCTCAGTTGGCCAGCTGGATATATAACATTTTCAGCGAGTATTGCGCAGTCGGGTACACCCGACACACCTGGTGTCCCAGGGCCGCGCTCGGGGCTCACCTGTTGACTTTGATCCTGGGACAGCGACACTCCAGGCTCTTAATCGGTATGATCCAGGTCATAGGACCTCGTTTCAGCGTTGTATTCGGCATTCCATAGGCGCTGGTTTTGGTGCGCTTGAACACCGCTTGGATTTGGAGATCGAAGCGCGCCGTTTCGCTGTCGCTTGGGTAATCCGGTGCGCTGGCGCTGCCTGTCCCGCTCGCGCTCCCGGCCCGGTACGCGTACGCCCGCCCGCCCGCCGCCCGCTGATCCATTTCGTAGTCGACGTCCGGGTCCGTTGCGCGCCTGCGCTCGCTGCTGGCCGCCTCGCTGCTCGTATCGCGGCCAATGACTTTGGCCAGTATTGCTGCGAATTGGGGAGTTCGGTTATCGACTGCCCTTTGGCCAGCTTCTGCCGCTCCTCCCACTTACCGTAATCTCTTTTGCAGAACTTGTTGAGGTTCAATCTTTTGGTACTGACTTTGCACTTTGGGCATTCTGCGCGGAATGAAAGGAGAGAAGAACGGGAGATGCCAAGTGAATAAGTAAGATTCTCGGTAATGCACAAATGCAGTTATAGATTTCCCCCCGACCCCCCCATCCCCCCATGCTCGACGTGCGTGCGTTTTTTCCCCCATTTTGTCGTCTTGTTGTTTACAATTTAATTGCGAAATTTATGGCTTTATGACCAATGCCAATTAGCGTGGCCAACAGAAACAGAAACGGCAACAGACGCTGCTGCAGCAGCAGCAATAATAACAACATTAAGGCGCGATCGGCATTACATTAAAGCTCACCCCCCGCACCCCAGCCCTCCCCACCTTTCGCTCGCCCCCAATGGGGCAGTCTAAGGTCGCAATTGCCTGCTTTTGTCTACTAAAATTAGCCCCGCTGCAATGCAAATTGGCTCGTTTGTTGTTTTAGGAGCGATCGCTGCATTTGTTGTTCGGCAGCGATACCCTGTACTCAGCAAGAGTGGGTATATAATTTATGTGTTAATAATTGAATTATAAGATAAAAAATATAGAAATATAGAGGCAACTGCCTCGCTTTAATGCCAATTAGATGTACTAGGGTATCCCTCAGTCGGCCCCCTCGGCCGCTGTTGCTTCAGCTGTTGGTGCCAATGTCATAGACACGGCGAGGGAATCGTGACACAGTTGGGGCACTGCACAACTTTGTAGCTAAGCGAGCGATCGATCGATCGACGGATCGACGGATCGACGGATCGACGGATCGATAAAGGGGCCGGGGGCGGGCTTCTAAAATTGGCCGGGTGCGCCAACATTTCGTGGACGTCGCCTCCAATTCGGTATTTATGGCCGCACGGGAGCTGAGATCATTTCAGCTTTGGGCTTCGGGCTTTCGTCTTCCTGCTAAGTGGCCGAGCGATATTTATCGCGGCTATTTGCAGCGCTGGGCGCTAAAGAGCACTGGCCACGCCCACGGGCGGCACTCGTGCGTCGCACGCAGTTCATTCAAAGTGACTCGTTAATCATTTAATTGTGCATTCCATTAACATATCATTAAATTTCGCATGCGAAATCAGATACGAGCCAGGGGTGGGGTTGGTGGGAGGGGTGGCGGGGGGGGGGGCACTAACTTTAAATTAACTCAAACTCGACAGAATTTCAAATTAATTTAATAAGATTATCAAATTATAAATTCATAATTAATATTCATGTCGAGCTGTCTCGCCCACGCCACGCCCATGTCAGCCTTCCCAGGCCCCGCGGCGAACACTATGCAAGGACTAACTTTTCAGCAGTGTGTGTGTGTGTGTGTGCGTGCGTGCGTGTGTGTGTGTGTGTGCGTTAGACTTTTGTCCGTCATTCTAGTGCGCTTCTTGGTTACAAGCGTGCAAACTTTAACTTCAACTTCAACTTGGGTTTCTCAGCCCCAACTTTGCGCTTTTCTTTGCCATTGACAAATAAATTTAACTGCGTGTTGGGGAGAGGGCGGCGGGGGGGGGGAGGGGAGGCTGCTGCAGCGCAGCCACTTTGACTGATGCCGTATTTGCATTTGATGATGGATGCTCTTCTGAATGGCTGCCCAATGTTCGCTCGCATTTAGTTCTGAGAACTTGTCACAGTTCCATTTTTTCCTCACATATTTTCCTTTCGGCTTTGCTTGCCTTCCAGTTTCATTTCAACTGTGAGTTTAGCTTGATTTGGGCTTTTGGGACTGTCACGACTTTCAGAGAATAAAAGTAAACCTCTTACATAATATATTAAGGCAAGAATGGGATGTGTTTTTTTGATAATGTGGCAAATAGTTGGATAACTTTTTCAGGCCTTTCTAATTGAGTACTATTATTCTATCAATAACAACAATCAACTCCACCTCAAGCTTTGGTTTCTTTGTTCCTCTCTGACTGCAATATGTGTATACACTTTCATTTTCATTTCATTTCTAGCCAAAGTGTCTTGGCCCTCTACGATTTCGGCCAGCGGAGTTGTTTGTCAATTCCTTGCCAATTGTTCATTGCTCCTACTTTGCGGGGGTTGCCGAGAATAGTTGGCGGCAATTAGAGGCAACAGGCGTAGGCTGTGCACAGTGCCGCTTAAAAGTGTGCGGCCATTGTCGGCGGACGCCGCTGCTCGTTCATGAGCAAATTAAATAAAGAAACTTTTTAATACATTTGCGCGTTGCCTTCCATTCGCTGCTCGCCATTCGCTTTGGCACTTTGTGCGAAGTTTGCTTTGCTTTTAGTTCGGCCACGCGCCACCTCGGGGGGAGGGTTCCTGGCTTTAGCATGATTTATGCCACGGTGGCGCATTCAGTTTGCTTGTTGCTGCAGCCTGCAGAGCAAAAATGTAACTGAAAGTTGCGTGCAAACATTTGTGCTATCTGTTAAGTGCTGCCCGCCCACGCGGCCGCCTTCTGCCCAGCCACGCCCACGACGCTGGGAGCCAGCGGGCGGCAGCTTGCAGCTAACAGCTTGGGGCCTCCTCCTGAGGCTTGAGGCCTGAGGCTCCGGGCAGCCGCTTAACCGACAACCGACTGCACTTTAGCGGATTTGTGTTTTCTCACCCATTTGAAAGGATTACAAAGCGAGAGACGCGACGCGGCAAAAGTTTGCCGTCTGGGATAGTTAGTAGAAGCGACCACAGCAACAGCAACAGCAACAGCAGCAACTACGACAACAACAGTTGTTAGCACACACAATGTTGATACTAAGTAAGCAGAGCGAGACAGAGACAGAGAAAGAGAGAGAGCACTTACTTACCCCTGCCGCCCTCGGTGCGATAGTACGGCGATTGGGCGGCCGCCGCGGAGGCGCCTCGATCCACGCCTCCGGCTGATTCGCTCGGCTCGGGGGCCGTGTTCTGCGTGTCCAGCATGTTGTTCATGCGCGTTGGTTGCCCTGCAAAGCAGATCGAATGGGAATCTTAAGTCGGGTATGCTTCAAACGATTTTCTGCTTATGTATTGTTTTTTTTAAAAATTACATTCTTAGAAAAACTTAATTTTTCCAAAGTCAATACTACAGAAGAAAATGTACACTGTATACAAAAAAACCAAAACTTTTAATTTTTATCAAAAATGTGCAATTGCAAATTGAAAACCAATTTCGATAATAAGAATTGTTAAAGAAAATAATCAATTTCATATTTATTGCCTTCTAGCGAATTCTTATTAATGCAGCCTCTGAGGTCAGGCAATATAAATATTTGGGCTTAAGATTTTCCCTTGACCAAAACAAGTTGAAGTTTACTTTAAGGTTACTTCTGGCATGATAATTGTATTATTATTTGAATACTCGAGGTATGTCGTTTACTTACTGATGCATGGGGCGATGTGGGAGCGACTTTGTTGATAGCCGTGGGCGCATTGGTTGCAGGTCAGGCCCGTGACGCCGTCCTTGCACGGACATTGACCGCTCGTGTTGTTGCAGATCTTGCCGGACGAGCCGATCGGATGGCACTCGCAGGCTGCAAAAAGGAAACAGAGGAGTTGAGAGTCGCTGAAGAAACAGTTGAAAGGCATTGAGATGCAGATACAGACAGAGATACAGATACAGATACAGATACAGATACAGATGCAGATACAGATACAGTTGTTGTGCAGCTGCGCTGCGTTGAGAGCTTAATTGCGCTGGCCGCACTTCAAAGCCTTTTTTTGCCAATCGTAAATGCAATCTGCAATCGGCACACACACACACACACACAAGTAATTGGCAATATGGCGTTATGGCCATGGAGGCTACTTGAATTCTACTTTAAGTTGCTTTCAAGTTTTCCTTTTCATCGCGTTTTTCGGTCGGCCCGCGGGTGACGATGGCCACACCCCCCTCCCCAGTCCGCCACGCTTATGAGCCGTGGAAATGTGCATTAACAGATAACAGAGACTGTAGGCACCCCCCCACAGCCGGGCCAAATTGAGTGCATGCTGCCAGTTAAATGCCGGCCGATGCTGCCACACGGTTAATTGCAAATGAAAGTGCGAATGCGGCCGCCCAGCGGCAGTCTTTTACGCCGCGTCCTCTTTGCTGGCATGCCGCATTCAAGCAGACTCCGATTGTCCAGCGCTACACGGCAACAAGTTGCAAGTTGCAAGTGGCCAGCCGTGTGGCATGTGGCGTGCAACACTCAATGCCTCAAATGACAACGAAGATTCAGCTATATCAGTAGCTCAAATGATTTTAGCATTATCCGTTTAAGTAAGTTAACCAACAGATTAATTTGCTTATTGCAACTCAAAGTCTGGAGTGTGGTAATATCAATAAAACAAAGACAGTTTAAAAAAAAAGAGATCTGGTTAAAAAGAGTGACATTTGCATAGCATAATAAAATAATTTAAGATACATGTATCTATTTATACAAATCAAATATATCACTGATATATATTATTCTACATTTACATTTGAATTTCTTGCAGTGCATCGCAGCCAAGTCTCGTGCTGACTATAAACTCATTTAGTTTTTATACTTGTTCACGAAGTGAAAAGAGTTTATTGGGTTTGTGTCGCTGTTGGAGCTAGAAAGAGTCAGATAGAGGAAGAAGATCTCTAAAGATCGAGCCAAAATCTATATTTTTCCAAAATAGTTGAAAATGTTTTTGAGTGTTTTTGTTTGAATAAAAGAATGTGAATAAGCTGTGAACGGGTATCGCGCAGTCGGTGACACCCGACTGCAGCGGTCCTGCCCGCTTTTTAATAACCTGCATTTAATTTTTTAGTGGGCTTGCGGCACAGTCCGGACCCGCCACTGAACTTGGCGCCTTGGCCCACCCGCAAGAGCGCGCAAATGAGCCAGGTTGGGGGCCATTTGCACACTCAGCTGGCTCAGATCTAATCTGGCTGGCGCTCATTTGGGTTCCGTGCAGTTCGCTCCCGGTCTGTTTAGTTAATAAGCCGCTTTCGGGCGCGCTTTAATGGAGATGGTGCTCGAGCCTTTGGTTCTTTGGGGCGACTCTGAATGTCGCCTAGCCGGGGCTCAGGGTCGCGACTGCGACTGGGACCGGGCTGGAGCCGAGTGTGCAGCGTGCGTGCAACATTTGGTAATTTAATCCGATTTACAATAAATTAAATGCGATTTATATGCACACAGCGACACATCCGGAAGATAACAACAACAGCAACGGCAAAAGCAACGGCAACGGCAATGACAATGACAACAACGACAGCAGACAATAATAACTTGCTACAACAACAGCACTTTAACCATTTGGCGCTCGTGTCCATTGTTGGCCGCAGGGCATACACTCAGTTATGTGCGGGGGGACGGGGGGGGGGCGTGGCAGTAACAATATGACAACAATATGGCTGTGTGTGTGTGTGTGTGTGTGTGTGTGTGCGGTATCTGAACACTCCACAGCTCGACTGCTGGCATCCTGTTAAAATGGCCAAGGCAGAAAAAATAGCAGCAACAACAAGTTCATTACGCATCCTGCCCCATATCATAGCTATGGACATGCATATGCATATGCATATGGAAATATGTGTGTGTTTATTCCTGGCATTTTCCATATGGCCCTTGCTGCGCTTTTTTGCGCATTGGCCGAGCCAGAGATTATGAATTTTCATTATAACAAGCCACAGATAGAGACAAGCCACAGATATTCACAATAATCACACTCGTGGCAAACACTCAGTACGTATTCACAATGTAATCGAGTATCTTTTGCTTAGCCCCAGCAGGTTTCTATTTCATGGAGCCGGCTCCAAGGCTGGCTGATTCATTCAGCCGGCATATCAGTTACCACGAAGCCCCTTTCACTGCTTTGAGTCACCGCACGCAAGGACGACCCAAATAGCCGCATTGAATCACATTTGAGTTGTCAGTCGAACACTCGCAAAGGTCCGACGCACAAAGAGCTGGGAGCCGGCAACTGGGCGCTGCTCCTGCTCCAATTCGTACTGCGTCGCTGTTCCAGTCAATGAAGCGACAACGGGCGCTGTATCTCCCTCTGCGCTGAAAGGGCTCTTTGAAAAATTGGCTCTTAATTAGGACAGCACGTGAATCATTGCCAATGGTCATCGAAGCCGGCCAGCTCAAAGCTCCGCTTTCATCCGACTAAATAAAACTGAACCCACTTTAAAGAGTTTTGCTTTCAGCAAACGTAAGAAGAGACAATATATTCTCTCGTTAGAGCTTACCTAAGTTTTAACGAACTTAAATCTTTTAATGCATTTTAAAAAATTTTTTTTTTTTGAATTATGAGTTTCTTTGATAACAGATTTACTGGAGTCCGACGGAAACGAATATTAAATATTTCATACAGGTTAGGTATTGAGGTTTTGCGTGAGAACGCAGTAAACTAAAGAAAAGCACGCATCTGGCTAATCTCAGCAGTGGTATTTAATCTTCACGAACTTGTTTAAGTGCTATTGAGAGCTATTAATTCGATTAGCATAGCACTGCCCATTGTCTCTGCCTCTTGCCTTGGCTGGTGATATGTATATGGTTTGCTTTCGTTGCATCAATAAAGATGGAGCAAAATATGCCACTCGGTCTAAATATATCCGCCCATAGGAGAAACTATTTGTACACCTGATTAAACATAATTAAATTTACGCAGACATCTGTACAAATTTGATATCCATCAATCGCACTGCATATATAGGTCTCGGCCCGGCTCCCGTTTAATTTCCAGTCGCTGCCTGCGGTCCATTTAATTTGCACAATTTTCTGGCTTTAAATTTTCGGCTGTTTCGCTTTTATTTACAACGGTTAAAATCTGTTTGGCCTTTATTTATTTTGCTTGGCTTTTCAAAAATTAATTAACCGAAGTTTCACAGTGCGCGCTGTTTGCTACCACACTCACAGTCACACTCACACTCACACTCACAAGCACAAGCACAAGCACACTCATTCGTATTCGTATTCAGATTCACATTTACACTCACTCAGTTCGGCTCTGGGCGAAGTGTAAACATCATAAAGCAAATCAAGCGCAATTTGTTATTGTTTATTTCAACTTTGCGCAAGCGAACCAACCACACCAATACCCGCCCACGCCTCCCCCTCCCCCTAAAGGCCCTAACCTCCCGCCCCGTCGCTGACCGCAAGAAAAAGTGCGTAACGGCAGCGTCGTCGTCCACTTGCCATCAATTGCCATAAAATATTAGCCGAAATTTCGTAGTCCAGCTGAAAAAATGGTGAGCAATAAAAAGCACAGCTGCCTCCAGTGAGGAGGGCTGGGGAATGGGTGGGGAGCAATGGGGGCGCAGTAGCGGCTGCTGTTTGTTATTATTAGCCAAATAGATTCATGCAAATTTCAAAAGAAACCAAACACAGAACAAGAATTATGAAAAGATTGCCTCGTCGAGTCGCAATCGAATGATTTGCTGTGCGAGGGATTACACCTGACCGGGCCCGATCTGGTCGACGTGAACACTAAACAGACCGCACTCCAGCCAGATACATTGTGCATCTGAGGGATACTGTATCGTTCAAGCTGCATAGATTCGAATGCTGCCTATTGTAAATTCAATGCACAATTTACTGCCTGCCCAATGATCGACATTCGCTTTTAATTCTCACTCAGACATGTATTCGAAGGAAATGTGTAAATTTGATTTAGTGAATGTGCACTCATTCCAAGAAATACGTATTTTACAAGGGCATTTTACTTATTACATAAATAAATATACATATACATATATATCTTTGCAATATGTGTGGCTTAAAAGATATTTTTGAAAAAGGCCCAAAGTTAAAACTGTTAAAACATTGCTATTCTATTACTTTTAAATACAAATTTAAATTTAAACATTTTGTTTCTTTTAAATATTTTTGACCAATTTCCTAAACGTACAAATTAATTCTTAATGTGAAATTTGTATTTAAAACTTGCAACACTGCTGAAGGATGTAAAGTGAAATGCATATACTCTGTTAAACGTTCAACTAGCGAATAGTTCACACTGTAATTGGCTTCAACTCGTTGAGTGTACTTAAATACGTACTTTTTGCAACTTGTACAGAATTGAATGAAGTTAAATTATCAGTGAATAGACCTAAACTCCTCGAACTGAACGGAATGGCTCGCTGGCGTGAGAGGATCCTCCTTAGCAGCCTATTAATAAATCAATGGCTTCGCACGGCGCGACAAAAGTTATGCCCATGCCCGGCAGGGCTGCTGGAATACCCCTGCCCCGCTCCCTGTGGGAAAAGTTTGTCGCGGTTGCAACTGGCGCAAAGTTCGCGCAACTTTTGCGACGACGCCAAATGAGCAAAGATGTCGCGGGCGAATCCCTCACCGTCGAAGATGGCGGGCCGACCTCTGCTCAAATGGATTGTTACAATTTTGTTGCATGTACAACACGGCAAGACTGTAAAGTTTTCGGCGGCAGGTGCCAAGACCCGGCGGGGCGGGGCGGGGCGGTGCAAGGAGAGCCGGCAAGAAATAAGAGCTCAATTGTATTCAAAACTTTGGCGCACTTTTCAAATTGTGCGTTAAAATTGAGGCGCAGACATAAAGACTATTGAAAATCAAACGATGCGCATAAAAGTAGGCAATGCCAAAAAGTGTGCCGGGGGGTGCGGGGGCCAGGCAACGGTGGTTGGGCTTGGGGTGGGGTAGCAACGAAATGGCAGCGCCAATTTGACGCTCGAACAATTTGCACAGCTTTAAATGTCAACTCGCATGCAAAATGTCATAATTCAAATCCCGGCTACAGTTCCACGCCCACGCCCACAAAAGCCAAAAGCGTGGCCGGCCCGAGGTTCGTTCTCTATGTGTGTGGGTGGTTGCTCTGGGCGGCTGGCCCGATATGCAATGAATATACTCTAAAATCCCAGACGAGTCGCAAGGGTTGATCAGCAAACATGTTTGCACAAAGGGGTGGTCCATAAAAGCTGCTGGAATGCCATCTGCCTGCTCATAAGCAGTATAGGTATTATACGTAGACTTATAGACTATATTTAGTCTTCTTTTCTTGCTTTTGAAAGTATTTGACAGGAAATCGAGATATTCGTTTCGCTAGTTTGTCATAACTAATTTATTTTCAAACAATTGTTTTCTAGAATTCTTCCGAAATGTTTTTTCTTTCTCTTATGCATACCCTGGCCATTTACAATTTATATCACAGTCGCAGAATGGCTCAACCTGACTACAGGGTATACCCCACAGTCGATCACTCTCGTCCACTCTCGTCCCGCTTTTGCCAGCAGCAACTTTTATTGCTTTGCCAGCGTAAAATTTGCTACGCCGCTTAGTTCGTGCTGCCTGTTCCCGCACCCCCGGCCCCCTCACATAGTTGTAATAGATTTTTGTAGCTTAGTTTTTAAAAGCATCATGGCTTGCTGGCTGCCTGCCGCCTCCAGCCCGCCGCCCACACTAGCCAGCTTCCCCCTTTTGTTGGCCTGATGATAAATGCATTTTGGCCTGGCATTCAATTAAGTAAGTTGGCCGGAACCCTCGCAGCAGGACTCGCAGCTCGACCTTTAGCCGATTTGTTCCAGTTGCAAAGCGCATTTTATGAAATTCTAATGATGTTTGAGTGATATTCCGCCCACCCCTCCCAAGATACACCCTCGCCCTGGCACTCACCCCCGCAGCTGCCGCTTGTCTAATAATTATGCTGGCGGCGGCTGCGCTTCATGAACTTGCCACGGCGAAATGGGCAGTAAAAAAAGTTGCTCCTCACTACGTGCGGGGGCTGTGTTGTGTCTATGTGGGTGTCAAACTGCGTGCGTGTGTGTGTGTGTGTGTGTGTCGCATAGGTAATTCATGACATTATTTTAATTGCTGTTCCTGCTGCTGCTGTTATTGCTGTAACATTTCGCACGTGACTTTGTGATTTTATGGCTTTTAATTTCACGTATTTAGTAACGGATATTGTTAATTGTATTCATGCCCGCCCCCGACAGGACACGCCCTCTGCATGGTTTCGTTTATGATATACCACATACATTATTTTGCCCATTGTTTTATGAACACAAAGCCAAGCACTGGCAATTTGCGGTATCTTATGCACTTACAGGGTGGCCAAGGGTATATTCGCTATGCCGGTCAGTTGCAGGACACCAGCCCAAATGTCCCAGCCGTATTTTCCGTTATGAAATCGTTTATGTCGACAATCCGGTGTCTTTGTCGAATTATGATCGTTGCATATACAAGGCACAGCTGTAAGGGTGTTCGAATGTCGAGTTGCCGTCGCTTGTTTTGCGTTGAATGCGTATAAAATTTATGATGTCACAGCGGTGACATAAAAAGCAGAGCATACTTTTTGGGGCTGGCACTGCTTTTAATTATCCGAAGATTTGTAACAGCAGCAAATACAAAAGCAACTACAACGACAACTACACTATTATGAATAATGGCCAGCCATTTACGTCTGCGTGTGTGTGTGTGTGCGTGTGTGAGAGAGTGTGTGTATCTTGCAATCTCTCATTGGACAAATAATAATATGTAATTTTCCGGTCATTGAAACATTTGCGCAAATAAGGAAATTGGCTGAGCCGAAACTGAAATGACTTTGACAACATGTCAGGGCATGTATGTGTATGTGTGTGTGTGTGTGTAATGGTTTGCCTGTGCATCCGTTTGGCCAGCCCAGCACATCTGGCCCCACTTGCCGTCTCTTGCCCGCTGGCTGACTGATGAGTTATTGCTGGCAACGTCTGCTTCAGTTTGCTCGGCTCAAGTAAATCATTTGAATATTTAAATTAAATCGAAATCATGGCAACAGCACCAACAACAACAACAACTGTGCATCTTCACTCCCGTCCCGGAAGTTTCTCCACTCGGGGTTTGCTTTAAGGCGTTAATTATAATGCGAGACATGCGAGCAGCGCGTGATTTTCAATCTACGAGAAAACTTATAATTTCTCATATTTCATGCATATACCAAATAAAAAATAAATCAAATCTGTGTGACTGACGGAGAGATTCCGAGAGCAGCTTACAAAATGTCTGTTCGACGAGATAAACATGCATGCATATGCGTAAATACACTCAGAGAAAAGCGCCGTTTTAAATGAAAGCACTACGGCATAGAATTCGTATTAAATTGTAGCAGAAGATTTTAAAAATATTTCATTCTCGAACATTCCTAAGTTAAGGAAGATAATTTTATATTTGGCGTTTTTTTTAATTTTATTCCCCTAAGAAATCTTCTCAATGCTCTTTAAAACGAAAAGAAACATTAAATTTGTTCGTACTTCTGACTCCATCACTTGCTCTTATATTCTAAGCTCTAATACTTTGCATTCCAATGTTGAGAAATATTTACAACAAAGTATATTTGACTATTCAAGCAAAAGAACCCTTAAGAAACGTAGGCCTTAAAGCGGTTTCTGACTATAATGCTCAATAAGCACAATATGAAATAATATTGGAGAATATGAAAGCAAAGAAGTGCAGATTCTTATCTTAAATTATTCGCTTTTATTAAAAACCTAAAATATTCTTTGGAAAATCATCTTCGCCAGCTGCTTCGTTCATTGACTGGATTCTACGTACAAGTATTTATCATCTGTAAAACGTGTTTATCTAAAATTTACTCAAAAGATCTCCAAACAATGTGTGTCAGTAGTTGTGCATTATGTTATTTCAGTTTAAGTTTTCCCTAGAAATTGAACTTTGCGAACATGTGTCTCGCAATTTTCCAGCTAAAAGGCTTTCAGCTGCAATTTTCCGGCTGTTTTTGGTTCTTAAGAAAATCATTGCCAATTGTTTCCCAAAGATCGCCCAAATCGTTGATAATAAGCCAATGTGATTTCCGGGGCTGATTTATGCAGACATTTCAAGGTGCAATAAACATATATTATAAGTATTTATCTCGGAAAGCGGCTATCTTGGAGCTGCCTCAATTATCATTTCGCAGGCATCAAAGAACCTTCCGAGCCACTTGTTGTGGCGGATATTGCGTCAACCGGCGGCTCTCTGCCCCCGGATTCCCATGGCGCACATGGTCTCGATCTGAAGTGAGCGCATTTGCAATTTGTAATGCGGCGCAAATGTTGCATTTAGCTTGCCGGCAGGTCGAGACAAGTACAGACGGTTCCAGACAAGCCAAGGCAGTTGACTAATTGAAACCCCGAACCGAAAAACATGACGTAAAACATTTTGCCAACACGCAGCAGCAGCAACAACAATGGGAACGAGCTGAACAACAATGAGAATAAATGTTAAACCACAATGCAAAAATGTTTTAAACAAATTGCACGCGTGTCAAAATTAAAATGAATAAATTTCTTTCGACGTTGCGCAAATAAAACAAAAACTGAAACCGACAAAAATTCAAGACAAAAAAGAAGAAAAAAAACCAAATTATGAAAATAAAACAAAATTCTGCAAAGAGAAGCCGCCGACGATAAAACTCAACAAGACTTGACGCATGTGTGTACGTGTGTGTGTGTGTGTGTATTGTGTGTATGGAGTGTGCTGCTTACTTTACTTATTTACGATGTGCGCATTTGGCTGGCCTTGTAAATTCGGTTGTTGCTGTTGTTGGATTTGTTTTCGTTGCGTTGTATAATTAATTAAAAATCGATAAGATTTTGATTTGGATTTAACGGCTTTTCAGAATTATGATGCTTAGTCAGCAGCAGCAGCAGCCGCGGCAGCGACGTCTTTTGAGAAATGATGACAAATGGGACACGCGGCGTATGCGCAATTCACAGCTGCGGGGGTCGGCAACCAGCCGAGAACAACAGGAACTTCAACAACAACAACAACACAACTGACGTCCATTACATGCAAACAATTTGTTTGTAGGAAACTGTTTGTTTTGTTTGTTCTTTATCTTGTTGTTTTTTGTACTACTTTAGTAAATGCTTTGTTTGTTTACAAAACTCAATTTGCAATTGGCCAAAACGAATTTCCAATCTTTGTACGGACGTCAGTTCTGATTCGAAACGCCCGATTAGATGGATAGATACGACCCGTTGTACACACATCTATGCATGTGTAGGCTAAAAATAGTCATTGCCTAGTTGTTAGCCAGCCATCTGTTGTTGTTGGACCACCTTACTTGGCCGAGTTGATTAGGCGGCGCGTGAAAATTATTGCCAGCTCATAAATTAGCTGACCACACTGCCCAGTTCCTGCTGCTGGTTCGTGCTCTGATTATACCCTGCTGACATAGTAGTTTTAGGGTATTTTTTTAGAGAAGAAATATATTTATAAATTGTTCGAATTATATGCGGAGCAGGTTTATAGTGCATTTACAGGCACAGGGCATCTCTCAGTCGAGCAATTGTATATTTTTATTTTATTTTTCTCGATGCGCTTTCAGTTTTTTACTGCCCACCAATTGGCAAGAATTTATCGCGTTCATAAATTACACAAAATTCCTTCAAAGGTCGCTGTTTTAAGGGATTGAATTTTGGCTACAGTTAGGGCACTACGAATTATGGCAATAATTTGGGCTAATTAGGGTAAATTGGTCTGGAATTTTGTTTGTTTCACTTTGGTGTTGAGTGTGGAAGCAGTTAATTAAATTTTGAGTAGCGCCTCGTGGCGGCTTTGGCATAACGGAATGCCCAAATGGCCAGGCTATTTTTAGTATATACTACGTGCTGCGGTATATACTACACACAAAGCAAAGGCTGATTTATGCAGTTGCAGCTCCGTTTAGCATAAGGACGTAATTAATCAGAGTCGACCTACCTTTGCACACCTTACGATGAGTCAGCGGCTTGCTGGGATCCCGATAGAAGCCCTCCTTGCATTGATGACAATTGCGTCCCGTGGTCGAGTGTCGACAGTTTTGGCAGACGCCGCCAGAGACGCCGTGCGATAGGCGAAAGATTTCCATATTAAGGCGACATTGACGCGCATGATTATTGCAATTGCACACTGTAAAAAGAGACGGAGAAAGGGAGAGAGAGAGAGAGTCAATTAGCAAGAGCTTGAGTGATGAGCATGTAATATATCACTGCGTAACTACCATCAATGTCTTAATCATTGCCCCTCGATTGCCACACGCATTTAAAAACGGGCAACTGCGATAAATGGAAATAAATGGAACGCAAATCGCCCAGCAACGCTCAAGATGGGCCCTGGGTGGACTGGACGGGGGCAGAGGGGCGGCTGCGGGCATTGATGGGGCCAAGGCATGTCATTTTTCTAGCGGGACATTGGCTTCAATTGCATAATTTATGCGACGATTTGTTTGAACGGCTTTAAGAGCAATCATCGGACTCTGAATCGATAAAACAAAACGACCAACAACATTGGGATAACTTTATGCCGGATACCCTACTTCAGCTTTCTGATAAGCTTCAGCTTAAACATTTTATGCCCTGCACTTAAACATTGATGAAAGAAAAGCTAAACAGCCGGGCTGAGTGGCGTAAATATTGTAGATACTTCTGAACATAATAGCTGGCCGAGGTAGAGGTAAACAAAATACCCCATCGTATCGGTGATGTTATTAGAAATGTTTATAATTCTTATACACTTTTAGCTTTCAACATTTATATATTGTCGACTGTTAGGATTTCAGCTTGATTTTAGTTTGTCACCCTTACTCAATTCAATCCTTAATTGAATTCAATTTCATAACACCGAGCTTAGGCCAAGTACAATATTTATATCTTATTATGTAAAAATAAATATTAGATCTGTCATCCATCGATGAGTGCATTCGGAAGTCAATGTGAGCTCAGTTGTGTCTGCTGCGTCATGTTTAGCTTTTGGCAAACAGTTTTGCTATTGACATTCGATGGCGACTGCTGTGTTGGCATCTTTGGCTCCTCATCGTCAGCTTTGTTCGAGCTGGAGTCCAACTTGGAGCTGTCAGTGGCAAAGGCCGGCGCTTGCCGCTCTGTGACTAGACAAAAAAAAGGTGGAAATAAAAAACTGGAAGCGTTCCCCGACTCTACGCTGTCCACCTATCCATGCAATCCAACTTCTGAGTGTGTGTGTGTGGGCACACATGTTATAATTATCTTTCACACATTGTAAGGCGCAGACAAAGCGGCTGCCTGTCGTCTGCCGCTCTGTCCACAGAGCCCTCCTCGGCGCTTCTCAGCGCTTGGCGCGCGCCAGCCGCAGACAAAGTTATGTCAACGCAAATATTTGAAAGCAGTCGACTTGTCGAGGCCATTGGGGCTATGTATGTACGGCCAAGTATGCTGTGCGAATATGTGTGCACACACACACACACACACACACATGTACATGTAGGTGCTGAATGCAGAATCGTCAACAAAAGCTGTGAGTAAATATTTAGAAAAAAAGAACAAATGAGAGACACAAAATGCAAAGCTCTGCAGAACGCGACGTGTGGCTAATTGCCAAGAGCCCGGCGTCCAGTTTGAGGAGGAGACCAGCAGCACATGCCCCCTGCTCCGGGGGCATGGATCCATTCCACAGCTCGGTGTTAACAAATGCCATATAATTAATTTTAATGACACACTTACGACTGCCGACTGCGAATGCAACTTGATTTATGGGCCGGCATTTCGATTTCGTGTAAATCGCACCCAAACAGATTACAAAATGCGGCTTAAAACTATGCATAAAACTGTTCATTAGGCCACCATTTTTGTGGCCCGGACGCTATCTGAGCTCGACGCAACGCGACGCACTGGTAATTAAGTTCAAATTTGATAAGTGAACCCAAAAAGCCAGCAACAGCACAATCAAATTGTCAGTTGCCAGCTGTATCTCAATCTCCATCTGCGTTGTATCTGCGCGCGTGTATTTGTATCCGTATCTGTATATGCATCTGTATCTGCCTCTAATTACCTGCCGCTGCACCGAGCATATTGTTGGCGGCGCTTAGCTTTCAGCTCAAACACTTTAGTGCTGGGCAACGTCTGTGGGCCATGGCCCAGGGGGGAACCAGCCAAAGCCGTTGACAGTTTGTCGCTTTTTTTCGGGGTCTTGAATATTTAATACCCTTGCAGATTTGCATGCGATGTATGGGAATCGAAACTAGAAAACATGAATTTCAATTGGAGAGCTAGCAAAGTATCTGTTAAAGCGAGAGCGTTTTTAAGACCTCTAAAGTCGATCGATGAGATGACAAACACTCAGAGAAAATGTCAAAATATTTGTTCATTCAAAAACAATTTGACCTCCTCCAAATATGTTTTTCATACTAATTGGGACAACCAATTAAAAATATAAACTTGCAATTCTACATTTAGTAAAATAATTATACAAAAATGTTGTTTTTTCAATAATGCATAAAAATTTTAATTAAATTAAAAATTAGAGATTTTCCCCTGACAATATATATAGATATATTCCTTGAGAGACCCACGATGTTTGGCTCAAGGAATGGCACATTCCGTGACAGAATTATAAAGAGCCCAATGAAAGGGTATAGAAAGATAAAGAAACAGCCAAAACCGTTTTAATGTTGACTTTGCTACAGCTTTTGCTGCTCTCTGGGCCAGAGCCCAATGTCCACTGGCTTATGGCCATGGCCATGTCCGTGTCCGTGTCCGTGTCTATGTCGAAGTCCGTGTCCATGTGCGCTCTGCACTGTCCTTTGGCCGTGTCCGGCCAGCGTTTTCAATTTGGTTGCCTTCGCGCTCGTCGACATTTCATCGTTTTATGATTGATTGCGTTCGCCTCGCTGTGATTTTCGGTTACCAAAATTGTGAATTGAATTCGTGTCCATGTGGCTGTGGCCGAATGGCAGCGATAACTGAGTGGGACGGGGTTAGGGGGGCTAGTTGGGGCATGCGGCCCCCATCCTGTTGCTACTTGCGCTCTGCTGCTATGCGTTTGCGGTTGCGGTTGATGCTTTTGCGTTTTTGCGCTGCAATTTGACAATTTCATCGCAAAATTGTTTTGGTGTTTGTGGCCATGTTCAGTTGTGGTATGCAAATGCGCGAGTGTGTGTGTGTGTGTGTGTGTGTGTGTGTGTTAGTCTGTGATTTATCAAAAGTGGTCGATTTACAAAGTTTTGTTTACGTGCATGTGGTGGTAATTAATAATTTTTGGAGGAATACAAAGCCAACCGATTGTTCCCTGAGCTGAGCGAAATGTGCAAAGACCTTTGGCCATAAAAGCGTAAAAGGGCGCGAGAAAGCGGGAGAGAGCGAGGCGGCTGTTGGTTGAATCATATCATTAGGCATGAATTCAATACGATTGGCTTTTATTATTTCCTTGTTTGGTAAGTGTTGTTAAGCTCCGCTACATTTCCGTTTTCATAAAATTAATTTTATGTACACAATCTCTCTTTCTGTCTCTGTCCCCCTGCCTGCCCCTTGGACACAATTAAGACATATGCATGCATAATGCATTGCAATGTTCAGTCTCTGCAGATATTCAAAGATTTTGGTTACATTTTGACCTATTCCAAGCGACCTAGTTCATTCGATTGGTACTCTGGCTGTTGGGCTGCCATGTAGTGTCTTATTTACAAACATTTTCGGCTTAAATGCCCGAAGCAGTCATAAAATTTCCCGTTTATTCTAAACTTTTGTTTAATGCCTTCATAAATTGTTCGCACTTTCTTCGCTGGAAGCGCCCATAATACCCAGAAATCCATTGCCGATTGCTGCTCATGCCATTGTTTAAGATCAGCACCTCCATCATACTTGCATACACACATGCACTCAGAATAATACGCTCTTTCACACATTACTTGATTTTGCCGGGGTTTCGTTATTAAGTATTACAATTAAAAAATCACTCCGAGCGTCTATTGCTCCAACACATGCCGCTTATAAGAAGCCGGCTAATTGGCTGACAATTAGCACCGAGCCACAGAAACTGGCTGAGAACAGAATTTTGCCACTTGAAAGATATTCGCAAAGAGCCTTTGATATGCGAATAGTGAACAGGAATTCGGTTCAGTAATTTGGCAAACAGTTGCAGTCGCAGCTAATTTCGCCAGAACTAGATCATCCACTTATTCGACGATCCGTGTGATCTGGGGAACTATTATTATGATTGTAAATCGTCAATTGTGATTTGATTGGAGCCGCCTTTATACAGGAGGTGAAACCGAACTAAGGCTACAGACGATCAGTGATCAGTGGATCAACAGCTCGCTTGTATTGCAACATTTCTTGAGCACTTTGTTGCGCTATCGCCCCCCGATCGACCTCTGGCATTTGCCACTTGTTTCGTTGTTGGCTTCATCAAAAGCTATAAGCATATTTTTGCCGCTTCCTTGTGCCTGCAATTAAGGCGACTGCGCTTGGCAAGGGGCATGGGGGGAGGTGCTTGGAGCTTTCGCGTGCCGCAGCTGCAACATTTTCCTTGTCAACGGCAGCCGGCAAAACAACGATTACAAATTGTTTGCTGCCAGCGGCAAAATAAATAAATAAATACACAAAAATGTCTGCTTAAAAATAAATTTTAGCTCAGTCTGCCACAGTGTGGAATTCTGTTTCAACTTGAGGCTGTTTGTTGTAGTTGTTGTCGGCTGCTGCAGTTGCTGTTGCTGCTTTACGGTTTTGTTTTCCAATTAACGCAAACGAATTAACATATAAATATATATAGAGAGGGGCAATGCCGATATCCTGCCGCTAATAAAAAACAAAGTTCATGGCCCACACACACAATCATAAGGGTCTGAGTGAAACTCAGATGGGTATTGTGAGAATTTATGTTTAGTTTTTCGTCGAATTGCTTTTGTGTCTCTATGTGTGTGTGTGTGTCTGTGTGTCTGTGTGTGTGGGTTGCCCGCTTGTTATTTTATTTAAATCAAGGTACAACATTATTTCCAATTTGCCTCAAACGAAACGAGCAACCTCTTGGACTCTCGACTACTCGTATTTTCCTTTTGCTTTTAATTTCGAATTCCGATTTCGATTTCTGCTCTTTCCAAATTAGTGAAATGCAGCGGAGGACCCCAAAGAAAAACAATAAACAAATTTCCAAAATGTTTGTGTGCTCAGCTTCAATTTGACGTTAGTTTTCCTTACAGGGTGTGCGAAAGAGAGAGGAGAGAGAGAGAGTGGGACAGCGAGGGAGGGTGAGTTAAATAAACGACTCGTTAAGACACATAAATAAAACGCACCAAGTTTCCTAATTAAGTCGCCCAAGCACACACAAAAAGTGGCCCAAAAATAAAAACAAAGTATGCTATGTATGCGGAATATTTGTGGCTACAAAAGCAACGAACTCGGCATACACTTTCCAACAGCACCAGAGATCGAAATTTAGTTAAATATATTTATAAATGGTTTTTAATGTTTACAGTAGTATAATTTAATGTATACTTAAATCGTTTATTTTGAATTGGAAGACACGTCTCTTGACAAGGAAATAAATAAATATAACTTATATAAACATAGGAAGCATTGGATGAAAATAAAGCTTTTGTTGACTCCCTCTCTCTGTATCTCTCTCTTTCTCTAAGCTTTACGAAAGTTTTGTTAACCTTTTTTTGTGGAGCTTAACAATAATTAAATTGTTTTGCCTAAAGAAAACTCTTTGGAAAAACGCAACACAATTCCATGGTGTCGAAAACAACGCCCAACGTGTGTGTGAGTGTGTGTGTGTGTGTGTAGGTTAGATAAACAAAACAGCAGCAAGATCAACAGCCGTAAAAACAACGGCAACAGCAACTGCAGCTCGCAGGTGATGCCGAGACAGGGACAGAGAGTGGTCGACAGGGACGGCAACTGCCACCGAGATTTGTTGCCTGCCGGTAGCCGCCCGCCCGCTGCTCGCTGCCCGCTGCCCGCTGCCGACGTCAGCGTCGACCTCAAGTGTCTGCCTGGGCTGCCGCTTGTTGTTGGTTTTGATCTTTGTTTTGATTGGGATTGGGATTTGGACGTGGATTCGGTTGCCAGTTCAAAAGATCATTCGGCTGCGCTTCGCCTCTGCATTGTGTTCTGCTCGCTTTGTCATTAGACGAAGCTGAAGGAGCCGCTGCCGCTGGAGCTGCGGCTGAAACTGGAGGCTGGTGGTGTTGAAATGTCAGCGGTGCGCACTTGGAGCACATGGCCTCCAAGTGCGGCAATATGTTTTGTTTAACTTTTGGGCCCTCGTTGCCGCTGTTGTTGCTGCATTTGCATTTGTTTGTTTATCTTTCGGTCTTTGCCAGCACTGAGAAATCGTGGACTCTGTGTTGTAGCTGCTGCTGCTGCTGCCCCGCCTTAATTACAGCGCCACGGCTAATTCAAATTAATGATTTTTAAATGCGCGAAATATGCGCTACTGATTTGCAGTTGACAGCAACTCCCGGAGCAGCTTCGAATAGAGTTGTCGATTGTATTTAATTAAGCAAAACACGCTTGCCCCCGCAGTACAACTCTCCCCCTCTCGCTCTCTCCTTCAGACTGCCTGTCTCTTTTGTGATTCGACTTTGTCCTGTAGATGGCCTATCATTTTATAGCTGCTTGGCTGTAACAAATTCTCCAGAATCGTAGCGGCAACTGAAATGCGATGCGCCCAAAAGGTCAAAACGGGCAGCCCAAAACATAAATCAGCACCGCACCATCTACCCTCTCTCGCTCCCTCTCTCGCTCTTTCGCTCTCCCTTTCGCACTCTTGATCAGCTTGAATTTCAATGTCACAGCTTGCAGTTGCAGTTCTTGCAACTTGTTGTCTACAACGGAAGAGTAGACGACGCAGATGCTCTCCCACGCGTGCATATAATGACTAAGTCAAGAGGTTTGTCACACAGTGGCTACTAATCAGCATGACGCTTCAAGTAATGCGTCGGCGGAAGTTATTCTTTCGAGCCAGGCCTATAAAATTGTAGCTCTAGTGATCCCGTCTGTTGCCCGTTGTGCATGTATGGAAAATAATATTATAATTGCCCTGTGGAGAGTTGATAAAAACGTGCCCAAATCAAGATTATCTGAATAGAACCCAGAAGCAGATAATGAACGTTTAAATTGATTTTTACCCTTATATATTATATATATCAAGTTTCTTTTTTTCTACATATACAAATTTCTAAAATTAGATTTATTGAGTAATATTTTCCTGTTTCCCGCCGAATCATCGATCTGAGTACCTTAAATGGTTTGCCCTGGGCCATAAAGAGGCTTCAATGAATTGTGTAAGTGTATTTGAGCATGTAAGTGTATTTGCTTTTTTTCTCTTTCAGTCTTATAATTCGTCTTGGTCACATTGGACGTACGTGTAAAATCTCCAGCTGGGCGGCCGATGGCGACAATGGGCAAAAAAGGTAGGAAACTCAAATCCTTTTGTGTTGCACAGTTTTTGCCATTTGTAGCACTTAAGCAAATTAATAAGAGATGCCTATGGGCGGGCCAACTGGACAATGAGGTTGAGGATAAGGCTGAGCCCGAGATCGGGCCTGGGCTGGGGTTTACGGTGTATCTCTTCAGGCTCGGCTCAGTTTGTTTTTATGCAGTTTTTCTTTTTTGTTTTTCTCTGTGTTGTTGTTGTTGTAACGCTTCGCGCGTCGGATCAGGGTCAGGGGCGGAGGGCAGTGCCACATTTATTGTATGCAAGTCAAGGCATCGATTTGGTCAATTGTTCAATGAGTTTTCCGAGCGGCAGCTGTCGCCCTTTTGTTGCCATGCTGCACATTTTGGCCCGAATCCATTCAGCAAAACTATGCAGCCCGAAATGCATGCAAAACTATCTGCCTGCCCGTGGCCCTGCCCCTGCCCCTGCCCCTGCCCTTGCCCCTGTTCCTGCCTCCGACCCTGCGGCAGCTCGGCAAGTTGCCTTTGCATTTATTTACATTTGCCAGGCAAACACGGACCTGAAAGCAGAGTCGGCCTGTCTGGGCTGCATTCCCATTGCCATTCATGCAGCCAGCGCATTTTTCAAGCCTTTTTCATGTTCCCAGAGGTGCACAATGCAAGCAGAGCGGCGATACCAAAGCGGCCAAACAGGTGTGCGTGTGTGGGTGTGCACACACACACATCCTTGCCACATAGTTGCCAAAATGGAAATGCTATTTTATGAATTGCTCGGCAGGAGAGTAAGCCCCAGCTAATCAATTAGTTAAAACAAATCTGATTCCTGTTTGTCTACAAAAGCAACAAGAGAGTGTTCAGCAAGCGGATACGAAATATACTAAAGTTAGATATTCAACCGAAGATGTCTTCTGATAGATGGAAGGGGTCCCTCAAGACCATCGAAGTTAGGCTATTCATTATAAATCATAGCCTAGTATACAAGGATTTCAAGCAAATCTTCAAGTATGCAGTATATTTCGATTCCTATCAGATATATAAGATTCAGGATTTAATAAGTCCTAAGAAATGTTTCTAGTCGATTTCAACTCTTCTCCTAGAATAGCATTGATAGATCCCAACGATAAGAGATAACAGATTACTGAAGATTGAATTCAGTTTACAATTTGCTTAATGCGCCTGTAGATAAGAAAATCTGTAAGTTTCGCATTGTCATAAGTTGGGTAGATCGTTTATCTCGCAAATTCATGGGAATTGTGGCCCGAGATGCTTATCTGGCCAAGATGCAGTTGACTTATTTGCAGCTGCACTTCGGTTACCTGATAGCTGAGAACTCAATTCCCAGTTAGCCAGACCGGAAAGCAGCAGTGGCCACAATTGTCAATGCCATTCACTTTGTGCTTACTGCGAGCCCAAGCACGGTTAGTCAGTAAGTATATTGTCAATTCAGAGTCAGCAGCAACAACAACAGCGATTAGCAGTGCTCGACTCGGAGGTACCCTTTGCTTGGTTGGATTTTCGATCTGTGAGCTCGTAAACGCTGTGAGGTAATGAAAATTTGCCATAGACCTGATAAAATTAAGATCAACTTAATTTTCGTGCTTTTAATCTTCAAAGTTGTCATGTATATACGCACAGGAAACCTTTTTCTCAGCGATCTTACGTGGATACAGGGTATAACTACAGTTCGTTGTATTTGCTTGTTTCATTTCGATTCTCGGCGAATCGTGAAAGTAACAGAAAAAGACCAGCAAATCACAATGACAACAAGAAGAACAACGGTTGCAACAACAGCAACAAAAGCGATTCAATAATAATAAGTTTAATGTGCAACATTTACCCGGCGCAGATCGGCGAGATCGGCAATACTCGATACTCGATTTGGTCATGATTCGGCAGCAGCGAGTCTTTATTAATATTTTTGTAGCTAGTTTGGGGCCAAAAGAAATGCGCGAGGTCAAAAGGAAATCAACTGCGAGCTGCTCTGCTACTTGGGGGCTGATGGGCAATTGAACCTTAAACCTGAGACAGGAGACAGGAGACAGGAGACAGGAGACTTGAGAGCTGAGAACTAAGACTGGAGACAATGCAATTTGCATATTAAGACAATGGCAGCGACAAATATTTTTGCATTTAGTTTACTTTGGCTTTTGGCTATCTGCCTTTGGTCTAGGCCTTGGCAAGAGCTCACGACCAGCCAACAGGCAACAGGCAATGGGATTGCGAATAGAACTCGAAACTCGAAAAACCCAAACAAAAAAAAAAAAAGGAAAAAAAGTGGCAGAAAGAACAGAGGCAAAAGTTAATTGTGCAGCACTGAGAGAGGAGACTTTTCGAGGAAATTAACACTTGACCAGGAACTACTATGGCCAGACCGGGTCCCGGGTCCAGGCAGGAGTCCAGGACATGAGTCAAAAGCCACAAAAGGAGAGCCTGTACAGATAATATTTATGGCCAAATGACAAGACGGAAAGACAACAGAAAACGGCAAAACAAAGGCAAAAGCAAATGCCACAAAATATGCGAGTGCGAGTGGAGTGTCTTTTGGTTTTTGCGGTTGGATTGTATCTCTGTATCTTTTGCCGTTTACTTTATGTGTAGGCAGACATTTGCAATTTCATATTGCATGGCGTAGGCACTGCGAACAGGACATCGGCCCGGACTTGTGGCTGGTGTTTATTAAATGCTCGCTGGCCAAACTCTTGACAAAAGCCGAAGCGAAAACCCTCTTGGGGGGCAGGCATAAAAAACAACGTCGAGGCCTTAACGACTTTGCTCGTTTCTCTTTTTTGCCTTTTGGGCTATCTTTCACTGGCTCTGCCCGCCGTTCGTCCTCCTACACTCTGTTGTATATTTTTGTTTCTCGTTTTCGTTTCGTTTTTTTAGGTTGTCACATTTATCGCACTTTTATAATTAAAACGAAGAGAGAGAGAAACTAAAGGCTGCCAGATAAGCGACTTGGCTACGAAATATGAAGCAACTGGACGCAGTTCTGTTGGCCAACTCGTGGCCAACTGCTGCCGCCTATCACTTGGCTAAATAATGATAACAATAAACAAAAGCGAGCGCATTGTTGTAAACATTTATTTATTTTTTATATTCCCATTTTTTGTGCTTTTAATAAATTACATATTTATGTATCTTTGCGGGCCCGAGCCCGCCCGACTGCGATTTACTTGGCTAGTTGGCATAATTGTCACCCCTGAGACTGAGGCGGGGACGGGGACGGCGACGGGGCAGAGACACGGCAGTCAAGATTAACAACTTCCGAAATGGCTTTTTTAATGACACCAATTATGAGTTTCTTATCAGTGCAGCAGCTGCCCGAATGGCTCGGACCCTGCTTCTTCCTCTTCCTCGTCTTCTTCTTCAATTTCAACTTTTAATGAAGTAATTTTTCTCTTGTTCTCAGCCGGGGGAGTGAAGTAGCTGCTGCGCTTTGTTTGGCCAATACAAATATTGTTACATGCCAGGTGACTTTTACGCGGGGAACTCGCGAGTCGCGACTTTCGCCGCTTTGTTTGTCATTTATAATCTCGTGTTGGGTTCTCCCAGATTTTTGGGTACTCGGCATTGTTTGCTGAGTCGCTTTTGTCATTGTTGCTACTGCTGCTGCTGCTGCTGCTGGGCCTAAATAGTTGGGTGCGATAAGCAAACATTTGCCCAGCACCAAGCTAGGGGGAGGGCAGCTAAGAAATGGAAAACATCAGCGCACAAACAGATGGGGCCGCTAAGATAATGATTTGCTGGCAAATCGCGGGGCTAACTAAATAGAAAATTTCAGAGTGTCGGCTAAAGAAACTCGTATTTAGCCTCCAGCTAGGCAAAGTGCATTAATATCCGCCCAGGATGTGCTGCCAATGCAATTGAGGTGAGTTTCATATATGCCTGGGAAAGAAACAGAAGCTGTATAAAATATATATGCTCCTAATCAGTTGATCTTGATTAGGTTTATCTGTATGATAATAAAAGCTAGACTAGAATATTTCGATAAATTCGAATTAAGCGAAAAAAACTTAAACTGCTTTTAATAATAGGGAATTTAACAAATATTTTCCACATATTCTATTTATTTAAATTCGGGCTTCTATTGAATGTTTCCTTGGGACTTCTACTCCGTCTTTTACTACCAATTAAATTCGGCCTCGCATTCGAGATGCTTCACACCTTTCACCTGGCACTTGAGGTGCAACTAATGAGTTGGCCCATTGGGATATTTGTCGCCTGCACTTCAAAACCAAATAGTTGCGAGGGTCGAATACACTGTTTGTTTTCATGCCAATTTCAATTTGTTTTAACTGATAATTTGGGCCTTTGTCTCTGGTGTCTCGCATCGCGCTAATGAAGCCAATGTCAGCTGCAGTCGACTCCAGTGCTGCGGCCAGCATTCATTGGCGCCTTCGATTGTGCAACGTCATCGGAGGCGAGGTGCCAGCCCTCAGACTGCTTGATTAATTAAATGTAATTGAGTTTTAATAGACGCACTGAGACCCAGCGAGAAGTCCAGCAACAGCAAGTCTCGGATCAAGTCCAAGTCCAAGCAGGGTATCTGTTCATGCGGGTGTTGCTGTTGAAGGTCGCGTGGGTGCTTGGACATGACGGGAAGATGCTGTGACTCCGGCTCCAACAACAACAACAAGAACAACAACAACAACAACACCAACAACAACAACAGCAGCAGCAACTCATTAATGACTTGGCTGAACTGGCGATTGGGAAAGCTCTCAGTGGGCCTCGGCGCTGTTTGAGCCATCAACTCTCTATGGCTGTGGGCCATCAAGTCTCGTCTCTCGACTTGGGTCGCGCTTAACAATCACTTAGCGCATTATTAAAAACGCTTTTTGATTGCGCTTTGGCGTGTTTGGTCTTTGGATGTCGGCCGATTGAAATCGATAGGCGTTGCTGTAGCTTCAGCCAGAGCTACCCTAACCAACGGGCTACTTTGAGTGCAGCAGGCACTATGGACGACTGCCAGCTATATGAACTCTACACTGGATAGAGAGAGCACGGAACCATTTGGGCTCACAGTTGAGGCTCGTAAAGTTCGAAGTGAGCTTGTGTTTATAATTAATCGCACCCAAATATTCTTTTGTTTATTTTGTTTATTAATATATTATTCAATTAAAAGTTTGCTTTCTCGAGCATAAAGATATCCCTGGCTAAGATCTTACAACATTTTTATTCACACAGCATAAATATTGCCAGATGTATGGAAATAAAGGGCATTTCTTAAGCGTGTCATATAAATTGTAGTTGTGTGAGTATGCGTGTTTTTCCCCTCTTGATTTTAATTGACCATGGCCAAGAAGTCGCACTTGGGAATGTCTCAATCAAAAGATACGGCAACCCACGGCAAATCAACATAAATATTTGTTGTTGTTAGTATTGCTGCTGAGCCGGAAAAAATCGAAGAGTCCAAAACTTTTGTTGTTGTTTCTCTTCGAGACACGCCCCGCACACACACAAATGTGTGTGGTTGTTGTTGTGATAGTTGTTGATAATTTGCATTTGATTATGGGTGTTAGTGTTTGAGTTCGTGTTGTTGTTGTTGTTGTTGTCGTTGTCGCTGCGAAAATTGTTCCGGCAAAAGGCTTTGATTTCTAATCTGAGCTGTTAGATCTTGTAGCAGCAAGATTAGAGCTCTGAGCACAGCTGTTTTTTTTTTGTTTTTTTCTCTAGTCCGACAAGGGTCTCAGATGATATTTGATCTGGGCAACGCATTTCCAGCTCAGTCAATGAAGTTGTCAGCGTTCTTGAGGGGGAGTGGAGACGGGAGCAGAGCGAAGGAAAGAGAGTGTCAGACTGGGGCATACATAACATGCTGCTAATAAGCTCGTTTGCAGCCCAAAATTAATAACACCAACAATGGGGACCGGCTAGAAGCCGAGGTTGACAACGAGGGCACAATTTATGTAGCACCAAAAAAATAAAAAAAAAATGAATAAATAAGAAAAAGCAGTAACAGTAACAACGACAACCACGAGAACGACAAAAGGCAACTCAATAACAATAAAAATAACAAGATGTCATAAAATGAATAGCCGAAGAAATAACAAGTACAATGCGGCCTGGCCCGAACTCCTCGAAGGCGCCCGAAAACAGGCCGACGAAGAAAGCCAAATAAATAAATAAGTGAGTTGCATAGCCAAAGCAGCGAGCTGGGCGGGCGGTGCAGCGGCTGAGCGGGAAACGAATCGTGCCGTCCAACAACACAAAAAAAAGGATAATTACGTGCTCAAGATTTTTTATGCGCCGCAAAAAAGAAAGCAAAAAACAGCCAAATTAAAGTGAGCCTAGCGCAGCGAGGCGGTGGGCGGGAGATGGGTGGGGCGGGGGAATTACGCCCTTGGCAAATAAACAGCAACATAAACACACAGAACAACCACCCAAATGTGTGTTGGCCACGTTTCAAAGTAAAACAGCACAACGACAAAAAAAGACAAGGAAGAAGCAGCAGCAAAAAATATAATACAAATTTGTCAAATGAAAATATTTTGAATGCTTTGAGCATCGACTGGAATGGAATGGAGAGCATGATGAGTATCTAACCATAGCCCCAGACATACTACAATAAAATTCACATTACGTATATTGTAGCCGCTGCTGTTGTTTGTTGTTGTTGTTGTTGCTTTGCTTTCCCTTTTTATACGCTTCGATGACTTAATCTCGTCGTCTTTTAGCGCCTGTCAGCGCCACCCCCCTGGCCGAGATAAACAAAAGCCAATGTTCAAATCGAAAGAACGCTCAACTTGTCAGCCAGGACTAGCTCGGCCTGAGCCGACGTGGGCCTGTAGCTGTCCAGCTTTTGGCCCGGCCAGCTGGCGAAAACCCTTTTGGCTTTACCTTTCACACAGGTGTGCGTAGGGGTTGGGCCAGCCACCCCTCGAGCCTGGTGGTTGCAGAAACAACTTCAATTTTCAAATACTTTTCGAATATTTGTCTAAAATTTAATTAAAGTAGAAGTGCCCAACAAAAGGAAAAAATAACATTCGATGCCTAATGCTTGCCTCCGGCAAAAGAGCAAAAAATGTTGAGTAGAGCAAAAAAGGAAACAACAAATTAAATAAGATTTGAGGCACATGTGTGGAAAGGGAGTAAGGAGCGAGGCCATGCAAAACTCCTGAATATTTGCGCAGCCAGAAAGGAACAATTTTAAAGCCAATTTCTGTTTTCGATCTGAGGAAAGCTGCTACGAAGAACAAAAACATAAACAATAAAAATGATTACGATAATAATAGTAGGATATATGGATGGAGATATATGGAATGAATGGATTGTAGAGACAAAAGGTGAAGTAGAGCCACTGTGAGATTTCAGGATAAACATAAATAATACGCACCTATTATTAGCACTTTATTTAAATACCTTATATTCTCTATAAAATACACTGGAAAAATCAGCCACTGGCGGCTTTTACTGCAAGCATGTGATATTAATTCCTACTTTATCCATTCATTCATTAGCTGCTGGGCTTACTAAATAAACAGTTCTTTGAAAATGTTTCTTGAAAATGAGCTGGCGAAAGTTTCGAATTGTTGCATAAACACACACACACACACACACACATAAATTTGCGCTCGTCATCCCTATTCCCCCTCCCCTCCCTCCCTTCGCATACGGCGGATGGTGTGAGGGCCCGAAAAACTTTTGCCCAGCTTTGAGTTAATTATTTGGCTGACCCCAAAGGCGAGGCAAACACCTGCTACAACGGCCACGAGAGCCGCAACCCGTTCGCCGATAAGTAATTATCGTCATCGGGGCCATCTTCATTATCATGTGGCCATTGTCAAGATGGAGTTCATCGTTTTCCGCTCGTTCGACAGCTTCAGTTTTAATTGCTTTTGACGTTTTGCTTGAGTTTTGTTGCCTTCGCCGTCAACTCGATTCGAGTTTTATTTATTTTATTACATTTCGCTGTTATTGTTTGGCTCAATTTGTTTTTGTTTTGACTTATGCGGCCTCAGGGGCCCGGCCCAAAATATGTTGCAATTTGGTCAGCGTGTCGCCAACGATCGGCTAATGAGCTTTTTATTTGACAGCGCACCGACTGTGCATATTCATATGTGTGTGAGTGTGCCTTAAAGGCCCAAACCGGGGCACTATCTCGTCCCCTCCATCCACGGGTAACCCCAATTCCCCAGCGATTTTCCATTCCCAACTCGACACAAATTGTGTGTTAAAGTCTTGTGATTAAACAACTTTGGCACCTGCTTGGCCCGCTGCACTTTGATTGCACTTCACACTTCACACCTACGCCGGCAGCGACGTCGACGGCGACGGCGACGGCGACGACGACGACGACGTCGTCGTCAGTGGCAACTGCTTCTTTGCATATGGCGCTCCACCTTGTGGGCCACTTGCGCAACTTGTTCGCTCTTTGCCTCGTTTTCATTTGGTTTTTTTCTTTTTTTTTTGTTTTGTAGTTTTTTTTGTGCTTTGGTATAAATTTGCCCGCTGACAGGCGGCTGGGAGAGGGGGCGCTGCCGCCGCAGACGGGGGCCCCAGGGCAGCCATAGACGTTCATGATTTAGTGCCTGGCAAATTATGTTCTGTTCTGTTCCGCGGCGATAATCAGGCGAGAGAAAGTGCCAGCGAAATACGAGTGTTGAGCTGTAAAGCTCCTATCTCATCAAATAAATGCGCTGTGCCAGATCTCTTCTTTACACTCAACTTGGCACATGCATTTTCCACATACTTGGTAAGTGCGTTCTCACTGGTATGAGTTTGTATTGGTTTGCGATATTTGAAGTCTTTTGGATTTTTGATATACCACATATATAACTATATATAAAAAAAATGTTTAGTTTTACTTAAATATTCATAAGATATTAGATTAAAATTGAATTTATATTTCTTAACTTTTCAATATTAGTTAAAAAAAAAACTATTATTTTTTTTATTATCTTTGTTTCCTGATAAAGATTTGTGTCGAAGAGGGCGTCTTTGTTTCAAAACTGTTATTGATCACTATTAGGTTTTTGAGCCATCTAATTTTGCTATTCTAACTCTATATGCGTTTATCGTCCCTGAGATCGAAGTAATTAAGCCAGACAATACAGTTGTTTTCAGATTTCATATTGTACACTCAATTATTCTTTGGCTTTCGGCAAACTCTTCCTATTAGTTCCCGAACTTGAGCAATGTATTTAACGCCGCAGACAACAATTTCATCAGAAGCTGCACCTTGCTGCAGCGGCAGCACAGGGAGGTGTAGTGTGGGGGAGGTGGGGGCATGTTGCATGTTCAAGTGTGCGGTTGCAAGTTGCTAGTTGGTAGCTGCTGGGCAGCCGACGCCTTGAAAGCTGCCAGCTTGAGTCAACACCATGTGTTGTTCTTGTTGCTGCTGTTGCTGCTGTTGTTGCATGCATAAATCTGTTGCATGTTGTAAATGTTAAGCGCGACGGCAACGGCAACATGGACGGACGCACGGTTTTCATCCAAGCTGCATCTTTGGCGCATTTGCGCTTCAGTGCGATTTATTTGCCTGTTGTTTGTAATGCCATTTATTAGTGTTGTTGTTGCTGCTGCTGCTGCTGTTTGTGTTGCTGATGTTGCTATTGCTGCTGTTAAATGCTTATTTACATTACGTTTAGCGGCACTTGACGGGCGGCTCCTGCGACTCCAGCCACAGCCACAGCCACAGCTTCGCCTCCAACTGCAACTGCAACTCCATTTAAAAGTGGAGGCATGTTGCCCCCTCGCTTGGGGCGGCAACTTCCCAGCAAAGGTAAAAAAGAGACGTTGCCGCTGCACAAATTTTGATTTATGTCGGTGCTGCCGCCGCCGCTGCTTTTGCTAGCTCATTTTTTCTTCCTCTTTTTTGCTTTTATGCCGTACATATCATTAGCCAAGCGCAGAGCGTGGGCTGCTCGAGCAGTTGGCAACTGTTGCTGATGTGCTGCGGGCCAACTTTATGCCTGTCGTTAGCTTGAAACGGTCTTTACTACCATCCCGTACTTTTTATTGATCCTTAAGGATTGAGATTCTTTTCAGTAACGACTCTCTGAAATATTTGGCGCTATATGTGACTCGCAACAGAGCTTACATGACTGCAATTCCTGCGGCTATCAATCTTCTGGGCATGCCTGCGGACAAAATATACAGGTGCCCGTCGTGTGCGTTCCTCAAAGTTGCCATGGACGAACTTTTGTTTATCGACTGTGTTAATAAAGTCGCATCGGTTCAATTTACTCTGTTTGAACCTCAGTCCAACTTTTAGAGCTATTAAAACTGCATTTAGCAAGATATGGCTGCAAAGTTGTGCATTTTATTTCAATTTTCAGTATTTTAAGCACTTTTTATCGGTTAGAACTATTTGTGTAATGCTCCGAGTAGAATAGTTGGATTATTGTTATTGTTTGGATTATTAATGTTATTGTTTTTATTATTACTATTTTATGATCAAACCACATACAATCAAACCACATAAACCCGAACCGAACCATATTTAGAAATAAATTAGAAGCTTAATTGGTAAAATGTTGCCTCAAAAATTATTATTACCTTAGGTCAGAGGCAGGATTAATGCGAATTTGATCAACGGTATTTTACCACTTTGTTAAAAACAAATATCATTTAAAAATTATAAATAGAATATTTTTCTTGAAACCATGTGGAAAACAAGTTTACGAAACGAACCTAAGATCGAGACATCAGCTCGAACTGTGAACTCACCGAAATTATTTTTGGGCTTGGAGTCGTCAGTTTTTCAGTTGGGTGAGAGAATTCATAAAATTAAATTTAATTTGTATAATAATAAGTAAATCAGACAATAGTTGCCTGCATACAACAATGTAGCTGTTTATGGTACAACTCTAAAGTAATTGTGTTCTGACAATTATTTAAATTATAAAATTATAACAGTTGAAATAATGTTTGGTTTGCCACGAAGCTTGTTCACAGCACAACTTTTGGGGCGACCTCCGCTAATATCTGCACACCGATCCACGGCAGAGCCGCTGTGTATAGTCATGATACACCATCTTCAGCCCAAGTAGTAGCTGTTGTGCCTTGCTGTCTATTGTTGTTTCTCGCTGTTGTTGTTGCTGCGCATGAGCAGCTTTAGACTCGGCATCGGACCAAAATAAAAAACCAAATGTTGTCTCCCCCTTCCCCTGACAATGCCATGCGCGCTTTGCCAGTTTCGATTTAACATTTCGCATATTGACAGAGCTGCAGCAGGAGGTGGGAGAAGGAGCCGAAGAGGGAAGCCAGAAGAACTTGGAATTTTGAATTCAGAAGAATTGCTTGCCACGGCGCAAGTGCAGCAGCAGCAGCAGCAGCAGCAGCGGCAGTTGTGCAACAACACACAACGGGAACAAGGGGAGGAGGAGGGGGAGGGGGAGCTGTCAGCGGGGCAGCTGGTGTACGCTTAAACAGATGTGGTTGTTGCTATTTTTATATACAAATTTATTAGCAACAAAAATATAATTTAATAGATTCCATGAAAGACCGCGACGGAGACTCTCCGCTCCGACGGGACGCGACTTGAGACATCAGCCGAACGCAACTCCACCTACGACGTGGCGACGTCTCTCGGCTCGGCCCTTGCGGGAGGCGTCTTCAGCTGGTTCCCGGGGCTGATGTTGACATTTGGCCAGCTGACAGTTAATGAAATATTTAGCTACCTGGCAGATGCGCCACGAGCTATGCAGTAATCTTTTATGCCGTTTCTGCAACAAGATGCTCGATGCTCAAGATGCACACGGGGGCTTGGACAGGCCCAAGCCCCTGATCCAATTAACTGCTTACACAAAACACAGATGGCCAGACAGCGGGAGTGGAGTGTGGGGAGGAAGAGGGATCCAAGGCAAGTATGGAGCGGGTCAGACATGGACAACATTCATAGACATATGCCCGGGACCAAGTAATAACAGTAAAAATCAACGCACACCATTCGTCCTGAAGTCCTCACAGCTGCCCTGTGGCTACACTTCAGCACACACACACACACACACACAGACACAGAAACTGACAGAGCCTAAGTACCCCACTCTGCTCCGCAAACGCCTTCGCTTGGCTACCTTTACACATGCGTTTGATGCCCTCGCTGAGGCCTCACAACTTTCACGTGAGTTTGGTGACTAGTTGGGTTCCATGCCAACTCAGCTGTTAAAGCTTTGGTAAGTGACTGACCTTTGAATATCTAAGGCTGGCAGGAGCAAGTTGGAGATGTCTGGAGCTGGGCACAGCTCGTAATGGGCTAATAATATTACATTAACGAAATAGAATCTTTACATTTTTCGTACATCATTCGAAATTTGAGCATTTTAATATTCAAAAATCTCGGCCAACAGCGAACACATAATTTCAACATCTGGAAACATTTTAAATGATGAACAAATTAGATTATTAGGCTCTACTATTAATACAACTTTTTTTTTTATATAAAAAAATGAGCTAACATTGGTCGGATACGTAGTAGTCGGGTGTAACCAACTGCGCAATACTCAATCACAGCATAATAACAGTTTAGAAAATTACCTTATTTATTATAATTAAAAAGAAAAATGTTAGATTTTCGTAATTTGTGATTTTCGACTCTAACTCTTAAAATATGAGAGATATGGATTGAGATATATAGATTTTATCGATTTACCAACCCTCCAAGTCTTAACACTTTAACTGTCGCGGGTATACACGACTCCATATTCAAAATTATATGGATTTTAGAGGGCATTTAAGCTTCGTTGTCATTGCTTGCGCTTTGTTTTCCATGTGCTGGCCGCTGGTTGACTTTTCAATTTGTGTGTGCGAATGTGTGTGCGTGTGTATGTGAGTGTGTGTTTGTCTGCTTTTTGGGGTCTGGCCACTCTGTATTTCTGGCTGCCGGCTGCCTTTTGCTTTTGACGTGGCCTGATGAGCCTGGCGCTTTGGCTTTCGCTTTAGCTTTGGGGTTGGCCCGCATATGTACCGTTATGTGCATAAAAAATAATCATAATCACTTGAAAGCCCGGCCAGAGCCAAATCCGTGGCAGCAGCAGCGGGGGCTGCTGGCAAGGCAAATAAAGGGTTCCGACTTGGCCCGGAGCGCTTTGAGCACTTTGCCTTAACAATAAATAAAACATAAATTGCAACAAAATGAAGCAACGGCCAAGTGATTTTCACTTTTTCGCTTTGCGTCTGCTGTTTGTCCACGTACCAGGACATTGTTTACCGAGTGCCAGCTTATTAAAAACACGGCTAAGTGAATTTGGCAGAAACAAAAAAGGAAACCAAGGACAACAACGGGAAACTGTTTAAAATTCATAAACATACAATAAAAAGGCAAACATTAAACAAACGTGGCTCAGGTAGAGTTGCCATAAAACATAGAGAAATGTCGCCCGTGTGCGCGCGCGTGTGTGTGTGTTAGCCAGTAAATCAGAGCGTGTGGCAATGACAGCCTCGTCACAGACAGCGGCCGCCATGACGAATGACACAGCACAGGTCTCGAAAGCCGCCCAATCTCCACTCCCCAAGGCTCCGGCCGAGCTGTCAATGGGCAGTCACACTGCACCGACTGTGGAGCCCCTCGAGGCGCTGGTTCTCTTCTTTTTTCTGTTTTTTTGCACTGAAGTGCGCATTTGACAAGCCCAGTAAACAACAATTAAAATGACAACGGGCCGAGAGAAATGGAAATGGGCGAAAGGATTTTTGCACGATTCGTTTTCTTTGCCGTTGCTGTTGCTTTTGCTTTTGCTTTTGCTGTGGCCCCCCAAAAATCTAACTGATGAAAACTGACGATGAACGAGATTGGACGACAACGTATCCGAGTCGAGCCCGAAATTATAGCCACAGGACACAGGACACACACAAAGCAGCGAAATCAGGGCCTGGTCCGCAGCTACACACAATGTGGCAAACGAGGCCAAACAATGCCCAATGTGTAGCCAAAACATGGCCAGCAAAAAAACTAGATGCCCCCTTCAAAAAAGAAAGACGAAGGGAAATAGAAGCAGAGGAAGTCAACTATTCCAGGCAAATAACTTGAGGACATGACTTTGCAATTTCGAGCCGGTGCTCGAAGCCAATGAAAAATCCATCAACGAATCGACGACTACTCCAATCCAAAACTGGACCGGGACATGTGCGCCGCATATCCTATGATATGCCCGACCAGAGAGCCGACGAATCTGTTGGGAGTTGCAGCAATGCGTGAATCACTTGCAACACAATTGTGGCAACGGCAACAGCGATTTTGCAATCAGAGCGAATTATGTGCGAACATTGTTCCTTCGATCTAAACGAAGAAGAAGTTCCAAAGGCAGCAACTTTAAAATCAAGTGTTTGGCTAGTAGATACCCTGTACGAAATACCCTTTATTTAGAGCATGGATAGGTAGCATGTTTATTGGTAATTTAAGTAATATTAGAAGTATACCTTATTATAGACATATGTATTATGAGTCTACGATACCCCTTAACGCATATTTCCGGAGTACAGGGCATACAAAGGAGCCGCTAACACAACAGCTTTATGGCCAATTATGCTTGTAGCTGTCTTTAACCGAGTATCATACAATTAGTAGCTCTGTTAATTTGCAGGTATACAAATCAGATCTCCGCCTTAATTAATATAAATTAAATATAGGCGAGTGACGCCAGCGAAGAGCTCTTGCCAAATTTATGAGATTAGACGAAAACAAACACAAACTGCGATATGTATAATCGAAATCTGTTCTATAGCCTTGAAGCGTGTGCTTTATGATGGCTGACGCATCGTCTGTTTGTACACGGACACACGTGTGTGTGCGAGTGTGTGTGTGTGGTGTATGTCAAATAGCTGAGCGGTCGCTTTGGCTCATTTGATTGGACAAATTGTTTGGCTAATTTGCACGGCATTTGGCTGAAAGCCGTCGGCACATTTATCATGACGCGTTCAGCATTAGAGCGTCCATCAGAGACGTCAGTGAGGCAACTATTTTTGGCCGGGCCACACGGCGTATGAGTAATGTCTTGATTTGCCAACGGCTTAAGATTTAAATTTATTTATTGCCGCAACTCATCCCAACAACCCAACCCAAACCAAACCAAAGCAAACCAAACCAAACAGCAACAACTCAACGCAACTCAACTCATCTGTGGCCAGGTTTAAATTTAGATGCCTTGAATTCTCTTTTATTATAATGCAGCCGATTTTATTGTTGTTGCTGCCATCAACTATTTCGAAATCTTTGCCAGCTCTCTTCCAATGGCTTCTTTTTTTTCTTTTTGTTTCTTGCTTTTTGCAAATGTTTTGGCGCCTCTGCCATGAAATGTGGGCGCTTGGCAGCCGCTGATAGCCGGCAACTGTGCGGGGGCCCGAGGAGAGAGAGAGAGAGGTGGCTGGCGAGGGGCGGGGGCTGCATATTGTGGGAGCCAGTGTCTGGCATGGCTTGCATTTTAATTATGATGAAGTGCTGTTAATGTGCCTTTGATTGGGTCTGCAGCTGGGTGGGCGGGGCTGGGCCACCCCTTTGTTGGTTTTCAGTTGATTAGGGCGCAGCTGGCAAAGGTCAAATGCGGGGCAGGTGAGGCAACTTAGCAGCCAAGTTGCGAGTGAGACCAGCCAGGGCTTTAAATGTGCCCGTATCAGGTCAAGTAATAATAATAAGAAGTGGCCTAATTTAAAACAAAAGAAAAACTAAATTTGAATTTCAAATCAAGTAAAAGTATACAGTATATATACAGTGTTGTTATTAGAACAAGAAAAACATTTAGTTTCTGAATATTCTTAAACTAAACATGAATCATGCAGGTTTCCAAAATATTTAAAAAGTTGTAAATACTTTTTGGTACTCTTTTTTTTTTAATCTGCCTATATACAAACACATTTTGTGATGCAAACTGGCGAAGTAAATAAAACATGTTCTGGAATAGATTTTTCACAATATCGAAAATATCATAGAATGCAATTTCAAATACAAGTTTCTGAAATGGCAGTAAAAATGTATTTGTTCCGTTTTTAATACTATTTAATAAGCATGAATCAAGAATGTTTTCGAAAGAGACTAAATAATTGAAATAAGTGCATATTAAGTTCTACATTGAATTTTGAAGAGTATATATAAAGTAATTAAAGGTTACGAAAGACATTTTTCAGATAGGAAGTCTCTTCTCAAGTTAAAAGATTCCCATCTTGAAACTTGCATCTTCACTATATTCTTGGCTATATTTCGGAGCCCTTATTTTAGTTACAAGCAAATGTTGCAAATACCCTGCCAATCCTGGCAATCCTGGCACGCCCGTCGGATTACAAGGAACCCAAATCGATGCGGGCCGAGCGCACATGCAAATGTTATCAGAATGAGGCGTATGTTGTTATTAGTTGTTGCTAATGGCAATTACACACACTTACACACTCGCACACTCATTATGTGCAAAAATGAGGTCCGTTTTCAGATGCCGTTCATATGGCGCGTTGCAAATGCAAACGCAAAAATTTTCCAATTTTCTCTGGTTTTTTCTTTGCTCTCGCTGCTCTTGTTGTTGTTGCTGTTGCCGTCGTTGTTTGTAATTGCCGCTGTTGTTGAGGTCACATTGAACGTCAAAAGCAAAAGTTGGCAGCGTTAATTTCGTTTGCCCATAAACATGCAACATATGTGCGTGGCAAGGGCAGGGGCGCGCTGTATATGTGTGTGTGTGTGTGTGTGTGTGCGTGTGTGTGAAAGGGTCGTCGTGTCCTGCACTGCATTTGCAACCCTAATAAAGCGCAGCGGCCGCTGCCACACGTGGCCTGCCTCTGATAACAGACGCCCGCTCGCCTGCCGCTGGCTTTGCCCATGTCCTGGCCCTGGTTTGTCCTGTTTGCCTGGACGCCGTGCCGCACTGTGATTTATGCACTAAACAACGGCCCGTCAGCGCGCCTCTCGGCCGCGCCCCCTTTGTTATACGCAAAAAAATGCAATTCCCATCTCATTGTTGTTGTTTGTAGCTGATGCCGTCGCTGCTGTGGCATGTTTGGCATGTGGCATCCACGCGAGACGCGCACGGTACATGCCACTTGCAGCAAGTGCCACAAAAACATTGACACATCGTTTACAAGGCCAGCACAGAGAATGCAAGAGAGATAGAGAGAAAGCGAGAGGGAGACCGGACAGAAGTATACGCGAACTTGGAGCCTGGGGAGCAGCTGCCCCGCAATGGATCGTGCCAAAATAAATACAAGCCAAATAACAACAAGCCGAAAAGCAGTTGAAAAACAAACGAAGTACGAAATGGAAACCCTCCCCCGTACGGGCCACTACGCGCCCCCCTCGAGTCCCGACTCGACTGGATTCTTTTGAAAATGCTTATCAAATTAATTTCGCTTAAATTCGCGCTTATTGTTCGAGCTCAGCGAGTTTAGAGGGTTAATTGCGAGGGCTTATCCCAGCCAAAAAAACAAGTACGAACGTTCCAGTCGGGTTTAACCGACTGCGCAATACTCGTTCGCAGTATAAAAACAGCTTAAAACTGTCGAAAACGGTCTTAAATATTATTTGCCAAAATATAGATTTTTTCTTCGAGGAGGTCATAAGTAATCTGTTTACAAAATTGTAGCGAACCCAATATACTCTTTACCCTTCGTGAACGAGTATGAATATAGCTAACTCGCTCTGAGCCGCTCTCCCCCTCCCTCTCTCGCTGGCTGTGCGCTCTGTCGCTGACTTTCCTTGGCCATGGAGGATTGATTGCATGTTTGTTGTTTTCTTTGGCTGCTTGTTATTGCTGGGCAAAAGGTAAGGACTCGATTGGATGCGAGGGTTGGCCCAAGAGTTTGAGAAATTGATTGAAAACGCTCGCGCTCGCTACACGTGTCCGGAGTTGTTCAATTATGTCTAAGCCAAATCCGCAGCACAAACACGCCCGTCGCCCCCTCCCCGGGGGGGGCTCAGCACTTTTCGCCCATTCAGCGTCCAAAAATGAGCAGCGTCGCAACCCCCGCAACATTTAAAACGCCATCGCCGGTTTTAAGACGAAAACTAAACACACGCGACTGGCGACGTCGTCAGGATTGAAATTGAGTCGTTTAAGCCGTACCCCAGCCCATGCCAGCTCTGCCCTGCCCGGCAACCCCACGGTCCACAATCCCCATCATAGAGAGCTCTTTCCCCCGCCACGCTTTGGCCGGGGGCTTTGTACTTGCCCGGGAACTAGGAACTAGGCCTGTTTCTCGATACATTTCTGGAGAGACTTGTGTTATAAGCAGATTTTCAAAGGACATAACCCAATAATAATATCTGGTATATCTTTATCTCATTGTTAAGTTCACAAGCCAATTATTGCATTGTGTAAGTGAACAAAAGTAAGTTGAAACTTGAGATAATAAAGGAAAAATGTCAGCACTTGTTTTTAAATGCTTTGGATATTTCAAAAATCTTAGCTGAGTAAAATGTCAAAGAAACAACAAAATTACGATAAATGCGAAATCGCATTTTCCATTAAGTTTTCTAACAGAAAAATTATCACATCAAATTCTTTAAAATAAATAAAAATCTATTTTCATTTTGATCGAATGGAACGCTTTTGATGAATTACGCATATTCAACAACAATTTTCTCAACGATCATAAATTATTGAAAAAAATAAAGTGAAAATACTTTGAAAAAGCTGAGGAAAAATTTATTAATTCGTATTAAAATCAACCCGATATACGGATATTGAAATATAAAAAATAGAAAATTTTTTTATATGTGCATATATATATATAATATATATTGTAGAATTGTGCAGATAAAAAAATATTCCCAAAGTATATAATATGCCACCAAATTTCACAGAAAATTGAAAAAATAAAATAAAATGTTCAATCAAGTTATTGAAATCGCTGAAATCGCAGTAAAAATGTATTTGTACCATTTTGTTATTGTAACAAGAAAAACATTTAGTTTTTGAAAATAATTTAACTTGATTGCTTTCAAAAGAGACTAAAACTTGAATTTTTAATAAACATATTTTGGCACGATTTGACCCCGAAAATAAGCCCAATAGAGCTCAGAGCAATGAGGACAAAGGTGACTTTAAAATTAAAAGAGTCGTATTTCATTTGAGACCGGAGATCGCAGTTCGTGTTTTGGACAGTGTACTCACTTTTGCACTCGTTGGCGTCCCGTGCGGTGGCTCGGGCCCAGGGCCGGTCCGAGTAGAAGGGCTTGCAGAGCTCGCAGTCGCGTCCGGCGGTGTTGTGGCGGCACTCGCAGCTCGGCTGGCCGCTGGCGTCCAGCGAGCACTTGGATGCGTGGCCGTTGCACTTGCAGCGCCCGCCCACCGAGAAGTCGGAGACGGCGTAGTGCAGTCCCGCGGCGGTGGCGCCATTCAGCTGCGTGTGGCCGCCAACGGACTCGATGTTGTTGCCGTTCAGCTGGACGCTGTATTTGCCGCTGCGCAGATCCGTCGCCGCATCGATGGCGAGCAGCGCCTGCGGCACGGGCTGCTGCAACCGATGGAATACGATGCGTATATCGGTCGCCGTCACCCAGTCCTGCAGCACGGCCGAGGAGTCCAGATCGCGCGCCGACGGCCGCCCCTCCAGCGTGCTGAAGGCGATCCGTGACGCCAGGCCGCCGCTGCCGTCGTGCCCGTGCCGATGGGCGTCGCTGCAGCGCGGCTCGTGCTCGTTGTGCTTGGTGACCGTGGTGCGGGCGGGCCGCCCGAACAGGCGGCGGCACTGGGAGCTGTAGTACTGGAAGGGCTGCCAGCTGTGGCCGTAGTCGGCGCTCTTGTAGATGACCAGGGAGTCGGGGCGCGGCGCCCGCGGGCAGAACTGCAGGCTCACGTAGGTCAGCTCGTACTTCTTGCCCAGGGACAGCGTCAGGGTCACATTGTCGCCGCTGGCGCCCGGCGCAATTGGCGCCGATCTCCAGCAGGTCACGTTGTTCGAGTTGTTCAGATCGGTGAGGGCGCGCGGCGGGAAGCTGTTCGCCTCGCAGCTGTGGCACTGCGGCTGCTCGGTGGGGCCGGCGCCGGCGCCGGTGCCGGTGCCGGCTGCTCGGGCCTGGTCCTGGAACTCGCAGTAGCGCTGCGGCTGGTGCTCGCCGCAGGTGCTGCTGGCCACGACGGGCGCGTCGTAGGCGGCGTTCACGAAGTCCGGTATGCAGATGCGCGCCTTGTCCTCGTCGTAGCAGGGATCCTCCGCCGGCGGCGCCGCGAACATTTTAAGGTACGCATTGTTGGGCTTGGCCAGGGCCGAAATCGCGCCCAGGCTCAATAGAAACAGTTGCCAGCGTTGCATGGCGCAGTTCACACAAATGCACACACACACTCACTGTTCACTAGCACTGGTAACCAGAAAAAAAAATACGAACTGTTTGTTGCAAGTTGCACGCAAATGTCACTGCTTTCTCTGCCAGGAGGCGTCCTGAGCAGCGCGCGCAAGCGTTTTTCCGCTTAGTTCTCTCGGCCTGCGTGGGCTGGGCGTTTTAAATCGCGCGCGAGTCGCGTGGGCTGAACAGCGGTCGTCGTCGGTCGGTCTTCGGTTCACGTCAAGTCGGCCTGCCAGTTCACAGTCGACTGTGTAATCGTCGGACACGAAGCGCGCGCGCGAGCCCACGAAGTCGGCGGCTGTTTGTTTTCTCTGTGTACGTGTGTGAGTGTGTGTGTGTGTTGCAGCGTTTGATCGCGTCTGCAGTTGTGTGCTCGGCAACATATGTTGCCAAGAGCGCACAGCAGCATCTCAGCATCCACATTGTTGCTGCTGCCTGTTTCGCTTGGCTGTCAACTCACCACAGCGTTCTCTCTTTGCCAGCGCGCTCTCGCATTCTCGCCCTCTCGCTTACGTTGCGCAGTTGTTGGCGCTTGGCAACATTTCGGCTTGCAGGTGGTTGTTGTTGCTTTTGCAACATTTGTTGCTACTGCCTTTTGCATGCCTCTGCAATTATTTTATTGCCCACTTGGCGACACATTTTGTAGCACACTGCCGCTGCTAATGTTGATTGTTGCCTGATGTTTGTTGTTTTTGCAGCCAGCACATCGCGTCCAGCCCGTCGACCACAATGCAAATCAAAACAACGCCGAACGCAGCCTGTTGCGGCCCTTGCGGGGCACGCAGCGCCGGAGGCGTCGCTCATGTCTTGTGTTTGCCTTGCGATTGCTATCGATAATGAAGTCGCCAAACGGCTGGCGAGGGCCGCGGCCTAAGTTATTAGCTTGTCGTTAATGAAAAACATCAATTTCGCACAAAAGACCGACGGCCAGAGGAACGAAGGGCGCGTAATTACGGGATACGCGTATGCGATGGCTTCATTAATGCTGCGGCTGCTGTTGCACTGCCTGCGGCACATTGATAAGCGTTTCACTTTCGGATACCCCCCCCCCCCCTCCCCCCTGTCAGGCTCGCATTGTTTGCTTTTGTTTCTTAATTAGCTGCATTTGGGCTTGTCTTTGGCGTAGGCGTGGCACTCATCGCCGTAATCGAACCGAGCGCTAATCGCTCAAATTCTCACGTTATGCTTCGTTATTCGATAAATATTTCGATTATCAATTCTATACATGTTTATTCATTGTTTGCCATATCCATTAAATACAACGAAATACATTCCAATACATACAAATATAAATATAATATACAAATATAAATACATACATTTCAACTCGAAATCGAAATGCCGTAAAACGAATACATAATTTCCATACAGCCTAAAATAAATACATACATATATATTGAGTCTTTGGTCTTGGACAACATAATATATCATTCAATACTTAGTTAGAATAAACAAAAAAAAAAAAACAAACAATGTTAACAATGTTTTTAAGGGGTTAACCAAAACGTGGCAATAAAACGTGTGATTTTTTGGTAAATTATTATTTTTGACATGAGGACTTTTTTGTAAAAAGTTATATCGAATTGGACAAAGATACATATGTATGTATGTATTTGTTAGTCCCTCAAAGTCAAATAATGAAGGGTATCCAAGAAGTGAATGAAGAGTGCTGAAAAATAGCTGGAGTTGAAAATCGATATCTATCGAATTGAATTAATATTTCTTTAGTTTCTGTATTCTTTTAGGAGAAACTTCTTTCTGCATTTGCAATACACCCTTGCATGAGTACAGGGTATTCACACTACGAGTGCATCCTTGCACTTGCATTGCCTAAGTATTGTCGCCTTTTATCGTTCTCTCTCTTCTCTTTCTCTCCCTACTTATGGCCACGTTGTGCGAAACGTGCGACACAAAAGTTGCAACCAATTAACTGAAATCGATGCAGCCCATTAGACAACTGATAATTTGAGCTGTTACCATTGGGCGGCGAAGCATTTGGTTCCAGTTAAATAATCCCAAACTAACACCCACACACACACACACACACACACTCTGGGCTTAGGCGAGCTCATTTCCGGTTTCTTTGTTATGGGGCAGCTTCCTCGTTGGAGCTCAATGGCTCCTCGGCTGTGTGGGTTCCTGTGTTATCGGAACTTTTGCTTTATTACCTTTGTACCAGGGGGCGTGGCCAGTCAATGTGTGTGTGTGTGTGTGTGACAGCGCCAAACTCTTGCAAACTGCTCGAAACTTTGGCGCTTAATGAAAATTGCATTGTGAGCCGCTGTGTGGATTTTGGATTTTGATTTTGATTTTGGTTTGGGCGCCGGGCACAAAGGGAGCGCTTTGTGCTGGGGACCAGGCGGAAAGTCCAAGCGGCTCTGTGTTTGTTTTGTTGTTGTTTTTGTTTGTTTTGCTTGTTTGTTTGTCTCGTGGCTGGCCGGCGGCAAGATTTTTAGATTATGACGCTTTGCCGGCAATCCTCGCCAGCTGCGGCAACGGACCAAACATTTGGCCAGGCGCAGCTCATCTAGCCTCGTCTCCACATTGTTTGCTTGTGTGCTGTCCGTCTCCCTCTCTCTCTCTCTGTCTCTTTCACTTTATTGGCGACATCAATAAACAACAACGTTGAATCGAGGCCCTCGTTCCTGTCCCTTTGGCTCCATGCTTGCATATTCACACGAATTTGGCTTACAGGTAAAACAGACCACGCCCCCCTGCCCTCCCCTCGCCACGGCAATGGGTCACTTTTTGGTCAATGTTTATCTCAACATTTTGTTTGTCTTTTCTCAAAGGGGTTCGCCTAGTTGTTGTTGCTGCAATTGCATCTCGATTTTATTGCTAGAGCTGCGAACATGCGAAAGCCATTTGGCCGCCAACTGGATTGGGGCACCAAACGCCCCGCCCCCCACCCACCTCCACCCTCGCCGGCGGCCTGGCGGGCGCAGTGCAACCAAAACGCACAGATAGATGACTAGATTCCTATCAGCGTCAATAAATAAAGTTTTTAAATGGAACAAGAAAATAAATATATGTCTCCGAGTGTCTCCTTGTTGTCAGAGTGCACATCCAGACGCCGCGCACAGTGGGACCAGCTGCCAATTGGGAATTGTCAACGAAATCGATTAGGCTACTTTCGCGAATACTCATTCTGAACTCCACTCAAATAGAATTCAAGAGCAAAACAAGGCTTCCCATGCCAACCGATATTTATTGATATTTACGGCATGTCAGCCGGCGCAGTCGATAGCTTCGACTTTGTATCGATCTGACCACTGTGCAACTTCATCTCGGACTCGCATTTTGTCTCTTTTGCCAGCTTCTTTCATATTGAAAAACTTTTTCGAGTGTCTATCGCTGTGTCTCCTTCGGCAGCCCCGAATCCCCCGCTCTCTCGTCTGTCTGTCTGTTTGTTTGTCTGTTTGCTTGTTGGTGCAACGCTTTGTCTCTTGTCTTGTGCAATATGCATCGTGTCTTGGCTGCCTGCCCCCGGGCGGGGCGGGCTTAGCCATGGAGCGGCGTCTGCTGCAGCTGGGGCCAGCGATGCCGCCTACCTAGGAACGTGTGCATATGCAGCTACTTACATTGATTTTATAATTAGCCTTGTCAGGAGAGGGGCGAAGCGGGGGGTGGGGGGGAGGGGGCAGGGGTAGCCAGCCAGGCAGGCAGGAAGGAAGGAAGCTGCGAGAGAATTCAAAGTCAACTCGTGGCCATAAAAACAGCCAATTACCTTCAAGACTCATTAAGTACTACAACCATTTGGCCCGCAGTCAGATGGACGGGCGGAGAAGGGGGGGGGGGGGGGGTGATGCCTGGTTGGGCTGCCAAAGGGCTGCCTCTGCCGGCTGACCGTTACAATCGAATTAGGCGCCGCTCGCAACGTTAAATGCAATTAAAACTAGAAGATGTTGATTACATTAGAAGTGCAGGCAGCCACGACGAGCTGACAGCTCTGTGAGGGGGGCCGCATGAGAAGAGGAGTGTGACCAGCGCGTGCGCTGCCAGAGAATTTCCTACATATTCCTCGTTGTTGTCATGCCCCACAAAGTTGCGGGCTATCCCGGCCCTTGTTGTTGTTCTCGCTTCTGGCTGCTTTTTGTTCAAAATTTATCCTTTTTTTGTGAGTTCTTCTCGCTCTTTTTTTTGTGGCACGTTAAAAGCGACCTGAGGAAACCCGCCCGAAAATTGTTGCGGTTGACCAGAATTATTTTTTATACACACAGTGCAAAAAAAGCACTGGGAAAAGCTAGAGAAAACTTTGTCAACGTCGTGGATGTGTGGACGGAAGAGGGGCGCGGGGAAGGCGGTCTGATTATGTCAGCAAAACAAGGCGGCCATCAGTCATGTGTGTGTGTGTGTGTGTGCAAGTGTGTGTGTGTGTGTCGTTGGCTGGGCATAAATCTGAAATCCGCACACTAATTTGTGCATAATAAATTATTTATGCCAAAATGGAAGTCAGCAGGAGCAGCAACGACCAAAACAACAACAACAACTTGGCCCAAAGCGTATGGAGGAGCACGAATGGATTGGGGGTTGTGCATAAGCCAGAACGAGAAAGGGGGCCTAAGCTGCAGTCGTCACCTAATCCCTTGTAGTTTCCACTCCACACGAATCATTCACAAAAATTCACAATTTAGATTTTGGCAGCACTTACAGGTAAGCTTTCAGGGTGGTGTGGAGGGGGATTTTTATATTTAGCAGATGCGTTAAAATACGATAAGTGGCTGGAGTTAGGGCTTCATGTGCATAATCTATACTATACATTTTCAACTGATTTTATTGATTCTGCATTTCAAATATATTCATTATTGAAAATACAATTTTATTTATTTTTTTTCGAAGAAAAGCATACACATTTTCGAAAATTTTAGTTTGTCAAAATTTAGAAATGCTAATTCTTAATCGATTGTGGTTGTCATAATTAGTATAAAAAACAACATTAAAACCGATTCTGAGGGGGTCAAAAATCACTCAAAAATTTACAACAATTTTGACAAGTAAAGCTCTCGGATTCATAGCTCCCATATTTCTAACGCCCATAACTTTGTCAAAACTGAACCGATTTTCAAGGTTGATGGCATTTTTGGTCCTAGATTGAGTCTGCATTTAAAATATAAGCATTTTTGAAAAGTAATTTTTTTGGAATCTTTTGGACGAAAAAAAGCATCGAAATCAAGTCCGCTCTCTTTGAGGGGGACCACTAGCAATCTACATATAAAATTTGCTAACTCTACGTTTAATATTGTAGGAAATATTCAGCTTTTATCGATTTGCGATTTGAGGTGTAGCAACATGTTATCGATTTGCCAGCCTCCGGTGGGCGTGGTACAAAAATCGTAACACTTTGTCTGAAGCAGATAACGTATGTATATATATACTCTTTTCGAGTATAAAAATTAGCTAAAAATTCATCTGTATCATAAATGAATATATTAAATTGTCGATAACTGATTTTCAGCCTAGGCTTTTCTCAGTTCTGAATAAAATAAATTGAAAATAAATAAATTTATTTTATTTAAAACTCATAATTGCCATAATTGCTCACCTGTTGTAGTTCTGAATAAATTATATAAGAGGATTACAAAACCATGTAAACAACCAAGCAATTTAACTCTTAGAAAACTGTAGCGACGTTAGAGTTATAAAAAGATTTCACGTATTGGGCCTTGTCTACAGTTTTGTAAATTATAATAAAAACACTATCTGGTACAAAATATTGTTTGAGTTTGCCGAAACTTTTAAGCAATAATCGCTTTGCTTTCTGTTAAAAGAATAGTCGCAAATTTGAATAATGGCTATAGCCATTATACTGCCTGTATCACTCAACTTTATAGCTTTCCCGGAAACACATGGATTTAGATACATTTGAGTATTCTCACCTTGTCCTGCAATTACTTTGCTTGTCTGTGGGATTTGATGCTGCAGCAGTTGATTTGAACCATTTACTTGCCACTTGCCTATGCGACCTGCTCTTAACTGACAGTCATCAGCTAATTGATTCAAGACGCACCTCTCCCCCCTTGCCCGGTCCTTACTTGCGAAATGCATTTACCTTGCTGCAGTTGCTGCTACCGGCTTATTGACCAAAATCCTTGGCCATAATCAGCTTCTGTTGCACTCAAAGTCATTTGCCTGCATCCGTGCAGCTGGCCGTGTGTGTGTGTATGCGAGTGTGTGTGTGTGCCTCGTCTGTGTTGGCCACTTTACTGCCCTGCAGCTTTGGCAAACACTTGGCGCTAGCTGCTGCAGCTGCCTTTCATTTAGAGCTCATCAAACGGTGGCCACTTTGCTGCGAGTTGCAAGCATTTGTTGCCCCTTGCCCGTTGCCCCTTGCTGCTGCCACACTTCCGCTGTCTTTTGCCTACTGTGCCCTGCATATGCTCAGGTGTCGGCCATTGTGTTTCGCCCGGCGCTGCTGTTTCAATTAGTACACAGACGACGCCTGCATTTAGCCCTTGCGCCCCGCCCCCTTGCCCACTCATTAGCAGCGCTTGCAGCTGCGGTCTGCGTTGTGCGTTCTGCGGTGTGGCCCCACAAGCCCCCAACTGTCCCGACGGCGCCGCAGTCTGGCTGCCTGACAAGCTATTGTAAACCTTTTGGCCGGGCTCACCTCTCGTTTCCTCCTCATTTTGCTAGTCCGCCCGTCAAATGCTTAATTATTTGCCATTTTTCGCAGCATACTTTTGTGCGCCCGGAATTCAAATGGCGTCACAATCTCCCTCCTTCGCTCTCGCTCTGTCGCCTGCTCTTTTCTGTCTATCTGGTGGCCATCTCTGACTCCGCATGCTTTGTGCATTTATAATCATTTTTCATAAATGTCTGACCGTTGGGCAGCGCTTGAAGCACATTTACCGTGACAGCTCTCAAAGGATTAGACGTGTTTCACATTTCATAAAAGCGCACCCAGAGACTCGCAGCGATGATGATAATGTTGACGATAATGATGATAATGCTGTGCGCTTTGTCTTCACTGTGGGCGATGATTGCTCAGCTCGTTAGAGACAGAGCTCTCTTACTCTCTATCTCTTCCACTCTCTCCGTTATGTATGCTCATCTATCTATGTTTAGTTACATCTCTATTTGCGTGGCTCCCTTTTGTTGTTGCGTTTCATTTTTATCCGTTCGCCGGTTTTTGACTTTTCGCAAAAACTGATTTAAGCCGCTTACTCACAGTAACAGCAACAGCAGCAGCAGCAACAACAGCAACAGCAGCAACAACAACAACTACGTATTCAAATACCTATTCAGCGCGCGTGGTTTGGGTAATTGACGTAACCAGAGATTATGCAGAACGGCGGCGCCTTTTGCGGGGGCGTGATTAGCACCAGTTAAAAGTCAAAACTGCACCAACAACAGCCAACTCGAATAATCGAGAAAGTTTTAATAAAGTGGAATAAAAAGGGCTCTCCAAAATGCCAATTTGGTTTAGTCAGGATCCAAATTTATGAAAACTAGTTTTAAAACAGTTTCAACCACTTTTGAGTCACTTTAACACGATTTCAAACGAAAATATTTTCCATAATTGGCTACATATTTATTTTGGTTTTTTGTTAGCCAACATAATTATTTAATGCGCAGCTATTTACTCTCTTCCATATTTTTACTGGCTTTGATAATTATTATACTTCATGTATATTATATATACATATGTATATATATAGTACTGTATTTTGACTTTTAGCTGCCTTCATTTTGGGTAATTGTTCTATTCTATGTGAAATGTCACTTTCCTCACAGGCTAAAAACGGATGAAAAAGCGTCAGCTAAGATTAAAGAAAAGAAATATACATATATCCTTATTGATGGCCTTCAAATTCAAATATTAAAACATAAATCACAGGCTTAGCTTGATGCGACTTAAGACATTAAATCTTTTAAGATTTCAAATTGGATTCACTTTAATTCGAATTACAGCAAAGCCGAAAAAAAGTTGGCCAAAATATTTGGCCATGTCGTGCAATTAAAAGTCATTTGGCAATGATCCATGAAGAAACCAGCAGCAGACACCTCAATCAGGGGGAGCTCGCGGAAGTAGAGGAGTGAGGGGGGTCGAGAAGCGCTCCGAGACTTTGTTTTATGCGTGTCTAATGATGCGTCAACGTATCCCAACGCCGGCAGCGACGCGACGTGAGCGCTGGCGTCGTATTTTGGCCGCATCATCAAATGAGGCGTCATTAAGTAATAAGTCTTTCAGCCGTGTCCAACTCCAAGTCAAAGTCCAAGTGGAAGTCCGAGCCGGAGTCGAAACCGCGTGCAAAAAGTTGAGCCAAAAGCTATTAAAAGTAAACCTGCCCACGCCCACGCCCACGCCCACCGCCCACCGCCCACCGCCCACCGCCCAGCCACAGCGACCGCACTGAAAGCGCTTAACGTTTTCATTAAGTAAGGGTGGCAAGGCAGCCAGAGGGCTTGGCTGGCGAATTTAAGTTTAAAGCGTAGCCTTAGCCAGTTGCAAAGTGCAGTTGCAAGTTGCCAGTTGCCACTTGGCAGTTGCTACTGACTGCCCCGGCAGTCAATCAGCTGGTTTGTCTGTCTGCCTGTCGCCTACTCAAGACGTGGCACTTCCGTTTCCGCTTCGCGTCTTCAAGCAAAAGACGAAAACGAAGAAGCAGAGGCAGCTGCGCACAGAGCTAGAAAAATGAGCATTGCATCAAACTGACAACACATTTTTTTATACACTTTTTTTTAAGTGTTTCTAGTGCTAGGGCGCTGTTTTTGATTTCGCTTTCGTCTTTTGTGTATGCGGCCACACAATGGGCGACACGCCCCCCGCCCCCCGCTCTCTTCACTTGCCAATCCTCGCACTTTGCCGCTGTTCGCCTTGGGGTTTTGTTTGCTGTTTCCGCCTGGGCGCGAAAAGTGGTTTCTATTTATTTATTTATATCCCCATTGTGCAGTTGCAGTTGTCGATGCATTTGGCAACTGAGCAGAGCTGAGCTGGAGGGGCGGAAGCGGGTGAGGGGGGACGGGCGTCGGGGGCCGAGAGCTGATGCAAACTTTCAGGTCGATTGGGCGTGCCCGGGCACTGCAGAAAAGCATTAGATCTGAACGATTTGGCAGCTAAGCGCGCGCTAAGCTGTGAACTAGCAAAGGGATTAGCCGGCAAATCCCAATAGAATTTTAGGCTGCAGCTCCTTGCAAAGGACAATGGGACTCGGAGGAGTCTGTGTCTGCGTCTGTGTCTGTATCTGTATTTGTATCTGTATCTGTATCTGTATCTATATCTATATCTATATCTATATCTATATCTATATCTATATCTATATCTATATCTATATCTATATCTATATCTATATCTATATCTATATCTATATCTATATCTATATCTATATCTATATCTATATCTATATCTATATCTATATCTATATCTATATCTATATCTATATCTATATCTATATCTATATCTATATCTATATCTATATCTATATCTATATCTATATCTATATCTATATCTATATCTATATCTATATCTATATCTATATCTATATCTATATCTATATCTATATCTATATCTATATCTATATCTATATCTATATCTATATCTATATCTATATCTATATCTATATCTATATCTATATCTATATCTATATCTATATCTATATCTATATCTATATCTATATCTATATCTATTTCTACATCTCTAGTTACATCTGTTTCGATATCTACCTTCATCTTACGCTCTTTATTGTCGCTTAAGCTAACTTGTATTCATCACATACTTGAAGGAAGAACTTTTGTTAGACTTGGAAAAACTTCAGCAAGACTTAATGTCAATTTGTTGAGCGGCCAAGTTTCAGTTTCTTCACGAGTTCTTCTTATTCTTCTGGCATTTTGATGCACACGCACAAGCGCATATGAAAGATGAGCGCAAATACGTGTCTGTGTGTGTGTGCGGCGAAAGTTTATAATCCTTTACGGAGCTGAGAACTAATTGCAATGTAAATAAATTACAAGCGACATCGGCAGCAACAGCCAGTCCCCCAACTGCCCCGATTCCCCCGACAGCGCCAACACACAATATTTCACTCAATATTCAAAAGCAGGCAAAATGCAATGCTCTTCTGCTCTCCTCGCTCGCATTCTCGCCCGCTCTCCCTTCCTCAAAAAACGCATTCAACTCGACTTAACTAACTATTAAGCACTACTTCAAGTTTTACACAGGATATATGCATGTATTTGCACTTGCGTTGTCCCTGCTGTCTTTGCAGCATTGACTTTGTTGCATACCCTGCAATTTTAGGTTAGCTCAATAATATCGTGTGCTTTGCACGACCGTGCAAAAACTCATTTTTGCATCTCTTTCACAGATATCTTTATCTTATTTAGATGTGTAGATTGTATACCTTATATCGCATACTTAGAAAATAAAGAAAATAAACGATTTTTGGAACTTAATTAATACTCCAGTAAGTTTAAAATTGATTAAATTTAAATTTAAGAACGTCAAAAATATTTGAGAATCAAGTGTTTCAGAAATCTTTAGTACAAACTGAATTCGAACTGTGTAGAGTATCAGGAGTTATTCTATTTTCATGGGGTATTACTTGATTTTACTTGTAGTCGACATTACTCGCAGCGCGTCCTTGTCGTTGGCATTATGACTCTGTATATGTGTGTGTGTGTGTGCGTCGTTGTCCTTGTCGATTTACATGAGTTGCAATTAGTGTGCTCTAGCTCAAAGCTCTTGCAGCTTTGGCAACACTTTTCGGCCCCCGTACACGCCCCTTCCCGCCCCTTCCCGGCCGGGCTGGCCTTGGCGAAAGCGAGATGCGGCATGTTGCCCGCCTTGCCCATTGTTTGCGGTTTACTTTTGTGTTATCCAAATGTGCCGGAAAGTGTTGGGCCCGTGTGATCCTTGCTCTACACCAGCGTGCGTGTGTGTGTGTGTGTGTGCATGTGCGCGTGTGTGCAGCCCTCGTGCCTATCAACTGCATCCGGCTGGCACATCCGTTGGGCAACAGCTTTCAGCTTTTATGGCTTTTAAATAGTTGCAAGCGCCCGTTATCCAACTGCCCTTGGCCGGCCAGCACCCGTCCCTCCCCTACCACCCTCCGGCGCCCCCTGGCCTTTGAATTTTTGCTGGCTAGTCCTTCCACTTCATCCTACAGCTGCCCACTTTTGACAGGCTCTTGGCAGGCGCCAAATTTATGACTGTATTAAAGAGTTTGCCGACTTTTTGCAGCACATAATTTTTGCATAGTTTTTGGCGCCCGAGCTGTTGCAGCCGCCCCCGCCCCCTCCCACCGCTGCCCCCTGTGAAATAAACGTTATGTCCAGTGACAAAACGCGGAGAGTGCATTGGGCTGCCGGCTGTGGGCGTGGCAGGTTCCAAGTTATGTGCAGCTTCTTGCCAAATACTTCAAAGTTGCCTGAAAAGTTGCCCCACAAAGGGGATGGGGCCCCCCCCGCAGGAGGCAGATGACCAGCTGCAGTTCCAGGCAGTGCACACACGCATACACATGCACGTCAAACACTGCTCGCTGCAATGTTGCTGCTGGCAGCAGCAGCAACACGTTACTTAATCGCCCCGGTGGGCGTGTGGGCGTGGCAGTGTATGCGTGTTGCTGTTGTGCAACTATTTAAATGTTGTTTTAAGCCTCATTGTTGGCCAGGCCAAGCGACAACTTGTCTGTGTGTGCTGCTTGTTGCTGATTTCCTGTTGCAGGATGTGTTGTAGGATATGCCTGTTGTGGCTTGATCCTGCAGGGGGAGGGGGGGCATGCCTGGACATGCGGCAATGTGTGGCAGCCTGTTTATGTGTGTGCAATCGTTGTTAAACATTGTGTTGCCGTTGCTGCTGCTGCTGCTGCTGCTGCTGCTAGTGCGGCAACAACAGCTCATGAGTGCCGCAATGATACTTGAGGCAGCCTCACATGCGCGCACTTCATTTGCTTCTTGACGAGCGCTGATAATGCACGCGCTCCACGCTGCTTTTTACTTTCACCAGCAACAACAACAAGGGCAGCAGCAGCAGCAATTGCCTGGGCAGCAACTTTGTTGCAGAGCATTAAGGACACGCCACACACCCGTTGCCATTCATTGTTGGGGCTTAGTCAACTCCAAGTCGAGTCTTAGTTATGGCCAGCTCAGCGGTATGTTGTTGTTGCTGCTGTTGTTGTTGCTGCTGCTGTTGCTGTGTGGCTGCTGCTGCTGCAGTCGTCTCGAGTTCTTATGTGAAGTGCACTCTTTATGTTAATAGTTGACACTAATTAGGTATGTTTGCACAACAAAGCGCTCCACAACACAATGCACTGGTGTGTGTGTGTGTGTGTGTGTATGTGTAGCAGACATGGCGTATACGTATTATGCCAAGTCCAACAAACAGCACAAAGACTTTGTTAGTGGCGCCGTTTGAGGCAGAACAGAACAACAGAGGCAGAGAGAGAGAGCCTACAGTGAACACTGCCTAGAGAGTACTTACTAAGAATATTATAAAGCATGCGAGGTTTCTACATTTTTCAAAATAAATTTCCGGAGCCAATTTCCGACTATTAAATAATTAAATATAATATATATATAATATAAAACTGAGGAAACATATTGCCTCTAAATACTGGTGAAGAATATTTATATACTTAATCGCAGACCTCAGTAGATGAGACATTTTATAATAAAATAATAATAACATAAGATTTTAGTCTCTGCGATATAAGAAAACAATGTTTTAAAATCGATTTTTATCTATAGTCGAAAAGTCCTTCTTTATGTTACACACATTTGCAACAAACCATTATAGTTTGTATGTAACAATAACCTATACTTTAAATAATAAGACCATATATTATTTTCAAGCCCTATATTTCGTTTGTATAGTTACCACTGTACTTTGCAAGCGGCACATTTAACATTCGCAACAACAACATTCGCATTGTCGTTGTCACCGTTCTTAAGCTCGTTGTTGTTGTTGGTCCACATAATACGGTGTTAAGCATAGAGCACAACTATTACTTAATCATTTTAACCTGTTTAAGCGGCTTAATGTGCCACGAGTGTGTGTGCGGGTGTGTGTGTGTGTGTATTTGCCTTGTGTGCCCAACGAGCTGTGTGCGAGGTCTCTGGCAGTTCCCAGTTCCACAAAGCTGCTCTCGAGTGCCATACGAGCATCTTAAAATTCACTCGAAAGTTTAGGCACCCACTTCAACACACATACATGACACCTGCCCCCTCCCCCCCCCTCCCTCCTCCTACACTCAGCTATTGTTGCACAAAGTGTAAAACTAGCCGTGGCTGCAACAGCAGCTGCTCCTCCTGCGTCCACTGCCTGGATATGTGTGGCACACACTTCGTTGGCTATGCAGATGTCGCTCCGGCTTTGGCGGTGGTGCATGTGGTGCTGTGTGGTGCGCCCCCCGCCGGCACCGCCAATCAGGCATCCGTTGTTGTTGCTTTTAATGAAATTTTAATTTGCTGCGGATATGCGCAGTCAGTGCGCGCCTGCGAACTTGGACAGAAGCTGCGTCGGCAATAGACCAGGGACCGGCTCCAACTTTATCGCCAGCTCCCCCCTCGTCTCCGTCCCCTCCTGCATCTGCCGTTGGCCCCATGCGCCACACAATTACTTAGACTTATGTATGATTTATGTCTATGGCTCTGCAGCCTCCGCATCTGAAGCTGAATGGAGACGAGGTGCAGCGGGCGTTGAGTCTGGTGTTTACTGTACTGGCAGCACACAATGCAACCGAACGGTGGGGCGACTCCTAATTTGTAGCGGGCGAGTGGCAATTGGGGCAAGGGGCGCGGGAGGCGTGCGGGGCCACGTCGATGAAGTTGCTCTGCTTTTTGGCAGCGTCATTTTTTAACACGCATGCGGCTTTGATGTGCTGCGCGCTGCTGATTGATGGCCCATGCAAAGTTTGATTGAACACCGAAGGGAGTCGGGTGTGGGTCGGGGTGTGGCAACCAGTCTGTGGCACGAGGCGTGTGCGGGCCGGGGGCAGCTGCGGCTCGACTTGTGTGTTTAGAGAACTTCCGCAATCGGGCGCAGCAGACAAATCGGCTGTAAATCTTGAGCAATTTGAATTCCGAAATCGCTTTATGGCCTGCTAATAAGAGCTCAATTGATGCAACTCAAGTCGCAATCGAATCGAATTTTCCAGTTTCTGCCACAAATCGGTGTAGTTCCTTTGAACCTAGCAATAAATAATTATCTCCGAAGTGCCGATATTCGAAGCAGAAGCCATCTCCAATCTTATTTATATATAGTTATACATTTTTTATTCAAAGGCTAGTTCAATCTACCAAACAGTTCAGATTATTTACTTATTATTTCTTTTTATTTATTACCATTTTTTGTTCTTTTAATAAAAACTAAAACATTTACTACATAAATTGCTCTCATTTCAAGTTATCTTGTTGGATCGGAACACATATCGTAATATAGCGGGATTAAAAAAAAAAACGTGTTAGGCCATTTAAAGGAAATTGTTGTACATATCCCAACATATGGGCCAAAATCCCAGCAGCACCGAACTACTTTACTTAATACATAGTACTAATAGAAACAAGTAGAATGCTCCAGTCGGGAGTGGTCGACTATGAGATACCCTGAACCCGGAAAATGCGTTATTTTCACGGGAAGAGGTGTCAAAAATTGTATCTAAGAGATATATTTTCAGATATATGCATTTATGTATATCGATCTAAACTTGATCTGCGTTTGACAGCAACTTGTAGAACGAGACAGGGTTAAATGGAATGGGCTAAAAATATATATGCTTTGTCAACCCTACCCTTCAAAGTTTTTCCCCTTTTTCAATGGTATCGGGGTATGAAAACGATTTTCAAAACATTTTTATACATTTTGGTCCAATGATCTATCCAGATCGCAAGGGTATTTAATCATCGACCAAAGAGTTGTCTCCCGTTCTCCTCACTTTGGGAACTGTGATTGCTGGCCATGAGTCAGCATCGAATGGAGCTCACGACTCTGATTTGAGGTCCAGGCGAAGTGGCCAAGATTCAGTGTAGTCATCTGCATTTTTTATCAGTCAGCAGGCAGTGGCTTTCGCTCAGTCCCCGAATCGAGCGAACATTCAAATTTCTGCAATGTAACGGCGAATGAAACACATAAACAATTTATAAAACCTGAATTATCACAAAAACGTAAAAATGATAAGGCTGAAATGGCGCTGGTGCGCCTAAGACAGCCGGGCTCCACGTTATCCCATCCATGTCCTGGCAGCCAGCGAACGCGAGAGCGACAGCGACAGCGACAGTGACACTTGCGGCATGACAAGCTGACATGGATTGTGGATGTGCCGTTAGGACGAGGACGAGGACGAGGACGACGACGAGGACGAGGACGCTGACTGTCAGCGATTTGTATAAAGTTGGCTGCGCCTCCAGCGCGGGGGCGTGCCACGCGCAGCCCGTGCGGCTGAGGTGGAGGCGTGTGCGTTACAAGACAATAATTGTGACTGGGAGCGGGATCATCAGGAGCAGTCCTTCCATCTGGAGTGTCGCACATAAATGTGATTACATCGCCCCGCTGAGGGTGGCAACTCCGCTTAAGACGCACGGCTCAAGCACTCGGATAGACATCCAGTCCAGTCCAGTTCCGTTCGAGTGGAGCCGCCAGGAGCTTCTGGCAGTGATTTGTCATTTTGATGCCACTCGTTGTTGTCTAGCGCCCATAAATAAGCATCTGCAGTTGTGGATTGCTGTTCCTATAACGCTATAAGTATCATCTATATATCTCTATACATCCATCTGCATTCCTATTGCTGGCGGTCTGCCTCGATAAGAAGGTCCTTCAATGCCACAATCGTCTAATCGAAGTGTGTACACACTGACAGCCACAAAAGGGCAAGAAACTATTCGAAATATGGTTCAGTTTGAGGTGCTTTATTTTTATTAAATTTTGTAATATTTTATTGATGGGTGGTTTGAAAGTAAGATATAATTATTCATTTTCAACTTTTATCTAAACGTTTCAAAAGTTTTTTTTAATTACACTTTCAAAAGTCATGAACTAATTTTTTTCAACATTTATTAAAAAAAATCAAAAATAAAGTATAATACATATTTGTAAAGACATTTTTATATAAATCGAATCCACGAAAATGTATCTTTATTGTGCCCTGAATAAAACATGATTCTATTCATCCCATTATAGCTAAACAAGAAATTAAGTTTGGACACATAAAATAGTATGACGAACATTATATGTATGTACATCCTTAAATGCAGCAGTTGAAACACAATCGTTGTACATACATATATTTGAGGCCCCTTAACAACATGGGAGCCCCCACCCGGGCACCGGTCAACCGCATTGTAAGCTTGCTCAAGTCGCTTTAAGTTCCCATCATGCCCTGCCGCAGTGGTAGGGTATTGGGTTTCACTTCTTGGCCCGCCGGCTGAAATATATCTGTTCATAAATTTCGCGCCCGTGAAATCTGTAATATAAAAATTGTCTACTGTCTGTTTTTTTGCTCGCATCTTTTTTGGCTTTTTTGTTTTATGATAAGCACAGTTGCTGTTGTTGTTGTTGGTTTTGGCTTTGTCGTTGTGTGTCAGTGGGGTGGGCGTGTGTTTTGGGGGGTTGGGGGGAGGGGAGAACGGCTGCTTAATAGAACAAATATTGAAACAAGTTGGCAAACGAGGGTGTCTGCTCTCAAAGCTGGCGGCATGGGCTGGCAGGGTGGTTTGGTTATTCACCTCAAACTGCCACCCCCCTGCCCCCCCCCGCCCGTTATCTGCGCCCCTTGCCAGCTGTGTGTGTGTTTGTATTGTATAATGGGCATTTCATAGACCATTGACCAATGGGTGGGCGCATCGCAGCGGGCCGCAGCTGATTAATTGGGTTCCATGATTGTCCTGGCAACTCGGCCTGCGCCCGTGCCGAGCGTCCAGCGTCCAGCGTCCAGCGTCCAGCGTCCAGTGGCTACTGCTACGGCTGCTCACTTGCATGCGTTTAATACGTTTATTAATTACATTCCGGCCGACATTGTCGCTGGACATTGGCCAAGGCACAAAAATGTTGTGCGAAAGGTTCAACAACGTGTAAGTAATTGACGCTCGAACAGAGTGAGGGAGAGCGGGAGAGAGAGCGAGAGAGAGTGGGGGAGGGGGAGCGAGAGAGGGACGGCATGCCTTGGTGACAATTTAAGTTAATGTCTCCGCTCCGCCGCCAGCCCTGGCCGCAGCACCTCTCGCATATTTGCGCCAATTAATTTGTTAAATAAACGCATTTGTCCGGCGACGACGTCGACGTCAGCGTCGCTGCCAGCGGCGATGCGTGCGTGTGCGTTAATTATGTGTACGTGTGCCAGTGTGTGTGTGTGTGTGTGTGTGTGCTGGCATTCGTGTTAGTTACGGCTGCGTAATTGCATTAAGCAGCGCTCGTGATCCCCGTGATCCACCTGACCAGTTGCCCACCCACCCAGCCCCGCCCCCTTCCCCCTGGTGAGCATTTCTTATTAATTGATTGGCATTGGCCGTCGACGCAACTGCAGCATCAGCGGCAGCTGCGGTGGCGACTCCTTTTTAATTGAATTCCGCGCTCCCGATATGTATTGTATTATTATTGTTGTTATTGTTGTTGTCGCTGCCGCTGCCGCTGCCGCTGCTGTGTACTGATTCCTTTTTCCCCCGGCGCGCATTTCCATAAATCAATTTTAATTGTAGGTAATTATTGGTCAAGTTTTTTCCCATTCGTTTTCGTGGCAGAAAACCTGCTGCCCAGCGCAAAATTTGTGTGCCGACATTAATTGTGCTGAAATTGTTATCATATTCGCCCCGTTCAATCATGGAACTTTTCCAAAATCTCCGCACTGCAACCGCTGTGGCTCGGTGGCAGCTGCACCACTTTAAAGACGCTTTAACACATACTCAGAAAGCTGATTTCCTTAAATTGAGCTTCTTCCTCGCCAAGTTCCCGAACAAAGTCAAACATTGTTGAACTTTGTGCAATGAAAAATGAACCTTTTAACGTGTCAATAAGAATATTAATACTTTATCTGATGCGGGTTATCAGGAGTATATATTTCAAGCTCTAGTGAAGTCTCCGAGTATAAAAAGTATAAAAAAATACTAAATTGAATATCAGTAGCCGACTTTCCAACTACTCAGTATAAGACTGATCGAGTGGGACCCTCAGGGATATCGCCTATCCCTACAAAGGTAATAAATTTCCCGTTGCCCCGCCGGCTTTGGTGAAAGAAAACCTTTATTATGTTGCCGGCCTCTATCATTCATTTGGCTCATATTTTATTCAGCCCTTAGTCAATTGGCCACATAAAAAGCATTTGGCTAACACTATAACTCTCCCAAAAATGGGCAATTGAAATTCATGTTTTCTGTTTCATAGCCACTTACCGGTCGGCAGTTCGAGTTCATATTGAAATTTCTCCCCCCCCCCCCCCCATGCATATGCATTATGGACCCAAACTAGTTGAGGCCCCCGCCTGCCGGCGTGCGTATTTGTCTTGGCCTTCAACTTAACTTGGCTCAAGTGCCACTTGTCTAAATGACCACTTGGGTGGGCCGCACGGAAACCTTAAACCCTTGCGAGTCCTTTCTGGCTGCGCGGCACGGGTAACCAGCATCAGCATCAGCATCTGGTTCCATCTGCTTCACGTGCCACATTTCACATTTCGTATTTCATATTTTGCGGCAATTGTCGTGGCGTTGGGTTTTTTGTTTCTGCTCATAGCCGGCAAATACAAATGGCCAAGTTTATGGCTTGGCCATTTCAATTTCATGCAGCTTGACCACCGCATTTACAAAATGTTTCCCCACCCCCCTCCCCCGGCCATGGACTGCGGACGCTTGCGAGACACTTGAGCTGCCACTCTCTGCTCCTTGCATTCTCAATTTCCACAAGGCACTTGAACACTTTGGCACTTTTTTCTCACAGTGTAGCCGCTGCCGTCCGGGGCCCCATAGTTGTTCAAACTTGAAGTATCATTGACCCTTTCGGGGGCGCAGTTGGGCACGGTTCGCAGCCATAGGCGCAACAGTTGCCGCATTGAGTTAAGCGTCGGCGGCCCAGAAAATTACCTTAAAATATAAACAAGCGCTAGCCCGCCGAAGGGGCGGGGGGGATTGGAGGGGGGCCAGAGCGTGCCAAGCAACGTGTGAAAATAATGAGCAGGCATGCTTAGCACAATAGCACAGGTCCAAAAAGGGGTTGGTGGTGGGGAGGGGGTAGGGGGGAGGGGGGCCCTGAAGAACAAACAACAAAATGTTGTTGCGTGTGTGTGTGTGCACGGTAGTGAGAAAAATGCAATCGAAATCCCTGGAAAGTCATTTTCAAAACTCAAAAACTAGCTCAGTGTGTCTTTGTGTGCGTGTGTGTCTGTGTGTGTCTGTGTGTGATCCATCATTCAGTTGCTAAACAAACAAAAGCAACATCTGCAGCAGCAGCAGCAACTGCGGCGTTAATTTGCTGCCTTCGCGTTGAAAATAAAAATTAATATATGCCGCAACACGTTTCAACTTCCCAAACGAAAGAGACAGCAGCTGAGTGTGCGATAGAGAGCGCCGACTGTGAGTGTTTGTTGATTTTGAGCCGTGGCGGGAGTGGGACAGGGGAGGGGGAAGGCAGGGGCCGGAGCTACGCAGCTTCAGTTGAAAATAGTTTCCGCTGAAAAAAAGCAGCACTAGCCACGCATCCACGACAGCAACAATAGATCCCCCCCCCCCCGCGCAGCGAATCAGGCACTGGGAAAGTGCATGATTCAGCGGGTCAGTCAATGGCCACGCCCCCTAATTACGCGCAGTGTGAAGAGCAGCGCAACAAGGAAGTTAATTTGATTTGTATTCCTGCCACTTGCCTGCCACCAGCAACTGCATTAAGTTGCACGCCCCGCCCCACTGTCTGCCACAAAGGACGCGCTGTGGCTTCAGCTAGTTCTTGGATTAAGGAATCCCAGCTTGGAGCCACCAAACTATATTTTGGCACCAAATCGAAATAAAAACCACTCGCTCTTAAATCTGAGCGAATTGTATTCTCAATTTAAGAACGGTATCCAAGAACCACAAATAATCCTACTTTAAATAAATGTTCGTGGAATGCTTAAAGCATTTTATTTTAAAGCTACACAAAAATTGATTTCTTCAGTTTGTCGAAGCTTAAATACCCTTGTCGATATATATTTTAGCTTTAAAATATAAAATAATTATTAGTTAATAAATGGAAATAAGGAAAGAGATTGAGATAATTTTTAGTCCGTCCGGCAAAGTATGCCTATGAGAGAAAAAAGAACATAGGTTGCTACCACAGAGGTAGTCAGATATTGTAGAATTTAAATAAAGATAAAACATAATAAACAGCAAAAGGAAATATAATTGTAAAGTAATTGTTTTACATACTTGTAATCTTCGTATACTTTTTTTGATAAGGATCCAGCCAAATATTTCAATGCTAAATGTTAGGTCAACGAACAAATTATAATATCTGATTTACTTTCTTGTTCCGTTCCTTTTCTTACCGTATCTTACCTTATCCAACTAGAGCCCAAATACTTGCCACACGCAAAAACAAATGTACCCCACATTGATACGATTTGTATCTGTTTAAGACTTCAGTTTGCTCAAACATAAACAGGTAACAAGATGGCTTAGTCCTGGGCTTGTGCTCGAAATACCCAGCCCGGGACAGTAAACAACTCGAGAAGTGTCACCCGAAATGAGCTGTCAGAGCGGCTGCTGCCACCGAAGGGGGCATATTTGGACTTGGCTTAGTGAGAGCTCGGCGGCGGAGAAAAGACGGCAACGAAAGGGCAAGACACGAGACAATGTGCAAACTATGCTCAGCAACTGCGAGTGCATGCACAGTGGGGCAAAGTCGATTGCAGAAATGCGAAGGCAAGTTCTTTATTATTATTATTATTATTTGTTTTATTTTCCAATTTGAGTTTCTGCTTACTTAATATCGTATAGCATTTCTATATATGTAAACACATTTAGATAGGAAAGCAAATGCCGAAGAATACACGAGTCTCGACAAATTTGAAAATGAACAAATATTTAGCCAATTATGTGGAGGGCATGTGTGATCGCAGCTCCAGAGGATGTCTCCGGGTGTGTGCAATGAATTGCATTTCTTTTTGTTGCCGCATTCGTAATGAAGACAAGTCCCGAAATAAGGGAACAAAAACCAGTAGCTGCGACAAGGACACGGCCTAGACAATGCAGTGCCGGGCCGAGTCCGCTCCAGCTTCATGTTTGTTTGTCTGTTTGTTTGCCAACTGTCTGGGCGAGCAAACGGGCCAGGCAATAAAATAAGCAGCAAAATGAAATGGCTGCAGACATTGGCAGCCAGCGACGGCATCTTGGAGACTTTCGCCCACAGCCGCTGCACCTGCAGGCGAAGATATATTGAGCTAGTTGCCAGAGGAGGCCCGGGGATGGGTCGCGGCTTGGCGTGGGCGCAGCCAGCGTCGTTTTTCTTGTTCGCCTGTCGCAAATAGTAAAAATATTTACCAATAGACGAAGGCGTTGCTCGCAATGCTGCTGACTCAACTATCCCACTCAATCTATATCCATTTTTCCATCTCTCCGCTGCGTGGGCCGGGCGCCAGCTAACGAGTGGCCTTTGAGCGGCACGTTCGTGTTTAGACTCTTAACACATTTTTCGGTTCGCTTTCGTTTCGACTCGAGTGCAATCAGCAGAAGGAGTCGGACAAAGGACACGGGACAGGGGACAGGGGACAGCAGACAACAGGCAACATAAAACGACGGACGCTCCTTGCCCGGGACAGCGGCACGTACAGCGTTGTCTCGCCCAGACAGTTTGCAAACAGAAGACACAACGCAATCCCCCCCATCCCCCCCCCCCTTTCGCTGGCTTAGCCAAAAAGCTTTCACTGCTGGTCCTGCCCGTCCATCCTTCCGTCCGGCCCTTCAAGATAAAACTAGTGGATCAGCAGCACTTAATTACATGAAACGAAAACTGTTAACATTTCGGGCTGGCTGCCGGGGCAAGTGGCCCCGCCATTGTTACGGCCCGGGCCGTTCTAGGCTCATAAAAGCATTGAGTGATGGCATGTGACATGATAATCATCGTCAACGCCGGCCAAACTGTGCCCGAGCCTCGGATTCAAGGCGCTGCACTCCAATAAATAGAGAAAGGGAGAGAGGGAGAGAGATAGAGAGAGAGAGAGAGAGAGTTAAACGCTGGCGCGTGCAGCCATAAAAGTGAACGCTTCCGGGTTACGGCCTGGTGGGTGGGTGGGTGTTAATTGACCTAATTGCCGGCTGGGCGTAGTCGGGAGCGATTGAAAGCGGACCAAACTTAAGCTGGCATAAATATGGCAATATTTATGCGGCCTGGGGCCGACCGGGGCCCACGGCCAGAATGGGTGGTCGGTGCGGAGTCGCGTCCGCGGTGGACTCGCAAGTTGTATAATCTGATGCGATTTTGCGATTTGTGAAGCGGACAAACAGAGAGAAGCCGCTTTTAAAAATGCAGCAGCGACAGCAAGAACAACGAACAACAGGACGGGGCAGCATCAGGCAGTTGCCATAAAAGGAGCTAAAGTACAAATCGTTGTCACATGTGAGCCGCATTTTTATGGCCGCCGGCTTGGGAATTTCTGTTGCTGCCGCATTGGCCAAAAGCCTCCGGCCAGCGGAATTTATTGTGCGCGCTGTAAATGGCCTGGAGCAGGCCGCTGTTTGGGCATCGGCCAGTGGCCACTTTGCCAGCACCACCAGCACCACCTCCGACTCCTGCTGCTCCCATTCAAATGTGCAACAGGTCAACTAGGCTCAGCTCGCAAACTGGCTGCGGGCGCTGCAATTTTTATTGCTTTCACGAGAAACGCTCGAGGCCCTTAAAAGGCCGCGCCGGCCGGGCCGTGGTTCCACTGGCTGCTCCTCTGGCCACTGGAATGCATTGGGAATCGGGCAGCCAGTGGAGAGACAAAGATGATTCAATTGATTGATTGATTGATTGATCGCTACCTGTTGCCCGCTTCTGTCCCAAACAACAACAGCGACCACAAACGACAACGATCCCAGCGATAACCCCTCCACAAAAATCCCCCTCCCCCTTCGGCCTTGCCTTATCAGCTAAGCAGCTCGCAAATGACCCAGAGATCTGAATTGAGCTGATGACGTGCTGATTTTGAGATTCACGTGGCTAAATAACAACAAGATCATCGTGATTGAAGAGATCAAAAAGGGAAAACATTTGCTGGAATGCAGTTAGAATCTAGTTCAGGCTCGGAAAGTATTTCAATAACAAATTATATTTGATAATATTATGAGAGATTAAGTCGAATTGCCACAACTGAATATTCCAATTTTCAAATATCTAGGGTGAACTAAACGAGACTTGCGGCTCGTTTGAACAAGTTCCGCACTCGGGCGCAGCTCTCCGTGTTTACAATGAGCTGGCAGGCAAAGTCCACGCCGAGTGCGCTGATAAGGCGCATCTGCTGATTTCACTTTCACGCTCTCCCGGCATCCGCCAGATACGTTTGGACGCTCGATCGCGGCGGTTCATTCACTCGTTCTTCCGAGCACGTTCGCCAAGTTCTCGCCATGATGCTGGGCATAAGGCGCGCCGTGGCGCGGCTGGGGCCCGCGATGAGCCGCCGGCTGAGCGCGCGCATCGTGGACGGGGCCTACGTCGAGGTGCAGCCGGAGCCGGCGCCATCGACGGCGGCGCTGAGCTTTCCGGGCGTCTGGCTGCGCGACAACTGCCGCTGCCCGGCGTGCTTTCACAGCAGCTCGCAGTCGCGCCGGCTGGACTGGGACCGCTTCGATGCGGGCGTGCGGCCGCTGGCGCTGCGCGTCGACGCCGCCGCGGAGCAGCTGCACGTGCGCTGGAGCGACGGGCACGCGAGCAGCTACGAGCTGGACTGGCTGCGCCGCCGCAGCTTCGACGGCGCCGCCCAGCGCGCCTACCTGAACGACTGCTACCGGCCGCGGACGAGCCACTGGGCGGGCGCCCAGTTCGAGCGGATCGCGCAGCGCTTCGACTACGACCGGGTGATGGCCGAGGACGACGCACTGCTGCACTGGCTGCAGGCGCTCGCCGTCTACGGCGTGGCGCTGCTGAGCGGCGCCCCGCTGGACAGGGGCGTGGTGCGCCAGCTGGCCGAGCGGGTGGGCTTCATACGGCGCACCACCTACGGCGAGGAGTTCGTGGTGCAGGCCAAGCCCGGCGCCAAGAACTACGCCTACCTCTCGCTGCCCCTGCCCCTGCACACGGACCTGCCCTACTACGAGTACAAGCCGAGCGCCAACATTCTCCACTGCGTGGTGCAGACCAAGTCGCCCGGCGGCAGCAATCTCCTCGTGGACGCCTTCCACATCGCGGACCGGCTGCGCCGCGACCATCCCGCGGACTTCGACCGCCTCAGCCGCACGCCCGTCGACTGGAACGACATTGGCAGCGAGGATGGCCGCGAGTTCCACAACATCTGGCGGGCGCCCGTCATCTGGTGAGTAGCTGCGTCCACTGCCGCCGGCCAGCCAGCTGAACGTTCCACTCTCCCCCAGCCTGGACGCCGCCGGCGAGTACACGCGCATCAACCACAGCGTGCCGCAACGCGACAGCCACTTCAACGTGCCCCTGGAGGAGGTGCAGCCCTGGTACGAGTCCTACGCCCGCTTCGTGCGACTGGCACGCGCCGACGCGCACGCCTTCAAGACCCAGCCGGGCGATGTCCTGACCTTCAACAATCTGCGGCTGCTCCACGGGCGCACCGGGTACGACGACACCGCGGACAACTCGCGCTACATCGTGGGCGCCTACCTCGACTGGGACATCATCTATTCGCGGCTGCGCGTGCTCAAGCAGCGCTCCGGCGGCCCCAGCTCCCCCTCCGCCCCAGCCCCAGCTGCCTAAATGCGCCAATAAAAGTCAGCGACATATTTTCCAAGCCATTTGCGTTTAGCTCATTTGAATAGTTGCCCGGCTGCAGGCACAGCACATATGCCTGAAACGGCCCCGCCCACGGTTGTGTGCTGTTTGGCGCCCTAATCCCGCGCCACTCGCTGAACTAAATCCAAGAAAACTCCGACGTCGTCATTGGCAGTTAAAGCAGCTCAAGCGCGAAAATGAAAAGTTGTAAAAAATCATGATGATCCTGGGCGCGTTGTTGCGGATTATTAGCGTCAGGATGCTGACAAATCGCTTGTGAAGATGATTGACAGCAAGGAGGGGCTGAATGGGGGGGGGGGGGGGTGGGCGCAGTGTCTCCAAATTGGCCAGCAGTCGCTGCCACATCCGCATCCGCGTTCAGTAAACATGCAAATTTCGCCTCGGCTTCTAAAGTGTCAAATGTTGTCAGGTTGTGCCGCCACTCAAGGATGTACATACCTGCCACAGCACTCCAGAAGTGCCCCCACACCCCTTGCTCCCCCTGTATATGCATAGTAGACACTATTCATGTTTGGAGTGCATTAACCTTTAGCCGGCGCTCAATGAAAATGCCGTTAATCGCTTAACACTCGGCATTCCAAGCGCTTGGGGCCTCATATGAATGGCAGCGGGTGGCCCCCCCTCCCCCTGCCCCTGCCCATGCCCCTGCCCCTCCCCACCACACACTGCTGCTGCTGCTGAAACTTTCTATGCCAATTTCTTTTGAATATTTTATAGAGCTCCATTATGCCTACTTATGTCTTGTTATAGTAATAAAATAAAATTTAAAAAACGTAGCTGGGGGCGTCCTCGAAATCGTTAAGGAAAATACGAGTAGGAAAAATATACTGTAACTGTTCAAGGCGAAGCACCACCGACAACTCGGAGGTCTGAAAACATTTTTTTGAACAACATGGCAGCAACAACAACAACGACAAGAACAACTACAGCAGTAATAGCAAAGCAAAAAGGAGTGAGAGCAAAAGTGAAGCAGCCAGCAAAGGCCTAAGGGAAGGGCTCGCCCAGGCTGCGGTCGAATCGGCCAGTTCGACTGCACAGCGCCCTGTAGGTCGCGAACACACTTAATACCATTTTGTAATATCTTTTATTTGACATGTACTCACAGACGCAAGTGTATCTCAAATCCTGAGATATCCTGTTGATATCTTATTAAAAAAATTATTATAAGATATTATTTTATTTGTATCTGTCGGATACATTTGTATCTCAGAATAGAACCGATCCTCAAAAAGTATGCCACAAAGCATGGTCGTCTGTCATAACTGAAACCAATCAAGTCTTGCATATCGTGTTGCATACTTTTGGGGCATGACCGATGCGTTCTCCAAATACGAATTTGAATTTGTGACAATCGACTGGGCTGTCGGTGTAGAGCATCGGAACTTTTCTTTTGGCTTTCGTGCGCTGCGAAGAGCATTTCCGCATTGCCTGCGTCGCGTTGCGCCTTGGGGCCAACGGGAGCTGATCCTGTGCCTGGTCGGTCAGAGTGTGTGTATTCGTATTCCCTTAACACGCATCATGACGCCCAGACGGAAAGCGTAAAACTTGTGCAGCGGCGGAGGGAGCGAGAGAGCGCAAGCTAGAGCGAGACAAAACGAGAAGTCTATAAAAAGTTTACTTTTTTAATACTTTTCGCATTTATATGTAATAAAAATCTTGTAAAATGCGCCTTTTTTGCACTTCACAATGCGGCCCGTGAGTATGCGAGTGTGCGAGTGTGTGTGTGTGTGTGTGCTGGCTTGTGTGTGAAAGCTGCATACCCACGTTTAGGGTTCAGTGCAAAATTCTGTTATACTCGACTGCCGCCGGCAACAACTATGACTCGGGTTTGGGCTTGGGTCCCAGGTTTCCTCCAATGGCTTCCAGCTCTTCGGTTGTAGCGTTTGCTGCAACGACAACGGCCACGGCAATGGTAACAGCAGTGGCAACAACAACTTGTGGCAGGCAGCACTTGAAATCCGAGCGGCGTAATTGCCGCACTGTAGCAGACGTTGGCGATGACGAGGATGCTTCTTAGCCGAGCTAAGCATCTCCTGGGGCAGAGGAACGCGGCTATGGCAAATGAAAAAAATCCTTTGAGTAGAGCAGCAGCGTCAGCCGGGGATGGAGGGCCCGCCAAGTGGCTGCGGTCGCCATCTAAGCATAACAAACACAACATTATTGAAGCAAAAAGGTTTAATGCGGCCTAAGCTGCCCTGGCAACGGATACGCCAATCAGTCCGGCCATTCCATTGGCATTTCTAGCCATGGCAACCAACCGAAACCCACTGATGCCCATCGGAAACCCGCCGAAATCTAGTGGGGCGACTGCTGCGGCCAAAGCGCAATCCAACTTAAGCCGGGTCCATGTGTAGCATACTTTCGAGCTGCCGCAAGTCCAGGACGCCTGGCCTGCGCCTGATTGGCCGGCTAATCCTGCGCACACCTCCCCCCCTACCACCCACTCTCTTTGGCTTGCTTTGTTTGGTGGCGCGTAGCGAATTCAAATTCGGCACTCTTTGCTGCAGCAGCTTTGCTGCAGCGTTTAATACACTAAAAGCTTGGGGGTTGGGGGTTGGCTTTGCGGTAACTGGGGAGTTTTTTTTAGAATTTTTCAATTTTTCAATTTTTTACTTTAATCAAATTAAAATTCATTCGTCGCGCTTATGAAGCGTGCAAATGGAGCTGCGACTTTGGGGCGTGGATGGCATGTTTTTGTTGTCCCGTCGCTGCTGCTGACAGACGCAGCGCAGCTTTGTCCTTGTTTATGCAGCATTGCCAGGCAACCAGGCGAGCGGCCAACCAGCCAGCCAGCCAGCCTATTGAGCAGCCACCACCCAGCCAAGTGGTTACCCAACCAAGCGCCGCTTTTTGTTAAGTTTCGCTGAGGGCCAAAACTTTGTCCGCCGCGTCTTCCTCCATCGCCTGGACCCCATACCTCCCAGTGAAGCGCTGCAAGGCATTTTGGGCAACAACAATGAATGTACATTTGTGCTTTTGGGCGGGGGGACAGAGGGGGCCGGGCAACCGAGTGCAACAGCAACAGCAGCAGCTCTTTTTGCAACCCTTGAGGCGCTGAAATTTGATAAATATGCGTATTAGTTTCAGTTGCCGGATCATGGAGTGGCAGCAGGAGCAGCCACGGAGCTGGAACGGACCAGAGCCAGAGGCAATATCAAACACTAAGCGACCCTGGGGGCGGGCATGTTACTTAAATTGCGCTTTAAATTAATTCGCTCTTTATGTTATCTTTTTTTTTTTTTTTTTTTTTTTTGTTAAAAATTTTGTATATTTTATTTAAACAAGTTTTCTGCTACCTTAGTGGCAACTTAATCTAGTTGTACATTTAGGGGAAAAAACGATTGATCACAGCTGATACTTATATAAGATTTATGATTATATATATGGGCAAATGTATATTATTTACAGAATTTACAAGGAGAAGGTTATTTTAAATATTACTGTAGGAACCTGGTAGAGAGATCCAATGGATGGCACCTTTTGAGTCTTCTCTTTCTTGGTTTGGCAGTTAGTCGTTTGGCTAGAACGTTAGGGTGACCACCAAGGCGTAGTAGGTAATTCGATGCAAGTAGTTGCATTACATCGCCCACTTTAGGGACTTTAAGGTCTCGTTCGATGTCTCTATTTCGAATGTACCATGGTGCGCCGCATATTCGCCTTAGGATTTTTGCCTGAGCAACTCTAATTTTATTTAGGTTTGTTTTTGCCGCAATGCCGTAAATTTGAAGTGCATATTTCCATATGGGGCTTAGGATCGATTTATAGATGGTGACTTTGCTGTACAATGACAGCTTGTTCCTCGGAGCCAGTAACCACCCCATCTTTCCGGCCTTTGCCATTACTGACTGCCGAACCATTGTTGTATGGGCTTTGAAATTTAGTTTCCTATCTAGTACGACGCCTAAATATTTGTGAGAGCTCTTGTGCGTAAGGATGGAGCCCAGCATCGTAATGCCACTGCATGACAAGGTCCTTGTAGCAAAGGTTACATTTGCGCATTTGCTGCTGTTGACGCCTATGTTCCATTTTGCAGCCCAGTCTTCAAAACTGCTCACGTATTGTTGCAAGGCTTCCGTAGCTAGAGTAATGCTTGGGCTTCTGGTCAACACAGCAGTGTCATCCGCGTAGGTGGCTATCAGGACATCGTTCTCGTCTAATCCAGATATAACGCTTGACGTAGGCATATCGGCAGTAAATAAGGTGTATAGCGTAGGGCCAAGAACGCTGCCTTGGGGGACGCCTGCGCAGATTGGGCGCTTCGAGGATTTTGCGCCATTGACAACAACTCTGAAGCTTCTGTCCTTAAGAAAGCTACTTACAAGCTGAAATAGCTGTGGCGTTAGTATGTTCTTCAGTTTAAAGAGGAGGCCATCATGCCATACCCTATCAAAAGCTTGCTGAATGTCCATGAACACAGCTACAGAATACATTTTTTGCTCCATTGCATCTAAGGCAAAATTAATCACCCGATGAAGTTGTTCCGGCGTGCCGTGGCCTTGTCTAAATCCAAACTGCCACTTTGGGATCCTTTGATTTACAGATTCAAGCTGCAGAATACGGTTGAGGATCACTCTTTCCGTCATTTTTCCTAGCGCTGAGAGTAAGCTAATTGGTCTGTATCCATCAACTTCCGTGTGTTGTTTCTCGGGTTTTGGTACCATGGTGATCAGTGCGGTTTTCCAGCTGGTTGGGAAATGACTCATCCTAAGTATGCTGTTGAGGAGCAGTACTATAAACAGCAGTGCTTTTTTGGGTAGGAGTTTTAAGGTTCTGTTATCCAGAAGATCGTCACCTGGGGATTTTTTGGCTTTCATCTTCTTGATTTGCTGCACTACCTCTTGCAGTGTGACTGGCATTTCTGGCAAGGACATTTGGAACGGCATATCCAGTCGTAGCTCAACATCCCTTCGCGTAAGCGCAGATGTAAGTCTAAAAGGCTTAAATCTTTCCTCTAAGCTGTCTGCGAAGATTTCAGCCTTCTGCTGACTGGAGTAACACCAGGCGCCTGATGGGTCTTTAATTGGAGTTTTCGGTATGACAACTCTTTTAAAGCGGCTTGTTAGCTTCCAGAGGGTATAGTTGAAGGAAGCGTCTGGACCAGCATTCTCCAAAATGTCATCAATTTTTCTTTGCTTGATTTTTGCAAGAACCTTTTGCAAGCGGTTTGATAATCTTAAGTAGATTTCGTGTATACGAGTATCACCCGTTCTTGCATATTCTTTTCTCACTCTTCTTTTGAGTCTTAAGAGGGCATCGGCATTTTGGGGAAGAAAAGTTTGTCTGCGTTGACTTGGTGGGCTTTGATTTGCCGGAGTAGCATAAGATGCAGCCAATAAAATGTTTCTCATAAAGATTGAGATCGCATCTTCTATGTCATCTGGGCAGTTTATTTCCGTGTTAAGGTTGATTCTACTCTCCAGATTAGCTTTAAAAATTTCAACAGAAGAACCACGTGGGAGAATGCATTGCTTCTTAGCTTTAAGTTGTGGAGCATGGTGTAGAGTGGCTACAATTGGCAGATGATCTGAAGAGAGCTCATATTTAATTTGAACTCAAAGCAGATTTAGCGCAATCCCATTGACAATAAAAAAGTCCAGAGCAGAGGGTGTAAGCCGAGTGTTGTATGAGAAAAACGTTGGTTCGCCAGTGGCAAGGATTTCGCATGTGCTACTGGTGATGGCTTCTTGCAATCGCTTCCCTCGAGAGCATGATCTTATGTTACCCCACCAGGGGTGTTTTGCGTTAAAGTCGCCGCCTGCAATGAATCTGTTGCCCAAGCTTAGAAATAATTGTTCAAAATCAGTTTTACACCAAGGTTGGTTTGGAGGTAAATATACAGAAGAAATTTTGACGCATCCACCACTTGTCGGCACACTCACACTGGCAGCCTGTATACTCAATCTTGACAAAGGTTCATTCTGAGTATGAGGAATAGATGATCGTATAAAGACAGCAGATCCCCCTTTAGAGGTGTCACTAGGATGATTTGCGTAATATTGTTCATATCCTGGTAAGTATGCTCGCAGGCCAGGACGCATATGTGTCTCAGTTATCAACATAACATCGATTGCATTTGCACTAAGGAAAAGTCCAAGCTCTTCAATATTTTTGACTAGCCCTCGGGCATTCCATAATCCGATATTTAATTGCAGGTAAATCATTTTGAAATAAGTTTCTGCACCAGATCACGAAAAGCTTTGTTAGCCTCCATAGTATCTTGTATGAGCTTAAACATTTGATCCATTCTGCTATTTAGATCGTTTATAGCTTTTTCCAATATTTTAAATTTGCTACTGAAATGCTGATCTTCAGCACCATCGAACAGCCGGGAGCTATCCAGCATTGTGTTCATATTATTTTTCACTCCACGTGATTTTATCATGTCTGCATAAGAAAACCCACTCCTGACAGTAGCATTTGAGATGACTTGTGCTTTGAGTGGATAGTTTGGATTTTTGTTACTAATTAGCAGTCCGTTCCCTGGTAGTCTTGCAGGTGGTTTAAGCTTTTTGCTCAGCTCAATTCTTACCGAACAACTTTTTTCGCTGGATAAGTGGTCACCGCCGCAGTTGGCACATATAGAATTGCCACTATGAGTAAGTTCACACAATTTTGATCCAGTATAGTGGTCGCCTGAGCATTTGCCACAAACTGGCTTTTTAAGGCAGTAGTTTCGCGTATGCCCAAAATCTTGGCATCTAAAGCATTGCACCAATTGTTTGCTTGGCTTTGCCTTCATCACAGTTACTCTGTGCCTTCCAATTTGAGTAATCTTAAGTGCGTCTACAACATTTGGTGTCTTCTTTAGGTTTACGTAAAACATGTTCTGTCTAGTTTTTATATTATTTACTTCTTCAACATCATCTTCATTGATTTCAATATTGCGCCAGTTGGGTTTTCTGGGGCAGTAGATGTTCAAGACTGTATAGCCTTTATCCGTAAATGCGTGCTCAATTTCTTGTTTTGGTACATTTTGATGAATATCTCGAACGACTAATCTGAACGGAGTATCCTCTCTCAACTGATGGTGCCAAAATTCACAGTTTTGTTTGGTCAGCATATCAACAACCGCTCGAAAAACTGTGGAGTCTTTTGTATATATACGCGAGACTCCAAACCTAGATGTGCGAATGTCGTACCCGACAGCTGTAGTTACAGAATTGAGTGCCTCTTCGAGTTTGCCCATTTTGTTTATTTGCGGCACGCAGATGGCTGGAGGCTTCGGCTTGTGCTTTTCTGCTGCTCATTTCCAGCTACACTTTGTTTGCTGACTTCTATTTGCTCAAATTGATCTTCGTTGTCCAATTCCATTACATAATCGGCTTCTTCAGATAGCGCTGCGTAGCGATTATTTTGAAGTGCTACCGAAGAGGTGGTAGCAGATGTATTGCTTTGACCGCCCTTGCTTGGGTGATTTTTGTAAGTTACTGTGTGTGCCTTTTTCTGGATTGTTTTTGCCACTTTGTCAGCTTTTTTTGGTTTTTTACGAAGAGAAACCATCGGCATCTGAAACATACAATCATTAGCTTGAGGTAATTTTTTAACTAAGCTTGAGTTAGAAACTTCAGCAATGTTTGGTAAGGAGCATATGCTGCCGGTTGTGGTATTTGCCATTGAATAATTTGGTTGACAGCTTCTATTTGAAAAGGTTAATGTGCTCGTAGTAATAGTACTTGTAGTCGTTGCAATCAAGTTACTACTGTAGTTGAAGGCTCCAATTGATTTTTGCAGATCTTTGGCTAGACCGGCACGCAGCTCTGCAGGTGTACCAGCGATATTTTTCATCTTGTCAGTCGCAGACAGCTTACCAGTAAGCTGGGGATGATAAGACGAGTCTCTGTCCATTTTTGGGCAATTCACTAATTTGTTTATTTAAATTTTGCAATTGCCCAGCATCAAAGATTATTTGCTGGTAAGAGTTGTAATGCTCCTCGTTTGCGCTGCGCGCAGAGCGAGGGCAGTAGGCTTACCCACTGACAAGCTTACTCTGTTTAAGTTGATTTTCTTATCTCGTGCTACCAACACCGTATGCGGTGTCTAAAAATAGATGTATGTGCAAGATAAGCACACAGAATGCAGTTTGTGATTATTTCGAACTTTAAACAGCGCGACCAAATATTTTCTTTTTTGATATGTTATCTTGTGTCTGCACCGATAAGATAAGAAAATCAACTTAAACAGAGTAAGCTTGTCAGTGGGTAAGCCTACTGCCCTCGCTCTGCGCGCAGCGCAAACGAGGGGCATTACAACTCTTACCAGCAAATAATCTTTGATGCTGGGCAATTGCAAAATTTAAATAAACAAATTAGTGAATTGCCCAAAAATGGACAGAGACTCGTCTTATCATCCCCAGCTTACTGGTAAGCTGTCTGCGACTGACAAGATGAAAAATATCGCTGGTACACCTGCAGAGCTGCGTGCCGGTCTAGCCAAAGATCTGCAAAAATCAATTGGAGCCTTCAACTACAGTAGTAACTTGATTGCAACGACTACAAGTACTATTACTACGAGCACATTAACCTTTTCAAATAGAAGCTGTCAACCAAATTATTCAATGGCAAATACCACAACCGGCAGCATATGCTCCTTACCAAACATTGCTGAAGTTTCTAACTCAAGCTTAGTTAAAAAATTACCTCAAGCTAATGATTGTATGTTTCAGATGCCGATGGTTTCTCTTCGTAAAAAACCAAAAAAAGCTGACAAAGTGGCAAAAACAATCCAGAAAAAGGCACACACAGTAACTTACAAAAATCACCCAAGCAAGGGCGGTCAAAGCAATACATCTGCTACCACCTCTTCGGTAGCACTTCAAAATAATCGCTACGCAGCGCTATCTGAAGAAGCCGATTATGTAATGGAATTGGACAACGAAGATCAATTTGAGCAAATAGAAGTCAGCAAACAAAGTGTAGCTGGAAATGAGCAGCAGAAAAGCACAAAGCCGAAGCCTCCAGCCATCTGCGTGCCGCAAGTAAACAAAATGGGCAAACTCGAAGAGGCACTCAATTCTGTAACTACAGCTGTCGGGTACGACATTCGCACATCTAGGTTTGGAGTCTCGCGTATATATACAAAAGACTCCACAGTTTTTCGAGCGGTTGTTGATATGCTGACCAAACAAAACTGTGAATTTTGGCACCATCAGTTGAGAGAGGATACTCCGTTCAGATTAGTCGTTCGAGATATTCATCAAAATGTACCAAAACAAGAAATTGAGCACGCATTTACGGATAAAGGCTATACAGTCTTGAACATCTACTGCCCCAGAAAACCCAACTGGCGCAATATTGAAATCAATGAAGATGATGTTGAAGAAGTAAATAATATAAAAACTAGACAGAACATGTTTTACGTAAACCTAAAGAAGACACCAAATGTTGTAGACGCACTTAAGATTACTCAAATTGGAAGGCACAGAGTAACTGTGATGAAGGCAAAACCAAGCAAACAATTGGTGCAATGCTTTAGATGCCAAGATTTTGGGCATACGCGAAACTACTGCCTTAAAAAGCCAGTTTGTGGCAAATGCTCAGGCGACCACTATACTGGATCAAAATTGTGTGAACTTACTCATAGTGGCAATTCTATATGTGCCAACTGCGGCGGTGACCACTTATCCAGCGAAAAAAGTTGTTCGGTAAGAATTGAGCTGAGCAAAAAGCTTAAACCACCTGCAAGACTACCAGGGAACGGACTGCTAATTAGTAACAAAAATCCAAACTATCCACTCAAAGCACAAGTCATCTCAAATGCTACTGTCAGGAGTGGGTTTTCTTATGCAGACATGATAAAATCACGTGGAGTGAAAAATAATATGAACACAATGCTGGATAGCTCCCGGCTGTTCGATGGTGCTGAAGATCAGCATTTCAGTAGCAAATTTAAAATATTGGAAAGAGCTATAAACGATCTAAATAGCAGAATGGATCAAATGTTTAAGCTCATACAAGATACTATGGAGGCTAACAAAGCTTTTCGTGATCTGGTGCAGAAACTTATTTCAAAATGATTTACCTGCAATTAAATATCGGATTATGGAATGCCCGAGGGCTAGTCAAAAATATTGAAGAGCTTGGACTTTTCCTTAGTGCAAATGCAATCGATGTTATGTTGATAACTGAGACACATATGCGTCCTGGCCTGCGAGCATACTTACCAGGATATGAACAATATTACGCAAATCATCCTAGTGACACCTCTAAAGGGGGATCTGCTGTCTTTATACGATCATCTATTCCTCATACTCAGAATGAACCTTTGTCAAGATTGAGTATACAGGCTGCCAGTGTGAGTGTGCCGACAAGTGGTGGATGCGTCAAAATTTCTTCTGTATATTTACCTCCAAACCAACCTTGGTGTAAAACTGATTTTGAACAATTATTTCTAAGCTTGGGCAACAGATTCATTGCAGGCGGCGACTTTAACGCAAAACACCCCTGGTGGGGTAACATAAGATCATGCTCTCGAGGGAAGCGATTGCAAGAAGCCATCACCAGTAGCACATGCGAAATCCTTGCCACTGGCGAACCAACGTTTTTCTCATACAACACTCGGCTTACACCCTCTGCTCTGGACTTTTTTATTGTCAATGGGATTGCGCTAAATCTGCTTTCAGTTCAAATTAAATATGAGCTCTCTTCAGATCATCTGCCAATTGTAGCCACACTACACCATGCTCCACAACTTAAAGCTAAGAAGCAATGCATTCTCCCACGTGGTTCTTCTGTTGAAATTTGTAAAGCTAATCTGGAGAGTAGAATCAACCTTAACACGGAAATAAACTGCCCAGATGACATAGAAGATGCGATCTCAATCTTTATGAGAAACATTTTATTGGCTGCATCTTATGCTACTCCGGCAAATCAAAGCCCACCAAGTCAACGCAGACAAACTTTTCTTCCCCAAAATGCCGATGCCCTCTTAAGACTCAAAAGAAGAGTGAGAAAAGAATATGCAAGAACGGGTGATACTCGTATACACGAAATCTACTTAAGATTATCAAACCGCTTGCAAAAGGTTCTTGCAAAAATCAAGCAAAGAAAAATTGATGACATTTTGGAGAATGCTGGTCCAGACGCTTCCTTCAACTATACCCTCTGGAAGCTAACAAGCCGCTTTAAAAGAGTTGTCATACCGAAAACTCCAATTAAAGACCCATCAGGCGCCTGGTGTTACTCCAGTCAGCAGAAGGCTGAAATCTTCGCAGACAGCTTAGAGGAAAGATTTAAGCCTTTTAGACTTACATCTGCGCTTACGCGAAGGGATGTTGAGCTACGACTGGATATGCCGTTCCAAATGTCCTTGCCAGAAATGCCAGTCACACTGCAAGAGGTAGTGCAGCAAATCAAGAAGATGAAAGCCAAAAAATCCCCAGGTGACGATCTTCTGGATAACAGAACCTTAAAACTCCTACCCAAAAAAGCACTGCTGTTTATAGTACTGCTCCTCAACAGCATACTTAGGATGAGTCATTTCCCAACCAGCTGGAAAACCGCACTGATCACCATGGTACCAAAACCCGAGAAACAACACACGGAAGTTGATGGATACAGACCAATTAGCTTACTCTCAGCGCTAGGAAAAATGACGGAAAGAGTGATCCTCAACCGTATTCTGCAGCTTGAATCTGTAATTCAAAGGATCCCAAAGTGGCAGTTTGGATTTAGACAAGGCCACGGCACGCCGGAACAACTTCATCGGGTGATTAATTTTGCCTTAGATGCAATGGAGCAAAAAATGTATTCTGTAGCTGTGTTCATGGACATTCAGCAAGCTTTTGATAGGGTATGGCATGATGGCCTCCTCTTTAAACTGAAGAACATACTAACGCCACAGCTATTTCAGCTTGTAAGTAGCTTTCTTAAGGACAGAAGCTTCAGAGTTGTTGTCAATGGCGCAAAATCCTCGAAGCGCCCAATCTGCGCAGGCGTCCCCCAAGGCAGCGTTCTTGGCCCTACGCTATACACCTTATTTACTGCCGATATGCCTACGTCAAGCGTTATATCTGGATTAGACGAGAACGATGTCCTGATAGCCACCTACGCGGATGACACTGCTGTGTTGACCAGAAGCCCAAGCATTACTCTAGCTACGGAAGCCTTGCAACAATACGTGAGCAGTTTTGAAGACTGGGCTGCAAAATGGAACATAGGCGTCAACAGCAGCAAATGCGCAAATGTAACCTTTGCTACAAGGACCTTGTCATGCAGTGGCATTACGATGCTGGGCTCCATCCTTACGCACAAGAGCTCTCACAAATATTTAGGCGTCGTACTAGATAGGAAACTAAATTTCAAAGCCCATACAACAATGGTTCGGCAGTCAGTAATGGCAAAGGCCGGAAAGATGGGGTGGTTACTGGCTCCGAGGAACAAGCTGTCATTGTACAGCAAAGTCACCATCTATAAATCGATCCTAAGCCCCATATGGAAATATGCACTTCAAATTTACGGCATTGCGGCAAAAACAAACCTAAATAAAATTAGAGTTGCTCAGGCAAAAATCCTAAGGCGAATATGCGGCGCACCATGGTACATTCGAAATAGAGACATCGAACGAGACCTTAAAGTCCCTAAAGTGGGCGATGTAATGCAACTACTTGCATCGAATTACCTACTACGCCTTGGTGGTCACCCTAACGTTCTAGCCAAACGACTAACTGCCAAACCAAGAAAGAGAAGACTCAAAAGGTGCCATCCATTGGATCTCTCTACCAGGTTCCTACAGTAATATTTAAAATAACCTTCTCCTTGTAAATTCTGTAAATAATATACATTTGCCCATATATATAATCATAAATCTTATATAAGTATCAGCTGTGATCAATCGTTTTTTCCCCTAAATGTACAACTAGATTAAGTTGCCACTAAGGTAGCAGAAAACTTGTTTAAATAAAATATACAAAATTTTTAACAAAAAAAAAAAAAAAAAAAAAAAAAAAAAATATCTTGTGTCTGATTGAAAATTCACCGAGCGCTGCTCAAAAGTATGCAACATTATTCTGCAGCCCGAGGAGATAGCCGAATCAATGTGTGGGCACTTTGTTGTCCTTGCGAAGGGCACTACAAGTCCTGTGAATGAATTTACGGAGAGATCTTTGGCCCCATTCCAGTGTATGTCCACAGCTTGCATACCCCAGCCAGAGGCACACGCAATTCGCAATACGGTCTCACATATTCAACTATTTTTAATTTTATTTATTTTTCCAATATAGCGATGGCGTGGTTACTGGCTCCGAGGAACAAGCTGTCATTGTACAGCAAAGTCACCATCTAAAAATCGATCCTAAGCCCTATATGGAAATGTGCACCTCAAATTTACGGCATTGCGGCAAAAGCAAGCCTAAATAAAAATAGAGTTGCTCAGCAAAAATCCTAAGGCGAATATGAGACGCACCATGGTACATTCGAAATAGAGTCATCGAACGAGACCTTAAAGTTCCAATATAGCAATACATATAGCTAGCAATCCAACTAGAGTATCTGAAATGTATAGAAGTGGCCCTGACCGATATAGAGGTTGCTGATAATCTGAACGCTGCTCCCAGGTGCTTCCATATAGCGAAAAATCCTCAAAGAAAAGGCTAATCAGCCAACAAGTTTTTGAAGTTAACTTCTTAATTACCTTGCATATTTAAGACATATTTTAAATTAAAAAATAGTTCTTTATACCTAAATATGTAGTATGTTGTCCAAGCCTTTATTTTTGACTTGGTAAATGTAGCTCAGATCGCCGGAATTGGGTATTTGGCATTCGGCACCTTTAGGATAAGTCAGAACAGAGTGACTAACTTAGTCGACGTAGTCGGGTCTCAAGTAAAGTTTTGCTGCTGAAAACAAGAAACAGATATACTCACCTTGAAGTATTTTATTTCCCACCCAGAAACCGTAATTAAAATCACATTTCTCACCCATTGAATTTCGTAATATATATTAGCAATTTGTCCACTTAATTCGATTAAACTTCGTGTTTTATTTGCTTTGCTTGTTTTGTTTTTTACTTTTTCAAGTACACATAAATGATATATGCATATATATTTGTGTATATATGTACTATATGTATGTTTGTGTTTAACTTGTTCTTGTTCGGCTTGTCTTTAATATATTTAATATTTATTTAGTTTTTGCTTCGTTTGCCTCAAAAATGTCTGAATTAAATGTGCGTGTGTATGTGGAAGATTTTTGTTTATTAATAAACAGATAATTATAAATAGCTGTATGTGTGCGTGTGTGTGTGAGTGTGTGGGTGTGTGGGTTTAGGTAAATACCAACTACAATACTTTAATATCAGACAATGTGTGTTTATTTTGCTGCATTTTTGATCCTTTTTTTAATCATCTTCTTCTCTTTGTCTATTTATCTCGTTACAACATAATAATTAGTAATAAATATTGTAGATTACTGTTCGCTGTTTTTTTAATGATTTTTATGGCTTTTGCTTTTTGAGTATTTACAAAAATCTAAGAAAAAAATTGCCGCCGTTTTTTTGTTTGTTTTTGTTCTTGGTTATTTATAGTATATATATATATATTTTTTTTTTATGTACTCGTATATATGCATTTAAATAGTGTTTACGTTATTATATAAAATTGTTTTTGTTTTTTATTATTATTATTTAATTTATTAACTTGCGTTTCGCGACACACACAAAGATAATAATCGTAAGTATTAGTGATAAAACGTTTTCTTAAAAAAAAAATACAAAAACATTATTACTATTAAACTTGGCAAGGGTGTATACATATGTGTGTGTATGTGTGTGTGTGTGTGTAGGATATGTGACGTTAGTGTTATTTTTGTTCTTGCACTCAACTACATCAAAATAGTTCTAAGTACAATATGCACTAGGCTTTAAGCACATGACCATAAAGAACGCATGCAACAAATTTGGCCAAAATGCCAAAGCTCTTAGCTGACTTTTGGCGTGCCATTGCCTCTATTCTTTTTGTTGCATGTTTCGTGGGTTGCTCTGTGTGCGTTTTTGCCTTTACTCATAACATACATATACATTAAGCATTTATATATATGTTTATTTATTTTTATATATATATATATTTAAATATATATGTGTGTATATATAGATTTAAATACATTAAACGACAACAAAAACGAATGTTCGCTGTTGTTGCTGGCTTTTCAATTCATAATTTCAATTTATAATTTAAGTGTATAGTTAAGATTAGGAAAAAAATAAGTATCTATATGATAAATGAAAATAAATAAACGGCTTGACATATCAACTAATGACTAATTTGGTTATGTTTGTGTCTCAGTTTTTAAGTACTTTTTAAAGAGTGTTTGTTTTTTTTTTTTTGTTCTTTTCTTTTGTTGGTTTTATTTATGTCGCTTTTGTGGAATTTTGTTGATGTTTAACGCGGAAACGGAAGTCAATTTGTCAGCTTTCGGGACACTGAAATCTTAGATATGTGTGTGCGTGTGTGTGTGTTTGTGTTTGTATGCCAAATACTTGCTGTGTGTGCGTGTGTGTGTGTGTGTGAGCGACTGGGCCTGACTTTTCGCGCTCAACTGGCGCACATCAATTTATATGCTAATGGTGCCAGCGAGTTATTTAAAACACATATGCCACGCCCCCCGCCCCCCTACTCCAGCCGCTGGCGTTAAATGAAAGACCGCAACAGAAAAAAAATATCAAAAAAATAATAAAAATAATAATACAGAAAAAACCCAATTTATTTAAATACATATAAATGTTCGAGACACACGCGCATATCTGTATACATGCATGCATATATATTTGTGTGTGTGTGTGCATGTGACTATATAAATATATATATCAATAAATATGGTTTTTCGTGGTTGCAGCACGCCCACGTCGGCTGGCCACACCCCCTCGGCTGTGTTGGCCCATTCGGAGCTCGTCATGTTGACAAAATTCAGTTAACGCAAAAATCTCATTTAAATATGCATGAAGGCAGCCGCAGTCGCGTCCAGGCCGCAATTGAATTTCTCGTTCATTATTTTTTTTTTCATTGTTGTTTTTTTGCTGCTGTTGTTTTGCATTTAACTTGCTGCAGGACACTCTACACAGTGTGTTCATTGTTTTCCGAGCCATGTCGACGGCTAATTATGCGGCCCAGGCGGAACGCACAGAAATCTCAACTTAAAAGCCGCTCGGCTGTCGGCCTGTCCAGTTGACCAGTGCTCCATTTGGACATATATAATATAATATATCATGGTCACGGTCGCCAACTGTGGCAATGACAAAAGCCCACAGACTGATGGCGGGGGCGGGGTCGGACTCGGGGTCAGGGGCGAGCGCAACAGCGAATGGAGACTCTTGTGCAGAACACGAAAATAAATTCATTAAAGCATTTATCAAGTTCGACACTTGCTGTCATATATCATGTTACAGTTTGAGCTGTAACATGTTTAATCCGCGGCCCCCAGTCAAATACAAGTGTAAAAAAAGCAAATATGTATATGAAAATGTAAAGGGCAGAGGGACAGACGGCCCAGGGGCGGGGGCGGGGGCAGGTGAGCATATCAGTGTTCGGCCTACAAAGCTTTCGTTGCTGTTGTTGTTTAATTTGTTTAACGTGTTTCGTGCCGTTGCCCGTTGTTTGTTTGCCTCTGCAGCGCGCGGCATGTCAAGTTTTTCTTTATTTTTGTTTTAAATAAGAGCGTGTCTACGACAGTGAACACCGGCTGGCGTGCACCACAGCGCGCCCAACAGTTACGCGGCCAGATTTTGAGATTGTCTGGAAAAAAAAAACAAGTTCAGGCTACCAGCTTGAACCCAACGCCCTTCGGCACGCCCCTGCCAGCTTTGACAAGCACTCGAGTTGGCCGGGCCGCTGATAAATGCATGTTAACTGATTTGCATGCATAATTCAAATTGAAAATTAAATTCAAATAAATGTGTTTTAAATTAATTTTACTGCTGCCGTCGATGCCGCAGCTGCCGTTCGTTTGTTTATTTCTATTATTATTATTATTACGCTTTTTTGAGCCTCCAACAAATTGTTATGCAAAAGCGCGTGAAAATCAACTAACAAATAGATATAAATATCTGCATAATTAACAGCAAAACTGTTTGCATCCATTTCAAAAATGCAGATCGACCGAAAAAATAATGATAATAATAAAAATGGCCGTTAAAATGCCGTTAAAGGCAAACAGTTAAACCAAAAAGCTGTAGGAAAAAACACATACACAAATACGGCAAAACAAAAGGCAAATATACATGTATCGAAAATACAAATCGAGACACAAAAAACTGTGATAAATGCGATATGCAAAGCAGAAAAAACGCTGCCTGCAGCGGGCATTAGGGGTAGTCAGTGTGGCGAACACAGAAAATGTGAGATGGGTTCACATAATCAAAAATGTTTCGTGAATCCCCCTACGAGATGGTGTGCTTGCCTATCCCCCACCTCCTCCCCCCACCCCCTGCACCGTTATGCCATTCTATTCGAATCTGCGACTCGTCTCCTGCTCATCTGCTGTTTGCACGCGACGCACGCAACATTCGGAACATGCAACATGCAACACTTTTCACACTTGCTTCAAGCTTATAACTGTTTATTTTGTGGGGCCTGCACACACACGCTTCAAATCGCAATTATCATTTGGCCTGTTGTTGTTGTTGTTATTGTTGGTGCTTCTGCCCAGTGTTGTGTAGTGTAGTTCGAGTGTTATAGACTAGAATGCCGCTGAAGTAGCTTAACTAGAGGATTTCGGATATTTTTTTTGTTTTTTTTTTTTTAAGTAGTAGGTAGGTAGTATATAGTATATATATTTCTTTTTCTTTTTATGGGAGACTCCGCTTTTGTGTTTGAGTATTGGTATATGGGTGTGTGTGTGTGTGTGTTTGGGTGTGTGGGTTTAATTATAGCATGATGCCGAAAAAGGTCAGAAACTTGAGTAAACTGTACAATTTATACAAAAACCGATACCTAGCCAAGTGTATGAAATTGAAATCCGCTCTGACATATTCCGTTTCCGGTTCGATTCAACTGCATTTGCGGGCGCGCCGCTGGAAGCGTTTCATGCGCAACGACCACTCATCCTTCCACTCCAAGACGACGGAACTGGGTCCAATGGCCAGGTAGCCCGGCGCTGCCTCCGAGTCGCGACCGAGTATAAGATACGATCTGCAATGATTCGGGCGGAGGGAGGGAGGCGATAGATCAGAACCGAGCCGATAATTATCGATAATTATAATTATCGGAGGCTACGGGCTATACTCACTTGTTCAGCTTGATCTTGGGGCACTGGCACTCGATGCTCTTGCGCGGCACCAGCAACATCATGTTGCCGCGTCCCAGCAGCGAGCTGGTCGTGCCCGACATGGGATTCCGCTTGAAAATGGTCTGTATGTTGATCTCATACTTGTAGATCTCGTTCTGGCGCTCAATCGAGAACTTCTCGGTGCTAATGTCCTGGGAGGCGCGATCGTGGCCAATTACCTTCGCCAGAAGAGCTGTAAGCGAAATGTCAAATGTGAGCTGAGCCCTTGCATTTAGAGTGTACAACATCACGCATACGCACCGTAGTCCTCCATGCAAAACTTGTTCAGATTCAGCTTTTTGGGGCTGGCCTTGCACTTGCCGCAATCTGTGTGGAATAGAGTTGGCAATGAACGTGAATTACTCGTCACTAGCTACTCGTTACTCGTTACACATTACTCGTTACTCGTTACTCGTTACACGCTTTCCTTGCTACTTACACTTCTTCATTTCCTCGGCCTGCGAGCCTCCGCCATCCTTGTAGTCACCAGCTCCGCCTGCGCCGCCGGCGCTTTCCGCTTGGATCATGTTCGCATTGGTGGGCACTTCTGTTAATTGCAAGCAAGCATATGAATAACGAGGGGGAAGGGTGGGGGCGAGAGTGCGGGAACTGGACACTTACTTATGCAGGGCGCCACATGGGAGCGCGTCTGTTGATAGCCGCGGGCACAGCGATTGCAGGTCAGGCCGGTGACGCCCTCCTTGCAGGGGCACTGGCCACTCAGATGATTGCAGGTCTTGCCGGTGGAGCCCACGGGATGGCAGTCGCAGCCTGCATGCCGAACGGAGGGAGAGGGGCAGAGGGGGAGGGGGCAGAAAGAGGCATCATTAGAGAGACATCTGTCCAGCTGGCAGCTAACTAGCCAGCTGATTGATGACCGGGCCCAGCATCGCCAGGCCACGGCTTTAACCTCACTTACGTTTGCAGACCTTGCGATGGTTGGGCGGCTTGGTGGCATCCCGGTAGTAGCCCTCACGGCAATAGTGGCAATACCGTCCGGTCGTATCGTGCTGGCAGTTGTAGCAAACGCCGCCGGAGACGCGGCCCGAGAGCTTGTAGAGCTCCAGATTGAAGCGGCAGCGACGCGCATGTCCATTGCATTGGCACACTGAACAAGGACGAAAAGTAGGGACGAAATTGGGAATTAATTGAAGGTAACGATAAGAGGAATATTATCATTATTTTAAGACTTTTAAGACTTTTAAAGGTAATATAACCTAGCTTACATCTTTATAATTTCTTTGTAATATAAAAAAACAATTTGTTTAACTAAAATAGAAGTTGGTAATAATAAATATTTAATTCATGAAAAATGTATCTTTGATATTAAATAAAAGATCTTACATCTATTTGTAACCTTTACATAGGAAAAATTGAAAAATCTTCTACTTCGCTACTTCACTGCCAGAGCTGAAATTCATTTATTTATCTTTAAGATTTCATAATTTTCTTAAGCTCTTTACGTTTGGGTCTTTCTCCCCCCGCCCCTCCCGGATAATGCTCAGCTCAACCCTGCTGTCTGGCGCAGCATGGAAACCTAATCATTTAATGGCAGCCGCTTCTCGCCTCGCACATTTCATAAATAATTAATAATCATAGATATTTTTACGTGCCGCACTTTTTTGGAACAGGTTGAGGGCTACTGCGGCTGGCCCTGCTCCCACCCTGGCCGGCTATGATTGATTGTTGGGTTGTGCGGTTGATTGATGAAACTGCAGGCAAACTACAATCCGACTGATGGGCGGTGGGCGCAGGGTGGTGTGAAGGGGAGGGGGGGGGGGGGCACCTGCCTCTTGCCTCTTCCCTGCTGCGACTTTTATTGATTTCTGAGCAGCTGACCCAGGTCCGAGCTGGTGTCCTGGCTACTGGCAACCTTAGCGTCAGTCAGCGTAATGCTGGTTTAATTAGTTGGCCAATATCATAAAATAATTTTAGCCAACTAATTGGCAGCACTTGACTGCAATTTATGTTCCACAGCGTGCTCTGAAGTTCCATTTGCCCCCGGCGCCGGGGCATTAAGCGTGATTTATACAACATACAGACAGAAGGAGCGGCAAGGGGGGGAAGAGGCTGTCGCCCTGTTGTATGTATAGCTTGTTACGTATGAGGCTGATGCCCACGCAGAGCGACTTCGACTTGCACACGCATGGGCGCCTGCTTTGTGGCCAGTGCGGGAGGAGGCTGCGGGGAATGTCCCTGTGTCTGTGGCTCCGACTCCAGCTCCAGCTCCAGCTCCAGCTCCGGCTCCGGTGCGACTATTGTGGTGGCTGTTGCTTCATATTTCTCATATCTTATGTCTGCATCATCGACGACGACGACGTCGTGGCTGACAACAATGGAGACGCGTCCGGCACGAGTGGGCGCCGCGGGGCGGAGGCGGGGGCGGGGCGTGCAGCGCGGGCGGCCGTTCGCTTATTTGGCAAATAACAACAATGGCCAACGACAATGCCACCAACGCCCCGGCCAACTTATCGACGAATGTTATCCTTGCAGCAGGCGCGTAACATGTGGCCAGCTTTCTTGTGCTGCAGTCATCCGTCAGCAATATGCCCGCCTCCTGCCCCCTCCCCTCCACTCGACTGTCGTCATCGTCATCGTTGCACAAATTAAAATGAATTTTATTTCTACTTGACACTCACAAGTCTTTGGGCCGAGCTGCTGTATCAGCTATGTGACGCGGCTGGCAAACGAGTTGGGAATGCGGCGATATAAATCGCACGAAGAGCTCACTTAGTTATATCATTTAAAAAGGTGAAAGCTGCACCGACAGCCGGAGACACGAAATCACTTAGGAATGAAAAGGCCCAGTTGTCAGATTTCCGGAATTTCTTTAAGCTTTCATTTTGGAATGCTTCTCATCAGAATTTTGGGCAATTTTAAAAACTTTCTCTATCAATTTGCAATTGTTGAAAGCTGATTTAATTAAAATCAAAAACTATTTGAGCGCTCTTATGTCGAACTATAAAAGAAAAATGTAGGATCGCCTCTCGTTTAGCCGCAGTTAGAGCATTATAGCGTCGTTGCGATATGAAGATGAGACAGGCGCAGATATGGACTTAATGATAGCAATAATGATAATAGGATAGCTAGACTGCCCGTCACTTGGAGCACAGTTATTGCCATTGACACAGGCATTGTAAATGAGTTGATTTTGTGGCCACCAGTAAGCCCAGTTGAGCTGCTGGCTCATAAAAGCAGCGGGCGGGCGGGCGTTGATGAGCTGAACAGATGGATGAATGCAGCTAGTAGTTGTTGTAGTTGTTCACTTCAACCTCAGACCCCCCGCCCCCAGCCCGGTACTAAATGCTGTTGACGGAGACCCACATAAATTCCATTGGCAGACAATTGGAAAAACCCAAAACTGTGAAAAACGCAAAAAAACAAAAGAGAGAGGGGGAAAAAAACGAAAACGCCAACGAAATATGTGACGCTCTCGACGATTAGCTAAAGTAGCACATAAATTGTTTTTGGGTTGGGTCGCGCTGACGCTGTGTGGGATTAATCGAAGCATGTCGGACTCTACAGACTGCAGTCTACAGTTTACAGTCGATATAGCTCGTAGTCTGTGGTTTTTCGATTCAGTACAACTACTAACACACAGAAACATACATACATACATGCATAAATACATAAAAACGCGACGCACTCAATCAGCTTAATTGGAAACAATAAAACGCATTTTAACGCGAAATTTTCTTTACAGCTCATTTGATTTTCAACGCGGCGGCTAACAACAACCATTTGGGAACAACTTCGTATGCTCCACTCCACACATTGCCCCATTGCCCCATTACTCATTTACTCCTCTACCCAACAGCCCACCGCCCCGACCACTCATCGACAAATTGACTGGTGGCATGGCGGCCAAAAAGCGTTATTGCGAACTCGGCTGAGAGTTGGGCGAAAAGTTCGCCAGATCATTGGCGAAAGATTTTACATTTCGCATTTCGCATTTGGCATTGCCATGCCGCCCCGCCCGCGGACCACGCCCCTTATACGCATACGAAACTCGCATCTCGCATCTCGCATCTGGCAGGCAATTTTTTGATATATGACTTTCGTGGCGAAAACAAACAAATTTGCAGGCGTTCGAGAAAGAAAAGTTCATAATTTTGCAGGCTTTTTAATTAAATGCCAAAGCAGCTCGCAGGCGAAGTGCGAGTGAAATACACAGGCAAAAAGAAAAGTGCGAAAGAAAAGAAAAACACACACCAAAAACATGTGAAAATCATTTGGCACCATGCGAATGAGTGCGAGTGTGAATGCGCGGGGTCTCCACGATAGACCAAGAGGCCCATAGACCGTGGGACAACATCGACAGCCACTGGGAGATAAGCGGGCTGGGAGAGGGACAAGGAGTGGGACAGGGAGAGGGACAGGGACAGGGACAGGGACAGGGACAGGGACAGGGACAGGGATCGTTGCCGAACCGGGGCCGTTCACGAGTTATGCGACCGTTTGTTGTAAACGGCACCAAAATTATGGGCGAAAAGCAAACAGGCCTCGGCCCAAAGAGGCTGGCCACCGTCTCTATAAACTGGCTACAAAATGTCTACATTTTTATTTTATTTTCCCCTTTTCGTTAGTTTGGCGTATGCAAAAAGAGAAAAGAAGGCGGCACAGCCTCCAATGCTGGAGTTATGGGCTAAAGATACCGCGCAAGCAACGGAAGCGGCAACCGGAGAGGGGAGGGCGTATAGCCAACAAGATGTGATCGAATTGCGAGTGGGCTAAACAGGCGCCAAGGCCTTAAAAATACCATTCAAAGCAAAGCATTTGAGTTGTGTATAATGAAAGCCAGGCAGATGTAACACAAAGATTTGGTTAGCTGGGAGAAAGAATAAAGAACTTTTCTGGAGCGCAGCCGATTTGGCAGCTTGGCGCTGAGCTACCCAGCACTCCGAATACCCTGTACCCTCAACTCAAGAACGAGTGTCGAAAGGGGAAATACAAAAATAAACTTGTAAAATATGCAGAAAAACAATTATATAAGTGAAGAGAAAGGCAGCTGCGCTTAAAATCGCCCTGGATTCCTTTCATCTGGCTACAGGGTATCCGCACGTCGGTCACACGCATTCTCGCCGCATGGTACGTATATGTAATAGCGAAGTGAAGGCGTTTTCTCGACTGGGCGCGCCAGCAACATAATTTTCACTCTTTTCATTTTATACTCTTGCCGTAATTTGCAGCAACACCTACAGCGGCACCCACCCGCACACACCCGCACACACCAGCACACACACGCACACTCAATAAATTTGCCATATCGCCAAGTTTTTGCCTTTTTGTGACACCCGCTCTTCCCTTTCCTATCAAAAAAAAAAAAAAAAAAAAAAAAATACACCGAATTCGCTTTGCCGGCACAAAATGTTCGGCCTGTCGCATCCTGGCATCCGCCTCCACATCCTCCAGCTTCCAGATTTGTGCTTAGAAATTCGCCAGCTCGTCCAGAGTCCTGGCTGCTGCTTTCCTCCGCTGTCTTCAAGCCGCTTTCACTTCTGCCTTTGGGTCTCCATCTTAGACTCTGTCTGTCTTTTATTATTATTATTTTTATGTACTCGCATTTTTATTTTTCCCAACGACGATTTGCGTGGTTTGTGTATTTTACAATTTGATGTGATTTGAATTTTCAATGATGCCCCATTTCCAGAGGGCGCGGGGCGGGCGACGCAGCGGCGAGATTGAGAGAAGCCAAATCAAGTTAATTTCGTATGGCACACGGCGGACCAAAATGGAAAAAAACCAAGTGATGCGTAAAGCGCGTCGTCATCCCAGACCCGAAAATGAAAGAGAAGCAAAATGATGTTCAACTCAACGGATGGCGCTGACAACCTCGACGATTGGCGATGCCTCGAGAACCGGAGAGAGGGAGAGGGAGAGGGAGAGGAACAGAGTGCCAGAGGCACAGAGACACACCATCGATATGTCTTTGGCCAATGATTTCGAATGTGTTGCGACGCATAATTTTATTTATTTTTCAATTTGGCTGCCCACTTCTGGCTCTGTCCTCTGCCTGCTCCTGCGGCCTGTCTACGTCCTTAAGCACTTTGCTTGCTTATGAGCTAAGGCAGTTATGATAGCCCCCTCCCCCTACCAAACACACACACACACACACACACACACACACCCAAATGTGTTGACAATTTGATGTCTAAGTTGCCGCATGCCCCCTCCTATTTACGCCTGCCCCCTTTTTGCTGCCGACGTTGCCTGCATATTTTCGCTCGCCGCTTCAACTTTAGGCTTGCCAAAATATTTGTCGCTCGACTGGCATCCAAATTTTATTTTCCCCATTTTTTTTTTTTAAATTTAGCTTCGAGTGCAACTCTCACAACTAAGTATTTATGCGTACAGTGAACACTATTTTTATTTCTATATGAAAAAGATTTTTATTTTCTTACAAACCTAACCAACTACCTTTGTCTTTATCCCTTTTAGCTTTTAGTCAGATAATAGAAAGCAAAGTGTGTATCAATTTTGAAACTCTCTGAACTTGTAAAATTTGGTTTCTTCTTAGCATGAAGTTATTGCCACATCATTAACCCGCCCACTTGGCAGTTTGTTAGCTGGTGCCAGGTTCCACTGTACGCTGCGTATGTTTTGCCAACTTTGATTTTGCCACATTAATTTCTTTCAATGAACTTTTCCCTATTCGCAATTCTTGCCTCAGTCTTGGCATTTATGGCTGTGGGTGTTGTTGTTGTTGGCGAAGTTGTTGCTGTTCCTATTTTGTACATAATTTGCGTGGTGCTGGTGCAGTTGTTGCTAATGCTGTTGCCAATCGCCGTCGACACCCCCACAAAATGTGTTGACGACTTTGACGCCAACACGCGAATTTGGCAAACAAATTACCCAAAATGCATTGAGCCAAATTGCAGGCAAATCGAAGCCAAATCGGAACTAAATCCAGCTGGAGCGGACTGCGTGGCGCCGTGTATGTGTGTGTGTGTGTGTGTGTGAGTGTGTGTGTGTACATATATGTATGTAGCACTTCCCATATGCGATTGGAGAGCTGCACAGACAGTCGCAGAGTCAGCCGGCTGGCATGTCTGGGCGTTGATAATTGAATTGAAAAGTTTTTCGCCGCACTTTTGGCATGCCAATTGATGGGGCAGCGACAAAGCCGAATACAGTTAAGCGAGCCAACAGTTAAGGCGGCATAATTTGTGGATTGTGCAACAGCCGCAGATTGAGCGGGACAGCGATACCCACAGATAGCGAAAGAGTCGGCAAACTGGTAAATGGTAAACTGGAAATTGGAAAAGCGCAGGCAAATTAATGGCCAAAACGCGGCACAGCACTGAAAATGGTTAAGCAAGTAGAAGTGCGCCGAATGTGAGCATAATAATAAAAGAGATAAATCAGTTTTAAGTTCTCAAGTTTTCCCCAGTTGCCTTTGTGACCCGTTGTCACCTACCCACTGCCTTCAATCACGACTGCCGCATACACTGCACGAGCTGTTCGCTGATGCGCGTAATACAGTGGCTGCGAGATGTGTGCTCTTGGTCGTCTTAAGCCGACTGAGCATTCGTTTAAGGTGAGGGCATTTGGCCGTCGCTTCGTTTGGGTTAACTGGGCTCGTTTTATTACAGCCTCGTACATTAGCATTGCCTCTTGCGCCAATGTCACTTGGCTGCAGTTCCCGCTCCAGCTCCAGCTCCAGCTCCAGCTCCAGACTGCGACTTGCAGCGCATTTTCATAAGACATAAATTCTGCGATTTAGCTAAATGCGCTCTACGGACTTTGCCTGGGTAATTTGTGGCATGCCAGCTGCAGGAGGGGCAGTCGGGGCGAGTAAGAATGCAAAAAAAAAAACCAAAAAAAAAAAGGAGAAGAAAAAGAAAGAAAAACTTGCATTGGCATTAAATTACACTCGCACATGGAGGCTCCGGCAGACGGCGATGGAAAAGGCCCAGACAAGGCGACGCTGCGGCTGCGACAAGAGCTCATATTGCTTTATGTCCGTCTTCTTGCAGTGCTCCAATAGCCCCCACACCCCCTCACTCCCGCTGCTTCTTCGGCTGGCTTTTTACAGCCTTGTTATGCGCTTTTAATGGTACATTTTGTACGTAAATTGCATTAATTTAACGTCTAAGGCGCACACGCTGCCCAAAAACAAGACGCGCGACTGCAGAGGGGGGCGGTGGGGGGTTGGTTGGGTAGAGTAGAAATTGCAGTGCCTATGACATACGGCCAAGTGGCAGCCAACGGCCAATGGCGTTGTCAATGTGCCATTGATGATTGAACGATTTATGAGTCGCAGCAACTGCAACTGCAACGGCAACGGCAACGGCAGCAAGGGGAGCAGGCAGGGGGAGGGGAAACCGGTTTCGTAGCCAAGTTTCGATTTGTTGGCTCACATCAGCAATGCAATTAAAAGCAGATGCAACGGCAACAACAACACCAGGCCCAGACAGTTGCCACAGAGTTGGCAGAGTTTAGGCACTGCATTTACTACACGATACCATCGATTGGCAGCCAAGAGAGAGGGAAAGGGTTGCCGCAATCAGGCCAAGGTACTTAAAGACCAGGCCAGATAGAAACGTCGCACCCGACGAGCTCTAACTCAACCTGTTCAATAGATCATCAATCGCAAAGCCGACTGCCTGCATTTCAATTTATGGAGAAATCGCACTGGGGAGAGCTCATCCAATTCTCGCTGCAAATAGAACTAAAAAGCAGCTCCGAGTCGAAAGGTGATTAAAGCAATCCCAGATCCGATATACGTGCATAGTAGTGTTAATAAAAAGCCCAATTACACGAATTGGAAATACCACGCTTTTAAAATTGACTATTGTAAATATTCTATGAATCTTGTTATGTTCTATAAATTTCTTCTATTCTCACTCCTTTTTTTTTTGACAATTGAAGAGAAAAACCATTTAGTGGGTGTTTAAAAATGATCAGCAATGGGAAATCGAGATAATAATAAAGAAATAATATCCCATAATAATGAACACAATATTTCTAGTGATAATGTTTTACTTTCTTTATTTTACGAGTTTCTAATATTATTTTTGCTTTTATAAATCGTAATTTTTTTTATAATAATTAAAATGTGTATTATTTCTGTATAACAAATGTGTATTTGTTGTACTTTTAAGTTGCTTTTTAATATTTTGTTTTACAGGATTCTTTTGAGAACGTATCTATCGAAAATATTTACATTTGTTTTTCAAAAATGAACTTTCTGGTGGAAATAGTTAATGGGGTCGCAAAGCATTTAAATAGGAGCCAATAAATACGTAAATACTGAAGATAGTATTAGGGTTATTTTTCAATTTCAGCACTTGTGACGACTAGGACTTTGTAGAGTGTGTGTGCGTGTGCATTTTAATATTGTTGTTTGCTGCTTTTGTCTTTGCACACCACACTGAGAGTCTACAGTAAATAACGAAGAGATTTGTATATTCTGTCGAATGATTTTGCGTGTTGCGAAAAATGCAAAGCCAACTGCTGCGAATGCAAAACTAAAAGCTCCTGTGTGGGGGTGTGTGTGTGTGCTTGTGTGTGTGTCTGATGTGTGCTAAGCGGCAAACAAAAGCTGCTGGAAAACATAGAAAATCCCTTTGGGAAACAAAGTGCAGAGCTAAGAACACACACGCACACACACACACACACACACACACACTAACAGACACATTTACCACTTGCCATTTGCTGCATAACTATAAAAAGTGGAAAAAACTGACAAAGGCAGCATAGGGCAGGCAAAGAAGAGGAGCTGTTATGGGACATCCAGCACAGGCAGCGCACATAGTACTTATCCTATATATGTAAAACAATATCTATAGGTATTCGAGGAGCGGTATCCTTTGGCTGCATTTGGATTCGCAGAGCAGCAGCTGCTTTCAATTGTCACGGCTGCAGTTTTAACCCAGAAACATAAATATTGCAATTTATGGCAAAAGCCGAAAGGGGGTGGAGTGCGGTAACGGTAAAGCTGAATGCAAAGCAAGCCGACACGCACACAAGCCACAGGCCCCACACACACACACACACACACACTCGTGCACACATGTCGCGATATGGCGCATAATGGAGCTGAGTACGGCTGCATCTCGACCCCTTGACCCTCCCCCCCCCACCCACATCTTCAGCCTTGCGGCAACCGCTTTTACGTGGCACAGCTGTAGCCGAGGTCGCCGCTCAGCTCCAAGAACTTGCCACAGGATCAGTCGGCCCAGCCAGGCACAAGATTTTCTGGATCCTCAATTAAAATGTTGCGCATACGAGGCGTGGGACCTGGGCGGCGACGAGCACGAGAGCACGCAGGCCACGCACGAGAACATGAAATGTGCTTAACTTAATTTAGTTGGAGTTACTTAAAAAAGCTTTTAAAAGTAACAGCACAACAACAAAAAGAAAACACAAAGCACAACGCAAACACAGTGAAACAGAGAGAGAGAGGAAAAAACGGAAAACAAAACTTTCATTGATGCTGAACACTAGACCACCCACCCACCCGCACACACACACACACACGGCCCGCCCCTCGCCATGGCCCCAAGTTAGGGGAAATATTCCAGGGCGAACGAACTTCATTAATATGCACATATGTAGATTATATGATTAAAAGTATAACAAACACACTCTTCTTCTTCTCCGAATCTCTGCCTTAGTGCACACTGTTGTTGTTGTTGTCGATGTGTAAAAGTTTTTCCTTATTTTATTTTTTGCGAGTTGTTGTTTGCTGTAGGTTTTCACATTTTCATTTGTTTGATTTGGCAGTGGCGTGGAGTGCCAGCTGCTGCTCCTGGCTAATGGAAGAGAGCAACAACAACAACAAGCCGGCCAAGTTTGAGCAAGAAACCGCACAACAAATGCTCTGAGCAGCCATCGAAGCTGTTCAAGCTCTATCTACATGTGATTAGACACACCAGAAGCAACTAACTAATGAGGGCAGGGGGACAACTGGGCCGCAAGGGATCAAACGAACTGTGAAAGGGATGAACGGTGAGTAAAGGCCGGGCCAAGCCTGGACTGGGCATCTAAACTATCTGCTAATGAAAAACAAGAAAGGATATACGCAAGGATATATGTATAACAAGCACACACGCACCAGCCCATCCCCTGGCAGCTCCCCGCCTAGCCCCGGCCCTGGCGCCGTCAAAGGGTTTCAAAGTTATTTGTTTGCCCAGCGGAAATACATCAAAATAAATGCGAGCCAAAAGCGAAACGAAGTCAAATGCAAATATGTCGAGCAGCGCGGATGTGTGCGTGTGTGTGTGTGTATGTGTGTGAATGTGTGTGAGCGCGCCAATGGCCATTGACAAATATGGGCTTTGGGCCTAAACAAATATTTGGCACACTTTTGCCATCGCCCGTCCTGCTGCCCCCGGCCCAGCTGCATCTATTATGGACCAACAAAATGGGCCAGCCAAAAATGCACAAAATTTACCTGATGTCAAAAGTAATTAAACGAAAATGCCAGCGACAGCAGCAAGAGCAACAACAACTATTTGTCGCAGATGCGCGTGGAATAACAAAAAAGAAAAGAGCTTGGAAAAAGGCTGAGTGAAAAAGGAAAATAGAAAAGCAAAATGGCGTCGGCGTTGGCAAATTTAATAATAGTGCAAAGGGGGGGCCAACTTTCGCGAAGTGCAGCGAACGGCAAAAGAAAAGTGCGCCGAGCAAAGAGGAAAAGTGCAGCAGCAACAGTAAAGAAAAGCAGGAAAAGTGCGCATTGAATGCTCTACACTTTACTAAAAATAATATTATTTATTTACTATTAAACATGGGCGTAGCCACAGCAGGGCCGGAGGGAGGGTGCCCAGCTGGCCGCATAGAACTTGGGAATATTATAAAAATTTATAGAAGTCATTATAAAACATTATAGAATGGAGTTTACAAAGAGCGATTTTAAAAGTTACTGACAGAAACAGTCCACACAAAGGTTCGCCAAGCTGACTCAATCGAGAACTGAATTCAAACAGAACTCAATGAAAGTTAAGTAGTTTGTGACTACTTATAAAATATAAACCCACTTTTAAGATATATATTTGCATATATAGAAGCACTTTATACAAACGTTAAGTAAACATTAAATTGTAACAGCATCGAAAATATTTCAATCAAACGACTCGATAGTAATTACCTTGAGCAAGTTTCAAGTCGAAAGTCGAGTCATTTAATTACCTTGGCAGAGGAGACACAGTGGGCACTAAGTAAACGCAAAAGGGCAAAAGGTAGACAAAAGTCGAAAGTTTGCCAGCTTTAGTCTGGCATTTCAGGCAGCCGGCGAGAAGTCAACGGAGCTGCGCAAACTGTAATGAGAAAAATTTTACGAACCGGCAAGAAAATTTGAAGGCGCGGGCGAGGCAGAAACAAAAACAATAAACAACAAAGCCAAAGAGAGAGAGAGAGAGAGAGAGAGAGAGAGAGGAAGAGGCAGCAAAAAAAGCGTAAGACGTACGGAAACTTTTCAATAGTAGTGTGACAGTGGGCGTTCGCCAGGGAGGCGTGGCGTCTGCGAAGACAACACCAAGCAACAAGCAACAATTTTGCGCTGTGCTTTTCCGTTTGCGTTTACGTTTGAGCGACGTCTTTAGAAACTGTGTCGCCGGCACCGCCGACCCCCTCCCTCTGCCCCCCACTCCAGCCCCCAGCTCGCAGCTTCCTGCTCCAATTGACCTACCCGCGCTGCCTTTTCTCACTTCTTGTCGCTGACAGCCGCTGTAAGTAGCTGCGTAATAAAATTACTTTTTAAGTGCGCTGCGTACCTGCAGAAGGCAGCGCACAGGAGACGAGGCAGCAGCGCCAGGAGGAGCCCGGGGGAAGGGGGAAGGGGGCAGCGCGCTTCATTTGACGTTAGCGCGGAACTTCCGAGTTGGCAGTCGTGAATTGGAAGCCCGCATCAAAGTCAAAGTCAAAGTCGGAAGTCATTTGAATTATTTAGTACAACTGAGGGCGGGGGTCGGGCAGCGGCCGGGGGAGCAGCGCAGAGAGCAAACTTGCCATATGAATAATGCCGGGCGTTGCGTACGCAACGGACATGTGGAAATATAGATTAGAATTGGCTAGAAATGGGTTGAAGGCGGCGAACTTGTTGTCGAGGCCCTTTCTATTTCAAATTGGCCGACGAACTTTATCGTAAATCAGCGTAAAAGTTTCTCTCTCACATTTTTTTATGGCCCAGTCTCTGGGCGTAACAGCCTGTGCGGCGGGGCGAGGGGCAACTGCACTGTGGCCCGTAAAATATGTTGCAAATTATGAAATATTTGAAACTTTAGCCCAGGATGCCAGGCGGGCCAGTGCCGCACCATTTGCCTGAAGACAAAATGAAGGGGAGAAGGGCCGGGTCCTTGGTTTCTGCTGCTGCTGCTGCTGTTTCTGTTTCTGTTTCTGGGCCGCCGCTGTTCGTTATGGGCATTTAAGTTTTCATAAGTTGTGCAAATAAATTTTAATCGAAAAATGCGCCAAGGCAATAAGAATGCAAAGGCTCTGGCCCAGAACGCAGAACCCAGAGCCGTTGGCAAGTGGGTCACGGCAGGCGGGGAGGGGAGGAGGCGGGCAATGCGACATGTTTCAACTGCAGCGGGGGCAGCCAATGGAGCCTGGAACTGCAGACAGTCTGGGCTGGGGATTTTTACAATTATCAATCGGGCACCGAGGACCACAAGAAGTGTTTGATCACATGCTGCATTCTGTGGCACAGACGCTGTCAAAGGACTCACACGTATGGCGACCCACGTTGGGCGCCAGTTGCAAAAAATGTTGCATCAACTGCCTGCCACAGAGCTATTATATTGCAAATGGGAGTGCCACATATATGTAAGCACTCCTGATGTTACAAAAAATAGAAACATCGATGTATCGATGGCAACAGCAGCGGTGTTTTCCAATTTTAACCTCGATCGATTTCTATAAAAAAAAAATCGAGTTTTAGGGCGTCTTTAAGCTAAACCTGAAGACAAACTTTACATGCAAAAGTGAAATAGTAAATTTAATGAGACAAAAATTCAAATCTAGTGCCAATAATGCCAAAGTAGGTTCCTTTTTTAAGTTTAAATACATTTTCATATCAGATTATGCACATTTTTTCCATATATCGTTATAAATAATCGATGTTCATTTCGGATAAACCTCAATATTATGCATTAAGTTTAGTGTCCTTCGTTGGGCGCCAATTGCAAAGGAAAAATGTGTGGCCTGACGTTAAGGTAACTTGAAGTTTGGGTTCGCTGTTTAAGTTGGCAAATAGCTTAATACCCTTGACCTGCCTACTACGGCCGTATGCTATCCTATCTAAATTTTCAGTTTATTTACTCAGCTGAAATCAGTTGGTCGCCAAAAAAAATTGGTACAGAAAATGAAGTCTAGTCCCAGGACGACGCGTAAACGGTAAATGAAAACGGGAAAGGAAAGGAATGAAAAAGAAAAACATGGAAAACAGGTTGAAGGTGTTGTTGTTGTTGGTGTGGCAAATTGTGACTCTCATTGGGCTGCTTTAATTTTGTTGGCAACGCTGCGTTCGTTGTTCTCAGCTCATTTGGGCTTAGTCCTCAAAGTCTGCTGTTTATAATTTTCCGTGCGGACGTCGCATTTACAAGACTTACGGCTGGGGAAATCCTTTTTTTTCTTATTTTTATTTTCTTCCTTTCAGCTGTTTTGCCTGCGCTTTGGGTGTGGACTTTGGGCGGGCAGACCCTTGGTCGCCGGGTCTCTGGGGCTGCTGTTGCAGCAAACTTCAAGGCGCGCGTACATAAAATTTAATTAAGTGCAACAACAACAGTAACAGTAACGGCAACAGCAACAGCAGCAGCAACAGCAACAATAATAGTAGCAGCTACGCAGCGATAGCGGCAACATCGTTTATAAAATTCACATAATAACAATAAATTTTAAAATGCGTCCAGACTAGCAGCGCTGTTGACGCTGGCAGCGCCGCTGCCGCCGCCGTCGCCGCCGCCGTTGGGGTATTAAAATTTATCGCCAGTTGCGTAGCACGCGCAGAAATTTTGCGTGCCCCAGCGAGCAGCGAATGTGGGTGGCAGCCACAGAGCCAGCGGAGCAGACTAATGCCAGCAAGTGAGCCCTCCGAGCAAAAGTAACGTCTTCGTGCCCCCAGGAGGCGCATGTTGCCGTTGCTGCCACAGGCGACTGGTTGCTGCTGCGTCTTTTTATTTCGCTTAATTTTATTCCTATAAACTGCGACGCCTCACACATAGTTGGAGGCGACACAGAGTCACATATGGCGATGGCGCTCCGGCTCCGGCTCCCACTCCCACTCCCCCTCCCCTCCAGCTTCCGCTTTAAGCAAGCAAAATCATTTGTCTGTTTGTTTCTTTGTTTGCCTGTTTGCCTGTTTGCTTGGCTTGCTTATTCATTTGGCGCGCATTAATTACACGACACGCATACGCCGCGTTGCACGGCGGCCGGGGGCATCATTTATTAAAAAGCCAAAAGAGCGCGCCAGCCACCGCCCGGACCCGCCCCGCCCTGCCCCGCCTCACAGCCATGTCATCCATTTCTCGGCAGGCTCATGCTTATGCGCATAATTTCAGGCTGGCCAAATTTCGCTTACATTTCAGCAGCGTCTGAAGGAAGCAGAGAAGCGATTGCCGCCTGAGACCAAGGGGATTTGCCTGGTAGTTTCGGCTCAACATCATCATCATCAGCTGCTGCTGTGGCTGCCTCCTCGTGGCATCCTCGTCAACACAAATGACTGTCTCATGTTATCTGCTAAGCTGTCTTATCTGTTTGCCCTGCCACAACGCCCTGGCGCATCTGTTTGCATGTTTATCTGTCTGTTTCGGTTCGGTTTCTCTCCTTCTGGCTGTCTGTCTGTCTGCCTGTGATTTCGACTTTGTTACTTATTTAATTTGTTGCTTATTTGCTCTGCCGCTCGGCAGCAACAGCTCGCAATACATCCACGCACTTGTTTGCATATGTTTAACATGCTCCCGTTGATGCTCCGCCGAGCTGCCTGTTCCTGTTCCTGTTCCTGTCCTGTCCTGAGCCTGCTTACTTATGTTTGCTAATGATTTGCCAGCCTGCTAATCAAATTGGTTGCCCCGGGGGCTAATGGCATTACAAATGATGCTCCCGTTGCCTCCTCAACACTGCATTATGTTTATTGATCAGCTCAAGCGGAACAGGGAAAGAGGAAAGAGCTCTTCAATAAATATGAAAACATTTCCATGCATTATAGAAATATAGAAATCGACAATCACTACAGTTTTATTTATTTATAGCTTGGCTTTGAGCGTTCGAAAACCTCTAAATAATGTAAAATTTATTTCTTTTCTCAACAGAACAATCAAGATTTTAAATTGCTCTTAGGACAGTGTGCCATTTTTATACTCGTTCAGGAAGCCAAAAGAGCATATTGGCTTTGAACAATGTCCGTCTTTGTTGCCCGATATATCTTCTTTAAGATACTTTTTGGTCTGTTATAACTAAATATTTAATTATACATTTCGTTGTCGCAGATCAAAAACTCAATTTTGGGGTTTCAGCGGTCATTACATTACACTGTGATCGAATATTGCGCAGTCGGTTACACCCGACTGCAAAGCTCTTACTTGTTTTTTCACTTTGTGAACAGCATAAAATAATCATGAGAATACAATGATATTTAATTATGTTAATTGGAACAGGAACATTTCCCCGACAGCGTCAGTGATTTAATTTCCACCACGGTCCGCACTCCAGCAATTTTAATTAGTCTTGGCTTGCAACGTGCGATTTAATATTGATTATCGAACAACCTTATCTGGGCAACTGGAACAAGATCGACCACAATAAGAAGCTCGGGCCGGCCTCGAATCCAGTGAAGCGCTGCAAAGCGGTTGCAAAGCATTTTGGCCAAAGCGACGATGATGATGCCAATAAATTCCGGGGCGACCATTTGCATGCGCTGCACTGAATAACTGCATCGAGGGCAGCCACCCAGCTCACGGCCCGTGGCACCCGGCCCTTTGAATTTTGCGCTCGCTTTCGGTGAGTGCTGTTGCAAGCATTGGCAGCTGTCGCTGGCAGGCGTCGTGCAACAAAATGAATGAATGCAAAAAGCAAGCAAGAATTATGTGGCAACAGGATGCGCTGACATTTATCACCTGCGTCGCTGCCGTCGCCGCCGTCGCCGTCGCCGTCGTCGCGACGCGTCAGACAGTGCAATGTTTGGATTGGGGCTTCTGGCCCAAAACGTTTTCGCATTGGCCCCTTGGCTCAGGTAATGGTAACCCAGTTGCCGTTGCCGGTTAGCTGGCAGTTAAAACCAAAGTTTTGCCAGTTGTTTAACTTGCAGACTGTTTGATTATGCCCCAACGCGGACGTCGACGTCGACGCCGACGCCGGCTGCGTGCGCGGCAGCATTAGCATAAATTTTCAGCAGCTTATGCGCGCATATGAATATATTATGCCGGTTGCCGTTATTTATGTGTACCGGCTACCGAAACTTGGCGCAAGTTTTCCAACGGGCGGGCCAGCGGGCCAAAGGGGGGCGACAGGACTCGTGCCAGGATAATCGCTGCTTAGTGCAGTCGCGCGAGTAACGCGCCAGCCGCCATTGATAACCAGTCCGCCCGTCCGCCCCTATCCCGCCGGCATTGTCTAACATCGCGGCCCGCTCAGCCCCATCTTCAAAAACTCATTGAAGAGCATTCAAATTGAATTTACATGCAGGCAACTTTTGTTTACTTTGTGGCAGCGGCGGCGGCGGCAGTGAAATCAAATTTAAATCCGCTGCTTGCCGCATTACATGGACGAGCGCCCCGAGAAGAATTCGAAGCCAACCACCCGGCCACCACCCGGCCAACCACCCAGGCGAGGTCCCGGGACGACTCAACCACCGCTCAGGTGGCAGGCCAAAAAACTGTTTGAAGTGTTCTCGGCTCGGATTTCTCATGCGTGGGCGGGGTGGGGGCGCTTCGCTGTGTTGCCAAATTATTTTTATTTATTCGTGCGTTTAACAAAAATGCGAAATTAGCGCCCGCTAGATGGCGCCAGCACAAAGATTTATGGCCCCAAATGCGACCTTGTAGCAATTTGGCAAGAAACTCAAGCAGAAACACGCATACAAATCGGTTTATTGGCAAAACATGGCCACGCCCGTGGATCAAACAGGAATCGAGTCCCTTCCGAAGAACATCACTCACAAATATAACCTATATACATATATATAAACTATGCGAATAGTGCATTAAATAAACTTAATATTTGCAGGAGCATTTGGCAGTTAGGATTATTTTGCAATTATGTTAAATATGTTAAAAATTGTAAAGAATATTTGTAAAGCACAACTAATTTTCGAAGCTCTATGTTCAATAAAAATCTACTAATTTTCAGATTTAAAGTTGTCCTATTTACTTAAATATCGTTTGGATTAGAGAAATTCAAACTGTTTAAAACTGTTAAGAATTCAGATGTATATTTAGATCTAAAATGTATATAGTATTTTATAAGTATTAGTATTACAAACGAAGCTAAAGAAGATAATAAAATAGTTGGCATTTGACATGGGGCAATATCGGCAATTAGATTTGCATTTAGTGTACAACTGTAGATGGCGCCACTTGCCGTTGCCGCTGCTGATTTATGTGGCGCTTATATGAATGTATGCAAACTGCGGCCTTGTTGCAAATTGCCGACAAAAACAAATGTTTTATTGGGCGCGTTTGGCAGCTCATAAACCTCAAGCACAGGCCCAAGCCCTGGCTTCATTGAGCCGCCTATTAACCTCAACGTGTTACCTGGCACATGAATAAATCAAAGCCTTCCCACACACACACACACACACACACACACACACGCACATACACCCCCCGCAACCCGTGCACAGCACGCTGCCCGTTTCACAGTCATTCAACTGGCTGATGATAAATGTGTTCGGGGTTTTTCGTGCTTCGCTTGGCTTCGTCTTCGATTTGCTTAACAAATTTGTAAGATTCTTAACACATTTGCATATTGCGTAAGCGAGAGGAATCCCAACAGCTGCCCCACACCGGTTCCCGCTGCTGTCTCTATTTTTATGTTGGATGCCCGCTTCTGGTATCAAGTGTAAAAATGCTGAAATTCCTTGACGACTTCAACTTGGACTCTTTCGCAGACTTATTCTTGCCCCCGTTCGACACTTTGTTGTCGTTGTCGTTGTTGTTGTTGGTGGGGCTCTCGATGAGTTGCACAGTAATGACGACATTTCCCTTCGACATCGAGAACACAGGCGGCGACAGGGTTGCGCTTTTTACAGCCATCGTCAGGGTTGCCAGCGCTGTTGCCTTTAAAAGGGATTTTTGTATTGAGTTTATTTAGCTTTCGAGCGACTGGGGCTGGGTGGGGGATGGTGGGTGGGGGCACTCAATCGATGTTGCTCAATAAAAAATGTGCTGGAATTTCCTCGACATTTTTGCCAACATCACCCGACCTTCCGCCGGCTGCGTCCTGACAGTTTTCATCGCAATGACTTTGGACAGTCGCTGTCGTAAAACGCTTGGAATTTTTCGCCGATTTTCCATTGTCTGCCCGCCGACACTCAACGAAATTGACCTGCATTTGTTTAGTGGATTTCGCGCCTTGGCCACCGCATTTGCAATGCCGGCCGTGGAATGCGCGAATCATTCGCGCTGAGCGTCAGATTTACGCCCACAACAACGGCTGCCACTCCCAGTGCCCATCACGCCGTAATCCTGCCAGACAGTTCAACTCCTCCCCTCCGCTAAAGTGCAGCTGTCCTCCCACACACACTCGCACACACACTCGCACACACACTCCCTACCTGGCACAGGTAATGCTCACAAAGCCATTTAGCACTCTTCCAAAATCTGAACTCAAGCAGCTGCAAGTGCCTTCAGCTCCAGTTGGCTGCTCTGTCGCCGGCCCCAACTGCAGCCGGGACAACTTGAGGGCAGGGCCAATTGCAGCCTTGTGGCAAAGAGTTTCCAATTTCGGTTTTGCTAACCCAAACTGAAGAGACTAATAAATCGTGGAGTGCAACTTATTGCAATATCATCTTTCTTAAAGAAGTGGCAGCTGTTTCATTTGCGAACGAAAAACTGGTTGCCATATTTCAAGTGATTTACAAATACTTTGACCTACCGATAATCTGCTAAATATGATTTGTTACTGATAATATATTTCATTAAATTTTCGATAAAGGGAAATTCGCAATTATTCCCGGTAAACAATCATTAGCTTAGCCGATAATTATACTCGTTCACGAACCGAAAAGAGTGTATTGCAATGCTCTAGTCAAAATAATAAATGTTTGTGCTGTCGATTCCGTACGTCATTAAGCCATCACATGCACCCGAATCTATTAATTATAAAGCAGCGCTAGCAATTCCGATAGTTTATCGATTTCCATGATAATCCATGAACTTCTGTTCGCATTTCTTGCCACACTTTAATGCAAATAATTTAATGCTGGCAGTCCGACACACACATATCTGTCTTGGCCTCTATTAAATTCCCCGTAACTTTCTCTGCTGCTGCCGCATTCCGGCTGGCCTAAAGCTGTGGTGGCTGCGGCCTCTGCCAAGCGGTGCCACTTCACGGCCGCTGCGCTGCGGCGGCGGCGCATAAATTTTATGCATGCAACTTCCGGGCAAGTGGAGAGCATCCTGGTGGCGGGCCAACTGGCCCGCGTAGCCGCCGCCACTTGGGCAATTATTAATGTTAATGTCTTCATTACAATTCATTCTCGTGTTGTTGCCAGGCCGCTTTTTGCGCCGGCGGAACACGCCCACCCATCCGCCCACACTCCCACCTATGTCCAGTGACAGCCAGTGAAAAAGCGCTGCAAATAAATTAACGCTAATCAGTGGCAGAGACTCTGCTTAAGCCGCCACAACGTGGAGCTGCTAAAAACGCGCGCAAATCGCGCGCGAGTCCATAAATTATGTTTGCCACGATTTCTGAAATCAATACAACTGAGTTGGGGTCGGAGGCGGGGGACGGTGGACGGTGGAAAGGTTGAGGGCGGCCGTTGACTTTAATCGCAGTCAGGTAAGTGGGCGGGCAGGAGAGGCGTGTCAATGTGGGCGTAACCCGATGGGGCGGCCACAAAAGCACGACCGGATTGAAAAGCCGAGCTGAGTGACTGCAAATGATACTTTAATGTGACAGGCGGACGTTTGTCGACGGCGCGAAAAGGGGGTCGGAGGGTGGCAGCCCGTACGGAAAGTCTGTCAGCATGCTGATGATTTTTGCACCTTTTTTGCGCTATGGTTTTTCTGCTCTATTGCTGTCATCATAAAAAAAAAACGGCAAGGGAAGAGAAAGAGGAAAAAAAACTATCACATCCCATTCTTTGGTAGCTCTACGCGCAGCCTTTTTTGTCGGCTATTTTTTATATATTTTTTTTTTTTTTGCGTTTTAATTCCCGGGGCGCGCTTTCAACGCTTGTCATCTTACCGCTAATGGCGGCTACATGTCAACCACTCATCTCGGGCACCGTCACCGTCACCGTCGACGGCACCGTCTCTGACTCCAACTCGGCTCCAGCTGCAGAGCTGGCTGCTCGTTTTTCAGCCATTCATTCATTTGGTCGTGTCGGGCACGTTGACGGCAACGTCATCAGCAGTAGCAGCAGCAGCAGCAGCACCACCACCACCACCACCACCACCACCATCACCAGTGGTGCCCACAGATGCAGCAGGATGAGCCGCTAGGTGGCGCCAAAGCGTCCGCATGGCGACGACGCCAAGCGTGAAATCGCTTTGCCAGCCCCAGCAGAGAGTCAGCCAGGCAGCCAGCCAAGCAGCCAACCTGTCGTCATAAAAATTTTTATACATAAAAAACAACAAACAGCAGCAACAAAACCCAAACCCAAGCCCAGCAGCAGCAGCAGGGAACCGCCAGAAGTTGTTGCTGCCAGGAGGCAGGAAAGAACTTGCAGCGCTGCGGCGGAGGCACGGCGGAGCTGCGGAGGAGGCGAGGCGGGAACAATGCGTCCCCGCTAACGGCGAGGGCGTTACATGCCAAACGCACAAAAAGCGGCAGGACAAGAACGACGCCTGAATACTCTCCCTGGTAAACGAAAGATCATCTTGAAAGTGAGATATCATTAGTTTCTAAAGACTTATAATAAGCTCTTTATTGAATGCTTGTGGTAACAAAAACGATCTTTCTGACAATAATCCGTTATGCATTAAATGTATTCCAATTTAATTTATTTTTTCAGCTTTTGACAGGTATCAAATTATTCCAAATAATACAAACCAAGTGTTTGGTGAAAAGAAAAGTACTCTAGACTGGAAACTTACCAACATGGAAAACCACTTTCTTTAAGGATTGTAATTAACAACTTTTAAACTATTCAGCTAACAAATAATTAAGGTAGTAAGGTAAAACTTTTAATAAATCTTTTCGACCTTGATAATAATGTGAGCTACATTTGTTTTAATAAAATAGCAAAGTTTGGCTTTGGCGTGATTTTGTACCATTTTTTCAGTTAAATTTTAATGTTCCTGAATACAGTGAAGTACAGATTAAAATGCTGGTCAGCTGCACAAAGGAAATCACAGTTTGTAGCTACTCCAACTTGGTCAGAGTAACGATAACAGCACACAAATTTGCAGCGCCTCATAACGATGCTGCCAGGTGACACGGAGGCGGTAGGGAGGGGGGCGTGGCAAAGACGCACCTCGTATGCGGCGGCTGGAGGAGATCGGAGGCCGCCAAGACACAGTTTCGCTAATGAGTTTCCGTCTGCCTGCAGTTGTTGCGCTTATTTTTGTTGTTGCCGCTGACGTCGCTGATGACGTCGTTTAATAGCCAAAGCGATAGAGCGGCGAAAGCAGCCGCCAACGCCGATGTCGATGCTGATGAAGGTAGTTGATGCCTTTTGCCATTTGCGAAGCCTTTAAATATGAGTGAGTTGTGTGTTGCATCATCATCAGCAGCAGCAGCGGCAGCGGCAGCAGCGACAACTGCAATCATTCAGCGTCATTAGCAGCCTCATTAATTGGCCAGTCAGACTTTTATATCCGTTTGGCTGTCAATTGTACAAGTGGCAGCAGTTGTTGCTGTTGTTGCTGCCGCGGCAACTGCTGCTGCTGCTGTTTGCTTTGACAACATAAACAAGCAAACAGCCAAACAGTCAGTCAATCTATCAGTGAGTCATTCACGCGCTGACAAGTCAAACAAGGCGACAAGGACAAGGACGTTGCTGCTGCTGGCTGTCGCCTGTCGCCCGTCACAACAACAGCAGCAGCAACAACAATGGGGCATGCGGCAGGAACAAGCTAATCCCCAACTGAATTTCAGCAGCTCGAAGTGCTGGCAACATTGCCAACGACAACATTGGTTAAGTATCTTGAAATAATATTTACACTTTACGCAAAAGACTCAACGCAAACAGCAGCAGCAGCAGCAGCAGCAGCCAAAAGAAAAAGACGCGCCCCACTGTAGAAGTCCCCCCTCCCCCATCCCACCACCCTGTTGCTGCTGGGGAGCCTGCTGCCTGCTAGTCAAATAAGTTAATCGCTTTAGCAATGCCAAGTGGAGGGGCGGGGTGCCGTGGGGCGGACAGCGGTCAGCACTTGAGTCAAATCGTGAACCGGTTAGCAGCCTTTGCTGTCATATTTTTAGCCGAGAATCGTCCCCTTCTCCTTCGCAGGCCGAATACGCAAAACTATTTTTAAATGACATCGAGGCGAGGCAGACAAAACGGCGCAAATCGAGAAGCAGCCAGCGAAGCAGCAGAAGGAAGAAGCTAAAGCCAAACCCGCAGACACAGATAGACAGAGATATAGACATGTATATATATATATGCAGATGGTTGCAGATGGCAGTCGCCAAGCTGTTGCCCTTGCCGACCCTTGGCAAGCCCTATCTGCGGTCAAATGCGAGCCGGCAACAGCCTGTAAAATGCGTTGCCGCAATTGAAATTGCATTTGCATTTGCGTTTAATTGAATTGCATTGTTTCAAGGCGTCGCTGGAGCAGTTGACGTCATTTGTCTGCCGGCACCAGAAGAAAGTGAAAAATCAGTTCATTCTGTTTTTGTTGTGCGTGCTCATAACCATACACTAAACGCAAGCAAGGGAGTCTCTACTATCTGAGGCAATTGGCGACTTCTATGTGTGCGTACCTCAATAAAATATAGACAAGTTTAATTCAATATATTTTCTGTTTGCGCTAAAAACGAAATCCTAATCGATGCAGCAGACGAGCCTGGCAGAAGTAAGCGTCTGTGATTCCAAAACATACGATTAATACCCTTTAATTTAAGTACATGACTCGCAAATTCCAATAATATTTATAATTTTAACTAACAATGAAATTCTTTTCATAAAATATTCAAGAGTACAACGAGACAATAAGAAATACTCATTAATGCTAAAAATTTATATTTTATTGATAAATTTGTAAAATTCATAAGTATTTATAATAATAATAAAAATAGAAAAGCTCTACCTAATAAAATTAATAATAAATTATATAATGCAAGCAATACTTGTATTTTACCATATTTAAATTAATAAAATAAAATGCATTTAAAGTTCTCTTCGAAGAATATTGTTTATACTTATACAAAGATATATATACTCATCAGCTGAGAGCATCTTGGCTTCCACCTTTTGACGATTTCATCTTTTGTGTGGAGTGTATGGGGCCTCTTGACAACGGCTCTTCAGACACGCATACCAAACACGCCAAGTAAATAGGTTTCGAAAGAAATGTTATAATTACGCATTAGGCCTGCTTGGCTTTGATGTGGTCTACTGTGGTCAGGGCTCTATTTCCCCTGTTTGTCCACTCTCCTATACATATACAAATTCGTTTGTGGTCTGGCCAAAGGCCACACATTTTGGCCCTTTTAATTGGCCAATTTGACGTGACGCGTTTTTCCTTGATTCGGTAGCTTTTTTTTTTTTTTGTTGCTTTGTTTTGTTTACTTTGACACCGCATAAAGTTATGGACAGAGCGTGGGACAGGGGGAGCAGCGGCAACGTCTGGCATCAAACGCATTTCATTTGATTACAATTTGAAGGGCTCTCTCGCACGCCCCCGCCCCCACCCCCGCCTCGCCCCGCCCGCCGCTCTGTCGCTGTGCATCTTTGCATTTCTGGCTTTTGTGTATACTTTTTGAGAGATAATTGAAAATTAATTGCTTTGGACAGCTGAACATGACCAGGGAGCAGCCAGAAACCAAATCTCAACTGGCTGCCCGGGCAACCGACCAGACCCAGACCCGGGCCCGACCAGATCGGCAACAAGCGAACGGGTTATTTAATTAGTTTTGACGCGCCCAATGTTGGTTTCCATTTCCATTCGACGCACGTTCGTGTAAGCTGTAAGTTCTTGTGGCTCTGGAGGCGTTGGGATCGACACGCGATCGCATCGCGTGCGCCACCTAGCGTATCGAAACGGAAGCTGTCACGCCAAATTGATTGAGTTTCGCTTTGCGGCCCAAGAAGCAATTTGCGTCGTGTCTCTGGACAAATCTTCAAATAAACTTGTGCAAAAGTTCAAAGGCCAGCTGAATGCGAACGGGCTGGACTCTGGCTGGGATGGGCTGCTGGCAGCTGGCGAATGCGAGTGGACAATGGTCATGTCTATCATTTTGAGTGTGGGGGCGTGGCCATTGTACAAACGACAAACAAACAAGATTTCACAATCAGCGTTGGCCCCGAAAGTGTGTTTGAATTTCGAGTTAAGCGACTGCAGAGGGGCATGCAGCAGGGGCAGGGTCGGAAGCTGGAGGCAGCATGAGGCAGTGGCAGTTGCAGTAGTTGTTGCTGCTGCTGCTGCTGATGAGCATGAAAAATGGTGCGGAGACAACAACAGGCACGTATTCACATTCGCAAGCAAATGCAAATCGCATGCGAAGTTGCTGACCCCCTCCGCCTCCCCCCTCACGCCAACCCATCCACACACCGTTCATGGAACGCCAGGGGGCGTTGTCTACTGATTCCGAATGACAACCTGCTGCAGCAGCAGCAGCAGTTGCCTCTGCTGCTAGAGTGGAAGATATTCAATGATTCAGCCATAGGCCATGAAAGTGCACAGTTGTCAACTGTAAACCCCAGTCAGCAGACAGCAGACAGCAGGACATTTGAACAGCAGGACAACAGGACATCTGGATGGACAGCAGACGTTGTCCAGTTGTTGAGCTTGCACTGGAATTGGGTTTATGTCTGGGTCTGGGACCAACATTTGGCAGCGCTTGTTGAGTTTAACGATCGCCGCCGGCAATGTCTCTGTCTAACTGTCCCTGTCCCTCTCTCAGTCTCCCTCTCTCTCTCTCTCTCTCTCTCTCTGTCTCTCTGTGTCTCTGTGTGTGCAAGCAGGCAAATAATTGAAGCGTCAAGCCTTTTACCGTTTTACCATATGCCAGCGGGCAGATTTGTTGTTCAGCTGGCAAATGCATTAGCCGAACATTTCTTTGTTGTGTGCTGCACAAAAACGCCAGGAAAACGCTTGCGAAACGCGTCGTGGTTAGCTAAAAGACTTCCTTTGTTTTAAACCAGTCACAATTTTTTAGGGTACACAACATGTGGAGACTTCAAAACTGTGGCGGTGACCTTTAAACTGTCGGATATATGATTTTGATTTCCTATATACAGTAATCCAAGAAGAATTTCCTTGAAACTGTTTGAAACTCTCTGAAGATTTAGTCGAAAGTGACGCGATCATAAGTCTATATACTCATGAAAAAATTTGTTACCTTGAGAAAAAAAATTATTTTTTATCTTAAGCTTATTTTACGAATTGAAGCTCTTTCTTTTCTTTATAATGCTTGTATGCTTAATTCAAGAATTTTTGTTTCTATTTATGCAACATGCAAAAAAATAGTGTAAAATTAGAACATCGTTTGGAGTTTGAAACCAATATGCTCTTAATGGTGATGCACACAGAGGATGCACACAAATGTTGCCAGTGGAATTCGAGTCGTGAGTCACGCGTGCCCAGTCACGCGTGAGCGGCTCACACATCGCCGCGGGAGCGTGTCACGCGTGAGCGGCGTGTTTGCCGTGCAAGTCAAGCGCACTTGGCAGCTAATTATGGTCACATGTGTACGCACAGAAGGCAGGGCGGGGCAGGGGGTGGGCTGCTGTGAGGGGTGGGGGGAAGGGGGCGCTGCATGCTCGCATTGCGCATACGACACGTTGACCCAGTTCGTGGGACCAGCATATAAATTATAATTTCTCTTTGTTGCTGTTGTCATTTGTTGTTAAGCGCATTTTCGGCTAATTAAAAAAGAGCGACAGCAGCGCGAAAGGAAGGCAAAAGCAAGGCGAAGCAAAGGAAAATACAGGAATGGAAAGCAGAGAGTAGGAAGACAGACAGCTAACTGAAAGAAGTGCGCGAAGAATGCAAATTAAATGAAGAAAAATGCGCCACGCCAAGCGGGCAATAAAACAAATGCGCAGGCGGGGGAAGGGGGAAGGGGGGAGGGGGGAGGAGAGGGAGCAAAAGTGTAAACAAGCGCAGCTAAATTGAAAGAGAAAAAACAACAAAACAAAAAACACTTTAATGAAAAAGCAGCTAAAAAAGAATGAATAACAACAAGTGGGGGGCCAGAGCAGCAAGAGAGGGGGAGAGAACAGCACCGAATTTTGGAATATTTTTTTTCATTATTATTTTTATTTTGTTTTGTTTTTTTTTTCTTCTTTTATATAGCACAAAAGCAGCCGCAGCAACAAGCATAAAGCTGCCGCAGCGCCCGTCAACCAAAAATTTCGAGCTGACAAATTATGATTTATGCTGCAGCTGGTTGTTCTTGAAGCTCACATTTTGTCACCATCGTTGACGTGGGCGCCGACGCCGCTGCGCCGCGTGACACGCGTGACTCATGCAGCTGCTTGCAGCAAAAGGTGCTCAATTAACTTGAATGATTCGAAGTTTTGACTATCAACGACCAATAACAGAGCGTTTCAGCCGCTCACGCGTGACTCACGAGCTGTTCGTAACGTGCTGACTTGCAGTTTAATCAGCGCCTAATGTAAACATAAATCATACACAATAAGTACTTGAAATATACATATATGTATTAATATATGTATCAAAACTATAATGGATAGACAGGAATACGTTAAAATTCTCCAAGATGCTATCCTGTGGACCCCCATACAGATAAAGCCGCTAAAAATAATTGTCATCTTTGTGAGATCATCAAGAGTACCTGTACCTCATTTCCTCCAGATAGTCCGAATATTAAAATTAGGTGCCTTTCATAATTCTAACTAGTTAATATAACAGACAGAAATATATCATTACAATTATTTTGGCCGACCAATCAGAAATGCTGTAACTAATTTAAAAAATATATATAAATAAAAAATTCAGATAAATTTAAGAGACATTTATTTTTGAATTTCTAAAGGTTTATCGTATTTCTTTATTTATCGCATGATAAGTCTCTGCCAGACAATTACAAGTGTTATGCAATTAGGCTTGAGCCAGAGTCAAATGAAGTTGGGGATTTGATGCACCCAAAAGATACCAGCACCAGCTTCTCGTGCCCCGTCTGTTTACCAAATCGATTACGCCCATTGTTTCAGTCGAGTGTCCGTTTATTTGGGATCTATGCGACAAATGCCCAATTGCCGCATTTCGATAGTATCCTTATCACCTACACATACACAAACATATGTGTAATTCAATTTATGTATATCAAAAGGCTGTTCAAAAATCATATTAAAAAGCATCCCAAATAGCCCCTCGCCCCAATGGATATATCTGAATATCTGAATTGGCAATCGCATCGAGCGTTCGCTCGCCTTTTTGCCAATCAACTGCTGCTCGTTCAGTCAATGAATGAATAAATGGCAACTGTAAATGAAAACAATTCAAATTAAACATGGCCAGGGTATATGTGGCAAGCGGCTATCGAGGGTGCAGGGCAGCCATGTGCTCGAAAGCTGCAACAGAGGCAAAAACATCAATGGGCCCAGCACACAAATGAAATAAAACAAAAACGACAAAAAAGACGAGAGAGAAAAAAATCAGCAAGTGTACTTCAGGCTAATATCACAAACGCAATTACACGGCAAGGGAGTCGGGTTGCCTGCCAGGGAGGGGGTTGGGGGGGGGGGGGGCGTGTAGTGCTAGGGGTGGCACCGCTGGTGAAGCACTCTCTGGTCAGCCACCAACTGGCAACCGACGACCGGGAGGCGAAAATGTGTTTTTTGTTCTAGCAAAACAAAAGCAATTGCCCATTGAGCCGGGCCGGATGGGAGGGGAGGGGAGGGGAGGGCAGGGGAGCAGCAGAGGAGGACCAGGACCAGACTGCATACGGTGAAAGTCCAACAGACTCAGACTCAGCAGCCCCATGGGGCATGGTCATTGTGGCACATTCAATGCACATACACACACGCAGACGTTCCTGCAGAGACGAACTAATAATAGGCAGGCACTTGGACTGAGCTGAGCTTTTGTCTCTCAGCGGTTCACAGGTAGCAAAAGTTTACCCTCTGGTGTTGTAGTTGTTGACGACGTTGTTGTTGTCGCTGTTCGGGGCCCATTGGGCAACTTAACGGAAGCGAGCAATTTAGTTGCTAAAAAGGCTCGCCGAAGAGCGCCCAGCTTCCATTTCCCAGCGGGCAGTCGACAGGCCAGACAGCGATGGAAAACCCATGAAAAGCGTTTGGTCGCAAAAGAAATTAAAGTGTGGCTCGATTAACGATTAGACAGTCGATTAATCACAATGCGAATGCATTCAGAAATCTTTTTTGATATTTGAATCTCATGTGGAAATCGGGATTCCTGGGTAATACGATCCTACAGCTACAATCGTTAAAGATGAGCGGGAGGCAGATAACATAACTGTCAAACTGATCGATAAATGTATATTTAACTAAAGCTCTTTCTATTAGAGCTTCTCTCTCGCTCGCTCTCTCTCTCTCTCTCTCTCGCTTTGGCGCTTTGTGTGCGTAATTTGCGCGCTTTGTTTTAATTAAAATTCAAATGCGTTGCAATTTCATTAATTACCAGACACACACAGGCACACACACAGCCACACACACACACACTAGGTTAGTCATCGCTGCTGCCACTTGCAGCCATTTTGCAATAGAGGCTTTGAAACTGGCGCTGACGTGACCCAGCCCCGCCCCCGCCCCGCTGCTGGCCATTGCATGCCGGCAGCCAAGCGAAGCATGAAAGCAAACGCATACCCATCAACCGGGCGCAGAGCTGGCTCCGCACCACTCTCTGTCCCGCGAGATGGTGCACCGCATTCGCACGTTGGCCTCCTGTTGTCTGTCAGCGGTGCCCTCGCCCGACTCGGCTGCGCTCTGTGTGTGTCAGTCAACAATTCAATTAACGTGTTGATGATTTTGTGGCATGCAACATGGCGAACGAGTCCTGCCCCAAACGTACTGCACCCAGTTGCCACTAGCCTGGCTGCCCGCGCCCCTCCGCTTCGCAATTTGCGTTACAGCGTTTTAATGAGCAATTGATTGCAGTGCAACACTGCGACCCCTCCCCTTTGGCGTCCTTTCCACTCGCGCATTGCCTACTTTGCAGCGTCAATTTGTCAATTAGTTTGTCAATTGTTTTGCAACACTTTCCATTTTCGAGACTCGACTTCATTCAAATGCCAATGAAAAACTTCTGAATGAATCCGCAATTAAACAAATGCTGCTGTTGCTGTTGTCGCCAATGGCAAAAATGCTTAACACTTTCAATTAAACGCATTAATTTTATGGGATTATGCGTTAGAGGATGCTCCAATGGGATGCCGAGGATCTAAGGTAAGGGTGCGCACAAGGTGCGGGAGGCTGGGCGGGGGCGGGGGGCTTGCCGCATCGCATATCAAATTTAATTTGCTCATTTGCCCTAAAAGCTTTTAATGTGTCTTGGGTGGCAGCAGCCCCCTCGCCATACCTCGCCAAATCCTCCAGCTGCCACTGGCCGCATAGTCGAAATAGCTAAACGAGCTGGCAGAGGGCAGACGAGGCGCGGCGGGGCAGAGCGTGTGCCCTGCTGTGTGGCTACCTAGCGCTTGCTTACCGAGCAAAAATGCGCCCCTAATTAAATTCAATATTAAATTGAGCAAAACGCAATTAACTCAAAAGGCGCGCAGGGCGGAGTGGAGCAGCCGACAGGCGACTGGCAGGGCGCCAGACCTGGCCATGGACAGACTCTCGACTTGCTGCCATAAGTTGCCGTTGCCGTTGCCGTTGATGTTGCCGCTGCCGCAAGCAGCAGCCACGTTACGTATACGCAGCGTTCGCAGCTGAACTGTGATTTGCCTCACTTCCCCCCCCCCCCATTTCTCCACTGAATAAAAATATTGTGGCAGACACAATGGAAACAATTCACATATTGACTGCTCAAAATAACAGATCAGAGACAATTGTATCAAACGTGTGATCGATAACAAATGTAATCGGAATTCTTAACTATTCGTAATAATTATAAATTATCGATAAAAGTGATAAGAATATTGAAGAGCTGTTCGACTAGCTTAAAAGATGCAGTGATTATCGATGACTTTAAAAAGGGTGATCATATAGTTAAATTCAATTTTGTTCCACTGTGCGGGAACGGCTGCGTTTATGAGCCGCTGACTGCCGCCACAGACCGTTAGCTACTGCTGTTGCTGTAGCTGCTGCTGCTGCTGATGTTGTGTGGGCGTTGAACAATGCGCACACACAACGAAGGACAACGCAGCAGTTACATAGATAACAATTAACAACGTCTCCCACTCCCCCCACCCCGGCCCCGCGTGTCCTTCTGCGAGGCGACTGTGTAACCCGCTGGCTACGTTTTGCCAATCTAAGATGTCGGCAAACATTTTGTGTGCGTGTTGACGTTGCCGCCGCAACAGCAACAGCAACAGCAGCAGCAGCAGCAGCAGAGTCTGATGTGTGCCAGCGATAACAATGTGCCCCAGAGGCAAAAACTACGAGACGGCAACTCTTGCCATGCCTTCCCAGAGAGCCCCCCTCACTCAGCCCCTGCCTGTATCTCGCTTCGGCAGCAAAATTAATGTCTGCTAATGATTTGTGCCGGCATTTTGCCCTCGCATGCCACGCCCCTGTAACACACAGCCTCGCTCCGCCCGCGCCCCTCATTGGCGAGCATGCAAAGTGTTTAATGTTTCATAACTGAACACTGGGAGGAGAACTCAGCTGAGAACTCGGAACAGATCAAAACACACAACAAGACAAGGCGGACAACAAAGTCAACTTGCAGCCACCGACGTTGTTCAACTGCCACAGGGCAACGGAGCGCTGTGGTGGGGAAGGGGCACGGTCAGGGGCCAGGTGCACAACCGGCGCTTGGCATTGCAATCTCACTTTCAGTTGTCAGTCAGTTGGACGGACGGGCAGCCAGGAGTTGCATATGTGGAGCGCATAAATTGTCAAAGGGAAGAGCCGAGGAGGGGGAGAAACTACTTTGAATGTGTGTGTGTGTGTGTGTGTGTGTGTGCAGCATTTCAACGTGGGTTGCAACTTGTTTCTGTGCTAATGAGTTGCAAGTTGGCGAGCAGCAGACATGCTCTGCGATTAGTTATCGTACCTGCATATCGATATACAAACAAAAGTCGTAGTTAAACTGCTCAAAAACCTTCCTTACTTCTGGCCAACAGTTGATAGTTGAGCGATTAACCGTTAGCTGTCCATGTTGCGCATGTTGCATGACTAATTTCAGACATTCAGACTATCGATAACATATCGAAGCACACAGCCAGCCACACCCAGCACAGAAACGGTTGCGCCCCATGCATATTTATTGACCACACACAACGAAGCGACATGGCCACGCCCACCGCTGCCGCCGCCCTGGCCCAGGCACGTCTGTGGGCGATGAAGAAACGCGCGCTCTCAACTCAATTGCAATTACATGAAATTTTAGCTTATAATTTGATTAAACTTTTCAATTACAATATGCAATGAAGTTGCTCAGCGGCGAGACCGAAGGGCGTGGCGGGGCGGAACGGCACGAAAAGGAACGCAACGCAACGGAACGAAACGGAACGAAACGAAAAGGAACGGAAGGAGGCGCGCCAGCTGAGGCGGCAGAGACTGCCCGGACTGCTAATTCCCACAATTACAATTTGCTGGCAAGCAATCAAGAGCGAGCAGACCAAGCCAGCCCCGGCCAGACCTCCCAGGCAAAATGCTAAAAAGCACCTGCACCTGCAGTAGTCCAGACTGGCTCGGATTCCGTCAGAGCTGGCCAACTGCCAGAGCGAAGGTAACCAAAAGCCCGACAACTGTCAGCAGCCGCCAGTTGGCAGCGAGCATATGGCCAGGCCTAGACTCGAATCTGAACTCTAGGCTTGCTGGGGGGGAGACCCCCCAGACCGCACTCTTTTTGTGTCTGCGTGTGGTTCATAATCTTAAATTGCCAGCCAGACGGCCAGCCAACTGGTTGCCCCCCTGCCTGCCACTCTGCCCCGGCTCTGCCCTGCCACGTACGTGCTCATGTGTGCAATGCGATAGAATTTTCCTTTTCTGCTTTTCTTTCTTTCTTTATTTTTTATTTTTTTTTTTTTTTTCGCTGCAGGTTAATCTAAATTAGTAAAATATACACGCAGCCCCAGCGCAGACGGTCGGGCGTTGAGTTTAACTAACTCAAAGGTAAATAGACAACGTCTCTGTCGCCGCTGACGTCGACGTCGACGTCGCCGTGGTCGTCGCCGTTGCCGTTGCCGTCGCAACGCGTCGCAGCATCTCAGCCGCAGTCACAGCCGCAACGACGTCGTCAAGCGTCGACAACTCTTCAGTTGTCTACAGTATTGTTGTTGTAGATGCTGTTGCTGCTATTTTTGTTGTTGTTGTTATTGTTATTCTCGCTGCTGTCTGTTGCTGATGCCTTGATGCTTGATGTTGCCCCGTCGCCGTTGCCGTTGTCGCATGCAAACCCAAGTAAACTTTAAACAAAACTTGGCACAAAGCTGCTGTTGTCTCGCCAGCCAGAGATGAGCGATCACATGGCTAAACTGTGACTCCGCGAGTCACGGCCAGTCACAGTTTAGTTTGACGTAAATGCAAAGTATTTCAGAAGTTTTCAATCAGAAATAAATGAAAATGGAGAGCAGCTTTCTATAACAAATGTGTGAGTTAAGGTTGCATAGACTACATTATACACAAATTTAAAAAGCACTTCAATGATATACCATATGTATGTATATGCTTTTCACAACTGCCGCGATTTTTGTGTATATAATAAAATATCATTGGGAGGATATCTTTTTTTTTTAATAAATTAGAAACTATTACTCAGTGTTGTAATCTTGCATGTTGATTGTAATTATATCTTAAAAATTTATATTGTTAAAAAATCATAGCATGCAGATTCTCATTCTTAATAAGTGTTTAAAACCAAATCATATAGATTTAATTCAAAAATAAAGTTGCAATTAAAATGAAAGCATAGTTTAAATTGCTTCAATGTTGCAGAAAAAATCAAATTTGTGTTTCAAATCAGTGTTATAAAGAACACAAAACAAAATGCAGCATATAGATTACAATTCTAAACCAGTGCTGTTAAGTTGCCCAAAAACCATAACACATGTATTTCAATTCGAATTAAGTGTTTTAATGTTGCACAAATCAGTATATTATGTAGCCTAAAATTCCCACCCAGTGTTGCAAAGTTGCCAAAGTGGCATAGCCTTATGTCATTAAGACATTTTGTTGTGTACATTAAGTCTCAAGCATGCTTCAGACAGTGTTGGAAAATGACTATACAGAACTAAGTCACAATTTCCTGTCTGCGTTCGTGACCGTTCGCCAAATCCCCATTTATTCGTATTCGCCCAGCTTTATTCAGCACTCGTTATTCGTATTGCAGTCAGCAGGCAACATAAGAGGATTTTCATTAAAGCGCATAAAAATGTGCGCGCCTCCCAATTATTGTTGTTGTTGTTGTCGCCGTTTTTGTTGCAGCCGCATACCGATACAGAGCTAGAAACAAGGCGACTGCTGCACCTCCAGCCCCAGCCCCAGCCCCAGCTCCAGCTCCAGCCCCAGTTTCAGTTTTAGCTTGAGTCCCGGCCTGAGACTCGGCCGTAGTCACAACCACAGCCGGAAATGCACAGGCAAATACAAAACGCGCGTGCCCGAGAATGCTCACATTGTAGGTTTGTTTGTTGTTGGTTGACGGTTGTCGGTTGTCGGTTGTCTGCTGTTTGTTGCTGGTTGCTGCTTACTGGTTGCCTTGGCCTTTGGCCTCAAAAACGCAGCTAGAGGTAAACAGCTTTAAGCCGGAGATATAAACAATGCCCCAACCCAACAGGCGCATCCTTGACGTCTGCTGCTGCCGTTGTTGTTGCTGCTGCTGCTGTCATTGAACGTGTAATAAATACAACGCACCGCAGCAACATTGCCAGCTTGCAGCGCCAGCAGCAACATTGCCAACAAAGTCAAGTACATTGTGCGCTGTAGTATCATTTGCACGTACTTGTCACACGGCCTCAAGTTGTTGTTGTTGTTGCTGTTGCTGCTGCTGCTGCTGCTGTTGCAACTTGTGCTTGTTGACATTGCCTCGCGTTGCGCCTACGGGTGCAGCGTATGCTCATGCCTCTGCCTCTGTCTCAGCCTATGCCTATACCTATGGCCATTCCCTCGACTCCCGGCCCAACTCCGCAGCCCCACAGCTCTCCAAAATCTTCAGCTTGACCTGAGCGAATTCGCATTATGTCCAGCTCGCTGGCTGCCTTTGCTTCCACTTCGGGACATCTTCCGAATGCTGCACACTTTGCATAAAATTAATATCGAGCCGTTGGCTGCCCGCACCGAGTCCGGCTCCGGCGACGCCTCCGCCTGTCAGCTCATCATCTTCCTCATGTTTCCGACAGTTCATTGCGAGTGTTTTAACGGTCGCCACATCCGCCGCTGGGCGCCACCGTCCTTCTCGGCGCGTCCGCTCCCATAATTCGCTTTTTATGTTAACTTTGCCATTTCAAATATTTAATTTTGAAAAATAATTTATTCATTTCCGGCGGACTCGCAGCGGACAACAACGTCACGCGTCGCCCTGTTGATGATTTTTTTTTGCTTTCAATTTTTTTTTCTCTTTTTTTTTTGACTTGAATCTTTTTATCAGTTGGTTTCTTTTTTCTGCTGTTTTTTTGTGCTCAACCGCAATTTCATTTGCTTTGTTTTGGCCGGCGGGTGGAAATTGAAACTGAACTGTAATCAAAGCGCGGCTATTGATGTCATCTGCTGCTGCTGCTGCCAGCTCAAATGTAAATGAATTTCTGCATCAATTCATCGGACGCACTCGCATTTACAATATGAATTTCAATTGTCAACGCCGGCGATGGAGATTGCGAGTAGAGATTGCGATTGAGCTGCCTCGACTGTGGAATGTCCTTATTATGCTCGCATCGTGAAGTATGTATTCATATTGTTATGGGCACCCATAAGTTCATTGCATTGATCTGCTGGCGTTCGGGCGCCATTAAGTCCAAGGCAGATTATGTAAGCGTTTCAGAGCGAGGTCTCCAGATACTCAATGGCAGCTGGTATAATAATAATACTAAAGTGGAGCAAATATGCCGTGAATCAATTGTGAACTAGATGCCAGTAGAGACCGCAGCTGGTTTAATAATAATACTAAAGTGGAGCAAATATGCCGTGGATCAATTGGATCAATAGTAAGCCCCTTTATTGTTATCATTATAATTCTTGAAAGTTTGATAGCATTACGTTTATATCTCTCCTCGAGCGTTTCCAAGAATCGGTAATTGGACATAATTAGACAATCACATAAGTGTATTGTTCCTTCTGTTACACTGCTGCATGCTTGTAATTAAGTAACCATGACTCATCGACTAAGGACTGCTTCGTAGTTCGCGCTGGACAAAATATCACGTATACGCGACGGTTCACATGCGCGCTGTTTGAAAAATGCACATAATTAAGAAGACGCTTAAATGAATTGCACACACATTTTGTGCGCAGCTTAAAAGTGCATTCGATTTAATTATCGCATATAAATTTCAGTCGTGCCAAAAGCACAAGCTGCCAATCAGCGACAGCAGCAACACTGCTGCAAATTGCTGCTGCTGCAGTTGTGGATGCTGCTGTTTTTGCTGCTGCAGTTAATTGTGCGGCTTTTCCACAACGAGACTTAAATGTAATGCTCGTCAAAGCGAATGTTAAGCGCTTTAATGTTAATGGCATCATTGGCCAATTGATAGAATTGTCCCAGAGGCAGGCTTGGCAACCCGAAAGCTGGCCATAATCAAATGCACTTGTTGTGCGAACGATACGAGCTGGCAAGTCAAATATTTTAGCGACCGTGTCTTGTCGTTTACACAAGTCAATTTCGTTTGAATGATACAAAAGCATTCTCCATCGATTTTAGTTTTTGGCTCTGATTGTGTGTATTCCTTGTTATTATTCTTTACCCAACACTGCGTACTGCCAATTAGACAGAATCATTCGGTTTGGCAGGCATTCAGTTAGCTTGTTCAATTATAAATGCTAAGTAATGAGCTCAACATATTTTGCATATATGCCAATTATAAATAAATTCCAATATTAAATGGCAAACTGTTCTACAATCGTCGCTGTTTACCAATTTATATATTTAAACATTGGTTCGAATATTAATTCGCAGCGCACAAGACTCTGTTTTATATGTCACGCTCCATTTATAACTACACAAAACCAATTAGGCGATCAGCGTACAATATAAAATATAAAATATAAAATACGATCTTTCTCACAAATCTATTCACAATCTGGATTACAGATGGCTTCAAAAGTTACATTTAACTCTGGTTGATAGCAAAATGGAAAAAAAAATGCAAATCCTACCACGTATTTGGCATTGCCTGCTTCGGTTTTATGTCGAAACATTCCACACATTGACAGTGAATTTGCATGCAATTTGATGGAAAACATACAAGAGTTGACAATTAGAGGTTGGGCAATAATTTGAGCAACAAATGCGCAAAATGGTTGCAAAAATAAAATTAAAATAAAAGAAATAGAGCGAACAATTGAGAGCGAACACAAAACATTTGCTTTTTATTTAAGTATTTCTATAAATGTTTTCATACGTGATTTTATTATTTCCTTTTTTTTACATATATGCAAAACAATGAAATGTGTGTGGGCTTGTGCGTGTGTGTGGGAGTCCATTAATATTGCGTAATTTGTTGCCGCTTCAGCAACAACAAAAACAGAAACAAATCAGCTGTTAAACATTTAAATGAAGTCAAAAATGCGTGAGATATTATTAGTGCATTTTATTGTTTATGGCTTTTCTCATTTTTATGCACGATACCCAATAATAATGTGTTAAAAGGGTATAATAGAGTTGTGCAAATATGTCTAACAAGCAGCGGGCAGACATCTCTGGCCAAATAAAATTCAAGAATTTTGTACACCAATTAAAAACAAGTGCTGTCAAATTCCGGCAAAGGTGAGCATAGCTTCACTTAAAAACAAAATTCCTCTTTCAAGAACTTTTTAAATGCCACAAATTCAAAGTACAAAATAAAACATCATAGAAAAAAATTTTAAAAGTTCTGTTTCGCTCAGGGTTGCATTTGGAAAAGTGTTTTTCTTTGAGTGTACGAATGCAACTCAAAGCTACAGGTGCAGGATATCATCCCAGTCGAACACACTCAACTAGATCGCCCTTATTTTATTTTTAATTAGTATGGTTTTTTTTTAATAATATATATTTTTATTGCTGGTGATTTTTTTGCGGCTGCTGCCTTTTGTAGTCATAAATTATGTTGGAAAATTATTAACAGACCAGAAAACTGATGCCGAAATGCTCGAAAATTGCATTTACATATTGTGTTAAATATTTAACACTTGACTCCGCGCCTGTTGTGCCTGTGTGTGTGTGTAATGTTGTTGTTGTTTTTTACACATTTTAATTAGCTGCATTTTATTGCCCTGCCCCAAACCCCCCGCTGCTGCTGGGCGGAACTCATTAGTTGTCGTGCACTCAATAAATGGCCGCAGCGATACATCATTTAAGCCTTCATTAGTTTATCGGCCATGCGCCTGGTAAAAGTTATTAGTAACAGTTTAAAATTAAATTGCTGCCCTTTTGTTGTGTGCGTGTGTGCGTGCGTGTGTGTTAACATATTCATATGGAAGTTAATGAACTCGTCAATTAGTTGGCTATTGTCTGAGGCACTGATAAATAATTAAATATTAAATATTTTGAATTTCCTGAAATTGTTTGCTATTGTTTGCTTTAAGCCCAGTTAAGTAGTTTGCATTGTTTGCCACATTGCTCCACAAGAAGTTTACGTTTGAACTACTCGCTTTGAGCAGTTATTCGCTTTATTCACATGCAACCGCTTTCGAGTACCCGAAAGTATCCAAACTGACAACAGCAGTCGACCAACAACTCCTCAACTCTTCCTCAGCTTCTGCTTCGGCTTCTTCTGACTTGGCGATTACCACAAAACAATGCGCTGATGACTTTTTGCCTTTTAGCTGGCAACTTGCTTGCCACATGCCACCCCCTCACCCACTCCTCAGTGCCCCTCAATTTGGTGTTGGTGTTGCTGCTGCTGCATATTTCTGTTTCTGACTTTCTCAAGCAATTACTATTTAATTTGCGCAAGCATTTTGCGCCAACTGCGGCGCATCACGACAGCGGCGTCGGCAGCCATTTGCCACGCCCCTTTTTCGGCTACTCCTCTTACGCCAGCAACTGCTGGTCATGTTCTGCTTGTTTTCTTCGCTGCTGCTCTTGACTTTTGTTGTTGTTGTTGTCGTTGTTTAGTTTGTTATTTGCAAGGGGATTTTTTCTCATACCCTGTTTAAGTCTAACAGGGCATATTAATGCGATCATCATGGATCATCAAGTAAAGTAAATTATTATATGACACATTTGTATTAGGTAATATTCAAATATTTCACCACTTTTTATCTTCCGAAAGTTGTGCAATTAAACGTAACTTGTTTATAAACTGTTTAATAATCATGTATGTGCATAGAAATTTATGTTTCTAAAAAAAGACAATTTAAATACGGGGTATATTCTAGTCGATCGCACTCAACTACAGGCTGCGAACTTGTTTTTTGTTTTCTTTTTTTTTTGGCATTTTCGATCTTGTCTACGCTGCTGACCGCAAGCCGCTTAACAACAACAACAACAACAACAACAACAACAACAACAACAACAACAACAACGACAACAACGACGTCAGCACCAAGTAAAGGCAGCCCAAAGGTGGCCCCCACGCGAATCTGTGGCTGGACATTCGCGCGTTTCGCAGGTCTCCGATTCCGTGTGGTATGTGGGGGAAGTCACCGCAGTCGTCTACTTAGTCATGTTTTATGGCTCTTTTGGCTTTATAATTTGTCCGACAACAGCTGTGGCACAGACTGCAAGAGCAAGCATCCCCTTCGTGTGCTTTGCCCCTGCCCCTGATCCAGTTTTCAGTTATGGCCAGGCCGAAAACTTCAAAGCGTTTTCGCCTTTTTTGGGCACTTTTTGGGGGTTTCGTTGTTGTTGCTGCTGCTGCTGTTGGCCGTTGGCCGTTGGAGGTTGCTCCAATTAGTTGCCAAATGTTTTCTTGTTAAATTCAAATTGTAATTTTATGCTTTTGACCAAATGTTATTGTTGTCATTGTTGTTGGCACAACAAAGGCATTACAACAACACCTGAACGTCATTTGTTGGCTTCTTTTAGTTCTTCTGGCTAATTTATTAGCTCTGCTCCATGACCAAATTAGATTTAACACACGGCAATTTGCATATATGAATTTGCATACACTCCACTATATGGCTTGGCGCAACATGCCACGCCCCCTATTTCTCGAGCACATTTAATAGAAATATTTATTTTACTTTGCCCTACTCAGTAAGTTTTTTCCCTCGCTTTTGTTTATTTCTCCATATTTTTGTTTCTGCTGCTGTTTGTTTTGTTTCGCATCGTTTTCGTTGTTGTGTTTTACACACTTTTCTTCGTTTACATTTCTTATTTTGTTAGTTTGTTGTTTTACACCTTTGCTGTGGCAGTTGCAAGTTGCCGCGTGGCAGTTGCAAGTGCAGCTGGACGGTGGTTGATTTGTGAATACTCTTGGAATCTCTTGAATACTGAACGAGTGTGTACTGACGTTCAATTATATTCATTCACAAATTCACACTTTGGATATAAACGTATAAACTTAAATGTCTTATTATGTTTATAAATAAATTTCTTGTTAGGTGAATAGAACTCATGAAGCGCGTTCATACTCTCAGGCATTTTCACTCTCATGAGCATATTTACATATATTCAAATGCTAGTGTGTCGCATTCCATTCCCACTGCTGCAGGTCTAGTCACGTCATGAAAGCTGGGTACTTTGCCTATTATTCTATTATTATTGCTGATATATGTACGTTTTTCATTTACACTCATATTTACACCCAAAGGGATACACTTTTTGCGAGTATATTGGATGCATTTATAGTATAGGGAATATATATTGCAGGGCCTGAGTGAGATTTTTACCCCGGCCAGGAACTACTTTACACCTTGCAGATAATCGTTCTCAATCGGGGTATAAAATAGTTGCAAAAATATATTTTTATTATATTTGATGACAACTGTAAAAGGGTATATAATCTTCGGCTCAAGAGTTTTCCTCATTTTTGTATGTTTGCATTGAGCTGTGCAAATTAAATTGCAAATGTGTCTTGCTTACGCACTCTCTGTCTCCCTCCCTCTCTCTCTTTCTCACACACACAAACTCACACACACAAACTCACACACACATTCTGCTTGCTACATTCACAAGTTTCATTCATAGCATCTAAAATCTATGCAAACGCCGACGCCGCCACAGCAACAACCAAGAACCAACAACCGACAACAAGAAGAACAACAACCTACACACACATACACACATTGATTGCAGTTGTTATACTCGTTCAAAAAATGAAAAGAGTATATTGGGTTTGAGCAAATTCCGTCCGTCTGTTAGAAACTTGAAACATGGAATATATAGTCGAGTATACCCACGTCAGATAACTTTTTAAGATTTTTTAGATACACAAAATCTTTTTATCTCCTCCCTCAGTTTTGAAGCTAGAGTCACAAAATTTGGCGAAAATTTCAGATAAGCTGCTTTTTTCAATAATTGTTAGCTGTTATTATGCTGTGAACGAGTATTGCGCGGTTGGTTACTCCCGACTGCAACGTTCTCACTTGTTTTCCTATTGCTTTTGTTTTATTGTGCGCTATCTTTTTACTTATGCCGTGTACTTCTCCTCTCACAGGACCGTGTGTATGTGTCTGTATATGTGTGTGTGTGTGTGCTTAGCTGCAAATTGCAATTAGTGTTGACTTATGTTGAAGTCATCGTGCACCAGTTTCAGTTCATCCCCTGCCGCAGGCCCTGCCACCCCCTTCAGCGGGCACATTTCAGTGCCTCTAGTTGATCTCTGGTCGTAATTGCTGGCCTTGTTGTTGTTGTTGTTGTTGTTGTTGGCTTTCGACGCCATCGCTGCAATGTGTGGCGCATAAAAAGGCATTTGTGGTTGCAGTCCAAGTGCAGTTAACCAAACAATCCCAGGCAGTTGATCAAAGCCAAATGTGCGCACAAATGCCAGATTTACCAATTTCAGTGTTCTGGCCTAGGGACTTCTGCCCCCACACTCCGAGCCCATCACCACACTATACTTAAGGGCTAAGAACCAACAGCGGCTTTTTAATTGCCAGCGTAGATATTACTGTGTACTATGCCGCTAGCCAAGCAACAATAACAAATACGGGATAAACAAAAAAAGAGCTTAAATTGTTGCAATTGAAGTCTCTCGACTAGGCATTACTCTTTTTGCCAAGGACAGAGACTTAAACAGACTGACTATAAAAAAAAACAAGTAAGAAGTATATAACCATATATTTGCTTAAAGTCAATTAACAAACCATTTCCACACATATAGCTGTTGGCTAGAGATTCTAGCAGTGGGCGTGGCAAACATCTACTAAATACTATATTTAACACTCTGGCATACACAAGCCTAGACAAAACAAAATACTCTACATGTAGAGAATTGTGTTGGCTAGTTGCTTGAGCTTGGGCACAATTTGTAGCTGCTGCAAAAAACTTAATTTAAAAGCAATTTTCATTCCAATCTAAGATGTGGCGGAAGAAGGTGAGGCGGGAGGCCGTACAAATCGAATGCAGCATTGTTGGTGTGCCGCTCGTTTAGCATCTTCAGATGCCCGTACACCCACCTCGCCCCTCCCCCTCCCCCATCCCCCCACTGTTGCCACCATCATGGCACTTACCAACTCCACCTAACACTTCGCTCCACGCTTGGCCACAAAATGTTTTCAAATTCACATAAATTAAAGGCACGGAAAAACTATTAAAGCGTTTGTCGTGCCGAGTGTGCGTGTGTGTAAATACGTTTGTGTGTGTCTGTGTGTGTGTGTGTGTAAGTTAATGAAGAAAAATAGATGAGTGCTGTTTGAGGTGTGCAAAGCGGCGCTCGCATCCGCAGACTGTGAAATAACAGCCCAAATGTGCTTAACATTTTATGTCTCTTCTTCTGTGTGCGTGTGTGTGTGTGTGTGTGTGTGTGTTATGTATGTGCTACTGTGAACAGCTGCCCTACCCCTCCCCTAACCCCTCAACGCCAAACATTTCAGCTTTCGTTCTAAACAGCAGGGTGCCGACAACAACAAATTCATTTGGGGGGCAGCCCAGGCAGGCAGCATTTGATGGTCTCTTCTTACACTTGCTGAAGGGCATTATAGACTTGTAACTAAACATGTAACGATAATTAATTAAACGTTTTATTTTTATTTCAAATATCAGCACTTTGTCATAACGTGCCAATATAAAAATTCGTTCAAAAGTTTAGTTCATATTTAAATCTGGCTATGATCAGCACACTATAGTCTGTATTATATTATCGGTGAGGGTATTTAAGCTTCGACCCCTCGCAGTTATCTCTTTCCTTTTCGTGGCTGCTGTTGGGCATAGTTACGTGTTATTGTTGTTGTTGTTTGTTAATAAGTTGCAGCGATTTGTCGCCTGTCCGACCTACTCGACCTCAACACGCACTCACAAGCACACACACACACACACGTACGGAAACTCACACACACATGCAAAAGGCGTTAATTACATCCAATTGGAATTTTGGTTAGTTTATAATTTGCCATGCCCATTTTTAATGGGCGACAAATTGATGGCCTCTTTTAACAAAAACACTTTATGCCAGGGGATTAAGGCGCTGCCAGAGTGTGTGTGTGTGTGTGTGTTGTGGAGAGCGGGGGGCGCCACTTTGTGGCAGCTGTTTTGCAGCGATTTTAACATGCGCTCTGCAATTTGAAGCCATTTGAATTGCGTGTGGTCAGCTGGGTCAGTAAGCCAGGGGGGCGTGGGAGGCAACGGGGGGGAGGCGCAGAGAGCCAGATTGGCTCAGCTAAAAGGCAGTTAAAAACTGCGGCACGTAGCCAGTGGCAATGGGCGCGCGAAAGCGTAGCGATGACTGCGAATGAAAAGCCAGGCAAATAAAGGCAGAAAAAGGGCCCATACCAGGAGGCCGGGCGGGAGGGGGAGGGGGGCAGGCAATGAAAGCACAGATTCGATTACACTGAGAACATGCAGAGTAGCGAGTACTTAAGAGCAGGTACGATGGGGGATGAGGGGCCACACCCAGTTGGGGTGTTGGGGCATAGACCGCAAAATCATGCGGCTGCGTTAGTTTGAATGCAACAACAGCAGCAACAACAAGTAGAAGCTGCAGCAGCAAAAGCTAGCTTCCAAAGCATTTTCAGATTCCGTTTCCGTTTTATTTTTTACTTTTTGCTTAATTCATTTTTTTGTTTTTGCTTTGTGTGCTTTGGGGCTTTTACGCTTTGCTTTGACTTGGGCTTTGCTGCGGCATGTACTGCGAAGGGGGGCAGGTGGTGTTGTGGCAAGGCAGGAAGCTGTGGATTCGGGCGCTGGGTGTTGGCTGTTGGCTGTTGGGTGTGCGGTTGCTGTTGCTGTTGCTGTTGCACTTCATTGAGCCGTGCAAGTGTTAAAAGTGTAGCAAATTGCGTGGTTTTTATGCCACTGCACTGCATCGAATGACGTCGGCAAAAGGCAACGTGGGAACCTCGCTTGGAGGTAGAAGCCGCAGAGATCACGAAGCACATGTAAAGATAGCGATATATATGTGTATTTATAGTATAGTCGTGTGAGATTGCAGCTGAGTTGACAAATTGTTAGACCTTTTTTGTTAGGGTGCTTAGAGACGGAATTTAGGGAATTCCCGTGCACCGTTAAGCCGCCTTTTCGCCTGCTAATTTAATAGCTCGAACCTAATCGTACTTCCTTTCTTAACTCAAATCTAGAAATTAAACGTGCTCTCAAAAACTACATTTAAATACTTTTCTGGCTTCAACTATGACGATGGCATCAACTTGAGAACAGAAAAACTTCAACCTCGCAATGTGTTTTTGCGTGGTTTTACAACACTGGCACAGAAAGCAATTGCTATTGTTTATAAGATGCAAGCAAGCTATTCACAAATTTTTGTATGAGTTTTGAACCACGCAATGTTCCAACTAAACACTCCAATTTTTATAACCAGTGAACCGAAACAATTTTCCAAAAAATCGATTGGCTTTAAAAAAGATTATATTAGGATCAGATATCCGTCTACTTTTTTCAAATTAGACAAAGCTAACTAATATTTACATTTTTGTTGCAATTAAAATTATAAAGAATTTAACGAACCAAAGTTCAAACCAAAAGCCTCGTTCATGGTTGTAAAAAACCGGTTTCATGAACCGAACCTTAGATAAAAAAGTTGGTTATCGGACCGTAAAGCAAAACTCTAAGAGACTTTTTCGGTTTTGCAGCCATGATGATGGACTTGAATAACTGCATTCTAATGGATAATATAAACAGCATGCATACAGCCACACAGAAGCCAGCTCTAATTAAAATTCCGATTGTTGTCGACGCGTTTGCCGTTGGCATTGCTTTTCTTTTGACTCAAATTCCTGGCGTTCTTGACCATAACAACAAATCACATCCATAATCTTATCCCTTGCAATTCCATAACATTCCCGAACACAACACAAATGAAGTACAGTCTGCACTGGGGTTGGGGTTGGAGTCGACTGAAGTTGAATTAAGTCGAGTCGTGCACAAAGGACACTCATTATGCATACCCAAACTGAATGCAGGCACCCCCTCCGTCCCTCCGCCCCTCCACCCCTCCATCCCTGCTCGCTGTCGCTGTTAACCCTCCGTCTCTGTCTAGTTTTTTGCGCGACGCTATTTTTTAAATAAGCAACTTTTTTGCATACTTTCAGGCGCACCGCCAACAAACAGCAACAAAATGTAACCGCAGCAAAGTTGCCAACATTTTTTCACATCGCCATCGCCTGGCACGCCCCCACGCCCCCCTACGCTCCTCTGCCCCTTACCACAGCCACATTGTTGCGGTTGCGGAATAAAGTGTTGCATTTTGTTTTTGCGTTCCAAGCGATTCGCCCGGAATTCGATGCACGCCCCCGGCGCCCTCCACGCCCATATCGTGGCCCAGACATATGAGCCGCAATGATTCTTGTTGCATATGTGCAACAACTTAACTGCCAGCTGGTTGCTGAGCAATGGCCGCCGTTAGCTCGCGCAATTTGTTGCAAGTCAGGCAAAAGGGAAAACCAAACGGAACCGAACCGAACCGTTTCGAGCTGAGCTGAGCTGAGCTGAGCGTTGTCCTGCCATTGTCCATCGTGGGATGCATGCGAAATGCGCACAGCTGTCGGGATTAACCCGGACGGCAGAAAAGATTGCAATGTAAACGCAGCGAATTAGTTCAAGCCGTAAACCGCCGCACACCCCTCAGCCGCCTTCAGCCACCCCCGAAATCAGACACACAAATAAATGTAATAAAGAAATAAAATTCTCAATGGGGCGACAAACAATGTCCCCTGGCCTGTGCTGGTCTGTTCGCCGGCGCGGTTTCCATTTCCCATTTCCCATTACGATTGCAGTCACTGCCAAAAACTCGAAACTGAAAATTTAACAGATGGCGCGCATTAGATGCGCCTCACTCGGCCCCAGAGACCAAAGCGAGAGCCGCGACAAACCCAACCCAAAATTCCCAAATGTACCCCTCAAGCGCGCACAAGCAGTGGACCAAAAGTGATTCATCTCTGATCAATTTCAGGTGAGCGTCGGCCACATTTACATTTCGATGGTTGTGCATTCGTCCCACTGTGCGAGTAATTGCCTCAGTTGAGATCGAGATGACACTCAGTATTTTAAAACGAGATGTAAGTTAATTAATCCTTCATTACAATAACAATAACGGCGTATTCTATTTGGTCTGTTTTTTGTTCGATCTGAAACAACGTTGGTCTCACTGTACGACAGATGCATATATAATTGGGATCACTTTACAGAAGATCATATGGCCTTGTTTGAATTTTGGACACATTCTCAAATGTTTTTTGTCCCTTTGTCCCACTGTGCGACTGCGAGTAAGCCAACAACAATATATCATTACAATTGTTTTTAGATACCATTTTAAGAAGCTGTAAGCTGAACTCAATATTGTATGCGTTTTTTCACCATTTTGTTCCATTGTGCGACAATTTGTGCGGCTTACAGGGGCTTTAGATATTCTGCTGTTTATATTCAGTGTTGTTCGTTTTGCGATGCCCTGCCATTTTGGCCCACTGTGCTACAATTTGTAGTGCCAGTCTCCATAGCGAAATCAAAACAAATTGCAGGCGAATAAAGCAAATCGAAATATTAATGTGCGAGCCAATGAGTTGGAAGCGGGTCGCGTCGCGTCGCATCGAAGTCGGGAACTTGGGTTTGGCTCTCAGTTTGGGCTTGGGTTTCTTTGGGGTAGGACCCGAGATAAGCCGCTCGATTGCAGGTAGCAGCAAATTGTCCCGTGGATAGCCTCTTTCAATATCTCTCGCTCTTTGGCTCGCGTAAATCTTGCAAAAGCCTCCACAGGCAGCCAGTTGGTCAGCCGGGGCGCCTGGATTTAGGTCTGGGCCGGGACTCCAAATAATGGATGGCCGCGACCAAGCGGGCAGCCGTCGCTTGGCATTCCGCTCGACATAAATATTTTTATCACTTGCCTTTGCCAGCGAGTTTCGAGTTTGTTTGTTTCCGTTTGTGTTTTTCGCATCTTTTTTTTTTTTTTTTTTTTTATCTTATTGTTTTCTTGTTGTTTTGTGTGCATTTGAAATGGAAGAGCGGAATCGGATGCGGACACGGATGTGGATTCGCTGAGCAAGTGGCCGTCCTCCGGGCGCGACTCCGGGCTAAAAAACTAATTCAAATTAAAGCCTTTAATCTCGAAACCAAATCGCAGCGACTTGTGCGCTAAATTAATTTTATGTTCCCATTTTAGCACTGGGTAGGAGCTGGGAGAGCTGGATTTATATGCTAATCGAAATACTCAGTTGGAAATTTCTAGCATGAACTTGAAAAGTAGGTGAATCCCAGAGATACAAAATAAATCCCAATGCTAAAAACGTGAATGAAGAAAAACGGAAATAGAGGTCCGCAAAAACCAAAATAATTATCCCAGCTGTAAAATAAATTACTCGGAATGCAGGTGGACCCAAAAGAAATGTCTCTTCATCTAAAAATTCCCAAGTTGCAGTTAAAGATATCTATAAAAAAAATATCAAATACAACGAGCTTGTGTGAAAGGTAAAAATAACACAGAATCTAAAAACAATAGAAAGTAGAACCATTTTAATATAAACAAATTGCATTCGTTTTTTTGTAAATGGTTCTTTTGTAACTAGATAATCCCTAGAACATGACGTATCTCGGAATGCAGCCAGTCGCATTTCGGGTATATTTGTCGCCCAGATCCATCGAAAGCCTCGCACAGCTGCCACCTTGTGGGCTTGTTGTCCACTGCCGATTGCCAATTGCCCAGGAGATTTGGCCCATAAGCCATAAATTAGCAGAGACTGCGGCATCGCATCTTTTGGGCAGTCGCCGGCGCTGACCTTCGACCGCGCTTATGCCGGCCCCGTTACCGTTATGGGGTTGACCCGTCGCGTCGCCCTAACTTGACGTCGCCCGCTGCGCATTTGTTTCTTTGATTAATTCTGGACGGGGACGACGGCCCACAAAAAGTTAATCGTTAGTAATTTATGACTCTCTGTGGAGGCGAGACAGCCAAATAGCAACGGACGTGGAGTGGCGTCGAGGGGGAGTGAAGGGGAGTGGCTGGGCCTGAGGGGGGCGCGTGTGTGCAAGGTGCGGACAATGCTGAGCCAACAGCAAGAACACAAATAATTGGTTAGTACCAATGTGGACACACTCGGATTCGGATTCGGATTCGTATTCGTATTCGAATGATGATGATGATGGCATAAATGACCCGCTGACTTTGACAACAAATATGCGAGGGGTAAGAAAAGAGGCGGGGGAGATCGCTGCACATTGCTTCGATTCGATTCGATTCGATTCGATTCGATTGGAATCGATTGGATTGGTGGGCCGTTGCTGAAGATGGAACTGGTCCTGCCACGCCACGCCGCACGTCGCACGTCGCACGTCGCACGTCGAGGCATTCAAATGCGCCGTCCAAGTGTTGAATAAAGCACCCAAAATGCAAAGAGAAGAATGCCGATGACGTCGTCGATGGCACTGGCATTGCCAATGGCCAGTGTGCACTGGGCAATGGGCAAAGGCAATCGAATGCTCCATGGCAATGCATTGAATTGAGTTCATTGCGCTGCAGGAGTAGTGCGAGCCACACAATGGCCGCAATTGAAAACGCCACTCGATGGGGCCAACAGAGACTCTCCGACCAAGTGCCGTGAAAGCCAGCTGTGCGGAATTCAGAGCTTCGCCGAGGGTTACTCAACAGCTGCACAAAATATCTCCCATAACATGCAAGCTCTTTACAATTTTCAATAAAATATATAGCAAAATATCTCAACAATTCAATTGCATTGTTTGAAACTTGGAAATGTGGCAAATTAACAGTTTTTATACAATTATTTTACGGAATGTCACACTGAATAACATAAAATAGAATAAAGAAAATATTGAAAGCTTTCAATTGCTTGGCATGGGACCGATAATCATAACTTTGAAATAACGCGAATAGAATGTTTTTTTTTAAAATTATTTTCAAGAATAATAATTTAATATTTATTTTTTAGCATTTTTTATGTATAATATGTATAATATATATGACCCCATCTTTCTGACTGTCCAACTAAAAGCCGCGAAGCTGTGTAAGTCTCTGAGCATTACCGAGGGTTACTCAACAAATTTCAGCAGCTTTGTTAGTTATATGCAAATACATAAAAAAGACAATGATTTATAATTTAAAATTGAAAGCTTCAAAATAAAGATTGAAATGATGATGGTTTTTTTTTTTTTGTATTTGTATGAATACATTTTAACCTGAATTAATCTTTTTTAGCACGAATATATAATTAACCTAATAAGCCTCAAGTTTTAATCTTTTTCAATTTGCACTTTTTGTTGCTTATATTTAATTTGATTTTTAAGCAGTTACTTGCTATCTTCCAGTTTCCCAGATTTGGCGTCCATATAATTATAATAATAGTCTAATGGCCATTGTTCGGCGTAATTTCTACTAAATTTGAGGAATGTGTGGCTAGCTCGAGGTCAAGGGATGGAATAAAAAACAACGTAAATTGTTTTCATCGTCAGCCGTGATATTTACGTGTTGTTGTTTATTTTGTACTAAAATTGTATATTATTACAGCATTTAAACATTTTTTTAATTGCTGTTTTACAGAGCTCGCTCGCCTTTAAGATTGTTTCTAGGTCTGCTTCGCATTTGCGAAAAATTTACTTTTCTGAAAGCACTTTTCCACGAATAATAAAAAATTATTGAAGCCAACATCGTATATTTAAAAATTCTGGATTGTAAACTGTGCGAAATGCATAAATCAAAAATTTGTTTTTTTAACATAAATCTTTAAGATTCAGGGCGTCTGATTTCTGAACAGTTTTAGTTTTTTTTTTTGCAATTTAATGATTTCCATATGCAAATTTCATTAAACAATAAACAAAAAATTGTTAAATATTACAGCTTTGTTGGTCCACAGCTTTTGTGGGCATTGAAAATTAAAAGTTCTTATTTGCAAGAGAAATAAATTAGTAAGTGTAGGTCAAGTTTTACAACTGACGAATTGTTGTGAAACTATTAATTAAATATGACCAACAACAATTATATGGCAGTAGGGAAAGTTTATGTTCGTAAACATTACAAATATAATATTTAAGCAACCTTGGAAACTTTTCGAGCTACTTTGCCGCAGCTTATTGCTGCATGTGGCACGGGGCACAAGGTGTATTCACTGTACTTATTTATTTTCTACTCACTTTTGCACTCGTTGGCATCGTTGTCGGTGGCACGTCCCCAGGGGCGGTCGAAGTAGAAGGGCTTGCATCTCTCGCACTCCGGTCCGGCGGTGTTGTGCTTGCAGGCGCAGGTCATGGCCAGCTTGTTGCTCAGCTGGAGCCCGGACGTGCTGCGTCCGAAGTGGCTGTGCAGCGAGCCGGGCATCTCGTCGTCCTGGCCGTCGTCCGCCTCGGCGTGAGCCGGCCCAGAGCTGGTGGCGATGCACTCGGAGGCGTGGCCGTTGCACTTGCAACGCCCGCCGACAGCGAAATCGGAGACGGCATAATGTTGCGAGACGGAGAGAAGCTGCTGCAGCGCGGCGGCGGCGGCGGCGGCGGCTGCAGCTGCGGCGCCGGAGGCGTCTGACGCTGCCTGTGCGGATGTGGACTTGTTGGGCGGCGTTGTCTTCGGTGGAGGTGTCGGCGGAGGTGTCGGCGTGCTGACCGCCAGCTTGCCCTGGAAGTGCTTCTCGTAGACGGTGCTCTTGTGCTTCGACTGGTGCTTGCTCTCGCCGTCGTTGGCGTAGTCCAGATGCAGATCGTCGTCGAGCTCGAGGTGCTTTTTGGAATCCTCGTACTCGTCGGGGTCGTAGCCGGCGCTGTCGTTGTCCTGCATATTGTAATCGTACTCATCCTGCTCGGACAGCTCGTGGCCATCCAGCTCGTCCTCCTCCTCCTGGCTGGCGGTCATCTCGTCGCTAAAGCTGTTCGCATTGCCCTTGCCCTTGGCCCGCTCGCGGCTGAGCAGCAGCTGCGGCGGCAGCTCCAGTCGATGGAACACCACACGTATATCCGTCGCCGTTACCCAGTCCTGCAGCACCAGCGACGCATCCAGATCGTTCGCCGACGGACGACCCTCCAGCGTGTTGAAGGCGAAGCGCTGTGCGGCGCCGCCGGCGGCTGCGTCGTGCTGCGAGTTCATGCAGCGCGCCTCCTGCTCGTTGAACTTGCTGATCTTGGCGCGATCGGCACGGCCGTAGAACTTCTGGCACTGCGAGCTGTAGAACTGGAACGGCTGCCAGGTCTGGCCAAAGTCCGAGCTCTTGTAGATGGCCAGCGAGTCGGGCCGCGGCGATTTGGGGCAGAACGAGAGCGAGATGTAGGTCAGCTCGTACTTCTTGCCCAGCGACAGGGTCAGGGTGACGTTGTCCGGCGGCGCCGTGTCCGGATCGTGCGGCACATTCACGCTGCCGGAACGCCAGCAGGTCACGTTGCTCGGATTGTTCAGATCCGTTAGCGCGGCGGCCCCGTATCGATGCTCCGACTTGTCGCAGAGCCGGCACTCGCCGGCGCTGCCATCGCGCTGCAGCTCGCAGAAGCGCTCCGGCTGCTGGCCGCCGCAGACGCTGGACGCCTGCACCGGATTCCCGTAGGCGGCGTTCACAAAGCTCGGCAGGCACTTGCGCGGCTTGCCCTCAAAGTAGCACGGATCGTTGGCGTTGGCGTTGGCCGCGGCGATGGCGAGGCACGCGACCAGCTCGGCCAGTTGCCAGAGCAACTGCAGCCTCATCCTGATGCCGTTTCCTCCTCTCTCTCTCTCTATTTATATGTCTCTCTGCACTCTGTTAAATGTGTGTGTGTCTCTGTCACTCGCGAGGATCAATGGGCGAACGGCGCTGGCACTAAACAAAAACAACAAAAACACGCTACACGCAGCACGCGGCACGCGCAACGTTGACGCTGAGCGGCGGCGTCACTGAGTCTGGCACGGCGGCCGCATGCAACAGCTGCCGCTCCGATTTCCAATTTCAATTTCGGTTTCTGTTTCGCAGTCTGCTGTTAATTCTTGTTCGCTCTGTCTCTTTCACACACACACACACACTCACGCACTCTCGCTATCTCTATCTCTTTCTCTTTCTCTGTTTCTAAGTGCCTCTTCGCCACTTGTTCGGGAGACCGATGCGATTGCGATGCAACTCGGTCAACGGCCAGCGTTGTTCTGTTTTGTCCACGTCCTCGTCGCGTATCCTGCAGGCGAGGCGACAACAGACGACAACGGGCCAAATGATTTGTTGCTGGTGTTGAGTTTCTTAGCGCTGCGCTTCGCTTCGCTTTTGCTCTGCTTCGTTTCGTTTCGTTTTCGGGCTCGGCCAATTCACCACTGCATGTTGCGGAGGCTGCTGCTGCGGCTGCTGGCCGCAAATGTTGCTACACCAACACCGAAAAAAAATGCTAACAAAATTCGTACGACACACTCACACACGCGCGTAGGCTGAGCGCCGAGCACGAGCAGCAACCACAAATATACACACACAAGCACACTACGCTCGTTCGCTGTTCGCTTTGCGTCGGCTTCGTTGTTCACCTGGCAAGCGTTTGTCCATTACTAAACAGTCGCAGCATCTCGGGCCGGTCGCTTGCCGGCTGCTGTTGCTGTTGCTGTTGCTGTTGCTGTTGCTGTCGCCGTCGCCGTCACCGTTGCTTGTGGGCCGCAACGCGCGCTCTCTTTGTCACCCTCTCGCTCTCTCTGGCTTAGTGTGCACTGTTTGGTGTTGCCGCACTGTGGGCGACGAGTGCGTAATTTCAACGAAACATGATGTAAGATTCACAGGTGTCAACTGATTCACTAAATTAAATTAAATTTGCAAATTAAAATTACATTTAACAGCAATTTATTTCAAATTTAAGACAACGTTCTGACCAATATGTGCTTGTTACATTTACATTTTTTACTGACTACTTTTTACATATATTTTGTTGTACGTAATCTTTTAAACTTTAAATAAGGAAGTGTAAGTAAATTCTACTAGTAGTTAAAGGTGGTTTTTTAAATATCAGCTGCACATTTATTAAAAATAAACCAAAAATTTTTGTCTTCGCTTTGCGACTGCCGCACCACTGTGCACCGTGTGGATGTAGGTTTTGTGGATGCTGCTGCTTGGCAACATTTGTTGCTACACTTGTTGCCCAAGCACATGTTGCCACTGATATATGTTGGCAACTTTCAATGTGGTGTTTTTGGCAACCTGCCCCAAACTTGAAGCCCCCGACAATTTGAAATAGTTGACTGTGACTTTGCACAGGAAATGTGAAATCGTTCCGCTGATACATATAGCTACATATGCATGTAAATCGTGCATATACATATATGGTTAATGTCAGGCCATTTATGCGCGCGTCTTCGCCTTAACCTCAATTCGCGCTGCGCTTTCAAAACTTCCGCTGTCATGAATTCAATTCAATTCATTTCATTCACAATGCAAAACGCCGACAAATATGCTGCGTCAGACGTCGACGCCGACGCAGACGCAACGACGCCGCGACGCCTGCGCAGCAGCTCCCTCGTTGCCAGTTAATGCCGCCAGCGCGCCCAGAGGCATGCCCCACCGAGGCACCCGCCTCCAGCCCCCCACCCCCCCTATTGCCACACACTCTCACTCTTTCGTTTATATTCTTGTAGTTTTTGCTCTTTGTCTCGGCAGTGTCATCTGCAATTTGTAAGGCCGCATTACGCCGTCCCTACCTGCAGCTCCCCCTGCGCTCCGTGGGCCCCTCCCTCGCGCATTTATTTATCGCTTGTTACCTTTTGGAGCACAGTCCCAAAGCTGGGAACGTGCCCGAACTGCGCTGGCCACTGAGATGCTTCCGTTTGCCTGAGCGACTGGCCAACGGTTTGCAGCAGCAGCTCCCCCCGCCTCCCCACCCCCGTCTCCCCTCTCACGACCCCACCTCCTCGCCACCTTCCTCAGGCTCCAGGCCGCCTTTTTTGGGTGCCTTTTGATTTATTGTTTTTGACATTTTGTGCGTCGTCTGCGCTTATTTCTCGGTTTCAGTTGCGTTTCAAGTGGTTCCCAACAATTCGACTCGTTATGTTTTATTTATAACGGATTTGTAGCCGGAGCTCACCGCGCCCCGCCTCGCGTCGCCTTGCCGTGGCTTCTATACCCCGGCAGCGGGTATTATAACTTTGTCACGGAACCTGTATCGGACAAAGGGAGCCCACCCTAAAGAGTGTATATGTACATTTAAAGCACACATCTGCCTTATGTCTCCAAGGGTATTTGATCTTCGGCACGCAGAAGATAACTGTGCTTTCTCGTTGTTTATAAATATTTATGTTTGTGTGCGGGCAGAGGAGGGGAAGGGGTGGAACTGGGGGCCAGCACGTATGGGCAAAACGGGTAGCGGTAAACTCTCTGAGTCCAGGTCCTGTCAGACCCCGTCAGCGTCTGTTGGCCAAATATGAAGCATATTTGACCTGGTCCGTGCCCGTGCCCGTGCCCGTGACTCTGACTTTTGAGTTGGGTTCGCAGTGGAATTTTAATTTCATTTATTTACAACGCGCCTATTTGCGCCCCACAGACCTAGCTCCATCTCCAACTCCACCTCCTGCTCCGACTCGGCTCCCACTGCACCTCCAAGCGCACATGGCCTAAACTTTCAGTTTCAGTTTCACGCCGAGCGACTTTATCAGCTGCTTTTGGCCGGCTTTACGACTTGGCAAAATTGGCAGCGCTCGCCTCGCTCGACAGCTGCGGGGCAGCCGAAAAACGACAACTAAGAGCAGGTAAGAAACAAAGACAGTCGGGTGTAACCAACCACGCAATACTCTTTTTATTTTATTTCTATTTATTCTACTCTATTCCAAATACAGATGCACTTTAGATGACAAGCCTTGCCAAAATCCTATAACACTTGAAAATCGGTTCAATTTCGACAAAGTTGTGGGAGTCTGACCTATAGAGTAGTTGCTGTCAATTTTAATGTGCTAATAAAAATCTGGTCGCTTTATCTGACGCCAAGTTTTAAGTCTATTCAGTAGAATTTTTTAAAAAGTTCGGACATTGCACAAACCCAATACACTTTTTCACTTCGTGAACGAGTGTAAAAACTCCAACGTGCAACATGCAACGGGAGCTATTGCAACGTTTAATTATGACGCCAGCTTCGGGTGCTGCGCTGCGCTGATGGTGCCGCTAGATGCAGTTGCGTTTGCAGTTGCAACGCCAGCTGCGGGCGCCTCGCGACGTGCCACAGTGGGCGTGGCAGCTGCAAATCGAATGCCTGCACTTGACTGATGATTATGCTTATGATGTTCGCAGTCAAAGCCAAGGCTGCAGCTCCCGAGCAGCGGGCGGAGGCAATGCTTAAGTGAAATTCTCCGTTGGGGGCGTGGCTGTGGCCGCTTGGTCAGCGTTGCGAGCAGTTCGCCAAATCAAAAGCGCTGCTAACGGTACATTTTGTGTGCAGCCGGTCAAACTTAATGTGACGAACGTCTTTCTATGCGATTCTCATGTGCACAACTTGAGACGTCATAGCTCCCAAATTTCAAACTTTTAATAACTTTGTCAAACCTGAACCGATTTGCAAGTTTGATGGCATTTTTTCATGATTTGTCCTATAGATTTTAAATATATGCATTATTGAAAATAACATTTTTTTTATTATTATTTTTTTTTTTCGAAAAAAAAACATACTTCCTTACTCATTTCAAAAGAAATTTTTTTTCAAAATCTAGAAATGCAAATTCACATTTTTAATCGGTTGTGTTTGTCATAATTAATATAAAAAACAACATTAAAACCGATTCTGAGGGGGTCAAATTTTGGGTCAAAAATCACGGAAACATTTACAAACATTTTGACATGTAAAGCTCTCGCATAACTCCCAAATATCCAACGCCCATAACTTTGTCAAACCTGAACCGATTTTAATGTTTGGTAGCATTTTTTCCATGGTTTATCCTAGATTGATAGATTGATTCTGAATTTCAAATATATTCATTATTGAAAATACAATTTTTGGAATTTTTGCTTTATTTTTACACAGAGAATAAAAAAAGAATAAAAAAAATGTTGACATCAGAAAGGAATTCTTATTTTAAGAACGTTTTTTACACTCACAAAACTCCTAATACTAAGACTCACATATAATCTTAGACACGTTAAACTTGCGTTAAGAACGTTTCACGCTCATTTTCAATACGAAAATTTTTATGGGTCATAAATAATATTATGGGTAGTAATAATGTACGTAATTCAGAAATATTGTTGCTTATTAAAAGTATGTATATTACTGCAATACAAAGTTCTCTTCTTTTCTGGCCCAACATTTCTCCGAGTGTAGACAAACGTGCTTCGAGTCGTGTTTAGTCATGGGATTTGGCTACTGCTTGAGCTTCTTCTGCTGTTTGTCCATGGCAACTGCAATTGGTCCCTGGGATGCCGCTGTTGCCTGCCCCTTACATCCACTTGCGGCCGCAGCGACAACAACAACAACAACAACAACAGCAAATTGACGACAACAAATTCGAACTCCGCGGGGTGCACGAAACCAAATATCAAACGAATATCGAGAGGCGATATCCCTGTTTTTGTTGTGCGTGTGTGTGGGACTACCGAAAGTCAATGTCAATGCCAGTTTGCTTATTGCCGCAGCGACTACTGTTTACAGTCGTTGCCGTGGCCGTTGCCGTTGCCATTGCAGTTGCAGTTGCAGTCGCTGTGGCAATTAAGTCAAACAATTGCAGCAGGAAGTTGTCGCCCCATTGCCTTTCGCTGCGCTACAGCTGCGGCTCCTCCCGCTCATCGTCGCTAGTCAAGTCAATTGGTTTGCCACCACAACATTAATGCAGCTTGCCCCTGCCTCAGTGCCCCCCTCCCCCACGCCCTCTTGATGCCGCATCTCTGCCTTCACGCAGCGTTGCCCGCCTGGCCTTAAGTAAATATTTGGCCTACGTGCCCATTACGTGATTTTCCGATAGTCTCCTCGATGAGGTCGATGATGCTGATGCACTTGAGATGCAGCGTCAATGATGAGCATGATGATGGTGACGCTGCTGCTGCTGCTGCACCCACTTGACATGACAAACAAGAAGAGCGAAAGGGAGAAGCAGAAAGAGATAGGCAGAGGTATAAGATGTAGATTTTAGAGACGCTTCTAAATGCCTCAGTGCCGCAGCTACCAATTGCTGCACATACTTTCTCTATCTCTCTCCCTCTCTCTCACTTTCGCCCTTTCCCCTTCACAGTAGTCGCTCGGAAATGTATACTTCCAGTAATTAGTAACGTCTTTTTCACTTCATGAGATGCCGTGAATCTAAGATTTTGGGTTCTGTAAACATTGTTGTACCCTGTATGCACTGAGTGTGCGTAAAAGGGGTATACAAGTACAGTGCTAATGTATGCAACAGGCAGAAGGAGACAGCTACAAATCTATAAAAAAAATCTATGATTCCTAGACCTTAAGACCTTAGAGGTACGATAAAAAATATTAAAAAGAGAATATCTTCAACTTTTAAAGCTATAGTTATTTAAAATCAATCCATCGATCTCGGAAAATATAACGGCCAGGTATATAAGTTTTCATATCATCTGCTAAAAATCAATAAATATAGCCCTTAATTATAGACAAATTGGGAAATTCCCTTTAACGATTTCATTAAACACACAAAATATGTAGTTTAAACGTTTTGCTTTCTAACTTTAAGATAAAAATAAATAATTCGTAAATTCAAATCCCCTTTGGGACCGAACTGTTTTAACCTTTAGACGCACAATTTATCTAGATAAATGCGTATGGAAAGTGCGTGGGTGGGGCAGGCAGGAGGGTGGCGGTGCGGCTGGCTGTCGTTTAGTAATTTTGTAAATTGTTGATTTAATATTTCCTGCAAATGAAAATGCCTATTTGATATCCTGTCAGGCACAGGATGGCAGCTTAACAGTTTTCGGGGGCGCTCTTCTGGCAATGAAATAAACGAGAAAATATCTGCATGCCACTTTTTTGTTCATTAAGAGACGCCCACACACATACACACACACAGAAACACCCACACACACATAAACAAACACATACGCTGAACCACAGAGCCCAAAGTCAAGAGCTAAAACAACAACAAGGATGTTGCTGCTGTCCTGTTGCTGTTGCCATATAAAACTTTATGCTTCGTTAAAAATGATGTACAAATCAAATGCCAGAAGCAATTTAACAACAACAGCAAAACAACAACCACAACAATGCGCCGGAGACGGGTCCTGGCGAAGGATGCCACTGCCAGCGCCAGCATAGTGTGTACCACGGCAAGGATAGAGGGGGCTGCGGCTAGGACCAAGGCGGCACGGCCAACGCAGCGAGAGCAGTTGCAAAAGGCAATGAGCAAAATAAATAAATCATTTAAATGAAATAAATTACACACAAAAACACACACACACACACAGGACCTCACCATGGGTGTGGGTTGATGGGCTTGTGCCAGCCACAGGGCTCATTAGGAATACATAACATACCCACAGAGCGGGAAGGAGAGATTGATAGAGAGAGCGAGAGAGGGAGAGAGGGGGAGCGAGCTGCGAAAAATATATTTTATGCATCACATCAAAAATGTTGCGGGCAATGCAAGCGAAAAAACAATGCAAAAACATGAAAACATTTTTGAAAATTAATTGAAACTAAAAATGCAAACACGCCAAATAAATAGCCCTAAAGGTCATCCGGCAAGTGGCCCAAATAACAAAATACACGCAAAACAGATGCAAGCTAAAGCTAAATTGAAGTTCTGATATTTGTATATACAAGATACATATATAGTAAGTCGAGAACAACGAGATTTCATCCCAGACTAGGCTTTAGCTAGCCTGGTTTGTATGTGGTTTATTATGGCAGCTTATCAGAAATATAAATTGTGTGGTAACAGCTTAAAATTAAAGAAATTTGGCAAAATTTCGACATATATAAATTGTTGGCGTGGCCAATATTTTCCATAAACTGGCTATAATTTTAATATTTATGAATAGATTCTTATGCCCAAAACCTTCTTGGATGTAGCCTAATAATGCAAATTCAAAACTAAATATTATTTTTTTTAAGTTTTCCTCAATGATGCGACTGGAATCCCAGGTAGTGTATGGTCTTAGGCGAATGCCAGTGCTAATTAGAAATAGTTACCTTAAATAAAAAGAATAATAATAATAATAATAATAATAATCATCATAATAATAATTATAATAATAAAAATAATTATACTAATAATAATATTAATAATAAAAATACCAATAAAATTTAAATTAAAGATTGAAAAACGTGTAAACATGATTTTTCCCAATTCAGGGCTTTGCCTTACTTTGGCATATTGTGTTATTTGGAATAATTTATTTTATACATTTCGTGCTTTGCCAATAATTTATATATTTTTGAAGGCAAATGGAAGTTAGTTTGCTGATAAACAGAAAATAAGTAAATGGCGATATCACCTGGAGGAATCCCATTCCTTTGCGCCACAAAAGAAAGTAATGTTTGCAGGGTTAAAACAAAGCTAAAACTTCACACAAACAGCGCTTACGTTTAATAATAACAACAACAATAACGAAAAAAGAAAGGAAAGGAGCTTTGTCACATGGAGACTGCTCCAAGTGGTCTCCAAGCAAATATCAAAGTCAAACAAATGCGAAGCGAAAGCAACAACAACAACCGTGGTGAGCAGTACAACAACAACGAGAATGGAGCCGAGCATTTTGCACTAAAAGCGAAACTACTTAGCATTTGGCATTTGGCATCGGTTCGACACGGCGATGGAGATGCCGACGCAGACGGAAACGGAAGCGGAAAAGGGAAAGCCAGGAATGAGGTCAAGAGACAAAATAAGCTTCCGCCTGTGGGCAGCATGTGTGTGCGTGCGTGAGCCAAACCAGGCCCCCGCCTGCCCCCACTCGCTTTAGACCCACTTAGAAGGGCAGTTGAGAAGCTTCCTGATGCCAACTGGCTGCCCCTTCCTCCGCCGCCTACCACCCTTAGCACTATAACGGAATTTAACGGTCAAATCGCTTGACTTTTTCCGCCACGTTCCGCATTGCTCGCTAGGTCCGAGAACTGGCCAGGAGATTGCGGCCCGAAGCCCCGGCTCAAGTTCGACTTTGTTATGGCCGCTATTTTTTTATACTTTGGGGCAGCTCACGCTTCATTAACTCGTTTGATGCCCAGTATCCAGTGGGGCCACTGGGCTGAGCTGGGCTGAGCTGGGCACTTCATTTATAAACTTATTTCTCCCGCCACCACCAAGGGAACCACAATTTCCCCAGCGTTTGCATTTGAATTTGATTTACTGTTATCATTTGTGAATTTATAGTGGCTCAGCGGCCATTTGGAGCGTGTTGCCAGACGAAAATCGCATATTAATTATGCGGCTCGTTGTCGGCCTGTCATTTCGCTGCAGGCTCAATTCATTTTCTACAACTTTGGTCGTGTTTAACCGAGAGTTTTACTGTGAAATTGTCAAGAAAATGCGTGTTTAAGCCAGATTAAATGCATCTCTGCGTAGATTTATGGCCCAGTTACCGATGCCCTGGCCCGGCTTCGGCTCTGGCTCTGGCTCTGGTTGCTCGAATACCAATTCCAATTCCAATTCGTTAGCCCTGTCGCTCTGCGCATTGTTTACTTCAATTATTTATGGGTCAAAAAATCATCTGACAAAGCTATCAAATTTCAGCGCTCCGCAACATGTATCATGGCAACATGATGGCTGCTGTTTGCTATCAACAATGTTGCTGGCAACATGTTCTGTGGATGCTGTTTGGTGAGTTTCTGCCACACAGACTGCCCTGTGGTGCTGTCTCTGCCCCGATGCTGATCCGATCGAGTGGGCGCCAGCCAGACCTGCCTGCGTGGGCGTGGCCAGGTGGGCCAGGTACGGACCCAACTGCCGTAGTCAATATCGAAAAAGTAATTAAAGGCACCGAGCGACGTTCGGAAATGTCGGGCGCAGTGTATACGCTGCGACTGCCACGCCTACCTGCCGCCCCCATCCTGCAACCCGCCCGGCTGTCAAGCGCAGTACGTGCCGCATGCGGTCGCCAAATGGCAACAACGATAGCAGCATCCGTCTCAATTAGAAGCAGCATGACGCGCAGATGCTCTTGCGAGGCCTTTGAAACTGCGAACGTTTTTTCTTATCTCATTGTCAGCTAATCGAATACATCGATATGTGAACAATATGTGTAGATACTTTTAGCTAAAACTGTAAGAGTATTCGGTGCATTTGCAAAAACAAGGCATTTACATTTACCAAACAACTTTAAGGTATTAAGTTATTAATCGAAAAACAAATCCAATATACCCTAGCAAACAAATTGATTCATCCACGCTGAAAATGTAAAAGGTGAGATGAGCTCAACGTGACTCGTTAAATATTTTCGATTAATCGATAATAATCTATGTATATCGTATATCATTTAATCAATTCGAAAAAGCTTACAGTCCATAACTCGTATTATTGTTTCGTTGTATTGTTTCCAAATTGGCTACAAATAAAATGAATGCAATTAATACAGACACCAGAAAAACAATACTATTAGATGTGAAAATGAATATATTAAGAAGTTTTGACGCTAGAGAAAAAAATACTAGCATTTTAGCCACTATTGGACAAGTTTGTTAAGTTAACTTGTTGATTACATTATTTAAAAAATTAATAAATATACGGTCGATACATTTCACAGAAAACCAGCTAACAAATCTCATAAAAAGACACTTTACAACTAAAAATTTCTTGGAAAACGACAAGACTTACATCATATACAATATTCGAAAAGCGATACCAACTCAGAAAAAATTAAAGCATATATACTTCTTCGAAGAAACGAGGAGTAACATATTTTCAATAAATTTAAATTAATGTGAGGCATTAGTTTATTATAAGTGAACTATAATTAGGAATTCAAGGAAAATGAGTTAGTTATATTCTCCTCTTTCTGATAACATCCGCAACCGTTCAATATCTGAAGTACCTGATATGCAGAAATGAAATAAGTCAGCTCGATGCCCGCTCAGTTCTTCAAAAATTCAAATTCAAATTCAATTTGTTTCATATCTTGCAACTATCGCACAACTTCGAAAAAGAATTCACAATAGTTCTGAAATGTTTCCGGTTCCAAACTAGCCCGCTAAACGGCTTATAGGTGAAATGTGAATTTGGCCATACCAGCTGATATGCCCCACGGACGAAAGTGTGGCGCGTCCGTTTTATGCAACGCAAACGACAATTATCAGCGACATGAGCAAACCAATTGTGCGGCCGTTGTCCGCTTTCCTGCGTGCAGGATGTGTGCGATAGGCCGGCCAGCCGGCCAGGACATTTTGGACCGTCGGCAGGGCGCCTGCCCCTGCCCCTGCCCCTGCCCCTGCCCCTACAGGTCGTGGGTTGGAGTTGTGTTATTTGTGTGTGTAATTGTCGCGACGCAGGAGCCACAAAAACTGATTACAGTGTTCAATTGTCAAATAGGCGGACCGTGGCTGACGTGTCCTGCAGCTACTTCCGCTGTCAAAGGTCAAGCTCCGATTGGACGTTATTTAATTTATTCAATACTTTTACAGTCTTAAAACTACGCAAAAAAAAGTACACAAAAAAAAGATGTATATAGTATATAGTAAAGTAAATTCAATCGAAAACAAGTTTTGGAACTTAGGGCTAAACAATTTACAGATCGTACGATACGTAGGTACAGATAATACGGGACCTGCTCCACCGGACCTCGAGACACTCGGAATGGGCTTGAAAGGTGTGCACGGTTGGACTTACAGCATAGCATAATAAGTAGGTACAGAATAATTATACAACACATATACAACAGACGGGAGTTGCGGGGGTCCGATGCGCATCCTAGGCATCCTTGGCCTTCGCATCCAGGGCGTCCTGCACAAAGGCGCGATTCTCAATGCCATTCTGCCGCGTCGCTGGGGATGTTGTCGTCGCCGTTGGCGTTGGGTTCGCCTCCGCATGCTCCAAGGACTCGTGTATCACATTGGCGATGATGCCATTCAACTGGCCCTTCGCCTCGCTGGCCAGCGCCAGCGCCTCGATGGCATTGATATTGCCATTGGTTTCCCGCACGGATCCGCGCTCCGTATCCGGGCGCACCTCGTTGCGACGTTGCCGCACCTGGAAGCGGTACATCCAGCTGGGGGGAAACAGAAAGGGGTCAGAGAGCGAGAAGAGCTTTTGGCAGCTGGGCTTACTCACAGGAAAATGCCCACGGAGAACATGGTGAGGCCGCCGCCCAGCAGGAAGAAGGCGCCCGGCAGCACACGGAGCGTGGCCGCGTACAGGGTCGTATACATGGGCGCGAAGACCATGGGCATGAGTGCCTCGGCGACGCCGAACAGCGAGTTGACCTTGCCCAGCTCGTCCTTGGACACCAGTTTGGTAGCTATCGAGCGCATGGCTATGAAGGCGGTGCCATTGAAGATCTCGACCAGACCGCCCAGGTACATGTGCCAGGGCAGCGTGGCAAAGGCGTAGACAAAGGAGGACAGGATCTTGGACGTGCTGGAGAGCACGCCGACGAGGGCATCATCGATCTCCAGCTTGTGCGACAGTATGCCCACGCAGAAGATGACGCCGATGAGGCCCGTGAACATGGCATAGGTGGAAAAGAAGCTGAACTCCACCTCGGACCAGTTGAAGCGGAACCGGGTGAACAGATACGTGACCGCCATCTCGCCGTGCAGCGGCCCAATGATCACCATCACCACAATCATCAGCAGGATGACGCGCTGGCGACGCTGGTTCTCGCCCTTCTTGAAGGCCACACGGAAGGTCTGCACCACATGCTCCTTGTCGAAGAAGTCCGCCAGCAGGCTCTTCTTTTCCTCTGGGCTCTTCTCCGGCCGCGCCACGGGCTCCTCCAGGAAGAAGAAGCCATAGACAAAGGCCAGCACATAGAAGGCCGCCGATATGGAGAAGACGCCATAGAAGCCAATTTGCCTGGAATGGAAGGGCAGTCGTTGAGCGGCTCCGAGGAGATGGGAATGGGGAGCACCTACTTGAGCAGGACGCCACTGAAGGCCATGCCAATGGGCACGCCCACCGAGAAGCAGACGTTGAGAATGCCGATGCGCAGGGTGCGCTCTTCCTCGGTGGTTATGTCCGCGATGTAGCTGAAGACGCCCATTAGCATGGTGAACCAGCCACCGCTGAGCGAGGGGAAGATCGCCTCCGTGAGCGCGGCGGCCTCCATCGGTGCGTTCTCGAAGTAGACGCAGAGCATGAGGCCGACGACGCCGAGGAACTCGCCGACCACCGGTATCAGGATGCAGGGCTTGCGACGGCGATGGCGATCGCTCCAGGAGCCCCAGAACAGGATCAGCAGGCAGGGGAACAGCGACTGGATCACCGTCTTCCATGCGGCCATCCGGGCGACCATCTGCTGCACCGTCTCCTCCTCGCTGCAGGTAGAGAATTATGCAATTATCAATTGGGATCGACTTTCCCGGGGAAAATGGGTGATCTTCAGCTGATTCGCCGCACTCACAGCGTGTAGTTGGCCGTCTGGCGGCGGGTGAGCGCGTCGCAGATCTCGTCCCCGTAGGCCTGGTTCACACGGCACGCCTTCTCCAGGTTGAGGTTCTGCGTGGCCAGATTCGAGAGCACGCTGGGCATGATGTACGCGGCGAGTATGGGCTCCACGGTGATGTTGTTGGCCACCAGGCGCAGCTTCTCGCGCCAGGTGCGCGGAGCCGCTGGCGTCGCCGTCTTGCCACTGCCGCCATCCGTCCCCTTCTCCGGGCCCAGCTGCGACGGAGTCGTCGTTGCGGCGTTAAGCGCGTATTTGTTGTTGTGGCTGGAGAGATGAACGCCGCCGCCGTCCTTGGGTGACATGATCGCAGCTGAGTGGGAGCAAAGGTGAGCACATTAATATGTTATAGGGTTTAATTTCAGGAAAAAGAACTCTGGAACATTGCCTTGGTTCGTAAAGAAAACGCTCCAAACCTATATTGACTGACTGCTAAGTCATTTTTTTAAATATATTTGTATACCCTGAACCCAGAAGGAGGCGTCACCGAGCCCATAAAGTATATATATTCTGTCTGTATACACGGGTAGATTTCAGACACTACAAGAGCTAAAGAGTTCAGAGCTTTAAGTTCGTGTATACCCTACGTAGATCAAGTTTATTTAAAATTGTCATCTCGTTTTCTTAACAAACTTTCGCTTTGGTTTGTTTATAGATTTGCTCTTCTTAAGTACTACAAATTTCATGAAGATGATGCTCTTAGTTTAAAAGGTATTCATCTAAACTCAACTTCAGAATTTTAAATTTTTTTGCATAAATAAATAAAAAAAACAAAAGTATATCGAAAACTAGTCACAGTTAACTGTCAATTTGGCACATGTAAGTTTATCCGGGCCCAAGTGTATCTTGGTCAGTTTATCTTATAGAATCCAAGCATCCTGGTTCGAATATGTGGTGTCGTTTAGGCAGTGCTATTGAGAGCCTAAGTTATTGATTGATAACCAAAAACTTAATTAAAAATAGTAGTAATAATAAAAAAAGAGTGGGAGATAGCCAGTAACAGGTATTTAACATTGGTAATAAGAACAAGTTTACGCATCTCAACGTACTTAAATTGTAAAGCAATTGTGATTAATCGGATATATCATATATTTACACATGTCAGATTTTACAACACAGACCACAGCTCATATTTCCTCATGTGTTTGTTGCAAATATGAAAAGAAAGCAACTTTACGATCTGCTATTTAGTCAATAACAGCTTTTAAATAGATCAAACTGTAGAAAACAACTGTGAAAAGAGCAAAAAACAATTCTTTGAAGGCAAATAGTTTTGGAAGTTATAATGTTATAAGTCATGTTATCGTTATATTTAATGGTGACTATGGAAATTGTCGGACAGATTGAGGGAAACTATTGATGGCTCTGTCAATCTGTGATTAAGTTTCACGCTTATCACAAAAGTTTGATAACATTGACTGCTGGGTGATAAAATGTGTAGAACTTATAACTGATGAAGTTATATAATTTAGAGAGATTTTTCTCAATAATACATAATAGCTTTTCGAAATATTATTTATAAATTATAATTATAATTATCTCACTCCCACGCCCACAAATTACAAAAATCTATATTTTTTCAAATTTTTATTTTCCGTTTCCGATTGTTTCAATCTGTTATTATACTGTGGACGAGTATTACGCGGTCGGTTACATCTGACTAAAATAAACACCACATCCACACACTCGTTTGGGCATTCGATCGCGGATCCCCGTTGTTCAGTTGCCTGAATGGCCAAACACTCAGACTCATCTACCTAATTTGCTTTATATATGCATATGTATATACGTTTGAACCTATTCGTAAGCTTCGGATCAATCGCTGATCAGAACACAAGCACACATCCACGGCACGTGTTGCTCTTGCATTGTATTCACACTTAAGGCATTCCAAAGCTCATTCTTAGTCTGCATTCAACAGAACCCATCATCCCATCGTGCGTACTGTAATCGATCATTCCGAGAGTCGTGTTGTGATCGCGACTGTTTGTGTTCTCTAATTTATAGTTAGCTACACATGAGTATTAATCACGGCCTGGGCGCATTCAAGCTTCACTTTCCGTCGGCCGCTGTCACATTTCGTTGTCATTCTATTTTTGTGCACATCTCCCACTTATTCTGATTGGATTATTTGCCAGCGACAATCGCCAGCGAAAGTATTTCGTTTGTATTCCGTTTGTGTTCCCATTTCGGGTTTCGGTTTTGCTTCGTTTCACGTTGTGCTGCTTTTGTTTTGGGCTCTTCCTAGTCTATAAACGGTACGCGAGTGTCAATCAAGCGGGACGCTGACATCAACGTCAACGCTAACGTCCGCGTTGAGGTTGAGGTCATGTCTGAGCCTGCTGTCGGTGCTGGGTGGTTGTGGGCGGCTGCTGTGCGCATTGGTTATCATTATCAATTATCATTATCGTTTGCTCTGCACCGCTCCGTTCTGCTTCTATCAATATAATGCTCGGCAGCTGTTTGTCAATTGCCGATGTAGCTCGTCGACTTGTAGAACACGACGTATTGTCATCGAATTACGACCAATGAAAAACCTAATTACATTTGTGTCAGTCTGTTGGCCCAAACCGATTGTGTATCCTTATCTTGGCGCGTGTGCACTTTGGGTTTTCTCCAAATTGCTTTACTACCTGACTTTGTGCGTTTATTGTCGCCGTCTCTCTATCTCTCTCTCTCTCTCTTATTCGCACTTTAACAGGCAGTTTAAACATACTTTCAATTAGTTCAAGTACTTAAGGGTAAATGATACGATTATTCTCTATGTTACAACAAGTGGGGTCTGATATAGTAATACTATAGTTATATGACTAATCTCTAGAAATCAGGCTGCAATTGTTCCTAAGACACTTCTAATCTTAAATATATGCATTTATGTTTTTTTTTTAATTTTAAACTTCAGTCTGGCCAAATAAATACTAAGATTGCTGCAAATGATTCTACAAGCAATTTATTTTTGATTGGGTCGAGTTTTGTTTTTAGCAATTAACCCAATAAACCTGTTCCATAACATTTTTTAATTCACCGTTTAGACACAATATCTTGTACGCGAATGTGTATTTGAGAGAATAACAAAGTTTTTGAACTCATTTAAACCCATCTAAAAGCATGACGTTGCTTAAAATAAGTAGACATCGGGATATTAAGAAAAAAGGTGATAATCTTATTCGGATCTAGTTTTTTTTTTTTTGTGCTTCAAAATAACTTAATAAAAAACCCGTTTAAGTCCTGCTTAATATCGTTTTTAAACAGACTTTTAAACAACACAAATAATTTATTGAAATTACACGTTCATATCGGGGGATGCACATTAAACTTAATTTAATCGCTGGAGCATGACAGCACATTGGAATTGTTCACCCAACTATTGTATTTGAATAGTGCAGGAATTAAAGTACGGTAACAGTGAATAACTTTTGAGCATTACCATTTCCAGGAATGAAGTCGTTTGTTCCTCTGCCTTGATAAATTAAACAAAACGATAATTTAATGGGTTTTTCGTGACATTTTTTTAAACTCTCATAACAGATTTCGACTAATGTGAGAAAAAGTGATTCTTACAACTATCTAAAATTCGCTGACATAACATTATATCATATTTTAACATGTCGTGTCATTTTGTACTTATGTATAATGCGAAAAGTAGAATGCGAATCTGGTTGTCGAGTGCAACCGACTGTGCAATGCCCTGCGCACAAAGCACTCATCTTTCCTTCTACCTAAAGCTACAGGTGAATTGTTCTTCAAATGAGCTCACCTGTCGTCTACCTGTTAATCTGCGTGACTTCGGCGCTCAAACTGTGCAATACAATTAAGCGGACGTGGGTTGTCCAGTGGGTGCATCTACAAATTTGGGAATATTGCAACCGGCCAATATGCGCTTTTTCACTTTGTGAACAGAGTATTAAAAATTCATTTCGACTGACTTTTATGAAAAGTTGGCGATTACTTTTTGTTAGCATCCATTAAAAGTGACAGAAATTAAGCAAAGCTAATTGACCTTGACAGTCACACACATATTTCGCAGACACACACACTCACGCACACACACAACTAGCGACCCATAAAGTGCATTGCTGGCCATTTTAATCTTCAACTTCCGCCAACGCTGCCGCCGTCGCAGCCGCCGTCGCTGCTAACGTCGCTGCCGCCCAAAGACAACTCAGCTCAAGCTTGGGTTAATTATAGCGTATGTCTGTCTATTTGGACTAGCATGCGAGTAGCCATGTGTGTGTGCGTGAGTGTATTTGTTTATTTGAATAAACGTATGAAAAAGTTCATTATCATGCTTTGTTGGGCTCCTAAAAATGTCGTAGTTTTTCGTTTGCTCGCAAATAGCTTTTCTAAATTGCCTTTAATTGCAGTTGGTTTTATTTTACATTTTTTTTTTTTTTTTTTTTTTTTTTTGTATTTCAGCTAGCCAAATATTTTGCGATTTGCATTTGTATGAAATCTCTTGATTGCATTATAAAAATCACAACTGATTGGTCCAGAGCAACTTGATTACCCATTTAGTAGCCCAGTAATTTTAAGAAACAATCCAAAAGTGCCCTCTATTGTTGCGAATAAGACAATAATCTATATTATTATATGGTGCACTCAATGGGAAAATTAATATAAATTATAACAATTTTTTAAAATAACATTATTAAAAGTAAAATTGAGTTTAAACATAAAGCTCTCTCTCCCTCTCTTTCTCTCTCTCCCTCTCTCTCTTAAGCCAAAGCGCAGCTTCAAATACAATTTCAAAACCTTCATTCGCGATTTTGTCAAATACGATATCTTTCAAACTATTTGTGCTCATCACACCATTAAAATAAAATTTTTTAATAACTTCAGTAATTGTCAGGGATGTACGCGTATGTTCTCGTACATTGTTATACTCTATCAGATATTCTCTTTTTACTTTGTAAAATAATCGTATAATTAATTGAATGTTACTAAAAGGCACAAACATCTATTTATAGAAGATAGGTAAAGCTCATTAAAAATAATATCTCCAATTTATTTTCACATGATAGAATATAAAGATAAGAAAGAAAATATGTTACCAAGAATGCATACAAATCACAAAATTGACAGTTGCCAAAAAGTCAGAAAAGAAGAGAGAAAAAAAGAGCAAATCAAAGTAAAAAACGGAGAGTAAACAAAAAGAGTGACAGTTGATATATGTGTCCAGCTAAATCTTTAAAGCTTACTTAAACTCATTAAAGTCGCATAAAGAGGCAAAATAAAAAAAAAATTTTTTTCGTAATTAACGCCAAGTAATAATAAGTAATAACGTTTCAGTCGACTGTAACCGACTGCGCAATATTCGTGCCCGTATAATAACGGCTAAAAAACAGTTGAAAACGTTGTTCATTATTCTTGTTATTTTGTGAAAATACATATTTTTATAAGTTGTGTGGGGAGAGCAGGTCATCAGAAAACAATTTGCCAAATTTGGCAACTCTAGCTCTAAAATTGTGGGAGATATACATTTTTGCGCTTACCTTCCTCTGCAAACTCTAGAGGAGCTTTACAACTGAGGGAGGCTTAGATAAAAATCGTGACGCGGGTATACACGACTATATATATATATATATATATATAAGTCTCAAATGTCTAGCTTTAATAATGACGAGAAAAAAAATCATTTTATACAGCCAATTTACACTTCCAGAACGAATTTAATTAATTGAGGAAAACTAAGCACACTACAATTATAGTATAACAATATTAGCAATAATAATTTGTTCTATTTTTGCAGTTTCTTAAATACATTTCAATTGTAACAAGCACTTATTGAGAAAGAGTATTAAGCTGAATTCGACTTAAAAGCGATTCAACAGTTTGCATACATTAAAAAAAGTATTTGTTGTACTGCGGTCGACAGTTACTTTTACTAGTCTCGTAGTGCCATCAATGTCACCCAACTTTAAGCAAACGTGCATTGAACCCCAACAAAAAGAGTTGGGGCAAAAGCGTCAACATGTTCATTGAGGTCATTCGCACCATTTCAGCTAGCCGGGCACGTCGATCGGGTCTAGCGATGCACTCTTTTGGGTTTTGGTATTGGCTTGGAGTCGCTACCGGGAAGCGTCGTGATTTGGCATACTAACTAACTGCCAGACAGACGGACAAACAGTTGTACTTATGGATAAGTGTGAATTGGATAATAGAAGTGATTTTATGGATTTGCCAAGTTCGACGCATTTTATCGACGACATTTTTGCATAATTTATTTGGTTTTTGTATTAGTTAAGAATTTTAAATAACTTTTTATGAATTATATTTATTATTTATCAAACATGTTTGCAACCTACCTCAAATCTAAAATATATTTCATTATTTAAATAAGGCACATTTGACAAAATATTTGAAGATATTCCATGGCACGTTTGCGGAAGCTTGCGATATAGAAATGAAAGATATCTGGCTTTATTAATTGATTGTTTTGAAATAACATTTGTCAAATTAAAGTTGTTTTATGCAAAATGCTGTAGTTTATAATAAATACACCTACAGCCAAAGAAAAAACAAAGAGTTTTGTGCATAAACATTGTTAAAATCCGGCCAAGGTGGAAATCATAAAAAAATATATTTTTCACAAAAGTTTTTGATAAATCCAATATTGCCAAACATATGGCTTAAATAGACCAATCAATCTCAGATACGTTGTACTTTCATTTCAAGTAGAAAACTTCGTGTTCTGAGTATTTTTTACAATCAAGATTTTGCATACTTTGTAAAAGTTGAATTATTGAAATTAAAAAACGAACAAGGTGCGATCCTGTGAAATCAACCACATATAAAATTAGGTAAACATAGCCTTAGCAGATCTGAACGCTATTTGTCTATTGTCTATCGGACACCTGCGCCTTAATCGATCTATTCGATATAGCATTACTTTCTGGTTATGTAGTCTTTCTTACTGCCATTCTTAGGTAGACATTTGCACATGTGTTTTCCCCGTATTTGCGGTGCACTGTTGATACAGGAAATGCGCAGCCCGAGCATATTAACAAAATAATGGACATGCCATGGGAGTGATAAGCAGCAAATTATAAATGACAAGTAGCTTATTAGATTTGCCAGCCCGATGCCGATTGCGTGGCAGGTGCGGGGGCAGGTGGGCTGCGGTGCGGCGCGGCTGCTGTGAAAACAACGTTTGCCAGTTAATAAAACAAATTCAATTTGCGGGAAATTTGCTGGAAATTTGCCGGGTTGTCTCTAATCATATTTTTACCCATTTCCTGCTGCTGACAAAACTTTTCACACACCTACACACAGACAAATAAAGCGCACAGCGGCGCTCCGAATTGTCCATTAAGTTATTGATTGCATGCCTATCTGTGAGATACTTTGCGACGATACTCAGATATAATGGCGTATATATGTATGTACACATGTGTGTGAGAGGGGGAGGGAGCGCTTTAAAGGGATGTAGGTGGAAAGATGGGGTGTGTACATGGGGGGGAAGGCGAACCCATGTGCGACATACAGCATCATGCAAAATTAAACTGTGCTTTAGTTCAAGTCTAAATTGAAAATAATTAAATACAATTAGTTGGAAAAAAAGAAAGAAAAAAAGCGACTTTAGGTTTTATTTATGCGCAATTCAATGATAAAGTGAAGAGCTAAAAATAGTTGCACACACACACACACACACATGCCCACACACTTGTAAATCTGCGTGCATGTGTGTGCGATCGCGAATAGACAATGTTGTATTTATGGGGCTTAAACTTAAACTGTCAGAATACGCGGCAGTTCCGACAAGCGACGTGTGCGACTGCATAAACAAAACAAAACAGAGCGAAAAGGCGATTCGAAAAATTATACACTAATTTGGCAATCAAATCGGAACGAAAAATTCCCCAAAAATACAAAAAATTCAAATAAAAAAGGCCAAAAATTTAAATTAATCAAAAAGCACAAAACGTCACGCAAAAGCCAACAATGTAAAATAAAAATATACATTTATCATTAATCAAGTTAATGGCACACAAGAAAAAATACATAAATAAATATGTATGTAAATAAATATAAAAAAAATTGACAAAAAAAAATCGGAAATAAAAAACTGCGAATAGCATAAATAAATGTTATGAACGTGGACAATTTGTAGTAAGTAATTTGGTTGGATGCCGCTGGCACGCAGCAATAACAACAGCAACCACAACTATGTATAACAATAACAATATGGTAAATTTTGTATTGTCAAACAAACACACACTCATACACACGCACACACACACTTAGAACGTCAGAGAGAGAGATGCAAAAAACGAGCGCAAACAAATTTCACGACAAACGCGAATTTGATTTAATTTACATGCCTTTAATGAAATTAGTAGTAAAAGGCACACACACACACAGACAAATCCACGCACACACACACATAAACACGATCGCTTAACGATAAACTCACTTTAGTTAACTATCTATCGGTAATTATCTTTGAATTCCTTGATACTCGCTTGCAGCCGGGATGCGTTCTTTGATCTGTGGAACGTTTCTTTCGAGTGGTTTTCCCTTTCGGATCGGCTGCGATTCTACAACAATAGCAACATGGCAAAGCGATGTAACTGTAACTGTGTATTGTCTATTGTTGAATTTGCTGGTGCCGTTGTTGTTGTTGTTGTTGTTGCCGTTGTTGTTGTTGTTGTATATACTTTAAACGGGGGGCTTAGTTAACGAGCTTTGCTATATACCTAAACCAGCGACGTTGAGCTGAACTCAGCGACTAAAATTTTGTATTGAATTTAATGAGTGCCGTCGACTCGCCACACGGTAAACGCTGCCAGCGTCAACGCCAGCGGCGACTGCGAGCGCGACGTCTGATAAGCGGTGGCTTCTGAGTTTGCCTGCGTTGCCACATCTGCGTGTCGCAAGTGCCAAAAAGAAAAAGCTAAAAACCATATAAATATACACGTTTATAGTTAAATAAAATTGTGAACGTATACATACATATACATATATACATTTAAAGAAAGAGTCGTAAACAAAGCATAGACTCAATTTCACTGGCTCTATTGCGACAAGATTTTTTTGCAAGAGAAAAAATGTGCGCGAGTCGCGACTGCTCAACTTCCAAATATCCTACAAAGATCGCTCTTTAAAGCTGTTAAATTAAAAAATCCACTTTTTAAATAATATATTTATGTATAAATAATAACAAATAGTATAAAATAATAATAATAATAATAATAATAATAATAATACAGAGTTAAAGTAATTTCGAAATTGCAACTGATTTTTTATTTTATGGAACAACTATTTTGATGCAAATTCAAAACCTCTCAACTCTCTGATACTGGGTATGAAATACCCAGATACGCTCTGTACCTTCTCTGTAATAGTGTGCGTGTGTGTGTGTGTGTGTGTGTATCCACAATTGAGAATTGAATTGTTGCCTTTAGATATTAATTGTAAGCACGTCAATGCCGCTATTGAAGTTTCCAATTATTTTCGCCTTGTCACTTTTTGGATCTTTTTTGCATATGAACGACATCCACATCGTTAGCACTTTTGGGTCTAATACAAACAAGGCTGAATGGCTGGGGGTAGGAGAGCACACTGCAGTTTAAAGTGACGCCGATTGGTTAACCTTGTTATCGAGAGGCTCGAATCGTGTTGCAGCTAGTTGCTAACTTGCTAGTACAAGCTGACTTTGGAAGCCAGTTTGATTAGCATACGATTCTGACGAAAAAGACGAAGCGCCTCAAAAATTAAGCCTGAAATTAAAAATGAAAATAATTTGTAATTAGCAATAATAATTGAGTTTCGATTTAATCGATGGAGGGAACCCCTAAGATGCCACTGTGTCTGTGTGTTTGATGCCCTTCAGATGTTCGTGCACTACCTAATGCACCCTCAGCCTTCACCCCACGCTCAATTTGCAACTGTTTGTTGGCCAATTGTTGTTGCCGCTGCAGCAATCAACTGTTTTTTTTTATTTATTTTTTTAAGTGAGGCCTTAATTATCTCACTTGTTCTGTTGTTGTTTTGATGATGGCAGTCCGCGGCCCACGGGCCACGCCCACTTGGCCTTGACTTACAAAGCCGCAGTGCCGCAAAGACCGCAGGTCTATAGACTCTGTTGACTGATGCGAAAGCATGCAACGTCGCTGAGCTGTAACGCTGCCCCCGCACTGCCCCAATCGCCCCCCGGCCCTAACCGACCTGATAAGTATCAATAATAATAATAATAATAATACTTATTATAATTTTTGCAATGTGTAGTTTTTCAACATTTGGTAATTCGATGCAAAACAAATAGCAAATGAAAATGCAAAAAAACTAGTATTATTACAAATTATTGGAGAAACGAAGATAAAATACCCTTGCAGACAGGGAGCAGGTACAATCAATTATTTTCTATTCTCATCGGATCTTTGTTTCATTGTTTATTTGAATACACTATCTTTGGAGATAAATATTATTTACGCCTGATATAGAATGTAACTAATGATTGTTTCACAAATTGAAAGGCTAATGTCCAAGAAAATATGTATTCTTAGGCAAATGAAATAGTCCGAAGTGTCGTATCAAAATCACAATACCCTTTAAAATGCTGCTGATTAATTTCCAATTGTAATTATGTTTGTGCGCCGCCAACAAAGACAGCAACGTAAGTCGCACCATAATCAACCATCCACCATATCATCCTCCATGCCCCGGCTCCCCGCTTAACGCTCAACTGGCAGCCGTTTTGAAGCGCTTTGTTTACCCGCCTGCAGTTTTATTATTTTTATTTTTTTTTTTTTTCAGTATGTAAATGCACGCTGACAGTTTTGCTCAGCATAATCAGTGGAAACTTTAGACCAGCAGCGGCAACAGTTGTTCAAAACTATCAAGCAGCTCGGCGGTGGCAAGCGGGGGTGCCGGGGAGGGGGTGAAGTTAGGAGCTCACATGACTTCGCTTATTCATATGTCAATAAATCAAAGTTATCAAGACAAACTTTCACTTGACAACGCTTCCATCGCTATTGGAGGGTACTCGATCTTGCAGTGTCTTTCGACAAAAAATCCAATCAGAATGTACCAGGCGACAGTGCGTAACTAGAAGATACCCTCTACTTCGGTCGATAGCTTGTTACTTACTGAATGCTGTGCATAATATACATATATATATATATATATATAATATAATATAATAAAAAGCTCTTTAAGTAAGTCAAATTTGAACTGTATTTTTGTCTTCAGGGTATTCGAAATATCCTCTGAAATTAATTTTATTACTCATTTCTTTCGTATTAAATCAATTGTAAATAACCTAAACAAATAATTGTTTAAATATGTAATTTGCTTAGCAATTCAATTCAATTGCTTCCGCTGCCAAATCTGCAATCCTCCCCGCACAATTTGACACAATTTTCGGGTGTTGATGGTCCCAATGGGCCAATTGATTAATTGGCCGCGCTAATTGACATCATTTCATGGCTTTTTGCATACCATTTTCAATAATAACTATTCGCTGCTCATTAGCAGCAAACAGATAAACAAACAACAGCCAACAACCAACAACAAAAACAAAAACAAGAAACAACACCAAAAGACAGCCGGAGTCGTAGACAAGCGCGTGCGTTTTAATAAGATGGAGATACAGATGGAGCTAACGATAAAATTAATGGCGGCGGAGCCAGAGGTGGAGAATGGTTACGCAGATGCGGTCCGCGATATCGCCGAGCCCAAAGCCCAGAGGCGGACGCGGTATTAAGCGCCGGCCAGGTGCCAAAACTTCGCCGCGAAACGCTTATTAAAACACAACCAGCAATGACAACAATACATCAAGTTTTAGATGATTTCGTCCAGTCCATTGCCATTTTCACCAGCTGCGTGATTGTGGGTGACTCGACTAAAATCACCGCTAAACAATAGGGCTTGAATTCAAAGCGACATAAAAGAGCCACTTTGAAAAGCCGACGATGATGTACTCTTGCCATCATAGTTGTTCGAACTTAATAAGAACAGCAAACAGCAGAAATCGTTCCGGTTCGATTAAGCAATTTTATATATTTTTGAATATTAACATAACTTTATTCTTAATCTTAACATAGATTTATGTTGAAATAGAAAAATATGCATATATCAATTTATATCAATATATATTGGCACATCTTTTTACTGACTAGCATTTATAAATGCTTGAAATTTCATACAGCTTAAATATTTACTAAAGCGCAACTTTAACTTTCCGATAATTTAAGTGGGTCAAAATATAGGCAAAATAAAATGTTTCCTTGTTTAAATTGTTTAATAAATTTAAACAAAATTTAAAATGTTCTGCTCTTAATCTCGCACTCTGGACTTGAGAATTTATCAAACGTAAATACCCTGCATTCAATAACCCAATATTTATAATCTTAAATTACTTCTCGGTTTTCTGTTTCCTCTAAAGAGAGGAAAGCCCACGTGCCTGGCAATAAATATTATTCAAAACTTTAAACACTTGATGGGGTCTGTGGGCTAATTCATACCCTTCACAATATTATTCTGATTACAGGGTGCTCTAACTGTAAAGACTGCAGCTGGAGACTATTGTCGGCCATTGGACATTGACGCTGCTGCCAATGGCAATGACTGCGCCGCCAGCTGCCGCGAAATTGTAAGGTCTGTCATGTCATTAACAGTACTACTTACTTATTATTACACCACACATATGTGTGTAAAGACGCGCATTCGATTATATTTATAACTGCCACTAGGAATTTAATATGAGGGAACACGATTGTGGCACATAATCACATCGACTCGTTTACTTAAACAAACTGAACGACACTTGCTAAAATTAAAAGCAATAAATAAAACGTCTCTTTCTGTATTTGTATACCCTGAACCCATTGAAGATATGTAAAAAAGGTATAATAGATTGGTGCAAAAGTATGTGACAGGCAGAAGATGACCACATAAAGAATATATATTCTTGGTCAGCATTAGCACTAGCTGAGTCGATCTAGCCATGTCCGTCCGTCCGTCCGTCCGTCCGTCCGTCCGTCCGTCTGTCCGTCCGTCCGTCTGTATGAACGCGTCGATGTCAGACACTACAAAAACTAGAGAGCTGAACTTTCGGACGTTTATCAGATCAAGTTTATTTCATATCATCGATAACTCGTCTCGTATTCTTATGATCTTCGTTCTTATTCAATACGTTCGCGTGAAGCAGGTTAAGTATTTTTCGGATTTTGGATATCTCCTCCCCTCTTAGTTTATTCACGAATTTAGTTTCCATAGTGGGGTCCAAGCGCATTAGCTGCGTTTACATGTGTATGTGTGTATGTGTAATTTTGTGCATTTACATGTTCACACACGTGTACATGCAAAGGGGTTCAAATGTGTGAAAAGACAGGGTTCAGGGTATGCCCGAGTCGGACCCTTCCGACTCCCTCAAGATACAGCTATTTTATAACAATCGGCGCAGATGGGAGCCCAACAATATATTGCTGTATACATACACCTACATACATACATACTATGTTTAAATAGATAGGCATCGGCAAAAATATTAATTGCAAATAAATTTAAATAATTTGAGTGCTTTTCCATTGTTTGATTTACGTCAATTTCCTTCCTGGTGCAGTCAATTTAAAAGACTTAAATAAATTTGATTATTCTTATCACCTCACGACGAGCTTTAGGCAGAACTTGACCTGGGGCAAAGAAATCACAAATAAATTACACTCAAAGAAATCATCAATAATTTTGTGGCAACTTCATAAGATAATTGTTGTCAGCACAAAATGTACATATTTATAATTTCAATTTAATAATTACTCTAAGAAAAAATAATTTATAGTTTATTCTAGAATTATTTTTAAAATTTTAGTAGCAAAATGCACAAAAAATGTAATCCACAAAAACAGCGCTGTTCTCTCTAAATGCACCAAACACGATTAAAACAATTCGTACAAATAAATTGAATGCATTCAACAAAGTTGCAATTTGTCATGCACATATAAACACAGAGCTTTTGGTATTTACTATGCCTCATTCACGGCTCGACCATTATTACCTATATAATAGTTACAGTTTCAAGCTATTTCAATATGCTTACCTTAGCGTGGGACTCGATCCCATTTTCTAGATACATTCTCTTAGCCTGGCGCTTAAGCTGCTGAACAGCACGTGCGTAATTGTGGAGCTACCTAGCTAAATATCTTGATTTAAAAGGACTACTTAATTATTACGTATACACCAGCTTAATTATCGGACAATTGCTTTTTGTCTGGTGCACCAACTGGCCGCCTGCCGTGGCGAGTAATATCCCAGCTGTCACGCCCCCTATTTGGTTATTACCTTTTGGCTGCCTGCTGTGCAGTTCAATAAGCTGATTGCATAACCGCACAATATGCAGCAACAGGTGGGCCAAAGGATGTACTTTGAGGCTTTGCTGGTTACCCGACAATCAACACACACACACACACACACACACACCAGAGCGAGACTATCGTGAAATATGGCCAAGTAGCTGCACTCGATTTCAAAAACTTTGGCACATAAATTAAGTTGTTCCTGTCCAAGTGATTGATTGATGTCTTAATGAGGCGCAAACTTTGGAGATCTCCGTTCAGCTACACATGTGGCTGCCCCCAAATGCTGCGTGGAGCACCTTTCTGGACCTGGACTTGGCGTGTCAACTGCACCCCTGGGACACGCGTTTTATGTATGCTACTTAGCCAAAGACTTATAAATATAAATACGTATACACATACACATATGTATATGGCCCGGGCCTCGACACACATTTATATAAACTCGTAAGTCCGCATATTTATTATCTTATTCGGCTTCAAGTTGCATGCGTTCGCTCAATTTAACTCGCAACTGGACTGCGCTGAGTGGGGCCCCAGGGACTGAGGGGGGGGCGCTTAGTTTTTGGCCCATTTCTGATAAGAACCGCAATGTGTTATTGTTACTGCTACTGATACAGCTGCTAGGGCTATTGTTGCTGTAGTTGTTGTTGTTGTTGTTGTTGTTGTTGTTGCTGCTGGCCAGCATATGCCGAGTGCTTAGCCCGGCCCGTGGCTAAGCCTTTGTTTGCTCGGACTGCCAAGATGCTGCCGCTGCTGCCATTTGCTGCGGGGGATTATTATTTTCTTTCTTGGCATGTTTGGTTTTTCTTTTTTATGACTTTATCAACGTTTATGGCCTGGCCAATGAGTGCAGGGAGCGGGAACGGGCGCACTGTAGGCGAGGACGTGGCATCAACGCCTCCCTCAGGATTTGCTTAGCTGTGAGGCAGATGCCAACTTCTGCTGCTGCGGCTTTATTATTGCATCATTATAACATGCTTTATGCTTTTCTTGTTTATGTGTGTGTTTGTGTGCGACGTGTGTATTTGGCGTGCTGACAATGACGCGCCAGCCCCACTTTAAAGTGCCCTGAACTTGATTAATGAATGGCGACGCTGAAAAGTATGCTACGGCATGCAGGCCACACACTTATATACACACACACACACACGCACACTCGAGATGTCAACGACACGTAGGAGTCGCTAAGCTAGCTGGGTGTCGCTTGAGGTAACATAAAAAACCAACTTAAACAAGTGAGAACGTTGCAGTCGGGTGTCACCGACTGCGGCATACTCGTTCACAGTGTAATCGGCGAGCGTGGCCAGAAATCTGTTGATGCAAGCTTTAGAGGAGGTTATCAGGAGGATATGCAGATTGCATAAATTAATATTCCAAGCTTAAACTCTCTAGCTTCAGACGGACGGACGGACAGCAAGACAGCACTTTCTGACATTTCGTTGTAGGACGTGACCAAAGTATTGAAAACTCATTAATTGCTTAAAAGCATATTAAACCATTTCAATTTTATATACTAAGGTTACCAAATCAATCTTCAAGTTATTCCAGTTGTTTAAGTCGATCCATTTTTAAATATAGAAAATTTATTACGAAATAAAAGAACAAATAAGACCCTGGGATATACTAAATAACAATAATAAAGCAACAATATTTTTAATTACATATTAATAACACTAACACATCATACTATGATAGCTCAGCCTCTAAGACTGTGACATTTGAACTATAAAGAATATACAATTCTTGAAATTTAAAAAAACGAAGCGAAATACACAATGATAAAACCAATGCACTCTTGTTCGCACTTTGCGCGCAGAGTATTAAAATGAGAAAGAGAAAAAATTGCTGGCAGCGCGCACAAATTGAAATTGGCTCACAACTTGGCAGCTAATTTAATATGATTATGGCGCTGCAAGAAGCAGCAGCAGCAGCAGCAGCCGCGGCAGCAAAAGTAGCTGAAGTAGCAACTCCTGCCACTTGCCGCAGTCATAAACAGCGGCATTCATTTGCAGATAGTATCTTGTGCAATGTTTTTAGCCAGATGCAGAGCTCAATTCAATTTGCTGAATTTGTCGCAGCCATCGGCTTAAGAACTTTACCCTAACTTGCACTTTCGACCTGGCTGCCGCTGCCGCTGCCGCTGCTATCACTGAGAGTTTAAGTGGCTTTCCAATTTGTTAACTGCTTTCCCGGCCCCGCTCCGACCCGCTGAGCGCCGAGTAAACTTGAGCCACAAAAGTTTTGCATGTCCGTTTATAAATTGCCTTATGATTGCCTTTCGATAAACTTTGCGCAAGTGAAATGCTAATACATCGCCGACTTTAAACGCTTTTCATAGCGAGAGAAGCGAAGATACAGATTGGGAGAGAGACCTGTAAAATGCCGCCTGTCTCGTATTCGTATCTTGGGTAAAAAGTTGGCGCCGCTGCGGCTTCCTGGCAGCAACAATTTTTATGGTTTCCTGCACAGGGCTTAAATAGATACTCGCACACACACACACACCTTGCCGATAATTTAAATTGAGACTCCTTCCCCTGCCGCTCGTTCCTGTTCCCTTTCCTGGGCTGTTGCGCTCTGTAATTTGCTGTAATTGAATTTCAACGATTTGCAGCATACAAATTTCCTTGAATTTCAGTTCTTACTTTATTTAAAAATATATATAAGAAAATGAAAAGTACCTATCTTCTGCGGGCCGAAACTTGAAATACCCTCGGCCCCAAAAGGAAATGCACAATATAATATTCAGACGTCATCCGATAAGAACGTGAAGAAACGTACTGAAACATCAAATAAATATATTGAAAGTTAACAAATTTATTTCATGGCAATTGGAGTAAAATTAATAAAAGAACTATACAAAGAACTGAACAATTACCCTCGGTAAGAGTATAGAAACCACCATCTGGAAGGCACTTCCAACTGATTTTGCATCCCCGTTGATTACCGTTGGCTGCACAAATTGCGCATACGCAGCGTTGCCAGCTCATTGAAATTCAATGCTACAAGCCGTAAGAGGAGCCCAGAGGAAACCCATCAGCGGCCATCAGGCAACAGCAGGCGGACCGAGGGACTGGTGGGCGGGCAGGGAGACATTATCCAGGCAGTTCCCGCTCCAGTTCCAGTTCCAACGGCGGCGCTCATTTTCGATTTGCGCAACAAATGAAGTGAGAAATTATTATTATTATTTGTATTATTATTATTTCGAACGATGGCAACTAAAAACATTTTGCTGGCATAAGCAAATGTGTGCCGCCCACGTCTGCATCCTCGACGCCATCACCCGTGGGCGCATCACGTATTCACAAAGCAAACAAACTCCGGCGCACGCATAAATAAACAGACGACGGCGGTGCCTGGCAAAGGAAATATGAAAAAATATCAAAACAAAAAGGAGGTTGAGGTGCATTTTTGATAAGCGCCTTCACCCGTCAGTCACATCATTAAAATCGAGCACGGTGGCCGTCGCCACCTAATTCGAATCCTTGCCGCAAGTTGTGTATGTGCCGCAGCGCGTGGCAAGCTGCTTTATGGCGGTGGCGGCTGTGCCAACAGACAGACAACAATTCTCTGGAGGCATTCATCAATATGCCAAACATGTTTTCTTATCATCAAACGGAAAATGCTTCATTTTCACGTACGACAGGCTGAAGCTGGAGCTGGAGCTGGAGCTGGATAGACACGCAGAGCTCACGTTGGCCCGCAGGCAACTGTAGCTGCGAATAGCAGGGCGCGATATCAGTTAGCTAGTCGGGCCGGCAACTTTTGCAGGTGAATTTCGCCAGCTAACCCGGCCCTGCGGTTGGGCCACAAAACTAGTGGTGGCAAGCGCCAAGGCGCAGCTGGAACATGTGCATAAATTGATTACCAAAATGTTTCGCGACAAATTCGGCATGTAACAACAATGACAGAGCACAAGGCGGGGGGTGGGAGGTGGGAGTGGGTGGCAAGTGGAGTTGCTGCGACTGTTGCTGCCACGCGCTTATCGCGGCAATTGCAATAGACAACAGTTGCCGACAGCAATACGCGCACACATACGTAAATCAAAGTCAAGAGCAACAGTGAGCATGCAAAAGCAGTGCACCAGATGCCCACAGGCGGGCCAGCGAAGCAACAAGCTGATGTCTGCCATCAAAGCAGACATACTACAGACATCGTACACATATGAAAGACAGCCATTGTTTAATTAAACACTGCCACAAAAAAGTATGCCACACAATTCAAGAACACTTTGGCGAGTTTCTACATTTTGTGCCCATAGAGTTTAAGACAATATTAAGCTGCAACAAAGTATCAAAATTAAAAAATAAAGAAACTTATAACCTATTTATTTATAGATGTCATATATACTTTATAAATAAGTTTTATAAGTAAAACCTTTTTTTTGATCCTTTCAAACTCAGCTGTTCTGATAAAAATATCATAAAAAATAGACTACTATACAATATTCTAGGAAACCCAATTATAGATAGATACTGCACACATCTTATTACATCGTATTTATTATGTATTACCGACATATCGAAAACAAATTTGTTTACCTCATAGTATCTGCATCCAATAATTAAACACTGCCTCCTAAGAGTATGCTACAATTTTTACCCAAATTAAGATGTATTAAAAAAAGCCGCCGGCACGTTTTGAATGACTTTTTGACAAATATATTATTCCTTATCTTTATTGCCCGCAATCTCTTGCATCATTCATTTGAATTGAGTGCGGTCTTTAAGCATAAAATTGAAGATAATACAGATAAGTATTTCTCAACAACATATACATTTATAATTAAATATTTTTGTCTTTCCCGCTTCCGCCACATGGTTTTTGTTTTGTTTTTTTTTTTTTGCCATCCGTCTTGCTGTCCGTCTCTTCGTATATACGCAAATATTTTGCCGCTATTGAAGCTAGGACTTAATATTTGAAATATATACCTGTGTCAAATAAAGTCTTACGATATTTTGGCTGCGCTCGAGAGATGATGGTGATCTCCTTTAAAGATCGCGTGGCAACCTCTCACATTTTTAGAGCTAGTTAAAGTGTGTGAGCATAGGTTAGGATTATGAAAATCGCATAGAGAGGCTATATATTAAAGAGGGAAGCGATAAAACAAAAATTAGCGTCAGCCTAAGTTGTTTTTAGTAAAGAAACTCTAACATTTAAAATCAATGTATTAAAAAATGTAGACAAATGGACAGCCAGTTTGTGCTATCCAACTATTAAATACATGTTGCAATATTGTTTAAAAAATGCCAGTTTAAGTTTACGTTTAAGAAATGCTCCTTTAATTGTCAATTTAGGACGTGGAAAGGAATGAGTAATAAACTGGTGCTATAATCATAAGGCACCAAGTGTGAAGACTCCAGTCGAGAGCGCCCAACTGGGGTGAACAGTTTGAACTAAGTTTGGCTAGTGGCTCTAGTCTGGTATGGTATACACGAACCTAAAAAGTCCAAGTTCAGCTTTCTAGCTTCGGCAGTCTCCGAAATCGACGCGTTCATACAGACAGACGGACAGACAGGCGGACAGGGCTAGATCGACTTGGCTAGTGATGCTGATTAAGAATATATATACTTTATACGGAGATGCTTCGTTCTGCCATTTGCACAAAACCATTATACCCTGATTTACCCATTTTCAATGGGTTGAGGGTATAAACATTCGAATTAAAATATGATAACAAGCATTATATTTCTTGCACTCTCTTTATTTCATATCATCGATACGCTTCAGTAGTTCAGGTTGTTGACGTCGTAGACCTCCTTGGTGCTGCACAGGAACTTGTAGTTGGGATTGACGCCGGCGGTGCACTTGCTGGCGGGCACCGAGCAGGAGCTGTACATCTTGACCCCAATGACATTGGTGGCCGCATAGTTGCAGGCCATGAGGAAGACCTTGTAGGACTGGCCCTGCACCGAATAGGTGGAGACGGCGCAGCCGACGTGGGTGTTGCGATCGGCGACCATAACCGTAAAGTGGCCAATGGTCGGTCCGTTGTAGTTGGCTGGATAGGCATTGATGTACGACTGCTGGACATTATCCACCTCGCTGAACCACATGTCCACGCCGCGAATAGCATTGGCCGTTACGTTCAGGGGATTGAAGTAGCCGATCCAAGCCAGGTTCTGGCCAGCCCAGCTGAAGGCGTCCGTGTTGTGGCAACCGTCGTGGCGCATCTCACAGCTCTTCACGTTGAGCGAGGCCAGATAGGCCAGCTCATCGCTCCACTGCATGGTGGCCATGCGGCAGGCGGGACTCAGCTTGCTGTCCCCGCCGCCGGCAATGAAATTACGGTCCTCATTGTGCTTGGCCACAATCGCGTCCTTCTCGGCCGCCGAGAGGGTCAGCAATTCACTATCGCTGGGGCACTGAGAGCCCCAGGCCTGCAAGAAATAAAGCGTTTATAGCGGCATAGTCACATTCCGGTCAGGGGGCACTCACGCCACTGTTGTTGCAGCCAATGTTCTGGGTATTGCCACAGCTCTTCTGGCAGTAGTCCGTGGCACAGGCGATGCCCAGCACGAGTGCTGCAATTGTTAAGGATAGGATGTTACGCATTTCTATAACAAAACTCGATTGTCGTCAGTTCTGGCCGTGCGCGTTGCTTTTATGCCCATTGCGCTGGCTCGGGCTCTTTATCTAGCGAGCGTAACAATTGATCAAATATTTATTTCCAAGTTGACTCAGTTCTCGCTGAGGCGCAAAGCACTGAATGGATCTGAATGGGCCCAGACGTCATGAGCACCACCAGATAAGATGCCCTGATAAAAATAATGAACCAATTCCAGCTGATAATTGCCTCAGAAAGTGGGAATCCCAATGTGCAATTTACTAATCCACTCCAGAAGCTTAGTGCTATGACACCCGTCAACAAGGTCGCATGCGTATGCAAAAGAGCGAGAGCGCGAGCGAGAGCCACGTGCCCTGACCATATTTGCTTGTCCAGCGCAAATGTTGACCATGTGGAAATGCTCAGCAAACAGGAACAGAAAGTTGGATACACTGCTAGAAAACCCTACTTAGATCACCTATTGAGCCAGTTTATCATGCTGCCAAATAATATTTTGGCTTTTGCTGAGCAGGCTCTTCAAATTTTTCAGTTAACACTTAAAGATTAAATGTACTTAAATTAAATTTATCTTAATTAATAATAATTAACAAGTAAGGGGCTCTAGTCGGGAGCGCCCGACTAGGGGATACCCTGTACCCTGTGTTCACATACATTTCAACCCCTTGCATTCATACACAGATACACAAAAACACACACACACAGAGAAAGGAAACTAATTTCATGAAAAACTTTTTAACTAAGAGCATGACCTTAATGAAATTTTTAGTCTGTAGTATTTCAATTGCGTTTTTTTCAAAAATGGTCCGAGTGGGGGGAGGTATCCAAAATCCGAAATATTCCTAAGCTTCGTATGCTTCACGCGCATATGCAGAGCCCTAGCTCTCATAGTCTAGGAGATATGCTAAGAAAACTAAATAAAACTGGGTCTTAGATCGATTTTGATCGATATTAGTGAAAGCGTGCAAAATATCAACAAAAAATGATAAGCTCGTATTGCGTATTGAATTACAAAATTAGTTTGAGTCTCGAACTTTTGTAGTTTCCGAGAACACTGCGTTCATACAGACGGACGGACAGACGGATAGGGCTAGATGGACTCAGCTCGTCGTCCTGATCAAGAATATATATACTTTATGGGGTATGTTATATACATTTTCTCAAAACCATTATACCCTTTTTACTTATTTTCAATGGGTTCATAATAAATATAATGAAAAATTCGATGTTCCCATCTTTAAAACTGATTGAGATATATCGAGGTATTTTAATTATTTTCAAATCGAACCGCATGTTTTATTTAAGGTGGTACAAGTAATCCGAATATCCATCTAGAGATTGTAGACCTCGGCCACTTTGCAAAGACCCGCGTAGTTGACATTGGTGCCCGTAGTGCAGCCTGAAGCCGTCGGTCCACGTACGTAGACGGGCTTTCCGATCCAGTTGGTGGTGGCATAGTTGCAGGCTACGAGGAAATAGTTGAGGTTGCCCTTGACATATCTGGCGGCAGCGCAGCCAACGGCCCAATTCGACTGCTGGGCCATGGCCGTGAAGTGTCCAATTTGACTGCGGGCGGGGGATTAGAAAGTTACTGGACAGGTTCGGCTGGGATAGTTTATAACTCACGGTCCGCTCCAGTTGCTGGGATAACTGTTGATAACGGTCATGCCGGCATCCTTATTCTCATTCCACCACATGTTAATGGCGGCGGTCAGCAGATCCTGATTGGTACGGCTCGCCTGGGGGCCTGAATAGGAGAGCATGGCCAGGTTCTGACCGCTAGCCCGAAACTTGTTCGTATTGTGGCAAGCGTCATGCTCCATCTCACACTGGCGCACATTCAGGGCGGCCAGTGTGGCCATCTCGGGACTCCAGCGTATGGTGGCCATTCTCCTCGCCGGCCCGTAATTAGGCAGTTTACCCAGAGCTATGTTATTACGCCTCACGTTGTGCATGCGCACCACATGTTGCCTCAGGTCCAGGTCCAGGTCGATGATGAAGGGCGCCGGACTTGTCGGGCAACTTGCGGCCCAGGCCTGGCGAATTTCGAGTTAATTAGGCCACAACTGACATCAAACTGAGATGGACCTACCCCATTGTTGTTGCAGGCAATGTGTGTTTCAGTGCCGCACAGGCTTTTGGCACAGTAGTCCGTCTGTCCGCAGACCACGGACACCGCTGCGCTGACGGAGCATATTGCCAAAACAATTCGCAACATCGCAAGAAATAACTGACTCCAGATGTGTCTAGGCTCTGGGCTTATATAGCAGTTACTTGAGATGCTATCTATATTATATTGCCAAAAATTCAATTATTTGTCTTAACTATTTGTCTACTAAATATGCATATAATATGTTAAATCAACAAGCCAAAGTCCCTCCGGAACACACGCACAGAATGCCTCCAACTGTGTTTGCCACTCGCCGAGCACCTGGATTCAAGAAGTGGTTGGAATTAAGTGCAAACATCTTTTATGCCATCCAACTTGAGGCCTAAAGAACTCTTTAATATAGGTAAGATTCAAAAACCCAATGATCAAAGTTAACCAAAGCCAAAACCAGTCACAATGAATTTACCAAAAATGTTTCAGTCTATTTGGAAATCCTGTTCAATGATTCCATGTTTATTTGTTAATTAGTTCCTTACAGCAATCAATTTAAAATTAAACCAATTTAAAAATCGACCACATGTTTCCAAATTAAGATATTTACCTAATTGATAAATATATATTCATTTTAGTTTCAATATTGATTTACCTTTCTTAAAAACAAGTAAGCACTTTGCAGTTGGGTGTAACCGACTGCGCAATACTCGTTCACAGTATAATAACAGCTAAAAACGCTCTTAATTAAAATTATATATTTGGAATAATATCCATTTTTTTAATTTGAGAGGTCGGGAATTTTCAATCAAAGGGTATCGGGGCAAAAACACTTGCATCATTCCAGATGAATAAGCAGTAGAGACCGCCTCCTGCAGTTTTGAGATATCGAAATTCTGTTATAAGCATTAGAAAACCGATTTAACCATAGTCAGCAAGTCTAGTAGTCTACCACCACTGCTGAGATACTCAACAGTAACAGTAATGATAAGTAATGAGCATGGGCTGAAATTGTATCTAGTTTGCGAACACAATAACTTATTTGCCTTTGCCATGTGTTACGCAAGAGCGTTTTGTTATTTGTCTCACAATGCTGTACAATAAACAAAAACAGCAAAGCTAATAAACAATCAAAACAAAATATTCAAAACGAATACTTATTTGTAATAAAAACAAATTGAACGCCGTGCAAAACTGATTACCTTAAGTAATTCTACAAGCTTGTTGTTTTGGAAATTTGTAGACTTTCTTCAGTGTTCAGAGAGAGAAGTCCTATCTAAAATTAAGAGCTTTGAATATAGGCTACACATAATTATTTGCAATTATTAATTTATAAGTGTCACCATAGAAAAACTTATAAAGTGCTTTTGCGTCATATTTGGCCCTATATGTATCAGAAAAAGTAGATTTGGTAAACAGTTAAAAAAAAAAAAAATTAAAATTTGTTACCTAGTGTAATTAAAGACATAATTAAAAGTTTCGAAAAACAAAAAATTCAATTGTAACGTCTAAAAGCAATAAGTTTATGCCCTAATTAAAAGAAAACGTTTCTTAATAAATTGCAAATAATAAATAATTAAGATAATTTTTGTGTAATTAAAAAGATGGCAGAAAGTGTGTTTATTCGGTTTGAGACAAGATATTTGGAGTCAATAGGAGATCTAAGGAGCACCCAAGATATATTTTACTGAGCAAATCATTAATTCCATCTTCATTTTATTCATCATTTCATTTTCAAATTTGAGTAGGCTGACTTCTCAAAATTCATATGCCCATTGTTTGACATTCACTGATTTTCAGTATCAATCCGATATCGACTCTTGTCGAACTCCAGATGTACGCTTCAAAGTCAACGGAATTTCCAGTTCTTATTGCTAGCTTGACAATTGTATTTGATGTGTATGGCTTTTAGCCAAATTATTTGTAAAGACAATTGTCAAAAAAAAAAACAAAATGTTGCACATAGAAAGAGAGCAACCAACCGGTTCCCAATAAATAATACTCGAGATTTTGTAACATATTTGATATGCTGCCACTTAGTTATATGTACTTGTAAGTTTTTATTATGGGTCTTTAATGGTTGCCGTACTCAGCTATATAGAGATATAGCTTTAAGTAGTTGCTTTTGTTTCTGCTCACACACATATATGTATATGTATATATACTATTTAAAAATTTTATATTTTGTAGATACATCGATATCAGTAATTTGCTTTTCGGTACAGAAAAATAAATATCATGCCTCCAGTTTGCATCTCACTTCTTTCATCTCTCTCGCTCTTTCTGTCTGTCTCTATTTCTCTCTATCTTATTGCATCTGTGGTTCTGTATATATATATCTATATATATACATATATATATTTCTTTTAGGTAGTTATCGTGTATATATTTCTGCGAAACTTCTCTTTGATTTTATATAATTTTATGGTCTGCATAAGTTAATCTGTGGGCTGTTTTGTTGCTATTTCCTTTTCTAGGTTTAACTTTCATTTGTTATTACATAATTACGTAATATGTATAATATACGCTCAATGGCGTTTTCATAAATTGTACACACAAAATATGGTCTTATTTGTATTCTAATCTTTGTTGTTTGTTTTTCTTTATTTATTTTTGTGTTTTATATTTGCTTTAGTTGTCTGGTATTAACGCTTGTGGGATCATCAATAGACAGTTATCAACAATATCTTTGAATTTCCCTTAGTAATTGTGAATCGTGTTACGAGTACATTTATAATTTATATTTCAAAAACATTTTTATTTGCATATATAATTTACATGTTCTATATATATGCAACTTATATACATAGCTATACGTCTACATATTAAACAAATTATAAAGCCTAATAGCAAATAATAAAAGCTTTTCGTGAAAAATTCGAAAATTGTGCAGCAGCCAACAAAAAATTGACTTAAAGCCTTTTCGACCTGTTTCATCGAGCAAAATGTTTGCTTATAATTAAAATAAATGTATGGTAAGTACGTATTGAATGCGTATATGTATGCGTGTATTTGTGTCTGTGTGTTTGTATGTACAAAAGGTGTGTGCGTGCCAGGCCTCAAAGTAGGCAACGCTTTTAAGCAGCAGCTGAAAGTAGACTCAGAAAAATGGCACATAACGCTTGGCGCTGAGACTGATAGATCAAATAGTTAAATACATATAAACGAATACAGGAGCATAAGGCTATAATATGTATCGTTAACCTAATGGAACAGGCGATCAACTTGTTGTTGTTGCAAATAGTTTTTGTTCGTAATGTGCAGAGCGTAAGGGGAAGTTTAATTGTAAGGATTAAATATTTATAATATTTCGCTTTATTTACAACGTGTCATGCGTTTGTTGTAGTTATCTATTCGATTATTAAATAATATAGGCATACAGGTAGGTATACATAATAAATTGTGTAATATTATAGGCATATGTACTTATTTAGTGTGTAACAAATGAGCAAATTATATCTTATAGAGGCTAAGCGCACAAATGAACTATCCACATATCGTTTATAATGATAACTGTGATGGTTTCCCTATATTAAAGCATATACATACAATTTTTGTATAATATCAGTATATAGAAGTATATTGAATTCAAGTCGTAGTTTTTTTTTTTTTTTGGGCTTTAACTGGAACGTTTAACTGGGCCAATTTGCGTAAAATAACCAATGACTATATATATATACATATATATAAATTGATATATTTATATATATTTTTGTTTGTGTATATACTATGTATATAATACCTAAAGATGGGCTAGACCACGAAGACAAAAAAACATACAATCTTAAATGTAAAGAGAGTACCGTTAGCCACACACATATGTAAGTAGAAGAAATGGAAATCAGCACATGAGAACTTGTACAAACGTAAAGTATCCCGATTCAGTTTTCATTCCTGTACAATACATATATATAGTATGTGTAAATATATAAATATATGTGTATATATTGAATATATGGTATATATTCCTAGTAACTAGCTTTGTAGTTGTAGTATTATTCATTAATTAATTAATAGACACCATTTGCAATTAGCAGTAACAACGTTTTGAGTGCTGGTTTTCTGGTTTCCTTTGTGTGCTCATCATCTCCTTCTGTCTTCAACTTAAGTACAGATCCCTTTAACTTTGTTGTTGTTGCTGCTCCTGCGGCAGCGCTGCTGCTGCGGCTGCGGCTGCGGCCGCCGCTGCCGCTGCCGCTGCTGCTGCACCTGATGGCTGCTGCTGTTGTGCCGGCGACGGCGGTGGCCCAAACTTGCTGGTTATCTTGTGCGAGGCATTCACAATGGCCAGCTCATGCTTGGAGTCCAAATCACAATCGTAGAGACCGCTGAGCGAGTCCAGGCTGAGCAGCCGCGAGCTGGCCCGACTCGACACGGAGGTGTCATCCACATCGGGTGCATTGTACAGCGAGTTGACGTCCGACAAAGCGCCCTCGGCGTCGGTCAGACCAGCCTCGTTCAGCAGCGAGATGTTCTCCAGGCCAGGCTCATCGGTTATATAGCCTGTTGACTCCGCGCCGCCTGCGTACGACAGGAGAGATGTGTTCATAAGGGTTTCAATAAAGTTTCTTGCCGATTTACCTGTGGCCTCCTCGCGGCAATCATCGTCCGACCATTCCGATTGGCTCTCCAGCGGATTGGAGTCCATGGACTGGTGGTTGTGATGCGCCGCACCATACTTTAGCTCATCGTTTATCACATTCGCCTCCAGGCGCATGCTGCCATTGGTCAGCGGCGCCGTCTCTCCCCTAAGCTGCTCCTGCTCCTGCTGCTCCTGCTTCTGGTGCTCCAGTTCCTCATTATGCGCCAGTTGCTGCTTATCGTTCATCTTTTGTTTGTTGTGGTCGCTCTGCAGCAGGCGCTTCTGTCGCACATCGCGGCCCACCTCATCGTCCTCGAACTCCTCATCGGCCAGGTTGTCCTCCGTATCATCGCGTTCCTCCTGATCCACATGGTTGTAGCGTTGCTGCTGCTGTTGCTGCCGCTGCTGGTGGTGGTGGTGATGGTGGTGTCGCTGCCGCTGCGACTGTTGCTGCTGCTGCGGCATTGCACCATCCAGCCGGTCGAGGCTTTCGTAGCTGTGCTGCAGCTCCTTGGAGCGCGGACGCTGCCGATGCAATCTCTGTTGTTGCTGCAGCTGCTGCTGCTGCTGCTGCTCCTTGACCGCATGCAGCTCCAACATGGCCAATGCATGCATCTGGCTGCGATTCTCGTGCAAAATCTCGCACGATTCCGTATCCGAAGTTTGCCTGCAAACCATGCATTACCATTAAATGTGGAATTCAACATTAGCTTCGATATATATCCCACACTAATCTGTTGTCACTTCTTTAGCCAAAACTTGACAAATACAATTATATGTATTTTATACAGCCAAGAACTAATTCAAATCTTTTTTACTACATAAAAAAGTACAGTTCATTAGAGAAGGTCATCAGTAATCTGTCTGAGACATATAGAATTAATCGAATTGCCAAATCTTAATGCTTTATCCGATACGGATACAGACAAGTGTATATTCCAAGTTTCAAGACTCTACCCAGATGCTGTTCATAGTAAAGTAAATATTAAATTTAATAAAATTCGCAATAATTAAGTAATTGTAAAAAGAAACCTATTTCGCTTCTCTGAAATCTTCAACGAAAAACCTGGCAATAATGAATTAACATATAAGTAATAAAATTACCTTGTACAAGTTTTTGTAAAAAAAAAGTCGGATGCACCTTATTTATCCTATGTCTGCAAGGGTAGTTAATTGTCACAGATAGGATTTTTATCATTACTTTTAAAAATATTGGGGAAAAATGTTCAACATCGAAATACAAAATCTTGAAAAAAATACTAAACTTATTTTTTGTTTGGATAACAGTATTACTTATTTGGCACCCCAACGATAATTCTTTCTTTATTTAAGCTTTTCTAATGGAAACAACTGAGTATTTTCCGCATTTCCTTAAATCATTGGAAAGCGAATATTTGCCTGTACTAAAATTGGATTAAATAATCAATATTCCAAACGATTTCTGATGTCACAGCTAAAGAATGTCGTAAAAATGATGGAGATCAATATTCAATATTCAAAAGAGAGGCTGCCGTTAAGGTATCTTATGGGCTTGTAGCTGAATTTGACTTTGTATTATCGAAGACCATGAAACCCGGGATAGATGGATTATTGCTTGGAAGCGGGCATAGGCAATGGCAATGGCAATGGCAATGACTGCTGCTTGGTATTAGATACATATGAAGAGTCTGAGCAGGTTCGAGGCCTATTTGGCCTATTGGTTATTGATGACAGTTTATTGGTTATTGAAGTTACAGTTAGATGTTGGGCTCGGTGGGTGCTTTACTTACATTTGGCTCGACTCGGAGGGGTTCTTGTGGCGCGTTATTTCCTTGATGGCCTCGAGGCCGACAGGATGTTTGGAAATCATGAAGCTGCTGCTCATGGGCAACTTGCCGTTCGCCTGCATGGCCATGGCGAGCAGGTCGTGCTCCTGCTGCTCCTTGTGGTAGTTGTTGTTGCCGCTATTCGAGTTGCTGCCGCCGCTGAGATTGCCATTACTGCTGGAACCGCCCTCGGCGGTTAACCCGTGTCCCTGGCCCTGTCCGTGTCCGTTCACCGAGCTCAGCTTGCTGTTGCTCGCCGAGTAGCTGAGGTCAACGTTGTGGCGACTGCTGCAGTTGCTGGTGGTTAGATCGGAGGTGGTTGCCGCCGCCGTCGATGCCGTTACGGCGGCCAGGCAGCGCGTTCGCGAGGATTCGTTGAGCAGTCTTTGCAGTTCCCTCTCGAACGGCGACTTGGTGGCAGCCGCCGCACCGCTGCCAGCTGCACCGCCAGCTGCTGCTGCTGCTGCTCCTGCTCCTGCTCCTGCTGTTGCTGACGCCGACACCGCCGCCGTCTTCTGGTAGTCAAAGCTGTTGCAGCTGTCGCCCTTGGGCTGCGTGTTGCTCGTCGTGTTGCTGGTCGTCTGCTGGCCCTGGCTCTCGGTCGTCGAGCTGAGCTCAAAGTCGCGCAGCTGCGCCATGTCCACCACCGGCGATGTGGGATCCACTTGTATGTCGCAGGGGTAGAGCCATTGCAGCGGATTCACGCGCCCAACATTGTACCCGATGCCGATGCCAAGGCCGAGCCCAAGACCGAGTCCGTTGCGCTGATGGTGGCCGCCATTGATGCGGGGCGAGTCCTCGTCGCCTTCGCCCTCGCCCTCGGTGGTCTTCGAATAGCTCTCATCCGAGCTGCTCATCGAGGGCGAATGCGGCCGTGAGCTCAAATCGTCCGTCGACGACATTTCCCGACTCTCCTCAATATCCGTCGGCAGCTTGGGCAGCGGCTTCAGATAGCTTCTAAGTGCCGGCTTCGGCGGCAGCTGCGGCAGCGGCGGCTGCTGTGAGTAAAGCGCATACTGACGCTCCGACTGTTGTTGTTGTTGTTGCTGCTGCAGTGACAACACGGAGTTGGGACAGGTGTAACGTGGTGGCTCGTACTTTGAGGCATGCTGCATGGGCATGATCTAGGTGTTAGTCGTGAGTGTGGGCGTGGTGCGATAGCATGCAAAGAGTGGAACACAGTTAGAGACACACAGAAATTCAGAGACTTATATTACAGATACATATAGAGATACAGATACACTCAGTAATGGGCAGCATTCAAAAAGAAATGTGTGTATCTGGTGTGTGTGTGTGTGTGTTTTGAATTGAAGGTAAAAAACTCTCCTACATCAGATATTCCATTTAAAATTTTCATTATTATTTTCGGATTTGACGGGCAACTTGAACTCAAAAAATTATCATTTCATTAATAATAATTTCTTGCGAAACAAGGATTACAGCAATGTTTCAATGTTTACTTAACATGTTTGATATTATTATTTTTTTGTTTTTAAATATAGCTCCCACTCAGACACTGATGATGATGCTGATGAGCTTTTTATGGTGTCAAAGATGTCTGCACTTGCATTGCTATGTAACCGATATTAGCTTATCAATAGCTACAGGGTATACAAAATAAAAAGTACAAAAGTTTGCTATACTCGAAACAGGGACTTATTTTCGGGTTGGTTACTATTTTACTATACATGATTTCTACAGAAACCAATGTTTCAACTTTTACTTAACTTGTTTTTATAATTAAGAAAAAATTTACATTTAATTATTATTTTTCAACTTAGGGTTAAGTTAAGGTCCCCACTCAGATACTGTTATAAAAACAAATGTGTGAACTCTCTCACACACACACACACACGTAGACACAAGGATATACAGAAATGGACGCACTGCGTCCGGCGCCTAATGCATGCCACGGATTAGTTACAAGTGGATGGGCTGGAGTGGTTTGATTGGTTGGCTGGCTAGTTGGTTGGCAGGCTGGTCTCGGTGGGTTCATTGGGCAGAGGGGGGGGCGCGAGCTTCGCTTAGAGAAGTATCTCCTTGCTCCAGATCATGAGGTCAACGTCTTCACTCACCTTGGCTACCGGCGCGACGCTGCTGGCATGCAATAGCGGCTCGCTCTCACGGCAGTGGCCATAGCCCAGGCTGGTGGACGATGGCTGATGCTGATTCATATGCTGATGCTGGTGATACAGATGATGCAGTGGATGATGCTGGCCATGCTGGTTAAAGGGCAGCGCCGGCGGCGGCGCGTAGCTGCGCAGCTGATCGCGCCGTGGCACCATGAAACAGTCGCCGCCCAGCACGCCGACCACCCCGCCGCCATCGAGACTGTTGGCATGATGTGGCCGCTGCGCCGGCGGCAACTGCTCCAGCTGCTGTTGCTGCTGATGCTGCTGCAGCTGCTGATGCCGGCCACCGGTATTCGGATTCTCAATTATATTGAATTCGCGCAACATTACCGAAGGAATGGGCTGGTGCTGGAGCTGGTGCTGGTGCTGGATCTGGAGCTGGTGCTGGAGTTGGAGCTGCTGTTGGTGCTGGAGCTGTTGTTGTTGCTGCTGCTGTTGCTGCTGCTGCTGCTGCTGCTGCTGCTGCACTGCAACTGTCGTTGCAGCCGGCGGCATGGCCAAACTCGTGGCCACGTAGTGCATCTCGCCATTGTGCCCGTTCTCGTGTATGTTGGGCAAGCCACCGTTGGTCATGAAGTTGGGCTGCTTTTGCAGCTTGCTGTTGAGCCGCTGCTGCTGCTGCTGATGGAGATGGTGGTGCTGCGCGGGCGGCGCAGGCAGCGGCTGCTGGTGCTGATGCTGATGCTGCAGCAGCAGCTGCTGCTCCTCGCCGCACACATTGTACAAATGGCCATTGTCCTTCTTGCTGTACGTGTCCGTATTGAGCCGGTTCTCCTGGAACTGCGACGCCTTCTGATAGTATTCGGCGGGATGCAGCCCGCCGCCAGCATGGGACACCGACTGCCCCTGGGCCTCGTTGCCCGCCGCCGGCCGGCTGTTGATCATCGCGTTGCGGACTTCGCCGTTGAGGGCATTGCTGCTGCTGTCGCAGAGGAAGTAGGTGACCATGTCGCCCTTGCCCTTCACCTTGATGGTGCCGCGACAGCTGAACTCAAAGTGCGACCCGATCAAGCTGTCGACCACCTCCTGGGTGACCTGCGAGTAGCCGGGCACGCCGGTCGAGTCCATCCGACTGGCCACGTTCACCGTGTTGCCCCAGATATCATACTGCGGCTTCCGAGCACCGATCACGCCCGCCACAACGGGTCCAATGTTTATGCCTGCGAATGCAGTAAACTGGGTGTGAGAAGCGCGGCTTCCACTGACCAAGGCGCTCGACTGGCTACTCACCGACGCGCAGCATAAAGTTGTTGTACGAGTGACTGTTGATCTCCTGGAGGGACAGCCGCATGGCCTTCACATACTCGACCAGGGCGGTCATGTGGCGACGCACAGAGTTGGGATCGTTGGGCTGAATCTTGTACTCGGGTATGAGGCCGACGACGGCCATGTAGGTGCTGCCCACGGTCTTGATCTTGTCGATGCCGCGAAAGCGATCCTCCTTGAGCAGCTCATCGAAATCGGCAATGATCTCGTTGAGCAGGCGCAGGCACTCCAGTCCCTGATCGGAGCCATCCATTTCGGTGTAGAACTCATTAAAGTTGGGCACGCTGGCAAAGATGACGCCCACCTTGGCGTAGCTCTGATGATAGAGCTCCTAAACGAAAACGAAAAGAAGGAAAAGAACGGTTAAGTGGACATCATCGCAGTGGCTTTGGGGGTCAACGGGACGAGGTCACCCACCATGTTGTTACGAAATTGCGCATCGAGGAAATGTGCAGCCACATGAGCGGGCAGCAAATTGTGCAAAATGCGCTTGTTCGACTCCTGCAGCACATCCATTTCCTTCTTCTCCTGGGAGGCCTGCAGCTGCCAGAGAAAGTCGAGACGGGCGGTGCCCTCCACCAGACGTCCGTGCACCAATATCGCAATCATAAAGATGACAATGCGCGCCAATGAGATCAAATGAAGTGGAATGGACGCTCTAAAATGTTGATGAATGGCTCTCAGTTAAATATATAGAACGTATATTTATATACAGCATATGCTGTATGTGGGTCAATCGAATGACCCTTGACCACCTACTTGACGCGAGTGTCGTAGCATTCAAAGATATTCTGATGCGACAGCTCAATGAACAGGCCATAGATGGTGCCCATGCCCAGGACGAGCAGCGACTTGAATATAATCGGCAATCTGCACGGAACAAAGGCCACAGTTAAAGCCAGAGAAGAAGCCAACAAATGAGCCAGCACTCACCTGAGAAACACGGAGACGGAGAGAAAGGCAAAGGCTGCCGATAGGGACACATATTGCGGCAAGGAGCACTTGCGATGGGCATCGTTCTGTTTGCTGATGAACGGCGGCGTGTCGAGCCCCTGGGAGTCCAGGTGCTGAAAGTCCCAGGTGGTTACGTTGCCCGAACACGGATGATCCGTCACGCAGGTAAACTAAAAGTTGGCAATAAATTTAGACCGAAGCCGTGTGCTTGACCCCGTCACGCTGCACTTACCACATTCACCTGGCCCACGGAGTAGATGAGTATGATGGTGAAGATGGTGATGGCCATGCGCAGCGAGAAGCTCTCGGATATGTCCCAGATGATCCACTTGAGGCGCACGGCCAGCAACAGCATCAGAATGGCGCTCACCCAGATGAAGGCCGTTAGGAAGAGCAGCAACAGGATTAGGGTGCGCGGCAGGGCAGTCACCTGGAGGGCGGCGCCAAGTATCAACAGCAGCAGGGAACAGCCCATCGCCGTGGTGAAGCCCAGATCGAAGTCTTTGTGATATTCGCGTTCCTTGTCGCTCTGCCGGAAGCGCAGCGTGAGACGATCCACATGCTCCGACTTGTCGCAGTCCACGGAGCGTGCATTGATCGCCTGGGAGAGGAAGCGATTCACCCGATTTGTCGGCTGATGATGGGCGGCCACCGAGTGCCGCTTGCGGAACGGCCGCTTAAACTTGTCGGCGACCTTAGACTGTGACTGTAGGGGATGCAGGTAAGACAAAATGGGTCAAGTTAGTGCTTATTGTTGCTCCCGTTGAGTTGTGGCAGTGGCGCTTGCTGGCTAGATCGAAGAGAGTACTAACTACGTACGTACGTTTGTACACTAAATGGTAACTAGGGCATGCAGTCGAGAGCAGAGCTGTTTAGCGGCATGCTGTGTGAGATTGACGAAGCTAACGCAACTGGACGAGACATGACGAAATGAGTGTTACACGACGGGGCATGCGGCAAATGATGAAATGCAAGCGAATCGCAAATTTAATTCAACTTAACGAAACTTAACGAACCCAACGAAACTTGGCGAAACCCAACAAAACTTAAAAAATGTATATTGGTACTTCGGCCCGCCCCTTAAACGCAAAAGCATAACATTTACATCAGCATAAAACATAAAATGTATAAAAACTTAACGAAAACGTAACTTAACGAATCAAATGCTTATGAGTTAGCAACACAGCACGCAACGCACAAACGTGAACGAGCGCGTCGAACACAGGACAAGACAGCACAACACAATACTTAACGAAACGAACACAAGACTTAACGAGACTGAACGACTGAACGAATGTGAACGAAAATTAAACATTTGTTTTGTTGCTGCTCTGCTCACTTTATTATTCTTGTGATTGTGCCTATGTATGCGACTAATCGTACTCGCTGTTGAATTGGGACTTGTGCCTACGGTCACTTGAACACTGCCCCCCCCGCCGCCGCCGCTGCCGACGACGCTGCCATAGCCGATGCCGTGCGGTGGCGGGGTAGCATGCAAGATTTTTTGTAGACGTATTACCTAGATCAAAGAAGTATACACAGTATTCATATAGATATATATTTCAAGATTGTATTCGTTTGTTGTATATATACTTATATACTTAGTAAATTAAAAGTAGTTTAGCCAAAAATACGAGGTGTCAAAGAACGTTAACGATAGTTAAGCATGGTTAGGGTAGATCAAGATTAAGATATAGATATAGATACAAATGTAGATAAATAGATCAGGGTTGACTTAAAAATGGGGTATATAAATAGCTCATTTAAACAAAGGGCAACAAATTAAACGCATAAAGGAGAAAACAAAAGTCGTAAGTCGAGCGACAAGTAACTTAACGAAAGTGAAAGTGAAACTGGAACCGAAACTGGAACTGGAACTGGAACTGAAACTTTGATAGCAGATAGCAGTAAATATTGGAAAAGTTTTTTGTGTAGTGTTTATGTATAATTTGAGTATAATATTTTCATATTTTCTCATTTTGTTTTGGCACAGCACTCGATATGTTCTTTTAAAGCAATATTTAGTTGTCAATATTTATACGAATTGGATAACTTCAAAAATCTCTGATTAGGTGTGCCTAAAGCTTTCTTTTTAGTGTAGTTAATTTATCATTTAAGTAGCTTTATGTGAAATTGTGTCAGTGTTGTGTGTTTTTTGATCGATAAAGATGAAATCATTGGTCGAATCTGGTGTCTAGTATTGCTGTTAGTGGATGTTACCGATGAGTCCAGTAAATACAACATTCTTCTTCTTCTTCGACTACAATTTATACAAAGTACGCACAACATCGACACAAACACAATAAACGAACGTTTTATATAGTTTTGACCAGTACATTGATGTTAGTAGATACAACAGTACGGATTACGAATTACGAATTACGAATTATGAATTACGAATTACGGATTACGGATTACGGACTACGAATTACGAATTAAAGATAACGATTACTGATCCAACTGTTCTACGAATAATACAATTACAAATTAATATTTGATTACTAGGCAAGTTATTGCGTCTACAAAACGAAAGAGCCCACAAGGTTGACAAAATAAATAATAAACAGGGGTACGGTGGTAAGGTTGGGTTTTCGGGGACGTTTCATACTATACTTATAAGTAAGGCGAACTTACCGCATCCTGAAAGTAAACGAAAAGAAAGAAATCAACGAAAGAAATCATAAAGAATTGTCGCAGTTTACAGCAAGCCGACGACAGACAGATCATTGAGGTTTTCGAGTATATCCATGAGAGACGGAACAAATCAAAAGCACAGCGAGCGAGAATCGAGAACATAAACAGACCCACAACCAAACCCCGCATAAGAGACAAAAAAAAAGAACAAAAAAAAAAGAACAATATCCCGGACATGCACGGAACTGAGCAACGACTACGGAGCTACAACGAGTCTCTGAACTCTGAACACTGGACTCTGATCTATGGTCTATGAACTATGGACTATGGACTATGGTTTACATACTATTAACAGTGGGCTGTTGGACACTTACCTTGCGCGAACCCTTCTCCGACACCTGAACGCTGGCAGCGGCCGCATCGGCGCTGCTGCCACGTGCCGCGCCGCCGCCCAAGGCGGCAGCTGCCGAGGGAAATGAACCGGTGGCGATGTTGGAGAACGGGACTGGCTCCGAGAACTTGATGGTGTGCAGCAGCTGCATGACCACATTGGACACGTTTCTAAATGACAACTTGCGACGACTACCGATCGCCGAGCGTACACCAAGCGTGTTTAGCATTAGGGGCTGCAATAGAGACACCAACACACAATACACGCCATGAGAGCGAATGCTACAAGCCGCGGGAAGAGCAGCAACAACTCCAGCAACTCACCTTGCGCCGATGCGGCGGTGGGACAATGAAGAACGTATCCACGCCGTGATCCCGCAGGTACGAAGAGCGCTCATCGCCGTGGCCCGCCTCCACCTCGTACTCGCCCGACAGCGAGTCGAGCGTGGCACGCGTCACGTGCACCCGGCCCGGCTCGCCGCCCGATTCCATGTGATTGGCCAGCGTCACATCATTGGACCACACATCAAACTGCCACTTGCGCAGCCCCAGAACGCCGCAGAGCACGCGGCCCGTATGAATGCCCACGCGCATATTCAGGATGACATCGGTGGCCTCCACAACGGTGCTGTGCAGGATCGAGAAAGGGATCGGGTTTAGGCGGCGGCGGAAGTAGGTGGCAATATTAGTCGTCCCACGTTAATGGGTAATTATTAACGAGACAATTATCTTCGGATTGCCGAATATTAACTATCCTATATTTAAGTTTATTAGGTTCTTGTATTTAAGTATCTTATGATCAAGAAAAATATTTTTTTTCTTGGTTGATATGTTTGCAAAACAATTGAAAAACTTTATTTTTGAGCTAAATAAAACAAGTGAGAACATTGCAGTGGGGCGTAACCGACTATTTAATACTTGCTCACAGCATAATAACAGCTTAAAACAGACGATTTTTGCAATTTGTGCCAGCTTTGGTGACTCTTGTTCTAAAATTTTAAAAGACATGGTTTTAAAAATATATTCCTTTAAAACCGAGGGAGATAAATTCGAATTGCCATGCCCCCTATGGGAGTACACAGGGAGGATATATTACAAATTTTAAGTCTCTAGCTACAATAGCGACGAAAAAATGCGTTAATACGAACAGACGGACGGACAGTAAGACGGACATTGTACAAACCTAATATACTATTTTCACTTGGCGAACGAGTATAAAAAAATACATTTTTTGAACACATAAACTTAATTTTCGCTTATCGTCGCTATAAATTTCGTAATTGCCTGATATTGCCACGATATTTCAATAAACAAAAAAGTTATTTATACACGAACATAATTTTTAATCGATTATTCCCAAAGGAGCTTTGTAATATAATGTTATTCATGCGATTATGCCTAAGTGTAAGAAGCATACAAAATATGTTTTCTTATGAATGATGAATGGGCAAATCGTTTCTATAAAAAACTATATGAGTTTAATGTTAATAAAATTCTGCAGAATTCAGCTATTTTCAAAATATTGAATTGACTTGTCTTTAAGGGTATAAATGATGAAGTTGGTATTTGTAGACTGACCAAGAGGCAATTGAATTCTATATGAGTAAGAGCCAAACTGTACTCACGCAATGGCATCGATCATATCGAGTCCCATTTCCACGGCGCATTTGGCGTGATCCTTGCGCGGCTCGGGCAGGCCGGAGACACAATAATAGCAGTCGCCCAAAATCTTGATGCGCAAGCAGTGGTTGTCCTGCGAATATAAATCAACCGCAATTTAGTTCCTCGAACTCGGATCGGGCAACAGTTTGGCGACTCACGTGCGCCAGCTGATCGAAGCGGCCGAAGAGCTCGTTGAGCAGACGCACCAGCTCCTGGGCGCTGCACTGCGAGGAGAGCACGGTGAAGCCGACTATGTCCGCGAAGAGGATGCTCACGTTCTCGTGCTTCTGTATGTAGATGCGATGGAATTGGCCGGCCACTGGCGACAGAATGTCGTTCTTCATCTGCATGGCCACGTGCTGGGGCAGCACCGAGAGCAACAGTCGCTCCAGCTTCTCGTTCTCGTCCTGGATCTCCAGCCGGGCGGCAATGCAATTGCGTGTGTCGAGAAACGCCCGACGCTGGGCACGCTCCATCATGATGTTCACCACCAGGCCGGCGACATTGACGCCAATGAAGATCACAATGTTGGCGATCAGCTGGTTGTATTCCAGATACCGCAACGCAGCCGTGAAAATCTTATAGACCGTAATGCTGATGTGTACCGAGGGCAAGGCAATGCCAAAGGCAACCGCCTCCCAGATCTGCAGCGGCATCATGGCGTACGCCAGAAAGACCACAAACACAATCTGCCAGACGCCCTCGGCCATCACCTCCTTGGTATCCACGGGAAAAACGCTGCCCAGCGTCGGCATGGATACTATGCAAATGCTGGCCGTGAACAATAGGATGCCATAGCACAGGGTCGGCAAATGGTGATCCTTGATGACCGAGCACTGCAGTAGCACCAGCACAACGGCGAACAGTACACACAGGATTGAGTTGAAGATGTTCTACGATCACAAAAGGATTACGAATTGACTAATTAAGATTCGTTTTATTAGACAATAAACAGCACGACAGCTGGTAAGCTGGATATTATCTAACTTGAATGTCCCTTTACTCAAGGCAATGTGTTAAATAACAGTCTAATATAATATTAAACTTAAATAGGTAAGATACAAATTTTTTAAAATTAAATAATACAATTTTATAGTTGAACTCTCTGAACTAACAATTATATCATTATTATCTCGAAAATAATATTTTATTTTAAATTTTTACAAATTTACTTAAATAATTCAAATGAATAAATTTAATAAATACTACAGAAGAATAAAAGTTAAAATGATAATGAATAATTTAAGTAAAATAAATAATAAATTAAATATAACAAGTTAATTAATAGTAATAGTAGTATCAAATAAAAATAATTAAACCTCTTCCTCGCTAAGAGAGACGAATTTACAAAGTACCTCTTTAAGGACATTCAAATTAAAATCTTAAGGGTATTGAAGCTCCCCAAAGATAACTCACAAAAGCACAAACCATGTTCCAACGTCTGGTTAACTATCCGGAACTGATTAACACAAACATTAATCGCCCCACAGCGAGGCGCAATACTTACATGAAAGGTGGCCGCATTGTTGAAAGCCACGGAGAGTGCGGCCATTACACCACACAGCACCACCACGAGAGCGACGACGCCCAGCACGGAGAAGCGCTGGAGCTTGAGGGTGTAGCGCTGATAGAGGCATTCCAGCTCATCGTTCTCGAAGCGCAGCGTGTTGAGCGGGCGGCCGCGCGTCGCCTTGACGGCATGATCCATGCGGCTGCCGTCGCCGCCGCCGCCAAGCGGCTGCTCTCCAACGGTCTGCCAAGTTCGAGGGCTGCATTGAAATGAAATCAGGTGCAAATTGGTTAGAATTAGACTTCGACCTTGAAATGTTGCATGTTGGGCAAAATGTTTTGGCATTTTTCGTGGCACGCAATCACTGGGTAGGAAAATTGTGCCGCCTGCCGGCTCTGGCGCTGTCACACCACTTAAAATAACATTTTCATTCGAGTCCTCCCCCCAAACCGCTCACTCGACCTGCTGAAAATAACTGCTAAAAATAAGCAGCTCGCTCTGCGGCTGTTTTCTGGCGTGAAATCAATCAATGTTCATGTCCATTCGGTCAGCTTTCCCGCTTTTCGTGTCGTGTCGTGCCCGTGCCCGTGCCCGTGCCCGTGCCCGTGCCCACGCCACAAAGTTCCCAAGTGCCCAGACTCGCCACATGCGCCGCATAACCCCCCCCCCTCATCCCCCCCCCCTCCCCCCATCTGAGCGGCAACCTCTGCGGCGACAGTTGGCCAGAAAAAGATAAATGACGATTTGTATGCGGCAATCCGTTAAATTCATTAAAATATTATGCACAAATTCATTTTGCGAATACTCAAAAGTCTCGTACTCGTACGAGTGTATTGTACTCAAAATCAGACAAGTCTACGCAAGCAGCATGGAAAATTCGAAAAATGGCTAAACTATGAATAACTAAGAACGGCATATGCTTGACTGATAAATACCCTGTCACACCCATTGGGGTTTTGGCTAATTCCATATGTAACATTAGTGAACAATAATTGCAGCAATAACAATAACTTACAGCTTATGTATCTTTCGTTAACACAACTTCACTCATTTTAAACGAATAGTTTAATTGTAATTTTACCTTAAACGGGAAATGTGAAGTAAGATTACAATTAGGCCGGGCAAAGTCGGGTAATATCAGCTGGTCGGAAATTTAATCATAAAACTCTACACAAACAGGCCAGGCAAGTAAGAATGTTACATATTCAGACGAGTGACCGACTAGGAAATACCCTGTATTTAGTATCGTACAAAAATAAAGCAAGCTGTTTAAAATATCAAGCAAGCCCGACTATAGTATGTGATCTGATATAATGTTCTCAACACACATTTCTTTGTACAATAGTCCTAATTATTTTTAAAAGTATATTTTGTCTTAACCTTTGTGTTAATCCAAGTTTAATAAATTATTATAGTTAGAGAGCTATATAAAGGGATATTAAGAACAATGGTAAGTGGACCAAATATTTAATTTTACCTTTAACTTGGGTAAACGAAATATTAAAATAGATAAACCATAAAAAAGTATAAATACACACAATTTTATATTTTTCTTAAGCACAAGTGTTCATGAATTTTGTAATAGTTTTTTTTTTTGTTTTGAATTTTCGAAATTTAATAAGCACTATACTGGCAAATAAATTGAGTTCATTGACGACAGCAAAGAAATTAACTCAACCCCCACTTTATGTTGGACACATAAATATGCAAGTAATTGTTTATAAAAAATAAAAATAAAATAAAGGAAAACAAAAAAATTTAAGAAACACACGAATTTCACTTGACGTAAATTTATAACCTGCAGTGTGAAATATTTACACTTGCATAACTCAGAAATGTTCTAAAACAAGTCGGGCACTTGGCGTGCCGCAAATAGAATTTTTGGACAAGCCCACACACGCACACACATTCGCAAGCATTGAGAATATGTGAAGCAGTTTGGGCTTGATGGTGGAGGGGCGGGCGTCGGGGGCATGGGGCCTGAAAACATTAAGTATGTGCATACAAATTAAAAATATTCACGTCTTATAATTATTATTATAAATGTCGTGAAATGCAAAATGCGCACATCAAAATTATTAAAGCTGCCAAATAGGAAAAGAAACCATCAAACGGGCGGAAAGACAGCTAACAAACTGAAATACTGGCAAACTGGCAAATAGTCATCATGCTTTGTATCATATCGTATGTATACTTCTGACAGGGGGGGGGGGGGGAAAGGGGGAAGTTGGGGGCGCAAAATATCTGTTGACAGAATGTTGGCGATCAATTTCGACGCCAGAACCAAACAACTGTGCAAACATCAACGTAAATGTTGCGATATGGCGTTAATTATGAGCGTTACTTCAGTTATGCTGACAAGTACTTCAGCTGCGAATATATGTGCATACTCGCAAATTAACTGTTAAAGTTCAACGGATCTTAAGCACTTGTTGAACTGAGTTGAATTGAACAGAGCTCAAATATTGAGTCAAATGGCTTTTAATTAGTTTATTAAGCGAGAAGCGCACCAAAAAATATACAGATAAGCAAAATGAGAAGGAAAGCAATAAGAAAACGAAAACAAAGCTCACGCCATAGTACAAAAAAAGCGAGAAGCAAACAGAGAAGCAATGCAAAAAGCAAAACAAGATAGAAAGAAGTTTAGAAGCCGAAGTAAAACAAAAAAGCAAAGTTTGAAGCAAAACGGAACAATAATGAAAGGAAAACCAAAGTTTTAAGCAAGAAGGAACATAAGAAATAAAGTGAAAAACAAAGAAAGATGCACAAAGAGAAGCAAATGCTAGAAACAATCTAAAAAAGGAAAGCACGCATCAAAGTGAAAAGAAAAGCAAGCAGTGAAAAAAGAAGCAAAATAGATTGTCCGTTGTTCGAACACGAATCGATTCAAATTTCTTTGGCAGTTGATAAAAATGTTGTTAAAACTCATAAAACGACATTTAAATTCAAAAATATAAGTTTCTAAAGATTAAATCTAATAACCCAATATTTTGCTTTTTGGGCCAACTCTGACGTCAGCTCGAAACTTAAACGGTCTAACTGTTTCACACTACTTACTATCGATGCGAAATGCCTTTAGATTTTCTCCTTCGCAATTATAAGACTGTCGTGACAGCTTTTACGATTTGCTATCCAGAAAAGTATTTTCCTCGGCCCATTTCATTTAGTTCAGCTAACATCTTTGAGAGCGCAGCATGTAATGGGAATGTTTTTGCCAAATGGCGTCATCTAACGATGATCTGCTTTATGGTGACAGCTTTGCGACCATCACATTATGAAATGACTTGCCAAATCAGGCAACCGTCAGCAGCAGGCCCCTGTAGAGCAGGGTTTAACCAACGCAAATCATGAAGACACGCGCAATTTGGTTGCCCAGCGAATTTGTTGTTTGGCAACAACAAGAGCTCTGTTCTCTCTGTTCGCCCACACGGTGAACAACAAAAGCAATGTAAAAATTGGTTAAGAAAAACCAAATGTCAGAAAAACACACAAATTTCTTGTGATTTTCAATGTTTCTGCTTGACGGATGCATGCGACCAGTTTCTACGAGGCGCTTAATGAATTTCCTTGCCAAAAACCACGAGAAGACGGACAGCGGACGGCGTCAGTGGCAGACACTCAATTAAAGGCCACGCCCCCGCAGGACAAACCCATTGTCAATCAGTGGCGACAAAATTGCAAATGCAGTGAAAGGCTTCAATTAGAATTTGCACTGATTTGTGATTTCTAAATTTGTCGATAGTCGATCTGTCGTTAGACTCGAATCGACTTGAATGTTTGCAGTGACCCATCTTTGATTGCAACAATTGGCAGCAATTAAGATTCGCCGCGCTTGGCTGGGCGGCATTAATCATCATCAACTGCATAATCGTTATCATCATCATCATCGCCAACAACCACAGTTGGGCGCAAATATGTAATTATAATCAATCGAATTGATTATTTCCAATTTCCAATTTGCAAATTCTGCATTCGCTTTCGCTGGCTGCTCAGCCAGGAAGCTCTATCAACAAATTAAGCACAAGCCATACAAATGCCAGCAAAAATAGCAACAAACAAGAATATGACGCAAACGGCAGAAAAATATTGAGATACATTTGGAAAAAGGAAACCGAAAAGTGCCCACTACAGTTGCAGCCCAACAGCTACAAACAACTATTGTATATATAAAAGATTTTATGGCTTATTCTGTGGCACAAAAGCAACTCAATTTAATATCAATAATTTCTGAACAATTCATTGTGCAAGTAATTTAATGAAATAAGTTCGCCTCCTCCTGTTCGTAATGAACGCTTAAAAACTTTTTGCATTAGCAAGCAGAGAAGACAAATACAAAACAATCTACTAATAAGATATAATAAAGATGGGTGGGATAAAGATGGTAAAAGGATATCATTTGATAAACGTAAAGCTTTAGCCCAGCTTCTTATGGTTAATCTAATATCAGGCACAACTCACTTTTCTATGTTTCATATGAAATATAATAAGAGATATCCAAAGTTGGTTATTATTGACCTACGAGTTTTTATATCACTTAATCGAATACATATTGTTTTTTGGTAATAACTAAAAATATACATAAAAAATAATTAAAAGGATTTTCTGCGTCACTTTATACTATTATACCTAATATAATTGGGTTGCAATATTTGCTTGCAAAAGAAATGCCAAAAACGTGTATCAAAATAAACATAAAAACTACATAAACAATAAAAGCAATAGGCAATGCTGTCAGTTCTTGGAAAAAGCAATTTTTTCCGTCCAACTTTCCTACACATTTGTCCGGCATTGCTTGGCTTCAAAAGAAAGTGTATTGCCGTCTGTGCAATTTCGTAAGCAATTAAAATGATTTCGAATGCCCTATGTTCAGCTTCACTTACAACCCCGCCAGGCGCAAACAGACTCGCCAAACCCACTCATACGCCATGTGGTACCATAAATATTTATAATGAAGGCAGCTTCTGGTTCGCTTTGCACTGCCAAAGAAAATTCAATCAGACAATAGTTTCCGATTGCAATTTACTGATAGACAAACACATATAAGGTGGACGCCCACAGCCACACACTGACACCCACAGCTGTTCACGCCCACCGTTTGCATGCAGCCCAACTAATTAATTATATAAACATTTTGAGCCGTAAGTTAATTAAACAGTGTGCGGGCAGCGGCAGAGTCCGCGGCACGCGTTGGACATTTTACGCTGGAATTTTGACCTTTATTTTTGTAAATTGACAAAGACAAATCAATTAGCGGATCAACATGGAGCAACGCAAAGGTCCAGGCTCAAAGGCAGCGCAAAATAATTGAATTATTGGCAAATTTTGTATGGCTTTCATCTGGGCGCGCTTGGGTCAATCTGTTTTGGCCTTGCGATGTCCAAAATATATATAGTATATCGCCAATGTATTGGCCAATTTGGTGTCGCATGTGGAACTCGTACATGTGCTGCTCCCCCCTATCCTTTTCCACCCCAATAAGAACCAAAGCTAAACATGGATCGGTCCAGATGTTTGTGCCATAGGCAATTTCTTTTTCGTCTTCTTTTCATTTTTATTTTATTTTTTTTTTTTACATACGTTAAATTCGAGTTTCAATGCAAAGAAAATAAAATACAAACATGTACATAAGCATGTGTGGATACACATTTATATATGTATTTATTTATACTTGTTTGTTAATATTTGTGTGCGTTTTGTCGCTCGATTGGTTCCCTCAGCTGCTGTTGTTGTTGTCTCGTTCCTCTTGTGATGTCAGCATCTGCTTGGCTGGGGTTATTTATGAGCATACTACGAGTTGATGGCCCATACAACTGCTTCGGTCCAAAAGATGTTTAGTTTAGCGTCCTAATTGTCAGTGAGTCATTGTCATATGTCCAAAATGCGCACTCGTCTTATGTGAGATTATGCTAAGATTTTAGTTGATTTGCTTTGGTTTCGAGGGATTTGCAAACAAATTCATACAAGAACTTTGCTCAGAATTGTGTCCCTTTGTTCTAGCCAAGTGATATTTATACCCAAAGGGACTGTCTGTCCGTGAGTCCGGATTGTATTCGCAACACTGTTGTTTCAAATATTATTTATACTTTAATGCCATATCCAATTATGCCACCGCAAATTGTGAAAATCAATATTTAAGTCTATTACAAAATATTATAATGCCTTAATAGATCAAAGCGAAATATTGTATCCGCCAAAATAAGGCAGTATAAGCTTTCGCACACTGCGAGCCAACCCAAAAACCCAGACCAAAAAGCTATTCCATCTAAAAATTCGATTAAGTTGTGACTTAGTTAACTTTGAACGCCAGATGTGAACCAAATAGGAACAAATGCGCCCACCCGCTGACTCATTTAAATCTACATATATATCTGAAGTAGAGGAATATAGCTGTGCAACGAATTCTTAACTCCTGCGCTGATTAGGAGATATGCAGCGAAAGATCTGAATCCGTTTTAAAAGGGGAGACTGAACAGCTTTTTGTGTCCATAGGGAGCGCTGTTCACAAAAGTTAATTTACTGATCACAGTGCTGCAATAACAAATCGCTACTGTGAGACTCTCACCCTAATAAATAAACAAAAAAGATAAATATGCAAATGAATAAACATAATCATTTTTAAGTGATGCTGGTAAATAAACGAAGACATATACAATCAATGTGTAAAGTCAAGAAAGTTAAACAGATCACGGTTTTTGCAATGCGTATGAAAACTTATTTTATTAATAAAATATTTTTGCATTATAAGAAAAAGTTATAGAGATTCGCATCCGTATATCTTTATTGATATATTTATTTACATTTAGTTGATATAAGTTCATTTGATTACAAAATAATATACATATATACAAGCACACGCATTACATTCTTTGCTCAGCAGCAAATCGTGGGAAATTAAATTCTTGCATAACTTTATTGTTTATTGCCAAATTTTCATAAAAATGTTCAGGGCTACAACTCTTTGAATGTGTTTAAAATAAAAGGGGAGTTGGAGTGGAACGGGAAATACTCCAATATCCAAGTAAAAATATGCCATACCATAAAAGAACATACACATTCATTTTGTTGGTTCAAGCTTTTATAATCTCCAGAAACAGGAGCTGAAAGTCTACATTTATAAATTATAAATTAAATAAATATAATCTGCGTGAGCTATAAGGTATATACACCATTTATTCCCTCAAATTTGAAGAACATTTAGTTTTGTAAATATTCTTTAATAACCAAGAATCGTTCTTGAATTCATAATGATCTATTAATTTTAATTTAAATTAATTTTATGTTTTTCAGAACGGTATTATAGTAATATTATTATCTATAGCTCTGAAAGAGAGGCGGACAAAGGTCGGAGAGATGCTTTCATCTGCCTATTACAAACAACCGCACAATAGTATATTACCCTTACCCATTTCCAATGAGAACAGGGTATAAAAAGAGCATTAAAAACTTAAATAATTCTTGGGTGTACTTAAAGTCAGCTTAAATGATTGCAATTTACACAAAGCACATATTGAGTATATAGCTATTCTTGAATGGTGGCGCTTATCAGTCAAAACATGTCAACTTCCCGTTTGGGGGAGTTCAGTGCGGGGTTGAGGGACGCCGTATCTGCGCAACAGCGCTTATTTACCGTTGGTTCAGCGCCTCTATTTGCACGTCTCCTTGGCCGGCGGCAGTGCAATGCACCGGCAGCTGATACAACCGACAACAACAATGGCCAGCAGGCAGAGAGATGCCAACAACAGCACCTGGCAACACCCCATCCCCCGCCGCCGCCCCCTCCCTCTCATGTGGGGGCACATGTAAATAGTCGCATAGCTGCTAGCCGATAAGACGGGGCAGGCGATCTTCAGTTGTGCAGCGCTTGAGCGAAACCACTGCCAACTCAATTGGCAGCAGCAACAACAACGATAAGCACATACCAATTGGAATTGAAATTGGAATTGGAATTGGAATGGGAATGGGAATGGGAATAGGAATAGGAATAGGAATAGGAATAGGAATAGGAATAGGAATTGGAATTGGTAACGCTATCGTCGATTGCCATTTTGCTGTTTATGGCATTTTTTGCGCCTAATTAAACGCAAAGCGTAAAATGCAAACGCAAACGCATTGAGCATATGTAAAACTGTCAGACGGCGGACAGACGGACGGACATGGGGGAGGGTAAATCGGTACGTGGCTTTTGCCAAGGAGACTAAACGAGGGCGGGGCAAAACGATTGGCAAGCCAAGGCATGGCAAGGGCATGCAAATTACCTCAAAAGGCCACCGCATCGCGGCGCACCACAGCGCACCACAGCACGGAATAAAATCAATAAAAATGTATTTTTAACACATTTTTCTTTTGAAAATTATGTTGGGGTAGTTGCGCTGGGCGAGAAACAGCCATAATAGCTGGCTAGATTTGGCGTTAATCGCGTGTGAATGCATCCCTTTCGCTTTTCAACAAGCCTTCGCGGGCAACACGCCCCGCCGCCCCCTTACCACAGCTCCACAGTCCCGCTTGCGATTGTTGGATCAGGCGAGGCGTGTAAAAATAAAATTATGAATAGTTCAGCAACATCGGCTGCCCAGATGGACAACACACACACGCAGATTAGTTGTGTGTGTGTGTGTGTGTGACTGTGTGCTCCATCTCGAGCTTCGCTTCGGACAGTTATCTCGTTCAAGAATTTATAGACGTGCGTTGCTGTCAAATCGATTTTCAATCGCATGACGCAAATTAAAAAAAAAATACCTACAAAAATATTTATGAAATTCTTTTTGCAAATCGATTTTCATTTTTTGTTGCTGTTGTTGTTGTTATTTGATGTATAAAAATATTATTACAAATTGCATAATTGAAGCGTAACATTCGTTACCCTCGATTTACTTGTATGGCAAAATGAAATTTCATGCATATGTAATAACCAATTTCAAGGGCCCCCACACGAATGACGAAATGTATTACAAAATGACATAAATGTTATTTTGATTTTGCAATTCTTTTGCCTCTTTCTTTTGGACTTTTTGGCAAGACCTCAAGCGAGTAGCGACAACACGAGCACACGTTTCGGCCTGACTGCTGAAATGTTTCTAATTAGACAAGAGATTGACGGCCGACATTCACAACGACCCCCCGCACCACCTTGCCGCCTTGCCACGCCCCACCTGACTCGCCGCATACCTGACAGGAAGAGAATGAATTGATGTGGGATGAGTTGCTGACTGGATGACTGGATGACTGGCTGGCAGCCTGGCAGCCTGGCAGCCTGATCTGGTCATGGAAACTGTCATGTCAATGCGGCTCGAGGTGCCGCCCACTCTGCACTCAGCGAAAGCGTCAAAGCTGCAAAATTATCTGACAGAGGCCACTGCAGCTCAGTCTTTTGTAATCGTTAAAAGTGTTTCTAGATGAATATTAAACAAATTCAAGTTAGATGCAAATATAAACATTTTAATCATAAATGTTTAAAATATTTTAAATTGTATATCGCCAGCAATCAAGTTTGCCATTGCAATAAGCTTTAAAATATCTTTAACATCAAACAATGTCTCAGCTGATGACAACAAAATGTTACAGGTAAATCAGCCAAAAATATAGTTAACTAATAAATATAGCATTAAATTATGGATTTCAAACTGAGAAGTTTTGGTAATAGATAATTCGCATTTTCATTCATTTCAGCAATCTGTTCATTCCATTAAAATGTTTTTATTTCAATTTGAATGTCTTGCATCTATTTTCAGATCACTTGTCGATCAGTTAATTGACCCACAATTATTAATTGATAAAACATTGATAAGGCCAATAGAAGATCAGTTTGGAATAAATATCACCTGGCACTGAAATTACTTAAAAGTTGAACTTATCAATCATAATTATTACAATTTATAATAAAGTCATAAGCTGAAATAAATTGAAGGTGAGATCAATTGAGGATCAATGTAAGGATCTTTATAATTATTATAACAAACTGAGATTATAGCCAACTGAGGCTATATAATAAATAATAAGCTAACAAGCTGCTGAGGATCAGTTAAAAAGCTGATCTTGTCTTTAGCAGGGCGTATGTGTGACAATGTGTGTGTGTGTGTTTCCACACAAGAAATAGAAAAACTTAGCAACAATTTGATAACTTCATTGCTGAGAAATGCAAGCCTGACACGCGATTCTCATTGCATTTGGAGAGTATTTATACGACTCGACCAGCGACGACAAATTTCTATAATTTTGTGGCAATTTGTGTAGAGCAGGAGGGCAAGGGGCGCCACTTACTGATTGAGTAAGAGCTTGTTCTCATGACAACGTGAGATGGTGTGTGTGTGTGTGTGTGTGTGTGTGTTTTTGCTTGTGCTAAACATCACTTGAACCGCCCTCAACGAGTGGACTGCGAGACGAGTAGCTGGGTCGGCACTTGGGCGCATTGTTGACTGGTCGATATCATAACGAGACAAGTTAAATGGCATCACTTAGCGGCCACTGTGATTATCAGCAATTCATGTATTTGTTGCGCTTAGCTGCAGCACGTTGATTACATAAGCGCGCAAAAACCAGAACCTTGGTGAGCTGAACTCGAATCGAACTTGGGACTCCGGTGCGGAACTGGGTCTGGGCTTGGGCTCTGTTTGACCGGCTTATGTCATGTCTCTGTGCCTAATGCCTCATGCAGGGCACGAAATCGCAGCGCAATCCATAAAAGAGCAATTGCCGTATAGTCTCTGTGGCTTGGCCAGTGGCTAGCCATTATGAATGTCAAATATTTGGACGTTCCGAGGGAAAAAGCGCGTAACAAGTGGCAAACAGAAACGGCGAAAAGACCAAAAGACCAAAGGCGACAAAGGCTGACATGTGACAAGCGATAAACGGCGTTAAAGGCACGAGACGACCCGAAACGTCCAACAAACAAAATCAACAAAAACAAAAATGACAACCATTTAACCATGTGAATGGCAATATGTGCGTATGTGTGTGTGTGTGTGTTTGGGTGTGTGTGTTTGTCTAAGCGGCCGCGAAAATGGCCCAGCAGGCAATTGCGATGTACAAAAACACACAATACGTGCACACACTGTACACGCACAGTGGAGCCAAATGCACAGACACGCCATTTACTCATGTCCATCAACTTGGAATGTTAGCCGCGCTCCAAATTTGCTTGTTAGAATCCACAAATTGCTGCATGACAGAAATTCGTTGTATTCAAATTTGTTGATAATAACTGCAAGAAAGCTGTCGACAACACTAGCGTAATTATCGATTGATCAAAAAGTTTGCACCTTAAAAACTAAAAGACAATACTTAAAGTTTTTATTGTCTTATTTTGTATTTATATGTTATTTTTTATATATATAGATAGATAGAAAGTCGACGCTCCACTTTATTTCAAAAGAAAAAAACCTATTTTTTAAATATCCATGTCAAAAATTAGTATCATTCTTACTTATTCGCAAGTGAATTCCCATTCCTATAATTTTTCTCCTCGCTCAAGCATTTCTCAGCTATGCGCATAAAGTACGTTTTTTCTCCATGTCAACAACTGAAAAATGTCTCAAACAGCTAACTGAGGATTCAACTGATATACTAAGAAACTGACGTATTTGAAGCCACTGACGCAACACTGCACCACAAAAGTCTACGCTCGCCTCGCCGCCCGCCGTTGCGTAGCAATTGTTTTCACGTCCTTCAACTTTGCGTTCTTGACGCGTTTCACTTAAAAGCGTTTAAAGTGTTGAATTTTAAATGGGCCGCCAGACAGCTGAACAAAACAAAAAACGAACTGAAAGCAAAAAATAAAAACCCCAAAAGCGAAATAGCATTTCAAGAGCCAAACAAACTGCACACTGTCATTGACATTGTCCTTAGAAATTACAGTTGCCGTTCGAGAGTAAAATCAAAAAAGCAGCTAAGAGCAAATTTGCGAAATCAACGTCATAATCATGAAAATCCAAATGGCAGGCGAATGTTTCCGGCGGGCTTTTAGGCAGTCCGGCGGGACAGAAGGGTTTGCCAAGGACACACTCACAATTGAGCGTGGGTGGGCGGCGCTTGAAAAGGACTTGCAGCTGATGGCTTCGCTTTGCGCCTGGCTGCATTACGGGTCCTGGTCCTTGAACTTGACAGCGCCAAGCAAATATTACGAGTTGAATTCAACGATGTCTTCCGCACATATTACTCTTTACATAACTTTGTACAAATATATAATTGTACAGTTTGTCCAGCTGCATCACTTAGCAGATGACTTGGCCAACGGGGCTGACAACTGTCGTCCGGTCTGCGGCATCCGGTATCCAAAGTGCCACACACCGATAATAGCCGCCACTCTGCAACGGGTTGTTGAACCAAATCTGGCAAATGAACTGCATTCAACCTGCAACCGAGAGTACAGCGACCCACGTACAGGAAACAGCTGCAACTCCAGCAGGGCCAGCAAAGTGTCCGCGCTGCTTGCCGCCGCGGCATCAAGGGAGACGCCCGAACACTTACTCACCTTAGCTACCTGTCTGTGTGTGTGTGTGCGTGGCAGCGCCGTTTAACAATTGATAGTCCCAATTAACTGTTGACATACAAAACAGGACGGAAACAGCTAGCTTCGGCTTTTCAATGATTTAATACTGTTGCATAAATCTTGCAGATGTACGATAAATATTATTTATTTATAGGCTTATTAAGCCTAAGATCCAAGTTTGCCAGGCCCTTAAGCTAGTCGATATATTTTACAAGGTAGACAATTTTTGGAACAAAAACAAAGTAACTTGTTTGCATAAAGGCAGGCAATCATGATTGCTACAATGATTCAGCTTTTTCTGATTAATAATAAATACTTAATAAGATTAAATATGTCTAAGAAATTGCCATGTCAGGTTATACAAACCCTAAAATATTAAAAATCTGACTGGCATAAAGGTCAGCAGGCAAATGTTAAAGTGACACTGCTTAGCTTAACATACAGTTTGCAGGAAAATGTTAAGGTGTTAACATAACTAAGCTCGGCCACAAAGATTTAATTAAATTCTGTACACAATCGACCGATTTTATTTTTACTATACTATTATCTATACAAAATCTATACATATTCTTAAGCTACTTCAAGTACAACTTTACGAACTTTTTACTGAGGTGGTTTTTCAACAAATGGTTTATGCCTACAGCTTATACATAAAAATCTGAATAGACACTTTTTATATAGACCAAGTAGATAATGCGCTCATCTGAGCTATTTTCTAAGGAAATATATCAAGCGGGTGACATTTGTGAGTCTTGTCTCCAATCCCAATCACATAATCAACTCATCAAACTGTGTCGCATTAATTGACACGCCATTTTGCATTTGAGCGAAGCGCTTGACCTTCACCTACCCTTCGGCTAGCTTCGGCTCGGGGGTCGCTTCCTGCCGCGCCCCGCAGTTAATCTCTTCAGCTATTTCTGCACATACACACATCTATGCACATTTGCGCAGTGATGTCAGGAAGACGAATCGATAAAAGGCTATCTATTACGCGGCCATAAGGCAGACAACAATGGCCAAAAGAGGAGGTAGGTAAGATATGGTGGAGAGCTGGAGGGCGGATGCACGTCAGTAGGTTCAATATGAATGCCAAAGAGTTTAGAGAATGTTGGGGCTCCACTTATTATCATTGCATATGAAAATGCAAAAGCAACGGCAAAATCTCAGTCGAACCGTTGTTGACATTGATAATGAAAAACAATTCTTTATAACTAATACAATTGCAGACCAATACCCAAACCACTTAAGGCTTATCAGCACCACTTGAGAACTGATTACGCCTCCCGTACAGCCTGCCCGCCTCGACGCGCAATTCAATAAGTGGCGCTGATTTTTATGGGTATATCAAGTATACGCAACAGTAGCTTTGATTTGTCTCTTTGAACTTATGCATACCCTTGGGAATATTAAAATAATAATAACAACAATAATAATAATAATAATAATAAACATATAGGCTACATTCGAAAAATGTACTAAGGAAAAGCGTTTTAGGAGTCAATAAAAAACTATAATTGATAGAAACATACATATACATATATATATAAATAAATCTATAAATTCATCTGTATATACCACAAACCACGCTTAAACTACTTATAATGAACTAAATCAAAAAACGATAAAAAGCTAATATTCGATTAACTCACAGAACTGGAATAAATACTAGCTTGATATCTTACTATGTTAAGAAGCAATGTAAAAAACATCAATAAATTGTTTGAAGTTTAAAGCGATTATTCTTTATACGCATCTTGCATGTGAACTAAAACGATTGTGCACAAGGGCCTTCATTGTAGATAGTTCATCGCTATCAGATTTTATATATATTTACCTAGTACCTACCCACGATAAATCCAATATTATGTGATTACCACGAAATTGTCATACACATTTACAAGAGTATTTTATGTTCGGCATATCGTAAATAACTTTTAGCACTTGGTTTTATTTTTTTTATGACCGGGAATAATAAATAAATTCGCGGACATAAATTTAGCACGCATTATGATGATTAAGTGGGGAGCTTGCCATGGGCACTTAATACACCGCTAAAGGGTCAACGCGAGACTACCGGAAGACAGTTTGCATAGACTACGCGGAGGGTTTTCGTGGGTGTGTCTAGGGAGGTTTAGTGCAAGTGGTTTATGCCTGTCCACGTCTCCAGCGACGGCCATTTTGCGTCATGGCACTGCAGTGTTATTATTTCACACACACACACACACATACGCATACGTACACAGATACACATAAACAAGTAAATAGATGCAACCATTTGCACATTTGCAGTGGCATTCAATTTGCGCCAGTTCCTGTGGAGCAGACGGCAATGGCGACAGCTGCAGGGTGGACTACTTCAGACCAGCCGGAAGTCAACTGGCCGCCATTTTTGCTGCCAATGAGTTCACTGACACGGTCCTATCGATCGTCACATAGGTTGTCTTATGAATCCCATGCGCTCAGTCACACAACTTGGCCAAAACTAAACTGATTTTCACAATGTTTACCATTTTCATTATGGGTTGGCCTCTAGATTGATTAAAGTGATTTTAGGGGGCTCGATTTTTCTGTCAAAAATCATCCCAAAATTGACAAATTGACAATGTTTACCATTTTCATTATGGTTTGGCCTCTAGCCTGATTTTGCATTTAAGTTTAATTCGTTCTTGAAATTTTTTTTTATATTTTTTTCCCACGTCCCACAATAAATATGATAACTACTGTGTACTCTGAACGAGTATTACGCAGTTGGTTATGCCCGACTGTTACGTACTTACTTGTTTATCTATAAATTGTATTGACTTGTCAAAATGTATGATCATGCCTAAGTGTTTTATTGTACGCAGAGCTATAACATTTATTATTTCTCGCTTACTACAGATTAGTGGCCAATTAATTGTTAACTGATAAAAGCAGCTTTAACAAATCTGCAGCGTAACCTTTTGGGAATTACAAACGTGCAGCAAGTGACAATTGCATTAAATGTCGCAATTTTAACTGTGTTTTCTTTCCTATAGTAAGTAGCTCAAGAACATTTGTTGTGCAATTCGAGCTCTTCTGAGAAGAGACGGGTTGGAGGTCTAATGAATAGCTTTTTGATTTGATTGTGTACTCTGGTGTTCTTCCCCTATTCGAATGTTCGCTGCACGTTGCTGTGCGCCGTGTGTCGCTGGACAAGGAACTAACCAACTGCCTGATGATATGCGATATGCGATGATATGATGGATGCCTCTGTATGTAGATGGAGAGACAGCTCGTAAATGGTGTATGGCATATATTCGTCGCTTGTTCTTTGTTCAACGTTGACTGGCACCCCTAGCCCCCTCCAAATGTTACCCTTACGCTGTCATCCCCTCATTAAAAATATTTCGTGAGAAGAGAACACAACTTATTTTAATTAATCAATTTGTATGTGGCCGAAAGTGCGTCGTTCGACGTGCCGATGTTGTTTTTTTGTGTTTGTTTATCATTTGCTTACTTCATAAAACTGCAATAAATTGCCAACGATTCTGGCTGGAAAGAAAAACAAAAGCAAAAACAACAACAAAACTAATTGCCTGCAAACTGTTGTTGGCCACTTAATTGTCATAATTGCCTTTACATAAACGGATTGGGCTCGCTAACTGTTGCCAAAATTGAAATGACTAACTGACGTAACGGCCATAACAAGCGAGAGTGCTCGACTAGAAGTCGCCCTATAGGATGGTACACAAACAAACACTCACACACACACACACACAGCAAATACAAAGAATGTGGAGCTTCTAATATAAAGATATATGTAGATAAAGATATATAATTGCAATTTCCTTAAATAATATATTTCAATACATATACGTTATTCAATTTGGCAAAGGTGTGAAAATTAATTAACACAATTTGTTGTAAAATAATAAATATATACGTTGCAGTTTATATTTTAAGGAGGGCACAACACTTTTATTGTCTTTCCTAAGTCGATTTAACGAAAAAGGATTAATAGAGAATGCAAGAAAATTAACTTATTGTCTATGAAAATATTTTCTATAAAAAAACGTCATTAAATGGAAAGAGAGTCGAAATTTGATTTGATTGAAAAAGATATCCGAGCTTATCGGAATTTATTTAACTAAATGAATTTACTTGTATGACAATTAAGAAATTCTAATTCTATGATTCGTTCGTATGCGTTAAGGAAGTTATCAATGACTCATCGGGTGGCGAAGTAATGAATTCCGATGCAAGTGCTGATGCATTTCTCAAACATTTAATTAGCACATGCGCACGTTTAAGGTCAAATATCCTCCGATAGCACACCTCCCGCTAAAGTAGGGATTTGCAGGTTCGTTTGTGCCCCACAATAAGCCATTTTACTTTGCGGAAGCCGGCAACAGGCATTTGACTGGTGATGAAAACGTGTCCATTCTTATCGGATACTGAAATAAACTCACGTCATAGAAGTTAACAAATTGACAGCTCGCAGAGTGCACGACGTGCAGGTACCCTGTAACCACCGCACACACACTTTTGTGTATACCACAATTCAATCAATCGACGGTGAGATTTGGACTTTCCATCAGTACTAAATACAAATTCTCTAAAAAACATTCTGCAACTTACTTAAATTCATGAAAATCGCATAGAGAGGCGCTTGCAATGTACTGTCCGTATTAACGCAATCTGAAGCTAGAGACTTGAAATTTAGAATCTATACACGTGTGTATATTCGTCAGATAAGGTGTTACGATTTTTTGGCTACGCCCACAGGGGGCGTGGCAAATCAATTTCATTAATATATCTCTCTCAGTTTTAAAGCAAGATATACTAATATTTTTCAGACAGATTACTGATGACACCCTCCTCTGTTTGGATATGCCAATGGGGGCGTGGCAAATTAATAAAATCTATTTATTTTGCGGTGGAGTAAAACGTGCAAATCTATGTCTCCCACAACTTTAAAACAGTTTTCTGATGTACTCCTCTAAAAATGTAGGCGCACATTTTGGCCACGCCTACTCCCGCCCCCATGAATTACAGAAATCGATAAATAACAACGGTAATTAAGACCGTTTTAGACTGTTTTAAGCCGTTAATATATTTTAGAACTTTCGAGACTTGCGTTTCCCTTTTTTATCAACCTCAGTCTTATTAGGAATTCTTATACTCTTACAAACATTACACAATTTCAGTATACCCGTTTGACCCATTTTGAATGGGTATAGGGCACAATAAACGCCAAACAGAACTTCGGACAGTAGCGAAAAGTGTTGTACAAACAGCCGCAAAGGGCAAGCGCTGACAGGCAGGCACGAGTGGGCACAGTGTTCAGTCAGCACAATTGCCTGATGAAGTGCGGCAGGCAGTATTGGACACTGTAGTGGCCAACTGAAGGGCGGCAGAGCAGGGCGCCAGTTGCCGGAGTCGAGAGGCGGTCAGGCAGCTCGCCTGTCGGCTTCATAACGCAAATTGCGTGTTAATTGTTTGTTCGCCAAGCGGCTTCAATTTGACAGCAGACAGTGCAGATATCTGGTGTATCGAATGAAGCGAAAGAAGAGCCAGAAGCAGAGGAGGCAGAGGCGGGGAGCGGGCGCAGAAAGAGGCGCAACAAGTTGATGGCTGGACACTTGCTGTTGCAGTGCTGCTAATTGTGGCATTAGCAAATACAATTTCTCTGCCTCTCTCACTCTCTAGACATGAACATATATGTATCATACGTATGTACGGCTGTCAAATGCCTGAAATGGCTGTCAGTTAGTTGCAAGCTCTCGCTCGCTCGCCGCCCTCCGCCTGGCAAACTGTGTGCCCCTCTCGCCCTACCGCTGTCAGCTGCTTAGCTGCTTGTGGCTGATGATTGATTGGCTGCTTTGATTGATCGTTAACGAGGCGCGCTGTGGCGCGACGAGGCGTTTTTCAATTTCGAACCAGTTCAAAATGATGATCATGGTGATGATGTTAATCTTGTTAGTCACATTAACATTAACACACACAAAAAACAAAAAGCAAAAAAAAAAGGTGAAGTACACACACTCAACGTAATTGGTAAACGGCATCAAAGCGAAGGCAGCGAAAGGCTGCCAGATATTCAAGTAATTGAAATATAGTTGTCAAAACAAACTCAAAACCACTTGAAAAATCTTTGCCTTAAGCTTTGACAGACACACGACAAGTGGCGCATTCCGGCTACAGAACTTGGCCAGTCAAATTGTTGCTACGAACAAAAAAAATAATGAAAAATCGAACACAATTAGCGCTCGGACAACATTTAATTGCCGCTGAGCAAACAAATTGATTGATTCTAATTCGATTAGTGATTATTGCCAATACTAGTAGTAGTAATATCGGATACATGTAGTTGTAAATCTATCAGCCTAGTACTGTTTACTGGGCCTTCGAATAAGACAAACTCCAGATCCATGGGAGCCTGGGATTCGTAATAATTCGATTCAATTTCTCAGCTTACCCTCTATCTTTTTTGCATTATTCGCCAAGGTCTCAGAACAGTAAAGCATGCATCGAGGCTATACCTGGCAAAAATCGATAACTGCAACTAGTTCAAAGTCCATTGTTCCAATATACAGTTATATCCTACAATCGCGTCCACAAGCACAAATCAACAGCTGTCAAAATATGAACATGCGATTTTGAAGTCCCCCGAGCTAGCTTTATTTATTATTATTTGCTCTATTTTTACATACTTCAATCGAGTCTATCGGTAGAACTAATCGATAGCTGCCCCTCCCCCCGAATCGATGGAACTTTTGAGCGCATTTCGTGGTCGCGTCGACTTGGCTTATCTTCAATTCGCAATACCAATAACATTTACAGCAGCAACAACAGCAACTTGCGCTTTGTTTCGTCAACGGCGCGAATGTTACAAATTTGTTACGCGTGCGCAACAGCGCAGTCACATCGCAGTCGCGTCGCAGCCGACGCCGACGCCGACGCCGACGGTGACTGCGCACACATTTTCGTATCGAAGCGCGCGCCTTACCCGCTTTGCTTCAGTCAGCGATTTTCTATTTCACTTTTAATTTTCACGTCAACGACTGCCGTCGCCGTATCCACACACAGTTGCAGTTGCAGTTAGTGCGTCCAACTGGCGGCACGTCTTTGTCAGGGTTGCCAGCGTGAGTTCATTTTAATTGCCAGCGCATTCCGCTGCTCGTATCTCGAGCCTGGCCCATGGGGCATTCAAACTTTGTCCGGCTGTTCGCGACAGGCAGCCGAAGGTCTGGTTCTCTCTGCTGTGTCTATCGGTAAATGATCATCAATAGCTGCCAAGGTTATCGATATCGATTGCAGTTGTTATCGTTCGTCATCTTTTGTCATAGAAACGCTTTTACAATCAAGAGTATTAGCTTAGCGTTAAAGTGCAGCGTTCCCATCTACTTCAGCTTCTTTAAATTAGAGCTCAAATATGAAGTGAATACATATATCGAATTAGATCGGATTAGATGAAGAAAGTTTCCTATTTTAACAAAAGTTTTCTTAAAACGCAATAAACTTGTAGTTTTTAGCTTATATTTAAATATAAATAATAATTCAATTTTAATTTTTATTTAACTTATTTTTGAATCAGTTAATAATTATTTTTATTTTATATTTTTTTTTACAAATTTGAAAAATACTAATTACCCTTTAAACAATAAAAGAAATGTAAAAATTAATTATTAAAGTGCAATTTTTAAGTTAAAACTTATTACTGACATAAAGTCCTCTTGAAATGACAAATATAGTGCTCCCCACGCTCCACCCGCAATCCTCTGCTTTCCCTGATTTACGGGCAATAGACACGCGATGGTTAGAAATTATGCACATATATAAGCAGAGCATATTCCATAAGTTTCATAGCCAATCGATAAATCAATGGACCGTAGCATAGACTTTATGATAACTTTACAGGGTATTCAAGCTGCGTTGTGACTGCTGTTAACGATTTGCGAGGCGCAGTTAACTTCTTGGCAAGCTATTTTATGGGTGCGTGTCTCTCTCTCTCTCTCTCTCTCTCTCTCTCTCTCTCTCTCTCTTTCAGCTACTCCGTCTCTTGTTTGTGTGACTTGCCGGTTTGCCTATTTGCAGTCACCCTGCCACATTTGGCGGCAAACAAATTAATTTTTGCGCCTACATAAAGCTAATTGACTTGAATGGCCGTCCGGCTGTCTGTCCGCTTGCGGCGCATAATTGTGGCCGCAATTAATAAAGCCGCAGTTGAAAAGGCAGCAGCAACACTATCTGCATCTTGGCACCGCACACTGGCGCCACCTACACCAGCAGCAGCAGCAGCAATGAAAGCCGACAAAATGCCGCTTGACCTACAATTTGTCATGGCAAGATGTGCGAGAGAGAGAGAGAGAGAGGGAGGCACGTGTGATTGGGTCAACTCAGGTGGCGCCTTCAGCGGAAGCGGATCAAGTGCATGCCACACACACACACACACACACACACACACACGTGCGCGGGCGGAGCATGTTTTTTTAGAGGGGGCGAGCGTATATCAAACAATGCCAAATGCTTTGCTTAATTAGAAATCAATTGAAACGCATGCATCGTATAAGTAACTAGCTGGCAACAACAACTGCAACTGCAGCAACAATCTGACGACCCAAATAAGTTTCCAATTGCCTCGCCCCGCGGCGCCTTCGTCGTTGACGTCGTTGGGTGGCATGCAAACCAAACTGAGTACAACGGCGCAGCGAGAACCAGTTTCTCTGCGCCCCTTACACACGGGTGCCCCTCCCCCCTCTTCGGTGCCCCGCCCCTCAACCCACACTCCCCGGTTTTATCGTTCATTCGCTGTGTCAACTTGGCTATCTTAAAAATGCTTAATTGCCCGACATGCATAAAAAAGCACACAAAAAGCTTTTAGCCGCAAGCAGAGACAGATGCAGATGCAGATGGAGATGGAGAAGCAATGCCACAGATCGGGACACCCAATCATTGGTCACGTGCCAGGTGGCAGGTGGCAGCTGGCAGGTGCACGATCACACCTCGCGGCTAATCGCGAAGTTGTCATCGCACGGGCAATTAATCATTTTTTATGGTCTCAATTGGTTTGGGCGTACAATGCAGTTTTATAGACCGATCAAATGGGTCTTAAATCGGGTTTAGTTAATCATTATATTTCTTTATTTATTTCTTTATTGAATTGATTTACAAGGGCTCGTTGCCTTATGATCCATTGAATTCACTAAATTCTTTTCGCCACGTTTTTAATAAGCAACATTTTGAACTTAAGTTAAGCCTTCAGTAAAAACCTGGCAATAACAATTTTAACGTTACCTATTGCTCATAAGATCCTTGCAAAACACTGCAATACAAACTACAAAAAAACAATGGTTTAAAATTTAAGATTAAAAACTTTGATATTTCTCTGCAGCTTACTTGAGTTCAAAGATGCATGGCCAAAGCCTATTTTTAACTTTACCTGTGACAAGTATTTTTCATAAAATTAACTTATTCTTTAATTTATTTTCTTAACAAAACTTTTATATCTTCTAGAACGTATTTGTTATAAATGCAATCTAATTAAAGAAGACAATCTGTGTGTTATATGCTACCATAGGAATTATAACGAAAGTTTACATACATCTATAAACTGCTTGAAACAAGTTATATATATATTTAATAACAAGATAATAAACTTATCCAAACGAATTCAATAAGTTTGTGAATATATACAAATTAATCAAATTTTAAATAATTTCCTTACAAAGTTATCACCTAAAGAAGTATGTTTATTTTCAGAATATACCAAGAGAAACGCAATGTACCACTACTGGAGTAATACTATTATATATCTGTGCGATGACTTTGACACACGATATTCAGCGTGCTAGTCGATCTAATCTGCGCTTCACAGAATCACGTTAATCAACACTCTGCGCAACTGGAAAGTCTGGAATGCGACGGAAATTTGCATTCAATTTTCTGCCGTTTGCCGATCGAAGGAAAATCTGAGTTATCGTGAGCTGTAGTTTAAGGTATTTGGTAAAAGAAAAAAAAAAAAGGCAAGTAAGAGTGTTCTAGACGGGAGTGCTCGACTCGCAGTTACTCTGTTAACAATAGATTAAATATTGAGTTTTAGTTTACGCCGCATATCTGATAAATATTTGTAAGGTTATTTCATCATCTCCTACCTGAAAATAACAATTTTTTTCTGTTTTGTTTTATAGAATAAGCAAATAAACAAACACTGCAATGTCCCGCAATAGTAGTAGCTAGAGAAATATCAATAATAATAGTAATAGTTAGTGTTAATAATAACAACAATCTTTTGAGCACATCACATAAACATTGCCAATTGCGTTGCCATTGTTATTGAGAACTGCGTGGAGAATGTGAGTAATTTCTTTGTGATTGGGTTGCCGCATGTGGCACGGACAAGCGGATAACCAGCCAAGAGCCACGCTCACCCACCCACCCACTCGTGGAGCATAGCCCCCGCCACGGCACGTTGCACAATTTTCATGCATGTCACGTTCCTTGGGCTATGAGTTTGCCTTTGTCACCTGTCTGCCGCACGTTCATTGTGCCCCTTCCTCCCATTTCCACGCCCCACAGCCGCCACATCGCCCAGACGAAAAATCAATTGAAAAGGCAAATTCATCGACTTTAAACCTTTGGCCATAATTCAGTTGACTCGAGCCGAATCAAATCCTGGGCAGCTGCTGATCCACGGATCCCACCGGGAAGCTCTGGATTCTCAGTTGCGGCTGCTGCTGTTGCAGTGTCAAGTTTGCTGAGCGGGTGGCTGCGGAATGGGGCATGGGCGCTTCATCGTGATAAAAGTTGCTGCTAAACGTGCAGCTTTGTGTGAATTTGCCATGCGTGCAACAACAGCAGCAGCAGCAGCAGCAGCGGCAACAACAAGAATGCGGTCACAGTTCATTGAACCGCTAGAAACGCGAGCTGCTCATAATGATGCTGCAGCCAGATCATGATGATAATAACGATGTTGCACACGCAGATACACATGAGGCTGCTGCTGATGACGATGACGATGAGGTTTCTGTGGCAACTGGCACTTTAGCGCGTCTGTTGCACAGAAGAAAAGCGCCTCCAGCGGCGCAAGTATCGAAAAGCGTCAAACACAACGATTTGACAAGTTGCTGCTTATGAGAGTGTGTGTGTGTGCGTGTGTGGCAAGTTCAATGCCAAAGGGTATGTGATAATACATATGCATAAATACACTTCAATATCTTTCAAATAAACACAATTTGCATTTGTATACCCTGTAGCCAAAAGCAGATAAATTGGTATATTGGTTTTGTGCACATGTATGCAATACAGGCAACCCCTAAAGTATATATATTCTTAGTCAGGTTCCGTTCATTGGTCTGTTTGAAAACAGCGAGCTCACAAACTACAAAAACTTGTGAATTTAACCTTTCGACATTAAATATGGGCAAGTCCTCAAGTTTTATTAATTTAAACAACTAACACTTTAATTAATTTACCAAGATTAGCAAACCAACTGCAAAGCTGTTTAAATGCATTCTTTTTAATATTTAATTTTTTAATGTTCTGTTGAAAACAGTTCAATTCTTTCATTGTTTTTTGTAAATGACATTAAAAAAAAAAAAAAAAGATTTGACAATAATTAATAACAAATGATTATTTTATTACTATATTACCTAGTTTTCTGTTTCCCGTTCAAGTGCCCCGTATCAATTCAAAAAAATAATAATAATAATAACAATTTTAGCTCAAACTAAATATGAAACATAAATTACATTATTACGTTACATTATAAAATTGGTGGCATGAAAAAATGTTGCCTAGTTGCACTGAATTTTCAATTTCCTGAATTTGAATTTATATAGATCAAATAATTCCATATTTTGTCCCGTGCGAATCAGTTTTTCTGTTGCCCTTCCTTTAAACATAGTGCTCCTAAATAGCTATTAGCTAAAGTTACAGAAGTTAAGAAAATGTATTTTACTTCGACTTCTTTAACTTTACAAGTGTACGACAGTCCTTAGAAATGTTTAAATGTTCCTTTTATACCATATTTTGAGACATGGTTTTCTTAGCATACCTTGAACACATTGAGAGCCATCTTCTAGTCGGACACTGCCGATCACTCTTGTTTACTATACGCTAAATAAGGTGATCCGAATTCGCAATTACAATTCAGTAGTTGTTTAAAAAGGAACCAAATAAACGCAGATACCACGCGATATACCACCAGGGGTAGCTGTTGCTTTTAAAAAAAAATACCCTACCCTTCTGCGCCAGCGGACAACTTTCGATCAGAAGCCAAGAGCTCTCCGGAGAAACGCCCCAAAACAAAAAGTTAATCCCCTGCTAATCAAGCTCTACGTCCGTGTCGCTTTGGCTTGCCACGAGTGAAAGGCGGCGTGGGGGGTAGAGAGCGAGAGAGAGAGCGAGAGAGAGAGATAGAGAGAGAGAGAGAGGGAGAGAGTATCCAATAAGAATCTTAATGATAAGACGCTTATCAAGCCAACCGAATGAAAAGCCCAAACAAACGGGGCAACAACAAATAAGGAAAATACAATAAAAATACAAATAAAATATTTGAAACTTACCCAAAAAGCAAACGAAGACGTTGCAATGAAAGTTAACGAGCGTTGGTTTTTTGTTTGAGTTTTTGTTTTTGTTTTATTTACTTTTTTTTTGTTATTTGTTTTGTTTGTTTCTTTCAGCGTGCTGCAACGGTAAATGCAGCGCTGCAAGAGGAAATGCGTATAAGCAGATGAAGAAGAGGAAGAAGCAGAAGCAGATACTCAACAACAACAACAACAACAACAACAACAAGAGCGTGAGTTATGTTATCCTAACTGAAAGTTTGGCTTTCAATTAAAGAGGGGGCGGGGACTTGAGGCTATGCTGCTGCAGGGCAAACTGCAAATGTTTGCGCTTGCGTCAGCGGCAGCGTCGTCTGCAACTGAAATCGAATTTTCCAAAAAAAAAAAAAAACATAAAAGAAGAAACAGCAACAAAAACAACAACCACGAGCGACACGGTAATAGAAGCGGCAGAGACCAAGAGGAAAACGAGTTAAGGCCCAGACGGCCAAAGACAATGCTGCCAGCGCCGCAGTCGCTGCCGCCGTCGTCGTCGTCGTTGCTGCCGTCACTTGCTGCAGGCAGATAAAAGCAACTTAAGACGACAAAGGCAACAACAACAAAAAAAAAAAAAAGAACGGCAGCCGCCGCCACTTGCAGTTGTTGCTACTGCAATTGCTGCTGCTGCTGTTGTTGTTGTTGTATATTTTGTAAATATTTTTTGTTTACGCGCGACTTGAAAATTGAACTTTTGGTGCTGCTGCTTCTTCTTCTTAGCCAGGCTTACGTTTTATTTGGATGCCTTTTTAGTTGCGCCCGCGCATCGCCCATAAAAAAAAAAAGAAGACATAAATAAAAAAAAGGCCAACAACAAAAAAGCCAAGGAGCACCACAAACTTAACACCAGACACCAGAGAACCAGGAAAAAAAACAAACAAAAACACACTTTGCTGCTGGCTATGTTGATCACTGGCGGCCAGTTTTTACTTTAACGTCGCTGCTTGTCAACTGCTGTTTTATGTTAATAATTTCTTGTATTTTCTTTAGATTTGTTAGTGGTTAAGTTCTTTAGTTAAGACAGCGGCGGCAGCTGAGCGACTCGACAACCGCGCGCAACAAAAACAAAATGAAGACTAACAACTAACGTTTGGCAATGTGATTGCAAGCGCAACGCCCCAAAATACCAAATGCTGCAAGCACACTGGAAAAATACCATGCGCATATGGCGCTCATGCCATGAATGAAGGCTGCAATTTAACTGCTTCAATGAGTATTGTTGTTGTGCACACTTTTCATATATGCTCATTTTACACATATACAATTTACGTACGCTCTTAATTTGAAGTCCAAATAATTGTTAGTTTTAATGCTATCACGTACGGTCATACTGTGAGGCAGCGTTGCCAGACTATTTTCCTGCGACTGCCTAAAAGCACTCAGCAAACAAGTTTCACTCAATGTGCGCAAAGCTAACACTAGGGGGCGCCACTGTACGTGCTCGGTGGTTGTGCGCAAAACAAAAACAACACAATTAATAATAACAAGCGAAAAAGTACAGTTAATGACAACGAAACTTGGCTACCCTTGCTGTGCCTACGTAACAAAAACATTAAGTGTTTTCTTTATATTTTTGATTGATGAAGCACAATTTTTAAAAGTGTATTCTGCGATTGTGATTGCTGAACTGTAACTGTACAGGGAATACAAAAATTATCAATATTTTTCGCTTTTCCCAGGCAAGTGGCCAACTGAATGGCACAGTCGACGTGGACCAGCCGTCGGTAAGAGTGCTCAACGTGCAGAGATTCGGTCAGCTGGGACGCTTTTCGTGTTAGTCTGTTTGCAATTGGCAAAAGCTGCGTCCGCCGTGTTGTCATCGTTATGTGTACGCGTTGTTGTTGCTGGGCCCCGAAAAGCTTTTTCAACTAATAACTGCTGCGCTGAATTTTCAACTCGGTGAATCGAATTTGACACAGTTAGATCGAAAACAGTTAAAACCAATGAAAACAGCGAGCGCAGCTGCTGCACTGCACCCGCAATGAGAACCAACTGATAAAGCTCCGCAGCCAATCACCAATCACAATCAGAGTTCGAGTGAGAAAAGCGATTTAACGCACAGGTGAAATGTCAACGGAAAGCAATACGCCCGTGGATCCGCGTGTCCAGGTATGTGCAGCGATTGCCCTCCAATTTTGTTTATAATTGAGTCAGCTAATTGCTTGCCCCCCCGCCTTGCCCCAGATCGAGCTGGAGAAGCTGAACACGGCAACGGACAATATCAACAAATATGAAGTGGAGCTCGATGTGAGTTGTTATTGATTTTTTTCGCCTTGTACTTTTTTTGTTTGTTTTGTTGACTGAGTGTCCACTTTATATAACATGCTGTCCACGCAGGAGGCGAAGTGCGAGTTCAAGCGGCTGCTGGCGGAGAGCGTGGTGCGCATCAAGGCCGCCGCCCACAAGCTGGGCAACTCCATTGACGCCGCCAAGCCGTACTACGAGTCGCGCATCTATGCCGCCCAGCTGGCCAAGGAGACGCAACAGGCGGCGGCCAATCACGAGAAGGCCAAGTCCATACATGCCGCCGCCAAGGAAATGGTCTATCTGGCCGAGCAGGGACTCGGCGAGAAGTCCACGCTGGACACCGCCTGCCAGGAGATGCTCAGCCATGCCGCCAGCAAGGTCAACCAGTCCCAGCTGGAGGTCACCGACACTCGCAACGCCCTCAAAATGTGCCAACTGAAGCTCGAGGTGGCCAACAACCGCGTGGGCAAGCTGCAAGGACAGCTGAAGCAGGCATTGCGCGCCTCCAGGTAACTTGCTCCCAATCCCACCTGCTTTAACTTTAGTTTTTTATTTATTTATTTATTTTTATTATTTTGCATGTCCTGGCATAGTATATTAGAATTGAAATTTTTATTTGTTAGCGATTTGTAGAAAAATCCTTAATTTTAGATACTCCAAGTTACCCTAGATATCTGAAAATTCCTATAAGTGTTTTTAAATATTTAAACACTTTCTGCTTATCTGGACGAAACTTGCCTAATTTTGTTTGGGATTGGTGCATCACATATTATCAAGAATTCTTATCACCCGCTGATTATTGTTATCAATTTTTAAATATTTTAATATTTAAATGCTTTATCTGTAAGATATTACTATTTAGGGTAATCATATTTTTAAAACCCCAGAAATCAGGCATTTAAATTCTTTAACAGGCATTTGCATTTTTATCACCAGCCGGATGAAGGAAATTCTTGAATTTGACGTATACAAGTTTCCCTAGATATCTGGATTATTTCTATAAATACTTTTTTTTTATTTTTACATTTTTTTTATACACAGAAATCAGATATTTAAAATATTGTGAGAGTATGAAAGTTAGTTGTCGAGAAATTTCAAAAATTTACAATATACATTTTTTTATATGAAACTCGCCTCATTCATTAATCTTAATTTAATTGTTGTCCCCAAAAGACAGTAAAAGTTTTTTTCTATTTATCATGTATGCTTTGAATCCTTTGAACACCTGACTATTTAAAATATGCAATAAATGTATTGAAATCGACCATATCAATATAGTATATCCATATTCTATTATCCAAACCCATTTGCAAGATCTTATCAAGACAATTGAGTAACATTTTCGTTTGTATATAGACCAATTCATAGTCAGCAAATGTGAGTCTAAAATTATGGCTAAAATTAGAATTCATCGTGGTTTTTATTTTTTGTCAAACATTTACAAAAATGTAAATATAATTGGATTATTTAACTAAATATATGTTTTGCAATATCTGATTTCTGAATTTACAAAAAGCAAATAAGCTTGTAATATATAATAAAATGTGGCTGGTATTTATTATTTAAGTGTAAGTATTTTTTTGATGAACTTTGATAAATTAAAATATTTAAAAACAAAGTCAACTTATTTATACATGTCTGCACTGCTCAACAATTGCCAGCTATTTTTGATTTATTCAATTTAATGCCAGGAGCCAACTTCGGCCGAGCCGAGGTGCTTCACATTTATCTTTCTTCGCTTTTTTGGTTGAATTTTGGTTACTCTTTCGGTTCTCTTTCGTTTCTTGTTTCTTTTTCTTTTCCTTAGATTGCAGCTCAGGCGCAATTTACTTTTGTTGAGATACTTTAGCATTTTGCACGCTTTGTATTGTACCCTGTGCTCGTGAGTATGCCTCACTTGGCGGCCGCCTAGACACGTCCACTAATATGCGTTACCCGACCCCGTGCCCGTGCCCGCTCCCCTCTTCGCCCCTCCCCCCCCTCCCCCCTTTTTGTCCACACGCAGGCCCTACTACGAGACGCGCGCCAACTACAACGGCCTGCTGAAGGCGCAGAAGCTGCGCGTCAACGAGCTGGAGACGAAGGTCGGTGCGGCCAAGTTGACCTACAACGAGGCGCTGAAGAATCTGGAGCAGATCTCCGAGGATATACACCGGCAGCGGCAGCAGCGCAACAATCTGCTCAACTACGAGGCCATGCTCCGGCAGGTGGACGCGGTCGATGCGCTCACGGCGAGCGTTGAGCAGCTGGCGGAGCCGGAGCCCCAGCCGGTGCCGGAGCTCGAGCCAGAGCCGGACGAGTATCTGCGCATGCCCGGGCGACTGGGCAGCGGCGCCAGCTCGCCGCGCCAACGGCAGGCCGATCCGCACGATTGCCCCCATCTGCTGCACGACTTTGAGGCGGTGCTGACCTTTCCACAGAAGCTGGCCGGCGGCATGCACAAATCGGCCAGCACGAGCGCCACCGACGGCGGCGACAGCAATCTGTTTGGCCAGGCGCAGGGTCTGCACGGCCTCCACGGTCCCTACGAGGTGAAGCCGCGCTCCGAATCGGGCAGCAGCTCACTGGCGTCGGCCTCGGCGTCGGCATCGGCCTCGGCGTCCGCCTCGACGTCGGCAGCGCCGGCGGACAACGACATCGATCAGTGGACGGAGATACGTCTGTCCCACTCGGACAGCACCAGTTCGAGCTACTCGAATCAATCGCTGCTGGAGCAGCAGGGCCTGGATGGCGCCGGCAACGGGGGCGGCCAGCGTTTAGCCGGCTACGGCTTGGGCGGCCTGGAAGCGGACGCGCTGTCGCAGCACTCCACCTCATCCTCGGATGAGCCCAAGCGCAAAGTGACCTGCACAACCATATTCCAGGACGACAGCAGCGGCAGCGGCATCGGGCTCGGGATCGGCATCGGCCTGCCCGGCCAGCAGATGAGCCGCAAGCAGAGCCTCAGTCAGTGGCTGTCCCGCTCGAACAGCTTCAAGAGCAGCGGCCGGCGGCAGAGCCTCGATCTGCTCATCGACGCCGGCGACAAGGTGAAGGATGTGTTCAGCTACGGCTTTCAAAAGGTCGGCCGGACACTGGAGCGACGCAACAGCGAGTCCGAAATGGCCAGCGATGGCGGCGAATCGGATGCGCTGCTCGCCACAGCAGCAACGACGACGACGCCGGCGGCGGCAGCGGCAGCGGCAGCAGCGAGTGCATCGGCGAGCAGCAACAACAACAGCAGCGGCAGCGGCAGCGGCAGCGGCGCCGGTGATTTCTTTCTATTTAGCAGGTCAGTAGACGGCAACGTTCGCGGCAGCAGCAGCAGCAGCGGTGGCGTCGGCGTCGGCGTCGGAGGCGGCGGCGGCGGCAGCGGCAGCGGCAGCGGCAGCAGCCTCCTGTGCACGCTGCAGAATCGTCTGACAAAGCTCATTTGATCGAGTCGATGACGCGGCGCACTAATCGATAATCGATAACAATCTGATTTGCCGCTAAACTGCTATTCAAAATTCAAACTGCACCCACCTAAAAAAAAAACCAAAAGAAAAAAAACATCTACAAGAACTAATCAGCTACTGCAATTAACTAAATTCCTGAATGCTCGAAAAACGAATTGGCTGCTTTGATTTGGTCTCTTTGCTCTTTGAAACACATTCCATTACAACCACAACAACAACAACAATAACAATCTACAACATCAACTACAACAACAACAACTAACAGCATTGCACGCACGCACGCTTCTACTAAAAAAAACTAAATCAAAAATCTACTCTCAAAATTTGTATGTACTGCAAATACTTTATTTATGTGTGTTTGTGTGTGTGTGTGTGTTTGTATTGGCGCCATGAAATAACTTCTTAAAAAAAGTGTGCATTTGTCGGGAGTGTTCGACTAGGAGATACCCTGAACCCAGCTCCGATTAACTAACAGAAACATACACATATACACACGCACACACACACACAGGCAAACACAGCCCCACACTATATAAAGTCAAAAACTGAATAACATCGATGTTTATTGTCCGATCTTGAGTGGAAGACTCTGCCTATGAATTACTTAAATTTTTGGGGAAAACTTTGTTAACTTACAAACGAAAACTGGTCTGATAGTCTCCGAGATATATTCGGAAAACGGGTCGAGAAACCGATATTTATGTTCATAAATTCACATAACCTTAATCTGCACATGGTAAACGGGAACTTAAACACCAAACTTCAAGTCCCTAGCTTATAGTCTCCAAGATCTGATCTGATATATAGACGGACGGATTGTTGCTCCCCAAGAATACATATGTATATATATATTATGGTCTCGAAGATGCCTCCTTCTACCTGTTACATAAATTTGCACATAACTATTATACCCTTTTTTAACCGTGTTCCATGGGTTTACGGTAAAAGAAACAACTCAATTAGCTTCTAAACTTACGTTTTGTTAGTCAAATGAAACCAATTGGAAATTATTTATAAATTGCAATTGCCATTTTCGTTTAAAAAACTAGTTTGTCTTCAAATTAATGTTTGTTCATTTCAATTAACCCAGCTTTGATTTTGAGTTTTGGCAGTTATTTCATGGAGCCGTGTACTTGTAGTGTGACCGTCGCTCATTTTTAGACTTTTCTTATTCGATACGCATTCACGCATTCCATCATGCATTGCTTTCTTGGCACTATTCGCTTTGAATTTACGACTCACCCCCTCACTCTCGCTCTTTCTATCTCTTGCTCATTCTTTCTGTTACTTTCGCTATTTTCTTTATGTGACACAACTACAACAACAACTGCTTTACAGATCCTCAGAGCCCAAAGAATTGCTATCCGACGAACAGGTGGAGAATTTACTGTTGAACCACATGGTTGACGAGCACGGCGTCATTACAGTGGAGGAATTAAAGTCGCCGACCACAGCAAGAACAACAGCAACTAGCATGCATCACCCACAGCAGCAACAACAACAACAACAACAACAGCCGCAACACACGTTAAGCGTCGCGGGCGCTGCGCGTGCGGCCTTGATGTTCTAAAAGCCAACTAAACTGCACTTCAGGCTGCAGTTGCAGCTGCAGCAGAAATAAGTGTGACCATTTCAAGCAATTAGTAAAAGGCGTACATATCACATATCGACATCATATAGAACCCATTGAGCTGAGTCGGCAAAGGGCGATGGCGAAAGGAGTCGCCCAAATCTCTCAACTATTTTGTTTTTATGCATAGTTTTTGACTATGCTATAATCCTAACATGTGCAATAATGTTGTTTGTCGTACAAAATCAAAAAAAAAAAAAAAAAAAAAAAAGTTACATTTTATGCTGTTTAGCAAAGCAATTACAAACTAACGCTAGTCAAAGGCGAAACGCATACAAATCAGTTAAAAGCAAAGAGAAATAATATTGTTAGCAAAAGAAAAAAAAGAACAAAACTTTGAAAAGAGATAAACCATAAAATACAAAATAATTATAGAAATTATACAAAGTACGTTATAAATATACATACACATTGACATACATTGTCGCCTAATCAGATCTATTTGTTGGCGCGAACTGGTTGGGATTGGGGTTACACTTACTGGCATAACCCTTATCTGCTTATATTGTTCAAATTATAATATGATCAGCAAGCTTATTTTTGTAACAGCGAATATAGTATTTTACTAAGTATTTACATATCGATAACAATGTGCATTACGATACAATCGTGCTGAACCAAACAAGCGCGAATACCCATCAAGTTAGCATCGGTCGATTTTTCCGGTGCCGATATCTATAGCGCCAGCTGTTAGCTCTGTCAACTTCTAAAATATAATTTGACATGCCAACTTATGATAATATGCGAATGAGTGTCATATCAACCAGCATATTAAAGATAACTTATAACGAAATAAATACATAAATGCAATTTTCTCGAAAAGCTCTTGACTTAAAAAGCAAAATGATTGCATTTTGGATGCCTTTTCTGTAAATATATATATGAAATATATATGTGAAAATATATATTTTTAGTTCTTGCTAAATTGTGGCAGCTCTATATTTTGGCTAATCTAAGATGGCTGCAGCATAAGTGTCTCAAAAACCCTACTCCGGTTTTCATAATTGTAATGGCACAATGACAGTTTTTGGAAATTCACTACTATTTCTTACCCTGCATTCGGGACTATTGCCTGCAGAAAGCTGTCAATATGTATCAAAAACTGCCAGCTATTTTACGAAAGTCAATGTATAATTTAAAATAATATAGGTTTTGATAGAACTGTTCAATAAAACAGATTTTGTAATATACATTTTATTGTCTTTTTGTTAATGCCAATTATTTAAGAGTCTAAGAATATCGTAAATAAATCAAAAGTATTTCAAATATGTTTGCTTCCCGCCAAATATCTTCATAAAATTACTTAACACTGAATCCACGCAATGGTTCAGTTCATATGTGAACTAGCAGTTCGATAGACGTATTGAATGAACTAACTGAGGTTGATTTAGAATTTCTTCATAATCTATAATACTCTGCTCCGGATCTTTTTCAAATGTATGTTAAAAGTTACTAAAACCATTCTCTGTGATGTGAGATATAAGCCTTTAATTCGAAGTCAAATATTTTGATCACATTTTGTATGGAGTTGGCAACGAGGCTGCATATCGATCCAAATATTTCGGAAACGTTACTGACGATTTAAGTAAATCGTTCTGGAAAATCTATGTGAAATTACAGGCTTTAATCGTGTATACCACATTTTGAGGGCCATTCTTTCAAAATGACTATTTTTTCAACCCCATATTTTTCATAACCCCATATTTTACCCATATTAAAAGCTTTAATATGCAAATAAATGCATTTATATAATAGAGAATTTAATTCTTAACAATTCTGCATTGGTAATTGGTACGACTTCACATCGCGGTACACTTATCGATATGCCAGCCAGCCATCGGCTTACTCAGGGATGAGTTTAACCCTCGATAAATGCACGAGCCGCTTAACAACACTATTTATATTTTCGATTTCGAATTTGTCACTTGCGCGGGTAACATTGAAAACGGACAGACACTATGAAAAATCTATAGGTAAACAGCTGTTGTCGTTTACCTGGATGATGCCCCACCTTGATAAATGGCCAAAATTTAACATTTATTGGCCTATTAATACAACAGGATAATCACGTTGAGTCAATCTACTGCGACACCTAACACTTGAGTATCTGGGCGGGAACAGCAAGCTTACTAACGGGTCCAAAAAGGATAATTAATTAACTTCGCTTGTGCGAGCCCACATTTAACAACAGTTTTAAACCTAATTAATAAATAAATTTAAGTTAAAAGATATTTTGTTTTATTTATACATAAATAAATACATTAATATATATATAGGTATTCTTTATTTTTTTTTTTTTGGTTAATTCAAATGGTTGGTACATGAGAAAATTAAAGGTTTTTAATTTATATATAAAATGAGTGGGTGTTTTGAATTATTTTTGGGTAACTGCATGACTTTAATGTAAATGAATGTGAAGTAGAAACTGAATGAATTAATTATTAATGAGTTACGGGTGCAGTGGGGTTTAATTTTATGAAGTTATGGTTTTTTTTACTATGTGTGCAGCATGTTAATGTGTATATGAAATTTGTGTGCTTCTATGTATGTGTGTGTGTGATTGTGAAGATTTAAAAAATACGCAACACTCCACTCTCGAATATAATTGCTTTATTTATGGAGGAAAGCGGCAGGCGATGCCCGAAATTGTGCCAATCGGCGTCGGATCACGCTGCACGTCATGCCTTTTGCGCCTGGCAAGACGGGCCGTGTCGGCTATAAGAACCTGGAGCGGTGGTCAATCCTCCTCCTGATCCCGATTCTCCGCTTGTCTGCTTCACGGCAGGCTTGCTGTTGGTCGGCGGCGTCACAGTCAGGGCAGGGGTCATCTCCTCTTCGTAGGTTGCCTCAGTCCTTCTCTCTGTCCTTTCCCCGGATGCGCAGAGCTGCTGTTCTTGTCTTGTGGTCTCCTCTTCTGTTTTTTTTTTTTCTCCTCTTTTTGTGTCTTCTCACGTGGTCAGTCTTTTTATTTTTCTTTTTCTTTTTTCTCCTCCACTTTAAAAAAAACGTCCATTCTTCACAGCATCGACCATCCTCCACTTCTTATCTTTTTTTATCGGAGCCCCTCCTCTCTGTCTATCGGGCTTGGTCCGTTGCTATCGCCCCCATCGATATATATCGTACGTATGCTGCCCGTAACACCATTTAAATTTATTTAATTTGGTGCTGAAAAACATAAATAAGGGCCAAACAAAAATGGTTATCGGCACCGGAAAAAATCGACGCTAAGTGATCGATGCTAACTTGACGCTCATCTCATATATGGTTACTTTTGCCATGCAGCTCAGAACCTTAGCTTGTTGCGCCTATTGCAAATAAACTTTGGTACAGAGATTAAACTAAAATGTATAATTGTTTTTAGGGTATACAAGTTAGCTGGCTTAATAAATCAAAACAGCGAGTAAGCAACATGTATTTCACTGAAATTCCAATAAGTTTCGACAATGCCAGTTGGCAATGTAATTTTACTATTGCTGACAAAAGCTGATTGCAACGACACGTTGTAGGGACTGAACACCTGTTTGCATGACATATATTTTAAAAAAATAAAACAATATCATAGATGCCAAATTTTAAGAGGTTTGGTAAAGGTATTTCGAATTTTATTAAATTTGGTTCATTCGAGACAATTTAATAAAAATGTATTATTATGCACTTTTAATTTCAGCTTGACAAATCAAATTAAACTAAATTAACAAACTTAACCATGGTCGAAACCCCGAACATATTGAATTCGCTTTAGTTTTAGCAACTTGGATTGGATACCATAACGAGCCACCCCAGAAGGACCTCTCCACGTTGTCAGTTGCCTGAAATATCACCCAGCTGCAACCACTTGAGCTTTGTGCCAGTGTGTGGCCTGAAGTTGCAGGCAAAAACTTGTCATAGTAAAACATTAGGGACATTCAAGTTTTATTTAGAGATTTTTGTCGCAAAGAAAAACAGTAAATGGGTTTTATATTTGAAAGTATGTATTTCGATTTACTTGTAATATAGCATCATAATCATGATAGTACACGATTAACGCAATTTAACAATATTGATGGAGGTTAGATGTTATCTGAATCCACCCGAATAGGTTACCGTTAACTAAGTGATGTATACAAATCAATTGGAATACAATAGTTTAACTATACAATTGGGCTAGCAGAATGTGGATTAAAAATATGCTTGGATGTATGTATGTATGTATTTAGGTTAAGGAGGTTTATATTTCAGATTAGGTAAAGTCCTAACTTCTGTCATTTTACAATATTTACAAACATACTAATTGCCAAAAATACACAATTAAATGTCGATAACTCATGTAAGTGAAAGTTTAACTTGTACTTACACTCCAAAACCAAATATATTAACAAATTTTATTTGATTTTAAATTTTTTGTTTTTGTTTTACAAATTTTTTTGTAATATAACATATGTTTGTATTTATATATATATATATATATATGTGTGTGTAAACAAAAAAAGTTCCATTGGGAATACTTAAACTGATATTCAGAAAACTACAAGCAAGTTCTTTTCCGACTTTTACTTCATTAAAAGGAATACCAATAAAAGTCGTGTAAATTGATATAGAAAATTCTATGTATACATATGTATGTTGCACGTTTATATGTTATGGATGTATGTAATTGATGTATACGAATATTTTTGTTGGACAAGTCGATCTGTGTAGCAGTTACACAGCGTGAAGCATACACATACACATATGGAATGTATTTGGATGTGTTCTATATAATTATTTTATGGTATGTCTGTAGTCGTACTTGTTTGTAAATACACATATATAGTGAACTATCCAATGTTAAGCACAATTCCTCATCATCAGGCATTCAATTTGACAATATGAAACTGCGACAAACGGCTCTGGAGCACATAGAAACAAATCACAATGACGAACAGGCTCCAGTATAGGAATAGGCAGCTGACAGATCTTCGTGCTAGGTTGTGTTGGACAGCGGCGGGTAGTTCGCCTGAAATACAAAAATTTAAACATTTTCACGTTTCTCGTTTTGTATAATTTCCATAGATAGATAGATTACCCGTAAGTACTTGAACTTGCACAATTACAGTAAAGAGTCTACCAAGTGAACAGGAATAGTTTCCACTATCTGAGAGTTTAGCATCGGGTATAGAAATGCGACTGTTGAGCCACTTATCGGATACGCTGCAAAGGAAATATATTAATTAATGTATTCTAAAATTTTAAAATGCCTTAACAGGTTGTAAACATTACGATGTTCTATGATTTTCTTCTATTCTTACTCCTCGCACATAATACATTTTAAGCTCACATAATATTTTTCTGATTCATTGATTATAATCAATTATAATTGAAGGAATTATAATGGAAGTTTAAAAGGTAATGTGTAAAATTGTGTTTTATAAATATTTTTATTTTATAATATTCTCAATGAATTTAAATGTGTAAGCACGAAAAGAAAATTCTCACAAGAATTGTTTAAAATTCTTATTGTAACTTTAAGTGGCCTTTTAGATTGGAAACCAATCTATTTGCCATTTGGCCAATATATTTTTGGTATACTCTACCTAGAACGCCTATTGGTCAGTGCTTGCAGAGGCTCCTCGTCCTTGGCCCAGGTAATAAAATTAGTAAAGTATTTCTCCAGCTCCTGGCTGGAGAATGTAGAATGAGTTTGGTTCGCATCGCTGATCAAATTAAGTTCGCTGGCCGTCTCATTTAGTTTGGCAGCTGAGCTACCCGACTCCGTTGACTTCAGTATGTTGTAACGTTCCTTTTGAAAGAAATTTCGAGATATCTGACACTGCAGATCGACGGTGCTGCCAGACTTGTAGTATCTATCACCCACGTCGCGCTCGTGCTCGTCAATTATCCTCAAGGGGGGCTCTGAATGGGGGAGGGGGGGGGCGTGGGGTAGTCATTTCATTATGTGCGGCAGCTGATTGGATTTGATGGCTTACCCAATATGGTTAGGTTTGTGGTGAATACCCGCGGAGGATGCGTTGAAACCTGGCACATATAAATGCCCGCATCTTCCCTCTGCGTTGGATTAATCATCAGGCGCCAGTTGTTGGGATATTGGAATTTCACGCGTATGCGTGGATCCCCGCTATACGTGACGTTTCCCACCGTGAGTAGGGACACTTTCTCCGTTGTCCGCCTCACCCACATAACCTGCAATTTAGATAGTCGCAGTCTGAACATATACATTTCCATTTCTACTAATTGAAACGACAGATGGCATAATTCAAGCACAACTTCTCATTCTCACCTCGGCTAACGGCTTAACTGATTCAATTTTGATTAAATGACCCAAGCATAAGGTCGCAAAGGTAAGAAAGCAATGAGTTATTTATTTTTTAGCTTCTCTACTATGGATACAAAGTTCATCGCAAGGATTTTCTTTATTTGAGGCGAGTGGGGAAAGGTATCCAAAAACAAAATATTCCCGGTCTGCGTATCCTTTGCAAGAACATACTAAACCAAATTTGGTGGCTTTAGCTCTTATAGTCTCCGGGATATGCTAAGAAAACCATGTCTTAACATCGATATTTATCGATATTAATAAAATGGGACAAGATATGGAAAAATCGTCCTCGGAGATGCGTCCTTCTGCCTGTTGCGTACATTTGCACTAAACCAATATACCCTTTTTACCAAAATTCAATGGGTTCAGGGTATAAAAGGTAATAAAGGGATTGCAGCAGATTAAGAGATTACTGACTTCTTTACAATTCAATTTCATAAATAATTGTATTTCTGTATCAATAATTTGGCGAAATCAATTTTGGAATCCCTTGACACTTTGCAATAAAATAAATATTGGAAAATATGCGATGAGAATAACTTGAGATATATTGTGGAAAATTGCGCAGATAATGTGCTTATCAGTTTATCCCTCTTCCTCTCCCTCTCTTGCTCTCTCGCTCTCTCGCTCTCGCTCTCTCTTGGCTGGCTCTTACCGTCTTATCCTTGAGCATGCCGACGCGACAGTTGAGCACGGCTTCCGTGAAGAGATGCACGGCGGCCACCAGAGTCTTGCCGGGATCCACCTGGTTCGAAGGCTCCTCGAAGAAGGGTCCGTAGTGGTTCTCATGATGATACTTGCTGCGAAATGTGCGCGAGCGCTCCGCATCAACGGAGCTGCCGACGGTCCAATGGTTCCGGGAGCGTGTCGAGTCGATGGGCTGCTTAATTGTGCTCCTGGCGCTCTTGGTCGTTGTCGCCAGACCCGTGGGCCGCAGCTCTACTGCAAGAGAGTTCAGATTCCCAACTGGTGTGCCATTGCCAAGCCCAAGCCCAAGCCCAAGCCCAATCCCAATCCCGTCGCTGTCGACGGCCGCGCTGCCCGCCAGCCGTGTGGTTGGGAGCGCAATGTGTCCGAGTTGCGTTCTTGTTGTTGCCCTTGTTGTTGCCGTTGTTGTTGTTGTTGTCGTCGCTGCTGTTGCTGTCGTTGTTGCTGCTGCCGTCGGAATCGCCGCGGCTGGCATCGGAGAGATGTCGGATGTTGTGGCTGCCGTATCAGCAGCAATAAATGATATTGTCTTGTTTGTATTCTGCTCATCAAAATAGAAATTATTCTCTGTGCTGTTGTTCTGTATGCTCACAATCGTTGTTGTCCTTGTTGCTGTTGTTGTTGTGCCTGGACAGCAGATTTGGGTGTGGATAGATGGTGAACCCCCACATAATCAATATGTATTCGATTTATATTTATATATGTCTGCTACGAGGGTTGCTTTATAAGTACCTGGTCTGGGTTTATTCAATAGGAATAGGAGTTTTTTCCTGATGTTTAAAATAAAAAACTAACGTTCCCAAAAAAATATGGTTAAATGTTCCAAAACTAAAAACTAAAAAAAAAACAACAAATATTATTAAAAGAATTTTATACACGTTACATTACATTTTAATTCTTTAAAAATATTATAAGAAAATAATTGTTTATTTGGAAAACAGAAAATTATATCAGAAAAAATTCTATTATAAAATTATTTCTCTATTATTTTCTCTACTTCCCATTGTTAATAGTTTAGTATAATATATAATGAAAGAAAAAAAAACCTTCATAAAACATAAAAAACAATCATAAAATGAATTCATAGAATATTTAAAATCGTGTTTAAACAAAACAGCTCGTAAAAAAGAGAAAATTATAATTTTTGCATGCATGTATTTCAAACCCGTGTAAACAGAAAATTAAGTGTAATAATTAAGTTAAGGGTCGGAAATTATTTTTTTTAGTTGCTTTTCAAAGTATTCTAAAATTGACCTAGGTCATCTACATAAATAGCAACCCTCGCACCACCTAGAACACTTCCAACAGGGAATGCGCACAGACCCCTTTCATAAAACCTCTAGATTAGCCGAAATATGCGCACATATAGGCGGCCTATACATATATCAATTTTATAATGCTCCCCTACTTACTCAGAGCGCAGCGAATCTGTAATCCAAGCACTGTGACAACGGCAAGCAGCCGGAAGAGGCTCAGGCACGGGCTTAGCTGCGGGCCCGGGCGTTGCTCTGGGTGCGGAATCGGTGCGAGCGTTTGGGCCGCGTTTGATGCTGATGCTAATGATGCGATTTTAACTCTTGAACGCCTCATCCTTTGCACGGGACGACGTGACTTTCATCAACTGGTCTGTGGTAATCAGAAACCTTCATTTTATATTCAGAACGTTGCGGCCCCCAACTGCACACAAAATGCGCCGGGCTAAAGAATTAGTTGCTCCCTCGTTGCTGTTGCTCTCTGATCAACTGGAATGATTTTGAATAATAATTATCATTATTAATTATTATTAATGACGGTTAGAAATACATCCAATTTTGCAATCAGATTATTGATGATCTCTAAAGATCGTATAGAAATGTTTGGAGGCGTGGCAAATCAATAAAATCTATATATCTATATATCTTCGAGCTAGAGTCACCAAATTCGGCAGACAATTTTCCGATGACCTCTAAAGATCAAGTCGAAAAATGCTGGTCCCAACAGATTACAAAAATCGATATTTTTCAAAATAATTTTCTAAGCTGTTATTACTACTTTGAACGAGTATTGCGCAGTCGGTTATACCCGATTTGCTATAGTCTTTCACTAGACCCTTTGCCCGCTTTTTTTGGGCTCGATCCCACCTATTTTTGTTGATAGGTTGCTTACAACTTGTTTACGTTTTTCAAAAAACCCATCTGAAAAGCACAATTCACAATTTAATTAAAAATGTGCCTTACACTTTTCGAAAAATAAACCTTTCGTGCCCCCTGGGCTCCAGTACGAACGCAAGTTAAATTTTCATTCATTTAGTTGTGAACTTACTTTTAACATAAAACAATTTGTTTACCGACATAAGAAAAGCTGCAAATCTGAAACTGAATTTAAATTAAAAACTTTGTTCGCACGCGCTAGTTTCGCTTTAAAAATAAAAAAATAAATAATAGAAGTGTTTTCCCCCGTGAACGTTAATGCGAAAATGTGTTGACTGCCTTGCGCCAGTTATTGATTACGCATCACGGGCCGGGTTGAAAAACACAAAAGTCAGTTACAGTTTCGGATTTGTATCGAGAAACAAGAAAATGCTCATTTCGCAGCGACTTTTATTGGCGTAATACAGATGAGTAAAATGAATTAAAGTTTCTTCCTGCGGCAATGGACTCTAAGTTTTGTCTCTTCATCTTCATTGGCATTGGCTTTGGCGACGTCGTCATAGCCTGCGTCCATCATAGTTTATGGGCTTGCGCCACCCCCCACAATCCCCTCACGTTGCTCACAACGTGCTTGCTTATTACATTTCTCTCAACTTTCATTTCCACTTTCGCATCGGCTCTGTGGGCGCTCGGCGCTTCGGGGCTGGGCGTGGGGCCGGCGCTTGCCCTTGGCTCAAGACATAATCACCGTAATAAATATTATATTAGTGAAGTTGTTGTTGTTGTTCTTGTTCTGACATTCTCATCTTGTTTTTTTGACTACCCTGTACGCATTGCAACTGTATCAAAAAAGGGTATATTGCAGTCGTGCAAGACTCCCAGGATGCTATGTACATATATTGCTGATCGGCTTCGATTATAATCGGATAGATAATTAACTAAGCGTCTTGATCTCAGAGATCATAAGGTTAAGGTTAAGGTTATATATATACACCTTTTTAAGAATTCGCAACATTGGAAAATGTTTAATTTTTGATTTTTGTTTGATTAACACATTTTAATATTAAGTGAGCCCGGATAATATGGAATATAATGTGGAACTGCAATAAAATGTATATAGTCTTCTATATGTACTCTATATGTCTGCAAGGGTATTCAAACATCGACTCCTGCAAAAATTGCAGTCCTTTCGCGTCATTAGTTAAATAAAAATTAAAATGACTGTAGGGCATCTGCTAGTCCGGCACTCCCCACTAGCGCATGCTTATTTATTCTCCGCTATTGTTGCTGCTGTTTGTTAGCTGATGTTTTGTTTCGCCTTAGCCTTTTCTTTTCTTATGCTTTATTTTATCCTGTTGTTCTTTGTTTTTATCTCGCAGTTGACATTTGATTTTGCCGTTGACTGCAAAATAATTTAAAAGGGACGGCTGCCCTGGAACTATTTACTTAAACAATGATAACAAGCGGAAGGCTTAAAGCCCTGCGTATTCTAATTGCACTTAAAGGGACCCAGGACCCAGGACCAAGGACCCAGGACACAGAACACGGGACAGGATTTACTCATAACACAGCAGCAATAAAACTCAAATGAGCTCTATGGCGACGCAGCTACAGCAAAATTTCATTTTATGAAATTCTCTCGCTGCTCTCAACTCGTCAGCATCATCATCATCATCGTCATCATCATCGTCAACTTCATCTTAGCAACTCCAGGCATGAGCACAAAAATCTGAATAACTGAGTTCCTGCCACAGACTGTCACGTCTTTGTGCCGCTTTCTTTTATTTGCCCAGACCCGGATTGAGGCCCAGTTTCAGGTTCAGGTTCAGGTTTAGGTTTAGGTTTGTCCATGGAGCCCATCATCAACACTCGCATCTCTTTACCTGACTTTGACTAACTAGCTCTTAACGCTAAGCGCCGCCTGGCAAAGGCCTCCAACTCCCCCGAAATCTGTATGCGTGCACTCAGAGAAAACCTGTGTACAATTCACACCGGCTTCAATTTCAACTGCATTCAGAGTAAACGTTAAAAGAACTTACATACTCGAAATATAGAGTTTAAACCTTCCCCGCTGATTCTCAGCCTCCATTAAGATCTCAAAAAAGCATTATGTATGCTTTTTTACAAATAAAAATAATTTACAATTTTTGTATTTACGAAAATACGAAATGTATATTAAATATTATTTTTGTAATCAAGACTGCAAAACGGTTTTGAATCGAACCTAATTATATTTGCTTAAACAATGGTTTAGTTTAATTTGGAAACTTGAAATACTTTTAAATTAAATTGAAAAATTTTAAATAAATTTTAACTTAAATTTTAAAATTTTTTTAAATTTTAACTCCCAACTGAAAAAAACTTAAAAAGGAAAATGTTTTGTTTTTTATAATAAGAACAATATAATTTTTTGAAACTAGATGTGGAAAGTTGGGTTCACGAACCGAACCTGAAGGCGGTACAGTTGTGAGCGTATTTAGAAATTTTCTTTCACATCTTTAGAAATTGTTGGGATTCAAAGCAAAACTTCCTCGACTAAGATTCTCTTGCACAGATTAAAAGAGGTTTCGAGAGGTTGACAAAGCTCGTACGTGATTAAAGCCGACAAGCTGTAAATACTTTTCGCCGAGTGTACACACCCACGCATGTGTGTGTGTGTGTGTGTGTGTGTAGAGTACAGCACCTGCTGGGCCCCATTGAGTGCAAAACGTGCTTTGTTTTGTTTCATACGCATTACGCGTAAGTCTTGTACACATTTTAGCAATCCCCGCTGTGTTTATTACACCAGATTCTTCCCCTTCTGCGCGTTTATTCAGATTAGAAACTTCTTCAGGCGCCGACGGCCGGTTGACATCTTGGGATTACGACTTCTTAGCTCGCCGACATGGCCAACTTTTCAACTTTGTTAGCTCCTGTTCGACGTGCTAACAACGTAGATATATATATACATATATATGTATGTCTGTATGCGTATGTATGTACAGCCTCACACATACATATGCACCTGTACGGTCAACTGAATAACAAGACTGCGGTTTCGGATTTCGCTACGGGTTGCGTATACGCCCTGTTGTCTTAGCCGCAGGTCATGTGACCGCTCTATATACACGCATAGGTTGGCTAATGGTTAACCGACTCCAATCTATGGCCGAATACTAATATTGATGCACACACACACACATACGCGCACGTGTGTGCGTGTGTACACTGGAAAATGTCATGGGGTATCACGTACGCTCTTAAATCTCACATTAATTCGAACGTTTTTCAAAACGATTTATGCCAAATAAATTAAAAAACGTACAATATCAAATACAAATTGAAAACGAAACGTTTTCAAATCGACAACGAACGTGAGAGCAAAGGAAATATGGAAAATAGGTTCGGGTGTAACCGACTCGTTTGCAATATAACAGCTTAAAGCAGTCGAAAACGGTTTTAGGTAATATTGTTATTTTGATAGTAGATACTGGATTTGTCGACTTGCCACGCCCCCAATGGCGTATACCAAAAAATATGTGCGATCTCTAAATAATATATATCGATTAAATCATTTTAACTGGCACGCACAGAACCAAAACACTTCGTTCCGCATTGTAAACAGAGTATACCTAATAAATGCACATTTAAAAGCAACGTTTTAAAATCTTGCCCATTCGCATTCCATTCGAAAAGCTGCGCCAAGATATTTTCAAAGCCAGCACAAACGAAATTCATATACAAATTAAAAGCATGAAATTTGTTATTCTCCTTTACCTATTACGAACTATTTCAATTCATTTTGGCTTAAATAACAATCCCGTAAAAGGTATCAAAATAGTTTCAGTTTTAATATTGCAAGACAGAAAGAGAGAGGGGGAGCGAAAGAGAAAGCGTAGCTCTGATGACACAAAAAGGAAATTTAATTAGTTTGGGTTACGACTAGAACGAAAGTAGTTGAGTGGAAAAATTCCATTCCATTCGATATTCCATTCCAGCCAATAACATTCGCATACGTTGAAAAACAGCACAAAAGTCATTCAAATATATCCATTTCATAAAAAAGTTTGCTATCATTTTTTTCATTCATTATTTTCAAATGCAACGCATTTTTATCACATTGGATAATATTGGTTTTTTCAGTAATTAAATGTATCTAGGGTATTTTTCAGTTAACCACACATCATACCAATTTCAACTAATTTTTCAAAGGTACGAATTCCTTTTATTGGAAAAAAAAACACTTTAATTGGGGAAAAATAATTATTGTTTCAATTGAATTGCATTAAAATAATAAATGGATTTAATTGCTTTAAATTTATAATTTCAACAAATTTTTGTTTTATTATTTTTCGCAAATTGTTAACAAATATTTTAGCAAGATTTATGCACAATTCGGAAACTTGATCTGAAAAAAACACGGCCTTTAAGGCATAATTAAATTCATTTGCACAACGACACATTATTAAATTTGACTATCATGTTGAATTTAGTCTAAAAACAAGCAAATAAACTTTATGTTTTAAATTTGTATGTAAATAGCTTAGAGTTTGAACGCATTCAATGTTTGCATGTGTATGTAAGTGTGTATTGTATGTATGTATTTTGTGTATATAAGAACGCCAACGTTGCGTTAAATGTTTGTTTAACCAAAATATATTAATGTGAGTTTTATATAGATGCAATCAGTTATTCACATCACATTAATCAACAATTTATATTTTCGAAAGTTTGATGAGCCACCTCAACCGAATTACATTTGAAATTAGTTAAGACAAACACAATTTCCCAGAAGGACACAACGGGCGAGGGGCTTTGGGGGATGGGGGCGACGATTTATTGAGGAGCAATTCCCAAAAAAAATATGTGAAAAGTTTTTCTTCATATTCTTCTTAACAAATAGATAGAGAAAAGAAAGAGACGAGAAGTAGACGAGATTTTAAAATGTCTGAAGACATCTAATCTATCTTTAGGAACGGGAAAGAGTAAGAAAGCGAATAGGACACAATTTAAGGGGAGATAGAGAGAAATGGAGATAAAGAGACAGAGAGAAGTGCTAAGAGATATAAAGCAGAGAAAGAGAGGGACAGACAAATAGAGAAAGAGACAGAACGAGGGAGAACGAGAAAAGCAGCTTACAAATATATTATGTATTATGAGAAGTACATTTTGGGTTCCGGATGGAAGTACATCACAAGAGTAAACTAATATTTATATATCCACTTTATTCTCACTCAAGCTCAAGTTGTTAAATATCAGACTTAAAAAAATGTACCTAATCTAAGAAAATTTGTACTTCCATTGTTTCCTAAATTAAGTAGGGATATTGCTTCTAATAATTATTTATTAATAATTATTTTGCGCTCATTTCAAGTCTTAAGCTTAACGCTTCATTTTAAGTTCGAGTATCAATTATAAGTCAAGTATGAATAGCACTTAATTTGAGAATATTGAAGATGGAAGAGTGCTTGAAACTGTAGAGAGAAAATGAAAAACAGTTTAAATCCTATTCCGGTCATATGAGCGTTGAGAATGCTTCAAAAAATAACTTAAAGGAATTTTTATTGTTGCACTCCCCACTACACAAGGACAAAGGGAGCCGCTGGGCACCAGGTTAAATGTCCGGCACAAAGCACTGCGAATGTTTGTCGCCGAGGAAATGGGTCCATAAAATACAAAAAAAGGACTCAAATTGAGTGAGCTGCCGGCGCGGATGCAGCGGCAAGTGAATAAATCTCCGGGCCACTTGAGAACTAGTTTTCAAAACTAAAGCTAAAAATAAAAAAAAATGGAAAAAAATACAAACCACTTTTACACTTACCCGGTTTAATTGTTTGTATAATTCATATTCCCAAAATCAGCTAATGCGATTAGATGCGCTTAGATGTGGGCTGCGGCGAATTTTGCATGTGTTATCCTTTTTTGTTTTTGGAACCTCACAGCACTAGCACTTGTTTGCATTCCATACATACACATATATATATACAATATATAATGTTTATATATACTTGTATATTAAAATTAAAAAAAAAAAAAAAACATTAACACAAGAAAAAAATCAACGCAACTTGTTTATTTTTACGCGCCTAACTTTATTTGCACATTTCTTTTGGGGTTGTGGATTTCAACGAACTTGTGCTTTTAGCCACATATTTGCTTTGCCCAGCACCCTGTTTATCCTTTTTTGGTAGCCAGCCAACGCGCAATCCGGCAAATCTTTGGTTGCGCTCAGTTCGCAGTTGTAAGTGCTTCACAGTTAGGCGGACACAGGAGGCGACACAGACGCCAATTCAATTGAATGTTCGTTGGCAGAGCGGCCAGCACGTGGGCATCGCTTATCCTTGAAAACAGTAATGAACTGTCGTTCGCAAAATTACAGAGATATTGCGAAGCATCCAAATGAACAGCTTCGCTGACTTTGAGTGGAAGCTCTCGGGAGGCTGCACACTCAACTCTCCAATTGGCCACTCGCTCAAACGCTGCGCTCTACTCACCACTGCTGTCCCCGGCGGGGCTTGAGTGTCCCAAAAGCTCCATCAGTGCTTTGTGCAGAACTTCCCCTTGCTTGAGCGAGTGCTGAGCAGGGTTTTTTTCCCTATAAAAATATTCCTAGGGAAATCCATTTGAAAGAACAACAGTAGGTTATTTGCGCATAAATATTTCCTGGGTAATTTTCCTGCTATAAAACCCTTTTATCGTTTTTTTCTTATTTATTCCGGTCAAAAATGTCTGTGATTTTAGTGTAAGATAATCAAACTTAAATACGATAATAAATTCAGTTATCTGTCTTATTTATACCGGTTAAAATAAAAACGTCTTCGATTTTAATGGGATTTTAATACAAGGAAATCAAAATGCACTTATAATAAAACAAACGACATATTCGAATAATTTGTCGTTGCTGTTATGACTTTCTTACATTTTTATTATTTTCTTTGCAATCCGAGATGAAAACTTAAAGTTAAATAACAACATTTACTTAAATACCTATTATTATTAATATCCCAAACCTATTAATATCCCAAACTTGGTGCATTGAACATAAAAGCCTTTTGCAGTTAAGCGCCTCATATCGGCAGACATTTTTTTGTCATTTTCTATGACTATCAAAAAAGTTAACTGCGCCATCTATGAAAAATTATTCCGAATTAGGTAGCAATTTTTTTTTGTACTGTGTAAGACCGTTTTTTGTTTTGAGCGTGATATTTGTGAAATTAGAAAAACATGTAAAACAAAGAGCGTAATTGGTGAAACATTGGTGTGAATTATGTAGAAAAATAAAATTACATTAGCTGCCTTTTCGGGATAACTGCCGCTAAAGTTTGTGCAAAGTACTCGAGGCAGCTAAAGAAATTATATTGTACATTGTTGCTTGCATTTTTTCCCAAAAAGGACTTTAAGATTCGTTCAGTTGGTGTCTTTGCTGAAAAGTGTTTAGATCTCTGCTCACCGAGTGCGTGCACTGGCTAAGCAGAGAAAGGCATCTTTCGACAAAAAAATTAAGCAAATACACAAGCCACGCGGCTTGTACCCAATAAAAAAGCCAAGAAAGGGTATGCTGAAGTTTTCAAAATGTATTTAACTGGCGTGACGATTATCACAGCAAGAGACTTCAAGCTTAGGTACAAGGTATAGGTATATCAGACGCAGAACGTAAATCATACTATCGATTATTTTTAAATTAATTTATTTTATTTCTTAAACTCTCTTGTTTAATTTTATTTTATATAGCTTTATACATTACAAAATTTTAAAATTTTAAAATTTACATATGTATGTACACATGTACAGATACACTGCATTAATTATATTTACAATTTCTACGAATATTTATATATTATATGTATATATGTATAATTGGAGTTCAGATTATAAGTGGCAGGTCGCCAATCGAGCGTGATGCAAAGCCAGTTTGATGCCGATACGGCAGCCAAAACTGCAACTAAATCAATTTAATGCTGCATCTTATTGGCATTCGGCAGCGTTAAAACGCTGCCTACACGACGGCGATCGAAGAAAGGTTCCGGTTCCTCCAGCACCCCAATTGCGGTGACTGCAGCAAATCCGCCATCGCCGGGATTATCACTCAACTTGTGTCCGGCCTTTCGCAGGTAATCGATAACCTCACTCTTCACATCCGCCTCGTAATCGATGCGCATCGGTATCAGCTGGTGATGCAGTCGACCATCATTGACCGCCTGTGTCATCGTCTCATGGCGTATGAGATACTTCATAATAACCTAAAAGAAAGCAAAACCATTTATTATTATTTATTACAATTGGGCATTTAGGGTTTTTTTAAGCCTACTGAATAAATTATTAATTTTTGTATTCAAAATCTATTACAAAATCTAGATATAGGTAAGGAGCATATGTAAAAACCGGCGATAATGCATAAGTAGCTCAATCTGCTTTGTTTAAAAGCAGATTTTAATATTTATAAGACAAAGCTTTTCTGAGAAATGAGCCTTTCTGAACGATTGGGATTTTTGTAACCGATTTATAAAATCAATGTTCACTTCACTAATACACAAAAACAAATCAGCTTCATCAACGCTGAAATAATCAAACATTCCGCTCCGATAAGCCTCAGCTCCGCTCTCTGTTAAGTTGGCTGCTCAAAGGCAATTATAAGGCTCCGTTAAGTTGGCTGTGCCTTTCTTCTTTCGTTCATATTCTATGTTCCATTTCGAATTCGATTACGTACCGTTGCCACGCTGGTTGTGATTTTGGTGCCGCCAGCAGCTCCGACCAGCATACGGACATCGCCATTCTTATCGACAATGATGGAGGGATTCATAGAGGACATGGGCCTCTTGTGTGGGTAAATGTAGTTGGCCGGGGAGGAGGGTACACCAAAGCTGTTAATAACGCCCGGCGTTGAGAAGTCATCCATTTCGTCGTTCAATATTATTCCCGTCTGTGGTGATGCCACCTTGGCGCCAAAGCTGCGAGACAGGAAATCGATTTATTAGTTATGTACGGTAACATTGTTACTGTGTCCCTAGCCCTAGGAAAATTATATATGTGCAAGAAAATAACGAGGTCAAAAATAGATTGGTATCGATTTTGAAAAAGTGCGAGAATATTCGATAAAACAAACTTGTTCCACATATTATACACAAATCTACATTTAAAATTGATTTATTGGTTATGTACAGCAACATTGGCTTTCGATTGCCTTAGTCGAAAAATGCCCGACTGTGAGATACCCCTCAATTTTGTGTATATAACATATTAATACAATTCTAGTGTCTCCAGCTCCGATAAAATGACGTGGTTAAAATCGATTTGTATCGACTTTGAAAAATTGGCAAAAAGATATAAAAAAAAAACGCATATTGAAAATATGATACATGGCCTAATCCAGTCAACTTACTGTTTCCAATGAGTACAGGGTATAAGAAAGTCGATCTATATACTCACTAGGTATTGATGGTGCTGGTTATCGAGATGGCATCGCCATTGCTCGCCAGCACATTCATGTGGGCGGTGCCGTGATCGGGCTCCACGGTGAAGTTGGCGCCGTAGTAAACGTAATCCTGCGAGGTCTTCTCATCGTTTATCAAGGCGCGCACGTTTCGCACGAGCTCCTCGCCGAGCAGCTTCTCGAGCTGCTCCTTAATGCTCGCCCCGTACTCTGGGTCGTTCTCATAGTCGCCCAAATTGGTGCGCTGTCCGTACGCATGCTTGAAGCTCTCGATGACGCGCTGCCAGTAAACGCCCTCATTGTCCGTATACAGCTCGCTCATCACGTTCAATATGAAGGCCAGCACCGGACCACTCGACGGCAGCGGCGTCGTATAAAGCGTGAAGCCCCCGGTCACATTGGCCGAAATGTGACCATCGCTCTCCCAGCGCACTCTGTGAATGAAGAACACTTTTGATGAGAGCGCAATTATAGAGATTCAATACAGTTCTGTATATCAAAGGGTATTATAAGTTGATCATATATGTATATAGTTGCTCTAGTTTCTTAGGTAGTAACATCCGGAACGGATAACTATAGCATATAGCGACCATAGCAACTTTTTAATAATGCATATATTTTAAATTAGTCAATCTAGAGGACAGATCATGATCAAAACGCCATCAAACATGGAAATCGGTGCAGTTTTGACATAGTTATGGGAGTTCGAATTATAGGAACTATGGATCCCAGAGTTTTAAATGTAAAAATATTTGTTTATTTTGTTTTTATGCTAATTGTGACAACCACAATCGATTAAAAATTTAAATTTCCAATTGAAAAGTTTGGAAATGTTTTTTTCAAAAATGGGTAAAAAAATTTGATAAAAAGAGTTGATTTTAAATGCAAAAAAAATCGGAAAACCCAATAATCTAAAAGAAACAGTTTTGCAAGAGTACTATTAGGTGTGAAAAAGTGCTGTAAAACGTACCGTTTCAGTGTTGACTAGCAGCACTGGTCAACTAAGCAACACTGTGACCCGTTTTGTTTACCATTTCATTTCACTTTCTACTATCAGCCTAAATACGATCTAAAGCCACGTTTCGATTCAGTGTTGACTAAAAACCCTTTCTATATAGGAATTCCCACTCAAGAACTGGATTCAATACTTGCTTGAAATTCTTCAGATCCTCCAGAGTTATGATGCCACCCAGCTTTTGGATGTCCTCCACGAACTTGACGCCCGTCTCGCCGCCATCGTAGATCTCCCCGGCCCCATTGTTGGCGATGCGCTCGAGCGTGTTGGCCAGAGCCGGACGCTTCATGTAATCGTGCTCCACGTACGGCTCGCCCTGCTCGTTGAGGAACATCTTGGCGAGCGCTGGATCACGCTTGATTTCGGTTAGCTTCGAGTTGATCGCGGCGGCCAGGTAGCGGGACACGACATGACCGTCGCGGGCCAACTTGATCGACGGCTGGAAGAGATCCTTCCACGGCAGGCGTCCGTACTTCTGATGCATCTCCCAGTAGCCGAGTATCTCGCCGGGCACCCCGCCGGCCAGTGCGCCCGTCACCTCCGTCTGGCCGACGAACATCTCCTTGTGGGCTGCCGCCGGCGCCGATTCGCGTGCCACAACCGTTTCCACCTTGCGGGTGCGGCGCGTATAAATGGTCGCCACAAAGCCGCCGCCGATGCCCATCGAATGGGGCAGCATGATGCCCTCACAGAGGAGCGTCGCAATGGCCGCATCCACCGCCGAGCCGCCCTCCTGGAGCATGCTGCCGCCGACCTCGGCACAGCCGATGCCATTGGAGACAACGGCGCCCGTAATATATCGTGTGTCCCTCGTTCTCAGTCCGAAGACGAGGCCGAGCGTCAGACCGGTGACCATCAGGGCAGCGATTGCGAGCCATGCAAGGCTCTTCTTGTTCAACAGCAGCCTGAAACACACACGGGAAAGAGAAGAACACACGCACACAGACGCACATTAGAAGTGGCCAGCTCGTTGGCAATTAAACAGGCGCCAAACCCAACTCAAGTGGATTCCCGATTGCGCGTCTATCAAGTGGCCGGCTCAACAATTCCGATTGGGGCTATCCGAGTTTAATTGCAGCTACTTCATTTATATATATACATATATGCACACATATATGGTATTTTCTTCCTGTTGCGGCGGCAAGCGAACACGCCAAAATTATACTCACTACGAAATACCCTTTGTTTTCTGGTTGAAGGTGCAGCGCACACTTTGAACAACAATTTCTATGGGAATTTTGTCGAAGCGTTCTGACCAAATACTTTTTCCTAAATACATATATGACATATCTACACATACATATAATATAAATATACTATATACACATAAAGGCCTATTCGGATTTTGACAGATGAAGTCCTTTTAAATAATTCCATTCTAAAGTCAATTAGTCTGATTATGTGTTCTATTCCATCGTTCCACTTACTACTTCAATTTCTTTATTTCAAGCCATATTATTGTATTTAACATTGAATGCATGTTTCATTCCGCCGTTCCCTCAACTATCAATTAAGCGTTTCATTTCATTATTTAAAATATTGAATGCGTGTTCCATTCCATCATTCCCTTGACTGCCCACTCTAAGTGATTCGATTATTGCATGAAAGATCAAATAAGCGTTCCATTCCATCATTCCCTTGACTACTTTTTTTTATCATTTGGTCATTTCATTGATAACTAATCGATAACCAATTGTATCAAATATTGCTAATTTATTGAAATTTGACGTAGAAATATTTAAAATTCAGTTAGCATTTTATTATCTAAATTGTATATATAAACGTTAATCTAAGTGAAACTAATTAAGTAATTATAATAAAAGTAAGTACTTGTGGTCTCTCAGTTATGGCCCAATTATATTTATTTATTAACAATCGATAAGAACAAAATCAATTCAAAAACAATCTACAAAAACATAACTGTGTACCCACATAAATATAAGGTTGACAAAATGTTTATCAGTCTGCAAATAATTCATGGCCTCTACGCGAGTCTTATTTGTCCAACTGCAATATTCTTATTTGTCAGGCAAGTCGGAGGCGATTTTCAAGTACCATGACATTTCAAACCTTTGGGCTTTGTCTGGCCATTCAGCTGGTCATTCTCGTAGTCCCCGCGCATCTGGGACGAGTCCAGTCCGTCCGGTTGAGCGCTTATCAGTGCACGCTTACTTATATATTTATGGCTTTTATTTTTGTTGTTGTTGGTTTTTGCTTTTGTATTTGTAAGATATTGCCGGTCGTAAAGATACGTGTTGGGGCTTTTAAACTCGACAGCGCTATTAACAAGCAATTTTCTATTATTAACGGCGATTTTTTATACCCTACACCCATAAACTAGACGGTGGGAGTTTCAATATATATTGTGTCAAAAGATAGGGTATTCGGCAGTTGTGCAAATGTCTGTGAAAGCCAGAAGGTGGCATCTACATAAGACCCCCTAAGGTATCTGCAAAACTGGTCAGCATCAACAGACGTCTATATAGATCTACGATCACGTCAACTGTAAAATATTAATTCTCGTATTCCATCATAGTTCAGCCTCGGGATTCGACCATATCTCAAAGATAATAAGAGCCAGAGACATCAATTTTTACGTTAAACTTCAACAGCTGTAATATACTAATTTGCATATATAACAGTTACCTCCATAGTACTTGAAACTAGAGCAGTATTTTTCTCTTTTTTACACGTGAATGCAAATTAAGATGCAAATTTAAGACGGGGCAAACACGGCAAACATATTAAAAATTAAAATCGAACTAGTAATATAAAGTTATATATAGTATTTTGTGCTTTGATAGCTGTTAGTTCGTATTAATAGACAATACTATAGACAATAGATAGAATGAATAAACTTCGCTCTTGGATTTATAGAACCGTTTTTCTGCGAGTACAGCGTACTTCGAATCTCAGCACAGGGTATTTGCCAGTCTGCTATGGCGCTATGGCGCTATGGCGCATTTCGTTGGTCTCTGAAGAGGTAAAAGTAAAAGTAGAGCACGCGACTAAATCCTAAAAAGCCGATGATACTCATAACTCTGATAATTGGGGGTTTCGAGTGCCCAGACAGTATCTGGTTTTTTTTTGGATTTTGCACGTCATTGCGCTAAGCGGGTCCCACTGTAAACATGATCGAGTCTCTGTGGAGATTAAGATCGACGAATTTCTGCAGATCATCGTCGAGCGTCACGTATGTTTTTGTCATAAATGTGGCTAAATGCATTATCTGGGCATATATTGTGGGTATATTATCTAGGCATATATAGTGGGTATATATACGTGTTTATGATACCAAACGATATTTGAACTTCGGTTTTAGGGTCTTTCGGTAGCCGTCGGTAGCATTTGATCAAAATATATCAATCGATATGGGCTATTTAGGGTAATTACACATCAAGTGGTCTAGTGGCATAGTATATATCCCTTATCATTCAGACCCCCTCATGTGAGACAGAAATCGAATAAGATACGAGTTCGAGCAATTGACAGCTCGATTCCAATATCTGCGATTTTCTCCAGAAATGCAACTTATCTTTATTAAGATCCATATCCAGAGTATAAAAGAGTGAAGAATAAAAATAAACACCCAAAAAAATGTGTCAAAAAATTGTGTAAAAGTACGTATACGTTTTGTAGAGCTCTATTATAGTATTGGCCCAAACCAGACATTAAGTTTTTATTGTTTATTTTATGCTTCAGTCAAAAATTTAGCACGCAATTAGCTTTCATTTTTTGTTCGCTTAAAATATTTATTTGCTTTAAAGATAAGTCGAGAATTCGACTACGTCACAGCCCTCCGTCTACAATTAGTTGGTAGGTGGAACCGTAGAACCGGTTGAAATATGTAATTGCTATCGTTAAACTGCTGACAATGGGTAAGTAACACCCTGCTAAGGGGCTTTCGGATTGTATTACACATATATATATATCTGCCATATCAGCTTTTCTGTCGATTACTATCTTGAGGGCTACTTGCGGGTTCGGTATCTGCAATGGTATTTAGGTGCCTTACAGATTTAGAGTGCTCACAAAATCAGACGAAAGCGAGTTATTCCGTCTACATATTTAGTTTGTGCCATTTCGGTTCGTGAACTTAGTTTTCCACATCACCGAACCTAGGTTGTGGTTCGAACCTTGGTTTGTCACATTATTATACATGTTAAAACAAAACTTATTATTTATCGTAAAATATTTCCTTTTTCTTTCGAAATTAGCTTGATTTTCGGCAACAACATTGAATCGATTCAAAACCGGATTCGACCTTCGTTGATAGTTCCAAACTACAAAAATATCGCTTTATTTTGGCACATTTGTAGACTCAAATTTCTCTCTTCTTCTCTATCGGCCTGCGCGATCAAGCCAATAATTGACAGCTTTCAACCAAGCGTGGATTATATTTATATAAACTTTGCTTTTTCGCTTTGTTTTGGTTTTTTCAATCTCTAATTTATTCAACCGTTTTGAGCGCAAAATAAAACATTTTTTTCATTTTTATAGCCAGCTACGTGCAATCGGGTCAGTGTCAATGTTAAGGGGAAAAACAACGTTGGCAGAAAATAAAGGAGAAAAACCATAAATAAATATGCATGACTATGTCACGTCTAATGATTAATAATTACATATTTCGATACCCTGTACCCATTGAAAATGTGAGCAAAAAAAGGGTCCAATGAAATTGTGCACATAAAAAAAACCCTTAAGCAATAATTAATAGTACATATTTTGAGTGTGTTTAGTTATGTCTGTCGATCTATGTCAACTCGTCCAACTTAGAGATTATAAGGAGGAGGGTTCTCAATTTGGTTTTTTGTTTAAATAAGCTGGGATTCGGATACAGGGTATCTCATAGTCAGACACGCCCACAGCACTCAATTGCCATAGTAAAATAGTTGAACAATACGAGCAAGCATTACCCTATGTGAAAGTGAACTCGAATATGTAAAATTCTAGATACAAACGATTATAATATATCTTGCATATACATATGTATATGTCCATATATATGGAAATATAGGATCTGCGTAAGGTTTGACGATAAAGATTGTTCATATTTAGAAGTTCTTGGCATATTGTCGTTGCGCTTATCTTAATCTTATCGGGGGCACAACACATATCCATAAATGACTTTATTTAGCTGCCCGTTAAGCGGCGCAATGATCCATTTAAATACATTTTTGAAGCAGATTGTAAATTTTACAGGCAGTACGGCTATATATCCACAACATACCCATACAAGCACATCTTATAGTGCCCAATAAAAATGATCCATAAAAGTGCCTAATTGCAAACTTACGACAAGTGCAAGGCGATAAGTTGCGAGCGCCTCGATAAAATGTTTAAACAACAAAGTCGGCTACCCGCTCTCCAGATAGCACCTTATTTCTATCTCACTCTCTCTCTCTCTCTCTCTCTCTCTCTCTCTCTCTCTCTCTCCCTCTCTCTATCTCTCAATAGTTTGGCGAAAAAGTACTTCCAATCGTGTTCACATTTCTGCGAACTTTGATTGCATGTAACTTCTAATTGGTATGAATGCTGCAATTGTAAACTGATCGACAATGAGTTACCCTGTCATTTTGGGAAACATCTTTCAATTCCAAACTAATGTTTTAAGTTTTATAACAACTTCTTTGAGAGTCACATTTAAATTTCTTCTTGATGTTATTTGAGCGTATTTTATTGATATAAATATCCCACGGAAGCAAAACTTTTTTCAAATTCAATGAAAATTACTTTGCCCGTATTTGTATTTTTTGCTTTGCTGTATTTTAATTTGCCACATATGACTACACAGTGGTTTTCCATGTAAAATTTACCTTAGCTATTATGCCTTACTTATATATATATGTTATTTATAGCTTCGATTGTTTCAATAAAAGTTTTAAGCACTTCAGTCTCCATGCTTGCAGCTGCTCAATAACACTGAGTAAGGGGCTTCTGACTAAACACTTTACAAACTGTGCGGCAGTCGTCTGGGAGTATAGGGTATTCAGTTGCAACACGGCTGTGATTGACTGTGGTACCAATACGTGTACTGTACATACAAACACTAGAAATATGTCAAATACCATTGTCAAGATCGCTTTTTTATTTCATCTTCCTCGTGCTGTTATTTATGGTAGAATTTTTTATGGTAGTGTTAAGTTGATAAAAAGCAAAAATGAAGCAAAAATCTGTTTTACAATTGAGATAGTGTTTATTTCTGCTACGTTCCGTAATTCGAAACGAATAACACGCGTTCAATTTCAATTAGAATTGCGTACAGAGATGTCTAAAGGTGATCCATGACTAATACGGTCACACTAAATCATTAATTTAGTAGGTTATATAAAACTTCGTTACAGTTGATCGGAACATTTAAAATCAAAAGTAGATGTAACAAATATAATTATTTTAATTCATAGTTCACATTCATATTAATCGCTTGATTTGAAATGAAATATTGATTCGTCTACTCTTCACTATGAATTTATCCATTTCTCAGAATGCATGACGCAAGCTGTTAACTCTTGAGTTCTGATACTGCAGATTTCATAATTATGGAACTGTATTTGATGGAACTAGATATACCTATTGGCCATTTGATAGCTTCAAAAAAAAATTAAAGCACTTACCTCATGTTTACAACTCTTAACTTTTCAACTAAGCGACTCAAAAATTTTACACTAGACTTTTAAAAGTTCAATTCAATGAAAACTATCACGTTCGAACATTGACCGAATTCGAAATTAAAAAAAACCAAATCAAAAAAATAAAAACATAAACAAAAACAATAGTTAAATAAATAAACACGCGCAAGCGTTGTTAAAATATTGAATTCGAGCAATAAACAAAACAATGTCGCGCTGCAGGAGCCGCTTCGAAAAGGCGCTGATTGCGAATTCTCTCACTTTCGCTGGCAGGGGGCCGGGGCCAAGCTAACTGAGCACCTGTCGCGTTTAACTTCGACTGAGATGTGGTGGAACGCACGACGCCGCATTACAACTTTGTTTCAATTCCACTCGATTCGATTCGATACGTTTCGGTGTTTTTTTTTTTGTTCTTTTTTTTTTTGCTATTATGTATATGCACTTTATTTAACTAACTAACTGTTCTTTATCGAAAGAGTAAGCAGCAGCACACACACACACACAGCCACAAGCAGTCGCTGAGAGCCGCTCATGACGTTACGCTCAGTATTTGAAATTAGTCGCGGTGTGAGCTTGCCGGAAAAAAACGAAAATGAAACTAAGCAAAAACGATGGCAATAGGTACATGATTTACACACACATCTGTGCGTCTGCATGTAAATATAACTATTTAAATATGTATTTGTTTCTATACAAACTATGCAAATATATATTGATCGAAGGCTTAAGCCGCGCTCAGCCGTTGTGAAGCTATCACATGTTCGGGTTGCCAGATGGATTAAATCTATGTGCAATACATAGAAAGGTGTATGTGTATGTATATGTATGTATATGTGTGTATATAGATGTGCTTGTAGTTGCTGCTAAAGCTTAACTTGAGCTTAATTAACAGCTGTTTTAGGTAGAAATGGGAGGGCGGTAGTCGGGAGAGCCCGACTAGGAGATACCCTGTACCCAGCTACGAGCTGCCGCAACATAACCTCATACTTTTGTGCATTCATACATATACAAAATCACATGAAGACACACATACACACTGTACTAAGCGGCTTCTTCCTCTTCTCTCAGCTACCACTACGGAAAGTTTTTTTTTGACCTTTTCCCGACATTCACATTATTTAAATGGAAGGCTGCATCTCTTAAATGAAATATATGCAAAAGAAACCCCGTTTTTAAAACGATATGTATCGACGTAACGGAGAAAAATATCGAGAAATAAATCAATAACTTATGTACTATAATTTGGTGGCTATTATAATCTCCGAGATATGCTGAAAACACGTCTTTAAATGGGGATATCGAAAAAAGATTTGAATTGGAAATCCTTTTTTAAAATCGATTATTATCGATGTAAATGAATTGGCTAGATGTTGAAATAAAATTATCTTTCTGCTCTATAATTTGGTGGCTCTGGGTCGTATAATCTGAGATACGAGAAAAATATTGGCTGAAAGGCGATATTTGTCGATGCTAAGAAAATAAAGTGATATCGAAAAAGATGATCGAAAATGCCTCCTGCTGCCTGTTGCGTACACTTGGACAAAACCATCATACCCTCATTCAAAGCACAGGGAACAAGCAGCTGAGCTGGCAGCTGCAGCGCTTTATGCTTGATGTTGACGCTTGCTGATAACACACACGGACACAACTACCTGCCTAGCTGCAGCTACACCATAAATCAATTGTTTTAACGGTTTCTCACTATAATTTGGCTTTAATTTGTTTCGCATGCAGATGCAAGTGCAAATGTTGGTTTAAATGCAAGGCAAACTGTTCACTTAACGCCAACTAGTTCGAACTACTCCAATTGCAAAGCGATTGTTTTTTTTGTGTTTGTTTGTTTGTTTTTCTTGTTGTTGTTTTTCTTGTTGTTGCTGTTGTTATTGTTGGTGGTGGTGGTAGTGGTGGTAGTGGTGGTGATGGTGGTGGTGATGGTGGTGGTGGTGTTGGTGGTGGTGTTGTGGATCTGCCCGTCGGATGGCGTTAGCGCCAGCGACCCAAGGGGCCGGCCACCTTGACAGTGTACTTGGTGGAGCGCCGCTTGGCCTTCTGCTGCTGCTCCTGTTCGATCATCTTGAGGGCAGCGGGCCCGAGGGCCACGTACGGCATATTCGGATCTGGGACGGTATGCAGCGGAATGGCGTGCCCCTTGGCCAGCCGTTGGAAGTTCGGCAACGGTGCGTTCTTCTTCTCGTGCGCGAGATCCGTGTAGCCCAGCTTGCGTCGCTGCTGCGGCGTTATCTTATTGCAGTGGCACATCTGATGGATGCGCAGCGCCCGCTCCAGATCGAAGATGCGGTCACAGAACTTGCACTGCTTGCCCGTGGGCACGGCCGTCAGCGCCGTGCTGCTCTGGCAGAGGCGGCGGCCGCGAAAGCGCACCTTGAAGTCATCATCGTGGGTGCGCCGATGCGCGCCCAGCAGCGACTTGATGTGAAAGATGGCGCCGCAGGAGCTGCAGCTGTATGTGGGCTTGTTGATGTGCTTCACGCTCAGCTGGCTGCGCCGGTGGGTGTTGACCATGTGCTGTTCGAACTCCTCCTGCATGGCGCCGCGCATGGTGCGCGCCAATTTGCTATCGTCGTCGTCATCGTCGTCGGCCTCCTCGAGGATGTCGCGCGGCGAGAGGCCGTTGCGACGCGGCGACTGCAAGTACCCTGCAAAGGATTAGCGCTGGTTAATACCGCTGCGATCACGTCCGCGCCAGCGCACACTCACTGGGTAGGATGTCACTCTTCTGGGGTTCCAGGCCCACGGCGTCCTCCTTCAGCTTCAGCTGCGAGCACTTCTTGTGGGCGTGCTTGCGCCGATGGTGGCCAGCGCTGGTGCTCTCGCTGGACCGCTGGCCGCGTCGTCGGATCGCCCGGGTATTGGACGAGACGCGATTCGATTCGGACAGATAGGTGAGTTTGCGTTCGACCGCCTTGCGGGCGTTCTCAACGTCCAACTCCAGGTTGTCGTATGTCTGCATTTTGCTGTTGCTGTTGCGCTGATATTGTGCGGATTTGTTTTGTTTCATTTTGATTTGTGGTTATTATTTAATGTTGTTATTGTTGTTGTTATTGTTGTTGTTGTTGTGCTGAACTTTGTGGCCGGCAAAGTTCATTAAAAGTTGGTAAAATTTTTTTTTAAAATTTCTTCGTAATTATTTCACTTCCCCAAGTGTAAAATATAAACTGAAATTAAACAATACGAAATAAAATGCAGCGCATGTTGAATTTGATTTTCAAAATATGTTGCAGTGTTCAAAAATGCCGCACAAGCGATTTTCGTTGCGCTTGACAAAGTACAGATGGCGCTGCTCTTCTTTATTGTGGCTCTCAGTATTTCTTATGTAGTATTTTTCTGAATCTACCAAACACACTTGCATGCGAAGTGAATTTAGCATGAACTTTATTTCAACTTTTTTATTGCATATGAGTCGAATCAGACGCATGTTTTGTGAAGCTTTTTCCAATATAACGTGTATATCGATATACGCTTTTGACTCTGTGGCTACGTTACGTGGCTCTTTTCGCGTTAACGTTACTCTTTTTTGCGCTAACGTGCTCTTGTTATTTACGTGCCTGTTACTTACGGCTGGCCGCGTGCATTTTTTTTGGCAGCTCCCACAATATAGCAATTGGACAGCCCGCGCGAAGTTAACAAAAAAAAAATCGTGCGATTACACAAATTTTGATTTTGCAACGACAAGCTGCGTGAAAAGTTCGCTATTAAATCAAATTCTCGTGCGTAGTGTGGTACTGTTGTTATTGTTGTTGGTGCTGTGGCATTTGGAATATGAGTGATACGCGTGAACAGATTTTGGAACAAATTAAAGTGCAAGGCGATCTCGTGCGTCAACTGAAAGCGACGAAGGAGTCCAAAGAGAAGGTCAGTACAAAAATACACATAATACATGCAGTGCATGTGGTTCATATGTATGTATGTGTGTGTGTGTATGCATGCAGTCAGCAGCATTTTCAGTGTGTACACACACACACGCTCATTTACACATTGTTTTGTGTGTGTGTGTGTGTGTGTTACGCTTACCATGCTTTTTTTTTTAACCCCATGCATGTATACATATGCAGATATATATATCTAGGTATGTCTCCTGTTGCACTTCCATCATATAAGTAGACATGTAATGTTAATTATGTATTTCATCAGCCGCACATTCATACGAACATTCATATAGCATGCAACACCCGTCACCCGCCGCCCGTTGCCCGCTCTTGCTGCGTTGGCAGCTTCTCATTACCGAATTTTGAAGCTCTGTAATTAGCTTGCATGTGTACATAACAGAGAGCTTAATCACCAGTGGCAACAACAAAGCAGAACTTTCACATTCGAGTTGCCATTATTGTTGTATTTGTATTTGTATTTGTACTTGGATTGCTCGAAAATCGTGAATCAAAGTTTGGTCTCTCTGTCACTCAAGCGGACCAAGGCAAGCTTTTTGACTATTACCTACCCCATCTCCCCTCTTCATCTCGAACTCGGTTGTTGGTTTTGCCCCTTTTTTTCCTTCTTCAAAATGCTTTGGTTGTTGTTGTTATTGTGATATTTCGTACCCATGACCGAGTGACTGGCCAAGCACAGTTAAGCAGCTAAAACCGGCTTAGCAACAATTGACGCTGCCTTCACGAGAGGTCCGTGCGTCAGCGGAGCAGCAATTGTTCCGCTTAATTGCTATTTTATGCGTTCATTGCATTCAAGAGCACGGGGCATCAGCTGTTTTTTGCAGTCGTTACATATTGATAACATATCGATAGTAAAGAATCGATTTAAATGAACAATATATGTTAATTAAAATTGTTGTAGGCGTATATACCTATACTTTGGATACATTACTGGTAACAGAAAAAAGAAGAAAAAAAATACATTTATTTTTTTAACAGCTTCAGGCGAAATGTTTGTAATTGAGAGAATTTGTCCTATATCTGCATGTAAATTGTCCTTGAATTTGCAAGGCCGTCGCGGCGTCGCTTTTGCAGTGATCCAGTTTCGAGTTTCGATTTCGAATTTCAAGTGTACTAAAGTGTCAAGTGTGTGTGTGTGTGTGTGGGAGAGAGAACATGATTCATGCCAAAGGGCCAAACAAGTTAAGAAACGAAAACAGGTCATGACCGGCGGTCAAAAGAACGCAATAATTTTGTATAGCGTTGGAATTTTTATTTCAAAAGACCTTTTTTCTTTTCTGCACACACACTCACACATCTAACACGCGCACACATTCACACACACACGCACACACACACACACACACACACACATGCATTGTTTATTTGTGCATTTAACAATTTCACTTAGTTTCAAAATCTCAGAGTTGTAAGACTAAGAAAAAGCTAAAGTAAAATAAACAACTCTAATCGGTTTTTGTTTTTTATTATTGTTGTTGTTGTTTATTAGGTTTGCAAAAACGTTGTTGCCAAAAATAATTAAAAGCAGTCAAGTAAAAAGCGAAAATTATTAAAGCAAAAAGTAAAAGACAAAGCGAAAATGTTGCGTTCAATTGGCCGCCAGTGGCGCTGTAGTGTTGCGTTTCAGTGCCCATGCCATAGCCATGCCCGCCGGCAGCTGCCGCTGGCGCCATCTAGCGAGGGGCGCGCGATGTCAACAAGCATTGGACAACAATTGAAAGCACAACAACAACAACAATTACAAGAACAACAACAACAAATGCATAAGGTTAGCATCTAAGTGCACTATACAAACACCTGAAAAATTAGCCGCAAATCAATTGTTCTCCATTTTGGATTGATTGCAGATCGATGAGGAGGTCTCACGGCTATTGGCCCTAAAGGCCAAACTGGGCGGCGATGCGCCCTCCGCCAACCAAAAGTTCACCTTGAAAACGCCAAAAGGTACGCGCGACTATGCCCCACAGCAGATGACGCTGCGGCAGGGTGTGCTCGACAAGATTGTGCAGGTGTTCAAGCGGCATGGCGGCGAGGCCATCGATACGCCCGTCTTCGAGCTGAAGGTGAGCAACGTTTGGAATGTGCCGAATATGTTTCACATCCGTTTGATTATTTGTTGAATCGAAAACGTACTGAACTAACCGATTTTATTAAAAATTCCAGGAGGTATTAACTGGCAAATATGGCGAAGACTCGAAGCTCATTTACGATCTGAAAGATCAGGGCGGCGAAATCTTATCGATGCGCTACGATTTGACCGTGCCACTGGCACGCTATCTAGCCATGAACAAGATATCGAGCATCAAGCGTTATCACATCGCCAAGGTCTATCGCCGCGATAATCCGGCCATGACCCGCGGACGTTATCGGGAATTCTACCAATGTGATTTTGATATTGCCGGCACCTATGATCCCATGCTCGCGGATGCCGAGTGCGTTAAAATTGTTGCCGAAGTGCTGGATACTTTGGACATTGGTGACTATCTGATCAAGCTGAATCATCGCCAGCTACTCGATGGCATGTTCGAGGCATGCGGCGTGCCAGCCAGCAATTTCCGTGCCATCTGCTCGGCGGTTGACAAGCTGGACAAGGTAAGTCCCGAATATATGTATATGAAATCCTCGCTTTCGATTGTGTATGAACATATTGTTGCTTCATTGCAGTCACCCTGGGCGGATGTGCGCAAGGAAATGGTGGAGGAGAAGGGCCTGGATGGCGCCACTGCCGACAAGATTGGCGAGTATGTGCGTCTGAGCGGCGGCGCCGAGCTCGTCGAGCAGCTGCTGGCCGATCCCAAGCTGAAGGCGGTGCCCAATGCCGTCAAAGGACTCGAGGGCATGCAGCTGCTGCTCAAATACTGCTCACTCTTCGGACTGGAGCAGCGCATCAGCTTCGATTTGAGTCTGGCGCGTGGCCTCGACTACTATACGGGCGTCATCTACGAGGGTGTCCTCAAGGCGGATCCAAGCGCACCGGGATCACCCGTTAAAAAAACACAGCAGCCAGTGCAGAACGGCGAACAGCAGGCGGGGGGCGAGCCGGGCGGCGCCGTTGGCTCTGTGGCTGGCGGCGGTCGGTATGACAATCTGGTTGGCATGTTCGATCCACGCGGCAAGGCTGTGCCCTGTGTGGGCGTCTCCATTGGCGTGGAGCGCATCTTCTCTGTGCTAGAAGCCAAATTTGCCGCCAGCAAGGTGAAGTTGCGCACCAACGATGTGGAGGTGTACGTGGCCTCCGCCCACAAGGGTCTCCACGAGCAGCGACTGCGCGTGCTCAACCAGCTCTGGGATGCGGGCATCAAGGTGAGTGCGATGCCAATAATTATTAACAATAGAGAAGCCAATTAGGCCAATTAATCTATGCACAGGCGGAGCACTCCTACAAGCTGAATCCCAAGCTATTGGCCCAGTTGCAACACTGCGAGGAGCACCAAATACCCTTGGCCATCGTCCTGGGCGACGCCGAGCTGGCGCAGGGACTCGTCAAGCTGCGTGAGGTGAACACGCGGCAGGAGTCCAATGTGACCCTGGCCGAGCTGCCCAATGAGATTCGTAGGCGCCTGCGGGAATAGTTTTGATCTTCAGATATATGGGAATCCTCGCATCGCTTCGATATTACAACCGTTTTTTTTTTTTCCTAATTTATCAATGCATCAACTGTGTTTTTTTTTGTACGTTTTGTATTTGCTCTCGTCTGCGGCGCCGTCAAACGGAGACGTCCATGTGCTACTATATTATATGAACCTACCATTTAATTGTAGGAATAAGTTATAGCAAATTTATACCAAAACTGGAGACTAAAAATAAACTGCAACCGCATTCGCATTTAAACAAAAGACGAACCATATTTATAAATACAACGAAATGCGTTATTCAATTTAAGGTTTTGTTTATTCTTTGAATATATGTACGTAAATATGTGTGGAGAGATTTGAGCCTAAACAAACACGAGAAAATTCGTCTTCGGTTTGCCGAAGATTTAATACCCTAGCAGACATGCGGCTGTGTGCAATATATATGCCTTTGTTTCGCAAGCTATATATAATAATGTATTAAATACTCTGATGTTAATTGGATTTTTAAAACACGGTGAAGCAATTAATGAGTTTAGTTGTTGTTTTGGGGAAACACAAATAATGTTCATATAAGAACTTAATCTTTGACCGATTTGTTTTTTTATGACAGCTAAAATATGTAGCCCGATGTTATTGAAGTTTTATTCAAATTTTGGAAGCATGAAGATTTTTATTGCAAAGTTTGTTTTAGATATTTTGATACACAATAAAGTGGTTTATTTAAGAGCTACATTTTTTTACCAGCTCCTGAACTTAAAGCTCGGATATATGCCACGTATTATTAAAATAGATAATATAAATTTCATAGCAACAGACAGACAGACGGATCTGGCTTTATTTATTCAGTTCATCGTACTGATTAACAATATAAATAGATGTTTTCTTTAATACGTTTCGTTTAAAAATTTGAATAGCCTTTGATAAATTGCAAAGTGCTTAATTTGAAAACAAACGCCTCGCGTATCTCAATTTTGTCACGAAGTATATGTATTCTCTTTCAGCATCAACAGTCGATCCTCAAGTCGTCGACTGGTATTCAATTTGAGTCTGTTTTTGTACAATTTTAAACAGTTTACAGAGAATTGTTGCCCAACCGACACCTTTCCACTATTTGTTCAGCCAAACAAAGATTATGCGATAGTTGTAAATTTCAAAGGTGGTCAAGAGAGTCCGACTAGATAGTACCCTGTACTCACTTCCCAATTGCCGAAACAGTTCTGCCTATATGTGGAACGAATCAACTCAAATACTACTTTAAAACTTTACATATTGATTTTACTATAATGTGATCTTATGACGTAAAGCACTGCGACTTATATTACTTATTGCGTGTTTTTCTCTCTTTCTTTGTCTCTGTTTCTCTCTCTCCCTGTTCCTTCTTCTTAGCCTCTCTTACTTTTCCAATTTCTCTCTTTCGCTTTCTCTTTTATTCTATATTCCCTCACTCTCTCTTAATTGCTTTTCCATGTCACTCTCCCTCTCTCTCTCTCTCTCAGTCTCTATCTCTGTTTTCTCTTTTTTAGTCACTGTCTCTTTTTCCCTTTCCTTACTTCTCTGTTAATTTCTCGTTATTTACTCTTCTCATATACTACTCTTGTAAATATCGCCTTTCTATTCGATTTTCAATATTTTAAGTAAGGTTTTTTGTTGTTTTTGGTATGTGATGTGCATATTATGGTATAAGAATATTCTACTCTCCAATTGTTCTGCTCTCGCACTGTGGCAACGACCAGGTGAGGGTGGCGGGGGGAAGGTAACAGGTAAATGTATAGCTTGTATTAGGTGAATACTGCACTTGATTAGCTGCAATAATTGGATGTTCTTATCTTTGCAGTGTTTGCCACACGACGTTCAGCGGGCGAAGGCTACGTTCCAGCAGCAGCAACAACAACTAATAGATATATCTGAGCCACAGGATGCCGGAAACACTGCCAGCAACGGCAACGGTGAGCGCCAGCAGCATCGACTGCACAGTTGCGGTGCTTAAGGTGCCCACGCCCACAATGCAAATGCCGCAGGCTTGCAATCTGCAGAGTCTGGGCCTCATTATGGAGCCGAACAACATCAACATCGAGCTAAATCCCGCAGCAACAACGTCTGGCTTCAAGGTGAGTGCGCAGTCAATAGAATATGATGTGTGACCAACACATTATCGCAGCGAACCGAGAACTGTGAGCAGAATGAACACGTAGAGTTCATGTACAGCTGATATTAACACTAAATTTATTTATCCGTCCGTCCGTCCGTCCGTATGAACGCACTTTGTTTCGTCGCTTTTGAAGCTAGAGACTTGAAACTTGAAATATATACTCGCATATACCCGCGTCAGATAAAGCTATACGATTTTTTGGTGACCCTCTCGATAATATAAATTAGATAAATCGATATTTCTCCAAAATAACAATAATTAAGACAGTTTTCGACTGTTTAAAGCTGTTACTATACAACATTACCAACCAACTTAATTGGTGTGACTTAAAAACAATAACATTGACTTTAAAAATAATATGCTACCTATAAATTATTGTAAATATTATTTTCCACTTTTAAATATTATATACAATTAACATGTTCCCTATTTGTTCCCCTGTCAAAAATGCTACCTTTTTCGATCATTTTATAAATAAGATCTATGGGCACGTTTTATGTATTAGGTAAGGCCTTTGTTTATAAGTATATCAAGACACATTTTCACATTTGTGAAAGGGTTTCAAATTCTAGACACCCTTTACGAGTTTTTGTACAATTCTATAGATTTCGGGAACAACTCGATAATGCTTCAAGACTATTTTGGTATTTTATCAATCCCACTTTGTTTTTAGTTTGAATACAAATCGGGAATATTTTGAGAACGAATCGGGATAGCTTTGAGCGCATTAAAGTGTTGCTTCAATTATATTTCGTATTTAAGCTCTTAATATATGTGTTCAAGGGAGCAAACGTTCTTAAGTAATCCCGAAAGCAGACTATATTTAAGTATTTTGGTATTAAAAACAACGTACTTCAATCAATTATTATTGGGACAGGCGGAATTCCGGCAGGTACATACTTTTAATAGAAGCAAGAAAAGTGTTGAAACTTACGCATTCTTAGACATACCATTAATATTTTTGGAATCTGTTAATGGTAATGAAAATTGCTGGGGAAAGTCAAAAGCAAACTACGCCCTAATACTGAAATGTCCATGTGAATGGGTAACTTTTAAAAAGTTGTATACATTTATTTAGCAAAGATATGTTCCAGAGGGGGCAGCTGGCCCCCAATGTGCATAGTGTACACTTATTTAGTCGTTCATTTTAATCCTTCCGTATGAACGGAGGGCTCATCGGCGACGGGTCTCTTTTCGGGCTCGAGTAGCCAGCTGATTGTGTGATAAATGTGATCGGCTAGTGCGATCAGGGGCTCGTCTAGACTGGGACCGAGCAGGGTAGGCGACATGTGTGCCTCATTCCGGAACTCGATCGGCTCATTCCGTCCGAATGCCACCCGTACAAAGCAACGGCCAATATCGCGCAGTTTATGCATTAATATGGCGGGGCCAAGTACCACATTGAAGCGTTCGGACATCAGCCTTCTTAGACGATATGCCCTGTAATGAGCAAATATTTGCTGGCACTGCGACATCTCTTGCACATCGCTCTCGCTATCGGAGTTAAGCAGATCGCCAAACCGGAAGCACTCGGTGATCGCGGAACTCTCGGCATCGGATGTCTGCGGAGTGTCCGAGAGCGGCAACGAGTCTTTCTCGTTGCCCGGCTGCCCGTCTTCCACATAATCTCCAGAGCCCCGTCCTCCGTGCTCCGCTTCTGTGCAGACCGATTTCTGCTCTATAGCATCCTGCTCGTTGGCCGACTTGCAATGATCGCGTGTCGGCTTCTCGACGCGCACCGAACCCCGTTGGCCGGCATTCATATCGAAGCATATCTTTCGCACGGCGCTCCTGATCACCGTGTGGTTGATCTTGGTCTGGGAATCGTTGGATACGAACACCACAATCGAGTTGCCCTCCGGCATCGAGCCTTCTGCTTCTGTGAGCTCCCCAACGCGCCGACCGGAAACTCTCTCCAACTCCTTGAGTATCTTTTCGTTGATGTATTTGCTCATCGTTCTCGCTGGATTTCGTAAAACTTTCAATTTGGCCAATTTAAAAAAGTACACAAAATTATTAAAATTTAAGACAAAAAATTGAAATTCAGACTGATTCGATTGAGTGTGAAGTGTGAAATGAAAACTGAGAAACTTATTCAGTTAGACACAAACAAGTTTGAACGTTACAGTCGGGTGGAACCGACTGCGAAATACTCGTTCTCAGTAACAGCTTATTATTATTAATAAAAATTAATTATTGTTCCTTTGTTGGGCGCGAGTAGGCCTGGCCAATATTTAGCGGAAATAATCAGAAACCTGGTTGAAAAAATTGGCGACTCTAGCTCTACAATTTTAGGAGATATAGATTTTTTCGGGCCCGGACCCGCCCCCAAGGAATATGGACTTTATCGATTTGCCACGCCCCCCCTGGGTGTGTGCAAAAAACTCTGTGTGCGATCTTTAGAGGCGGTCATCAGTAATCTGTTTGCAAAGTTTTTATGCATCTAGCTTTAAAACTGAGGTAAATATATCGAATTTAGTGGATTGCCACGCCCCCAGTGAGCATAGCCAAAAAATCTTAACACGTTAGTCCTTAACTCCAACTCCTTTACACATTACAATTTCAAAACAGGGTATTTGCAAGTCGTGCTAATGTAACAGGCACAAGGCGGCAAAAACATACTTAGATGCACAGTTAAAGTGTTCTAGTCAGGACTGCCCGACCATGAGATACCCTGTGAGCAGCTCCGAGCCGAACAGCCGCACTCTATGGGAAATGAAAAACTGAATAACTTCCGCGTTTATTTATTCAATATTTAGTTATAAGTATTCCAAATTTTAAATCTCTTGCTCTTGTCTCTGAGTCTCTGAGACAGACCATTTTGATTGTTGTTGCCTTGGTATACTACGGAATCTGAGATGCATCCATTATACTCTTTCTTATTCCTTTTTTAATGGATAAAGGCTATAAATACAAATATACTGTCCTTATAAACTTTAATTTCCTCATAAGCCTTGACCCCATTTTCGTTGCATTTTCAGCATCACCTTTGAGGGCTCATTTTCTAGATATCTTTAGAGCTAGAATCACAAAATACCCGTTGTACCAGTTGGTTAGACCCGACTAGAGCCACCTTGCCTGATTTGTACTATCAGTTGGGAGTCCCGCTAATGGCGCTAAATTTGCGTGGAGAGGCCCCTCCCCCGTGGGCCGTTACTTTAATTTAATTATGCACACGAAAATGTCAAACTGCCGTTGCTCGCATCGTTTTTACACTCGAATTGAGTCCTGCCCCGCGCTGATGGCTCGTCCTGGCTGCAGGAGCTGCTGCTCCTGTGGTCGCCGCATTTTTCACGCTTCAGTGCGTTCAATTTGGTCCGCGAGCAGGGACGCAAAAGGGGGAAAGCGTATGCCGCCTCATTCAAATGACCTAACCCAGGATGCGTTCCTGATTTTGACAGGCAGCGGACGTCGACGTCGACGGCGACGGCGACGTCGCCGTTAGCAGCGCCCGTTCAGGCTAATACAGTTTTAATATTAAGATCTCATTTCATTATGTTTTGTTTCGTTTCGTTTCGTTGTGTTTCGACTGCGTGAAGTTTTGTTGTATTTGTTCTTGTGTCATCCGTCGCTGTCTTCGCTGTCTTCTTTGTCGCTGACATGTCGCCGCCGCGTCAGCGGCACAGTGGTGCGAATGCCATGGAAATAACCATGGCTACTATATAAAATGTCAACTAAAAATAAGTCGGCTGACAACAGCGCAATACTCGTTTATAGTCACACAGCCAAAACATTATTGAAACATATCAAAAATATTTGTAAAAAAAAATTCCATTTGCCACAGGTTGGCGCCCAGAGCCCAAAGCAAACCAAATTTAGTGTTAGACGCCTTCAGTTCTGCAACAAGAATTATACGTAATCGTTGAGAACTGCAATAAAATAACAATAAAAAGTATGTTTCTTGGGCTGGGTTTCGAAACTAGGACTGCATAACAAACATAAACAGTTAGACAGCAGCGCCTAAAATCACGTTATCCAAGTTTAAAGTCTCTGTTCCTATCCCATACCGTTCCGCTTAATAGCATACGTTTTCTATCTATAACTTAAATAATACAAAGTTTCAGTTTTCTGATTTTTGTACTCGTTCACGAACTGAAAAGAGCATATTGAATTTGTGCAATGGAGGTATTTTCTTCGTGTATACCCGCTTCAGGTAAGGCGTTAGGTTTTTTGGCTATGCCCACTAGGGGCGTGACAAATCGATTTAATCAATATATCAATATAATATAGCTAGAAATGACCCCCCTCGAGCCGTACAATTTCGGCCATGCCCACTCCCGCCCCAACAAATTGCAAAAATCTATATTTTTGCAATATAACAGTAATGGTAATGATCGTTTTAAGCTGTTATGCGGTGAACGAGTATTGCGCAGTCGGTTACGCCCGACCGCAACGTTCGAAATTCTATTCGTCTAATGTCTGCAAACCGGGGCCACTGTGCAGCGAAGCGCTCTCTGCTGTCGCTGCTGTTTCTGTTGGCCTTGGTGGTGGGATTTGGTGTGCGGGATTGCCCTTTATAGTTGACGTTGAGTTCTGCAGTTTGTGTGTGTGTGTGTGTGTGTGTGTGTGTGTGTGTGTGTGTGTGTGTTTGCGTGTGCAGTGATTCCGTTGTAGGGCTGCAGGGTGCACTTCAAATGCGCGGCTTGTTTGTCAGCACCAGCTAGTCCGGGTGTGTGGGGCCGGAGAGGGTGAAAGGACGGAATCGCTGCCGGCGACAAAGCAGCCAAGCAGCCAGTTGATATCATTCAATGCTTCTAATTTACGGATTAATGAAGGCGCAATTTTACATATTGAAATTTGTGCGTGGTGCGCTCGCCTCGATCGTGGGAAGCGATTAGTGGCCATGACCGTGGCCATCGCGGTGGCGACTCTGCAATTGTTGCCCCTTGCTGTTGCAGCTCTTTAAACTTCGCTCCGTTCGGGCCGTGGCATTGATGGATTGCCTCATAAATTTGTGATTTGCTAAGGTTGATTTTCCATTCGACCCAAAAATGCACAAACTTAATTTGTATGAATATTCATATATACATATATATATATATATTATATTGTATGTGCCATGTGTCAGCTAACGCATCAGGTCGTTGGGGGAAGCATTCATATCGGTGGTGGTTGCCGTGTGAAAATATCGTGTTTGTTGTCCTAGGTTGTGGCTGCCTCGTATTTGCATAATTTCAAGTGTGTTTGTTAGCCCTGCAACCTAGGAATCCAGCTTGTAAGCTTACAAAAAGTCCCTCAAATGCTACTCAAATGTATTTAAATAGCCTGGATTAAAACGACTCAATTGTAAATGCAAATATTTAAATTTAAAAGTCTTCCTACTAAAAAATGTTTACGACCGCGATTTAGTTTTTATTTACAAATCAATTTTTGCATGTTTCTGATATTTATTGTACTGCAGATAAAACGTATTTAAAAACGTACCTTGTATATAAATCTGTTCACTTTATTATAACAAGCCTATTAAGTCTTCTGCGTGATATTTTTGAAAGTGTTTTGAATTAAAACAAAAAAAAGCATTTTATAATCAACGTAAATATTAAATCATAAAACGTCGAATGGCAATTTATACATAATTTTTGGTCTTATTACACCGAAAAGTTAAATGTGTTTACAAGTGGATTTTCATATAAGTTTTTATAACTTGTTCGATTACAACATAATACAAAGTACCTTCATAATACTATTTGAAAAATAACTATATTAACGACACTTTATAATTTTCCCAACTATAATATATATTGTAACAATTATAAATGTTAAGATAACTTTTCATTTAGAATATATCATACTATCTCTTTAAATTTGTACACAAAATGTAAAATTTTAAAAAATGTATCCACATATATATTTACGTTATGATAAAAAGTGTATAATAACACATTATCTTTGAGCTTAGTTTAGCATTGCGTTAATAAATTAAAATAAAAATGTATATTTGCATTATTTTTGAAAGTGTTTTTTTTTTCAACATTTATCCAATTCAACTAAATTGAAAAATAGATGAATGTTAAAAATGTTTAAATTTCAAAAAATTTGTATAAGCAAACTTTATTCCCCAATTTAGCCACATTAACCCAACTCTTTCAACTCGAAATTCTCAGCCAAGTTTCAGCTGCTTTTAAGCGGCTTTAGATCGTTTATCTTCAGGCAGCTTTGAGCGGTAGGCGTCAATTTTCCGTTTCACAGCTCAACGCCTCTGCAGAAAAAAAAAGAGAGAAAGGAGAGGAAAAGAAGTCAACGGAAGTCAGTTGCTTAGTGCAAACACTAATAATATTAATAACGATAATCGTGATGAAAATGAAGCTGCCAATCCGATTTCGTGTCATAAATACGCAACCCGCCCGCGCTCACCGCCGATGCCCATTGATTGCTATCTCCCGAAAAATTTGATTTTGGTGGGGATGGTGGGGGGGGGGGGGGGGTGGGCGGGGGGGGGGGGGGGGGGGGGGGGGGGGGGGGGGTGTGTGTGTGTGTGTGTGTGTGTGTGTGTGTGTGTGTGTCTTCCAGGCATATATTTTTGTGTGTGTGTGTGTGTGTGTGTTTGTGTGTGTGTGTGTGTGTGAGACAGCCTGGTTTGGCTCATTCTTCTTCTTTTTGGTGGTGGTTTGTTTGTTGGTGGTTGGTTTGTTGTTCGTGTGTGTGTGTGTGTGTGTGTGTGTGTGTGTGTGTGTGTGTGTGTGTGTGTGTGTGTGTGTGTGTGTGTGTGTGTGTGTGTGTGTGTGTGTGTGTGTGTGTGTGTGTGTTTGTTTGTCGTCGGGCGGGCGGCGGGGGGGGGGGGGGGGGGGGGGGGGGGGGGGGGGGGGGGGGGGGGGGGGGGGGGGGGGGGGGGGGGGGGGGGGGGGGGGGGGGGGGGGGGGGGGGGGGGGGGGGGGGGGGGGGGGGGGGGGGGGGGGGGGGGGGGGGGGGGGGGGGGGGGGGGGGGGGGGGGGGGGGGGGGGGGGGGGGGGGGGGGGGGGGGGGGGGGGGGGGGGGGGGGGGGGGGGGGGGGGGGGGGGGGGGGGGGGGGGGGGGGGGGGGGGGGGGGGGGGGGGGGGGCTGTTTCTGTCTGTCTGTCAGTGTTTGGATGGGGTCTCTTTGTGTGTGTGTGTGTGTGTGTGTGTGTTTTCCGTCGTCACCCTGTTGTTGTTTGTCTCAGTGTGTCATGGATTGTATTGATTTCTGAGATTTTCTCAGGTTCCAGATGTTCTTGTTGGGGGGGGGGGGGGGGGGGGGGGGGGGGGGGGGGGAGAAAGAGAGAGAGAAAACTGGTTTGAGACATCTTAAAGTTCCTGAAACCAAAATTCAGATCTGATAGTTATTTTCAATTTTTAAAAAACTGGTAAGTTGGCGATGCTGGGACAGTCATCTTGTTTGGAAGATCTTGAAGATCTGATGGTGCTGGTTTGGACTCTCATTCTCTGCCTTGAAATTGTTGCGGGACACCTGCTAGGAGTTCACAATTCTGTGGCTCTCTCAATCGTAGTTTAGATCTCCCAACCGTGCGTTTACATGTGCACACATACATACACACATATTGTTTGTCTATATGTATGCCATTTATAATGTTCGCCCACCGCTGCGCCGCATGTCGTCCCTTGTCACTGGGTCCTTGGCCGGCTTTGGCTAATGAAAACTAAAAACTTCAATTACCAAAAGCAGAATAATGCGTTTTTAAACCCAAAAATGTAAGAAGAGCGACAAGAAAATTGTGATAGATGAGGGTATGGCAACGCTTTTTACGGACCACTTGTCCACTTTGTCCCCGGGCTGCTTATAAACAAAGAGTTAACCGAAAAGCACAACGCACCAAAGAAAATGGCAATAAATCAGTGTAAGCAACACTCACACACACACACACAGACAAATAGTAAAGTAATGCAGGCAAAAGTAAGAGCACGAAAGGGTTTCGATTATTGTGTTCGTTGCTGTTGGACTTTCCATGAAATTTCCCAATGGGGTGATTATTTAAAATTGTGCAACGCATAAATAGCGGACCAAACGAGAACAGCGTAGCAGCAGCTGTATCAAAATCATTGGTGTGTATATACGTTTGTGTGTGTGGGATTGTAATTGTTGCCAACTTTTTGTTATCAAAGTTTTCGGTAAACAACAAACTTGAATGTGCGCGCAATTTACTCGATGCCAGCAAACGATACTCGGCTGTTATCGATGCGATCGCAGGGCATTTAAATAAAGGTATTTCGCAAGCTGGCGAAATTTAAGCGTATTTAAATTGTATTCAATTTGCTAAGTTAATTTTGGAGTCAATGCGTTGTGAACGACATGAACTATGCAGTAGCACAACTCTACTGCATAGTTGTTTCGTATCGTTCTGAACAAGTTCGATTGAACAATTACTTAATGGAACGAACGAAAAACCAATCATTTCATATCGGAAATATACTTGAATAGAAAACAATGATAATTTTTTCAATTCAATAAAAATTCAATAATTAGTAGTTGAGCCGAACGCATCGTTTATTAACAATCAGCTGTTTCGTTCACTTGCACTGAATAAGTTCCGCGGTGAACGGAACGTCACATCTCTGATATTCAGTAAATTGAGGGAATGTCCGTATTGTGAATCGATATTTGGCCAGCGCATCTCTAAGAAGAAAAAGCGCGCATTGAACATCTGACTCGAAATTTGTGAATAAAAAAAGCTAAAATGTCAACTGATGTGGGCCAAGAGGAGAACGCTGCAAATGAAGAGCTCCGGCTGCTCAAGCTCGTCGAGGACATGGGCTATCCGGAGAGCGAGGCACGGCAGGCGCTGGCGCGCGCCTCCAACAACCTGGAGCGGGCCATCCAGTACCTGGTCGAGGGCAGCGCCAATTCCGATGAGGAGGAACTCTCCGATGTGGCGCTGCGTCGTCGCACCCGACGCCGCTACAAAGAGCTGCACAGTTGCCTCATGGGCAATCCGGCCGCAATCGATTACGCCGTAGCGGCGCTGATGAAGCGGCCGCGCACTGTCGAAGCGCTGCGCGAAGTGGTCGGCACACGGAGTGTCCAGTTCCTGGAGTCGATGCTGGAATCGTCCTCCGACGAGGAGGCCTAAAAGCTCCTTTAGTTGTTAATCAATCTTCCCTTGCTGCGATGTACTCGTAAAAGTAGACGTTAAATAAATTTAAACGATAGGTAAAAGTCGCTGTTGTTTTCGTTTTCGATTTTTTTTTTTTTTTTTTGTCTCTTTTGTGGCGCCGGTCAAGCCACCCTTTGTGCGTGTTTTCGTTTTGTTTTTGTTGTTTTTCTGCTGCGGTGTTTTGTATTTTGGGCACTGTCGAGCGCGTCAACCCTTTTGGCCCGATGATTAATGATCGTTTTTTATTTTACTTTACTTGGTGCTGTTTTGTACTGATTTCAATTTAGCGCTTGGCGCTACCCATTTACCCTAAGCAGGACGCGTCTTTCAGCTATGTTGTGCACGACGCACATTTATCCAGTTTTTAATAACTGTTTTCGGTTATGTGTGTATTTGTGTCACCGAGCACAGCTTAAGACAGTCCAAAATGGTCTTAATTAATTTTGGGGGTGGACCTTTCGGTATGTTTAGATGTAAAGATTTAATCTGTTTGCTACGCCCTCAGTGGCCGGAGCAAAATGTTGCGTGATCTTTAGTGGAGGTGATCAGTAATCTGTCCCAAAAATGTTGTTTATAAAAAATCCTAGCACTTTATCTGACTGGTATACACGAGTATAGTGGAAAAGTTGCGTTCATACGGATAGACGAACGGAGAGCACAAACCCAATATACCTTTTTCACTTCGTAAAAAAAGGTAACACTTGAACCTGGATTATCCATGATGCTCACGACCGATCTTATTAGGGATAATATGTATAAACATTATTATTTATTTTGAACAATAACATCTGAACCTGCATCTAAACATCAAAAATATGAATTTATTTAAAAAAAAACTTCGTTGAATGTAGTCTAAATTTAAATACATATGTAGAGACATAAATACACGGCTAAAACATAAAATAAAAATAGATTAATAGAGGTATCATAGAGGTTTATCAGCCATTCAGCATCCCGGTTAATAGAGGTCGCAGCTCGGTAAGGGTATCTGAGCTTCGTTGCAGTAGTACTCATTTAGCTTCTTCTGCTTCTGCTTCTTGTGATTTCTTGCTGCTGTTGAAAATTCTAATTAATTTTGACTTGCAACCGTTTGCACTGTCAACCGCAGGCACGTTGGCAGCGCCACTGCCGCCGCTGCTGCCGGCGCTGCTGCCACTGTCAACGCTTATCGGCCATTTGATCGGCGTTGCGGCGTACCGCAAAATGCGACAGCGACAACCCTTGACGCGCGTAGGCGGCGCCCTATCATTTATCATGGGTTGCAAATGCGCTGCGCTGTCGCTGTCGCTGCTTAAAAGTGCCGGTAACTGAGCCCCGGCAATGGCAATTTTAAAGTGCATTGTGGTGCGCCCGTTCGCATTTCACAGTCACAGCTAATAAATTATGTATTGAAATTGGATATCACTCGGGCTGCTGCCGTTTGACGCACAATGCAACGCAATTAGACGCGTTGAAAGCGAATGCGCGCGCGCGCGCGCTCTTAACTCTTTTATGGGTCCCATGCACGATGTGCGTCAAGTTCATGCGCTGGCATAAAATTTAACTAATATGGGCTTGTGTGCGTGTAACCTCGTTGCGAGTGCACGATTGTGAGATCTAAAGGTTGCGCAAAGAGCAGTTCCGTTATTCGCCGCTTTAACAGAGTGCGACGTCACAATTTTGGATTGTGATTTGCTTAAATTGCGTGACAATTGGCAAGTAGTTGAATAACACTGATATTAAAACATGTTTAAAAATATATATTGGTCCGATCGGGCCAATTTTGATAAATGTATGTGATAAAACAAAGGCTCTATGCCAAGTATCAACAAAATAATTTGCCTGTTTTATTATTTAGACTACTTGAAGAGCGAGAGAGAATCCTTTTATATTTTTATACCACCAACTTCCGATGTTGTGACGTCACAAGCTATGGCTCTCTCAATCGTGGGCTTTTGCAGCCCTCGTCGCAGATCGCTGTCCGTTTTGTGCGCGCGTTTACATTTTAATAACAAAGGCAATCAATGAATATGTTGACAACAAGCAGCTACATATTATAATTGCAATAATAACCGCAAACGCTGCTGCGGTGTGCGAAGATGCGCCAAAGCAAAAACAAAAACAAAAGGAAGTACGAAAACAACCGCGACAACGATGAATTTAATTGCTGTGCAATTTGGATGTGCATACATAAGTACATATGAACATACATACATACATATGGACATACATACAAATATGCATATATGCAAATTAATTGGCCCGTTAAAGACGTTGCAGAAAGTGCAGCCGGCTAGGTCTCAGCTTGCCAACTTGAGCAACACTGGCAGCCATTTTAAAAAATTGAAACGAATACTAAACTCTAAATAACACCGTTTTTTTTTTGTATGTTTCGGCAAAAAACATTAATAAAATAATAACTCGCAAAATGTTACCTAAAAATAAAATAAAAATGAATATATTTTTTATAATAATTAATAAAAAAATGCAGATAAATAATTTAAAATAGTTTGTCTCATTAAGAAAAAAAATAGCAACATAGGTAAGGGATAACTAGAGAATTATTTTTTAAACAGAAAATTTTATTTTCTATCACGAATTTAATTTAAATACAGAATTGATTTAAATATCAAACTGTGATGAAAATGGTAAATAACATGAAAATCGGCTCAGCTTTGACAAAGTTATGGGATTTTGAAGTCTAGCATGTATGGATTTGGGAACTTTACTGTCTAAATTTTTGTAAATTTGACATGATTTTTTATAGAAAAATCGACCCCTCCAGAATTCCTTTTAAAGTTGCGTTTTATACTAATTTAGGTATCCACAATCGGTTAAAAATATAAACTCGCGATTCTAAATTTGTTTTCAAAACAAGTAAGGGGGGTAAAAAATTTTTTTCGGAAAAAAATCTAAAAAAATTTATTTTCAAACACGAATTTAATTTAAATACAAAATTGACCTAGATGTGAAACCATGATGAAAATTGTAAATATCGTGAAAATTGATTCAGTTTTGACAAAGTTATGGGACTTTGAAGTCTAATTTTATTGCTAACTGTAGCCAACAGCTAGATTCTCTAGTTAGACCTAAATAAAAATCTACAAGTTTGACTGTTATCAAAACCAATTAAACAGAAAATCTTGGCGATACGCTAGAGAGGTCCCCTAACCAAAAGGGAAGTGGAAATTCAAGTGGAAAATTTACATATTTACATGTAGAGCGATGAGAACCGCATCGTTTCGATTTTTATTTGCACAAGCGCTTAATTGTGCTAAAGGAAAGCCGATGTCCTGGCCAGCAGCTGCTACGGGGCTGCCAATTAATAGATGAAAATGGATTTGTGTAAGAAATATGCGTTGCCATTTGCATGCGCAGCAGGAACAACAACGCAAGCAACAACAACAACAACAACGACAACAATGTGTGCCACTGACAAGCCCCGACCAGAGACAATTAGGCAATTATTTGCGCAAAGGATCAAAACCAAAACAAAAAGCATGGCCAGCGACTGTCTGTCTGTGCTGCCGCTCTCCCTCTCGCCCTCTCCCGGCGCTCTCTGGCTTTGCTCGCAGCGCACACACACACGCAAGCACACAAACGCACTCGCGCGCTGTTGTTGTCTTGCTGCCTTGTGGGAAAGCACACGCTGTGGCCAAATTCCAGAGCGGCGCGACGGTGTGCCGAGGCTTTTGTTTCATTTCGTTTCATTTCATCTCGTCCCGTTTCGTTTCCGTTGGAGTTTGCTTTTAATTGAACATGAGCAATTAGCGTGCAATTTGTTACGCTCGCAGAAAAAAAGGGGAGAAAAAAGAAAAACACAGAAATGCTTACGGTAATCGCAGTCCATCTGCCTGCCGCCCCCACATCGCCCTCACGTGCGCCACGTGTTTTTCGGGCAGCCAAAACGCACTTGAGTAGAATTAATTTTAAATGCTGCGCTGCACGCGGCTAAGTGATTATGCCAAGCCATAGGAACCATATCCATATCCATGGCCAGGCCTTGCCAAATGCTCGCTCGCTCGCATGTTTAATTATAATTAAAAAGCCTTGGCTCATCTCTCGCTCACCCTCGCACACACTCACAGGCGCGCTTCCATCGCCCTCTCTGTCCCGCTTGCACATGCTTCAAACGTAACCTGGTCCCCATAAACATTAAAATGGTTAATTGAGTGCTTAGTGGCCGGGCTTCGACTTGCAGCAGCCGCAGTCCCAGTCGCAGTCGGCGTCGCTGCCGCAGGATCTTGAACTCATCTGCCTTGGCTATTGTCAGAATGAGTCGTGCACTCCATAATATTAATTATTTTAATTGAAATGTTCATTATTTTACATCTAATTTAGCGCTGGCTGCGTGTGCGACCCCCTGAACCCCTGAGTCCTCCCCCCGCACCCCGTGCTCGACACAAAACACAAACTCCAGCTCCATGTTCGGACAGGACGAATCCTGTGTACAAGGCTCACATGCTTTTAAGCTTTCACTTTGAGGCCGCTTGTGCACAGTGGGCCCTGATTGATTGAAAATGCAAATACCATTTTTATTTCTGTTATTTTTAATGTTAGATAATAGATGATAAAAGAAATTATATAAAAAAAAAAACTGTTTAGTTTTAGACATTTTTCCCATTTTTAAATCCCCTAATTCCCTTAATTAATGAATTAATAAAAAAGCGTTAGAAATATTATAAATTAATATAGTCTTAATATTAAATATAACTGTATTTCTTCCAAATTTTTCGAAATTGTCGATTAAATTTTTTTCAAATATTCAAGCAAACAAATTAACTAAGTCTTCAAAATAATTGGACATAAAAAAAATTATCAAATTTATTTTCATTATATATGTATACACTTCACATACATAAGTACTAAAAAAATCAGAGCCGTGTTTAGTCCAATAAATTAAGTAATTAGCTTGTAGCTGAGTATGTATTCAAGTAGGTACCACTGTGCGCACTGCTTACATTGCTTACATTTAATTTTATTTTTTTTGGGGTTGCTGCATTTGGCGCGGGGTTTATTATAAATTTTTAATTGGCTTTTTATGTATGAATAATGCTGCTCTTTGCTAGCACTCGTCCTGCCAAAGGGATGCAGCCCAGGGGGTTGCGGTGAATTCGCTGCGTCTCTGCTTCTGTGCGAGTGTATGTCTGTGTATGAGTGCGTGTGTGTGTGTGTGTGTGTCTTGGGTGCGTGTGCTACGCTTATCCTAAGTAGTTTGAGCCCATTATTTATGCAGCCAATTCATTATGTGGTTGCGTTTCGCTTTACGTTTTTTATATTTTTATTCTATTATTTTATTATTCTTTTTTTTTTTTTGCAACAAATTTGTTATGGACTGCAGAAGGGGTTGCAGTGCTGGCAAATGGAGAGCAGCAGGCAGGATTATTATCTGTGTCTGTCAAGTTGGTTGGTTAACCGACAAGAATCAAATCAGTCCGAGGTGCAAAATAATAAATGGCTAAACAACAACAACAACAACAACAACAACAACAACAACAACAACAACAACAACAAGTACAGCAAGAGTGCAACCAACCCCGTTACAAAGGTCCACGTCAAATATAAAAAATTACATTTTTGTCAACTCATTAGAAACGTGACGATGAAAACCTGGCCATTTAGTGCTTTGAAAAGGGTTTGTCATTTAATTAAAAAACGACAACAACAAAAATATAAATGGCACAGCCAAATGAAGAAAAGTTGAATGCTTTACATAACAAGCGCTAGCTCCACCTACAGCGGCATGTCTGGCCACTTGACAGGCAGTTAACAGTGCGCGCCTACGCACAGGTGCGCCTAACAGAGCGCTGTTAACGAGCTGCGGTTCTGGCGCTGCTACCCTCGTTGGCCGGCACCTGCGATAGGCGGCTGGCAGCCAAAAGCCAACCGATTGGCGTCCAATGGCAGCGCAGCCCCAAAAGCACCAACATAATAAAAAGCCGACACAAAAAAAAAATAAAACGAACCAGCAAGAACAACAACAAGAAACCCCCACCACAGACAATCAGGAGCAGCAGTAAATATGCGCAAGAGCCAAAACAACCCTCGCAGCAGCAGCAGCAAATGCCGGTCTCAGCGACAGCAGCAGCAGCAGCAACAACACCAGCAGCTGATAAGCCAGTGAGAGCGAGAGAGCGCCAGAGCGCAACCACCTAACACAACCGTAGCGACAGCAGCGACGCATCGGCAGCGTCGGCAGCAGCCGCAGCAGCAGCAACAACACGGTTTGCCGCTTTTCGGTTTTCATTCATGCAGCCTCGTCGCATTCGTCAAGTGAACTTCGGCGCTGGCGGTCGTGTGTGCGCGTAGTAGCAGGCAGCAGTAGCAATAACAAAAGCAACAGCAACTAAAATTACGTTACGCGAAGCTCTAATTTTTTGTGTGCAAAGTGCGGAGCGCATTGTTTATTATTATTACAAAAAATTCAGAATAATAAATTCTCTTTTTTTTCCAAGATATTTATGCAAGTGTATGTGTGTAAGTGTGTGTGCGTGCCACAATAATAATAACAACAACAACAACATCTGTGTGCCCCTCCCCAGCCATCAACAACGCCCCCCCCCCGCCGCCACCGATCGGCGTTTGTGTGTGGCGCAATTATTTGAAATATGCAAATTTACGAGCTAACTAATTGAGTCGAGTTCAGTTCGCGTGTGTGTTTTCTGTTGCTGCAGGTGTCGGGCATCAGATCGTTCTCTCCCTCTCACTCGCACTCGCACTCGCACTCGCTCTGGCTTTGGCTCTCTGGCGTGCTGACTGATCTTGCCTCGTAAGCGGCGGCGTCGTCGTCTTCTTCTTCTTCTTCTCGCCATCTGTACTAATTCAATCAACGGTAAATCACGCGCGCATTCGGCTCTCCCTCGCTCTCGCTCTCTTTCGCTCTGTCTCTCTGCACGTGTGCAAGCAGTAGCGATTTTTATGCGTTTTCTACGACTATTAAAATTCGCACTCAATTAGCAGCAGCAGCAACAACAATTCATAACATAAACAAAACAACAACAATAGCTAGCACATTCCTGTGTGCAAATTGTACAACAAACAGCGCTAAATAAATACAAGAAAAATCAAGAAAAAATTGCAACAAAAAAAAAAAAACAACAAAAAAAACAACACAAACAAAACCAAAACAAGAAAAAAGCCTTTCTGTAAACCAGAACCCAGTCGAAGAAGAACAAGCAGGAGAAACGAAAACAACAACAACAACAGCCGATTGCCAGCTATAAAGAAGAAAATACTCAACTGCCCGCCGCCCCTCTCTCTCACACTCTCTCTGTCTCGCTCTCACTCTCTTCACGGCAGCTACTCCGCCCGCTGGCAGCAACAAAAGCAACAATTTTCTGCATATGTAAGTCGAAACTTTTGCGCTGCGATCCTTTTAATTAGTTTACTTTTAGTTTCTGTTGCTGTTGTTTATTTTTGCCATTTGTTTTAATTAACATCGCCGACTGCGGCCGCGACTGCGGCTGCATTTGGCAGGCCAGAAGAAAACGAGCGAAGCGGCCGAGCGGCCCAAGAACAACAAAACGCAAATCTTTTCTGTTAATTGCTCGAGTTTCAAGTTTCGCTGCGTTTACGCCAAAATAGCAGCAGCAACAACAACAACAGAGACACAACACAGGGGGGTGTGTACATGTGTGTGCATGTGTGTGTGTGTGTGTGTGTGTGTGCGTTATGAGTTATATAAAATCAAACGCAGACAAATTTAAAAAAATCTAAGCAAAAATAAACAAATATTTACGTATTATTGATGACTATCAAATATATTGATGAGGATTATTTTCCGCTGAACTTATGGCTATTGTTGTTTTTAAACCCTTGCAGGGGGTAGTATTTCGTCAGGAAGGTATATATATTATTGATCAGTTGCAACATATTCCGTATAACTGTCTCTATCCCAAATATTGTTTATTGTCATCTTCTTTTTTATTCTTGATTTGGCAAAGGAAATTTTCACCCTACTCCAAACATACAAAAAATCTCACTAACTACTATATAACGTTAACGTAGCCTTTTATATAGGAACAATTGGTCAGGATTCAAGTTTTTGTATGCAGACACATTTAATTTTAGATAGATAGCTCAGCTTTCAAAGGTATTTATTTTTGGGCATCCCGAAAATAACGGCTCTTTCTCATTTTTGTATACACTCAGCGTAAAACAATCCCCAATATTTGTGTAACTAAATTCTACAGGCGTTGTCAACATCCGCCCAAGTCGAGACTTTCTTAGCATTTTTTATAATTTGAAACTACCCAAATAAAAGGCTTAATAATAAATCCTACTATATTCAATCTATAGAACTTTGGACTTCTTTTAGGCACTTTTTTGTGTTCTTATTTCCAGCGTACAAAAATCTTGTAATGAGTATATCTTTTACTAAATTCAAGAACGTTGTTTTTATTTATGCAATTTTAACGGTCGATTATAAAATCAAGAATGATTCACGGCTAATTAAAAATATTCAAGAACGAAATGTTCTTGAAATAAAAAAATATATGTAAACATGAAAATTCGCTTGAAAATATTCCCCTTCCTAATTAAAAGTAAACAATAAAAAAAGAACTAAATACTTGCCTATGAAGGCATAAATAAAATATTTTCCTTTTAAATTGAAAATAATATGACGAGCTGAGATTCGAACCAAAACCTGGATTCATTAATGTAGAAAGCCAGGTCTACGAACCGAAGCTAAAGGCAACGCATTAGTTCGAACCGTGAACCGAACCAACGACAATTTGTTTTTGAAAAAATTAAAAGCCTTGGCATATGCATTTACATAAGTTTAGTTACTTAATATAGTCTTAAAAGCT